>OX291546.1:8053018-10553018 GCA_946406115.1 Apoda limacodes
CATAGAGGGTGATGAAAATTAGAGTGTATCACTCGGGCGCAAAACATATTTTTGACTCGGGCGCCGTACTTTGAATCCCTCGCCGTAAAAATATTATTTTGAATCCTTGTGATGCAATCTACTATTGTACCTGTGGCACAATCTAGTTCACAGCTGAAACACACACTTTTTTTAGCCGCCCTCAATTTTACCGCTATTTTTTTCTGTTCCGGGCTAATGGCTGGCTTGATCCCACACTAGATCAGGCTCTGACTAATGAAAACTTTCACCCATTCAAATCAAACAATGCTCCTTTTTAACATATGACGTCATAGTTCAATGCCTTAGAGCTTAAATACACTTGATATTGCACTGGCAATGACAAAATTTCAATTACAATAAATATATCCAAATCCAAAAAAATAAATAAATTTAGATAAGTATAATCGAACGAACAATTAAAAAAGAAAATATGGACACAAAAATTATTTTTAATAAAGAATATATGGACACAAAAAATTTTTGATGATAAAAAATCGATAACTATTTTTGGACATTACACATAGCGCCATATAATCCCAAACTAAGCAACCAGGCTACGGATACAAATACATATCATATATTTATACTTTTTCGTACATACAAAACAACCACACTCAGGGCAAAAAAAAATGTTCATCAGTAAATGTTTGTTCTGTAAGAAATCGAACAAATCGAGGGGGATTCAGTAGGCATTATAATAACTTCTCATCTTAAAGGGATAAACTTTTGCTCCCGAATTGCCCTAAAAAAAAAATTAACTAAAGAGCAACGTTCACCCAGCAGTAACCATAACCATTAACATTAAGCCAAAGATAAGCTTATCTCTGATTTATAGGCAGAGTTTATTAAAAACAGGCCTGAACAAGTTAACAACGAAACCGATTCCAAGGTAGTTGGTACTCGAGATAAAACCTTGATATTGAATGCTATTGAGTGTGCTACGAGCTTACTGGTGCGTAACAGAGTTGTAAGTTCAATTTCGAAATATATTCCAAATTTTTTGATAGTGAAGGAAGGAATTCAAAAATAAGTGAAGCGCTTGCCTTTTTTTGTGTCGGTTTCAGAAGTGTTTTGCTGTAGCAATTTAATTATCCGTTATTTTTCGTAAAAAAAATCGGTAAAGTAAAGTTGGACTCGCGCACAGTGAGATCCGTAACACCATTTAATTTACTAACAACAAAAAAGAATGTGTCGCTACGTGGTCCAATGACTAACTACGCCCGACGTTGCTTTACTTAGCATACCGTTTCCAATAAACGAATGGTGGGTTGGTCACGAGTTCCTTCAAACTGAACCTACGTATGACCTACGTTTATTTACTAGCGCCATATAGTTAACTTTTAAACTTCAACCTAAAATTCATTAATAAAACCTTGTCGTTTGATATAAGAAAGGACATGATTTATGAAAGTAAAAGTTTTTTTTAATAATCTATAAATAATGGGCGTTTAAACTTTTTTTGTATATATTACTAAGGTGGAAAGTAAACACACAGTCCACCTGATAGTAAGTAATCACCGTGACCTATGGACGCTTGTAACACCAGGGGTATCACTCGCGCGTTGCCGAACCTTCAAAAGTCCAATAAAATCTTTCTTGAAGAACCCCATAGTGTAGGAAAACCTTGGCAGCTCATTCCACAACCCAAGCGTTCGCGGGAGGAAGTTTCTCTGAAACCGCACTGTACGCGACAATTTCGGTTCTAGAGTGTAAGAATGAATTCCCTGCCGATGGCGAGCGGTGCGATGGTAGAAAGTAGCCGAGGGCATCATTTTGAACAATTCCTCAGAACACATCCCATTGTATCCTTGTATCCTGGTTCACCAGCCGTGAGATGAAAGCAGTACTCCATATGGGGCCGAAACTGCGACTTGTAACGCAGCAACCTGTACACCGACGTGAATTTTGCTCTGTTGAGTACAACAAGTTTTCTTGTCTAACTAATGATTTTGGAACTAAACATCGCTGGAGATGTCAACACCAAGGATCCCAATGCTCTTGGAGATCGAGAGGGTAGTGTTCTGGAATTGTGGGACTACAGTGAATGGGGTTTTCTTAGCGGTGAACGCACAGTCTTGTGTCTTTGTAGGGTTGAATCGGACCAAGTTTTCCCGTCCCCAGTCAGAGACTTTAGACACAGTGGTCTCAATTTGAGACAAAAGTAACGAGGGATGTTAGCATGGCCCGTGTAATAAGCGTGCCCAGTACTGTCATCTGCATAGCAATGTATGTTGTTGATGTCCATCATGTCATTGATATGCAGTAGAAACAGCATAGGAGACAGCACAGAGCCTTGCGAGACACTAACATTAATGTCTATGCTATCAGAACAACTACCGTCAACTACGGCTCGTACGCTTCTGCCAGGCAAAAAGCTAGCTACCATTTGCACAAACCCGCTCCGTACTACCTCTCAACCACTCCGTAATATGGCAAATTCGATACAAGACCCCGGTGCCAGAACCAAACAAACGCCTTCGCTATGTCCAGGCTACATGCCAATACCTTGCCCTGACTCTCAATGGCTAGTGCCCATCGATGTGTGAGATACACTAGAAGGTCACCAGTCGAGCTACCGTGGCGAAATCCATATTTACGGTCGCTAACCAGGTCGTGTTTTTCTAGGTATCTTAAAAGCTGTGTTGATCATACACTCCATCACCTTGGAAAGGAGAGAAGGTAAAAGCGATATGTCTGTAATTCGATGGTTCTGATCTATCGCCCTTTTTGAGCACTGGGTGCACATTCGTAGTCTTCCATGAAGACGGAAATTACCTAGTGTGGTACGAAAGCGCGAAGAGGCGCGTGAGTACAGGACATAACTCAGTAAGCACACTGCTTAAGCATCACTGCTGGTATACCGTTTGGCCCACTCGACTTATGAACGTCTAGAGAAAGCAACACCTGCCGGACCGTTCGTTGTTGCATGGAGATTTCTGGCATGGTCTTACCGCACCACGGTATAGTTGGTGGTACAACGCCTTCGTCATTCATATTCGAGTTTGAGGCAAAGAGACTGCCCTGTAGATCGGCTTTCGCTTCAGCACTACAGGCCAAATCACCATCGGTCTTTTGCAGTGCTGGTAATGACGACTGGCAAAAGTCCCCTCCTGCAGCTTTAGCAAACGACCAAAAAGCACATCTCCCACAGGGATAGCTCGTAAGTCACCCACCTACTTTGCCGATGAATTGAAATTTAACTATGGCAGTTGTTTTTCTACTGTATGAATTACAATTAAATTAATAAGAATAACATTAGACGATTTGAAAGAGCTCTCAAAGGGCCTATTTAAATATTTTTCGTTTTATTTACTGAATTTTCTGAAGAAGACTAAACCGCTAAACGTTGTAAATATTGAGCTTTTTCTGTTCTGTTAGGTCATATCAAGTATTATTTTAAGGGGTTCGATTTTGGCAATTTTATAACAAGCTTTTATTGAGTTTCACTGAGTTGTCTGTCTGTAGTGAAATCTTGCAAGTAAAATTTGACACACTTACCTGTTTCCAATTGAGCTGAAATTTTGCACGCATAGGCATATCGCATGACAATGCAATATTATGATAGTATTGAGCTGATCTGATGATGGAGCTGGAAGGTGGCCATAGGAACTCTGCAATGAAACGACGCAACCCCATCGAGTTTGGACTCGTTTGATTCGTCTTGACGAGTACTTTGTGTTAAGGTGGTATTCAGGGTCTGATGATGGAGCTGGAAGGTAACCATAGAAACTCTGTTATAAAACGGCATAACTCTATCGAGTTTGGGTTCGCTCGTTTGTTTTGTCTTGACGAATACCTTGTCTCTAGACTGTATCCAGGGTCTGATGATGGAGCTAGAAGGTGGCCATAGGAAGTCCAGAATTGAACAGTACAATCCCATCGAGTTTGGGCACATTTGATACATCTTGACGAGTACTTTGATCCTAATTGGTTACCAGGGTTTGATGATGAAGCTAGAAGGTGACAATAGGAACTCTGTAATATAACGATGTAACCGCATCGAGTTTGGGCTCGTTAGAAATCGTCTTGATAGTACTTTGGTCCTAGGTAATATCCATATGCAACCCTATCAAATTTGGGAAAATTCAATTGTTATGAATGTGAATTCTATTTGATTAGATGGATGACCCAGTGCCAAGGTGAGCAAGTGCCGAGGGCTGAATGGTATGAGGGTGTATCAACCTGTCATATCGCTAACGTTGCGCCTCAAGGTACCAGAGCGAACCCGACTGTACTGAAGCCCTTATCCCCCTACAATGAACCTCGGGGGGGTTTGGACCTTTTACGTCCTATATACTCGTAGGAACAAAATTATTAAAAATCCCGAATCATGTTATACTAAAAATTTAAAAATAAAAATAAATCACTAAATTGCGTTTTAAACGCGATACATAAATGATTTATAGGTAAATTATATTGCATCTTGCCGTCGAAACGTAACACGCTTTTATTAGTTTTATTAAGAACTGTAATATTTTGACAGCAAGACTAATAAAGACGGTGTACCGCGCTTTTATTTTAAAAAATGAGATATAATGTACCTATAAAATGGTATATTTTTTAACAGAATTAAATTATTTTTAACCTTTTAGTTATTTTAATAAACAAGTAATAAAAGCTTATTTTTAAACACAATTTCTTTCTTATTTCGTTTCGACCATTGTTTAAGTTGATTGTGACTAATTACTGCGTTCGTTTTTTTAGGTATACTTATAGATAAGGGATTTATTAAGGGATTGCAATCCCCCGTGCGGAGTTCGCATCATTGGTAGGCCTACGGTATCCTGCATCAATCATGCGGATCTGCGCAAATCCTGCAAATTTATAAAAGCAATGAAGTTTAAGGGTTACCTATTGACAACATTCATTTAATAGTTCGCAAGTACAACTATTGTTTTATTTATATATTGATTGATTGATGTATTGAGTTTTTTTAAGTCCGAAGCGGCACCTTCAAAATATGGGTTCAAGGAATACGTAGGTATCTATCTTTAACCCCTATTTGATAAAAAAAATAAAATATGCAGCAGCAAATGGGAACCTCATTGCAACACTAACTTTTTTCTAGCTAGATCCATTTTGAATCAAATTTTGATATCACATGAAGGCAAACTGAAATGACTAGATTTAAGCCTTTACAAAAAGCCAATACAATTAACTTTCTTTTAAATCTTTCTGTCTAAATCAGTAAAGTTATGCATTATACATAATTAATTTTATATTTACTCGATATCTATATATGTATGTATGTATATAAAAAACATGGTAAAATGAATCCCTGTTTCCTTTGGTCGAGCCATAACTTCCGAACGACTGCACCAAATCGAATTATTCTTTTTTTTGTTATTGTTAGAGCAAGTTTTTTATAAAGGGTTAAGTGCGAGTCGGACTTGCGCACTAAGGGTAATCTGATTGCAATGAAATTTTGGTACATTGTTTGTGCACACGCCGGGGAAGGTTTCTAAATTAGTACAAGGTGGCGCGCCAGTTGTTTAAAAAAAAACAACGTTAGCCTGGTCAGCTAGTTTTAAATAAAAATGATTTTGCTTAGTCACGTATCCACTGTAGTTTATTATTATTTAACTTTGTACTTATGCAACTTATTAAAACCATGTAATCAAAAGACAAACTATTTTTATAATAAGTCCTTAAAAAAACTTTATTAGATCCTATATGCCTAGCGTCTTTCTATACACAAATAAACACACTCTTGCTGGTCTAGATTCTCAGATATTTTTTTACCGAAGACACGAGACCAAGACATGAGTTTCAGCCGAAACGATAGAACGTTAGTGTCTACTCATACATTTTAAAACACGTTGTAAAAAAATGATAGTTCTTCTGGCTAGCGGGTGTGACTTGTGAGTCAGCCATTGGTTGTTTGTCCATTACAGGGACACAGGCTCTCCTTAAAGGAAGGAGACTTAGGCCATAGTCCACCGTGCTGGCCCAGTGTTGGCAATTTACAGATGTTATCAAACTCGACAATCAAGTGGCCATTCGACTATATGTCAGAATGTTGGCGCCACTCATAACACTTCTGAACTGACTTAACGACTGCAGTCACATGACAACAGCCAAGGCGAACGGTTAAACGTGCCCTCCAAAGCACGGTGTAGATCATAAAAATGTGCCACTATGCGGAACCCTATCCAACGACTGGCCATGCCCGACGTTGCTGAAATTCGCATATCGTTTCCAATCTGATTCACAAATTAAAGTGAGCCACAAGCTCTTTATAAATTCGGACATATATTGTGTGAAAGTAGATTGTACTTTTGATGAACAGCATTTTCTTTATTTATAACACTAAAAAAGAAACAATATTGAATCTACTACAACTTACCAGTTTCATTCTCATTATCACGGAACTCTAACTAAAATCATTACATAGATTAAGACAAAGATCTAGAAATGGTCTTAGAGTAAAGAATGATTCCTAAATTCAATCTTTCCCTATGGCTGCCGAGAAGTTTGTTCAATTCAATTAGCCCTCTACCACAGTAGCCTCTACTAAAAACTCTAGCAAGAATATTACAAGTTCGCGCTCTATAATTAAATTGTTATAATTTGTTTCAGTTTCTGCATCGCCTACTGAACGGTAGAGGTTGGAGCTAGGCGTGTACCAATGAGTCTTATTCTTAATTTTTTAAGAAGCTTTTTTTTTTTATACCACTAAGGTGGCAAACAAGCTTACGGTCGGCCTGATGGTAAGCGGTCACCGTAGCCTATGGACGCTTGCAACACCAGGGGTATCACTTGCGCGTTACCGACCCTTCAGAAATCTAATAACTTCTTTCTTGAAGAACTCTATACTGCAGTCCTTGCAGAAAACCTTGGCAGGAAGCTCATTCCACAACTTAAGCGTTCGCGGGAGGAAGTTTCACTGAAACAGCACTGTACGCGACCATTTAGGTTCTAAAGTGTGAGAATGAATTCCCTGCCGATGGCGAGCGGTGCGATGGTAGAAAGTAGCCGTGGGCATCATTCCGAACAATTCCTCAGAACACAACCCATTGTACAAACGGTAGAACACACACAGGGAGGCAAAGTCTCTCCTCAGACTTAAGGGCTCGATACCGCAAGTGAGTTTGGAATCGTCGACAATTCTCACAGCCCGTCGTTGAACCGAGTCAAAAGGGCCAAGTCTAATCTTATCTTGTAAATGATCTCGGAACTGAACATCGCTGGAGATGTCGACACCAAGGATCCCAATGCTCTTGGAGATGGAGAGGGGAGTGTTCTGGAATTGTGAGACTACAGTGAATAGAGTTTTCTTAGCGGTGAACGCGCACACTTGTGTGTTTGTAGGGTTGAATCGGACCAAGTTTACCCGTCCCCGGTCAGAGACCTGGGACAGTATGGTCTCGATTTAAGACACAAGTTCTCCGCGGTTTTCCTCCACAACGGAACGAGGGATGTTTGCACGACCCGTGTAAAAAGCGTCACCAGTACTGTCATATGCATAGCAATGTATGTTGTTGATGACCAACATGTCATTGATATGCAGTGGAAACAGCGTAGGAGACAGAACAGAGCCTTGCGGGACACCAGCATTAATGTCCATGCTATCAGAGCAACTACCGTCAACTACGGTTCATATGCGTCTGCTGGACAAAAAGCTAGCCACCCATTTGCACAAAACCTCGGGCACTCCGTAAGATGGCAACTTCTGACGAAAAAGATTCAGATGTGATAAAAACAAAATCATAGAAAAATAACATTTGAAATGACCAATACTATATAGAACAGAAACTTCATAGGGTCTCTAAGAACCTATTAAAATAACGTTATCGGTGGTGTCAAATCTTCTAAGTTAATTTTCACAAATAAAAAAATATTTTTTTTACTAATTCTTTGTTGGAGCCTCAATTTTTGCAATCAATTAAAATTAAGTAATTAAAACTTAAACTAGGTTAAAGTTAAATGGAAAATTTCGTGTAAAATCTTCAAACCCGAAGGACGTTAAAACTTTTCGTTTTACAAATTTAGACCCGTTTTAAATGGAGTCTTTAAATGGTAAGAAAAAAGCTATTTAAAACAAAGCCCAAGTTTTACTCAATTTTATGCATCGTATAAAACGATTATTCACTTTACGTCGCGACGCGTTGAATGATCCATTATTTCTGAACGCAAGTGCGCAATAAAGTCGTAAGCTATTAAATTTATAATCAATCAATACACATCAAAACTTAATGCTTAAAAAAGAGCTTCTTCATTAAATTGATACTAGTTTTTGCCTCGGTTTTGTCTAATTTAATTATATTTATCTACCTTAATGAAGCTTGAACGAAATTTCTGGTTGTCTAACATATTGTTATACCGAACAGTAAAGTGTTTACTAGACATTTAATATTATTACAATTCCGTTCCCGTTGCTTAAAGTTTAAGATCATAGTAAAATTAATTTTCCTTTGTCATAAAATCAATACGGATAAAAATTAAAAAAAAAAAGTAAATAAAAAATAACCTATATTGACTTTTGGTAAATTGGTTAATGTTTTATTGGCCGATCAAAATAATATTTAAAATTAATACTTACACAAAATCGAGAGAAAATCCGATATATCCAATGAACAAAACACAGCACTAAACCACAACCCAAAAGCCTAATAGCCACTTCACTCACATAAAAAAATTACAAATTTAAATTCCGAACACTGAAGCCAAAAGTTAGAATATCCCGCGTTTTTCGCTGGGCTGCACAGCTTCCTGGCAGCCATACGTCAACAGGTCGCGTCCCACACTGCCTGCGGCCGCCCCGGCCGACCCGTACGCGCTCGCGCCAAAAATAATAACTTTCAGAAGGACATTAGAGGTTTTCAATGACCCTTCTACTATTGGAAAATGGCTTTACTGCTCTATAATGTTAGCTCCCTCTTGAAAATTGTTATATATTATTGTTTTACTTCAAAACAAAGGCCAATTATACGGGCTTTGTGCGTGTAATAGGGTACTTATTTTTTTTCTTTTTTTATCAAAATGTAGGGAATTGAAAAGCTGAAAAGCTCTTTTTTTGTTTAATATGATATACAATGCAACATTATTAATTCTTAAAATAAATGGGGGGGCAAATTTTATACCGTCACAGGATTTTAACCCACCATTTATTTCTGGAACAATCGCCTTACAAATATGAAATTATCTAAAAATTCCTGTAGGTAATACAACTGCGCTTCTTTCCGATTGAATAGTACTGATGATTTAAAAATAGTTAATTTTTGCTAAGGGTGTCAAATGTACATCAAAAAAGCTACAACTGAAATTTTAAAATTAAAAAAAAATCCCTAAACCAAAAAAACATTTCGAATGAAGTAAAGTAGAATCCCTCACCATATTGTCCTCGTTTCTCTTTTCTACTCTATCATCGGACCCTGATCACCGTCCAACCCTTAGCCCAAACATGATTCCCAGTAGGGTGCAGCGTCAAGTCAAGGTTTTTGTTTCTTCATGTTATTGCAATATCATTAAAGTAACAGGATCCCATCGGATTTCGAATCGCTTAGTGTTTAATGTTTATTAGTGGCAGTTGTTCAAATCGCTTAATAAAATGTACAAGAACTGATGAATTTCGTAAATTTCTTGGTTTTAATGAGATTTTTAAATACCTACCTACGCAGTTCGGATGGACTTCCTTAAGCCAACTTGCACGCTGTCACCGCCCATATCTCTCACCACTGGAAAGAGGTAACCTTTAGGGAAAGAATATCGAAATATCGTAACTCCGGAATCTTGGAACCTTAGGTCCGATATTAAAATTCCGATACTAAGTAAATCAATATCGTAACATCGGAATAAGTCAAAATTTTCATTTAAGTTTTTGAATGAGATGCAAACTATGCCACTTACCTTTATAGGATCACTCACAAGCACGTTCGTCCGTCTGTCCTTCCTTTTCGCCAACAATATTTGAAGTAAAAAACTACGTCAAATGGTTTATGTATACCTGCGGCTAGATACACCCACCCAGATCATCATGTAGGGGGCAGCCTTATTAACTAACCACATTTAGGCTGGGTTTCATCACCGTAACACTGCTTTTGATACATTGTAAATGAACTAAAATGGCTTTATTTATATATGTCCCACACGTTAAGTCACCAGCTTTAGAGTAAAAAGCTTTATAATAATATACAGTTTGTCAGTTCTTTTCAGGTTAATAAGTCAATATTGGACAAGGGAAACAGTAAACTATTATAAAATAAAACGTATAAACAAAACCCTTCAGAAAACTTTTTGATTAAGATTTTTTTTTAAACGATCTAGACAAAATTCTAACATTGAATCCAGTAACCTGTTCCGAAACGAACATCAATATCTGACCGTCGACCGTCGACCGTCGTTGTCGACGATTCTGATTTCACGCCCGATGATAACATCGGTGGATGGGGTCGCAAGCTGCACGCGAACTTTTAGCCTTGAACTAAATGTCTTAAAGCAAAGTATCTGAGCATACCATGTTCTTAATGATCTATTAAGTTCGTTTTGGTTTAAACCTTTAAATCATTCAAAAAAAGACAAATAATTTCGCTATATCTGTTCGTATCTTATAATAAAAATGGTAAACACTAAAGTTGTTCCAAAAACCACTTAAGTTCTTACCATTTTTACTGATAACTTCAGGATAACCGAGTTAATTCCTCTTAAATTCACAATTGCACAGTCCAATTCGTACAGTGTTCAGGAAAATTAAAGAAAAGAATATGAAAAAACCGACGCAAAATGTCTATTCAATCACGTTCAAGAATCATGTACATGCTGAGTCTATGGTATCCATCTGAGTCACTTGCGTTACGATGTCACTTACAATCGTGTATGACACCAAATAGAAGTAATATACCGTCATTACCATGTTCAATATTTATATCTACAAAACCAATACACTTAAAACAGTATACAAAACTTCGTAATCACTAATTTGACCTAAATGCTCTTATACCGCTAGACGGAAAGGTGCCAAGGTACGACTAATCACTACACGAGTAGTGGCGAAGAAATCACGAGACGGAGCGATTTTATCCAACATCGCGTGTCTGGCCCCAGGATTACATTACTCTACACATTGATTGTTTCACCACCTCGATGTAATATATGAACATATCGCACATACAGACAATTATATAGCGTTTCGACTTATTGTAGAAGTCGGACTCATATACCATTTTGACTTTGACTTTGACTTTGTTAGTTTTGTACCACCATTAATTATGTAATTTACGAACCTAAGCAAAAACGTGCCGCCAAGCAATCTATCATCCAATTACTGATCAAGCCCGACGTTGCTTAGTTTCCAACAAAAATATTTTACTGTTTCTCTTAATTGTTACTGTTTGAGCTGTGTTTTGATATATCAGTAAATTAACTCATTAATATGCAGACTAGCTTTTGCTCGCGGTTTCACTCGCCCTTTTTCGGTTATCGGCGTAGGATTTTAACGGCAAATCTCTAATTATAGAAAAAAAACTGACTCACACTTAACGTTTTCAAGTAGTTTATGCCTTTCCCCAGCACTCAAACTATCTCCCTGCCCAATTTGCCCGCGGTTCCAGGCGCCCTAAATCCGGTTATCGGTGTGGGATTTCAAAGGCAACTTCTTAATTATAGAAAAAACCGACTCACGCTTGACGTTCTTACCCGGGATTCAAACTATCTCCACGCCAAATTTCATCTTAACCGGTATTGCAGTTTAAGCGTGAAAAGGTAACAGACAGACAGACAGAGTTACTTTTAAATTTATAATATAGCGGACCCGGCAGACGTTGTCCTGTCCAGAAAATCAGCGCCACATTAAATATGATACGTATATAAAAATATATAAAATTTAAGAAATGTGAATGTTAAAACCTTCAAACCTTGCAGGGCCTACTCGAACGTACAAAATAAAATATCATTAAAATCTTCCTTGCCGTTTAGGAGAAGATCAGTAACACACTGACTGCACCGCCACCTACCGGGGCCAATTGTGTTTTTAAATATCCAGGAACCCATTGAAATATTCAGACAAATTTTCATCCAAATCGTTCCGGCCGTTACGTGACCAACAAATGTAAAGAAGAATTATACGTTGAAAAAAAACCGACTCACACTTGACGTTTTCAAGTAGTTTATGTCATTTCCTGAGACTCAGACTATCTCCATGCAAAATTTCATCTTAATCCGTACAGTGGTTTAAGCGTGAAGAGGTAACAGACAGACAGAGTTACTTTCGCATTTATAATATTAGAAGAAGAATGGATATCAGAGACGTCATAGAAATAGAATTTCATTATTGCACTGCTGTCTGTGCTGCAATTGTTACGTTACGAATACGTCCTCACTGTTCATCGCTTACTATTGTTCCGAGGTGTCGAGATTCAATCTTCCGGAACGTGTCGATATGTATCTCTGTATCTCGTTTTAATATAGCAAAGTTAATAAATAAATCTATCAGTTTCATATCTACATAATAACAGTTTTATAATCGATCGAACAACAATCTTGGGATGATATTCCAATCGTACTGCAATCTTAAATCACTGAAAGCCAACACTTTTTACCCTACTTCTATAGAGGGACGAATTTGTATGTATCTCCGCATGTTCATCTGTTCTCGTGTAGCAGCGTTAATAGGAAACATCACAACCTAGCAAATGCAGAAATAGGTATTTGAAAAATACTTACAACTTAAACAGCGCTAGGACCCGGTCCAAGATACGGATGTGCGATAGGGACAACTGCGCCTCGGCCTGTTTTACGTATTCGTAATCATCAAAATCGGGGTATCGTATTCCCCACTTTCCTTTTCCAAATCTCAACCAAAATTAATAAAAATTACTTCACCTTTAAGTTAATGGATTATTCCGTGTCTGTATGTTTAGTTTCCTTAAAAACTAGTTTTATCTTTGTATAGTCACACGTCTAAAAATGTCATAAAAAAGAGGATTTTTTGGATTTTTGCAGGGCTCCAGTTTTTTATAGGAATAGCATATCAAAAAAACCAAAAGATACAGACATAGCGATTGTTTATATCTATCATACATAAAAAAAAAGACTAACTGATGAGTTTATTGCCGGTTCTTCTCGGTTGTAAAGCATTACGAACTTTCATGGGCGTTTTGGATTAGGGAGGGCAGGCTTGGCTAGGGGGGGGGGGCAGGCTTGACTAGGGGGGGGGCAGATCTGATAGAAAATGTCATTTTAATATAGTAAACATGTTCATTTTGAGCCAATTCCTTCAGGTAATGGGCACCTAAGGGGGGGCAGTTGCCCCCCCTGCCTGTACCTCGCTACGCCCATGCGAACCTTCCAATCTTCTCCTCTTATATTTTGTTCCTTTACTACACACATTGTAACTCAATCGAAGTTTTCTTGGATTTGCTTGAGTATGTCATGCTCTCTCAAAGTGTCTCTGCGGTGGTGGCGTGTGTGTCGGGTCGTTACGTTCCCTAAAACATGGTTGAGCGAAGCGATGGCTGATTCATGTGTCATACTCGTGAACGGGTGCCGCCTGTGGAGGTTGGTCTGCTCTTGCAAACTTCTTTGTATCCTTGTATTTAGCCTTCCTTTTTTGTTTCGTTTATCAATACTGTAAGACATTGATTATTAGTAGTAAATACATAAACTGTCTTTTTTTATATATTTTGCAATTAGATACTTTTTTATGTTGTGCTTGTGCATTTCATGTTTTTGTGTTTGTAATGGAAAGTGTCCTTCTATGATAGGGAGGGCATTTTCCAACATTTTAAGTGGACGCTGTAAGAGAAAGGGAGAAAAAAAATGTCCTTGCTGAGTTTCTTGCCCTATAGACTTACGAACCGATGGCGTAGTGACATTCATAAGTGCTCAATTATTGTAGCCTAAATTGAATAAATGATTTTGATTACATTTTTAACAATTAGATTTTTAATGCCAAAATCCAGGGAGGAAACAGGGGAATACGTTTTGTATGGGGAAAAAACAGCGAGATATTTCCTCTTAAGTTAAGGATTTAGGTCATGGAGAAATTTCGGAGAAATAAAATCTATATCCATGTCTCATGTTTGGGTACAAAAATTTGCTGTATATTATGGAGAATTTAAGATTTTTATTATTTATTTCCAAGAATACGGTTTCTAATATAGGCATTCATAGAGTTCGAACGCATAGTCTCCCAACAATGGTGTGCAAAACTTTACAATATGTAGTGCACTAACGTTTACAATTTAGACTCTCAATTTTACTTAATTTAACATAATTTAAAAGGATACATTAAATATAGATTGACAACCAAAACAATATTTTAAAAATGAATAACAGTAAGATTATTGATAATTAAATTTGTCAAGTAATAAATCGTTGACGCTATATTACAATTTATGTTGTAAAAACTCGTATAACCCTTTTTTAGAGCGATGTATTGGTAGGTCTTTAATTATTGCCGGTATATGGTTGTAAATGTTAATGGCCATGCAATAGGCATTTTTACTGCATATGCCATGGCCATGCAATAGGCGTTAGTCATTGTGGCGGTACATATAATCTATTTCTATACCTACTGTTACTTCGTCCTGTCATTTGAAAATTTGTTTTAAGCATGTTAAGATTTCTTTCTTATATTACAAACATACTTGTTTTATACCCATACAAACCAGTTAGTGAAAAATCTTTATTGACCTGCATGATGGTTAACAAGTGTCCAAGTTTTCAGCACCACTAAGAGACCTAATGCATCTCTTTTGTGTTTTAAATTTTTTATCAAAATTCAGTGAGTAGGTACCCCTAAAGAATAATGCAGTATTGCAAAATGGATGAGACATATCTATGGTATACTTGCATGGCAGCTTGTTTTGTAGCCACTTGTGTAAAACCTGTCTAATTTACTGCATTTAGAGGATATTTTTTTATTTATAGTTAGGTTATTTTTATTGTATTTATAACTATATATAAGTTCATAGAAAAATACAAATGTACTGCATATGTAATCAATGTGGCATTTCCAAATTATATTTTTGTCAATTATAACCCCGAGAAATTGAGTAGAATCCACATTTGTAATGTCAATTACCTTTGTAATTAATATGAATGACAATAGAATTTTTATTATGTGTTTGAAATAGGATTAATTTGTTTTAGAAATATTTTTTGTTAGCCAGTCAGTAATTTTTAATAATGTCATATTTATTTCATCCTCTAAGTAGTCCGCAGATTTTGCTGTTACCGACCAGTATCCGTGCTACCTATACTATCAAAAATATTCGACAAAGTACTTATAATCGACTCAATGAATTTCTTACAAGTACCAATTATCTGTCCAGCAATTAATATGGTTTTAGACCAAAGTCAAATACCTTGACAGCCACAATTGACGGTTGACTGACAATAACGAAACTTAAACTAAATATTGCTAGTAAAAAAACAATTTTAGTTATATTCGTAGACCTAAAAAAGCATTGGACACCGTAAATCATGAAATACTTCTCACTAAACTTAAGAATTTAGGATTAGCCGACACCGCTCATTTAATTTTCAAGTCATACCTTGCAAAATTGATCACCTATAGCGTTCCCCAGGGTTTAATTCTCAAACCACTTTTATTTTTAATTTACATAAATAACATCATTGAAATTTACTTATTTCACTGTACGCCGATGATAGTAGTATGTTTTACTCTGGTACCCCAATGCGCACAATAGTCAAGCAAGTCCAAACTGACTTAGATATATAGATATATTGCTTTGCTTTGATTGGCTAGAATCAAACTTACTCACTATAAATATAGCAAAAATAAACTATTTTTACTAATATTTGCTGCAAAAAATAAAAAGATAAATAATCATAGCTGATTTAATACGTCTAGCAATGAAACAAACATAATATTGTGATTTTTTACAAACAAATCAATCTATACATATAAATCCTTATATATAATATACAAAAAAAATTCGCGTCACATTGTTTGTCCTACATAAATGAACCGATTTTGGTGATTTTTTTAAATAGATTATTAAAGTTTTTTCCTTGTTATTTTAAATGTGTACATAAAATTCAATATGACGCACAAAAAAGAGATTAAAGAAAAAAAAGTATAGTTAAAAAGTATCGTGTTTACTAATTAAATGAAAGGTCTCGATGAGCACACGCCAAATAAACATAATATATTATGTCGTCGTTAATATAACTTGAGTAGTCAGGTTTAAAAATTTTACTTGTAAATAACTTTATTGCAATTACTGAGCTCGTGGCCTCAGTACATGGATGAGTGACCGCCTAGTAGCTATGATAGCACTTATTAAGCCAAGTCGAGTTTTTATAGACAGCTTGATAAATTGACAGTCGATTGTAAAGTAAAAGTTTCAGTAAATCGGTGGGTCGGAAAAAATTGCCACCAATGATTCGGAATTCACGCCTATCATTTTCTAATAACAAATCAGTCTTTTTTTTTTGTTATGTTATTATTCTTAATTCTGGTAATGGTAATAATGTTATAATGTGTTATGCTTACTGGATAACCTTTGTTTATCAAAGCATGTTTATAATATTAAAGCTGATGTAAGTAGCCACGTTATCAATGTAAATTTAAGTAAGTCCATTAATCAAATGAGTTTCTTTTGACGCATAAGCCTTCCTGGCGGTAGAGGCGGTAGAGATTGAGGCATAGGAAATAAATTTGTTGTAACATAGGATTTAACAAAATGTGGAATTTCTAAATCTGTTGGTGTACCTAGTAATTCGTTTAGTTCCAAATACCGACGCGATGGACCTAGGTTTAAGTCCCTGCTTGGAAACTAGATATTTTTATTTGTGCCATCATGGTTGCGTTTGTTATTAAGTATCCTTTATCTATGGGTCACTCGAGTGGATTTTGGTTACTGCCATGGGACTTCTTCAGAAACTCCATAAACAACCTGGATTGAAATTGTGCCAAAAATCAGAATAGACATTTCTTTATTTTAACAACGTTGCTTTGGTGCGAAGAGAAGGAACGGTACCCTGCGGCTCTTAGAAAAGTTCGATGAAAAGCAGTCTATTATTCTTTGTCCCTCTTTGTTGCGACAGAAATAGTATCTCGCGGTTACACTCATGAAAAATCTTTTTTTTCTCTTGGAAACTCTTAATAGGGATAGAGATAAGTATCCTCAGTGCTTTTCCATCCCTCCAGCTATACCTGTAATAGACTCAGATTACCCCATTGCTCTGTAAGACTTTTCCCGAATTTAACTGTTTCCTGTCCCAAGACTTTTTTGGGTCAAGACACGAGACTAGCTGATGTTTTATTTAAAAAACAATCGGCAACGGCTAATAATAAACTGGCGGCACGTTTCTTTGAATCACTCCTAAAACTCCTAAGGCAGAAAGACGTTGTCAAAATATTTTCACACAGCTCAAGTTCCCAAGTTAATCCAGTCCGTATACGGGTTTGGTTGTATTCTTTGTGGCCACCATGAGATTTAGTCTATTATTTAATATATAGTGTTAATATATGCCCTAAATCAACGTTTTTTTTGGAGAACAAAAGTACTTGAAAAATTTTGTAACATTCGGGTTAGTTATGGGGGGGTTTTGCTATATTTTCAGTTTCAGCTTTAAATTTTGTGAAAAAATGAACCATGAAATGAATTTTATCAAACCCAAATTTAAGGATACTTTTAACCCCCCTAATTAACCCTGGGGTAAAATTTTTCATAAAGTACGAGTCCAAGCATAATTTTCATCGCAAAATTTAAGGCTAATATTGTCAGTAAGCAAAAACACCCCTTAAGGGGTAGTTTTAACCTCCCAATTAACTCTCGGGTACAAATTTTCATAAAGTATATCAAGTAATTCAACTACAAGTCAAAACGTAATTTTTTTCGCAAAAAATTTTGGGGTAGTTTTTGCTAATTTAAGGTTGTAGCCCCAATTTCCTGAAAGCGAAACCCCGGTTTCCGTGGTCAGAACCTTTACTAGACCAAATCTCATGGTGGCCACAAAGAATACAACGGCGGAGGGGCCGTATACGGACTGGATTAAATACGGATTTTTTTAATTTGAGTGCGAATAAAACTATACTCAATGCTTTTGCAGAAAATCTTGATTGCAGTCTTTGAAAATATTCCTTGTACTCTTACATCAGATTAGTTTTTGTTTCAGATTTTTAAATAAATGAAATGAAATTAGGTTTATGTATTACATATTTCGATGTCTATTTGTATTCGTCAATACTTATTTAATAAAATATAGTTAATTATTATATTAAATATATTTGGACATTTTGTTTACAATTAATATTTTTTTATTTATTTATATATTTAGAACAAAAATAAAAAGCACAAAAGTGTATAAAGAAATTTGGAAATGCTGGATATACGATACGAGCTGATGATTAAATCATCAGATCAAACGTCATTGCAAATGTAGTTTGTTTTAAAGTATTCTCTGGGCTTAAGAAACTGTTGTATCTGAAATAAGTTTTTTGTTATCACTGTAGATAGATGAAACAAATCTTATAAAACTAAAACTCAAGTTGAAATATTACCCTTTTACTAATTTATGCTTTTTAATTGTACCCGATTTTTCTCGCGTTTAATCTTTTGTGGTAGGTAGTACTCTCCCGCTGGTTAATTTATAGCGGTTGGAAAAACAACAGTAATTCATTGGCCATTATAACAAACAGCCAATTCATTTAATCAATAAACTAAATATTACTACTATTTTATTTTAGTATCGGTACTAAAAAGTAAATTAGTAATTAAGAATTTGCTTAAGTTAGGTAATTACATATAATATACATAATAATAATATAATATACATACATAACATAAAATAGGATTAGGTTAAATAATTTCTTGCAACTTTTTGTTTACGAACTCTGTTCGGGTTAAATAGGTGATATTACCTAGGACTTTTAGTCCTGAGCTATCTTAAATCTCTAGCCTACAATACCCTAGGGCGAATTACTTACCGTAAAAAGAACCGACCGGAGTACTTGATATTAGTTTAATACAAAAAAGAAAGAAAATACTTTTTTGTACTGTTCTTGATTCTGTGCCATAACACAAAGTCTATATCAACTAAAATTTTATAGTACATACTAGCAATTGCCCACGTCTTCGCTCACGCCAAGTTTATCAATTAACTAGAATAAAATATATGATAAGTTCGAATTAGTTATGGAAGAAGTGCTAAATAAAATCAGCATTTCCAATAAACAAATCATTGTTTGTGGAGACTTTAATATAAACATTTTAGAAAATAGCTCACTAAGCACCAGATTGCTCGCCTTATTTCGGTATTTTAATTTAAATAATTTGTTTTGTAAACCCACTAGAATTGCTGTATCTAGTGCCACTTGCATCGACAATATATTTACTGACATAAAACTTATTCAAAAATCAATTGTAAGCAATCTAGAGTCAGATCATTGTGGACAGTTAGTGGTTTTAGAAAGAAAGAATAGTATTACTGAAAAGGAAATTAAATTTATACCAATAACAACTAAACGGATTGAATCATTTAAATTTAGATTTAAATAAGTTAGCTAATTGCATAAACTTCCGGATTTACTTTATAATGGCAACCCAAATGAAATGTACAATACTGTTCTTGACACAAATGTGTTAATTTAACATTACCAAATGTTAGTCAGATACAGACATGTATTAATGTTAATGGCGAGCAATTAAAACTTGTTCATTCAACAGTCTTTCTTGGCATAACGCTGGACTCCAAACGTCAATGGGGTCCTCATATTCATAACCTAGCCAAAAAACTTAGCTCTGCTGTGTATGCGATCAATAAAATAAGACAATTGACCAATGTCGACACTGCAAAAATAGTATCTTTTAGCTATTTCCATAGTTTAATGGCATATGGTATCCAATTTTTTTTACAACAATTTTTACAACAAAGTTCCTTATAATATTCAAAAGCTATCAATAAGTAAATTTAAATCTTTTATCAAACAAGTACTTTGTAAAAAACATACTACAATATTTCAGACTATGTCAATGATAAAAATCCTTGGGACTGAAGATGCTCAATTACAGGATGCATAGGTAAACCAAATTAAAATGGAAATAATATAAAATTGTACAGCTTAAAAATTTTATTTAAAACATTAATTGTATTTTTAGTTTTTATGATTTTTTTAGAATAGTAACTATCGAGTTTCTTGCCGGATTCTTCTCGGTAAAAATCAAAAACATTGTGAACCGTTTCTTTCAAAAAATAATATTTCATAACTTTGACGATTCAAAAGTGATTGTAAAATCCTTATTTGAATAAAACATTTTGACTTTGACTTCCTCTCCATCTAGCCCAAAATTGAGAAATGTAGAAGTTTGCCTAAGAATCAAAGTCTCTTTCCCGTCCCCAAAAAGAAGACTTTGATCTAAAATTCGTAGTTGTCTATGGCAAAGAACAGGCCACATTGCATGTTAAATCGATAACCGATGAGAAAGAAAGGTATTTGAGCGGCTACTATCTGACTGAAAGAGGTAGCTTGATCCGTGATTCCTCCTAACAAGTTGATAAATAAAAAGAAAAAAAAACCCTTATTCAAGTCAGTTAGAACCATCCGGTTCCGAGATGAGATAATTGAATATGTACATCAAATTATTCTACACGTTTTTTCGTTAAAACGTAAATTAACGACCAATACATGTCATAATCATCTCGCAACCAGATGGTTTTTTCTGTCTTGAATCGCACTCCTAGTTCCCTCGAACGCTGCCAACGAAAATCTTCCGACCGAGATGACGAAGCAAGTTCTACAACTGTAAAAAACAAGTCGATGACATTTATAGTTGCTGTAAAAGAAATCTGTGGCAAATAATAGGTAGTCTGTAGGTCACCAAAGTCTTTCCAAAAGGATTCCTTTTCACAATTTTAGTACAGAACCCTAAATACTTGAATGAAAGCTGTGCTTTGTTTAGTTCAAAGCTCAACTAATAACTGAAAGCGCCCACAGAACCGATAACTGTTAAGCTGATTACGTGACACAGTACGCTTGGTTAAGTTAAGTAGACTATTGTCAATGTAAATTACTCGCTACCACATAAATGCAGGTATTACATAGGAAAGCTTAAGAGGAAATATCAGGTTGCTTTTCCCTTTACAAACGCATTCCCCTCTTTCCTCTCTGGATTTTAGCATTAGATGTACGAGTATGGTCACAGTCACTATGAAGATACATATGTTTTGCTTTCGTTTTAATGCCATTTGTATAAATAACTGGGGGCCAGCAAAAGTCCAAAAAATTGCCTTTTTTATTACATTTTTAGACTTGTTCTCTACACATATGAAAGATATTATTTATTTTTTTAATAATTAGAATAATTCATTAACTTCCAGAATAAGTAATTTCTAAACAATTCCTATGAGATTTGAAGGAGGAAAGTGGGGAATATAAGACATCGATTCTGATGATTGACTGACGATGATGACTAGGTATAATAAGCCCGAGGTTCAGTTGTTCGTATGACACATCAGTCTCTTGGCCCGGGTCTAAGCTCGACAGCAATTGTATTTTGAGTGTGTGTGCTTGTGTCTGATATTTCTGCTTCATACCAATACGAATCTAATAAACTAACATAAGACAACAGCTTCAATTCAAAGTAATTCAAATAAAAATATGAAATATCACATTGAATTGTGTATTGTTTATTGTTTATTCTTCGTAATTTACATTTTTAATAATAAACCCAGCTCAGTACATGTCGTTCTTACACTTATTAAATTAGGGTTTCATCAAATAAGAATTACAGCGGATACCTATCCGAAGAAAAATGTGTAGGTATATAATAATAAATAATTTAGTTTTCTTGTATATTATAAAAACTAAGTCTTGAATCTATAAAGACTAAGTATATCGGAAGATTACGCTTTTGTACGTTTTTAATAGCCGCTGTAAGAGTCTTATGCACAACAAGATCTCGATTTTGAAGATCCTGCTAACAAAATCGTTCTTCCATTTAATACCCAATTAGAAGTTATAAAACGCTCTGGAAATATATTTGTACGGAAATTGCTACTCTTCGCAACAACACACAGAAAAGCCAATAAAAATAATGATATTTGCTTGCAATATACTTTTATAAATGTTCGAATAGAAGGAAGGCTACCTCTCAATAAGGAAAATAAAATACGTTTACTCCAAAATGCTTGTAATGCGATCATTATTTTGACAAATTTCTTTGATCAAAGTCGACCTTTGCGCGCTACTCGAATGGACACCATTAATTTTGTTGATATGAAATTTTATTGCTGGTTTCAGCCACCAGCAATTTCCTTTAAAAATCCATTTCTTTCGAGTTTTGTTTAAAAATTGTGAGGTGCAAAATGATTTTATTTGAAAATGCTTGTAATGTAATCATTTATTTGACAACCTTCTTCGAGCAAAGTCGGCCTTTCGAGCTGGTTTTATTTAAATTACGAGCACTGTTTCAGAAAAGCAAACCTTGGTATGCAATAAATTCGAGAATAATGTATATGTGTACTATCAATGAGAGTTTGTGAGTCTGTCATGCGCCTTCAAAGACTTAATCCACTAAAAATGCTAAATTGCTCAGTATTTTGCTTCAAGAATAGTTTGGTAACATCCAACTTACAAAAAGATGGCGTTACCTTTCATATGTAAGTAATTTTTTGACAATACATAATTGGGAATGATGTTCTTACGGGATTTGTTTACCAACACACAGTTTGCTCAAAGAAAACAATATGGCGATCAAACGAGTGATTCGATTTTTTAACCTTTTTTTTAAGTTAATATTTTTTATGATTAGATCTTAATCGGTTGGTAAAGTAAAAATAATTTCGTGCTTTTACTATAAAAAGAAATATAATTTAGATACAGTGTAAACTCTATATAACGGAATGACCATTTTTTGGCGTTATAATTTTTAGTCGTCAAATAAAGTCTGTATATTCAGTAAGTTTTTTTCATTGAATTTGTAAAAATAATAATTAAAAGTATACTTTATTTGTAGTAATAATTAAGAATATAATTACTTATTATATTCAGTAGCGTTTTAATACCACTTCTTTTCCTGATATATTTTTGTCAAATTTATAATAAAATATATCATTATATTTATAAATCGACACACGAATATTTGACGTGCTAGAGTTTTAGTGGATATTAATTGAGAGTTTATCAAGTGATTGTATGTAAGTAAATGCGCACGCCTTGCTTTTCTTGCAGTTGTACGTGGATATAAAAAAAATATATTCATTTTGAAGAAATTATTTTTTACTTTTTAGTACAATTTTCTATTAGATTGAATTTTTATATGATTCTTATGTTTTAAGAAAAGCGAGTTTAAAAAAAAAATTTTACTTGAATTTTATACTTTTTACTAAAGATTTAATTGAATTTTTATAGTTTATTGCGCGAGTTTCATAAGTTGGGTGATGAGAACTTGGAGAAAAAATTAGTAATTAAATTTTCACGTTCCACCCTAATGTCCACCTTCAGGTGCACTTCCTGCATCTGCCAAGAGGTGATAACATCAAAATGAACATCAAATTCGTGATCTGCGACCCTCAAAACCTCCGGATACCCATTTTGAAGATTTAAAATTTTTCACCTCCACCTCTTGGTTGTACGCTGGTACAACTCTGGGAGGGGTTGTTGGCAAAGTAACTGTGGAATATTGTATTGTCATCCGAGCTTAGTAAGTATGCAAAATTTCATCGAAGGGTGATAACAGGAAGTAGGTTTAATTAAGCTTGCAAGATTCCACCACAAGATGGAAGGGGAAAAAAAGGAAACATTGTAAGTTAAATAAAAGGAAGTAAAAATTAAAGAAAAGAAGAAGTTCTTCGTGGTAATTTTACTTTATATAACTTAATCACGAATTCCTAAAATAGCGAATTTATACGAAGTTACCAAAGTTTTCTTCTACTTTGTCTTTGATTAATTTCGCTAAATTATTAATCGCTAATTTACTTTTTAGAGCCCTATAAAAATAAACTCGAGATAACTAACTTTACGATAAAACAGTCGTCGGTAAGGGAAACTTTTAATTTAATTTATTCGTTTTAAGCATTTTCGGTTTCTTATGAAGGACCAATAAATTACTGTTGTTTCGCAAGACGCTATAAATAAGTTGCGAGAGAGTATTATTAAGTATTATTACCACAAAAAAATGTCGCGAGGAAGATTCTTTATGATAAAAGTAAAAGTTTATAAGGTATCAAGCTGTGATCGGTCGGTACAGTCGCGTGGACTTTTGGTTGAAATTTCTGGCATGGCCTAGTTAACAGTCATCCTTATCGATATATACTAAATGTTATAGGTATAGTTTTATAAAAGAGCGACTGTAGTCGCGTGGACTTTTGGTTGAAATTTCTGGCATGGCCTAGTTAACAGTCATCCTTATCGATATATACTAAATGTTATAGGTATAGTTTTATAAAAGAGCGACTGTAGTCGCGTGGACTTTTGGTTGAAATTTCTGGCATGGCCTAGTTAACAGTCATCCTTATCGATATATACTAAATGTTATAGGTATAGTTTTATAAAAGAGCGACTGTAGTCGCGTGGACTTTTGGTTGAAATTTCTGGCATGGCCTAGTTAACAGTCATCCTTATCGATATATAGTAAATGTTATAGGTGTAGTTTTATAAAAGAGAGACAGAGTAACAGAGTTACTTTCGCGTTTATAGCGGACCCGGCAGTCGTTGTCCAACCCGGAAAAGCTGCGCCACATTAAATATGATATTTTAAATTTGAAATTTACATTTTTAAAATTTTGCGATTCCATAAAATTACTTTTAACGAATTTACGGTTCAGTCATAAATTTTGGATATCTCACTGTTTACTATGCCTCTATGTCTAAATTATTTTATTCTTTATTTTCTTCCAAATCTTCTACGGTGGAAGTATTGATTAGAGGAAAGCTTTTCTTAAAATCCTTTTGATTTTTAGCTAGCCCTTTTGATGCAGTTTTTATGTAATGTAAGGTTTTAGCAAATTTCACAATGATTGGAGTTGTGGGATATGATAATAATGGAG
The DNA here is from genome assembly GCA_946406115.1 of Apoda limacodes. NCBI lineage: Eukaryota > Metazoa > Arthropoda > Insecta > Lepidoptera > Limacodidae > Apoda > Apoda limacodes. The sequence goes on from OX291546.1 coordinate 8,077,997, forward strand.
TCGCATTCAATGTAGCGAATGTGGAAATCATTGTCGTACATTCAATCTTTGCCGTTTAGGAGAAGATCAGTGACACACCGACTGCAGCGTCACCTACTGGGTTCAATTATGTTATTAAACCTTGCAGAGACCGACTCGAACGTACACAAAAAATATCATTAAATCGTCTCTGCTATTTAGGAGAAGACACGCACGTTTGTGTGCCACTTCGATTATTCGAATCATCCAGGAACCCGCTGAAATATTAAAAAAAAATCACTTAGATCGTTACATCCGTTTAGGAGGAGTTAGGTCACAGACACACGTACAGAAGAATTATACGTAGAAATAACACCGACTCACACTTGATGTTTTCAAGTAGCCTATGTCCTTTTCCGGGACTCAGACTATCTCCATGCCAAATTTCATCTTAATCCGTACGGTGGTTTAAGCGTGAAGAGGATACAGACAGACATACAGACGGAGTTACTTTCGCATTTATAACAGTATAGATATTGACTAGTATGGATATGAGTCGCTCAGTCATTGAGAAATAGAAAGAAGAAAGAATTACTTAACAAAACGAAATAAAATGCAACAAAATTAATCTCTCGCTTTGTTGGAGAACAAAAATAACGTTTGACCTTAACTCTTTCAGTTCAAACGCAAACTGACGCAAGAAAAGCAAAGAATAAAAGCTTGCAAAACAATTAATTTGCTTCCTAAAAAAATATTCCCCTCATTCGCCTGAAGTATATTCTGTAACAAATATCTACATTCACTTCCTTCTCCTAAACTAAATCCTGACTGCGCCTGTGGAAGCACGAATCACGCAAATGAGTGACATATCCATTACAATCTATGACCGCACCGTCATCAAAGTGAACATGGATATTGACATTTTGCTCCCTCGCGCCTCGCCTCAATACATGTCTTTACCTCGTGGCAGCCTTTGGCGACACGAAACTCATTTGATTAATGGACTGACTTCTCACTTAGAAACCATATTCCTCACTATTTCCATTATTAGCATACTCATTGTTCCTCCTAAACTTTGACTCCTTGTTTATTCCTTAAAGGTGTTGAATTTTGATTAGGGAGACCGGGTACAAAAGTAACACTTTACACATATCTTTTTATTTCGGTTAGTCTAATACCCATACGGTTAAAAATAAAATACATACAATTTTTGTCTATGATTTACAAAAACTACTAAATTAAAAAAAAAACTTTACTTAACTATGATATTAAACAGATACAGCACTTTTAAAAGGCTAAGTCATTTTATTTTGTTTCTTTCGTCCTCAGGGTTAGGTCGAAAGTAACACGCCACGGATCAAAAGTAACATCGTGGATATATTGCGCATTTGGTAGATAAGCAACAAAAATAAATTTGCGATAGAGATAACACATTGTTTGTTTCTAATAATAATGGTTAATAAGCATAATATAATATTTTTTCTCATATGATTACAAAAAAACAATATTTTTTGTAAGCCTATTTCTCACGTCCACTGTTAAACGTAGGCCTCCACTTCCCCATTAAGGTGTTGAGCTGCTTGCACCCAGGATCTTAAAAAAGGTGGCGCAAAACTAGAACAAATATCTTCAGCAATTATTGGAGGTTTTTCAGAATATAGGTACTAAATGATGACAGTGCGAATTTTGAAACTAAAAGCGATGCAAAGTAACTCTATAATCAATATGAACATATGACTTTTTAACCCTGATAGGGTTTTGTAACAATTGATTCGTATTGACCACGTAAAGAGGATACCTAAAATGATCTTTCATCTCCAAAATTATTTACATGATAGGAGAGAAGCTTAAGTTAATGACTGATTGGAAGAAGGTATTCTAATTTGCAATCAATGGGACAATGTGTGTCTGTCTATTCAATGAATTAAACAGTCGAAGCAAGAAGGTTGCAAGAAATTGATTTGTATTTCTTCTTGATATGGAACGGTTGTGTTTTAAAGCCGAAACAAGCCACTTGAGAGAGCGTTGTGAAAATTTAGAGAAAACTACAGTTATGATGTCGATGGGCAAGGACTATATGAAGAAATTTTGGATTGTAGAACGTTGGTAACAAGCCGTACCGAAAAAATATCAAGCTCGAATAATTACTTAATGTTATTGTTCAGTAAGGAGACGAAAACGTTTTTCCGAATATGCTTATAGATAGATCATTTAGTAAATTGAAATTAATACTTCGATATTTAAGAGCCTCAATGGGTCAAAGTCGAACAGTAGTCCTAGGTGTACGCAAAAAAAAACCGCAAATCGATGTAGAGTTTAGCCGTTTGGCACACAGGTAATTTAGGGCAAAACAATAATTTTGAGCCACAGTTCCACAAAATATTTCCCTTATTTTTGAATATTGCAATGTGAGACGGTTCCTTAAACATCAGATTTTTATGAGACTTATGTGAACTGTACTGTACCCTGCTGCTTCTGTATATATTTCAGACTTCCATATATTTTTCTCTCGAATTCTAGCGTATGGCCGCAGTGAGTCGGGTCCATAGAATGATTGACTGTGTGTCCCTTTGATTCGAGACACTGGCCTGAATTAGCGGCAGAAGCGACGAGCAGAGAATGTCACGCTGGAGTGAGAGTCCTCGACAGGGTGGTCGAGTGTCTAGAGTCCGAATAACTCGAGACCGTTCCCAATTAGGTCCCTGCCTAGGCGTTTAGTAGACAGCGGGTTCAACTTTCAGGCGATGACATATACCTAAGTATAAATACTTTATTTGTATAAATATCTCAGCGTATTCCATGCAATACTAAAAATAAATTAAAACGCAAAAAAAATATGTATGATATTGTATAGTAAACCTGTTGAACGGATAGTGTACACTAGTGTTTCCAGCTTTGAATGTTTTTTTTGGTTCAGACCAGCTTCATGGTACCATACCAAAATTCAACTCAGCCGGCCAGTGGATCAAATTAGGCTAGCAAGATTTGTAATTAACATACAAATATACATACAAACATGTGAAGTTAAATAATAGTTTTCTGCGTTTGTTTTTTGTCCCTTTATAATTAAAGAATGGCTAATCGTGAGTACATACGGGAATTTTAATTTAATTTGTTATTTTTTTTTATACCACTAAAGTGGCAAACAAACACACGGTCCTTCTGATGGCAAGCGGTAACCGTGGCCTATGGACGCTTGCCCCTCGCACGTTGCCGACCCTTCAAAAATCCAATAGCTTCTTCCTTGAAGAACTCTATACTGTAGTCCTTAGAGAAAATCTTTTGTGTTTTGTATCCTTTTTATACCTTACTATCTATTGCCCGCGGCTCGTCCGCGCTAAATTAGATTTTCGGCGTGGGATTACTACTTACCAATGGCAGATAACTCTTTAATTATGGTAAGGAAGCTTGCTATAGCAAGCTATATATATAGCTATAGTTCGTCTACGTCGAATTCCTGCGGGAAATTGAATTAAAAAATAGCTTAGGTCCTTCTCCGCCTCTTCAACTAAGTATACCTGTGCGAAAATTCAGCTGGTACCGGAAGTCAGTACATTTTTTTAATTCACCGATATAATTTGTAGAAGCAATATAGGTTATTATAACTGTACGGCATTTATGTAATTCCTTTTCTTTACTTGTAAAGCTGCATTATCCATTAACGCCGTACATATTTCCAATACATTAGTGAAAAGCCGGGGGGCGTTACCTTTTCCCTAGACCCATATGATATAAGATCATTTCAAAATTGTACTACTACTTTTGTACGGTTTCTCGGTACCAAGGGCCTGTAGTCTCTTAGTGACAAGTCACATTGATTCGGCCTGTTAAATAGAAAATGGCTTTTTCAAAATTAGTTCAGTTACTACTAATTTATAATTTCTGACTTAATAGGTCACAAAGTTGTTGCGTGGAGGACTTATAAGTCATCCACGCAACAACTTTGTGACCGACATGTAGGTAGTACCTATTAAGTCAGAAATTATAAATTAGTAGTAACTGATTATCAATATAATAGGTGCATCCTTTTGCTTCAATAGACGGACCTGGCCGGCCATGAGTAGATTTTTCATCGACCTCTTAATTATATTATAAATTCACTTTTGTACGTAATTGTACTTTTTCGAAAATAACACACACATACAGTTTGTTTATTTATAAAAATTACTTATAAAAAAAATACAGTATGGGAGGGTTCGCAAAGGAATTTCATTTTCACTTCATATTATACATATGCATTATGAAATTGAAATTTTAATCAATTGACTATGGCCCTCTGGCGCAGAGACGATGTTTCCAATTTAAATGTTTATTATAAATTATGGAGCAGCTTGAAAATGCAAATTTAATGATCGCCTAAATTCTTGAGGAGTTTCCCATTATAGCAATAATTCAACGTTGCTCAAAACGTCTTTGTAGGTTGTGTTTACCTTTAATGAAAAAGCGCCAATTTCCTAAGCATTGACGCGTTAAATGTAAAGTTACATTAAAATCTTATCGGTTGCCGTGGGACTAGCAATTTGATAAATATTTGTCACACTCTATTATTTTATATGGGGCTGACTTTCTATAAGTAGCAAAAAAGCAGTATTTCACTATAAAAAAATATTTACTTAAGATATATTTAGTTGTTTCAGTGCTAAGTCTGTCCTATGTAGAAAAGATGGCACGATTAAATAGAGCTGTCACATATCTACAGACGGATTAACACACATGACAAACCGTAAGTGGTCCGGTTTTGCTATTTAGCTACGAAACCCTAAAATAGTTTAATATCAGGTTGAAGTCAAAAATATTCTTTCATATCTACTTTTTTTTATATAAATGGATGTAGGTATCTAAGAGAACATAGACTTTGGCAATAATTAAAAACATTTCGAAAATCAACTTAATAAAAATAGTTAATGACATTTTTGCAGTATATGCGGTAAATATGTGTCTATATTAATAGTATAAGTTTGGGATATGACTTAGTCCTCGCATTTTGGACATATATATGTTTTTTTTATGTAGGTGCTCTTGTTAATCCAATACACTCTACATGGATGAAGGAACCACAACAGTTGCAAGACGCATATCTGCTATACTCTCTTCTACCTTATTGAAGAAACAATACCATGACTACAATTGTTTGGTAGCTTTGGGGGGGGGGGGGGGGGAAGATCGATCGATGCATTTTTGAATTTTGATTTCGAAAGCGAAAAGACTTTTTAGGGACCTAACTATAAAGATATTTGTATAAGACACTTTTAGCACCAGAATTTATAATAATAAAAAAAGAATACTACAATCTCCTAAGGCAGAAAGACAGACGTTGTCAAAATATTTTCACACAGCTCAAGTTCCCAAGTTAATCCAGTCCGTATACGGGTTTGGTTGTATTCTTTGTGGCCACCATGAGATTTAGTCTATTATTTAATATATAGTGTTAATATATGCCCTAAATCAACGTTTTTTTTGGAGAACAAAAGTACTTAAAAAATTTTGTAACATTCGGGTTAGTTATAGGGGGGTTTTGCTATATTTTCAGTTTCAGCTTTAAATTTTGAGAAAAAATTAACCATGAAATGAATTTTATCAAACCCAAATTTAAGGATACTTTTAACCCCCCTAATTAACCCTGGGGTAAAATTTTTCATAAAGTACGAGTCCAAGCATAATTTTCATCGCAAAATTTAAGGCTAATATTGTCAGTAAGCAAAAACACCCCTTAAGGGGTAGTTTTAACCTCCCAATTAACTCTCGGGTACAAATTTTCATAAAGTATATCAAGTAATTCAACTACAAGTCAAAACGTAATTTTTTTCGCAAAAAATTTTGGGGTAGTTTTTGCTAATTTAAGGTTGTAGCCCCAATTTCCTGAAAGCGAAACCCCGGTTTCCGTGGTCAGAACCTTTACTAGACCAAATCTCATGGTGGCCACAAAGAATACAACGGCGGAGGGGCCGTATACGGACTGGATTAAATACGGATTTTTTTAATTTGAGTGCGAATAAAACTATACTCAATGCTTTTGCAGAAAATCTTGATTGCAGTCTTTGAAAATATTCCTTGTACTCTTACATCAGATTAGTTTTTGTTTCAGATTTTTAAATAAATGAAATGAAATTAGGTTTATGTATTACATATTTCGATGTCTATTTGTATTCGTCAATACTTATTTAATAAAATATAGTTAATTATTATATTGTATATATTTGGACATTTTGTTTACAATTAATATTTTTTTATTTATTTATATATTTAGAACAAAAATAAAAAGCACAAAAGTGTATAAAGAAATTTGGAAATGCTGGATATACGATACGAGCTGATGATTAAATCATCAGATCAAACGTCATTGCAAATGTAGTTTGTTTTAAAGTATTCTCTGGGCTTAAGAAACTGTTGTATCTGAAATAAGTTTTTTGTTATCACTATAGATAGATGAAACAAATCTTATAAAACTAAAACTCAAGTTGAAATATTACCCTTTTACTAATTTATGCTTTTTAATTGTACCCGATTTTTCTCGCGTTTAATCTTTTGTGGTAGGTAGTACTCTCCCGCTGGTTAATTTATAGCGGTTGGAAAAACAACAGTAATTCATTGGCCATTATAACAAACAGCCAATTCATTTAATCAATAAACTAAATATTACTACTATTTTATTTTAGTATCGGTACTAAAAAGTAAATTAGTAATTAAGAATTTGCTTAAGTTAGGTAATTACATATAATATACATAATAATAATATAATATACATACATAACATAAAATAGGATTAGGTTAAATAATTTCTTGCAACTTTTTGTTTACGAACTCTGTTCGGGTTAAATAGGTGATATTACCTAGGACTTTTAGTCCTGAGCTATCTTAAATCTCTAGCCTACAATACCCTAGGGCGAATTACTTACCGTAAAAAGAACCGACCGGAGTACTTGATATTAGTTTAATACAAAAAAGAAAGAAAATACTTTTTTGTACTGTTCTTGATTCTGTGCCATAACACAAAGTCTATATCAACTAAAATTTTATAGTACATACTAGCAATTGCCCACGTCTTCGCTCACGCCAAGTTTATCAATTAACTAGAATAAAATATATGATAAGTTCGAATTAGTTATGGAAGAAGTGCTAAATAAAATCAGCATTTCCAATAAACAAATCATTGTTTGTGGAGACTTTAATATAAACATTTTAGAAACTAGCTCACTAAGCACCAGATTGCTCGCCTTATTTCGGTATTTTAATTTAAATAATTTGTTTTGTGAACCAACTAGAATTGCTGTATCTAGTGCCACTTGCATCGACAATATATTTACTGACATAAAACTAATTCAAAAATCAATTGTAAGCAATCTAGAGTCAGTTCATTGTGGACAGTTAGTGGTTTTAGAAAGAAAGAATAGTATTACTGAAAAGGAAATTAAATTTATACCAATAACAACTAAACGGATTGAATCATTTAAATTTAGATTTAAATAAGTTAGCTTATTGCATAAACTTCCGGATTTACTTTATAATGGCAACCCAAATGAAATGTACAATACTGTTCTTGACACTATTACTACACAGTATAATAACATATTTACTGCAAAAAAGAAACTTATTTTCAGTCGCTTTAGTTTTAGTGAATTGGCTACCCCAGGTGTTTTTTTAAAAGTAGGCGTAAGTTGTATGAATTATATAAAGAAAAAAACATATAATAATAGCCAATTATTTAGGGAATATGTAAAAAAATACTCAAAAACCTTTAAAAAAGTCTGTCTTGTTGCAAAATCAATTCACCTCAGGCATAAAGTATTCAACAAATAAAATAAAAACGACATGGAACATAATAAATAATGAAACTGATAAAGCTAGGAATTTTTGTTAGGACTTTGAGTTGATTGTAGATAATACTAGTTTAAAAACAAATTCTGCGGTAGCAGTTGCCTTTGGAATTTTTTTTTAGCAATATTCCTTTATAAACAACTGAACATCTTAACTCAAGTCCAATTTTAGCAGAAAAATTAGTAAAAACTAATGTTCCTGAATGTAAAGTTCCCTTTGTATTTAAAAACATTAGTCCTACGGATATCATAAATACATTTAAAACATTAGAAATAAAAAACAACACAGCCCTTTGGGGACTTTCTGTAAAAACTATAAACTCAATAATTCAAGTTATAGCACAACCGTTAGCCATAATTTTTAATAGTTGTGCTGATAGTGGTGTGTTTCCTGATGAGATGAAACTAAGCAAAGTTATACCTCTTTTTAATTCAGGTAGTTCAACAGACCCTAATAATTTTCGGCCTATTGCAATACTGCCTGTACTCAGTAAAGTTTTTGAAAAAATCATACTTTGTCAAATGTTAAGCCATTTCTGTATTAATGACCTACTTAGTAGTAAACAGTTTGGCTTTATGAAAGTCTGTTCTACAACCGATGCAGGAGTGTCACTATTAAAAAACATATTTAACGCCTGGGATGATCCGCATGATGCTCTTGGAGTGTTTTGTGATTTATCTAAGGCATTTGACTGTGTCCAACATGAAAATATCATCAGGAAGCTACATCACTATGGTATTAGAGGCAAAGCTCTCGACCTTTTGACCTCCTACATGAGTAGCAGAGTACAGAAAATAGATGTCAACGGTGAAATATCCCCGGGATCAGCAGTCACTATGGGAGTCCCTCAGGGCTCAATTTTAGGTCCTTTTCTATTTCTTATTTACATTAACGATCTCTTATATCATGTAAAAAACCATGACATTGTCTTATTTGCTGATGACACCTCTTTACTTTTTAAAGTTAAGAGACGACAGACATGTTATGATGACTTAAATAATGCCCTTTCTAAAATTGTAAATTGTTTTAACGCTAATAATTTGTTACTTAATGAAAAAAAACCATATGTGTTAATTTAACATTACCAAATGTTAGTCAGATACAGACATGTATTAATGATAATGGCGAGCAATTAGAACTTGTTCATTCAGCAGTCTTTCTTGGCATAACGCTGGACTCCAAACTCCAAAATTCAATTTCAATATTCATAACCTAGCCAAAAAACTTAGCTCTGCTGTGTATGCGATCATGAAAATAAGACAATTGACCAATGTCGACACTGCAAAAATAGTATCTTTTAGCTACTTCCATAGTTTAATGGCATATGGTATCCTATTGTGGGGTAGCGCTGCTGATGTAAATACAATATTTTTGTTACAAAAAAGGGCAATTCGTGCTATTTATAAATTAGGATCTAGGATATCTCTGAGGGATAGGTTTAGGGAAGTAAATATTTTAACTTTAGCGTCGCAGTACATATATGAAAATCTTTTATATGTACATAAAAATATCAATAGTTTCAGCAAGAAAATTGACGCTCACAAAGTAAATACTAGAAGTAAAAATAAGCTGTTGCTGCATGATACACGTCTACACAAAATAAATAACTCTTTTATGGGGCAATTTTTTTTACAACAATTTTTACAACAAAGTTCCTAATAATATTCAAAAGCTATCAATAAGTAAATTAAAATCTTTTTGACAAGTACTGTGTAAAAAACATACTACAATATTTCAGACTATGTCAATGATAAAAATCCTTGGGACTGAAGATGCTCAATTACAGGATGGATAGGTAAACCAAATTAAAATGGAAATAATATTGTACAGCTTAAATTTTTTATTTAAAACATTGATTGTATTTTTAGTTTTTATGATTTTTTTAGAAGAGTAAGTATCGAGTTTCTTGCCGGATTCTTCTCGGTAGAAATCAACAACGTTGTGAACCGGATTTCAAAAAATAATATTTCATAACTTTGACGATTCAAAAGTGATTGTAAAATCCTTATTTGAATAAAACATTTTGACTTTGACTTTGACTTTGAAAAAAAACTTGAAGCATTTTATGTTTGTCTATGTCCCTCCATCTAGCCCAAAATTAAGAAATGTAGAAGTTTGCCTAAGAATCAAAATCCCTTTCCCGTCCCCAAAAAGAAGACTTTGATCTCAAATTCGTAGTTGTCCATGGCAAAGAACAGGCCACATTGCATGTTGAATCGATAACCGATGCGAAAGAAAGGTATTTGAGCGGCTACTATCTGACTGAAAGAGGTAGCTTGATCCGTGATTCCTCCTAACAAGTTGATAAATAAAAAGAAAAAAAAACCCTTATTCAAGTCAGTAAAAACCATCCGGTTCCGAGATGAGATAATTGAATATGTACAAGAAATAGAATAACGATTTAATCAGCAATGTCGATCATAACCATCAAATTACTTTACACGTTTTTTCGTTAAAACGTAAATTAACGACCAATACATGACATAGTCATCTCGCAACCAGATGGTTTTTTCTGTCTTGAATCGCACTCCTAGTTCCCTCGAACGCTGTCAACGAAAATCTTCCGACCGAGATGACGAAGCAAGTTCTACAACTGTAAAAAACAAGTCGATGACATTTATAGTTGCTGTAAAAGAAATCTGTGGCAAATAATAGGTAGTCTGTAGGACACCAAAGTCTTTCCAAAAGGATTCCTTTTCACAATTTTAGTACATAACCCTAAATACTTGAATGAAAGCTGTGCTTTGTTTAGTTCAAAGCTCAACTAATAACTGAAAGCGCCCACAGAACCGATAACTGTTAAGCTGATTACGTGACACGTTACGCTTGGTTAAGTTAAGTAGACTATTGTCAATGTAAATTACTCGCTACCACATAAATGCAGGTATTAAATAGGAAAGCTTAAGAGGAAATATCAGGTTGCTTTTCCCTTTACAAACGCATTCCCCTCTTTCTTCTCTGGATTTTAGCATTAGATGTACGAGTATGGTCACAGTCACTATGAAGATACATATGTTTTGCTTTCGTTTTAATGCCATTTGTATAAATAACTGGGGGCCAGCAAAAGTCCAAAAAATTGCCTTTTTTATTACATTTTTAGACTTGCTCTCTACACATATGTAAGATATTTTTTTTTTTTTTTAATAATTAGAATAATTCATTAACTTCCAGAATAAGTAATTTCTAAACAATTCCTATGAGATTTGAAGGAGGAAAGTGGGGAATATAAGACATCGATTCTGATGATTGACTGACGATGATGACTAGGTATAATAAGCCCGAGGTTCAGTTGTTCGTATGACACATCAGTCTCTTGGCCCGGGTCTAAGCTCGACAGCAATTGTATTTTGAGTGTGTGTGCTTGTGTCTGATATTTCTGCTTCATACCAATACGAATCTAATAAACTAACATAAGACAACAGCTTCAATTCAAAGTAATTCAAATAAAAATATGAAATATCACATTGAATTGTGTATTGTTTATTGTTTATTCTTCGTAATTTACATTTTTAATAATAAACCCAGCTCAGTACATGTCGTTCTTACACTTATTAAATTAGGGTTTCATCAAATAAGAATTACAGCGGATACCTATCCGAAGAAAAATGTCTAGGTATATAATAATAAATAATTTAGTTTTCTTGTATATTATAAAAACTAAGTCTTGAATCTATAAAGACTAAGTATATCGGAAGATTACGCTTTTGTACGTTTTTAATAGCCGCTGTAAGAGTCTTATGCACAACAAGATCTCGATTTTGAAGATCCTGCTAACAAAATCGTTCTTCCATTTAATACCCAATTAGAAGTTATAAAACGCTCTGGAAATATATTTGTACGGAAATTGCTACTCTTCGCAACAACACACAGAAAAGCCAATAAAAATAATGATATTTGCTTGCAATATACTTTTATAAATGTTCGAATAGAAGGAAGGCTACCTCTCAATAAGGAAAATAAAATACGTTTACTCCAAAATGCTTGTAATGCGATCATTATTTTGACAAATTTCTTTGATCAAAGTCGACCTTTGCGCGCTACTCGAATGGACACCATTAATTTTGTTGATATGAAATTTTATTGCTGGTTTCAGCCACCAGCAATTTCCTTTAAAAATCCATTTCTTTCGAGTTTTGTTTAAAAATTGTGAGGTGCAAAATGATTTTATTTGAAAATGCTTGTAATGTAATCATTTATTTGACAACCTTCTTCGAGCAAAGTCGGCCTTTCGAGCTGGTTTTATTTAAATTACGAGCACTGTTTCAGAAAAGCAAACCTTGGTATGCAATAAATTCGAGAATAATGTATATGTGTACTATCAATGAGAGTTTGTGAGTCTGTCATGCGCCTTCAAAGACTTAATCCACTAAAAATGCTAAATTGCTCAGTATTTTGCTTCAAGAATAGTTTGGTAACATCCAACTTACAAAAAGATGGCGTTACCTTTCATATGTAAGTAATTTTTTGACAATACATAATTGGGAATGATGTTCTTACGGGATTTGTTTACCAACACACAGTTTGCTCAAAGAAAACAATATGGCGATCAAACGAGTGATTCGATTTTTTAACCTTTTTTTTAAGTTAATATTTTTTATGATTAGATCTTAATCGGTTGGTAAAGTAAAAATAATTTCGTGCTTTTACTATAAAAAGAAATATAATTTAGATACAGTGTAAACTCTATATAACGGAATGACCATTTTTTGGCGTTATAATTTTTAGTCGTCAAATAAAGTCTGTATATTCAATAAGTTTTTTTCATTGAATTTGTAAAAATAATAATTAAAAGTATACTTTATTTGTAGTAATAATTAAGAATATAATTACTTATTATATTCAGTAGCGTTTTAATACCACTTCTTTTCCTGATATATTTTTTTCAAATTTATAATAAAATATATTATTATATTTATAAATCGACACACGAATATTTGACGTGCTAGAGTTTTAGTGGATATTAATTGAGAGTTTATCAAGTGATTGTATGTAAGTAAATGCGCACGCCTTGCTTTTCTTGCAGTTGTACGTGGATATAAAAAAAATATATTCATTTTGAAGAAATTATTTTTTACTTTTTAGTACAATTTTCTATTAGATTGAATTTTTATATGATTCTTATGTTTTAAGAAAAGCGAGTTTAAAAAAAAAATTTTACTTGAATTTTATACTTTTTACTAAAGATTTAATTGAATTTTTATAGTTTATTGCGCGAGTTTCATAAGTTGGGTGATGAGAACTTGGAGAAAAAATTAGTAATTAAATTTTTACGTTCCACCCTAATGTCCACCTTCAGGTGCACTTCCTGCATCTGCCAAGAGGTGATAACATCAAAATGAACATCAAATTCGTGATCTGCGACCCTCAAAACCTCCGGATACCCATTTTGAAGATTTAAAATTTTTCACCTCCACCTCTTGGTTGTACGCTGGTACAACTCTGGGAGGGGTTGTTGGCAAAGTAACTGTGGAATATTGTATTGTCATCCGAGCTTAGTAAGTATGCAAAATTTCATCGAAGGGTGATAACAGGAAGTAGGTTTAATTAAGCTTGCAAGATTCCACCACAAGATGGAAGGGGAAAAAAAGGAAACATTGTAAGTTAAATAAAAGGAAGTAAAAATTAAAGAAAAGAAGAAGTTCTTCGTGGTAATTTTACTTTATATAACTTAATCACGAATTCCTAAAATAGCGAATTTATACGAAGTTACCAAAGTTTTCTTCTACTTTGTCTTTGATTAATTTCGCTAAATTATTAATCGCTAATTTACTTTTTAGAGCCCTATAAAAATAAACTCGAGATAACTAACTTTACGATAAAACAGTCGTCGGTAAGGGAAACTTTTAATTTAATTTATTCGTTTTAAGCATTTTCGGTTTCTTATGAAGGACCAATAAATTACTGTTGTTTCGCAAGACGCTATAAATAAGTTGCGAGAGAGTATTATTAAGTATTATTACCACAAAAAAATGTCGCGAGGAAGATTCTTTATGATAAAAGTAAAAGTTTATAAGGTATCAAGCTGTGATCGGTCGGTACAGTCGCGTGGACTTTTGGTTGAAATTTCTGGCATGGCCTAGTTAACAGTCATCCTTATCGATATATACTAAATGTTATAGGTATAGTTTTATAAAAGAGCGACTGTAGTCGCGTGGACTTTTGGTTGAAATTTCTGGCATGGCCTAGTTAACAGTCATCCTTATCGATATATACTAAATGTTATAGGTATAGTTTTATAAAAGAGCGACTGTAGTCGCGTGGACTTTTGGTTGAAATTTCTGGCATGGCCTAGTTAACAGTCATCCTTATCGATATATACTAAATGTTATAGGTATAGTTTTATAAAAGAGCGACTGTAGTCGCGTGGACTTTTGGTTGAAATTTCTGGCATGGCCTAGTTAACAGTCATCCTTATCGATATATAGTAAATGTTATAGGTGTAGTTTTATAAAAGAGAGACAGAGTAACAGAGTTACTTTCGCGTTTATAGCGGACCCGGCAGTCGTTGTCCAACCCGGAAAAGCTGCGCCACATTAAATATGATATTTTAAATTTGAAATTTACATTTTTAAAATTTTGCGATTCCATAAAATTACTTTTAACGAATTTACGGTTCAGTCATAAATTTTGGATATCTCACTGTTTACTATGCCTCTATGTCTAAATTATTTTATTCTTTATTTTCTTCCAAATCTTCTACGGTGGAAATATTGATTAGAGGAAAGCTTTTCTTAAAATCCTTTTGATTTTTAGCTAGCCCTTTTGATGCAGTTTTTATGTAATGTAAGGTTTTAGCAAATTTCACAATGATTGGAGTTGTGGGATATGATAATAATGGAGTCGCATTCAATGTAGCGAATGTGGAAATCATTGTCGTACATTCAATCTTAGCCGTTTAGGAGAAGATCAGTGACACACCGACTGCAGCGTCACCTACTGGGTTCAATTATGTTATTAAACCTTGCAGAGACCGACTCGAACGTACACAAAAAATATCATTAAATCGTCTCTGCTATTTAGGAGAAGACACGCACGTTTGTGTGCCACTTCGATTATTCGAATCATCCAGGAACCCGCTGAAATATTAAAAAAAAATCACTTAGATCGTTACATCCGTTTAGGAGGAGTTAGGTCACAGACACACGTACAGAAGAATTATACGTAGAAATAACACCGACTCACACTTGATGTTTTCAAGTAGCCTATGTCCTTTTCCGGGACTCAGACTATCTCCATGCCAAATTTCATCTTAATCCGTACGGTGGTTTAAGCGTGAAGAGGATACAGACAGACATACAGACGGAGTTACTTTCGCATTTATAACAGTATAGATATTGACTAGTATGGATATGAGTCGCTCAGTCATTGAGAAATAGAAAGAAGAAAGAATTACTTAACAAAACGAAATAAAATGAAACAAAATTAATCTCTCGCTTTGTTGGAGAACAAAAATAACGACCCTAACTCTTTCAGTTCAAACGCAAACTGACGCAAGAAAAGCAAAGAATAAAAGCTTGCAAAACAATTAATTTGCTTCCTAAAAAAATATTCCCCTCATTCGCCTGAAGTATATTCTGTAACAAATATCTACATTCACTTCCTTCTCCTAAACTAAATCCTGACTGCGCCTGTGGAAGCACGAATCACGCAAATGAGTGACATATCCATTACAATCTATGACCGCACCGTCATCAAAGTGAACATGGATATTGACATTTTGCTCCCTCGCGCCTCGCCTCAATACATGTCTTTACCTCGTGGCAGCCTTTGGCGACACGAAACTCATTTGATTAATGGACTGACTTCTCACTTAGAAACCATATTCCTCACTATTTCCATTATTAGCATACTCATTGTTCCTCCTAAACTTTGACTCCTTGTTTATTCCTTAAAGGTGTTGAATTTTGATTAGGGAGACCGGGTACAAAAGTAACACTTTACACATATCTTTTTATTTCGGTTAGTCTAATACCCATACGGTTAAAAATAAAATACATACAATTTTTGTCTATGATTTACAAAAACTACTAAATTAAAAAAAAACTTTACTTAACTATGATATTAAACAGATACAGCACTTTTAAAAGGCTAAGTCATTTTATTTTGTTTCTTTCGTCCTCAGGGTTAGGTCGAAAGTAACACGCCACGGATCAAAAGTAACATCGTGGATATATTGCGCATTTGGTAGATAAGCAACAAAAATAAATTTGGGATAGAGATAACACATTGTTTGTTTCTAATAATAATGGTTAATAAGCATAATATAATATTTTTTCTCATAAGATTACAAAAAAACAATATTTTTTGTAAGCCTATTTCTCACGTCCACTGTTAAACGTAGGCCTCCACTTCCCCATTAAGGTGTTGAGCTGCTTGCACCCAGGATCTTAAAAAAGGTGGCGCAAAACTAGAACAAATATCTTCAGCAATTATTGGAGGTTTTTCAGAATATAGGTACTAAATGATGACAGCGCGAATTTTGAAACTAAAAGCGATGCAAAGTAACTCTATAATCAATATGAACATATGACTTTTTAACCCTGATAGGGTTTTGTAACAATTGATTCGTATTGACCACGTAAAGAGGATACCTAAAATGATCTTTCATCTCCAAAATTATTTACATGATAGGGGAGAAGCTTAAGTTAATGACTGATTGGAAGAAGGTATTCTAATTTGCAATCAATGGGACAATGTGTGTCTGTCTATTCAATGAATTAAACAGTCGAAGCAAGAAGGTTGCAAGAAATTGATTTGTATTTCTTCTTGATATGGAACGGTTGTGTTTTAAAGCCGAAACAAGCCACTTGAGAGAGCGTTGTGAAAATTTAGAGAAAACTACAGTTATGATGTCGATGGGCAAGGACTATATGAAGAAATTTTGGATTGTAGAACGTTGGTAACAAGCCGTACCGAAAAAATATCAAGCTCGAATAATTACTTAATGTTATTATTCAGTAAGGAGACGAAAACGTTTTTCCGAATATGCTTATAGATAGATCATTTAGTAAATTGAAATTAATACTTCGATATTTAAGAGCCTCAATGGGTCAAAGTCGAACAGTAGTCCTAGGTGTACGCAAAAAAAAACCGCAAATCGATGTAGAGTTTAGCCGTTTGGCACACAG
This sequence comes from Apoda limacodes, assembly GCA_946406115.1. Classification (NCBI taxonomy): domain Eukaryota; kingdom Metazoa; phylum Arthropoda; class Insecta; order Lepidoptera; family Limacodidae; genus Apoda; species Apoda limacodes. The sequence continues at coordinate 8,094,898 of OX291546.1, forward strand.
GTAATTTAGGGCAAAACAATAATTTTGAGCCACAGTTCCACAAAATATTTCCCTTATTTTTGAATATTGCAATGTGAGACGGTTCCTTAAACATCAGATTTTTATGAGACTTATGTGAACTGTACTGTACCCTGCTGCTTCTGTATATATTTCAGACTTCCATATATTTTTCTCTCGAATTCTAGCGTATGGCCGCAGTGAGTCGGGTCCATAGAATGATTGACTGTGTGTCCCTTTGATTCGAGACACTGGCCTGAATTAGCGGCAGAAGCGACGAGCAGAGAATGTCACGCTGGAGTGAGAGTCCTCGACAGGGTGGTCGAGTGTCTAGAGTCCGAATAACTCGAGACCGTTCCCAATTAGGTCCCTGCCTAGGCGTTTAGTAGACAGCGGGTTCAACTTTCAGGCGATGACATATACCTAAGTATAAATACTTTATTTGTATAAATATCTCAGCGTATTCCATGCAATACTAAAAATAAATTAAAACGCAAAAAAAATATGTATGATATTGTATAGTAAACCTGTTGAACGGATAGTGTACACTAGTGTTTCCAGCTTTGAATGTTTTTTTTGGTTCAGACCAGCTTCATGGTACCATACCAAAATTCAACTCAGCCGGCCAGTGGATCAAATTAGGCTAGCAAGATTTGTAATTAACATACAAATATACATACAAACATGTGAAGTTAAATAATAGTTTTCTGCGTTTGTTTTTTGTCCCTTTATAATTAAAGAATGGCTAATCGTGAGTACATACGGGAATTTTAATTTAATTTGTTATTTTTTTTTATACCACTAAAGTGGCAAACAAACACACGGTCCTTCTGATGGCAAGCGGTAACCGTGGCCTATGGACGCTTGCCCCTCGCACGTTGCCGACCCTTCAAAAATCCAATAGCTTCTTCCTTGAAGAACTCTATACTGTAGTCCTTAGAGAAAATCTTTTGTGTTTTGTATCCTTTTTATACCTTACTATCTATTGCCCGCGGCTCGTCCGCGCTAAATTAGATTTTCGGCGTGGGATTACTACTTACCAATGGCAGATAACTCTTTAATTATGGTAAGGAAGCTTGCTATAGCAAGCTATATATATAGCTATAGTTCGTCTACGTCGAATTCCTGCGGGAAATTGAATTAAAAAATAGCTTAGGTCCTTCTCCGCCTCTTCAACTAAGTATACCTGTGCGAAAATTCAGCTGGTACCGGAAGTCAGTACATTTTTTTAATTCACCGATATAATTTGTAGAAGCAATATAGGTTATTATAACTGTACGGCATTTATGTAATTCCTTTTCTTTACTTGTAAAGCTGCATTATCCATTAACGCCGTACATATTTCCAATACATTAGTGAAAAGCCGGGGGGCGTTACCTTTTCCCTAGACCCATATGATATAAGATCATTTCAAAATTGTACTACTACTTTTGTACGGTTTCTCGGTACCAAGGGCCTGTAGTCTCTTAGTGACAAGTCACATTGATTCGGCCTGTTAAATAGAAAATGGCTTTTTCAAAATTAGTTCAGTTACTACTAATTTATAATTTCTGACTTAATAGGTCACAAAGTTGTTGCGTGGAGGACTTATAAGTCATCCACGCAACAACTTTGTGACCGACATGTAGGTAGTACCTATTAAGTCAGAAATTATAAATTAGTAGTAACTGATTATCAATATAATAGGTGCATCCTTTTGCTTCAATAGACGGACCTGGCCGGCCATGAGTAGATTTTTCATCGACCTCTTAATTATATTATAAATTCACTTTTGTACGTAATTGTACTTTTTCGAAAATAACACACACATACAGTTTGTTTATTTATAAAAATTACTTATAAAAAAAATACAGTATGGGAGGGTTCGCAAAGGAATTTCATTTTCACTTCATATTATACATATGCATTATGAAATTGAAATTTTAATCAATTGACTATGGCCCTCTGGCGCAGAGACGATGTTTCCAATTTAAATGTTTATTATAAATTATGGAGCAGCTTGAAAATGCAAATTTAATGATCGCCTAAATTCTTGAGGAGTTTCCCATTATAGCAATAATTCAACGTTGCTCAAAACGTCTTTGTAGGTTGTGTTTACCTTTAATGAAAAAGCGCCAATTTCCTAAGCATTGACGCGTTAAATGTAAAGTTACATTAAAATCTTATCGGTTGCCGTGGGACTAGCAATTTGATAAATATTTGTCACACTCTATTATTTTATATGGGGCTGACTTTCTATAAGTAGCAAAAAAGCAGTATTTCACTATAAAAAAATATTTACTTAAGATATATTTAGTTGTTTCAGTGCTAAGTCTGTCCTATGTAGAAAAGATGGCACGATTAAATAGAGCTGTCACATATCTACAGACGGATTAACACACATGACAAACCGTAAGTGGTCCGGTTTTGCTATTTAGCTACGAAACCCTAAAATAGTTTAATATCAGGTTGAAGTCAAAAATATTCTTTCATATCTACTTTTTTTTATATAAATGGATGTAGGTATCTAAGAGAACATAGACTTTGGCAATAATTAAAAACATTTCGAAAATCAACTTAATAAAAATAGTTAATGACATTTTTGCAGTATATGCGGTAAATATGTGTCTATATTAATAGTATAAGTTTGGGATATGACTTAGTCCTCGCATTTTGGACATATATATGTTTTTTTTATGTAGGTGCTCTTGTTAATCCAATACACTCTACATGGATGAAGGAACCACAACAGTTGCAAGACGCATATCTGCTATACTCTCTTCTACCTTATTGAAGAAACAATACCATGACTACAATTGTTTGGTAGCTTTGGGGGGGGGGGGGGGGGGGAAGATCGATCGATGCATTTTTGAATTTTGATTTCGAAAGCGAAAAGACTTTTTAGGGACCTAACTATAAAGATATTTGTATAAGACACTTTTAGCACCAGAATTTATAATAATAAAAAAAGAATACTACAATCTCCTAAGGCAGAAAGACAGACGTTGTCAAAATATTTTCACACAGCTCAAGTTCCCAAGTTAATCCAGTCCGTATACGGGTTTGGTTGTATTCTTTGTGGCCACCATGAGATTTAGTCTATTATTTAATATATAGTGTTAATATATGCCCTAAATCAACGTTTTTTTTGGAGAACAAAAGTACTTAAAAAATTTTGTAACATTCGGGTTAGTTATAGGGGGGTTTTGCTATATTTTCAGTTTCAGCTTTAAATTTTGAGAAAAAATTAACCATGAAATGAATTTTATCAAACCCAAATTTAAGGATACTTTTAACCCCCCTAATTAACCCTGGGGTAAAATTTTTCATAAAGTACGAGTCCAAGCATAATTTTCATCGCAAAATTTAAGGCTAATATTGTCAGTAAGCAAAAACACCCCTTAAGGGGTAGTTTTAACCTCCCAATTAACTCTCGGGTACAAATTTTCATAAAGTATATCAAGTAATTCAACTACAAGTCAAAACGTAATTTTTTTCGCAAAAAATTTTGGGGTAGTTTTTGCTAATTTAAGGTTGTAGCCCCAATTTCCTGAAAGCGAAACCCCGGTTTCCGTGGTCAGAACCTTTACTAGACCAAATCTCATGGTGGCCACAAAGAATACAACGGCGGAGGGGCCGTATACGGACTGGATTAAATACGGATTTTTTTAATTTGAGTGCGAATAAAACTATACTCAATGCTTTTGCAGAAAATCTTGATTGCAGTCTTTGAAAATATTCCTTGTACTCTTACATCAGATTAGTTTTTGTTTCAGATTTTTAAATAAATGAAATGAAATTAGGTTTATGTATTACATATTTCGATGTCTATTTGTATTCGTCAATACTTATTTAATAAAATATAGTTAATTATTATATTGTATATATTTGGACATTTTGTTTACAATTAATATTTTTTTATTTATTTATATATTTAGAACAAAAATAAAAAGCACAAAAGTGTATAAAGAAATTTGGAAATGCTGGATATACGATACGAGCTGATGATTAAATCATCAGATCAAACGTCATTGCAAATGTAGTTTGTTTTAAAGTATTCTCTGGGCTTAAGAAACTGTTGTATCTGAAATAAGTTTTTTGTTATCACTATAGATAGATGAAACAAATCTTATAAAACTAAAACTCAAGTTGAAATATTACCCTTTTACTAATTTATGCTTTTTAATTGTACCCGATTTTTCTCGCGTTTAATCTTTTGTGGTAGGTAGTACTCTCCCGCTGGTTAATTTATAGCGGTTGGAAAAACAACAGTAATTCATTGGCCATTATAACAAACAGCCAATTCATTTAATCAATAAACTAAATATTACTACTATTTTATTTTAGTATCGGTACTAAAAAGTAAATTAGTAATTAAGAATTTGCTTAAGTTAGGTAATTACATATAATATACATAATAATAATATAATATACATACATAACATAAAATAGGATTAGGTTAAATAATTTCTTGCAACTTTTTGTTTACGAACTCTGTTCGGGTTAAATAGGTGATATTACCTAGGACTTTTAGTCCTGAGCTATCTTAAATCTCTAGCCTACAATACCCTAGGGCGAATTACTTACCGTAAAAAGAACCGACCGGAGTACTTGATATTAGTTTAATACAAAAAAGAAAGAAAATACTTTTTTGTACTGTTCTTGATTCTGTGCCATAACACAAAGTCTATATCAACTAAAATTTTATAGTACATACTAGCAATTGCCCACGTCTTCGCTCACGCCAAGTTTATCAATTAACTAGAATAAAATATATGATAAGTTCGAATTAGTTATGGAAGAAGTGCTAAATAAAATCAGCATTTCCAATAAACAAATCATTGTTTGTGGAGACTTTAATATAAACATTTTAGAAACTAGCTCACTAAGCACCAGATTGCTCGCCTTATTTCGGTATTTTAATTTAAATAATTTGTTTTGTGAACCAACTAGAATTGCTGTATCTAGTGCCACTTGCATTGACAATATATTTACTGACATAAAACTAATTCAAAAATCAATTGTAAGCAATCTAGAGTCAGTTCATTGTGGACAGTTAGTGGTTTTAGAAAGAAAGAATAGTATTACTGAAAAGGAAATTAAATTTATACCAATAACAACTAAACGGATTGAATCATTTAAATTTAGATTTAAATAAGTTAGCTTATTGCATAAACTTCCGGATTTACTTTATAATGGCAACCCAAATGAAATGTACAATACTGTTCTTGACACTATTACTACACAGTATAATAACATATTTACTGCAAAAAAGAAACTTATTTTCAGTCGCTTTAGTTTTAGTGAATTGGCTACCCCAGGTGTTTTTTTAAAAGTAGGCGTAAGTTGTATGAATTATATAAAGAAAAAAACATATAATAATAGCCAATTATTTAGGGAATATGTAAAAAAATACTCAAAAACCTTTAAAAAAGTCTGTCTTGTTGCAAAATCAATTCACCTCAGGCATAAAGTATTCAACAAATAAAATAAAAACGACATGGAACATAATAAATAATGAAACTGATAAAGCTAGGAATTTTTGTTAGGACTTTGAGTTGATTGTAGATAATACTAGTTTAAAAACAAATTCTGCGGTAGCAGTTGCCTTTGGAATTTTTTTTTAGCAATATTCCTTTATAAACAACTGAACATCTTAACTCAAGTCCAATTTTAGCAGAAAAATTAGTAAAAACTAATGTTCCTGAATGTAAAGTTCCCTTTGTATTTAAAAACATTAGTCCTACGGATATCATAAATACATTTAAAACATTAGAAATAAAAAACAACACAGCCCTTTGGGGACTTTCTGTAAAAACTATAAACTCAATAATTCAAGTTATAGCACAACCGTTAGCCATAATTTTTAATAGTTGTTCTGATAGTGGTGTGTTTCCTGATGAGATGAAACTAAGCAAAGTTATACCTCTTTTTAATTCAGGTAGTTCAACAGACCCTAATAATTTTCGGCCTATTGCAATACTGCCTGTACTCAGTAAAGTTTTTGAAAAAATCATACTTTGTCAAATGTTAAGCCATTTCTGTATTAATGACCTACTTAGTAGTAAACAGTTTGGCTTTATGAAAGTCTGTTCTACAACCGATGCAGGAGTGTCACTATTAAAAAACATATTTAACGCCTGGGATGATCCGCATGATGCTCTTGGAGTGTTTTGTGATTTATCTAAGGCATTTGACTGTGTCCAACATGAAAATATCATCAGGAAGCTACATCACTATGGTATTAGAGGCAAAGCTCTCGACCTTTTGACCTCCTACATGAGTAGCAGAGTACAGAAAATAGATGTCAACGGTGAAATATCCCCGGGATCAGCAGTCACTATGGGAGTCCCTCAGGGCTCAATTTTAGGTCCTTTTCTATTTCTTATTTACATTAACGATCTCTTATATCATGTAAAAAACCATGACATTGTCTTATTTGCTGATGACACCTCTTTACTTTTTAAAGTTAAGAGACGACAGACATGTTATGATGACTTAAATAATGCCCTTTCTAAAATTGTAAATTGTTTTAACGCTAATAATTTGTTACTTAATGAAAAAAAACCATATGTGTTAATTTAACATTACCAAATGTTAGTCAGATACAGACATGTATTAATGATAATGGCGAGCAATTAGAACTTGTTCATTCAGCAGTCTTTCTTGGCATAACGCTGGACTCCAAACTCCAAAATTCAATTTCAATATTCATAACCTAGCCAAAAAACTTAGCTCTGCTGTGTATGCGATCATGAAAATAAGACAATTGACCAATGTCGACACTGCAAAAATAGTATCTTTTAGCTACTTCCATAGTTTAATGGCATATGGTATCCTATTGTGGGGTAGCGCTGCTGATGTAAATACAATATTTTTGTTACAAAAAAGGGCAATTCGTGCTATTTATAAATTAGGATCTAGGATATCTCTGAGGGATAGGTTTAGGGAAGTAAATATTTTAACTTTAGCGTCGCAGTACATATATGAAAATCTTTTATATGTACATAAAAATATCAATAGTTTCAGCAAGAAAATTGACGCTCACAAAGTAAATACTAGAAGTAAAAATAAGCTGTTGCTGCATGATACACGTCTACACAAAATAAATAACTCTTTTATGGGGCAATTTTTTTTACAACAATTTTTACAACAAAGTTCCTAATAATATTCAAAAGCTATCAATAAGTAAATTAAAATCTTTTTGACAAGTACTGTGTAAAAAACATACTACAATATTTCAGACTATGTCAATGATAAAAATCCTTGGGACTGAAGATGCTCAATTACAGGATGGATAGGTAAACCAAATTAAAATGGAAATAATATTGTACAGCTTAAATTTTTTATTTAAAACATTGATTGTATTTTTAGTTTTTATGATTTTTTTAGAAGAGTAAGTATCGAGTTTCTTGCCGGATTCTTCTCGGTAGAAATCAACAACGTTGTGAACCGGATTTCAAAAAATAATATTTCATAACTTTGACGATTCAAAAGTGATTGTAAAATCCTTATTTGAATAAAACATTTTGACTTTGACTTTGACTTTGAAAAAAAACTTGAAGCATTTTATGTTTGTCTATGTCCCTCCATCTAGCCCAAAATTAAGAAATGTAGAAGTTTGCCTAAGAATCAAAATCCCTTTCCCGTCCCCAAAAAGAAGACTTTGATCTCAAATTCGTAGTTGTCCATGGCAAAGAACAGGCCACATTGCATGTTGAATCGATAACCGATGCGAAAGAAAGGTATTTGAGCGGCTACTATCTGACTGAAAGAGGTAGCTTGATCCGTGATTCCTCCTAACAAGTTGATAAATAAAAAGAAAAAAAACCCTTATTCAAGTCAGTAAAAACCATCCGGTTCCGAGATGAGATAATTGAATATGTACAAGAAATAGAATAACGATTTAATCAGCAATGTCGATCATAACCATCAAATTACTTTACACGTTTTTTCGTTAAAACGTAAATTAACGACCAATACATGACATAGTCATCTCGCAACCAGATGGTTTTTTCTGTCTTGAATCGCACTCCTAGTTCCCTCGAACGCTGTCAACGAAAATCTTCCGACCGAGATGACGAAGCAAGTTCTACAACTGTAAAAAACAAGTCGATGACATTTATAGTTGCTGTAAAAGAAATCTGTGGCAAATAATAGGTAGTCTGTAGGACACCAAAGTCTTTCCAAAAGGATTCCTTTTCACAATTTTAGTACATAACCCTAAATACTTGAATGAAAGCTGTGCTTTGTTTAGTTCAAAGCTCAACTAATAACTGAAAGCGCCCACAGAACCGATAACTGTTAAGCTGATTACGTGACACGTTACGCTTGGTTAAGTTAAGTAGACTATTGTCAATGTAAATTACTCGCTACCACATAAATGCAGGTATTACATAGGAAAGCTTAAGAGGAAATATCAGGTTGCTTTTCCCTTTACAAACGCATTCCCCTCTTTCTTCTCTGGATTTTAGCATTAGATGTACGAGTATGGTCACAGTCACTATGAAGATACATATGTTTTGCTTTCGTTTTAATGCCATTTGTATAAATAACTGGGGGCCAGCAAAAGTCCAAAAAATTGCCTTTTTTATTACATTTTTAGACTTGTTCTCTACACATATGAAAGATATTATTTATTTTTTTAATAATTAGAATAATTCATTAACTTCCAGAATAAGTAATTTCTAAACAATTCCTATGAGATTTGAAGGAGGAAAGTGGGGAATATAAGACATCGATTCTGATGATTGACTGACGATGATGACTAGGTATAATAAGCCCGAGGTTCAGTTGTTCGTATGACACATCAGTCTCTTGGCCCGGGTCTAAGCTCGACAGCAATTGTATTTTGAGTGTGTGTGCTTGTGTCTGATATTTCTGCTTCATACCAATACGAATCTAATAAACTAACATAAGACAACAGCTTCAATTCAAAGTAATTCAAATAAAAATATGAAATATCACATTGAATTGTGTATTGTTTATTGTTTATTCTTCGTAATTTACATTTTAATAATACACCCAGCTCAGTACATGTCGTTCGTACACTTATTAAATTAGGGTTTCATCAAATAAGAATTACAGCGGATACCTATCCAAAAAAAAATGTGTAGGTATATAATAATAAATAATTTAGTTTTCTTGTATATTATAAAAACTAAGTCTTGAATCTATAAAGACTAAGTATATCGGAAGATTACGCTTTTGTACGTTTTTAATAGCCGCTGTAAGAGTCAGTCTTATGCACAACAAGATCTCGATTTTGAAGATCCTGCTAACAAAATCGTTCTTCCATTTAATACCCAATTAGAAGTTATAAAACGCTCTGGAAATATATTTGTACGGAAATTGCTACTCTTTGCAACAACACACAGAAAAGCCAATAAAAATAATGATATTTGCTTGCAATATACTTTTATAAATGTTCGAATAGAAGGAAGGCTACCTCTCAATAAGGAAAATAAAATACGTTTACTCCAAAATGCTTGTAATCCGATCATTATTTTGACAACTTTCTTTGATCAAAGTCGACCTTTGCGCGCTACTCGAATGGACACCATTAATTTTGTTGGTATGAAATTTTATTGCTGGTTTCAGCCACCAGCAATTTCCTTTAAAAATCCATTTCTTTCGAGTTTTGTTTAAAAATTGTGAGGTGCAAAATGATTTTATTTGAAAATGCTTGTAATGTTATCATTTATTTGACAACCTTCTTCGAGCAAAGTCGGCCTTTCGAGCTGGTTTTATTTAAATTACGAGCACTGTTTCAGAAAAGCAAACCTTGGTATGCAATAAATTCGAGAATAATGTATATGTGTACTATAAATAAGTGTTTGTGAGTCTGTCATGCGCCTTCAAAGACTGAATCCGCTAAAAATGCTAAATTGCTCAGTATTTTGCTTCAAGAATAGTTTGGCAACATCCAACTTACAAAAAGATGGCGTTACCTTTTTTTACGTAAGTAATTTTTTGACAATACATAATTGCGAATGATGTTCTTACGGGATTTGTTTACCAACACACAGTTTGCTCAAAGAAAACAATATGGCGATCAAACGAGTGATTCGATATTTTAACCTTTTTTTAAGTTAATATTTTTTATGATTAGATCTTAATCGGTTGGTAAAGTAAAAATAATTTCGTGCTTTTACTATATAAAGAAATATAATTTAGATACAATGTAAACTCTATATAACGGAATGACCATTTTTTGGCGTTATAGTCGTTAAATAAAGTCTGTATATTCAATAAGTTTTTTTCATTGAATTTGTAAAAATAATAATTAAAAGTATACTTTATTTGTAGTAATAATTAAGAATACAATTACGTATTATATTCAGTAGCGTTTTAATACCACTTCTTTTCCTGGTATATTTTTTTCAAATTTATAATAATATATATTATTATATTTATAAATCGACACACGAATATTTGACGTGCTAGAGTTTTAGTGGATTTTAATTGAGAGTTTATCTAGTGATTGCATGTAACTAAATGCGCACGCCTTGCTTTTCTTGCAGTTGTACGTGGATATAAATAAAAAAATTATATTCATTTTGAAGAAATTATTTTTTACTTTTTAGTACAATTTTCTATTAGATTGAATTTTTATATGATTCTTATGTTTTAAGAAAAGTGAGTTTTAAAAAAAAATTACTTTAATTTTATACTTTTTAGTAAAGGTTTAATTGAATTTTTATAGTTTATTGCCCGAGTTTCATAAGTTGGGTGAACTTGGAGAAAAAATTAGTAATTAAATTTTCACGTTCCACCCTAATGTCCACCTTCAGGTGCACTTCCTGCATCTGCCAAGAGGTGATAACATCAAAATGAACATCAAATTCGTGATCTGCGACCCTCAAAACCTCCGGAAACCCATTTTGAAGATTTAAAATTCTTCTTTACTTTACGTAATTTTACTTTATATAACTTAATCACGAATTCTTAAAATAGCGAATTTACACGAAGTTACAAAAGTTTTCTTTTACTTTGTCTTTGATTAACTTCGCTAAATTATTAATCGCTAATTTACTTTTTAGAGCCCTATAAAAATAAACTCGAGATAACTAACTTTACGATAAAACAGTCGTCGGTAAGGCAAACTTTTAATTTAATTTATTCGTTTAAAGCATTTTCGGTTTCTTATGAAGGACCAATAAATTACTGTTGTTTCGCAAGACGCTATAAATAAGTTGCGAGAGAGTATTATTAAGTATTATTACCACAAAAAAATGTCGCGAGGAAGATTCTTTATGATAAAAGTAAAAGTTTATAAGGTATCAAGCTGTGATCGGTCGGTACAGTCGCGTGGACTTTTGGTTGAAATTTCTGGCATGGCCTAGTTAACAGTCATCCTTATCGATATATACTAAATGTTATAGGTATAGTTTTATAACAGAGCGACTGTAGTCGCGTGGACTTTTGGTTGAAATTTCTGGCATGGCCTAGTTAACAGTCATCCTTATCGATATATACTAAATGTTATAGATATAGTTTTATAAAAGAGCGACTGTAGTCGCGTGGACTTTTGGTTGAAATTTCTGGCATGGCCTAGTTAACAGTCATCCTTATCGATATATAGTAAATGTTATAGGTGTAGTTTTATAAAAGAGAGACAGAGTAACAGAGTTACTTTCGCGTTTATAGCGGACCCGGCAGTCGTTGTCCAACCCGGAAAAGCTGCGCCACATTAAATATGATATTTTAAATTTGAAATTTACATTTTTAAAATTTTGCGATTCCATAAAATTACTTTTAACGAATTTACGGTTTAGTCATAAATTTTGGATATCTCACTGTTTACTATGCCTCTATGTCTAAATTATTTTATTCTTTATTTTCTTCCAAATCTTCTACGGTGGAAGTATTGATTAGAGGAAAGCTTTTCTTAAAATCCTTTTGATTTTTAGCTAGACCTTTTGATGCGGTTTTTATGTAATGTAACGTTTTAGCAAATTTCACAATGATTGGAGTTGTGGGATATGATAATAATGGAGTCGCATTCAATGTAGCGAATGTGGAAATCATTGTCGTACATTCAATCTTTGCCGTTTAGGAGAAGATCAGTGACACACCGACTGCAGCGTCACCTACTGGGTTCAATTATGTTATTAAACCTTGCAGAGACGGACTCGAACGTACACAAAAAATATCATTAAATCGTCTCTGCTATTTAGGAGAAGACACACGTTTGTGTGCCACCTACGGGGCATCGATCATTCGAATCATCCAGGAACCCGCTGAAATATTAAAAAAAAATCACTTAGATCGTTACAGCCGTTTAGGAGGAGTTAGGTCACAGACACACGTACAGAAGAATTATACGTAGAAATAACACCGACTCACACTTGATGTTTTCAAGTAGCCTATGTCCTTTTCCGGGACTCAGACTATCTCCATGCCAAATTTCATCTTAATCCGTACGGTGGTTTAAGCGTGAAGAGGATACAGACAGACATACAGACGGAGTTACTTTCGCATTTATAACAGTATAGATATTGACTAGTATGGATATGAGTCGCTCAGTCATTGAGAAATAGGAAGAAGGAAGAATTACTTAACAAAACGAAATAAAATGAAACAAAATTAATCTCTCGCTTTGTTGGAGAACAAAAATAACGACCCTAACTCTTTCAGTTCAAACGCAAACTAACGCAACAAAAGCAAAGAATAAAAGCTTGCAAAACAATTAATTTGCTTCCTAAAAAAATATTCCCCTCATTCGCCTGAAGTATATTCTGTAACAAATATCTACATTCACTTCCTACTCCTAAACTAAGTCCTGACTGCGCCTGTGGAAGCACGAATCACGCAAATGAGTGACATATCCATTACAATCTATGACCGCACCGTCATCAAAGTGAACATGGATATTGACATTTTGCTCCCTCGCGCCTCGCCTCAATACATGTCTCTACCTCGTGGCAGCCTTTGGCGACACGAAACTCATTTGATTAATGGACTGACTTCTCACTTAGAAACCATATTCCTCACTATTTCCATTATTAGCATACTCATTGTTCCTCCTAAACTTTGACTCCTTGTTTTTTCCTTAAAGGTGTTGAATTTTGATTAGGGAGACCGGGTACAAAAATAACACTTTACACATTTCTTTTCATTTCGGTTAGTCTAATACCCATACGGTTAAAAATTAAATACATACAATTTTTGTCTATGATTTACAAAAACTACTAAATTAAAAAAAACTGAACTTAACTTTGATATTAAACAGATACAGAACTTTTAAAAGGCTAAGTCATTTTATTTTGTTTCTTTCGTCCTCAGGGTTAGGTCGAAAGTAACGCGCCACGGATCAAAAATAACATCGTGGATATATTGCGCATTTGGTAGATAAGCAACAAAAATAAATTTGGGATAGAGATAAAACATTGTTTGTTTCTAATAATAATGGTTAATAAGCATAATATAATATTTTTTCTCATAAGATTACAAAAAAACAATATTTTTTGTAAGCCTATTTCTCACGTCCACTGTTAAACGTAGGCCTCCACTTCCCCATTTAGGTGTTGAGCTGCTTGCACCCAGGATCTTTAAAAAGGTGGCGCAAAACCAGAACAAATATCTTCAGCAATTATTGGAGGTTTTTCAGAATATAGGTACTAGATGATGACAGCGCGAATTTTGAAACTAAAAGCGATGCAAAGTAACTCTATAATCAATATGAACATATGACTTTTTAACCCAGATAGGGTATTGTAACAATTGATTCGTATTGACCGCGTAAAGAGGATACCTAAAATGATCTTTCATCTCCAAAATTATTTACATGATAGGAGAGAAGCTTAAGTTAATGACTGATTGGAAGAAGAAATTCTAATTTGCAATCAATGGGACAATGTGTGTCTGTCTATTCAATGAATTAAACAGTCGAAGCAAGAAGGTTGCAAGAAATTGATTTGTATTTCTTCTTGATATGGAACGGTTGTGTTTTAAAGCCGAAACAAGCCACTTGAGAGAGCGTTGTGAAAATTTAGAGATAACTACAGTTATGATGTCGATGGGCAAGGACTTTTGGACAGAAGAAATTTTGGATTGTAGAACGTTGGTAACAAGCCGTACCGAAAAAATATCAAGCTCGAATAGTTACTTAATGTTATAGTTCAGTAAGGAGACGAAAACGTTTTTCCGAATATGCTTATAGATAGATCATTTAGTAAATTGAAATTAATACTTCGATATTTCAGAGCCTCAATGGGCCAAAATCGAACAGTCCTAGGTGTACGCAAAAAAAAACCGCAAATCGATGTAGAGCTTAGCCATTTGGCACACAGGTAATTTAGGGCAAAACAATAATTTTGAGCCGCAGTTCCACAAAATATTTCCCTTATGGGGGGGGGGGTTATGGTGTCATCAATTTTTTGTATGGCATTTTAAAACTTTTTTCAGAAACCCATCGTGTTGGTTATCAAATGAAAGGGCTTGATGAGCCAGTTCTAAAAATATACCACACTATTACCTTTGGGCTACTTTGTTTCTTAGAATCCAAAAAGTATTTTCAAAACATACCAAGTTTTAAGGTCAAAGTGCTGCCCCCTGCATCTTTTGTGGGGCGCAATATTGCCACTTGCCATGCCAATCATTTACCCTAGGTACGCCTCTGCCGTAGGTAGTAGGCCGTCTTGTATGGAAAAGAAAGGAACAGAAATCGCACTCTATACGTATTGTGGGTTCAGTGCCAGATACAGGATTTCATTTAGGAGGGCTCATTGTGACAAAGCACGCAAACGAATGGGAATGACCTGTCATGGGTGACTGACTACTCGGCACGGCGGCGCACGGTAATTATTCCTTTTTTATGAGTTTTTACGGCCCTTGGTGATCCCATAGTATGATAATTTTAAAGATAGTGCCTGCCGCATCGAATTGTAGCCGAGCGATAAAGAACGACCTGGGACCTTATTGGGAACAGTCTCGAGCTATTCGAATTCTAGAATTCGAGAGAAAAATGTATGCAAGTACATTCACAGGTTCGAATTCCAGAGTCCGAATAACTCGAGACCGTTCCCAATTAGGTCCCTGCCTAGGCGTTTAGTAGACAGCGGGTTCAACTTTCAGGCGATGACATATACCTAAGTATAAATACTTTATTTGTGTAAATATCTCAGCGTATTCCATGCAATACTTAAAATAAATTAAAACGCAAAAAAATTATGTATGATATTGTATAGTAAACCTGTTGAACGGATAGTGTACACTAGTGCTTCCAGCTTTGAAAATTTCTTTTTTTGGTTAAGACCAGCTTCTTGGTAACATACCAAAATTCAACTCAGCCGGGAAGTGGATCAAATTAGGCTAGCAAGATTTGTACTTAACATACAAATATACATACAAACATGTGAAGTTAAATAATAGTTTTCTGCGCTTGTTTTTTGTCCCTTTATAACTAAAGAATGGCTGGCTAATCGTGAGTACATGCGGGCGTTTTAATTTAATTTGTTATATTTTTTTATACCACTAAAGTGGCAAACAAACACACGGTCCGTCTGATGGCAAGCGGTAACCGTGGCCTATTTATTATATGGTATTATATGGTGGCGTTGCCGACCCTTCAAAAATCCAATAGCTTCTTCCTTGAAGAACTCCATACTGTAGTCCTTAGAGAAAACCTTTTGTGTTTTGTATCCTTTTTATACCTTACTATCTATTGTCCGCGGCTCGTCCGCGCTAAATTAGATTTTCGGCGTGGGATTACTACCTACCAATAGCAGATAACTCTTTAATTATGGTAAGGAAGCTTGCTATAGCAAGCTATATATATAGCTATAGTTCGTCTACGTCGAATTCCTGCGGGAACTTTTGAATAAAAAAATAGCTTAGGTCCTTCTCCGCCTCTTCAACTAAGTATACCTGTGCGAAAGTTCAGCTGGTACCGGAAGTCAGTACATTTTTTTTATTCACCGATATAATTTGTAAAAGCAATATAGGTTATTATAACTGTACAGCATTTATGTAATTCCTTTTCTTTACTTGTAAAGCTACATTATCCATTAACGCCGTACATATTTCCAATACATTAGTGAAAAGCCGTTACCTTTTCCCTAGACCCATATGATATAAGATCATTTCAAAATTGTACTACTACTTTTGTACGGTTTCTCGGTATTTGTTTTTAATATCAACCAGAAGAAAGCCGTACAAAATTTTTCCTCATTAGCACCTGGAAAATTCTATTATTCCAAGTACCTGATTACCTGTGCCGCTCAAAAGTGACGCCATAAAACTGAGAGTTATCTTCTAATATAGTAGCAGTCTTCTAAACATAAATCACGGTGGGTCATTTCACAGGGTAATTTTTACCAGGGGCCTGTACCATGAGCCTGTAGTCACTTAGTGTCAAGTCACATTGATTCGGCCTGTTAAATAGAAAATGGCCTTTTCAAAATTGATAATCAGTTACTACTAATTTATAATTTCTGACTTAATAGGTCACAAAGTTGTTGCGTGGAGGACTTAAATAGAAAATGGCCTTTTCAAAATTGATAATCAGTTACTACTAATTTATAATTTCTGACTTAATAGGTCACAAAGTTGTTGCGTGGAGGACTTATAAGTCATCCACGCAACAACTTTGTGACCGGCATGTAGGTAGTACCTATTAGGTCAGAAATTATAAATTAGTAGTAACTGATTATCAATATAATAGGTGCATCCTTTTGCTTCAATAGACGGACCTGGTAGCCGGCCATGAGTAGATTTTTCATCGACCGCTTAATTATATTATAAATTCACTTTTGTACGTAATTGTACTTTTTCGAAAACACATACAGTTTGTTTATTTATAAAAATTACTTATAAAATACAGTAGGGGAGGGTTCGCAAAGGAATTTCATTTTCACTTCATATTATACCTACTTATTATGAAATTGAAATTTTAATCAATTGACTATGGCCCTCTGGCGCAGAGACGATGTTTCCAATTTAAATGTTTATTATAAATTATGGAGCAGCTTGAAAATGCAAATTTAATGATCGCCTAAAGTCTTGAGGAGTTTCCCATTATAGCAATAATTCAACGTTGCTCAAAACGTCTTTGTAGGTTGTGTTTACCTTTAATGAAAAAGCGCCAATTTCCTAAGCATCGACGCGTTAAATGTAAAGTTACATTAAAATCTTATCGGTTGCCGTGGGACTAGCAATTTGATAAATATTTGTCACACTCTATTATTTTATATGAGGCTGACTTTCTATAAGTAGCAAAAAAGCAGTATTTCACTATAAAAAAATATTTACTTAAGATATATTTAGTTGTTTCAGTGCTAAGTCTGTCCTATGTAAAGAAGATGGCACATTTAAATAGAGCCGTCACATATCTACAGACGGATTAACACACATGACAAACCGTAAGTGGTCCGGTTTTGCTATTTAGCTACGAAACCCTAAAATAGTTTAATATCAGGTTGAAGTCAAAAATATTCTTTCATATCTACTTTTTTTTATATAAATGGATGTAGGTATCTACTTTTTTTATGTAAATGGATGTTGGTAGTTGTTCTATACTTGTATACAAATGCATATGATCGATAAACTCCGTTCCCGTTTGACCATCATCATGAGACTTTGGTCATCGACGTATTTTTATGGAGGTTTTTTTGGAAATTTTGCCATAGTATAATATAAAAAATAAACCAGCCAAGTATGACCACGGTATAGCGCAAGCGAATTGCACTCTAGTTTTTATTATTAAACTAGCGGTCCCGGCGATCGTTGTTCCGCTGCCGTCCCTCTGTAACCCGGCGAAAGTTGGTTTTTACCTAAAGGCTCGAGTCCGGCTCGCACTTGACAGATCGAGATAAAAACTATCTTTTGAGTTGGATCAAATAACAGATAGTTACGAAATTTGATCAAAATCGGTTCAGTAGTTTAGAAGTCCTTCGCGTACAAACAACGTGACACGTAATTTTTATATATATTAAATAATATAACAAAGGGAATTGTTCTCTTTGTATTCTGAGGCAAAAAATTACTATATTTCAAGTAGTACATATCGTTACGAATATGTGTTTTACAATATTTTAGTATTAAAGTCTACCTTTGTTTTAGCATATAGTGTTGGAATATAGGTTATAAAATATGACAAACGCTAAAGCTAAAGTCAATCAACTTTTAAAAATATATTATTTTATGCATGACAAATGCAAACTCAATCAATAAATTAAGTAGATTTACTACATTCAATTAAAAAAACTAACATTACATGCGATGTATATTTGTGATCCAAGTGTTGAATGGCAGCCATATAACTATTTACTTAAATATACAAGTGATTCTAAAAAAACTGATACTACGTCACTTTAAACATTTCTCGTTTAAAAACAAATCTGTAGATCTACCTGTTTTTTAAAAATAAGTTTCACGCAAGGCCAGATCTGAACAATGCACTTTTGTTGTTTTACTTAGGAATTACGCTCCAATTTTCAAGCTTACGAGTATTACGCTATTAACGACATAGTAAAATCAGCCAAAATACGTTCCTTCTATGGAGAATCCCTTTAATTTTAAAAATATACCTAAGGTATATACGCAAAGGTTATATGGAGGAGGAAAGAGACAAAAACACACAGTTGTAAACTATAACTAATATATTGTATAAGAAAGAGAACATAGACTTTGGCAAAAATTAAAAACATTTCGAAAAATCAACTTAAAAAAAAAAAGTTAATGACATTTTTGCAGTATATGCGGTAAATATGTGTCTATATTAACAGTATAAGTTTGGGATATGACTTAGTCCTCGCATTTTGGACATATATATGTTTTTTTATGTAGGTGCTCTTGTTAATCCAATACACTCTACATGGATGTAGGAACCACAACAGTTGCAAGACTCATATCTGCTACGCTCTTCTACCTTATTGAAGAAACAATACCATGACTACAATTGTTTGGTAGCTTTGGGGGGGGAGATCGATTGATGCATTTTTGAATTTTGATTTCGAAAGCGAAAATACTTTTTTAGGGACCTAACTATAAAGATATTTGTATAAGACACTTTTAGCACCAGAATTTATAATAATAAAAAAAGAATACTGCAATATAAGTTCAAGAAGCCAATTTCCATTATTTGATTCAAGCTCATTTCAATTCCAAAGAAACCGGTCCAGTGCGAGTCGGACGTGCGCACCGCGAGTCGCGTAAAAGGTAAACTGTATTGAGTGACAAACAACGATATAGGTTGCGGTTAGTTTACCAACTGTAAATAAATTAATAATCGGAAAAAAAAACTGATTGTAATGTAACAACAAATTACAGGTTTTCAGATTTTTTCCTGTATATCCGCTACATGCTGCTTCGTGTGAAATGTTATGATTCTAGGACAACGTAAAGTACCCCATAGGTTTTGATTTATTTGTAAATAACAAAATATGCAACAAAAATGGCCGTATTTCGACCGTATTTTTTTATTGCGTTGACGTAGGTTGTGGAATGAGCTCCCTGCCAAAGTTTTCTCAAAGGGCTACAATATGGGATTCTTCAAGAAAGGAGCAATTAAATATTTAAACGGTCGGCAACGCGCGAGTAACGCCCCTGGTATTGCAAGCGTCCATAGGCAGCGGTGACCGCTTACCATACGGTGGACCGTTAGCTTGTTTGCCTCCTTAGTGGTATTAAAAAACTGACTACATTGGGCGTTAACACGGCTTCATCGGACATGACATCTCAGGGGCCTGGCCTCCCCTGGAAAATAGCCCTAAGATACGCCAATGCATGTAGGTTGAACATAGCACCCGGAAAGCTCTCGAACCTCTAATGCACTCTGGTGGGTTGGCAGGTCTTAATTCTAAAGATGATAAAGTAATGATACTGGTTTATCTCTAATCAGCCTTTCTTAATATAACGACCCATTATCTAAAAAGCAAACAAACACATAAAAAAAAACAAATAACGAAAATATACACTTCTTATTTAATCTTTAATTTACTTAGTATTTACCTTCTTACTTAATGTAACGAATACCTGTAAGCCACTGAATCGAGAATTACCGTGCTTGCTAAATTCCAAGCCATCTCTTTCAGTCAAGTCAACATTGTGTAAAAAACGGGACGCAGATTTTGCTATAAGTAATCCGGCTTAATGCAAAAATACAGAGAAGACGTTTAGAAAGCTTTTCTTGTTTTCAAAGGAATTAACTGAATACTTTTATATAACACAAGTACTTTATAGTTCACATTTAAACACAGAAAGGAAATAATAATCAAGCTCTATGTTGTGACTTGTATTGAAAAGCTCATCCAAATGCGTTGAAATAATTGCAAGTTGATAAGAGGTAGGTACGTACTTACATTTTAAACTCCAATTGCCTTTCTTTTTTTCTATTTTTATGTGAAAAAATCGTAGTAACATTGTTATTACCTCCCCAATCTTCAAAGGAATCTTCTGAATTCAGAAAACTTAAACGGAATGACTTCTCGAGCAGCTCACTTAGAAACCAACAAACTTATTACAGTGAACTACTTGTACTGTAGACTTTTGTTCTTTATATCATTAGAATAATTTAATGTAATTATTCCTACCTATTCCTTTAAGATATAGATTACTAGCTTTTCTCCGCGGTTCCATTCGCCCTATATTTGGTTATCGGTGTAGGGTTTAACAGCAATTCCTGAATTATAGTTAACTTTTTCAAGTAGCCGATGACCTTCTCCGGGATAGTCCCATGTCCATGTCTATGCCTAATTCCATCTTAATCTGAACAGCGGTTTAAACGTGAAGAGGTAACACAGCATTTATATAATCCATAATCCAATCCAATTCATCAATACAATTTATCCAAAATCCAATTTATTGAGGTAGGAAACCCACTGAGCATGAAACTTACAGCAAGTTTCGGTAAGTTTATATATCGCACATTTGCAAGTTTTAGACTTGACACAGTAACTTGCATCTTATTGTTACTTTGAACCGCATCGATACTAAATAATTTATGTAACTGCAATGTAACGTATGATAGTTTATAAATGAACTTTGCAGCAATAGAACTCGCAAAATCATTGAGATTTTACTATTTACCATTGTTGGAATACAGTAAATGTGATGTTAGGAGCGCAATTACGAAGCAATGTTTATTTTAAAACATCGTTGAATAAAATTTTTGTCTAACAAAACTTACTGTTTACTTTTGATAACAAAAGTTACTGTAATATTTTATACAAAAATAGCCACAACTTAGTTTTGCCAATATAATTATTTTAACTTTTCTAAAACGTTACTAATTTTTTAAATTAATTGTGTAAAATTATTTACAGCAACCTTATCTTCTTTTTAGAAAGGTTATGCATATCACTTTTTGCGAAACGTTTTTTTTAAAGTCGTATTTGAAATGTTAGGAAACTCAATCACTGATTCCAAAAGCAAGTAGGTACCTCTGTATGTTAGTTTCTCTTTTTTTAAAACAACTGGCGCGCCACCTATTGTGAAAGGGTTGTACTAATTTAGAAACCTTCTCCAGTGTGTGCACAACAATGTACCAAAATTTCATTACAATCGGTTTTCCTACTACTAAAGAGAAGAGCAATTAGGTTAAGCAACTTCCTTACCGCTGGATTTTATATTTGTGCAATAATTTATTATATTTATACGAATACGACAAAAATGCCATGCATAAATGAGGATATTTGATGGTTATATTTTATGTCAATTTAAAAATAACAATGCCTAGGATAGATGAGAATGTTATATTTAATCTTGTTGATTAAATTTTGGGTTTATTAAAAAAAATACATTGTGATAATTTTATGTTTGTTGATTACTTAGTGTGCCAATTGAAAAAATGTTGAAAGATAGATACGTTGATTTCGTAATTTTTTTTTGTAAAATTATCAGAACTAAGAACTAACACTTTCAGCGGCAGCGCATGCTACATGCTACGCTCGTAGCCGATAACAAGCATTTTCGCCTATGTAGCGAAAAGCGCCAACAAACAGAAGGGCTACCGGGAAGCGCTTTACGATATCTCTCCTCTCTTTCGCACTTTAGATAATTCACTTGAGAACGAATGAGAGGAGGAAAGGCGAGGACTAAAACTTTAAAGTTACCTATTGTTGTAATAAAAGTTCCTTTTTTTCCACCTTTACTAGTTTTTCTTGAAATCTCCCGGTCGGGGTCCTCACACTTATGGCAACCCTACTTAGAGCGAATGTGCGACTCGCACTTGGCCAAATTTTCTTTTTTAGAAACCTTCCCTGGCATGTGCACAACAATTTACCAAAATTTCATAACAGTTGATTTAACCTTAGTGCCCGAGTCCGACTCGCACTTGTCCCTTTTTCTTCCTTGCAGTAACAATAACGAACACTTCATACAAGGAATTATACAATTGGATGCAGTCGTTTGGAACTTATGGCGTGCCCAAGGGAAATAGAGATGATTTTTTTATAATAGAAGTTAGATTTCGCAATAGGTTTTTAAAAATAAACTCCGATGAAGTGCGAACGAAGTACTTCGGCCAACATGGGTTTTGTTCGGCTTTCAGAAAGATAACAAGTATTAAATTGACTAAGGATCTTAAGATGTGGGATTCGTGACTCGTTCGTAGAGCAACCAGCTGCCGTGCCCGGGGTCGTAGGTTCGATTCCCGGGAGTTCTCACATCGATCACTATATTTTCTATATACCTATTTGTTATTTAATATATTTAACTAAAGTATGAAGTGATATGTGTAGAGAAATTATTGGTAAATAAAAATACACCTTACAAATTCGACTTTGTTTAAGAATTATAAGACTTTTTGACAATACCGGAATACAAATTTTAACGAAAGTTGCATATGCAAGATAGATGCAATGAACAATCAGGACTAAATAATGCAACATTACATTTAAAATTATAACAAATGTAGCGGTGCTAGAACAAACCGCCAGAGCAATATACATAAATTATGATAGAAACATTTTTGCAATAATTAATTTAAAATTTACAGTAAAGTTTTATTTGTAACGTTTATGTAACATTCGCACAATAGCTTTCTGTCACTTTACAAATTTAAAGTTGTGTCAATTTTTTATTTAAACTTACTGAAACTTTTTTAGTAACTTACTCAAACGGCACAATTATCATATTAATGCAACATTACATTTTAAAGTTATGTTAAATGTCAGTGATCAGGTCTGAGCAAGTTACAGGGGATACTTCTGATGCAGCCGTTAGGGCTTTGAATTGGGGTTGCTGGAAGCTTACCGGAATTTTGCAACCTTGCATTTGAAACTTACAAGCCAAACATGATTGATTGGTATTACAAGTTTGGCTTGATAAGTGGGAATCTTATGCTAGTGGTCATGATCAATAATAAACTTTCCTTACAGAACAAACCCGAGCTCCTTACACACACAATACAAAAAGTACGGATGATAATAAAACAAAACTAAGAGAAAGGGACATAAGACGTCGTTATTGCCATTACCACAATTTTCTGTCCCATAAAAAGTAAAATAGCATTTCTTTTGTTTCCGGAACTCGTACATAGAGTATAAAATATTAGTATAAACATAAAGTTTGCCAAAGTACCGTATTTACCAAAAAGGCATTGTTTCTATTTCTAACAAGCTTATTGCCACGACTTTGTCCGCGTAGACTTCGAGCAGAAGCCACTTACAGAACACGGCCGCAATTAGTCGAGGTATCGACTGCAACGTCATCGTCGTGAGTAGGTACAGCAATTAACAAGAATGTACATAATTATTATTTTTACAAACCAACTTGCATCAGACCCTGCTTATCGTTTCATAATAGGAACCTACTTGTCAAAACATCAAACAAGCCCAAACTCGATCCATCATCAGACCAGCTCTATGACATCATTATATTGCATTGTCATCCAATTTACGTGTGTATATGCAAAAATTCAACTTAATCGAACACCGGGAAAGTGGGCCAAATTTAACCTGCAAGATTTGATCACAGGACAGGTGAAACTACATAAATGAAAGTAATGTAAAAATGCGTACAAATCGCGTTTAAATTTATTATTATTATTTATTAGAATGTCGGCAACATGCACATAGATGACGTTAACATTAAATAATCAATACTTATTGGTATGTACTTATGAATTTATGTTAAAGTAACTTTTTCATTTCGTTTACTTTTCTAATAGTAGGTACGAGTGGGTAATGTACAATCTTAGATTTCAAAGTTATTTTAATAATATTTAAAAGTACTTTAATTTTATTTTATTACTTTCATTTTATTAAAAGTACTTAAATCACATTCAGTAGATATGTCTAGACAATTAATCGCTTTTGATTGTTTAAAAAAAATAGTTATTATAAGTAATTACCATAGATTATAATCATATCAAACTGTGTCATCAGAAATCTGAATAATTTTAAGTGGTCACCCCAAGGGCAAAGGGCTATAAATAGCTACATACACTTAAAATCTACCCTTTGATCTGCCCTTATCCCTACATTATGGTCGGACGACACGATATTCTGTACTTTTGATAACTAAAAGTAACTGACAAATTAGACACTGACCTAAAATCACTTTATTAAAACAAGTGCCGCAACCAAAAAAACAAAAATATGTAATTATTATATTGTAAATCAAAAACCCAAGGTCAGGTCAGATAAGTTTTTACTCTTTAGGTAAATTTTAAGTCTCTTAATTAGTCTATAAAATAAACCTAATCCTCGGACAGACAGCCAAACAGTGATGCCATAACAATTACTCTTTGTTTGGACATTATGAAAACTCTGTAAGTTATGATTCGACTTAAATGATTAAGAAATAAAGAAATAAGTATCAATAAATGGGAAGCAATTTGTTCCACAAGATAAGCAGCGGTCTGTAAAAATCAGCACAAATTATTGTCCCAAGTTATTAAAATTATTGGATTTCCAAGCATCAAATTTCCGTAAGCGCATCTTCTTCCTCAACATTTTCCTCCAGAATATTAAATGCAGTTCACGTTCCATCGCAGGAGAAATGAAATAAAACATGGAAATATCCGAGCGAAGAGTTTTTATTTCATGTCAAAAGCGCAATTTAGGTACTCATCGGTATTTTTTCTAGTAAGTAGTTATTCCATGCCGACATCATTCCCTCTATATAAGTTTAATAATACTTTTTGACTTATTTTCAAAATGTATACAAGTCAATTCACGCAGCATCGTTCGCAAAAAATTCTATTTGTATGTTGTAATGTATCAGTCACCTAATACCAGCCGAATTCAAAATATCACGTTGCCATTCTGTTATATATGTTATGTATAAATTCTAGGTTCACACGAAGTTACAGAATTTTTCCTTTATTTTTATCTATATATTATCCTAGTACCTATGTATGGTTTTTGCTTTTGTTGTCTATCTAACGGAACTTGTTCCCTGAATGTAATGTGATTAGTTTAGACAATGCATGGAAACCGATATAAGCCAAGCCACTTTTGAGGCCTCCGGCTCCGTAGCCAAGTTGAATAAACGGTACCCTTAAGGTTGCGTCATGACCCCATTCCTTAGTCACAGCCTCATAATTTTGCCATTTTTTCATCGATTTTGATAAAATTCTGTAGGTGTGTATGTGCTCCGCCATATAGTTTAAGCATTAAATCGGGGCAAGAATAATTGATGCAACCATTCGTTTTTAATTGCTCCTCATGAAGAACTGAGGGAATTCTTAGCGCACCGCATTGTGTGGTGCCTTTAAAAAAGGTTTTTGAGTTTTTTTTCTGTCAGGTGTATATGCTAACTTATTAGATGCCAAAGTCGTTGATTTTGTGTCCAACTCGCAGTTGGGCGGTTTTTATTAAATATTCTTAAAATCTAAAAAATATCTACTTACTTTTATCAATTATTTGAAATAAAATCTTTTCGCATATTTTTCAGATACCTACGTATTCACAAAACTTTCATAGGTACCACAGAGCAGTAGGCCTGAAGCGTTAGCAAGTTTTTAAAGATTACAAGCATATAGGTATAACCATCAAATGTCACCAAAATTTTGAACTTTGAACCAATTTGATCAGTGAATTCGCCAATTAGCTTAATAATAATAATAAAATCCTTTATTGCGCATATAGAAACAAAACAATTAAAACAATAAAAGTAATAACAAATTGGCGGTCTTATCGCTAATGAGCGATCTCTTCCAGACAACCTTTGGATAGAGACTTTATAAAATTATTGAGTAGAATGTGCTAACTGTAACTTAACAATATAAGAAAAAAAAAAAAGGCAACAGTAAAATAATATATACAGCTAAATTTATATACATATGAATAATAAATAATACTAATACGTACAAACATCTAAACAAAATAAATTTATATATATATCAAATACATAAGAAAAAACAAAAATAAAAAAATAAATACACAAACTACATACATCTTAAATAATATAGATGAATAAACAGTGTTGATGAGACAGCTTAAATTTTTAAGTAATGTGTGATTACGAGATTTTAAATATTCTTAAAGTTTGTGCTTTTTTGACATCAAAGGGTAAACTATTCCATAGCCTTATGGCTGTGACAGTGAATGAGTCATTATATGCTTGCGAATAATATGTTGGGGATTTCAGCATCATGTTTGTAGTGGCGCGATGAGCTGTAAACCCTGTTAAATTGAAACGCTCTTTCAAGTATAACGGAGTAGACGGATTGAACAGTACGTTGTAGAGAATGATAAGTTGCGTTTTATTTGGATTTACGTTTAGACCGTAAGAGGTACTCCAATCCATAATGCGAGCAAGATCGTTATTTAAAATCGCAACTGCACTTCTTAGTTCTCTAACTGGAGCCTGAGTATATATTTGAAGATCGTCTACATATAGATGGTAGAGAGAAGATAAATTAGATGTTATATTATTAATGAAAATAGCAAAGAGAAGTGGAGACAACACGCCACCTTGCGGGACACCAGCATTGGTGTAGCACCAAGTAGAGAAGGAATCATCTACCTTGATCCGCTGCGGCGCCCACGCAAGTAACTTTGAAACCAGTCGATTGCTGTTGGAGATATGTTAAGAGAACTTAAAAGTGAAAGTAGTATATCAAAGTCAACAGTGTTAAACGCGTTGCTAAAATCTAATAGTGTTAGCACTGTGACTTTTCTGTTTTCTATACCGAGACGAATGTCATCAGAGATTTTGACAAGTGCAGTAACCGTACTATGTCCAGGACGAAAACCAGATTGAAGGGGATTTAGTAAGTTATTTTTAGTGAGGAAATGAGACAGATGTTCACGAACAAGACGTTCAAGAACTTTAGAAAGGAATGGTAAGATGGATATGCGATAATCGGAATAACAGACAGGATTTTCTTTTTTCGGCAAGGGAATAATTAATGAATCTTTCCAGGAACCTGGAAATTCGCCAGAGGCAATAGAGCGATTAAGGATATTTGTGATGATAGGAATAATAATGTCAAGGATA
The DNA here is from genome assembly GCA_946406115.1 of Apoda limacodes. NCBI lineage: Eukaryota > Metazoa > Arthropoda > Insecta > Lepidoptera > Limacodidae > Apoda > Apoda limacodes. The sequence continues at coordinate 8,122,264 of OX291546.1, forward strand.
GGAAGGATAATGTTACGGCTAATGCAGTCACTCCCCACAGCGTATTTCATTGCATCAAACCATTATGTACTTTGACATAGCATGGTGCGTAGCGTAAAATAGAATATAATTGTGTAATTATAAAACTCATACGTGTTTTCCTAACGCTATAACTTATATCTTCAAAATCACATAGGTACTCATTACCTTCATTTTGGTTACCAAGCAGTGTTTTCTTTGACCCAAAAAAGTGACATGTTCTGTTTATTGCATAAAACTGCTGGTAATTACATTTTAAGGTCACGAGTAGAACACCCAGGTCTCAATTTCAATTACTTTTTGTGAAGTATTTTTGACCTCGAGCTTGAAAATCATAAAAAAATCATTACAAAAAACTATACACAGTAAGTTTATTTAAAATCAGGTAGGTAGAGTTACTCCAGAAGCATATTTATAATGCGTATTTATTAAAAAAATGAAACATTTTCAACGATGATTTTACATTTCATGATTTTAGTTTTAATTTTTTATCCCATTTCTATGCCGTAGTAAAAGGTTTGTCTTTGACAAAAACATTCCCTCTACTTAGGACCATCACCCAAATCTCAGGTTCTAACTTCTCAGAGGTTCTTTGCTATTATTGCTCCTATTTTTCTGGAGGTACGGAATCCTGAAAAACTAACAAAACTCATTTTACTACACCATGGGATGGAGAATTCGATGTATATCGTAATGAACACTGAGCTTTAATTGAAAAATAGTTTTCACATTTTAAACTAATTTTAATGATTTTAAACTAATAATTGGGTTCGAAACCACCTTTGGATGTATCAGAGTACCTTTAACAAGTCTATGATCACTGAGCCGTCTCTAAATTTGTCTTGTTCCTATTCACAGGGTTGAGTTAGGACTTCACCAGGTCAGACTATATAATCCACTTTCTTTAAGGCTTCTTCTCGTAGAATGAGTGAAAAAATCGGCCAAGTGCGAGTCGGACTCGCGCCCGAAGGGTTCCGTAACATTATCTATAGTAAGGGCCAAGTTGTAGTAGTATTGAAATTAAAGTTTTTTAAATGATAATCAAATCAAATCATTAAAAACTGAACTTTCAAAGTGAAAATTGAAAACTTATCTGGCGTTCTTCATCTTCGAAACATCCAAACAACATGCGCGCTTATATAAGAGCGCAGCTACCTATCACACGCTCGATTCGTTGTTGCGCCAAGCGCGCCGGCTAGTCCAATAAACGTAACTATTGTTATTAATTTAAGAATAGTCTTGAGAATGATATCATTTAATTTTTCTGTAATGATACATCGTTCATTTACTTATATTTTATCCCTGTTTTACAGATGTACCTTCTTCATATAAGTAACTTATAATGGAATTTGTACGAAAATCTCACTTTTCCAAGTACATTTTATAACTTGGTCGACTATTACTCGTTAGCCTGTAAAGTGTACTTACCCTTGATAGTTTTCCTTTTAAATTCATTATATGCACTACGACCGTATTTTTATACATTTCTAAATACTATACTTTTGCTGGTAGAGGGGGGGGGGGGGGGGGGTACTTGACTCAAACAAAAATTAGTACTTTAAAGCTAACTGTTTTGCAAACAGAGCACTATCTTAATTTCAAATAGACTTACTTATTGCAATAAAATCTTTTGAGTCAGTCAATCTTAAGTAGGTACACTTTTGAATTGAAAAAAATATATCTTGTTCTTGTTCTTGCCAGCGTTCATACGTACTGTAGAGGTAACGACCTCTTGTTGAACGTAAAGGAAGTAAATAGGCTAGCGAACGTTTTTACGCAGCAAATACTTCGTAGTGGTTTTGAGGAAACATGCGATGGTGATTTGGGCCATATAGTCCACACGCAGGCCCAGTGCGGATTGTGGACTTTACATCCCCTTTTTTTACTTGACGTATGCAGGTTTCCTCACGATGTTTTCCTTCACCGAAAAGTCAGTGGTGTGAATAAATAAATCAGTGTACTTGAGAAATTAAGAAAAGACTTATTGATACATGCCGACCCCGGGCTTCGAACCTCCGCCACTTGGGACGTGAAGTGAAATTTAAACCCCTCGACCACCACCAAAAAAATATGTGTTATGGTTCAAACCTTAATTATGTGAATTTGCTGATATTATAATAATTTAGCTATTAAAACCGTAAAAATAAAAAAAAAATCCGAAGCTCTATTTTTGGGCTTTAATTGAATTAATTGTTGGTAAACTAACAGTGTTATTCTCTTGATTCTTATTTAATAAAATGTATATCAATATTACCAACTGAATTTGCTAATTTCATAGCGACATTTTATACCGACAAAAAACCGAGAAAATCGAGATTTTCAATGAGCGGTCACGTGCACTGACCTATCGTACGTGGAACTGTCTCTTTGTATGCTTTAATAGAGTAACATCCCAACAAACAATTTAGCGTTGGTTACAGGTAATTTTGAAGCTTAGAGTACTACTATTGATTTATAATGGATTCGGTTGTCACTAAAAGTGATACAGTTCACTTATGAAATAAGTTTAGCTCTATAGGTTGTATTAGAACTGTCAAAAAGAAGTTAAATATTCTTTCCAGTTAGTGTAGTAGCAGCGGCCGCTTATATACTTATGACGTTAAAGCTTGTTTCGGCTGCAACGTCAAAAGCTGTTTAAACATCTTCATTAACTCCTTATAATTCTTATTGCTATAATCTGCTATATTAGAGTTGCCTATATATCATAAGGCTGTTGTTCAACTCCATTAATGTTATTGGTTCTGCAACAGAGTTAATTAAGAGTGTAGTAACACCAAACACTACATGCGTCGTATAACTCTTACATACAGCTTACGCCTGTAATACGAAAGACAATGATAGGTTAAATAGTTATAGCAGTTTTGTACGATCCTTATATAAGTTATGGTGTAAGATAAACAAATAATAATTCTTTTATGACACTATTTATATTTCTAAAAAGCTTAGCTTTAAGTTTTTGCGTATAATCTTACCTTACATTATGAAAACATTTATCGAACTGAGCTAAAATTTTGGACTTCTCTACTTCGTAAAGAAGCCTAATCTTAAGGCATATAGGTAAAGCTAAAGCCGGTATTTTACTCTCCGCTGCAGGTAGATGTCTTCGCTTAGAGCGTAGTTCCTCTCTTATGTCAACCAAAGATCGCATAATACTCTCGACTACCGGAGTTGTAGTTCTTCGAGTGCTGTAATAGATTTAAGAAAAAATTTCGCCATCTTCAATTACTTTCTGTCAAAAAAACTAAATATTTATTTGTACAAAATCACTTTAAATAACGTGGTACCTTAATTTGATTTATTTCACATAGTTAATGTACACAGTCACTAAAACTGACCCAAATTTGGAATTGAAAGTCTAAAAACTATTTTAGGTTATTAGTACTTTTAGTTGTTTTACTTTTTTTTCCTTAAAATCATATTTTTTCTATGGCACGTCAAAATTGAGACGAGAAACATGATACACAATCACATAAAACTTGTAAGCGCACTAATAATAGAATTCTAGAACACTGAATCAACAATACTTACATTTCGTGATGAAAATGTTGCAATGTCCGTAGATAAACAGTAGCACTTATTAAATATTTATAAATTAATGTAATTTTATGACTTTAGAAGTTTTTACTATCTACTTTTGACCCTGAAAACGCTACAAATGAGTTCTATATGGTATCATAACACTTCTACTAAAGGCTACATAGAACCACTATAAAAGGTCTATACAGGCTTTACCTGCTAAATTTTGCGCCAAAATCGAAGATATAAAAAGGTGTTATTACACTCTTTAACTCTCTTATAAATTATACGCTAATTTTTTAATATTTAAGCAGAACCGAAAAAAAGGTCCACTACAGCTTTTCTTAACGCTAAAATGTTACTTGGGATGTATCCTGGCCTTAAGGGTTGGCAACGCGCGAGTGATGTCCCGGGTGTTGCAAGTGTCCATAGCCTGCGGTAACCTTTTACCATCAGGGGGACCGCAAGCTTGTTTGCCCCCTTAGTGGTGTTTATTCAACGTCCTTGATTTTACTTAGTATGAAAGTTTGCTATAGCAAGCAATGGATAGCTGTAATTTATCGACGTGAACTTTCGAATTATTTATTCCTATTATCCTATAACTTTTGAACTTTCCAGGATAAAAAGCCACACTGCGCTAATATTCAGCTCAATTGGATGCTTTGTTTGGACGTAGAAGGAAGATCAAACTGACTCTTATATTTATATTGTACTCAACAGAGCGAAGCAGTACTTCACCTCAGGGCAAAGGTTGCTGCTTTACAAGTCGCAAGTCCGGCCCCATATTGAGTACTGCTGCCGTCTCTAGGCGGGTGCACTAGGATACCAGCTTGGGCGACGACGGGCTGTGAGAATCGTCGACGATCCCAAATAAACTCAAGCCGTATCGAACCTTTGTCTCAGGAGACTGCCTCCCTACGTGTGTTCTACCACTTGTATATTGAGATGTGTTCGAGGAATTGTTTGAAGTGAGGCCCACAGTTACTTTCTACCATCGCACCGCTCGCCATCGGCAGAGAATTCATCCTCACACCTTAGAACCTAAATGGTCACCTACAGTGCGGTTTCAGAGAAACTTTCTCCGGCGAACCCTAGGGTTGTCGAATGAGATCCTTGCAAAGGTTTTCTCTAAGGACTACAGTATTGGGTTCTTCAAAAGAGAAGTTATTAGATATTTCGACGAATATCTTAAATACATAATATAAAGGAAGCTGTAAAGGAAAAAATAAACAAACAACGTTTACAACTAAATTTATAATTTCATCCAACAAGTTAATTCTAAGCAGTAAATCTAAACTCAATCTTAAAAAAACATAATGGGGAAAACAATATCATACGATCGGTCACTGTATGTCACATACAAAAATATTTATAACGTATCTTATGTATGACAAACAAAAATGCACATCAACTATGTATAAACAAAATACTCTTAGCATTGTCCAATGTTACGCCATAAACTCTCTATCTTTACGATAAACATTAAATATTTACAGGCCAGTGAGTGCCTTCCTGGCGATTCACTCGAATGTCAATGTGCAGAACCCAGTCTACACAATCATCTGAAAAGAAAATAACCATTCTGTAACTTAATAATATATAGGAAAACTCATTAGAAACTAAGTAGCGAAACTAAACTTAAGTTACTAATAGCCAGAATAAAATAATTAAAAACTTGTACAAGTAGTAACCAGTCTTGAAACGACCACTTTGAACTTTTAGACTGTATATGCTCAGTGGTCAAGTCAGTAGTAGGTATTCACTCAGTTATTGAATCAGTCCGAGTTATTTTTTTTTATTTACAGGTTGAATTTTTCAAGAGGGCAATTCCGAAACTATGACGAATAGCAAAAAGTACTCAAAAGAGTCTCGGGCCCGATTTTGATAAAAACTAAAACTGCATCATTGGATTTTTGAAAAATTAATATTCCTAGCCAGAGAGATGGAACCCGTTGATTAAAAAAAAAACAAAAAGTATTATTGCGGATGCTAGCTATCTTGACCTTACTGAGGAGCAATTAAATAAGCTTGAGCGACTCCAGAACCTATGTATTAGATACATATTTGGTTTACGTAAATATGATCATATATCCGAATTTCGATTAAAACTCAAGTGGCTCCCAATTCGCCTTCGCCGGAATACTCATTTTCTGTTTCTTCTCTACAACGTACTGTTCAATCCGTCTACTCCGTTATACTTGAAAGAGCGTTTCAATTTTATAGGGTCTACAGCTCATCGCGCCACTACAAACATGATGCTGAAAACCCCAACACATTATTCGCAAGCCTATAATGACTCATTCACTGTCACAGCCATAAGGCTATGGAATAGTTTACCCTTTGATATCAAAAAAGCACAAACTTTAAGAATATTTAAAAATCTCGTAATCACACATTACTTAAAAATTTAAGCTGTCTCATCAACACTGTTTATTGATCTATATTATTTAAGATGTATGTAGTTTGTGTATTTATTTTTATTTTTTGTTTTGTATTTGATATATATATATATATATATATATATATATGTTTTGTACGTATTAGTATTATTTATTATTCATATGTATATAAATTTAGCTATTGCTATAAATGTATACTTATATTGTAAAGTTTCAGTTAGCACATTCTACTCAATAATTTTATAAAGTCTCCTCTACCCAAAGGTTGTCTGGAAGAGATCGCTCATTAGCGATAAGACCGCCAATTTGTTATTACTTTTATTGTTTAATTGTTTTGTTTTCTTTATGCGCAATAAAGTATATTATTATTATTATTATTACACTGTCTTTTATAATCATACCAACACTACCTGTACCTTGTTCGAAATGATGCTAAATAATTTTTTAACACACATTTGCATCTTCTTCACGGTTAAACGCCACAGTAATAGGAAAAAACCGGCATAGTGCGAGTCGGACTCACGCACCGAGGGTTCCGTACCTACCACCGTTTACATAATTTACAAACACAAACAAAAACGAAAAGACTGCCCCTAAGCGGTCACTTATCCAGTTGCTGACCTAAGCCCGTCGTTGCTTAACTTTTAATATCGTTTCCAACAATTAAATGTGATACAGTTTCGCTTAAAGATAGCTAGGTGGCGCTGTGTGCCGTTGCCAGCTAGCTCCCTTTAGATTATTTTCTCTGGAATTATGTAAAAAACGAAATCTAAAAAGACACGTTTAATGCAATTGATAACTTGAAACGATTTTTGGAAAATAATCTAAACGGAATCAATAATATTGTGATGCTGAATGCAGTACAATCCTTGAGACGCATTGAGTAAGCTATGTATTGAGAACAATGGCCATCATTTCGAACAATTAATCAGTTAGGTTTTAATAAAAAAATTAAAAAAGTTATTTGTTAGAAACCCAACACATTCCTTAAGTTTCCCGTATGTCATTATTACTCCAGAATTCGTTTCTTACTAGCGACACTGTCGAATGGTGTAATAGTTTTTTTTTTTTCAAAATCCTGGCTAGGAATATTAGATTTTCAAAAATCAAATGATGCAGTTTTAGTTATCAACAAAATCGGGCCCGAGACTCTTTTAAAAAAAGAAAGACTCCGCACACGTTGCGATGCTACAGCCGACAGCAACTGCAAAAACGCATCCTGTATTGTACCGTTTCGTTTACCTAGACAAATGTAATGGCATTAACTTGTTAGTCTGGGACCAAAGAAAAAAATATCACAATACTCAAGTAAATCTTTTTTTTATCAAGAGATATTAAGTAGGTATTTAAATTTATTTTTAATACTTTGTAAAATAAAGATACTCAAACCAATTAAAATTGTTTACATTCACTTTAAATGATAACATATATAGGAAACCAATATTGACCCAGTCAAGTGTGAATTAATTATACATATGAAGTGCTTCACTTTTGATTGTTGGTTGGTAAAATTTGAACTGTATTTTGTATGGTTTTTTTTAATAAATAAAAATTAAAGATAGAGAATGTTGACTAAAAATTAGGTGGGGCATATTGTAAATTTCGTTATTCCTTCTCGTGTTTGTTGCATTTTTAAGTTACAAAGACGCATGTAAACACCTATAGTTACATGTTTGTAAAGAATTCCCGGAATTCCCATGTCTTTAACATGACTTTCATGTTCGTCCCACAATAGTATAGCAAAAGGTGGAAATTTTGTAGCAATTACTGGATATGTGTACAAATTAATTATTTATACACATAATTTCTCATAGCATTTAATTTGGCACAACTCTTATTACCGCAAGAATATGTTAAGCCCTTGCGATAGATCAAAGTGTGCATCTTTAGCTTCCAGGGGTATTTATTGAGAGTTGGTTTTATAATTGCTGAGTATTTTATTACAAGTCAGAGTAATCCTTATGATCTGCACGCATTCAAAATGGTATGGAACCTTGTTATAGTGAACTTTAAAATGAAAGTTCTAGAGCAAAAAAGAATTATAATAAAGGTTCTTAATATTTAACATTTATTAAATGTACGATATTCACTCAGAAAATATCCAAAAAATGTTATAATTATAGGCATTTTGGTGGTCAGCGCATGCCTCAGTCCCGAAAGGTTACATCATTCTGAAAGCGCGCGGAATATACCTTTTTAGTTTAGACACATTCTAATTTTGACGTGACAACGTCTTATAAATTGGTTTGCCGGGTGACACTTCAAGAAACTGCGTTACGCTCCGCTCACGTTATGCGCTCACAATGAGAGCGAGTGAGAGGCACGCGCCCGCCTAAGAGCGAGAGAGACAGACATAAAATCATTGTCACGTAAAACTTTCGCCCGTATACCGACTTTACAGGCAACCAGTTTTTTTTTATTGACTTAAAGCCAAAAAATATTTCTCAATCACTAGATAACAGATTCTAATGATTTTACTGACTACAGACAGCCAAGGGCAACAAAAAAGATAGAGCTCTTTAATGATCGGACAGACAGACGGACAGACAGCCAGACAGACAACATAGTCTTATAGGGCTCCGTTGGCACCCTCTGGGTACGGAACCTTAAAAATAATTAAGAAAATTTTAAAGCAAATTTAAAATTAAGAAAATTTTAAAGCAAATTTAAAATTTTTAATTTAAAATTTTCTTAATTATTTTATCTTTTTTGTTTGTGCTTGTTAATAACGTAAAAGGTAGTAGGTACGTATTCGGACGGACATACGTACCTCGAAGTCCAACTCGCACTTGGCTGGTTTTTATTTTTTTCTTTAGATATGTTAGGTGTTATAAGGATTACCTATCTTCAGTCAAATGATAATAAATTTTACTTAACACTACCTCAATATAATTACTACCTGCCTGCTACTGACATTTCGCCGCTTAAAACATGCTACTATCAAAGAATGCTATTTACCATAGTCGCAAAACGCATATTCATCTATAAAATGCCAGTGAGTTATTAAAAAAAATAATGAAATTCACAAAAACTTTGTTGTTTCATATTTCACGGGCATCTCATGAATGAATATGATATGTTTCAAGTTATGGACCTAAAACAATATAAACTTCTTACTTGAACTGAATTTAAAGAATAATTTTTTAATGTAGTTCTAAATTTTATATTTGGCAATACCCCAGCCGCTACGATCTTTTAATATCAATCACCATTAACTGCAGTTCGCATTTCAAGACATTTACTTAATTTTTTAAATACTAACCAACAAAATATCTTAAGTATCGCTCTTCCACAATTTGATAGTCTTATCATTTTCGAGAGCAGCTGAAGCGATGATATTTTCAGTAGGATGACAAGCTGTGCAGAGTACAGTGTCTGTGTGTCCGGAAAGCCGTTGCACTATCTCTTTTGACTGCAGATTCCATATATAAACCAAATTATCTTCTGACCCTGATACTATCCACTGGAAACAAATTTAATAAAACTTTTAAGATACCTAAGTAAGCGTCGTGTGTTATAAGTGATTTTATAAAGTATTTAACTACAAAAAACTATAATGAGGTAATTTTTTTTACTTATTTATCACCGATTTAACTTGCAGAATCAGTTTTAGTTAGTTAGTGGGCCGGCCACGTGGAGATCGGGTATCAAAAAGGAAAAAAAGTGGGACTCTCTTCAGCTCGATGACCTTCGGAGAGTGGGCGGTAGTTGCTGGGTGCGGATGTCAGAGGAGTGGCGCGCCACAGAGAAGGAATGTTAAGCAGTGGACCAAAATAACCTGATATGATGATGACATCTTTTATCTACAATCTGCAATATTTAAGATAACAGATGCAACCTTTACTTTTTTTTTTAATAATATGCTCTCATACACGCCACGGATCTATATGTATTTAAAATTAAACTTAAACCACCATATCCCCGATACCTTAATTTTTTTTTTTTACCCAAACACTAATGACCAGTTAAAATCTATTATAATCTATCTAAATAAATGAAATACATCAGCAAGAAAATTAAAACTTATGATGACTATGCATCACGATTTTATATTTATATTTTCTATAAAACTTGCAACTTGTATCTTACCTTGCCACCGGTGACACTAAAGTTGGCAAATATACAATACTTTTCATTTTTATGTCCAGTGTATGTCTTAAGGCATTTCCCTCTGCTGTAGTCCCACAATTTGAGCGTATTATCCAATGTGGCCGCAAGAATATACTTCCCATTAGGTGAGAACTTAACAAACGATACTGGAGGGTTATCATCATCTATTAGCGTCTTTAAACATTGGCCAGATGCTGTGTCCCATATTCGACTGTAAGGCCAAAGAATAAAAATTTAAAAAAAATCACAAAGAAATTATATATTAGTGTTTATTTAAAACTAAAGAAAATCATATTTCGGAATAAATTTTGCAGTATTATTTCTACTAAAAAAAAGTTTAATATTTGTAATAAAATACTACGCTTAAACATACATTTAATGATGCTTAACTGTAATGTTTATATTTAATTAATGATTATAGCAGGGTATATACTTAAAATATATATATAAATAAACTTGTACAGAAAGTTTAACCTCTGTGCCGTTTCATTGTTAAGGTGATGGCATACCCCAAGTTAAGTTTGCAAGAATTTGATTAATTTTGTTACAGTCCTGAGTACACTTTTAGAAGTGAAAAAAATATATGTGTATTCACCTTAATAAAGTGGATTTTCTAATAGTATAATAATTTGGCTATCAAAACAGTAAAAAAAAAACTGACACTCTATTTTTGGGCTTTTAATTCAAATTGTTAGGAAAACTAAGTGTTATTCTCTTGATTCTTATTTCATAAATTATATATTAATACAACTATGTGCATTTGCTAATTTCATGGTTCTAAATAAATATTTGAATTCTATACAGACAAAAAACAGAGAAAACCGGGATTTTCAACGTGTGGTCACGTGTGTCTGTTTGGTGTTTGTTCAACTGTGTGACTTTGTATGATTCAATAGTGTAATATGTCTTTGTAGATATACGCTTTTGCTAGGGTATGCCATAGCCTTAACACAAAGACACTTAATTGATTATATTTTGAATGTATTGCAGAAATATTTCTTTAGGGAAGCAAACTGCAAGCAACATTATCTTACATAAACGCAAAACAACTTACCATAATCCATCATAACTTGAAGATACAATAAGACTACCATCTCGATTGAAGTGCACTGCTGAGACTGGATCTGAATGTGCTGGTAGCGTCTTTAAACATTTCCCTGTAAATAAAACAACATTTCAATTACCTAACGACTAAAGTTAAAAAAAGCAAAAAAATTAACATCACTTTTGTTTGTTCACAGCATAAAAAATTAGGCATCAGGTAAAAAAAATGGCTGCCCACTAACCTGTTCTTACATCCCATATCCTAACACTTTCATCAAAACTGCCTGACACAATGAGATTGCTCTGTGGGTTAAAATTGCAGCAAAATACGTAATTACTATGGCCTTTCAGTGTCTTCAAACACTTTCCAGAACTTAATTCCCAAACCTGAAAAAAAATGTTTTTTTTTTATTTAAAGATTATAAGAATAATGATAATATCCTGTGAGACGAAGAGAACGACCCCCACTGTCGACGGGCTTAGAGGCTGTAGGGTCAAGTGCCCCGCAACTCCGCAAATGATGCCTTTTTTATTAGTGCGCCGCATGAGATTGTAAAAAAATTTAATAAAAGTGTCAAGCGGGCTTACTGGGTCGACAAATGGAGGAACTAACCTTACTGCATATTGTATATATAAAATGCTATCTAATTTGAATAAAAACAAAATTTGAGTTTGAGTAGAGAAATTTGAAGCGTTTAACATTAGCGTTTTTTTTATTATATTTCTTCCATAAAAGTACTTTAATTGTAAATATTGTATTCTTTAATCATTCTGGTTTGCGCCTCTGAAATCAAACTCAGGACCTTTAGTTAGCCAACTATAGGTATTGCGACACACTTAAATTTACGTGAAATTAAATGCACAATCAATGTAGCCCTTAATGTTAAACCATAATTTGCTAAACATTTTTTTTTATCAGTACAATTAACTCATTCAAACAACCAAAGAACTAATTATAGCAACAAATAGTGTTTTTAGTGCAGGATTTGTAAACTATCATCATTAAAATAACTAAAATTGATAAACAACAAACAACATCTAAGTGTTGCCAGCTCCGAAAAATAAATTCCCTAAATAAAGCTAAAGCTGTGTTTGAAAACGCAAACTCAATAATATGAGTTTACGACACCTGAACATAAAAGGGATGACAGCAGCATTCAAATACTGCTACAGAAAATGGAGGATATGAAAACTGAATTTCAAAACCAAACAATAAAAATAACGGAAAGTTTGTCTAACACAATGAAACAAAAATTAAAACCACTAGTAGAGGAAAATCTCAAGTTAAAAACCGAAATTGAAATTCTAAAAAGGAAAACTTTTAACCTTGGGGAAACAAGAAAAAACAATATCGTTTTACACTTTAGAAAATAATCTTATAATTATGAACAGCAGCTACAATAAAAAAACCTCAAAGAAATGGACTTGGATATCACCTGACGGCACATACCGTAATGAAATAGATTATATCCTAAATAACCGACCCGATGCATTCAAAGATGTTAAAATTATTAATCAACTAAATTTTAACACAAACCACAGAATGGTTAGAGCAACACGTCAGTATCAAGATAGGAAATTTCGAAAAACTTTAGAAATCAGTTCTTAATGTTCCTTCCCAACAGACAAATGTTCAAATTCAATACAAGAAATGTACAACCTTTAATCAATAGCTTAAACGAAAATAGAAATATAAGAAACAAGAAATCCAAAATACTTAGTGAAAGCACTTTACAACTGCTGCAAAAAAGGAAACAGATGTTTAAGAATAAAAAGGATAAACTTGTGGCCAGAGAAATAGCAAAAATAAGTAAGGAAATAACACAAAATATATAAAAGACCGATTAAAAAAGACAAAATGAATGTACCAATGATTATATCAACACAACAGGGAGTATTAAAAGGGCCCTAAAAGAACTAACAGAGCGTAAATCATGGATACCAAATCTTCTAAACAAAAATAAAAAACTAATAACTGAAAGAATAATCCTAACAGTTGCCACCAAATTTTACAGAAATTTATATACCTCTCAAATCTCACAAGACGAAACCATTAGACTAAACACAAAAAAATGAGGAGTCCGTACCAATGATATCTGAAGAAAAAGTGATCTTTGCTATATAAACCCAGAAAAATGACAAATCACCTGGCCCTTGTCCAGGCACAAACGAAACATTGAAAATGACCCTACCACAAAAAGTACACCCACTAACAGAACTCTTCAACAAGGTATTGGATTCAGAATATATCCCTAGCCAGTGGACCAATAGTACCATAATCCTCATACATAAGAAGGGAGATAAAAGTAACATGGGTAACTACCGACCCATCAGTTTGATGTCAAATGTGTACAAAGTGTTCTCCAAAATCATCATGAATTGCATCTAAAGAACTCTGGATTCACAACAACCACATGAACAAGCAGGCTTCAGACCTGGATATTCAACAATAGAACATATGCATGCCCTAAACCAATGAATGAAAAAAAGCCAGGAATATGGATACGCTTATTCTTATATCTAGGTTTTGTTGACTACCACAAAGCATTTGACTCACTGGAACACTCTTGCATTTGGAGAGTGCTAAAAGACCAGGAGGTACCCTGTAAATATATAAGATTAATAAGGAATATTTACCAAAACAATTCATCACAAGTGAAATTGGAAACACAAGGAGATAACTTCCTAATCCAAATAGGAGTGAGATAAGGTGACCCACTTTCACCGAAACTCTTTACAGCAGTGCTGGCAGAAGTGTTCAAAGAATTAAATTGGGATAACCTGGGAATAAATATCAACGGAGCAAAGCTCAACCACTTTAGGTTCGCTGACGACATAGTGCTGATCACTAACTGTGCGGAAACTTTACAAACCATCATCACAGAACTATCCCTAAAAAGCAGAAAAGTAGGACTTGTTATGAATAGAGAAAAAACAAAACTATTGACCAATAGATCAAAGACTACTTACTATACAGTTAGAAAGTGAACCTAGATAGTATGTAAACAAATACATATACCTAGGGCAACTTATCTCTTTCAATGACCAGCTCAAACAAGAAATAGAGCAAAGGATAGCAAACTCATGGAAAAGATATTGGTCTCTGAAACATGTTATGAAAGATAACAAATACAGTATGAAAGTGTAAAGAAAACTATTTAACACATGTATTCTACCTATACTTACATATGGATGTGAAACATGTGCCACCACACTGAAACTACAGCATAAAATCAGAACTTGCCAAAGGAGCATGGAAAGCAGTATCCTAGGGTTCAAAAGAAAAGAAGCAAGCAGTAGAACTAAGAAAAATAACAAAGCTTCAAGATATCACAATTAAATCAAACTAAAGTGGAGATGGACAGGACACATGCTAAGAGACCAGACGAATAAATGGTGCAAAACCTTAACAAAGTGGACCCCTAGATTTAACTCTAAAAGGAAAAGAGGTAGACAAAGAAAAAGGTGGTCAGACAATCTCAAAGAAGCAGCAGGGGCTTTGTGGACAAGGGCTGCCAAAGATAGAGCAGCCTGGAAAAGGTTAAAGGAGGCCTATGTGTTAAAAGAACACGCTGACACAAACAAAATTTCGGAATGATGTGCAACTTTATTTTTATTTTTTAGTTAATAGTATAAATAAATTAAGAATGTATTTACATATATGTATTCACCAACTTGTATGTAATTGTCAGTAATAAAGGCTTATTATTATTAACTATCACAGTTCATGAGATACAGCCTGGTGACAGACGGACAGACAGCAGAGCAGCTTAGTAATAGGGTCCCGTTTTTACTCTTTGGGTATGGAACCCTAAAAAAGTTCACACATGAAAAAAGGAAGCTAGTCACTATTTTTAGAATGTTTTGTATTGTTTGTAGAATATGTATGTAATGCCCATTTCATTAAAAACGGCTGCATTCATAGGCGCCATAAACATTTTATCTTGAAACAGGTCAAAAACATAAAAATGTAACAAGGGAAGATTTATCAACAACTTGTCACTGTTATCTGATGGAATGAGATAAGAGTTCAGTTACCATGAGAATTTTTCATAAATTTGATAACAATGTTTTATTAACCTAAAATATACATTTAGTAATGGGAATATATTAACTCAGTGTGATCTTTATATTAATTTAATTTAGGTACAGGGTACCAGACAAAAAATCCAACTTAAATAGTGCAAGTAATGTAATCGTAACCTTGATTTTATTATTTATTATATAATATTTTTTATTTTCTTAATGGTAACTATGATTTTTTTCAACTTTGGAAGCATTTATAAATGTTTCTCAGAGATGAATATTTTGCAAGTTATTTGCTCCTAATGTTGAAAATTTTGTATGCCTCTAATTTTTAAACCATGAGTTTTAGAAATATAAAAAATTCTATTATAGAACTTTCTTAATACTTCCATCAATAATTGTGTAGATCAAAACCGGTTCACAAAATTTTCAGGTATCCACACTATCATGCTATAAAATAACCCTCAGTAAATGTAATTTTTAGTTTTCCACAGTCAAAAATCTTTTTTGTTTTACTGAATACTACTCATAAGTATCAATAGTTTTGTTTTTTGTAAAGTAACATGTATTAGTCGACCAACTTATAAAATATACTTATGACTGGCACTACGGCACCCTACACTGCGCGTACGTAGCCAGATTTGCACGTGGCTGATTTATTTTTTGTTCAGTTGTTTAACTACTTCTACGCGTATACTTACTAGACAGGAAAAGATCAGAGATGGCTCAGATAAAATACTTTTTGAGATATTATTAGTTAGGTAGTAAAAAATGTAGGAAGCATTAAGATTTTTAGACCAAGCAAAGATGTTCTATTTAAAATGCTACATGTTTCGTTGTATTTCTATATTAATATAATGTGGTGTTAAAGAATAAAGCGTTTACAATGTGCTTTAATAACGAAAATATTTAGAAATTGAACAAAACAATACTACCTACAGCATACCTAAAAAGTTATGTGTCACTGATCAGACTTCTGAACCATGTGGCGTGGATTCGATTGCCGCACATGACAAAAATATGAAATGAACACTTGTGTTTGTCTTGACACTGGATGTATTCAATTTATAATATGTATGTTTAACAAAAAAAAAAAGTATATTTGTATTTAAATCTGTTGTATGATATCCATAGTTCAAGCTATGCTTAATTTGGGATCAGATGCCCCTGTTTGTAATGTCCAAAAATATTTTCATATAATTATTATTTATATCGTGATTTAGTAAGTATAAGTATTATAGAAGTATGTTACTGACTCTTAAAAAAATCACAGTCTTAGGTATTAACTAATAGATATCATTTATATAGATAAGTATATAATATATAAAAGAGCTATCGAAGCTCTCGATCACTTTGCCTTTGCTTACATTCAGTTGAGTTATAAACTTATGTAAATTATTGCATCATACATATTTATGGGTTTGAAACAACAAATAAACACTTAAAGTTACAAAACTAGTTCTAATGTTAAATAGCTTAAAACATGTCTACTTTGTTTCCTGGACCTTGAAACAATACAAAGAAATTTAAATATTTACTAAGAAAAGAAACAAACCAGATAAATAGATAAAACTATTTGTTTGTACTGCATAATACTGCACGTTAAAAGTGTGTACTGATGAATTTTGTACATTTTGTTAGTTCATATGCTTCATACATTAAATTTTTTTAACTTGTTATCATAAAAACAGTCATAAATTGGAGTATTTTTTTCCTGCATTAGGAATCAAATATTTACAAGAGCAGAGCGTGCATCTCTTTGTAATCTAATTTAAGTGAAAATGTTGAATTATTATTCTACAGATAGTTACAATTGAATTTTGTAGTAGATTTAAGGGTGCATGAAGAGTATACCTTAAATGATGTTTAAATTTGGTGGCATAACATAACATGTAACATATACAACTTGTGAAAAAGGTGCCTGTGCCCTCTTCAATGCCATAAAAATATGATATTTAATGTAGTGTAACATGTGAGTGGGCATTTTGTGAATTATTCAGTTATCTTTTTGATATAGCAATGGTTTGTTATTTAAGTTAAACACACATCAGCTAATGTCTAATTTAGAAAATCGTGAAATTAATGATATTTAGATTAATGATGATAATCGATAATGTAAAAATTACAACATTGAAAAATTGTTTTAACTTTTTATGCATTTATCCTATTAAAAAGATGTGTTTATAGACTTCCTTAAAATTTTGAGATCTTTTGGTTTTGAAGGACCAAGGTACTTCTTGATATAGTTCATGACTTTCATGGCTCCGTTGAGGTGATATCAGTAGTATCCCAATCATGACCCATATCAAATAGTACCTTTCATACTACAAATAGGTGTCTGGCTGTCCCTATTGCTTTGAACTATTATAACCAATTTTATTGATAAAATCCTTTGGCATTCGAGAATTATGTACTACAAATTGGTACTCTTGAACATTGTAGTGCTCAATCAAGCACAGAATTTGATGGCAAATTTTGGAACAAAAATTCTTTAGAAATCACTTGAATCGGTACTTGATGCCCCCATTTGTTGCAGGGGCTCAACAATGAAAAGGATGGCTGTCGAAATTATCTATCCCCAGTTAAAAACATTTAATAAGAATGTAAACAAATTTAAATTTTAACAGGGTTAATGATTAGTCATGTAGGTACTAATTCCATTTTAGCACAATTGTCTTTGAAAAAAAATTAAAACAATTACTTACATTATACCATAAAAGTTAGTAACAATTTTTACATACTTTGACATTCATAGCTGATCTGCTGTTTACCTAATGTTATTGAATATGAGAGTATAAAATTGATTTTTTTTTTCAATTTCTAATCTGACATTTCTTAACATAAGGGACCTTTTTTTCAAATTAACATTTTTTAATGACAACAATCGATATCGAATCGATATGTTAAGGTGGTTTGGACACGTTGAAAGAATGAACGAAAATAGATGCACGAAACAGATTTATGAATCTGAAGAAATCAGTAGGGTTGGTAAAGCTAGACCTCGGCAAACGTATGTAGATCAAATTGAGTACGTTCTCAGAAAAGGCCAGGTCAGGAGTACTCGGAACCGTAGAAAATGTATGAAAGCATTGATGCGTATAGATGAGGCAAGAGAGGTATGCCAGGATCATAGCAAGTGGCAGACTTTGGTCTCTGCCTACCGCTCTGGGAAACAGGTGTGATGTTATGTATGTATGTATGTAACAATCAATAAAGCGGAAAATTTGCAGTTAAACTGTATATATACAACTGAATTTCGTCAATTTTCCGGTTACGTTAATTCATATTTCAGGTGATGATAATTTGCTACAGCACTTTCAAAAATTATTGATTTTACAGAATGTCATTTTTTATGATATTTTTTAAATGTTTTTATTATTAAGTACGTCCATGATCAAATTACCTATGAAATAAAACATTAAAATTAATCAATGATTTTATAGTTGCTGTTATTCTAGCATTTATATATATAAATATATGTAGAAAATAGTCCAAACAATATTTTCTGATCAATTAGCTTTTGGTTATCATATATTTATACTGGGAAAGCCATCACTGGTTTGCTAGAATTACAGCAGCTATAACATTATTTTTTTTACAGAATGACACTTTTTTAATATTATTGCATATCTCGTTAGATGGTAATGGCCCGACTGTTGAATTGAGGGGCATGAGTTGGATACCCACAAAAGACAAACATTTATGTAATAAACATTTGTGTTTTCTTGAGAGTGGGTGTTTTTTATGTGTAATATGTGTTTATTTACAAAAAAAAGTATCTGGAATCCATCATACAAGCTTTGCTTCATTTGGGACCAGATAGTGCTGTGCGTAATGTCCAAAAATATTTAATCATTTATTTCTACTGAGAAAGAGATCACTGGTTTGCTAGAATAGCAGCAAGTATAAATCATTGATTAATTTTAATGTTTTATTTCATAGGTAATTTGATCATGGACGTACTTAATGATAAAAACATTTAAAACATATCATAAAAACTGTAAAATGAACGATTTTTGAGTGCTGTAGCAAATTATGATCACCTAAAATATGAACTAACGTAACCGGTAAATTGACGAAATTCAGTTATATATATACAGTTTAACTGCAAATTTTCCGCTTTATCGATTGTTACATACATACATACATAACATCACGCCTGTTTCCCAGAGGGCTAGGCAGAGATCAAAGTCTGCCACTTGCTATGATCCTGGCATACCTCTCTTGCCTCATCTATATGCATCAATGCTTTCATACATTTTCTACGGTTTTGAGTACTCCTGACCTGGCCTTTTCTGAGAACGTACTCAATTCGATCTACATATGTTTGCCGAGGTCTACCTTTACCAACCCTACCGATTGCTTCAGATTCATAAATCTGTTTCATGCATCTATTTTCGTTCATTCTTTCAACGTGTCCAAACCACCTTAACATATTGATTTGATATCGATTGTTGTCATTAAAAAATGTTAATTTGAAAAAAGGTCCCTTATGTTAAGAAATGTCAGATTAGAAATTGAAAAAAAAATCAATTTTATACTCTCATATTCAATAACATTAGGTAAACAGCAGATCAGCTATGAATGTCAAAGTATGTAAAAATTGTTACTAACTTTTATGTAATAATCTAAGTAATTGTTTTAATTTTTTTTTAGAAGACAATTGTGCTAAAATAGAATTAGTACCTACATGACTAATCATTTACCCTGTTAAAATTTAAATTTCATCAATGGAGCCATGAACGTCATGACCTATATCAAGAAGTACCTTGGTCCTTCAAAACCAAAAGATCTCAAAATTTAAGAAAGTCTATAAACACATCTTTTTAATAGGATAAATGCATAAAAGTTACAATTTTTCAATGTTGTAATTTTTACATTATCTATTATCATCATTAATCTAAAGATCATTAATTTCACGATTTTCTAAATTAGACATTAGCTGATGTGTGTTTAACCCGTTACGCGACCTAGGTCCCACAGTGGGACCTAAGCGACTGTGTCGCGGGGGCATTTTTTCAGGACGACTTTTATCAGACAGGCTAATTGTAAGTATTCAGAAGTGAAGCCAATGGCCTGTCCTATGTTCTAGTATTTTTGGGTGGACGATATTTTGTGCCTTAAATATTTTTTTATCAGAAATTGTTTAGGTAATTTGATCCGGCCGCCATTTACATTGCGCCATTTTGAGTTGGATTTTGGATTTTATTAACAGTAGCATAAAGTTCTGTTTGACCCCTGGTAATGTGCTATATATAAAAAACTATGTATTTTTTAGTAAATAAATTTATAATTACTTATTATATTTATCATAAACTTATTCTTATTACTTTTTTTTTATACTGTATATATTAGGGAACATACCTAAAAATAAATAAAGAGGAATAAACATAATAAAGTTAGGTGTATGTCCGTTTGCATGCGGCAAGGGCAGATAATTTCCTTAGTACGGGGACGCTTGACGGGTTAACTTAAATAACAAACCATTGCTATATCAAAAAGATAACTGAATAATTCACAAAATGCCCACTCACATGTTACACTACATTAAATGTCATAATTTTATGGCATTGAAGAGGGCACAGGCACCATTTTTACAAGTTCTATATGTTACATGTTATGTTATGCCACCAAATTCAAACATCATTTCTTCAGTGCAATAAAAAGCAACAGCTTTTTGCATGGTACATATTTTCAGTTTTTAATATCAATTTATTACAAAAAATGCATCCATCTCATAACAAAAACAACTATTAAAAAATAAAGATTGCAAAATATGATGCATTAGTGTCTAATATACTAAGCAACCTAAAACAAAGATATTGAAATAACTACCAATATGTTCCAAGGGCCCACATTCAAAGGCCTAGCTGGACCTGTTAAAAACCAACCCTATCCCAACACCCTACCCAATCTAACAAACCAACAGAGCAGTAATTAATTTTGATGGATGTATTGAAGTTAATTGAACAATATCACCCTTAGGAACACTTGCTGAGCTTAAAAGTATGTTGAACAAGACATTTATCTAACAGAGTTAGGTAAAATTCTGTCTAATTTACATTACAGGTGACAAAATGCAGCTTAATAAAACCAATTAAACTGGAAAATCTTATAAATATCTATAGAAAAACAAATCAATGAACAATTTATTGTAGCCCTTACCTTCAAGGTTTTGTCATCACTAGCACTCACTATCAATCTACTGTCGGAAGACCAAGCTACATCACTAATTCCCATTTTGTGTCCTGATATTGTCTTCTCAAACTTGCCATCATATGCTCCCCATACTTTAATCAGTTTATCAGCAGCTGAAATATTAATACACAGAATTTAGCTAATTTTTGTATCTTTCAGCAGAGTTTTGTGTAATTGAGTTCTATAAAATAACTTTTTTTCAGGATACACATATTATATTTGGTAATACATACATCCTATACTTTTTATATCCATAAATAACCTACTAAAAGACCAGACCCTGGTAGAAAAAACTAGGAATGAGTAATTATTATTTAGTGTTAATATAAATTGATGAATAAATTAATAAATTGAAAGTGGCCCAAATAAGATCTAACCAACTGCCTAGGCTTGCAGTGAATCAATGGAATGCTAAAGCATTTGTCTTAATCAAACTTAAAATGCAAGTATTGCATCATTCTGTCATGTCATTACTTCACTAATAACTTATTAGATCTTTCATTCAATAAAGATTAAACTTTTTCTATTCTTTTGTATTTAGTTTAAAACACACACAAGGCTGAAACAGCTATTAATGTTAATTTACTCATCTATCTAATTTACTACACAAGGTCTATTAAAATATTTCAATGGTCTCTAAAATATGTATTCAATATAAGTATCATTCAATGATTATAATTTATTCTGTGCATACATGGGTAAACTTAATTTTTTCATAAAATTTTACAAATTTTTAGAGTCCATAGTTTTCTTTATTCTATTTTTACATTTTATTTATTATTTTTTTTCTTAAAACATTTTGGTGGAAAATTAGTAATTTTAAACATATTCTGAATTAAATAAGTACAAATAATCAACTTTAAAACTAGATTTCTAAAGGGGCATTGGGGCGAGAGCTAAAACTTTTGAAGAATAATAATCATTATACAAATAATAAAAAAAAAACAGGAATACAATATTTCCTACCTGGGAACAATTCAGTATAGTTCCTAAAAAATTTAAACAAAACTACAAAATTGGAGCCATAATTGTATGACAGCCAAGTATAATTTTAATCATAGAAATAAAAATTATCTGTTGAATAATTCAGAATTGTGATTGAGATGTGCTTTTCCATTGATTAAACAAATTTAGACACAAATAGTTTTAAAAAATAAGCATTAGTCAAAGTGCAATTACACCCTAGTTACGTATTACTTATAATTTTATATTGAGCAAAGTTGCTGAAAACATTTTTCTGGCTCAATTTCAACAGAAAGTAGTTGTACCAGGGCAAATAAATAAATTACTTTCGATTGCTGGAATGGGCACCCTAATGTTAAAATAAAATTAGACTTTTCTGCCAAAAAAGGATACTTGTTCGATAACACTAACATGTTTATGTCTAATTGACAGGTTTGACCACTGCAGCGGACTTTCAGAGTTGGTCAAACAACAAACTTTAACATAATATGATACAAAAAATTGGTTGGGGTGTATAAAATGGAGCAGTTAATATCCCTTTTAGATACTCCAACTATTCGATTTGCTAGTCATATTTATGTAATTCCAAAAATAAAACATAACTACAAAAAGGGGTCATTTTAGTTTACATACGCAGCCAAATACTCGAAAGTCTTAAATATGTCATTATATTTAGCATACTTACAAGAACTTGCCAGCCATTCTCCATTTGGGCTGAATTTAACAGATGAAACTGCCTTGGTGTGCCCCGCAAGTGTAAATTTCAGTGTGTAATTCGGCTTCTGAAAGCCAATAACAAAATTAGCGGCAAATCGCACGTGTTCTAAGTTGCAGTTACATAAACATGTGGAGGTCGTTTACGAGCCGAATGACGCAAAAAGGATTTAGAAATAATTACCGCTACTGATGACTTATTAGATGATGGAGCGCTCTGTGCAAGCGAATTTGGACCGGAAAGATTGGTGGATGGGCCACCGTGAGGTTGATGTGCAGCTGGATGACCCGGTCCGGGACCTAGCGGCACCATGTTTTATTCACTTTATTCGACGCACTTATCTACGTCGTTTTCTTCGTCACCCCACACAGTCAGAAAGACAAACTGAAGAATGATGAAACCAAGACTTCTGTTGTGAAAGACCACGTAAGTCCCACTTGGTGAGTTCTTTGGATAAAACAACGAGAAAATTCAAATAATTTTCATCCAAAAGTCTCAAAGCGTGCATATTTCGCGAAGAACGAGAGTGATGCCAACATTAATAAAAGAAAAAATGCGTCATTCGTTCTGCATTTTTGTCTATGAAAATTTTGTCAATGTTGCTAGAGGCATAAGTAATATGAGCTTAAAAACAAGAAGCTAATAAATATATTTTAGACGAATAATAACTTTGAGTGTGTGTAAAGTGTTTCAGTAGTTAATGCTTTTGGACCACGAATAAAGTGAGGTATTTAGTTTAATTTAAGGCTTTAGATCCTGTCCTTATTGATCCAGCTGCGAGCCGGGCATGGGTTGACATATTTTTTGGTCATTTAAAAAAGTACCTATTCGGATCACCCGCAGTTTTTACTGCTACTACACTGCACCGTCTTCAACAGTCGTCCGTTCAACCTTCCACATGTAGAGAGAGAGGCAGTTCGTAAGTGTTTTGATGTTAAGTCGTGTTAGCCCGCCATTGCTCCAGTAGCGATTTTGTACGGTCGCCACTACAGGACTTGCTAAAGGTGCGTACAGATTATTTGCAACACAACATTTCCTATACATTTTAATGTGTTCGCGAACGCACTAGAATCAACTTCGCGCACGCTACGTGCATTCGCAGGCCTATTGTCGACTTTTCGACAAAGGCTTTTAGTGCGCGCAGTGTAATCTGGACGGCTAACTCGCGGCGGACCTGCCTAATGCTGATATTTGAATTGTCAATTGTAAGAATGGTTGGTGATGACGATTGGGCCATTTTTTATAGTGGTGTAATAAAATAATTGAAACACCAATATAGTCATGTACACTTCAAAATCAAACGGCTCGGCGTGCGCGCTGTAGCCTTGGGTAACTCCGGACATATATGTTTGGATATATATCCGTGGCCGGAATATGGATATGAACGGGATATTACAACTCCTTCACTTTGCGGGAAATAAACATGTCCTTTATCCAGGGAGTGAAGGAACGAATCCAAATAAACAGCGGAGCGTGCCGCCGGTGTCCGTGGCGCGGAGCAGCTGTATAGCGATGCACGCATATCACTGAAGGTGAGAGAGAGAGAGAGCTATCGTTGAAACTAGAGAGCGAAATAGTAACGTCGTGTTTAGCTTATAAATAATCGGTCTCAGCGCTTTTTAAAATCACGCATTGAGATACGAATTTTCGTGCAATACGCTTTAAAGTACTTAAACTTCTTATTAATTAAGTGGACGTTTTTTATCTTCAATTCAATTATTTGTTTACGTAGGTATGTACATATTATAGATTAGTACTTACTACAATAGTTTTAAGTATCACCTCTTCTTTGTGACGTGCGCGTGAATATCTGTTAGAAAAATATAATATATGTGTTAGTGATTACTAGTGTATTTGATAAGTGTTTGTTTATAAATAATTATTATCGTTTACTTTCCTGGTAGGATTTGTTTGTGTATAAGTACTAAACTGTGTAAACATTTACGCCTATAAAATTTTAAGTTAAAATTGCGTATTTTATATACGTATGTCATAGCCTTATTGCAGTTGCCCACTGATTTAGAGGTGCCAAACCTGCAGCGAGAGCTTAACCATGCTGCTGCTGACAGTCAATAAACTCAAGGGATTAAGGCCACAGGTAGATAAGGATTGGTCCTTTCTACTAGTCCATTACGCCCTCTACCGTCTCACACTAGAACTAATTTCGATTTTGTCTGTGACGGCGAATCGGCCACCATTCTCTCTAACTTCTCCGATATGGAGAAGTTATTTGATGGTAACTATCGGAGGGCTGAGAGCCTTCCTTTTGTTCCCCTCCCTGCTGCTCTCCTTCAGCAGCCTCTACGCAAAGCACCTTCGTATCCTCAAGAATCACAAGCACCACGGCTTGTTGCCTCACCCAACCGGTCATTAGGACAGGGCCAGGCAAACATCACCTCAGCCAAGCTGAACCTTTTGGTGCCTTGTTTTGTTTTTTCACGGCATCGGTCCACAAACGAAAGTGAAAGTGAAGACCTATTAGCACTGCTGTGTGGTGTGTTTGGAGTCGGGGCATATGATGCCTTTTTTTTTTCTTCTATACCACTAAGGTGGCAAACAAGCCTACGATCCGCCTGATGGCAAGCGGTCATCACTTGCGCGTTGCCGACCCTTTAGAAATCTAATAACTTCTTTTTTGAAAAACCCAATACTGTAGTCCTTAGAGAAAACCTTGGCAGGGAGCTCATTCCACAACCTAAGCGTTCGCGGGCGGAAGTTTCTCTGAAACCACACTGTACGCGACCATTTCGGTTCTAAAGTGTGAGAATAAATTCCCTGCCGATGGCGAGCGGTGCGATGGTATTTATTATGGTGCACCTGGATGTGTCGATTGTAGGGATCACCACCACCGGTTATTGTGTAAATTAAACCACCCTTTGGTTAAACCACCCTAAGCTCATTCAGGGAAACAGCGGCTTTAACCGTAAAACGGCTTCAAATTCTATTTGACGCATTGGTGGCATTTCTCCCCTCCATAAGTATGTATTTTAATTCATATTATATAGTAAATTTACTTATTTGTTAGACTATTTCAGTCATGGTGATGGATTACATTTTGAGTGATTATCCTCAAGTTTTGCTTACGCCCGAAATTACTAAGTTGACCACGGGTCTCGTGTAAGCTAATCTCGATTATCAGCTTCCCAGTTCGATATATCTACTCCTCTGTGCCGATTTACTCAGTCAATGCAACTTAGGACCGGCTAAGCTTCTTCAGGCCAGCATGCACTTCCCACAGATTTTGGTCATGCCAGATTTACCATCCAGCACTTCCAATTTGTGCCCCTCTTCAGACGGACCCTGTCTGGCTCCTCGGTATGTCCCATGCAGATGCAGTTCAGTGCTTGTGGGAAGTAGTAGAGCCTCCTGCCACTCCTAGGTCTCATTCGGCTGATGACGAGTGTTTTTGTGAATAATACCGGTAAATTCTTCACTCGCTTCTTGCCGAACCGACCTGCCCTTTGCCACTCCAGGCGTCGAAAAACGGCTTATGAGGCCCGATCCTGTCTTCTGACAGAAGTGTTTGCAGTTAATGCAGGAGTACCAAGCTTTGGGCCATATGTCTGTTTGTGACCTTATTTGGACAAGCGAGGAACACTTCTTCATGACACCCTAACCAATTTTCGGAGACCTCAGGTAGTTCTGTTTGCTGATATCCATATGATGTTTCGACTGATGGTGATCCAAAAGGACGATGGCAACTATCAATTGATTCTCCAGCGAGAAGATCCTGCGTTCCCTGCAAAAAAAAAAATTTAATTTTTCGATACGAAACGTCAATTTCATATCAATTTTTAATAATATTAATATTCTTACTTTATCTGTAGTGGTGATATTTTACATATTTCGACCAACTAGATGGATCATTTTTGTCTTTTTCTGCCCTATTTATTATATATATATTATTCGGTGTAACAATATATTTTTCAACAAAACCGTTAGATACAGCACGAAAGCAAATGTAATCACAAAAGCTAAAAAAATCATACCCTATACATAATCCCTCTCTCTCTCTGTGATCCATAGAGTGAAAATGCGATCACTGCAAGGTAAGAGACACGCTGAAGGTTAACCTCGAATTTGAAAGAAGTTTGATAAAGTCTACGCTCCGTTCAACGATTGCCTTCATACAGAACCCCGAACATTTTCAGTTCGAACTTCAAAATCCCTTTAGCGCCTAGCAGATTGTGAAAATGTGGTCGATTCAAATGATAGGCTGGTAGGGAAACTGTCCAAGCGGTTGGAGCTAAGTTCTTCAAAGCTTGCCGCAAAAATGGAACACAAAAATTCTCAGATCAGACTCTTAATTTTATAAAGGTGCGGCGCGAAATGAAATTGCAGTCTTCATCTGCTAAGTCCGAATACACGCGGCTTAATAGACAAATCTCGAAAGCTATACGACGCGAATTACGCCATTTCAACACATCACGTGTAGAAGAGGCTATAGAGCGAAATAAAGGCTCGAAAGTGTTTTCTAGAGACCTGTCTATTGGACAGCGACAGTTGACAAAGCTAAAGACTGAAGCTGGCAAAATCGTATCGTCCAAACCTGAAATATTGAGAGTGATCGAGAACTTCTATAGACAGTTGTACACCTTAACTCGTGGTCCTGTCAAAATCAGGACCAAAAAAAATCGACATCCCGGACGTCAGCTTATATGAGATTAGAATGGCCTTGAAACAGCTTAAGAACAATAATGCGGCGGGCGATGACGGAATTACGTCAGAGCTTCTGAACGCGGGTGGAACACCGATACTTAAAGTCCTACAGAAGCTCTTTAAATCTATATATTATCTTCAAAGGCACTACGCCAGAAGCTGAAGCGCGGTCATACTTTTCTTCAAAAAAGGAGACCTCACCTCATTGAAGAATTATAGGCCCATTTCGCTTCTGAGCCATGTCTATAAGCTGTTTTCAGGGTCATTACAAATCGTCTCCAACGTAAGTTTGACGAATTCCAGTCTTCCGAACAAACTGGTTTCCGAATATGCTTTAGTACTATGGACCACATACATTCACTGCGCCAGATTATACAGAAGATAGAGGTGTATAATCGGCCTTCGATTCTATCGAGACCTGGGCGGTGTTACAGTCTCTCCACATTGACTATCGGTACATCGAAGTGCTGAAGTGTTTGTATAACAGAGCCACGATGTCTGTCCTACTACAAGGCCAGAACACGAAACCAATCCATCTGCAGAAAGGTGTGAGACAGGAAGACGTTATTTCTCCGGAACTGTTTACAACTGCGTTGAAGGATGTGCTTAAGCTTCTATAGTGGGAAGGATATGGCGTCAACATAAATGGCGAGTACATCACTCACCTTCGATTTGCCGACGACATAGGTCATGGCAGAATCGCTGGAAGGCTAAGCACGATGCTCGGAGAACTCAGCAGAGGTTCTCAACAGATTTGCCTTAAAAAGAACATGGACAAAACGAAGGTGATGATCAATGTCCATGTTGCGCCTATACCGGTTGTTGTTGGAAACGCTACTCTTGTAGTTGTTGACGAATACATATACCTAGGGCAAGACTAATCGAAGAATCCAGCTCGGCTGGGCAGCGTTCGGGAAACTACGCAACATCTTTTCGTATAAAATACCTCAGTGCCTAAAGACTAAAGTTTATACTCAAAGCGTGTTGCCAGTGATGACTTATGGAACAGAAACGTGGTCTTACTGTTGGCCTCTTAAATAAGCTCAGAGTCGGTCAGCGAGCTATGGAAAGAGCTATGCTTGGTGTTTCTTTGCGCGATAGAATCCGAAACGAGGAAATTCGCCAAAGAACTAAGGTTACCGACATAGATCAAACAGTTAGCAAGCTGAAGTGGCAATGGGTAGGCCACATCGCTCGTGGAACCGATAACCGATGGGGGGAAAAGGTTCTCGAGTGGTGACCACGGCACGGGCGGCTCAGGACCGGCCGTTGTGGAGACATATGGGGGAGGGCTACGTCCAGCAGCGGACGTCTTTCGGCTGAAACTATATAATCCCTGTATGTTTTACTTTTTGTTTCATCGAGGTAGAGTTATATGCCCTTATAGTTTCGCCATGTCCTTCCGCCTGTCTGTCTGTCTGCCCGTGCGTTAGCTCTGAGACCATTAGTACTAGAAAGCTGGAATGTATATACTAAAAGCATGAGTATACATATTAATGAGGCCGACAAAGTGGTCGAAGAAAATTTACAAAAAGTACCATCTCCATTCCGGAGGTCGGCGACCATCTGCCTGTATGTCGTGCTATCCGTGGTTATGCGAATTAGTTTATCCGTAGTCCATGATATTCTTCTTCTACCCCGCCCTCGTTTTCCTGAAATGTTTCCTTCAACTATCTAATGCTGATAGTTGGTATCTCCACTACACGTAAAGTGGGGATGAATTTTATTTTCTCGTCAACCCCACAGTATAGGGTGTCGTTGGATAACTCATTATTTTTTTGGGAAATATTAAGCTTTTAAGCTCAAATATCTGTTAGAGCCCCTACTGCCAGCTTGGTGTGTGAAAAATATCATCATTTTATATCCAAATTAATAAGATTAATAATAAGAAAACTATCATAGCTAAGTAGGCTTGAGTAATAGTCGACCAACTTAAAAAATATATTCGGAAAAGGAAGAATTTCGTACTTATCCCATTAAAAGGTACTTAGGTGTAGTCAGTACTTGTGTAAAACAGGAATTAAATGTAAGGTTATAAACTATGTAACATTACATAAAATTAAAATTATAACATTCCTAATACTATTACTAAATTAATAACAATATTTACGTTCGAATTCAGCCGCGGTGCTTGGCAGTACAGGGTACAAACAAAGCTACGGTCTTGCAGTGATCATAGTGTGTGTGAGCTATAAAATATAACAACAAATAATAAAAACTATTTACCATCTTAAATTACCGTTACAGCGTGATGGGTGACCGCCTAGCGGCGCACTTTTTGTTTTTGTTTGTGTTTGTAAATTACTTAAATGGTGGTAGGTATGTAACCCTTAGGTGCGCGAGTCCGACTCGCACTTGGCTTTTTTTTTATAATGGAACTCTGTAGGTTTTTGCTATTCTGGAGTCAGTGCTACTCACAGTCCCTTCGACCGGCGTGAGTCTCGAACCCGTTGACTCACGCCAGGAGGGGAGTTCCCCGTTACGCGGGTGCGGTTGCGATTGAGTGGGGGCGAGAAGCACCCCGGCACTCTTTGATACCTCGAGTATCCGTTCGGGCGTCGTGTGAGGGGGGAGACCCTATTCGGGGAGGTCGTAGAGACTAATCTCGCTATCTGAACAGCGATATCGTCATCTGGGGCCGTTAGTACGTGCCGAGGCCGCCTAACGATAGTTTTACGACCATGCCGAGGTCGGTCGGGGGGGATCATGTTTGGCCGGCCGCATACTACTAGATATTTCCAATAAAAAAAAATCTCGTACGCGTGCCGCACGCCAATTCTGCATTCATTTTTTTACGAGAAATTTTCACGAGAAGTACAAATTATTTTTTTTGTTTATATCCCTAAGGTGTCAAACAAGCTTACGGTCCAGCTGATGGTAAGCCGTCACCATAGCCTATGGACGCTTGTAACACAGGGAGTAATTTTTCTTTTGGAAATTTCTCGTAACGTGCGGTCTGCTTTAACCAGCGTTGAGTTTGTTCTTAATGTAGGCCATTTAAATATAATTTAAAAAAAAAGTATGACCTTTTGTTGACATTTGAAGGTTGTTGAAACTTATTTTTTATAAAATACATGGTTTTAAAATTATATTAGAAAGTCAAAAACATAACAATGGCATTAAATAAGCTAAGCATTGATGCTCTCAATTTATCCGGTAAACGGGTACTCATGAGGTACTTGTGTAAAGTTTATAAAAGTTTTAAGGTAACGCCGACTTATGCTTAACAATGTAGAGTTTAAAATTATTTAATTATTACAGGGTTGACTTTAATGTCCCTTTGAAAGAAGGCGTGATTACTAATAATCAGCGTATTGTAGCTGCACTTGATTCGATTAAATATGCGCTCGAGAAAGGTGCAAAATCCGTCGTTCTTATGTCTCATCTTGGAAGACCTGATGGCCAGCCAAACTTAAAATACACGTTGAAACCTGTAGCAGAAGAATTAAAGAAACTTCTAAAAAGGTAGGTTATTCCTAAAAGTAATTATTTTTCTGTGTTAGATGTGATATTACTAACCTTACTTGAAGTAATGAACAAAGTACCTTTAGAAATTACAACAAATCTAAGGCTAGACACTTATGTATCTATATCTGTTAACCTAGGATGTAAATTGTTATATAAGAAAGTGATTTGCCAAATTTCAACCATCGGAGATGAATAGTTTTGCAGCTATTATTATTGGGGTGCATTCCAAATCGCAACGAGGAAGTTAAAAAAGTTGTTTTGGGACGCCCGGGGTAGAGTAATTTTCCAACTGTCAAGTTGAATTCTTTACACTGCCATAGAAAAGGTTGAAAATCACTCCTGTCAGTGTGAAAATTAACTGTCAAACGCTTGTTCCAGAAAGGGTTGATTTTTAACTTTACCGGGCGATAATTACTCTGCGTGATTTGGAACATAGCCTTAATGATATTGTGTTGAAAAAGACAACATTTTAGACAAGTCTATTTAAGCGTCAGAGCTAGCTTAGATTGACATCTTTTTTTTGATAGAGTAGCACCCCCTTGTACACAAAAGAAATAAAAGTCAACAAAAAAAAAACATTTTTGGGAAAAAATATACAAAATAAAAAAGTTTTTATTGAAATACTAGTGTTAGGTTGTTTTATGTGAGTTATATACACTATGTAGGAAAAGTACTCTATAAACTGAGATATTTTTTTAGTGTTAAGAAGTCACAATGAATTGATATCTGTAAAAGATTATTCTAAAAGTCAGCCTTATTACATGATGCATTCTTAAGCTACCTATGAATATGATGATAATAATAGAAAGATATCTAGGAAACTTATAAATCTTTACAGGGATATAACATTTCTTTCTGACTGTGTCGGAGCAGAAGTAGAAGGGGTTTGTGCAGATCCACCAGTAGGGTCTGTTATCTTGCTGGAAAACCTCCGATTTCATGTTGAAGAAGAAGGAAAAGGAATTGATGCTACTGGTTTAAAAGTCAAAGCTGATTCAGAAAAGGTTAAAGCATTCAGAGCTAGCTTGAGAAAATTGGGAGATGTCTACATCAATGATGCTTTTGGTATGTTCAACAGTAACAGAATTATTTCGTTATTTATTTATCATTTATTTTTATTCCAAAATAATAAAGTAAAAAATAAAAGTAGTGTTTATTATGAAGATTAGAGCAATTCAGATTTAGTAAAAATGCCAAAATCCTTTTTTACCAAAATGATTTTAAGAGTATGTGAGTTTGACTCACATGGAGAATTTTACATGTTACTTGTTTTTCCTCCAATTTATTCTGTGTAAATATAGTTTTAGAGAAACACCTTGTGTCATGCGTGGTGTAGATTCAAGCCCAGCATGTACCTATTTGTCTTTTTCTTAATTTCTCAAGTACATTGATTATTTACACCACTGGCTTTTCGGTGGAGAATACCATTGTGCAGGTGCATAGGAATGTCAAAAAAAAGACGTATGTGAAGTTCACAATCTGCACTGGGCCAGCCTGTGCTATTTTGACAAAATTCCTTCTCACTTCAAATAATGCCCTACACAATACTTAACATACAGTATGGTTTCAGAGAAACTTCCACCCACAAACGCTTAGGTTGTGAAATGAGCTCCCTGCCAAGGTTACTCTAAAGACTACAGTATGGGGTTCTTTAAGAAAGAAGTTGTTACATTTTTAAGGGTCGGCAATGCACAAGTGAAGCCCCAAGTATGGCAAGCGTCCATAGGCTGCGGTGACTGCTTAGCATCAAGCGGACTGGAAGCTTGATTGCCACCTTAAAAGTATAAAATCAAAATGTAAATGGTCCTGATTGACTTCTTATCAAGATTCAAAATATTTAAAAAAGTACCTATATTTATATGTTTAAAGATTTCTAAATAGCTATTTACCTGACTTTGTATGGACTAAAATATCCAACTTTATAACTAGCTAACCTAGCAGATGTTGTTATTATTATTATTAAAATTATAGGTGAGCAGCTTGAGATGCTGGTGTGTCTATCTAAAGTGATGGAAATGTCTTAGTCCTTTTCACCAAAATATTATCTTTAAGTCGAAGTCTTTAAACCATTTGTGTAGTCTATTTTAAAAGAGTTGACTGAATCGGCTGAAACTACACTGGCCGGCAATATGTTCCAAGTTTCCACAACATGATTACTCAGAAAGTGGTGTGCAAGATTAGTTTCTGATCTGAAGCGCGTGATAGTAAGACGGTGTCTTCTTGAGTGTCCATGAGATTTTGCATCCTTCAAGACAAACATGTCACATATGTTAGGTAGGTTGTAATTGCATGTCAGGATTTTATATGTCTCAATTAGATCACCCCTCATAGGGCGATCATAGAAAGTTTTTTAAGCTTTAGTATTTTAAGCCTCTCCTCATATGATTTTCCAAATTTTAGTCCAAATTTTTTCTCCTCTAGCTAGCTCCTAATTGTAGTAGTGTGATCTTAAATAGACTATAACTTTGCTCTAAGAATTGGTCTATCAATATCTGATCGTTTCTAACAAAAAAAACAAATAAAGAAACTCTTGCTTTATTATATTAGTATAACTATTAAGGCTAGAAACTACCACATAGCTCCTTTCTACAACTAGGTTAAGATAGAAAGTTGTGTAATTCAACTCTTAAGAAGGCGTCCATAAATAACAAGAGGGGTCAAGCAAAATATCACGTAATTTTATTTTTCGCAAAAATCGCCAAACAATACCAATAACAATAATAATAAACTATGCTGATGCCACAAAGTAGCAAGTTATATATTTTTTTAATATATCCAACGCAATCAAGCACTGATTAATGTATTTACACTTACGATAAGCATTTTAAAAAAGCGACATCTAACGACATTTCACTAAAGAGGGAGAGGGGTCGAAAAATCGCCAAATTCACCTCACGTAAATATATGGACGCCCCCTAAGTAGTAAATTTGAGACGACCAGGGTGAAGCTATAATCGTCTACTAGTGTATGTATTGCAATTGAAAAATGATAAATATCTTATGGAATCAGTCTTGGGAAGAAAATTTTGGTACAAAATTAAAAAGGGAGGTTTAAAAACAGATTTACAAACATTAATATTAAAAAATAATACAAATAGATTTTTCTAATAACCATAGTATATAATGAGTTGGTTGTGATACATTGCTGAATTAATAAGATTTTTATGAAAACCTATACATTTCATGAGCCCTAGCAGTCCATTTTCATTTAAGATACATAGATACTGCTAAATAGATATTTTTATATATTTAATTTTCTCTTACAAAGCAAATTTTATAATTGTTTACATATTAAATACATATATGTGATAAAGGGAACATACATAGGTTTTGATAATTCTGTTACTGCACAATGCAGTTTCAAAATGTTACCAATTTTTACTGAGGTGTCCTTCTTTTTGTTATTTGTATTATTAAATAATAGTTGCATCACTTGGTATGGTAGTAAGTCTCTATTATAAATCTTATGGCCGTGCTGAGTGTCGCAGCCGCAACTGAGGTTACATGGCCATTACAAAAGTTTCCTGCCTTGTTGGCCTCTGACCAGGGCTGCATGCTGAAACAACCTTGTGGTGATTGGAATTGAAGTATCTTCATGATGACTGATCTTCTTAAGAATGCGGTAAAACCTTCAAAACCGCATAAGCAACCTGTAAAATTATTAACATATTTTTTTCACAATAATGAATAACTATAATCCATATTTCGTTAAGGTACATGTTAGAATAGTTTATTATACCGCGTTACATTCCGATGACCCGCCCAATTTTTAGAGTGAGTTCATAATGGTCATAGTCTTCGTCATTGTCAAAGGCGTCAAAAGAGGGGAAGGCAGGAAAGAGGTGGCGGGAGGCGAAGGGAGGGAGGGAATCTTGCAAAATACATGCCAAAGTATAGGTAGGTACTGTGTTTAGGCAGATATAAGTAAACAAAGTACACAATAACTGTCAGAAAGGTTCACTTGGATATGAATTGAATGCGACATATATACCATAATAAACTAAAGTGTATTATTTATTAGCTAAAGTAAGTAAATAAAAATATGTGAAGCTAAAATGGTTATTTATATCACCAATTAACTGTGGACAGTTATTGCAGTGTTTTTTACTGTATGTATGTTGGCGATCGCCTAGTAGGCTATCAAGCCATTTGAACATGTTTAGGTTAGAATATTAGTATTATTAGGCAAGTGCATAAACCTCGTAATAATTTTTTTAATTGAGATGATATTAAAAAACTTTTAATATCATCTTGAAACTTACTTTGCTCCAACAACAAGTCAATGTTTTGGTATTTATTTGCCGCAATGAAAAGAGACTCAGCATAAGCTTTCATACAAAAGTCTTCAATAGATATGATGTCAACTGGTAATGCATTGCATCCTCGAGAGTATTTGGCTATCATTAAATATAACAACCTTGAAAAAAATTAAAATCATGTATAAGTTTTGCGTTTTACATTTTTATATACATATATTTATATACTTAAGTTTCACCTGCAGAAAAACCTATATTAACTTGGGAACTCTTGATTGCTAAAAGTACTTTTTGTCCTTCTCTGTCCCTACAACCAAAAATCATATACACCATTACGCAACGAGTAATGGTGCTCCGCAGAAAAAAAAACGGCCAAGTGCGAGTCGGAGTCGCGCACGAAGGTTTCCGTACCATTATCTATGAAAACGGCAAAAAAATCACGTTTGTTCTATGGGAGCCCCTGTTAAATATTTGTTTTATTTAAATTTATTTATAATTACTTTTAAAGGGACTATATAACTAAATTTTCTGTGATTATCAATATTACGCAAAATCGAGCAAAAAAATCACGTTTGTTGTATGGCAGCCCCCTTAAATATTTATTTTTTTCTGTTTTTTAGTATTTGTTGTTATAGTGTCAACAAAAATACATCTTCTTTGAAAATTTCAACTGTCTAGCTATCACGGTTCATGAGATACAGCCTGGTGACAGACGGGCGGACGGACGGACGGACGGACACCGGAGTCTTAGTTATAGGGTTCCGTTAATTACCCTTTGGGTACGGAACCCTAAAAACCGTGGAAACTCCTATTTGAGACAAAACCTCAGACGCTTCATAGTTTGTGGAAAAATTCGAAATCCTTAATCATTGTAGCAGCAAGCCTTGAATTTATATATGTATTAGGTCTTTTTAATTTTTAACGGAGTATGTTTTTTTTTTAATTTCCGACATAGTGGATGCCTTCTATCTGTTGGGTCCCTAGGGCCGGACTATAAGTAAAAAATAATGTTATTATACAAATAATATTAACGCTACAGCGAAATCCAAAAAGTAATGATTTTTTCAAATTTTATGATTTTATACAGTTAAATTACTAAAATATTACTATATTAATAAAATAACAAATATTAATTATATTACTATGAATTTATTAGCATTTCATTGTTAAACTAATAACTGTTAAATTATATATATTTTTTTTCTACTCGGGTTCTTGCGCGAGGCCCCGGGTGATTGACCAGCTCGCCATCCCCTAAGGCCGCTAATAGTTATGGATTTTATTTGAATCGTTAAATCCTATATATGTTTTTTAAAGATGACGTTATAACCAATTTTGAATTTAATAACACTAAATACAAGATAGTTATCCTTTGTACCTGTGTGTTAGAGCGTATCCGAAATCAGTTCCGTATTGTATGACATTGTCGCACTTCTTCAAAGTATTGATACAATTTCTATTTGCTTCTTTATGGCGGCGTTGACTGGCGGAAACATGATATAATGAGGCCATGCATATATCTGAAACAATATTTAAGTTTTAATCTTTATCGCTAACTCTCATTGATTTTACGTCATCAGCTGATGGTACCACTTCGGATGGATTTGACCCAAGTAATATTATTTAGTAAACCAGAGGTACTGCTTGTTTCAAAAACTTGCGACGGCGCTAATCTGTACTACCCAACAATTTTGTCGTTAAAGAAAATGTATAGGCTTCTAAACTATACCTGGATTGTATAGCGCACCTAGGTCTTATTTTTGTCATTCATAAATTCCCTGTATATAATATAATAACTAAATTGGAGCTGTCATCAAGAACCTCTGTTTGAAAAAAATGTCGGAAAAGGGACGCCCATCTACGTCCCTCACTGCAGACAACGTGAAAAAAGTCGAAGATGTCGTGTTGGCAGATCGAAGAGTGACCATAAGGTATGTAGCTAAGGTCACAGGGATCTCATAGGGCAGTGTTCAAAGAATCTTTGCGAACGAACTGCATATAAAAAAAGTCTCTGCTTACTGGATGCCGAGAATGTTAACCGACGAGCAAATTTAAAAAGGAGTCGACATTTCGAGGGTGAATCTCGAAAAGTTCCAAGCGGATCAGGAAAAATTTTTGTCTCGTTTCGTGACCATGGACGAGACCTGGATCCCCCATTTTGATCCGAAAACCAAACAGCAGTCAATGACTTGGAAACGAGCCTCTTCCCCGACGCCGAAGAAATTCAAGGTGTCAAGTTCGGCCGGAAAGGTTATGGCGTCCGTTTTTTGGGACGCTGAAGGAATTATTATGGTGGAATACTTTGAAAAGGTAGTCACTATTACAGGCTCTTTTTCGCAGACCAAATAAGAAGATTGCGGGAAGCCGTCAAGGAAAAAAGATGAGACAAACTGCGAGCTGAAGTGTTGTTTACGAAGACAACGCACCGGCTCACAAAGCCGCCGTCGTGATGGCTGCCGTTTAAGAAACGGGATTCGAATTGCTCGAACACCCACCCTATTCGCCAGACCTGGCACCCATTGACTTTAACCTACCTCTTTCCTCGGCTCAAGGAACACCTGCGAGGCAAAAAAATTTACGACGATAGCGTATGATGACTGATGAAGAGGTGTTTTTAGAGGGTCAAGGCAAAGATTTTTTTTCAAAGGGATTATGGGTTTAGAAAAAAGATGAATTAAACTTGCTAGGAGACTATGTAGAGAAATATTTTTTTTGAACTAAAATTTACTACGTACGTAAATATAGTATGTACGTATTAATAAAGTAAGTATTAGGTTTTTACAAAACAAACATGCCTTTTTGGGAATTGTTAAAATTTGCTGAGCTTGACTCCGCTGTAACTCGGGAACTATTTAACTCTGAATAAAAAATATATTACTTGTAAAGGTCCCAGGATATAGTAGTCTACAATTTTTTAAGGGTATTTTTAACCTGGCGGCGCAGGAGCACCATTTTTCTTACACACCAAACTTCAACCTTCAACATCATCCTTTTATAGTGAAAGGCCATTTTTATTTCTTTATTGACGGTTCTATTTTCAGAAAACAATAATGAGGAATCATATTCATTTAGCATTATTTTTTTGCGAAAAGAAACAACAAAGTGAAAGTAAAATTGATATAATAGGTACCTACTATTATATCATAATATATAATAAGTACCTATATATTATAGGTTTACTGACGTAGGAAAATAATGCACTTATTAATGTGTTCTTATAAATATGTAGGTAATAATATAAATTACTTACCAGATTGACCAGGATTTGGAGTCCATTTTTTCAAGTTATCGATATCATTCACATATTGGCCCCAATCAGAGTATTTTGTGAGAAATTCTTTGACGTTACGCTGAAACATCCAGTCTTTCGATTCAAAACTCTGAGTTAGTCGCAACCATTTTGTCGTATTACTAAAAAGAGAGCTGACTGAAAAATTTAAACGGGACATTAAGTTTTAGAAATATAAATGCTATTTATATACCTTGTGGGGGCAGAAGGAAGACAAATTTTGCATGCAACTCGGAATATGAACGTAGTATGGCCGAAAAGCATAAAAATTTAATAACTTGAATATTTTTATTTGTTTTGAGAATTCGTTGATAAAAGCCATAGGTTTCGTATTAAGCAATATTACAATGAGATGAGTGGGCAATTTACCTTTATGCCTCCTCTTAATTCTGACTAACATATAATATACAAGCCAAACGGGACGTTAAATACATGGAAAAAGATGATTTTGATTGCTTTTACTACTGCTACTTAACTAAGACAATATCTTGTTTAATATGACCATGAAATATGGCTAACTAAATCATCTTCATCGATTGAACTTAGATATTGGTCAAAATATCCATAAACATTATTATACTAACTAAGTAAACCTAGTAAATTTAACTAAGACCTTGGTCGATATTAACTTGAAACATGGCTATACTGACCAATTCACGTTATTAAATTTAACAATCAATTTTTACCTCATTATTTTAAACTTGTTCAATGCTAAATTAATATAATGATTATGACAACTAAGTTTCTCTTGCTCAAATAAACTATAGTATGCTTTATTCCATTAACTAAAATATATTTCTTTCTGTTCTGATTTTTGGAGACCAACCGTTCTCGCCCCATGATTTTATAACAGGTGAAATATTGCCAACATCATTTTAGTCCTAGGTGTACGAAAAAA
This sequence comes from Apoda limacodes, assembly GCA_946406115.1. Taxonomy (NCBI): domain Eukaryota; kingdom Metazoa; phylum Arthropoda; class Insecta; order Lepidoptera; family Limacodidae; genus Apoda; species Apoda limacodes. The sequence continues at coordinate 8,161,823 of OX291546.1, forward strand.
AAAACCGCAAATCGATGTAGAGTTCAGCCGTTTGGCACACAGGTACTTTAGGGCAAAACAATAATTTTGATCCGCAATTCCTCAAAATATTTCCCTTAGGGGGGGGGGTTATGGTGTCATCAATTTTTTGTATGGGATTTAAATTTTTTTTTTCCGAAACCCACCGTGTGGGGTATCAAATGAAAGGGCTAATAGACCGGTTCTAAAAAATATACCACATTATTACCTTTGGGCTACTTTTTTTCTTAGAATCCAAAAAGTAATTTCAAAACATACCAAGTTTGGGCCCTTCCAGGTAGAAGACGGCTCAGTATTTATCTCTAATATATCCCTTAAATGATAGTTTATATCCTCATTTTTAACCCCCTGGAAGCAATTTCGAAAATATTAAAATTTAGTATTTTTTTTGAATTTTCGAATATTGCAATGTGAGACGGTTCCTTAAACTTCAGATCTTTATGAGACTTAAGTGGAACTGTACTGTACCCTGCTGCTTCTGTTTACTGGTGTTATTTAAGTGTACTTGATTAAAAAATCTAAAAAAATATTAAATTTAAATATTTTCCAAATTAGACATAGACAGACATTTATTTAGCATCATTTCACCCATTCTCTTACATACACGTTTACATAAACGTAGGTACACACCAAAATAATGGAGATAAAAATAAGAAAACAAAATACACTTAAAAACGAAAATAAAAAACAAAACATACGAATATAAAATATACGGATCTAACTAGACATATTTAGATATGGGTGCTGTGATGCCAAACAGGACATCGACTCAGCGTATGCTGCAACAAGGTCTTTTCTCGCCTCGGTGACACGATCTACCTGTCCTCCAAGAATGCTTACAGTAGGATTCCTACTGACTATTTGGTCTATCTGTTTCCTTGAACCAAGTTGACTTGCGTGGATTTAAAACAAGTGTATTGGATTCAGACCACAGAGCTATATTATGCAAATCTTGATTAATTTTTACTACTGCACTATCAGTATTACTGGGATCGAATGTCAAATATACTTGTATATCATCTGCATACAGGTGATATTTGCAGAACTGTATCTTATTGCAAATGTCTGCAGTGTATAAAATAAAAAGTTTTGGGCCCAAAATAGATCCCTGGGGAACTCCTCTTGTCACCGGAAAAGGACTTGAAACCATACGTGAACCATCATTTTTATTTAAGGCCACTGACTGTGTGCGACCGTATAAGTAGCTGGAAAACCATCGAATTGTTTTCGGTTGAAACCCGTAGTAACTTAGTTTGGATAATAAGAGAGGAATACTTATACAATCAACGGCTCGCGAAAAATCAAGCTGTGTCATGATAGTACCCTCTCCTATATCTTGTGATGCCAAAATGTTATCAACCACGTCGGATAGAGCCATTGAAGTACTGCGTGTCTTTCTGAAACCAGATTGTAATGCAGGAAGTATATTATTATTTTCCAAGTAAGCTGAAAGCTGCATACACACCACCCTCTCCAATATTTTTGATACACAGCACAGGATACTAATCGGACGAAGGTCATTGAGATCCACAACTGTGTTTTTCTTTGGCAGCGGCGTAACGAGCGCTATTTTCCAAGCATCAGGGAACGTCTATGAAATTCAAAATATGTCATGTCTGAAAATGATGCAACGCTACTCCCTGGCACAGAACAAAAATGTGTATTAATTTTATCTGGGTATTTTAAATGATCTGGAATTTCAGCATCATGGTTCTTGTCAGAGACATTCATGGTGCGTTTCAGGTTATTCCATAGAGCTCGAGAGTTGTTAAGGTTACAATTAACATGTTGGTTGAAATATGCCCGTTTCTCATAAAAAATGGCGGAATTAACCAATCTCTTGAGCTCTTTGTAATCCAAGGGTGGGAATTTTCTTTAGTGGTCACAGTTTTAAAAGGTATCAAAATGTCAAAAAGAGATACTATGGTACTGTTGAGTGCAGACACCATTGTATTCACGTCAGGCAAATTTAAAATTGTTTTCCCTTAAATAGAATCAAGCGCACATTGAAAAAGGCTCAGTTCAATATCTTTTATTGGACGAAAGATAAATTTACGCTGGTTCAGTTTTTTTTTTTTTTATTTAATTCACACGTCACATAGGCGTGACTGCTAAGATTAGGAATATGATTAACAGTTACATTTATTAACGATAAATCACTACATCTATTAAAGTCTCGCTTTACTCGCTACGCTCAGTCAAATGCGTCGGCTGTTTCACTTGTTGTGTTAACTCACAACATTGTATAAAATTATTAAATTTAGAAAAATTTGAATCTTTATTCAATAAATTAATATTAAAATCTCCTAATAAACTGATATGATCAACGTTTAAAAGGACGTTATTGTGTCAGTCAGTGCGTCAAAAAAAGTGTCAACATTAAGCCATGGCGGGCGAAAAGCGGTACCTATAACAAGGCGCGTACCATTCACGATCAGCCTAAGCCACATTTGTTCGACGGGCGGTGCAGTTGGGTGTGCACACACTCGCACTGCAACGCAGCGACGCACATAGAATCCCACGCCGCCGCCGCGCATGCGCTCTCCCCTCGCGCGGGGCACGTGACACAGTCGGTAGCCGGGCACCGTGGGCGCACGACCATCCTCGCCCTCGCGAAGCCATGTCTCGTTCAGACCCATTATGTCTACATTTTGTTGTTCCATTGCTACAATAAATTCGTCATGCTTTGTGCCCAATGAGCCCGGGTTAAGAAATCCAATTTTTAGCTTAAGTTTTTTAGAAGTCATCTTGAAGATTAAAATAAACTACTTGCTTATTATTCTGATGTAATAAATAAATAAAATTTGAGCAACCCGGCCAACCTGAAGCCATATTATAGCATAGCACAATTATCTTAAAAATAATACGTATATTGATTAATTGTATAAAAATAATTATAAATTTTATGCCACTAGAACATATTAAACCGTAAAATTTAAAATGACTACATGATGTAGTAATTGTTATAAGAAAATAAATAAATTTTAGAATAAAAAATCGAAATAAATATGTTAAAAGTGAATTGGTGGTAACAGCAATATGTGCAATTTGTTTAACGTTTGGCACCACAGCACTGACATAAAACATGATTATAAGCATACAAGATACTACAAACAACATTAGTAATTTAAATTGCTTCCAGGGAATTAAAAATGAGGATATTAACTATAATTTAAGGTATATATTAGAGAAAAATACTGAGCCGTCTCCTACCTGGAAAGGCCCAAACTTGGTGGAGGTGGTGGATATATAACACGAACAATAACGGACCGAGTATGCTCTCCTGTGGTATACCTAGATTAATATATCTGTAAGGTGATTTGTATACAATGAGATTTAAGTTATCTAGATGATATTTTGACACAATTTTTTTTTTCGGTTCGCAAATAGCTTTATAACCGACTTCAAAAAAGGGTTCTTAATTCGTCGAAATCTTTTTTTCTAGGGTTCCGTACCCAAAGGGTACAAAACGGGATCCTATTACTAAGACATCGCTGTCCGTCTGTCACCAGGCTGTATCTCATGAACCGTGATAGTTATTTAGACAGTTGAAATTTTCACACATAATGTTGCCGCTATAGCAACAAATACTAAAAAACAGAATAAACTAAATAGGAGCTCCCATATACAACAAACGTGTTTTTTTTTTATTGTTTTTGCCCGATATTGATAATGGCAAGAGGTAGACGCTTGAAATATTCGCAGAATATTTAGTTATATATTCGCTTAAAAAATAAATAATTAAATTAAAACAAATATCTAAGGGGGGCTCCCCAATACAACAAACGTGATTTTTTTGCCGTTTTTATAGATAATGGTACGAAACCCTTCGTGCGCGAGTCCGGTTTTTTATGTTTGTTCCCCGATTACTCAAAGACGCCTGGATTGATTCGAGAAATTCTTTTTTTTACTTAAAAGGGTAAACTTCTCAGGTGGTCTTATATTAATGTAGTGAATTTAAAACTTAAACTGTTGTAGAAAAAAAATAATTGATGTTAATAAGAAACTAGTGAAACGCCTTTTATGTTGATGATTGTTTAAAATTTTGTTACAAGTATGGATATTTTTAGTGTAGGAGAAAAAAAAGCAATTTGTCACTCAAAAGTAAAAAATAACAGCTTCTTAACAAAAAAAAATCCGGCTTCAAAAAAAAAGGCATGAAAAAGGTAAAACTTAAGTTAGTAAGGTTACTTATTTCCAAAAACTGATCTCAATTACATTTTGAAGTTGGCGGCATGACACCAACCTTAAACTGTAATCCAGTTCAGATTTCTATAAATAAGTAATTATTTTTACCTTTTTAGTGTATCCTTCTAAAACCGGTTTTTTGTTAAAAAATTTTTTGAACCACATAAAAGCAGAATCGCGGATACACAACACGTTCGCATTCACAACACTTTGTCCTTAATATAATTTACAAATGGGCAAAATGAAAAAAAAAACATGAAAACATAGATGACAATGTATGTTGTGCTGCCAAAAAATTTGGTATTTATTGACCCCTATATCGTTAAGCTGCCTCAAGTTAAACTATTTTCTTACTTTTTTTGGTTGTATCGCTGCTATTTTGATCGTTTCGCACTTTGTTGTGTAAATATGAGAGCCTTCGCTTATTTTCTTGCCTAACGGTGTTAATAAAATCAAACATTTTTTTATCCAATTTTGCTCCTATTCGCAAAGAATATTCCAAGTTCACTGTAAAGAAATAAAAAAATAGTTATTATTAAAATAAAAATTATTTCAATAGGATATATGCACATACATTTTTTAACGTCACTAGATAACACAATAAATAACGTTAGGTAACAATATTTTCATAAGAATACTCTGATAATTGTATACATTTTAACGTTGTTTCGTACAATAGCATTATTATAAAGTTAACTTAGTTACGTTTATTTTACCGGTATTTTTACCAGTTGAAATAAAAAATTGTACCTGACTTTTACTAACTTTACCTCAAAATATTTTTAAATTAAATTTGTGATTTTTTTCTGTCAATTTTTTTTATTGCATTATGTTTTTGTTAATATCAGACCTTGGAATTACTCGTATAGTGTAAGTAGTACCTGGGGACCGAGCTTTTCCCCTTTTTAGTTTAACAACGCCATCTATTGTCAAGTAGCCTTAGTGTTGCTGTGTCGGTAAAAATAATAGTATTACTACGCTCCAATAAATGTTTAGTAACTCAGAGGACATTATTTTTGAAGGTTCATGGAGACTGGTAACGCAGTGGTATTTTGAGTACCAAAAAAGACTTTTTTGGGTTAAAAAACCTAGGAGGGTGGGTAGTTCATAATAAACATTGAGGCCCGGTTTTAGAAATACTTACGTAAAACTACTAGGAAAATATTTCGAGACATCAACAATTTTGTGAAAGTGTTTATAAATTTTTATCTCTATTTTAGGCACTAAAAAGAATTTTGGCACATTTATTTTATTTATTTGGGCTCAATTATTTGCCATAACACTTGCCGCAACGCAGAATTTTGCGGTGTGCAGCGCACCGCACATTTCAACGTTATGACGTCACACTTATGACTAGTAATATATAGTATAGCAGTTTTTTAAATTCCAACACTTTCCTTATGTTTGCCGTATGTTATTACTTCTTAGAAATTGTTCCTTATTAGCGGCACTACCGAATGGTGTAATAATACAGTGTCTTTTTTTTTTTAATCAACGGGTTCGATTTCTGGCTAGGAATATTGATTTTTTAGAAATCCGATGATGCTGCTTTCGTTTTCATAAAATAAATTCAATCTTTATACTGATCAGGCAACATTACCTCAAGTTTACTAATATTTTTTATAATTAACACCAAAGCACTCTTGCACTTATCACGTATTTCCCCATTGATTTTTGGATTTTCACTTAACGCACGTGGGTAAACGCAACCGCTGCCGCTAGCCAGCCATAAAGTAACTGAGGTTTGATTAATGAAACGGTGAAGCACAAAATTTTCATAACGAATTTTTTTTTTTTTTCACTGCCTCCTAAAATGCTGTGTTTATATTTAATTATTATCTTAATGTATTAGTGTAATATAATAAAAAAAACCTCAGAATATTCGAAGTAATGACATATTTGCATCAAAAAAAATCCTTTTTCATTAGTTATAGTTGCATGATAAATCATCATTGACAAACTAAGTAGAACAAATATTTTACTTAAATTCAACCATAATTCTCAGATTTAACCTTTTTTAAAACTTTGCACTAATAGTTGTGCTTTTATTTTCACATATATTAATTTTATAGTGTATAGTTTTAGCTTCACAGGTGTATGTGTTGTTTTGGTAAAGTTATAGTAGTTTGCTTGATAAAACGCTTTATATTAGAGGCGGTCGGTGCGAAAAATTTCGATCGCTTGAGCGGACGTTCACGCAGTTATATTTTTTTTTCTGACTGGTTGCAGTTGGCTGTTGCAGCCATTACTGCTTAACCGGGAATTTTGGGCCGAGACTCTGAAGGAGCCTCAGCCCATATAGCGCCCAACGCTCGAGGGCTCCCCGCGCTAGGATGGGAGTTCCCCGTTACGCGGGTGCGGTTGCGATTGAGTGGGGGCGAGAAGCGCCCCGGCGCTCTTTGATATCTCGTGTATCCTTGCGGGCGCCGACTAACCCGGGGACGTCGGCGTCGTGTTAGGGGGAAGGCTCTATTAGGGGAGGTCGTGGAGACTTATCTCGCTACCCGGACAGCGAGATCGTCATCTGGGGCCCTTAGTACGTGCCGCCTAACGATGGTTTTACGACCGTGCCGAGGTTGGTCGGAGGGATGAGAGAGTTCAAGCTGTCGAACTCGGTCGTTTGAGCGGATAAATTGAGCGGAAACTCTTCATGTGTCTCCATATAAAATGTCAGTTTCAAGTGACGTAATGGTATATGCTACGTTGTTGGTGCATAATAGAGGCGGGTTAAGGATTATTGTAATTATATTCTAAAATATTGTATTTACGTGAACATGAAAATTAAAAAAAAAAATCAAACTTTTAAATTTGTCTAACGTTATAGTATATAAAAACCAAAACAAACGTAATTTTTTATAATGAAGGATATTAAACTACAATAATCAAAATTATATTTTGTTACATTCCATATTTCGGTAAAAAAGAGTAATAATAGAAAGTAAAACATGTATTGTCCATCCAACATACGTTATTCTAATACAAATTGGCAAAGAACAATGGCCAGTCTGGACTAGGAAAAATGATGATTGAGTCTCGAAATAAAATTAGTATCATAGTATAGAAAAAAAATAGTGTTTTTCAAGCAATTTCACATTCTTTGCAAATAACAAGGAAAATTATTTTGACTTTTCATAAATACATAATAGTAACAAAACGTATTTTCTTGATAATTTATCAGTTTTTCTAAAGGGTAGTTGACTGTCGAACTAGCAAGAGTTATTCTTGGAAGATGTTTTTTAAAAAAATTTACGGTTGCAAAACCTAACCTCAATTCTTAGTGCCTGTACACTCCTTTTCTGATTTTTTTATCGGCTAGTTATGTTTTATTAACGTCAAACAAAATGTGATGCGTGCGACAAAAAGACTTAACCTAGTCCAATCATGTATGTAGATTGGCCATTGTTCTTTAAGATTATTAAATAATACATGATATTAAAAAACCGAATAGTTTAAAGAAAAAAATAATAATTTCCTATTAAAATTTTGATTTTAAGGAGCTCGCGGCCCTCTTATTTTTGGCTAACGAAAACAATATGTTAAGTAAGGCCCTGGTTCGTCATTCGGTCTGTGAGTCCTGGCTGGTGTCATGATAGCAGTGGTTTAGCCAAGGGAGAGGCCTTATGGGTGGCTTGAAACTTCTATCTTGTGGCCACTAGCTTAATAACGTTTGCCAATTCGCTCTGGGCAAGTGCGTTAGACTATGGCCTTAGCCTACTTTTTATAAGGACTGGACAGGCCTGTGCTGTTAAAAGAATAAACAACGGCTTAGGCAACGTCGACAACAAACGTTTATAGACCTATCTGCTAGCAATAGTTAATTCTCGATTTCTCTAAACCTATGACATGATAGTAATGGTAAAGAAGTATAGAGCGACAACCCAAGCCTCCCCCCGCGGGGAGCCCTTGAGCGTTGGGCTGGTATGGGCTGAGGCTCCTTCAGAGACTTGCCCCAAAAAGCCCGGTGAAGGAGTAATGGCCGCAACAGCCAACTGCATAGTTAGTCAGAAAAAAAAAGAAGTATTTAGGTTGCTGTCGGGCTGTCTGTAAATAAGTGTAATAAGTAATGAATTACCTTGTGTCAAAAATAAACCAAATTCCAAATTCAAATCCATGTCGCTTCTTCCAGTTACTGTGCTGTGTATGATTCTCCTTAAAGCATTCAAATATACAGGTAGATCGCCTGTCAAACGCAAGTCCTTCCTTTTACGTACATATTTTCCTGAAAGCGGATTCTGTGACTCTGACATCGATATCTGCGTTGGTCCATGAGCCCGTTTTGAAAACTCACCTGACAGTAACATCGAGTCCATGTTGATTGGCGGCCTTTGGAATGGGTTCCTTTTCGAGAATGGATCTGATACCGAGAAGTGATCTAGTTTCGAAATTTGGTCGGGCATTGAGAATGAATCAAGATTGGAAATACTTTGCGGCTTTGAAAACTGACCTGGTTTTGAAGGATTCAACTTTAAAGCTGGTGGCGAATTTGGCTTCTGAAATAGATGTGGGAATGGTCTGGACTCCGAATCGGGAGAAGAACCCAGTGTGTTCTTTGAGAACGCCCATTCAGTACGTAAATTTTCTGAAACTGAGAATGGTTTTGAAGAGAGCTGGTTTTTTGACAACAACCATATACCTGGCTTAGATAAGTGACCCGAAGCTAGGTTAAAGGTTGGGTTTGAGAGCCCAGGATTAGAAGTCCACAATTGCCGTTCCGGTGATGGTTTTGACACTTCCCAAGATTCGGAATTAATATTTACGCCACCACTATCCTGTAAGACTAGTTCCGGCCATGAGACAGAAAGGTCCCTTAAATTATCTGGGCTTGATTGTTCTCTTGACCCATCTTCCTGAAAAGAAGTCCTGTGTTTATCTTCAGTATTCGAAAAGTCTGTCTCCAAAGTAATTGGCTCTTGATTCGACTCTTGGCCTCCCCAAGCTACTGGTAACTGCTCCCAAGGAGTCTCTTGCTGTGTATTTAGATTTGACTCTACCAATGGCTGTGGGTTACTAGCATCTCCCCATCCTTGAGTCTGAAAATTATCATTTACACCGTCATTATTTGAAACAACTGGTTCCAACATCTCGATTGGATTTACGTTAACTGAATCTCCTGATAGATCCCAATGCTCTGTTGTGTCTCCCCATGTTACCCAAAGATTTTTCCATCCACCTGTCACGTCTCTTCGAGAAGTTAGACCACCACTTTCCGATAACACTATAACTATACAAGCATAATATAGTTTTGTTATTTTTAAGAACATTTTGATAAATCAACACTCTAAAACATGTTTTGTCACAAGATGTCTCACCATGAATTTTAAAACGAATACTGTCGGATTTTTTTGCGCCCACAACGCTTTTATGTCCTCAAGGAAGGGTATAAATAACCATTAATTTAGACATATAACAGCGATTCAACACAAGTGAAAACACTTGTAAAACAAATGTTATCGAATAACGTACTTTTTGAGTCTAAACACTTATCTCTCGATACGTCTATTATAGCTCTAAGAAAATACTTCATTTCACAAATTAATTGATTCTACAGTATTTAAAATTTCTTGAAATCGATTATTTGCATTAACTTCTCATGACACATGTGAGCATTTAACTATTTTCTTTTAGTGTTTCATGTAGGTAATGCAGTAATAATCATTATTACTATTACATTATTGCAGTATCAGAAATTTTTGTTTATTGAAAAACTTTTATTTGGCAAGGATTTTTTTTAGCTTTTTCTTTTTAATTAGATTTAAATGCTAAAAGATATAACCAAAAAATAAGAAAAAGAAAATCTTGTAAACTTTCGTCTATACGAAGTGAGAATGTACCTCAATATTGAGTATCAATTAAATTATCATTATTTAATTCCTACTTGTATGATTTAAAAACATGATTATTAAAAAGATACAAAAAAAAATTTAGGTTCACAACACTTTGTCTTAGGTAATAAATATATTAAAAACATTTTCGGTCTGGCTAGTAATTTCGCACATCAGCATTATTACAATCGACAAGCAGGTGAATCCGGGTGGAAGCGCCAGTTCGTAATATCCGTGTGACGCTGTATTGGACTACCCACGGTGCGGTTTATCCCAGCTATAAATTACAAAGCCCTCTAAATCTCCTCGATTCATTTTAATATACAAGTGAAAAGGTATTTTATTTGTAGCGAGGATAACGGAACTTTTGTACTTTAAAGAAATAACTATTTTATTTTTTTAACAATTTTCGGTTTACAAAGAGCGTCTTGACCGAATCACTAAGAAATAGTAATTGAATATTTGGGGTTATGATAACACAAGTTATATTTGAGTCATTGGCTTTACATTTTTCAAATTCCTATATATCAGTAGTGAAAATTATAAAGTTATGTTAAAAAATATACTTACACAATCAAAACTGTTCTGTGGCTCAGTTGGCAGCAGTGATAGCCTGCTGAACCGGGTTCTTCTCTCGCACAGGCCAAACAGTTCTTGAGGTTAATTGTTTTCTAGGTATTAATCATAAGCGTATTTTTTAAATTTTGTTTTTCTTCAATTATCTTATGGAAATAATAGGGAAATACTACTCTTGTGCAGGCACGGCTCACAGAGCGCATAGTTCCATGATGGGAGATGGCTTCGAACAGAGAGCCAGTGGTTTCTTACTCAAGAAAGAACTTCAATACTTTGCCAAGGCTCTCCACGAACCTGAAAGGTAATTTTATGGTCTGATATTAGCATCTCAAAGACATGAATAGTAGGTAAGTTTCCTGGTGCACGTACGTAAGACAGGTTATTTAAAATGGTTCTTGCGCTTTTTTGTGGAATTTAATATATACGAAAGGAAAGTATCTTTGAAACAAAAATCTATGAAAACGATCAAAATGACGTAAGTGATTTTTTTAAGCAAATGATTAAATTACAACCAAAAGCTGTAACTAGTGTTCCTGTACAGGTCAGAAATTTGTCTGTATTTCACTTGTATCCTTGTGCAACTGCTCACTTTTGTCCTTTCTGGGCTGTGTTCAAGAACTCATTTTAACCGATGTAGAGTTTCATGCTATCTCTTTCTGTCCTACAGAAAAATGTATTTGCTATCCTAACATAGTATAGAATAACTGACAGTTCTAGGGTAAACCGGCGTTAAGTTTTTAGTCGGCTCGATGTGGAACGCAATCGTTAAAAACAAAGCTAGTATAAAAAACCCGGCCGAAGCCCGCTGGAAACACCATGGCACACCTCAGTGACGTTTCTCAAACATGCTATTATATGCAAACATATCTTGCACAAGGTTCTTTGGGATAAATCGTACTTGCAGTTCAGTATCAGAGAGCGACCCGCAATGTTTTATCAAATATGAAATTAGAAACTAAAAAGAACTTTTTTAAACCCGAACATTGATAACTAAAGAGATAACTCATCAAGTGATATATAAATTTCGGTCTGGCACAAAAAGAATGCGCCATAAGATTAATTTAAAAAAGTGAAAAAAATAGACATTTGAACGCGGGAATTGGCGGCAAAATTACCTAAAATATTGTCAAAACAGTTATCAATATAATTAGTTTTTTTACACGCATGTTTGATAAAAGCACTATACAAGCCTTGGCCACAACTGAGCATAACCGGCCTCTGTGATGCGTGCCTCGGTTATGCCTCGGCCTGCATACTCACGATCGCCCGGTTATGCTGCATTTGCGGGTCGCGGCAGTAAGGGGCCATTCAAGAATTACGTAAGCAGATTTATTACAATTATTTACCCCCCCCCTCCCCTTTGTCAGCAAAAGTAAGCAAAGCTCTTACCCCCCCTCCCATGCTTACGTAAACATTTTTATATGTATTCTTCTTTTAATGTATTCTTTTTTTATTCTTTTAATGTATTCTCTGATTTTACATAATATTCATTTAAACAAACTTATTGACCCGCATCCATGCTTCTAAGTTTTCGATGATATTGGATGTTTGCTGCTCAATGTTGTGTGTCTGCTGGATCAACGGTACAGGAAAGGAGATAATTTATTTTGGAAAATCAAGCAGTTATTTTAGTCAAAGCAGAAATTTGTCAACTTCAGAAGTAAACAAGTTTGGCTAGGAGGATTTAGCTCAAAGCGCTCTAAAAATTAGCCAAACTACTTTTTTGGCCAAAATAGAAAAATATTTAATATTTTGAATTGAATTTTTGGAATATTCTGAAAGTAAACCTAAGAATATCAAATAAATGCCTTTTTTTCAGAATAATTCAGATAAAAATGCTTGTTTGATTATTATTACACCCTTTAATTAAAAAAAAAAATGCATAAAAACGTAATTAAAATTTCTCTTTCAAACGTTCAATGAAAGCATAAACAATAGCGATTTTTATTCTGAAGTTTTGGGCGTAGCTTTTTTTTGGCTACAATAAAAACGAGATCTACAATAAAAAAATTTAAGCTAAGGTTATCGCCGAAATGTCAGGTGACGCCAAATTACAATTGGATTGACCATTTTTTTTTAAATTTCACCTGAAAAATCATTGACTGTTAACATAAAATATGCTATTTTAAACGACCAAATCCCCTTACAGATGAAAAATTAAAACAAAAAATTCAAGTAAAAATAGCTCGGAATAAAGCCTACAAAATTTGGCTGTTAAAAATAAATAAATTTTACGCTACTGGCCAAAAACTAAAAATGTAAGACAAGATTTGACCCAATTTATCAGTCCAAAACATAAAAAATAATTATCTGATAGGGCTAAAAATGACTGGACATATTTAGGAACATGTTTTATGACTTTTCGTTTTTTTTTTCAAGCACCTCAGTCCAGAAGGCGCTAAAAATTGGCCTGAAAAAATTAGAAAAACGTTTTTTTTGCCCATAACTTTTTTCTGCTTATTTTAAATGGTTCTGGTTGGTCTCAAAATTTTCCCAATTTCATCTTCTTGCAAAATAATAGTAATCATTTTTTTGTGGAAGTAATATTTTTCCAAATATTTACGGCAGAACGATACAGTCTCTTCATTTGTCGTTTAACACCCATTTTAACCATGTCATATCTCCTTTAGTACAAAAAAAAAATAAACGTTTTATTTGTCAACTAAAATACTTCATATTAGTAATATATAATTTTTTTTTGTAATACTACCAGATTTTCGGTAAAATTAAGAAAACTTTAAAAAATTATCATTTTATTTGACAAAAATCACAATTTCCCTTGCTCTAGTACTGTCATTTTATCAATTACGATAAAAAACGATAATTTATCGATTGGATAACTTTTTTTTTCAACCATTGAATGCTGACGTAATCACCATCTAGACCCCCCTCCTCCCCCATGTCATCAAAAATCAGCAAAGCAAGGACCCCCCCGCCCCCCTATAGTGCTTACGTAATACTTGAATGGCCCCTAATGTATTATAACGTGGTTGATTGCCGTGATTTATAGTTTGGCGTGATAATAGGTAGCATCCTGATCTAGGGCGTAGTTTCCCGAAGTAATGGATTTAAATAACATTTTCAATCCTAAGCGGGCAAAATCGCTGGGAACAGCTAGTTTTGAACACCTAGCCACCACGGCTAGATCAGCTAACAAACCAGGTTTTATTTTCAATAATTATAGCATATTAGGCAAGAAAATTATCAAAGTGATTTTTAATGCTAGCAAATTTTAAATTATATGTGAAGATGTTCTTTTATTTTAAGTGATGTGTGTAAACTATATTCTGTGTGTATGGCACTGTCGGTGGGGGCCTAGTGGTTTCGGCGTCTGCCTGTGCTCTTTTGAGGGGCGGGAGTTAGTGCCTCGGCGTGTTCCAATACTTTTTTTCTATATTTTTCAAGTATATCGTTTTGTTTACACTACTGGCTAAATTCGGAAGAAATATATCCTATACACTATGGAACATATCGCCGGTTGGCCCAGCCAGTGTCCCAACGATGGCGACGTATGAAGTCTATAACGATGTCACTGTATATACCCAAAAACCGTAATAACCGATGGGGATAACGCATTCTGACTACTAAGAACCCGGTTTATACAAACTTTGGATAGACATAAGTGTTTCAGTGTAGATAACGTTATGGATAAAACGTATGTTTTTATCATACCATTACACCTACATAAGTAAAGTAGAGGCTAGTCCTGCTGACTTTGTCTAACAAGGAACAATCCTTGTGGGGCTCTCGACTGTTCGGTCGCGTACCTATACATATATATTCGTGTTCTCAGTCGGTGCATATTATAGGTAATGTGTTTATTTGAGTTATTGAATTTAGAGGTGTAATTTAGAGATTAAGAATTATATTCAAACTATATGAGTGTGTTTGCTGCCTTAAAATCCAACCAATTAGCAAAAACGCGTTGTATCGGAATTTGGGTATTTACTGTAACATACATAATAAAGAATTTGTTTGTTTACCTCTTTATTCTTAATAGTTTTGTTTGGTCCTCCTATTTGTTGTTTTCTTAACCTGCCTATTTTTATTAAAACTTATGATTGCAGGCCCTTCCTCGCTATCCTCGGCGGCGCCAAGGTAGCCGATAAGATCTTGCTGATCGAGAACTTGCTGGACAAAGTGAATGAAATGATAATTGGCGGCGGTATGGCGTACACATTCCTTAAAGAGACAAAGGGGATGCCTGTAAGTTGTATTTTCCTTTTATTTTTACTGTGCCAAAATCAAACAATATAATACAATCCACATAATCAGTGTGTCCGTTTATACGTTGATTTTAGTCATGACTTTTTACTCCCTTTTAACCCTTTTTAACCCTTTTACTCCAAACAAAGTAAAGTACTGTTATAGTTTAATTGTAGGGATATCACTAATGGTTGCAAAGTCTCATGGACTTTTTATAACAGATAAATGTGGACCATGAATCATGGACCAGCAACATAAGAACCAGCTTCTGAATCTACTCTTCCTAAATCAACAACGTGGCAGCATTTGATTTTACAAAAACTTAAAAAACTACGTTTGTCAATCAAACACTCTACTCTTGGACACAGCAGTTTCCCAATGATTGCCACCTCGCTCGGCCCTCCACCATCATTGGTCCACCTGCGGTTGCAGCGCTACCCTCGCTGCGGTAATCGAATCGATAAAACCGATACTTGGCCTCTACTCTAAAACTAGTCTGTCCTACGACTTATCGGTTCTGCGACAATGACCTGCCCATTGTCACTTCAACTTGTTCATTCTGTGGCCTTTGTCTTTAGTTCTTGTAAAATCTCCTAATTTCTAAACATATCCTACTCTGAGTAAATCACATTCTATATTTCATAACTGAGTCAATTTGGACTTGGGTATCAGGCCAACTGTCAGTGTCTTCGTTACCGTGCCATAGATAATTAGCATGACAGGTAAGGCGCATTGAAGACCTTCGCGTTCAAGCGTTAAAATACGAACGACGTAAAAATTTGGCTCTTCTTCATTAGAAGGGTATACTAAAAATATTCCTAGCCTGCTAAGAACCCTGGGCACGGTCAGGGCAAGAAATCTGTGTTGTACGCCCTACGAAACATGATCAACGAAAATAGATTAGTCAGTGCGCCCGCATTTAAATACTTATTAGTAATTATTTATCGACTTCACACACAGTGCCATCTGACCCCAAACTAAGTAAAGGTACACCACACAAATAAGTTTATATATACTTTCTACATACAAACATATTATATATCGAAATTAATAGACAAATACAAATGTCCGTCACATAAATGTTTGTCCTGCGTCAGGATCGCGCCCGCGCCCCTCGATATTACCAACTAAACCACACAACATTCTCAAATGTAAAAAAGGTAGTTTTAAGACCTTGTTTACTACTTCCTTGCTCCGGTTCCTTTTAATTCCTTGTTTACTACTTATAGTTATAAGTCTAAACGTTGTTTCAGATTGGAAACTCTTTATACGACGCTGAGGGAGCAAAAATTGTTACAAAACTTATAGAAAAAGCTGCAAAAAACAATGTGAAATTACATCTTCCTGTTGACTTTGTGACTGCTGATAAATTTGATGAGAACGCGGAGGTAAGTTTTCATAATATTGAGTAGAACCGACACAACTATCATGTTTACTACCAGACTACATACTAAAATGTCAAAATTGCTGACGATCCCAAACTCACTGCTTCAGCCGCTATATGCCCTACTGCAGTGGCATGGGCCTTTTCTTGAAGAAGGGTAATGCCATAGTCCACCTGGCTGAGAGTTTTCAAGCCGCCCTTAAGGCCTCTAACCTGACTTAACCACTTAATATGAGCACAGCAAGGATGGACAAATCTCTAATAAGGGGTATTGGCTACTTGTGTGTTGTACTTGCAAAATGGATTAAGTGTTGAGAGATTGCTAGAAATGGTTCACATGGCCACTTTCTACTTTCATAGGAACTTCCTCCCGCTAACGCTTAGGTGGTTAAATGAGTTCGAGTTTTTCTCTAGGGCTTACATTATGAGGTTTTTCAAAAGTTGGGTTATTAGAAATTTTAAGGGTCTGTATTAGGTGAGTAATGTGTCGCTTACGAGTGTCTTAAAGCTACGGTAACCGCTCTACTTAAGGTGGGCAGTATGCTTGTCTGACTTCTCTCGGAACCCAGCCTATTCTGGAGTTTCTGGAATAAGTTGGGGGTCTACTGCGGGTGTCGATCGGTTGAGCAGTGGTCGCTCAAATAACTTGTAGGTGTGGCACAATAAGGAAATAAGTCGGTAGCTCTCGGCATCAGAGGGGCATTTCCCAGGCTTCAATATCAGGTATGTTACGCTTCACTAGGAAGTCGTTGACTTCTTCAGAGAAGGGAACGTTCGTGAATTGTGTTTCGTAGGTATTCAGTAGTTTTGCCGTTGCTGTGTTTAGACCAGGGATGTAATTTGTCCGGCAGCCTCTAGGTATCGATTGACATGAGACGGTTTGGATGACTATGATAAATTTTTCATAATTTGATACCACAGGTTTTAAGGGGAGCAGCTGTCTAACTATGTTTCCAGAGAATTTGTCACAATCGACTTTCATGAAGTTAAAACGTCATCGGGATGGGACCTTGATGGGCTGTAGTAACCCGTACCTGGCACATTATGGGCTCATGTTGTGCTCTAGGTATAAGGCTTACAAGTGTATTTTGAGCTCTGGGGGCTGATATTTTGACATTCTGCATGTGAAGAGGTCTATTCCTTATACATTGCAATTTTAGAAATAGATAACAGTCTTTTTATAGGAATGTCTGTGTGACTAATTTAATTATGTTGTTGATTCTCAGGTGGGTGTTGCCACAGTAGAGTCTGGTATTCCCGACGGCTGGATGGGTCTCGACGTGGGACCCAAGTCTAGGGAACTCTTTGCAGAACCTATCGCCAGGGCCAAAGTCATCGTTTGGAATGGGTAAGTGAATTAAACTACATAGTTAATTTAAAGTAATATCTACTTGATGACCCGTCTAATTGACATCGTGTTATTATTTAATGTTTAGACCTGCGGGCGTGTTCGAATTCGAAAAGTTCGCAGGAGGAACCAGGGCGCTCATGGATGGCGTTGTGAAAGCCACCGCCAATGGAACTATCTCTATCATTGGTATGAATATTATATTGAAGTTATTTTTAATATTTCGACTATAGCGACAAGGCTCATAAAAGTATAATGAAGGAATTACTAAAAAGTAATTAATATTCGATGCACCAAGACTTCCGTACCACAATCACAAATCAATCAAAAATTGATTTCCTCGAAACCAAGTTGGTAGTGTGGCCGACTGGTGTGTAGATGGTGTGGGTTCGATTCCCGCACTGGACAACATTTATGTGATAAAAAAATTATGTTTGTCTTCAATATGGGTGTATTTATGTATGATATGTATGTGCCCATAACACAAGCTCTGCTTACAAAAATAAAAAAAAAACTAAATAGCCAAAAACTTTGTCGTTAGCGCCATTTGGTTTTAACTAATGAAATTAAAACTGAATGCGTTTCTAGATCGGAACCTAATTAGCTTGTAAATGTTTTGTGAATGATTGTTAGTTGGCGCTATCTTTTAGAAAACAATTAAAAACAAGTGTTTTCCCTCGGCACCGCCCGCACTAAGTTCGGTTAGCGGCGTGGGATTCCTAAGGCAACTTCTTGATTAAAGAATTGAGATTAAAGAAATTTGCTAGATATAACAAGCTATATCTGTAACTATAATTTTATAATCAAGGAGTTACCGTAGATATCGCACGCTGATAAGCGAATTTAGCGCGTGCCGAGCCGCGGGCAACAGCTAGTGTATGTAATATACAAGATGTCGTTGCCAGGTGGCGGTGACACAGCAACATGCTGCGCTAAGTGGGGGACCGAAGATAAAGTGTCTCACGTGTCTACCGGTGGGGGCGCCTCCCTCGAACTATTAGAAGGTAAGTACTACATTTCGTCAGCGACGCAAATTTTGAAGTTAAGTCGTATTTCGAACACTACATACAAAAATTGCGTTCTTCTTGACTACTAACACGACTAAAAGAATTGTCGTTTACACGCGCATGTGTGTGAGTCTATTATACAAGTGGTAACAGGATCGGAACAGAGAGGAGGTAAGGAGAGAGGTGAACTAGAGAGCAGCGGACAGTGCCCATACTGCATGAAGTACTATTACCTATACTGTGGCTAAATACAGTCTTGCAAATCACGCACGCGCGTGGCTATCGAATGTGCTAAAAGTGGAAAAAGAAATCTGTTTATGTATATGTCGGCGGCCGATCGTAAAATCCGGCAGATCACGAAATTCCTAGGCAGAACGTACAGTATGGAAACGAAAGGAACAGAAATCGCACTGTATAAGACATGTATGATAGGTTAGGTTCAGTTTCTCTTCTGTAAACGTAGATGCGGAGCAAGCGAAGCGAGCGGAGCGTTTCAACCAAGCTTCATATAATAATCTGTTCAGTTATATGATAATTTCTATTCCATACTTAACGATCTGCCTAGGAATTTCGTGATCTGCCGGATTTTACGATCGGCCGCCGACATATACAACCACACCACACATTGCAAGAATCTTATATGATGTATTTGGGACGGAATATCTTTGTTAAAAGGCGGATATTATAACTGTATTAATTAACTGTTCGCCGCAACAACTAACGTTCTAGATTTCGACGGGTGGTCGATGATAAGTGTATCGATATTTATTTAACATATCAAGAACTACTGAGAACGGATCTCTGTATCGGATCGCAATGGTCTTTTGATTTAATGCGATACTAATACGATCCGTACGTACGACCGTACTTCCGATTTAAAATCATCCATTTGGGACAGTGCTTTAGCATTCGTTTGAAGGAAACACCACACTAAACACTAATTTAAACAAATATTTTCATGGCAAAGATGCAGCATATAGATTAATCTTAAGCCAGGATTTGATCCAGCAACCATTACAGTCTATGTAAGTGATCTTAATCCTTTAACTGGATCTTTGTTATAAAATATTTGATATCGTTCCTGCGAAGACTTACCTTCTGGGAGTCTTAAATGCAGCTAGAGTATTTCTATGTATGTATATTTATAATGTATATTATTTTTAAATTAAGGTTTATGTTTTAGGGGCGCATAGGCCGCCTAGTAGTTGTGTTTCTACACCGAACACTTACATATAAACGAAACTTGGTAGTTACTAAAATAAACCAAAATGACATTTCGTAAGCGATGGGACGCACGTCTATGCATTCTCTATCTCTGGAGGCAGTTACTGGAACGTATGCCATCTACCACTTTAAGTAAGCTAAGGTCACATAGGTAGGAGCCTCGCTTAGACTTAGAGCGGAGAACCATGCTGAGTGCTAGGTGACTGATCGTAGCTAACAGACAGACATATGAGTAATTAGGACTTTGGCTTCGCTAGGTGCTTTGTTGATTTGATAGCAAGTCGCCTAGCGTAGCACTAACCTAGGCAATCGAATGTGTATTTTGGAAATTGTCTGAAATAAGTTATTATCTATTTCTTATTATAGTTTAATAGCAGAGGACAAGGCATTACACAAAATCGTTTGCAGTTGTCGCTGTATCTTTTTTTTTTTTTTTTTTAACATATATGTACAGCTAGGTTGAATTATTGAATTATTATTGCTTTCAACAGATTTCGTTATTTAACTCAGTTAATTCACATTGTTATATTTTTTTATTTCAGGTAAAGTACTGCCTGGTGTAGCCGCCCTCTCAGATGCTTAGGGTGACCATAATAATAACTTTAATAAGTAATATGAATAAATATTTATTTAAGAAAAAAATGTTTCCTACTCGAAATTTTATTAGTCACTTTATTTAACATTAAATGTTATAAAATCATTAATTTAACTTAAAGTTACGTTAAATATACAATATGTGTAGTAGTGCAAATAAAAGTGATGTGAAAATAAATAAAAAGCGTGCTTTGTTATAGTGCTGGTTGTATGAGATATATCAATGTGAGTAGATGAGGATGTCAATAAATAATCAATGTTGTTTCGCGTATTTTTACTTTATTTATCCTACCTTAATGATTAAATCATTCAACTTAAATTACTACGTCAACTTCCAACTAGTTCCACTTACCGAAAAAAAATTGCAATAAAATTAGGAATGTAAATGGAAACTGCTTGGTCCTTATAGTTCCATCGGCATTAAAAAGTCAAGTACTTCACGTCAAAAGATTTCTGCGTACAAGTCGCAAGTTCCGCCCAATATGGAGTACTGCTGCCATCTTTGAACTGGTGCACCCGGATACCAGCTTGTCCCTATTGACTCGGTTCAACAACGGGCTGTGAGAATTATCGACGATCCCAAACTCGCTTGCCGTATCGAGCCCTTAAGTCTGAGGGGAGATTTGGCTTCTCTGTGTGTGTTCTACCGCTTGTAAAATGCTGGATGTGTTCTGAGGAATTGTTCGAAATGATTCCCACGGCTGGTTTCTACCATCGCACCGCTCGCCAACGGCAGGGAATTCATTCTCACACTTTAGAATCAAAATGGCCGCGAACGCTTGGGTTGTGGAATCAGCTTCCTGCCAAGGTTTTTTCTAAGGACTACAGTATGGGGTTCTTGAAGAAAGAAGTTATTGGATTTCTGAAGGGTCAGCATGGCGCGAGAGAGTCCCCCTGATGTTGCAAGCGTCTATAGGCTACGGTGACCGCTTACCATCTAGCGGACCGTAAGCTTGTTTGCCACCTTAGTATAAAAAAGTGTGGAAGTGGAACCACCAGAACTTGAAAATTCTACTGGACCGACTAGTCGATCTTCGCAGTGCAAGCAACAGCCCGTAAGGTAAATAATACTTCCAAAAACTGATAAAAACAAAAATAACTCCAAATCGAAGTTTCACTATCATTTTCTAACACTGGTGAAGGGTGTTGTATGAGGCGTTTAAGGGACATATCTGTATATATA
Organism: Apoda limacodes; assembly: GCA_946406115.1. Lineage (NCBI taxonomy): Eukaryota > Metazoa > Arthropoda > Insecta > Lepidoptera > Limacodidae > Apoda > Apoda limacodes. The sequence continues at coordinate 8,183,373 of OX291546.1, forward strand.
AAAATTAAGTGTCACGTTGTTTGTCCGCGATGGACTCCCAAACGAATGAACCAATTTTGATCAAACTTTGTAACTATCTGTTATTTGATTCAACTTAAAAGATATGATAGTTTTTATCTCGATCTGTCAAGTGCGAGCCGGACTCGGGCACTTTAGTTAAAAACCAACTTTCGCCGGCTTACAGAGGGACGGCAGCGGAACAACGTTCGCCGGGACCGCTAGTATACATATATATATGTATATATCTTCTATAAAAAGTCCATTGATGTTTGTTAGTCTCACAAAAACTCGAGAACGGCTGGACCGATTTCGATAATTCTTTTTTGTTGTGTTCGTTTTGTTAGAGCAAGGTTTATATGTAAGAAAAATGCTATATGAAGTGCGAGTCCGACTCGTGCACTAAGGGTAAATTATGGTAAGTTTTTGTGCACACGCTGGGGAAGGTTTCTAAGACAGAAAAATAGGTCAAGTGCGAGTCGGACTCACGTACTAAGGGTAAAACTATTGTAATGAAATTTTAGTTTGTTGTGCGAGTCGGACTCACGTACTAAGGGTAAAACTATAGTAATGAAATTTTAGTTTGTTGTGCGAGTCGGACTCTCTTACTAAAGGTAAACTGACTGTACCTAATGAAATTTTGGTAAGTTGTTGTGCAGATAAAGGTTTCTAAGAAAGAAGAAAATGGTCAAGTGCAAGTAGGACCAAGGAGGGTAAACCGATTCTAATGAAAAATTGTGCACACGCCAGGGAAGTTTTCTGAAATAGTACAACCTTTTCACAATAGGTGGCGCTGTAGTTGTTTTAAAAAAGAGAAACCACAATATAAAGGTAATTAAAAATCTTGTACTTATGTGCTTTTTATTTAAGGTATAAAATTAATCGTGAATAATAGATTAATTGATAGAATTTGTAGTTTCATATTAATAATTTACACTCTTCTCTACTCTTCAAGCCAATAGCATGTACTTTACTAGTTGTGATTAGTTGGTATCTCTCTACCCTCAAAACTTGGTGCAAAATTATCATGCTAAAAACCATCCTTTTATGACTCTTAAATACGCTTGTTTTTTTAAGTGGGTGTTTAAGATTGCTCAATGCAGATTGCAAGTAAGTATTCAATTATTTTGGTTTTTATACTAGACAAGATGTTCTCCGCAATTTCACCCGCAGTAAATCTATTTCCGTGGGAACTCTCAACCGAGATAAAAGTATTAGGTACCTAAGTATTTTTCCCTTATCTATCCGCAAATACCTAAAGCTATCTTTCTGCCAAAAATCAATTCGATTGATAGCACCGTTACAACTACCGATGTGATGAATAGTGCCTCGCAAAAAAAATATATCCGTGGTAACACTCGATTAGGATAGGTACATATCTTCTACTTCTTGAAATATTGATATACATAACTAAAAACTAATTTTAATCAAAACAAAATATAGCTTATGTTACTCAGGGATAGTATACCTTTCTATTAGACTTAGCGCAATCGTCAGGTTTTGCCATTTGATAACCGAATCAGGGCATCCGAAGGCGTCCGCATCATTTCCATACTAAACAGCAAAATTGTACCAGTTCGAAGTTAAGTTTGATAAAAATGCGCGGGCAGGGTGTGAGAATCGGCTCAGTTGTTGCAGAGATTACTCGTTCATATAAACTAACAAACAGATTTTACCTCTATTTAAGATTAGTAAAGATATCCAAGATTTAAATTCGATCAGAAATGTCAAGAGTTGGCCCCCTGATCCACTAAATTTTTAAACGTTGCGTGAGAACAGCTGGATCTGCAATCTGATTGTAATATCGGGCATGGTGAATCACAGCAGTTATAACAGACGTCTTCTATATTATATTTGAGTAATAATGACGTTATTACGTCTAGAAGATTAGACATTTAAGTTGGTTCATCTTTTTATACATTTATTTCAATTTCCAGTAAATTTTAAACTCAAACTCAACTCAAACTTTATTCAAGTAGGTTTCTTAGAACACTTTTGAATCGTCAATACAATGTAAATTTTATGTTTATTTCTGCCAAAAAGAGCTGGCAAAAAGTTCCATCTAAAGTAGTTATACAATACTTTAATAATAAGCTAAAGAGTATACAATATGTACCAATACAATAGTATACAAGTATACAATGGTAATAAAAAATAAGTAAGTAAGCTACCAAAAACAAAGTCAAACATGTCAATTTTTTTTTGTTATTATGTAGCATAGGGGGCGCACCATGTGAATGTCAAATATCGGTAATCGAGTGAAGGAATTTAGATATTTAAGAGAATTCCGATATTTAATAGTAGGTACTAGTGGCATTAGCGCCATCATAATTATATTTTTGCACAATCATATGTACATACATATATTTAAAATTATCCATACTATCCATGAATATAATATAATAATAAATATTATAAATGCGAAAGTAAATCTGTCTGTTACCTTTTCACGGTGAAACCACTGTGCCAATCAAGATGAAATTTGGCATGCAGATAGTGTTGAGTCCCGGAAAAGGACATAAGCTTCTTGAAAACGTCAAGTATTATTCGTTTAGTAATTGAGGAGATGCCGTTAAAATCCTACACCGATGATCGAATACAAAGAAGTTTGCAAGAGCAGACCAGCCTCCACAGCGGCACCCATTCACAAGTATGACCTTAGAATCAGCCATCGCTTCGCTCCATCCCCCCGATCGACCTCGGCACGGTCGTAAAACTATAGTTAGGCGGCCTCGGCACGTACTAACGGCCCCAGATGACGATCTCGCTATCAGGATAGCGAGATTAGTCTCAACGACCTCCCCCAATAGGGCCTTCCTCCAAACACGACGCCGATTTCCCCGGGTTCGTCGGCGCCCGAACGGATACACGAGGTATCAAAGAGTGCCGGGGCGCTTCTCGCCCCCACTCAATCGCAACCACATCCGCGTAACGGGAAACTCCCCTCCTGGCGGTGACTCACCTTCGGGTTCGAGACTCACGCCGGTCGAAGGGACGCCCCCGAGAGCGACAACCCAAGCCGAGGCTTCCCCCGCGGGGAGCCCTTGAGCGTTGGGCGCTATAGGGGCTGAGACTCCTTCAGAGTCTCGCCCCAAAAGCCCGGTGAAGCAGTAATGGGTGCAACAGCCTACTGCATAGTCAGTTCAGAAAAAAAAAAAATCGCTTCGCTCAACCATGTTTTAGGGAACGTAACGACCCGACGCACATGCCACCACCGCAGAGACTTTGAGAGAGCATGACACACTCAAGCAACTCCAATAAAACTTCGATTGTATTAGTTACAATGTGTGTAGTAAAGGAACAAAATATAAATCCGATTCATGTTGAGATTTACACACACAAGTTTATATTAACATTACAGGGCGAACACACGTAACAAAAGCAAAAGGACACCGTAGGGCCAGGTTTTAGTGTGTGTATAAATTGTATGCAAGTAATTAGTCATATATGGTGTACCGCGACAAATTCCCGACATCAAATTTGCTTTTATCTATAACAAACAGAGTCTACGAATGAGTCACTGTGCGCGCGTAGAAAAAAAATGCTAAAAACACTAAGTATATAAAAGAGCTTAATTATGTAGAATGTTTAACTTTGTATTAAAACAAAAGTACTCCCCGGGAAAAGTCGACGTACGCTGCCGTTGTTAAACGATTGTTTGGTTCGTTTGACTTTTGTCTTTTTGACTTCTTTGACACACGAATTCAGCTCACAAACAATTGTACACAATATTTATGTATTTTATTTACATTATAAATACATTTTGCACTATATACTTAACTAATTACTACAAAAATTAAATTAAATCAACCATATTAACATTTATTTAAATGTCAGCTTTATAAGTAGTAATTGATATTTACCGTTTGCAACCTTTTTGTTTTTTTTTTTTTAATTGAAAACAATAATAATTAAAAACTTGCTTTTGCCCACCGCCGTTCCATGCGAGTCACACTTGAAGTTTTCAAGTAGCTTATGTCCTTCGCCGGGACTCAAACTGTCTCCATGCCTAATTTCATCTTAATTGGTACAGTGGTTTAAGCGTGAAGAAGTAACAGACAGTCAAAGTTACTTTCGCATATATATTATTTATATGGATTTAGAATATTACACAAGGTCAAATCTTCTTTTTATATTTAAAACGTATAAAATAAAATAAAAACACGGCCAAGTGCGACTCTGGTCGCGCACCGAAAGTCCCGTACCAGCTTATTAAAATGTAGTTAGTTCTATTATCATGAGATCAAGTCTTACAGGTTTATGCCTTAGTTATCAGTTTTTAGATTTTTTCCTTTATTTCTAACATCTTGCTTCTTGCCAAATTTCATGATTCTAGGTCAACGGGAAGTGCCCCATAGGTTTTGATTTATTTGTGTCACAATATGCAAAAAAAAATTCGGTATTTTGGGCATATTCTTTTATTGCATTGGCTTTGAAAGTTGAGTTTTTATACAACTTTAAATGATCGTAGACTTCAGTATTAGATATCAATTTTATCTTGATACCTTCACGCGTTCTCGAGTAGTTCTCTCTCGAGTATGTTCTTGACAGACAGGCAAACAAACTTTTTTTTAATTTTTTATTACTACAAATTACCAAATTTTGAATTTTCCCCTATATTTGTGATGTAAAGATTCTGGGATAACGCGAAGCACCCCATAGGTTTTGATTTATGTGTAAATGCCAAAATTAGGCCGAATTGTTTTATTGTAACTCAACACAAGCTAGATTTTTTTTAGCTTCAAATTTTTTCACCGTTGACCTTATTATGTGATTTCAACTTTATATCTTTACGCGTTCCTAAGGTAAAGGGTATTGACAGACAGACACACAGACAGACGGACAACAAAGTGATCCTATAAGGGTTTCTTTTTTTCTTTTGAGGTACGGAACCCTAAAAAATACCAAGCGAGAAATATCAATTTTATTATTTATAACTTTTCTCCTACACCTACTTATCTTGCTTCTATTTCTATTACTTGTAACTTAAGGTTGCCTGTAAGAGATCGCTTTATAGCGATATGGCCGCCTAGTTGTACTATAATATATATAAGATTGTATGAATGTTTTAAATTATTTGGTGTACAATAAGAGTATATTCTATCTATTCTATCTAAAGAAGGACTTTCTTTACCTTTTTAGCTCAGAACGCGAAGACATGCGTTTTCGTCGGGTTGAATCGGACCAAATACTTGGTCTTGATTTATTTTACACCAGACTTTCCGGTAGCCGTGTACCCCCAACACAGTGATATAGTGTCTCCTATTGAGACTAGCCTCAGCATTCCCAAAACGGGTCAGACTTATGTGGGGCCACGCTACTAAGCCTTCTTTTGACGCATTTTATAGCGACCCCTTGGACAATTCGTCAGCATACTTAAGATTTTTGCCTATAGTACTGATAACCGGATTGTTCTCCTTTGCTTTCATATCACTGAGTCTATTAAGTGTAGTACCCGAGGAATAGTATTCAACAATTGAGGCGGACAGTTAAACCCTATCGTAAAGACCTAACTGCCCGATGGAGCCAGAATAAAAATAGTTTATGGCACAGACAGTGTCAGTGAATAATGTGTCAAGAGTGGCAGCTCTCGCTATCGAGAAGCCTTTACCAACTCAAATTTTCTGATAACCGACTGAAGTATATGAATGTATAATGTATCAAAATCAATTGTATTACAATAGGTATTACAGAAATTAACATGTTTTTGCATAGATCAAAAATTTAGAGTCCTTTTCCTCTCCATAGACAAGCTTTTATCCTGTTAAAGACAATTGAGTGCGTTCAATATACCACACCGACCAGCCTTATACCAACTTAATAATAATACCTACGTAATTTGTAACATGAAAGTAGGAATCCTATTCCTATATTTTATCGTGAGCTGGTACTTGTGTTACTCCTACCACACTCGTTAAAAAGGCTCAGAAACGGCAAATCCTGAGAAATTTTACTTCATGTGTTGTTTAATATGAAAGTAACATCCATTAAAATGGAAAAAAACGAAAAAACCGAAAAACAGGGTTTGCTTTTAAGGAAACAAACCAGTTACCCGGTTTGCAAACCCTACTCACAGACCCGACGTTGAACATAGTCGAAAAGGCCAAGCAGGTATCTGGATGAGAGATCCGGCCCCGAGATGGCAGCACTACTCCATATGGAGCCGAATTTGCGACTTATAAGCAGCAACCTTTGCCCCGACGTACATTACTCCTTCGCTCTGTGGAGTTTATCAAGTATTTTCGACGCCACCTTTACCTTGTCTTGCAAATTATTTCGGACCTGAATATCGCTGGGGATGTCAACACCAAGGAGGAGATGGAAAGGGGAGAGTTCTGGAATTGTAGGACCTCAGTGTATGGGGTTGTCTTAGCGGTGAACGCGCAGACTTTGTAGGGTTGAACCGGACCAAATTTTACTGTCCCAGTCAGAGACCTTAGACAGAGTGGACTTGAGACACAAGTTCTCCGCGCTTTTTTTCCACAACGAAACGAGGTATGTTTGCACGACCCGTGTAATAAGCGTCTCCAGTACTGTCATCTGCATAGCAAAGAATGTTGTTGATGTCCAACATGTCATTGGTATGCAGTAGAAACAGCATAGGAGACAGAACAGAGCCTTGCGGACACCAGTATTAATTTCTATGCTATCAGAGCAACTACCGTCAACAACGGCTCCTATGCGGCATTGACGGTCGCTGACCAGGTCATGTTTTTCTAGGTATCTTAGAAATTGTGTGTTAGTCACATGCTCCATCACCTTGAGAGGAGAGAAGAAATAGCGATAGGCCTGTAATTTGACTGACCTGATTTATAGCCTGTTTTGGGCACTGGTTGCTCATTCACAGTCTTCCATGAAAACAGAAATTGCTTAGTGTGATAGGAAAGCGCGCAGAGGCGCGTGAGTATAGGACACAACTTAAGAACACGCTGTTTAAGCTGTTTACCACTGCTGGTATACAGGCTGGCCCACTCGACTCACGAACATCAAGAGAAAGCAACTCCCGCCGGACCTCCCACTGTGTTAGAAAGATTTCAGGCATGGTCTTACCGCTCCACTGTATAGTAGGTGGTACAGCATCTTCGTCATTAAAATTCTAGTTTGAGACACAGTCACATATTCCTACTAATATTGTAAATGTAAAAGTTTGTCTGTATGGATGGATGGATGGATGTTTGTTACTTTTTCACGCTTCAGCTACTGGACGGATCGGGATGAAACTTGGCATACATATAAGTTGGGTTCTGGAATAGCATATAGGCTACTATTTATCCCAAAAAATTCTAAAGTTCGAGCGTGAATAACTATAACAGAGTTTAAAGAACAATAGATGTAGCTATAGCTTGCTATAGCAAACTTTATTAGTATACCTAATTCAGGAGTTCCTCGCCGATAACCGAATTTAGGGCGGGCGGAGCCGCTGGCAAAGTCTAGTAAAGCTATAAAATCAATAGAAACCTAGATGGTGCTTTAGACTCTACAACGTAAACGCATTGCCTAATATAACTATTGTAGTAAAGAGTTAAGTCTAATTGTTAAGTTTTAAAGTTTAAATACACCTACACCATGGCTACAATACCGCTAGTTATTTAAAAAAAGTCCTAAGCCCTCGTCGAACTGCAAGTTCATGTAACCTATTTGTATCGATCAGGCCTTCGCGCAGGCGCTACTTCCTTTTGGCAGCCGTGGTAATGCCTAAATGAAATGCTTTCAAAATTTCTATTTTTCATTATATCAATGAAACATATGTCGATTTCAGTAAGACTGTAAGAAATCCCGCAACGAATCTAGCACATAGAAAAGTTACATGGCATGTGAAAATAAAATTTTCATCAAAGAGATTAAAACGATTTGTTTTTTATTGACTATTAAAAGGCTTACGGACTGACTGGTAACAACAAAGACATCAGCCCAGTTGGCGATTTTCCGCGCATGCCCAAACTGTCGCAAAGGTGCTACATCAAGACATATCAAGGTAAAATAATTTCACTGAATGAAAGTAGCCGAGAGCATGCCGGATGCCGCCGGATAACCGGCTGGCTAATACGCCATCAAGATGTAAACCGTAGTTATTTGTTGTCTTTATATCAACAGTATAGATATTTAATATTTCTAAATTTTAGTGTTGGTGTTTATATGTCAATTGTTGTTATGTGTCAGTTAGCTGTTAACTATAAGTACTTAGAACTGATTAAGAGTTTTTTAGATAAATTCATCAATTGGTGAGTGTAATTTTATTACAGTGTTTTAGATATACATATATTAAAATTTTACAATGCGTATAGAAAGTAACAATAAAGAGTTTTTATACTAATATGTGAAGTTGTTTACATTATTCTATAAAGATGATTGTATCGCAATTTATTTTCATTCAACAGTTAGTTTTTTTTGTTAGATATGTAAACAATCTTTCAGTAGGTATATCTCCTAAATCGTGAAATCATTATAGGTACCTAGGTATTTTTTTTACCATAGTAGATTTATTTAGCTTAATTATAATAATGCTGTGTAGTATAATATTTTAGACATTTGTTCTAATCGGTGCCTATAAAATAGGTATAGTAGGGAGAAGTGCTATGTATATACCTATACCCGGGGATAGGGTGAGTGATATAGTAACGCAAAAACCATGGTTTTAGTACAATAATAGTTTATAATTGGTTCAGTACAGGATTCTGAACCCCTCAGCGTTGACATTTTTGTCGGATTTTCGGTCGCTAAGTTATTTTTTTTTGACCTACTACCCGGTAGTTGATTTAGTTAAAATTATGCATACACACGTAAATCGGATGACAATGCAATAAAATGATGTCATAAAGCTGATCTGATGATGGAGCCCGAAGGTGGCCATAGGACTTTGTAACGAAACGACGCCTATCGAGTATGGGCTTGTTTGATTTGTCTTGACAAGTACTTTAGCCTTAAACGAAAACTGCAGGGTCTGATGAATGCCTGTTTGTAAACACATTTTATTCGAATATATTTGTTTAAAAATTTGTTTTACTCTGAAACATAACCATCACTATGGGTATAAACTCAATTTTCTAGTAAAAAATAATTGCTTATCGTTTTCAGGGTTCCGTACCTCAAAAGAATAAACGGAACCCTATGATCACTTTATTGTCCGTCTGTCTGTCGGTCTGTCAAGGCTACGCTACGTAAGTGATCACGATATAATTAATTTCAAATACTATAACTACTTCCATGGTAAATCAACAAAAAAATACGGCCATTTATGCTGCATATTTTATCTCTTGCAAATAAATCAAAATCTATAGAGTAGTGCCTGATGACCTGTCTAATGACCTGAAAAATTGAAATTTGGCCATAAGTAAAGTCTTACAGCACAACTATAGGAAAAAAATCGAAAAATTGATAATTTGTCGTTAGATCACACCGAACATGCTATCTGTGTATGTTCGGTTATTCTTATAACTTTTTCGTTTAAATGGGGTGGAAAAAATATTTCTGCCTTGATTTTTGTCCTTTTTTTCTTGTTTTTGCTTTACACACACCAACAACCAAGTGTCAGAATTATGTACTGAGCATATTATAGTATCAATGTCCGTTACAATGTCACTTACACCCCGTATAGAAAGAAAAATCCCTATTTATAATCCCCCAGACATTATTGCACAATTATTTACAAAACAATCTAAATACATACCAGTTATGTTTCTGGGTTTAAACTAAAAGTGATTTATAATGTTTTTTTGTTAGGTAATTAATTTAGCAAGATTTCAAGATGCCGGATTGGACGTGGTTGCTACTGGCAGCTCTGCTAGGAGCGTTGTCAGTATTGATGGTGCCCCTTGTACTATTGCTGTACTTCCTCCGTCCATTTGCCAAGAAGCCGCCCCTACGAGAGGAGTATAGTCTGCCTGTCACGTTGCCACCGGTATATTTTTCACATTTAAACGCACTTTAAGAAATCTTCTCCACAGAACTCCTAATTTTTTACAACTGGTAAAAAATAAATATAAATATGTAAGTTACGTCATAATCGCGTATCAAAGAGTATATAATGACATCTTATTAAATTTTAAATCCAATTTAAAAGTTTAAAAAATGAAACCCAACCCACGTAGTACCAAAAAGGACATGCTTAATTTTATTTTTTCCAGTTAACTCGTCCTAATTATACCTGGCAGCAATTCGTTTAGACTTTCTCACACCTTAAAAAAAATAATCAAGCTATTGATTGAAAATTGAGCACAATGTGTTATGTATAATTATTTTTGTAAAAAAAACAGTGGTTCACATTATGCACTACATCACCAGTTGTATTGAAGATTCAGATGAAGCCCAGCTTTGATTTTAAGTTAAGCCCCAAGATATCTAAGCAAAAACCGCATCAAAATCTGTTTAGTAGTTTTTGTGTAATAAAAAAAAATGTTTTATGTTCAAAGACTTCCAAATAGGCGATCCCAATATTTTTTCACAAATATCCGTAATTTTTAGACGCATAATGGGATTTAGTTTAGCCAAATGAAAAAACAGAACTCTCCTAGTATTGTTGTGTCATAGCACTAGTACAGCCTTATAATTTAGCCTCTTTTGCATCGATTCTTATGAAACTGTACAGAGACATGTCATATATACTGCCAAACAGTTTAGTAGCGGTAGCTCTCCCGTTACTGACATTGTACTATAAGATGCAAATACATTTTATGCGTTCTCATCTACGTGTTCTAATCTTCTGTCTTAATAAACTCTAAAAACGGGTACCAACGCATTCAAAACTGTATAAATAAATCCGACGACGATTCGATGCGATGATTTTAAACGTGGACCTTCAAAACGAATGTATGGATGCCTCATATACTAAAATTTTAGAGCCATATTTGGGTAAAAAGCATAGATTACGATGTAAATACATAGATACGTACGAACACAGGCATTACATTGTGTGTCCAACTAAAACTACAAAATAAGAACTTAACTAGTTGGTTTTATAAGTCATTAAGAGGGTTCGCTACAAATATATCCGTCCCTCTACAGCCTACGTAAAACGTTTATTTTTAGTTGACGTCTATAGTTTTATTTGGGTTGATGGGCCCGGCCCTGCCTGTAATTACCTTTGCCCAAATTACGGACGTGAAATTAATTTCGGAATGTTGTTCTGTAAATAAAGGGTAAAGGAGGCCTTTCTTTGACCTACTGATGTAGAGTACCTTTATGTATTAATTAGCATTTTCCGCGGCCCTAACCGCACGAAAATTCTTCATCTCCTTGATTAACCTGGTTAAAAGTAATTTATTCTTATACTGCTAATTATTATGCTTCCATGCAGTTAACCCCGTGCCAAAAACCGGGTCACCCTATTGCTTCGTAGCAACGTGAACATCTAGAGAACCGCGGTTTCGCACACGAAAAATAATATTCCCTAAGAAGTTTCAATCGATATAAAAAGTATCCTACGTTCTTCCCAGTCTGTCCACTATCCATGTGCCGAAAAGTCGGTCAAATAGCCTCTTGTTGCAACATCAAAGAGTAACAATCAGACCTTCGCTCTTTAATATTAGTTAAGATTAACATTTTAATTTAACCTTCATTATTATATACATATACATTATTATCAATATATTTATTTGTTTCGAGCTTACCTCGGAGATAGCGAATGCAACTGTGCCGAAATATATGTAACTCAATTTTTTTTTAATCCACTAAGGTGGCAAACAAGCACACGGTCTGCCTGATCGTAAGCGGTCACCATGCGTAGTCCTTAGAGGAAACCTTGGCAATGAGCTCCCATTCCACAACCCAAGCGTTCGCTGGAGAGAGTTTCTCTGAAACCGCACTGTTCGCGACCATTTCGGTTCTAAAGTGTGTAAATGAATTCCCTGCCGATGGCGAGCGGTGCGATGGTAGAAAGTAGCCGTGGGCATCATTTCTAGCAATTCCTTATAACATTATTTATATGTAATATTAAGAATATTAAGAAGTAAGAAATATTATTTATAAAAAGTATTATATATATATTATAGATACATAGTTACTCTACTCTAATATAATTCTATAAAAGCTTTTAATTATTATTTATGCTTCCAACTACGAAAATATTGGAATTCTCCTCTATATAGGCTCTCTCTAGCCTAGCCTCTAGCTAGGCTATAACAGTGAAACATGTCCATCTTAATTTTCAACCTAAAGGCCATATACAATTTTTTGGGCATTTCAACTTCAAGAAATGACGGACATTGTGGTATATTATAAATCAGTCAGTCAGCTTGGCATTGCTGTATTTAAAGTAAAATTTAATACTTATTATAAGTATTAAAATTTATTTATGAAAAATGTACTAATGTATAATAAACAGGCTGAACCCTGTTTTGCCTGTTTACCTTACAAAGGCGAAAACTCTTTATACCTATAAACTTATTAGACTTTTTACAGACAGACACGACATTTTGTACATAAACTTGTAAACAAACTTTAAAATATCTAATAGTTTCTATATAATTCTATGAATACATTACTTTTTAAAGTATCTTAATTTTGCTTCAAGGCCTGCCAAGAAATAAATTTTATTTCCAAGTAATAAAAGTAATTTTCATTAACACCTTATAAAAAAAATCATGTAAATTAATAAGACTCTGCCAAGAAATAGGAAAATTATTGGCTTGAGCACACAACCCTAATGGCCCATCACTTTACGAACTGAGCTGTCTCATCTGTCCCTGGGTCTGGGTCGACCACTGATTAAAAAAAATAATAATTAGTATAAATAATACACTAGACCACACGACAATGTAACCCCCCTGACTTGAAAGCTGGATCCGCCCTTGTGTCTCACCCGCAAAATTTGATTAACAGTATCAGAAGCAGTGTTGTAGTGATAAGTTATCCGCCTATCACGCAGGACTAAAGTGGTTGGTGCTTGTCCCCAACATTATGGCTATAAAATCCCGTGAAGATATACATTCATTATAAAATCGACCAATATAATATCACACCTGTTTCACTTGTACAATCTTAGAACACTTCATTAACTTGTACAATCTTAGAACACTTCATTTACTTCATACACACACCCGCAAAAAAAAATAAAAGCATCAATCTTTTATTCACATTCGTCGGATTAAGATAATCTTGACCTAGTTTTGTTTTTTCTTAGAACGGACTCAATTTGATCTAAATACGAGGCGGTCGTTTACCTTCCAAACAATAATTCGCTTGATAAATTTCTTTCATACATCTTCGATGCCTAAACCATCTCAAATCACACTGTTTACACAAATTCTTGTCCCTATATCTTACTTCACTCCGGAATGCTCCTGTTTCTCATTATTTCTTATCGTCTCATTCAGAGTTAAACCAAAACCTTCTCAGGGCTCTCATTTCTACAGCATCAATTCCACTTCCATGCTTTGTGCCCTGTACTATACTTTCATAAATCCATATCCTAGTGTTAAAATCAATACGCCCAGCTGAACGTGCGTTCTCTTTTCACTTTTGACTGCTCATAGAGGTATGCAAACCCCATTTCCCTAATTGTCTGCCTTAATTCCTCTTTTTATGTCACTTTCCCATTTCTTTTGAACAAGATCCCTTGTCACCACTCCGTGCTTGTCACATGATTCATAATTTATTTATTTTTTGTTGTTTTATCAGGAGGTACTAAGCGAGCTAACGCGTGGTGCAGGCAGCACGCCAGAGGGCGCTCTGAACGCGATGCTTCAGTTCATCTTTCAACAGAGCACCGCCGACACGCGCTGGCTGCGCCGGCGTATGGCTATTGAACTTTCTGAGCTGCTCACCAAAACATCGTCGGGGAAAATATTCGAATCTTTAACTGTAAGTTTGAGGTTATCTTTGTACTTTAGTAGTATGGGTATAAACCTCTAGAAAAACTGAGGTATGTCTATCGTTATATTAAAATTAGTTTTAAGTTTTAAACTATGCAATATCTCCAGTTGCGATCTCTGGAAATGGGCACCGAGTTTCCAAGCATGTCGAACTTAAGGCTGGTGAGTGGCGAGCTGGAGGAGGGTGGTGCACGGTTGCGGTCACTGGATCTCAAATTCGACCTGGCCTACGACGGAAACTTCAGGATCGATATCGATGCGGTCATGCTGCTAGGGAAAATTGCCAACATCTCTATAACCGGTAAGTACGAAGAAATACAAGTACAACTAAATATCCAAGGATAACAGCAGAATTTTGTTTATTAGGCAAAAGACTGGATTTTCAGGTCCAAAGATATTCTCACATTAAATAGTTCTTTCTCATCTAGATTGAAAAAAAAACCCCCCTAGCAATCTAAAAAAAAGTTATATTTTAGTAAAAGTTTCAAATCAATCCGTTCAGCTATTCCTGAGTTATAACGCGACACACAAACAAACAAACATTAAAGAAACATACATAAAAGCCTGTCCTCTTTATAATATAAGTATGGTTTTTGTGTATGATTTAAAGATGTTACCATATAGGATATTGAAGCTTTTTTATTTAAATTTAGTTAATCATACTTTTTTTAGTGGAAACTCTGAGCGGTAACGTACGAGTCATGTTCCGTCGCACGCCGTACACGTACTGGGCTCTGGCGTTTGAGCAACCACCGAGACTAGAGCTACGCGTGCGAGGGCGCTTCCAAGGCAGACAGCTCAAGCCGCGCCTTGCTTCACTGGTCGCTGCTCACATTAGGAGGGCCGTCGCACAGAGACATACTCTGCCCAATTATAAAATTCGGTAAAACGCTATTCTTCAGTTTTTCTCTAGTTTATAATGTTTTTCGATATTCGTCACGATAGTAAAGAACTGGCACGGAACCAGAAGGTGACGGTGACAGTGGAACATAAACATATAGTACGCTAAGGCAGCATTCTGTCCTGTCCCGTTTTTAGCGTATACGTTCTACGACGTGACACAGCTGAGGCCTTCGACGGAGTTTGAATTAGGTGTAAAGCTTTGTTTAATGAAAGATTCATCAATACCTTGCGCCATTATAATGACACGGTTCTCGTTTGCCATATCTGAGAGAGAATCGCGGGTGCTTGCACAGAGATTCGTCGACGTCATAGATTGTCTAAGAGCAGTTAAAAAGCTGGTTATCATAATCATTTTAAAGACCAAATATATCGTATGTTATCCATGAACGTAAGAAGGGTTACTTCTTGAAGTCAACATCACCTTATTATGTCATAGCTGAAAACGATATGGTTCTTATAATTGATTAAGTTACATGATGGCATACAGGTACAAGCCGTTCTTCCCCAAGTCGGATCCAGGAAGCACAGACAGCGAAGATGGGCCAACACCGCACGGACGACTGGTGGTACGCTTGGTGGAGGTAACTCGGCTGCACTGGACAGGTGGAAAAGCAAATGTTCGTGCCGCCTTAGCTGTTGACTCGCATGGATGGGTAACAACAAATCCATACCTTTGTAGTAAAGAGTATGAAAGCGACAATCTCACTTGAATGGTTTTATTACGTACCAGCCTTCATATGTTTCCACTGTTGGGGATCCTGTGCCTGTGCCTACAGCCACAAACCTGTATTTGCAATTTGTGCCCTAGTCTACCATTCTACACGTCTACCACGTGCCGTTGTGGATTGGTGGACTTCATACACATCTTTTAGACATATTCCTCACGGTATTTTCCTACATCGAAAAACCAGTGGTGTGAACGAGGAATATACTTGAGAATAAGGAATGACTCATTTTAACATGTCGGGTTCGACCGACTTCCCTTTAGAAAGTAAGGCTAACGCTTAAACTCAGTTCTGGTCTACTAACACTACGGATACACGGCATATAAATAAAGGGAGTATTAATAACAGTAACTTTTATTTCTTGTACTGACACTTCTACTTCGGTGTTTCAGGTATCGCTTCGAAGAGGCGTACTTGTGATGGATGTGGTTTTACCCGCAGTGAGTGGCCCTCTTGGACTAGTGTGTTGCCAAGGCGTGGGTGTAGTGCTGGTGGACACTGTGGTGCCGATGTCACCTGCTTACCGCGCTGACTTGCGTCGTGATGACGTCATATTGGCAATTGACAATAAGCCCATCAACAATGTCGCTCAGGTAATATCAGCTATATGTAGGTATTGCATTTCATAGATGATGTTTAAATTAACTTTTATCAATCAGTCATTCAATCAATCAATATCATTTATTCAATTTAGGCTACAATAATTGAGCACTTATGAATGTCACTACGCCATCGGTTCTTAAGAATATAGGGCGGGAGACCTTGAACTGAGAAGAACCGGCAAGAAACTCGGCAAGGGAATTTCTTTACTCCCTTTCTCTTTCAGAATCCAATTAAAATATTGGAAAATGCCCTGGCTATCATAGAAGGACATTTCCATTACAAACATAAAAAAAAACATGAAATATAAAGCACAAGCACAACAAAAAAGTTCCTAATTGCAAAATATAAAAAAAAGGCAGTTTATGTATTCATCACTTAGAAATAATCAATTTCTTACAGTATTGATAAACATAACAAAAAAATAAGACTAAATACTAAGAATACAAAGAAGTTTGCAAGAGCAGACCAGCCTCCACAGGTTGCACCCGTTCACGAGTATGACACATCAGCCATCGCTTCGCTCAACCATGTTTGAGGGAACGTAACAATAGGCTGGTCCCTTGTATGTGTGTTTTGAGGCACAATTTTAGATTCAATTTTGCGTCTGACGGCTACGAAAGTGGCGATGTTGTATAGATATTCTGTAAAAGCTATAACCAGCAAGAAATCGATAGTGGGTACTTAAGGAAGATTTCGAGTGTTATTTTGCATCGTGACCAGCCTTTATAAAATAGATTACTTAGAAACGTCCCCACTATTAGGGCACCGGCCTACGCTCACCTTGGGTGAGGGTAATTTGGGCCATTGTCCATCACGCAGGCCCAGTGCGGACTGTAAGTATTCTCGTGATGTTTTGTACACCGAATTAAGTCAGTGGTGTGAAAAAAACCATTAAAGTATTTCTCATTGAATCAACAGGCAAATGCCGAGACAAATAGGTCACCAGCAACCCCACTACGAATTACTTAGTGGAGTTGGTGGTGAACGTTGCAGTGCTGATGCTTCTCAGATTGTATCCTACATTCGAGAATAATATTTATATAGAAACATCATTATCGTAGTGATCTTCTATAGATTGCAAATATTCTGTCATAAGGTGGGGAAGTTCCTCCGCGTAGTGGAGCGTCGCGCGGTAACAGTACGCGTGCGGCGCGGGGGAAAGAACGGTGCGGCACGGCGCGAAGAGACACCGGGTGAGCCAAGACGCATGCGCGCCAACTTCACCTTTCGCCGCGTCTCTGAGGTTATGGAAGGAGTCAGGCTGCAGAGCATGAAGTCTGCTAACTCCAGGACCAGTTTGCAGGTATCTTTTAATAGACAGATTTGGTACGATTAATTTTAATATTTCGTACGAATCATGGAAGTATTCACATATCCTATGCAGTAAACTGATGAATCAATTAAATTTTTGCGTTTAGGACTCCGACTCTCCAGCTAAATCTTCTGAACCACAAACCGAGACTGATGCACAAAACAAGCAAAAAGAACTGACTAAACAGGGGTCAAAAAATTCAGAAGTGACAGTAGGAAACTATGGACTGCGCAAACGAAGATGCTCTGTAGAAAACAAGTCTTCCGACAGTTCAGCTGGCAGCACACCACCTGCTTCTGGTGCAAGCACACCCCTCCGAACTATAGTCGTCAATAAAACCACCCAAGTCAAACATCCAGATATACCAATCATAAGAACTGATTCCTCCGAATGTAAAACCACAGAAAAAGGCGATTCCGGAATCGATGATGAAGATCAAAATTTAGAGGCTGGTGGACCAAGGCAGAGTGAGCATGTTGAAATATGCCAGATGTTTTGGACTAAGAGCACGCATTTAAAACCTATTATGCCCTTTGATGAGGAAACTGAATTTAAACTTAATGAAAATCACAAATATTTAAATGTTAATGTTTGGGCGACAGTGCCGGGAGAAAGAGATGAAATTCTTCTGGGATATTTAAATATTCCTCTAGCGGCTCTTCTTACTGAATGCCAGGACTCGACTGTACCCCATCATATGAAAAGATACCAGTTCTTACCGCCTGATGTAGACATAAAGTTTAGGTAAGACATTTTACTGTTTATTATTATATATAATTTATTCTCATATATAAGACAAGTAGGTTAAGTTAGTTGCATTAGAATATAGTTCCTTTTAAAAAATTTAGTTCTATAAGAAATACTTAAAAATGTTTGAGGAAATTAGATTCTTCATGAAATAACTAAATAAAGTTAGACAAACCTTTTTGAACAAACCAAACAAAAACTAAGCAATTAATACTATAAAGATAAGGTTCCCCTACTCAGGTTTTTCTGAAATCTAGCCCTCAAAAGTAGATGCCGTTACTTTTATCTCGTAAATCCTCCTCAGAGTTCTTTACACCGTAAACTCACTCATTTATCAAATCACTTGCTGTGAAACTATTTGAGCACGGTCCGCCCAATGTAGAGCGGACACAGCAGCCTATGAACGCCTGCAACACCTGGGGCATCACTCTCGCCTCGCCGACCCTTCAAAAATCTAATAACTTCTTTCTTGAAGAACCTCATACTGTTGTCCTTAGAGAAAATCTTGGCAGAGAGCTCATTCTACAACCTAAGCGTTTGCGGGAGGAAGTTTCTCTAAAACCGCACTGTACGTGTACGGTTGTCTTTAGGCGTAATAAATGGTATTTAACCCCAGAATAATTTAAGGTTTGTTGTAATGATTACAGCAAAACCCACAAGCTTGCTGGACACGCGGGATTCGAGCCGTGCCTGTGCTTTGGTGATGCACTGGTATGGTGGGAATGGGAGGGGGTGAGCGCCAGCTGTACTCCTTGCCGACCTCCGGCGAAGGACTCAACACCCCCGCGACCCCCAAAACCCACTAGAGCAGCGCATGACTTTGTTCGCACTCACTTTCATAGATCGACGCAGTGCGATTTCTGCAACAAAAAGGTTCTTAAACGGATTTTGTCTATTATATACATTGGTCAACTAAAAAAACCATTTAATCTGTGGTGCAGCTTAGAAATCAACAAACTGTCTTAAGACATATTTAAATATATTGTATTATATCGACAAGCTTGTTCTAGAAATTCAACACGATTGCCATTGATAAACATAAACATAAATAGGTATAACTCCTTGTCCGCTCAAATTTTGAAAGAGAAAAAAAAAGGTTAAGCATTTGAGCAACATTTACACTAAGTATGTAAATATACGTGGACAAACAAACGTGATTTTCTTCGTAAACGGATTTTAGTCAGGTTTTCCTAATAAATACCTATGTTACCTAGTAACCTGTTTAGCGATCACCGCAGCCTATAGATTACTCTACTATATTTTAATTACTCATAAAAAAAAACCTGTAAATTACAGACACTTAGGTAACTGAAATAATTCGGGCCCTATGTTTTTTTGCACAGATATGGCTGAAAGACGCGATGCAGTGCCGGAACTGTGGTCTTTGCTGCCACAAGAAATGCGTGACCAAATGCCAAGAAT
The DNA here is from genome assembly GCA_946406115.1 of Apoda limacodes. Lineage (NCBI taxonomy): Eukaryota > Metazoa > Arthropoda > Insecta > Lepidoptera > Limacodidae > Apoda > Apoda limacodes. The sequence continues at coordinate 8,202,890 of OX291546.1, forward strand.
CATCGCCTTGTGTCCCCAAGCAGGGTCGAGGTACCTAATAACATTACAATTTATTACTGCAACACAAGTTCCGTGTAGCAACGTGCTGCAGTTGTATTAAGATGCTTGGCAAATGTTTCTCCGGATTCGCTAAGCAGATCCGACTTAAATTTAATGAATGTGTTCTTCAGGATATAGTACAATCCCTGAAAAACATGAAAACACGATTAAACTAAAAATTGCGCCATCATTTACATTAGTCTCCTAAACATCCGATGACACAGTGTTGTTGAGCGGTGGCATTCTACGTTGTTTTCTTGCCAACTCACCACACTGGTAATTATTGCATTTCCTGAAATTGTAAACTGGCAGCAGGCAAGGTTGTCTGCTATAGTGAATAAAATTGTACAGCGCTGTGTAAATACCAAAGGGATAGTTTAATTTGGAAGACTATAGGAAATATGAGAAGCTGCATGCTTGTGGTGCAGGGGCTATTGGTGTAGCCAGAGACATTACAGTAGCAAGTAGCTATCATATTTTTTGAAGGCCAGGCGGTCAACACAACTGAAATAATAAATGAGTTAACTTCACAATAATATTTTTAGTTTAGATGGAATTTAATTTTTTTTTTTTGATTATCATCAAGAACCTATCATTGAAGCTTAATCTAAAAAAAAAAAACAACGCACATTAAATCACGACTTTGGATTTGACAAAATATCAGGCATATTAGATCAGACTTTTTTAGGCACCGGTCTCTAGTGATAGTAAATTACAATGACAGCATAATTACAGCTATATCCATTTTGCATAGCATGGTGCGTAGCAAAGTGTTATTTTGTTTGTGAAAATAAAAATTATTCCAATAAAATTATATACAAATGAAGATGTAATTTATTTTATTAATACCACATATACACACTTCATTGTGGTCACTAGGGGCTGCAATTTAGTTAAACTCTCGTATAACGCAGGCCATGCTATATTAAATGGAATATAGTAGCTGCTTGAATTTTGGAAGAATTAATTCACAAGTTTTTAAGCATAAAAGTAATTAGTGTCTGCACGCAGACAAATTGGTCACTAGGGGCTGCAATTTAGTAAAAACTCGCGTATAACGCAGGGCATAAAATGTAAATGTAATTTAATAGCTGTTTGTATTTTGGAAGAATTTAAAGGTAATTAGTGTCTAGACGCAGCCAATTTCCCAACTATGTGTAACTAACGTGTCTTATGGACGACCATACCTTTACGCAAAGATTTCCAGAAGATAAAGTAACATTTAAGACAAAATGTTTTGTATAATACTTACTACTGCCTATAATCTTTAGGTACTGTCTTAATCATTTCTTTACACTTGAAGTGAATTTTGTTACCAAATAAATCTATAGTTAATAAGTACAAATTTCTTAAATAAGGTATTAGTTTTATCGTAAATTTTACTAATAAAAGAATTGAGGTGAATTTTCAACTATTAATAAAAACGGCCAAGTGCGTGCCGTTAACGCATTACGTTAGGGTTCCGTAGAATGAGAATCATTGCGGATATTTAAAAAACTTGTAAACCGATTTTTTCATACACCCACTGCGTTAACTGCACCCTGGATGCGTTAATCGAACGTAAATATTGTTATTAATTTCGAAATTACTGATAAGGATGTGATTATTTTGTTTTACCATAATATTAAGTGGTTCATAAACTTATACTTACTACCTGTTCTACACAGGGAACAACTTCATCTAAGTAATTTTCAACGGAATTCGTACAACATTTTAATTTAAGTAGAGTCATGCAGGGCTTGTGTGCGCACTTTGGTAAATAAGGGCTTAGCGCACATAAAGTATAGGAATTAGAAATATAAACACATGGCTCTCAAATATAACATTTATATCCTCTTTTTTACTACTATTTTTAACCTACACACTCACACTTGACATTTTCAAGCAGCCTATGTCCTTTCCCGGGGCTTAAATTATCTCCGTGCCAAATTTCATCTAAATCGGTTCAGCGGTTTGAACGTGAAGAGGTAACAGACAGACAGACAGTGTTACTTTCGCATTGATAATATTAGCATAGATTATTATATATCCTCATTGCCAATTCCAAACAAATTTCAAGTAGTAAGTCAGGATTCAACAAAAGAAGTGTAGAAATGAAGTATAAGTATAAAATATATAGACGGTTTAATTACAATAAATATACTTTACTTGTGTACTTGTAATATGATTTTACATAGAATCGTTTTGAACAACTAAATTGCTGTAAACGCTCTTGGAAAATATGATGTTAAAAAACAATGTGCTATTTAATGCTGCAAAAGGACAAGACAAAATTAATGTTGTTTTCAGTGCGGCACATCTTTTTGAAATCACGCCAAATTCGTCAGAGCAAAATGTGTAGGTAAATGACCAAGTCGGTCGGTGACCTTCAGACATTTGTGCAGGAGAATTTTCAGCAGCTATAAAATATACAGTACCTACCTATAAAGCTTCTTTATTCGAAAGATTGTTTTGAATACATTAGTATGTTCTTCAAAAGTCAATCCAACATTTTTTAACTGAAAATTTACAAAATATTTTTAGGTTTCCGGTCAATGACACTTTCGATGCACTTAAGTCGTAATTATATGGCCTCCTTATTGATCTGATAGTATATGATTTTATGAAACCTGGGGCAGATGCAAGTCTTTGTAGATTGTATTAGTCACCTCATCTTTTTTTATTTATACCACCAAGGCGGCAAACGAGCTTGCGGTCCGCCCGATGTGAAGCGGTTTCTACGAGTTGCCGACCCTTTAAAAATGTCTTCTTTCTTGAAGAACCCCATATTGAAGTCAACGAGATCATAACTCAACTTAAGCATTCACGGGAAGTAGTTTCTCTTAAATCGTACTGTACATGACCATTTAGATTCCAAAGTGCGAGGATGAATTTCCTACCGGTGCCTGCCGTGGGTAGATATCATTTCAAACAATTCCTCAGAACTCATCCCATTATACAAGTAGTAGAACACACACATAGAAGCAAACTCTCTTTCTTCAGATTACATATGGGTTCGATACGGCTTGTGAGTTTATGAGTTGCCTTAACAAACAAGTGAAGATTTCGCCTAAACTAAAACGTACCGACGCATAAACACTAATGACTAAAACACAACAAAGAAAGATAATAGCTATGTTATAAATGTAAGAATGTATTGCGCAAATGTTGCCACCACGACTCGAAGCAACACACGGAAGTATTAAGAATGCTCCACTTTTTGTAATGTTCTGTCTGTTACTGTAATACAGAATACAAACAGCTCTAATAGCTTCGATTTCACAATAGGGCTAAATTACACTTGAGAACGACGTTGGAAGAAATTTAAAAGAATAATTCTTCCGTATAAGCATGCAGGCTGACTAACATCCAAAATTCTATGAAACATGGAGTACTGAATACGAATATAAGTACGTATACATTGAAATAGACCATGCCTATCAATGTACCATTTATGAAAAAGAGAGCAAAACAAATGGCATGTATTACTTTGGTTGATTAATAGGAAAGGGGCCGTCCATTAATCACGTGAGGCATTTTTTAAAAAGTGAGGTTTAAGACTACAAAAAAATCACATGTATTTTTTAGTACTTACAAATAATCCTAAAAATTTGAGAATATTATCTTTAAATACAGGTGTAAAGTATAATCTAATTTTATTCTAGAAAATTTAAAACCATAATAAAAATGCTTTAACAAAGGAAATGGTGTAATCATGCGAAAAATATATATTTTACTAGTACATGAACATATTTAATGTACATTGGCCTCGGACCACGGATTAGCAAGACTTTCTTCAACACTAACTACTGGATAAGAATCTTGCAAGTCAATTGTTGGCACTGTGCTTTGTTGAAGATCAACGTCAGTTTCATCAAGCCACTTTCGTTTTCGCACACTACGCAGATAATCTGTTTCGATCTGCCGATCGATCGTCGCGTGAGGATGTGTGAAGTACGAACATTGTGCATCTCTAGACTTTTTTTTTTCTCTCTGAAGGAGTATCACCCCATATAGCGCCCAACGCTCAAGCGCACCCGCGGGCCTCAGGCCTCGGCTTGGGTTGTCGCTCTTGGGGTCGACCAGCATGAGCCTCGAACCTAAAGGTGAATCAGCGCCAGTAGGGGAGTTACGCGGTTGCGATTGCGAGTGAGTGGGGGTGGGGGGAGGCGCCCGGGTACTCTTTGATACCTCGTGTATCCGTGCGGGGACGTCGGCGTCGTTTTAGAGGGGAGGCCCTATTTAGAGAGGTGCATCCGGATAGCAGATCGTCGTCTATGGCCGTAAGTACGTGCCTTTTTTTGTGTACGCTCGAAAAAGCGGACTGCCAGATTTTTAAGATATTGGGGAATCGTGTGGAGCTCGAAGTCCCTATGTAGGTCCGCATTCCGGAGGTACCAGGAGACCTCGGTTTTGGAGGGTCTGGAGTTTATGAAGGTTGCGTTTAGATAACGCATAGACGACGCTAGCATATGCTAGTATGGGGCGGATGTAAGTGACGTAAGGAGTCAGCTTATTCCTAAGCGGCATCTTACTGTACTTGCCTATCATGGGATATAGACGACCGAGGACAAAAGTGGCTCGGTCTCAAACTATTTTGGCAAGATATTTGGCCTTGTTTTGCCAAGGAATAGCACGGTCGAAGAGTGAGAGGGAAGATGATGATTGGATGATTGATATCTTCCATCTGACTTCTTAATACTAATGAAGGTGTGTGTGTAGTTAGTTCAAATCTTAGCGGATATTACATAGAACCTCTATAGAGCGATGTTTATACCTTGTGGTATAATTAATTACGTTCCTTAGTGATTTGTTCTGGGACCTTATTGGGAACAGTGTCGTTTTATTTGGACTCTGGAATTCGAGACAAAAACGTATGGAAGTCTGACTTACCTCTCAAAACCCGTGAATATAGTTGTATACATTTTTCTCTCGAATTCCAGAATAGCTTGAGACTGTTCGCAATAGGGTCCCTGTAAGCGTAATATTTCTTTGTGATAATTTTGCTAAAGACATATACCGGAAATTAATGGCACAGTCCGTTATGCCATAGTTCTGGAACTTGAATGAAATGAAATCATCATAATTAAAACCATTCTCTTGAATTGACATAAGAAATTACCTCTCTCTTACACATTAAAACCGATATCTTTGCAACGTAGATTTTTTTTGACAGAGCCGTCACTTGGAGGGGGTTGCCCGCCTCCAGAGTTGATCACCACAGAAGCTGACTCCATCGCCTATCCCGACTCCGACGAAGAACCCGACAGGAAAGACTCTCTTGAAGCGCACGAAGAAGGTAAACTACTTTTCATAATGAATAGAGTTTTCTGGCACTATGGTGCATTAAACTATTACTGTCATAAAAAATCATATTCGGTGTTAGTAAATTGTGTCACAATGCAAATGTAATTACTTATTTAATTTTTCGGTGTAATTGTTTTATTTTTGCGGCATATGTGTTACTCTACATTTTGTGGAATAAAGGTTGCGCCTTTATTTATAATTCAGTTTTAGGCTCTCAAATAAGCTACAGTCAACACCAATGTGTTAGTTGGGTATTATTTTTGCACCACCGAAGGTACCTACTTAGAATAACATAGGTACTTCTTATAGGATTATCTAATAGTGTTAGAATAGTTTCGACAGTATAGATCCTTTATGGAAAAACTGGATGTTAATGATTTTTTTTATTCTGTTATTTTTTTTACACAGACGATCTAATTGGCGGCAATGAACGGGATACATAACGCATAACTATTACATCCGGACTACAGTCCTGGCACGTATTCCTACTTAAATATAAACGTAGGTAACGATTATAACATTGTATTTGTTTGCACAATTTGTGTAAAATATTCTATTTAGAACACCTTTGTTTTGTTTTCTTGGCATCCAACCAACATTCTGTAAATGTCCAACCATGTATATGCCTTTCCTGTACGTACATTAGCTAGTTAACATTTCCTTAATAAATAGATATGTATAGAGGTAGGTAGATATACTTGATACACGCATGCGTCGACCTAGACATTATTAAAAGTAACAAAACGTAAGCTGTCGTCAAATAATTACTAATTCGAATGACTTAATTATGACCAAATGAAGCTCGAAGTCCAATTGAAGGGCTGCATTAATATTTTACATTCCCAAGTCCCTTGTGTCCTAATTTAAAATGATTTCCAATGCCTGCTTTCTTCCATCGCACCGGTCGCCGTCGGCAAGAATTTCATCTTCATAGCTTACAATCTTAAAAGCCACGCAATGTGTTGTTTCATAGAACCAAAACTTAGTAAATAATTAATTCCTTACCGATGTTTTCCCTAAGGACTACAGTATGGAGTTCTTCAAGAAGCAAGTGATTAGTTTTTTAAAGGTTCGACAACTTCCGTTAATGCTCCTGGTGTTGCAAGCGTCCACAGGCTAAGGTGACCTCTCAACAACAAGCGAGCTTGTTTACCACCTTATTAGTCAAGCAGAAAAGTTCCTGTGTGAAACTTATCACTTTCCTGGGTATTCCAATTCCAACACATCCTTGGTAAATTTCTACCGAAATAAATATCGGATAATGGATACGTACTAATCATCTACTAGCATGCACAGTACAGTTCAGAATCCTATGCTTGTATCTGTTTTATGTATGTATTTGGTTTGAGTCACCAATATCATAACTCCTAAATATACTAAGCAATTGAAAGTACAAACCAATTAGTAATTCTTAAATAAATTGTAATTTAGCAATTAATATGAGCATCAAAATACATCTGACTCCTTGACCTACATACATGTCGTAATATTGATGTTGGTAACACTGCTTCTGTATGAAACTCATTAAATATTTTGTAAACTTGATGTGTAATAAATAAGTATAGGCTAAATAATTAAAATTTTTGATCCATTTAGGAGTGATTTCGTCTAAGATTAATTTTGCACGTTCTTGGCACATGTTCAGCCGGATTTTCTTGACGATTGTTTCCAGCTGTTTTCAAATACGCATTTTCCTCTATTAGTCTTGTAGTTTTGGTAAATAGCTTTCACAGCAAATGACGACAAATGAGGTCGCTGAGATACCAACCTTCTGGCAAGAAATAAATAAAAAAAATGGAATGAAGATAATTATTGTAAAAATGTCCAATGTCCATCCTTCCTTACCTACATTAAACTTTCCGTTTATGGGTCATATTTTGATACAATTTTGTATTCTATAATGTAAAGTAACATTCTTTTGTTTTTTTTTTTATTTACAGTTGTATTAAATATCTATCAGAGTAACTTTTATATATACACTACTAGCTTTGCCCGCGGTTTAACCCGCCCTAAATTTTCTAATTAGGTTATCGGTGTAGGTTAAAAATACAGAATCGAAACTATCTACATGCCAAATTTCATCTTAATCGGTACAGCGGTTTAAGCGTACAGGTAACAGACAGACAGGCAAAGTTACTTTCGCATTTATAATATTTATTTGGATAATTAGTAACAACAAATAAAATATGTCAAAATAATCGCGAAACCTACCTAGTGACAATTTTGACGCATGACGTATGATGAATGATGACGTAAAGATTTTGGTGATGATTTTAATACCCTGATAACCCTACATATCATGTTTATAGGTATATACAACATCCTTGTCCAGATGTATGTTGTAAATTGGCTCGTTGCGTTACCTCAAAAGTACCGCCATCTCTTTGGAGTTCTGTCCTTCTAAGAATCTTAGAAGCTGCAACTAACTCCATAAATTACATACCTAACGCAAAAAAATAAATCATATTGACCCCACAAAAAAGTTAAAAAGAAACCTCACGCTAGCTCTACAATTCTCTTATTTAGACTTGTTTAACGAACGAACGAATCCACAATTAAAAACAAAATTTAAAAATACTCTTGTCATAACCTGTGTTTATATACTCGTGTATTAAATGTATTATATATATGTATATTATATGTATAATAAAAAAATCTTAATGTATCCTTAATTACTTAAAGACGTCTAGCAATAGTAAAATTTAATGTAATGACTGTATGTTGCATAATAAATTAAAAAAAAAACGTTTCTTGTTAAATTCTAGTTAGCCTAAATATAATAATATATATCTAATAATGCAGGTGGTGGAACTATGAGTGCGCTGGTGGCAGGTCTGCGTCGAGCCGGTTCCGCGCATTCCCTTTCGGCACCGAAGAGCTGTGCTTCTTCGCGATCTTTACCGCCCTCACCCAGCCATACACCCAGGTAAAAATAACTTGTATATTCCAATTCAAATATCCTGCATAATATATATCATGAATATCAATTACTGTATAATTTGTTAGCCGGCATGATTTATTACATAATATAGGTAGTTCAATAATAGGTATTAAAGCTAGGTTAGGTTCCCTACATCTAAAGAAAGTCATTTTTTCACTAAATTCGATTAAAAGACGCAGCATAATTTTCATAGCAAGTCCTTACGATTGTGTCAAAGGAAGCAGTCTCTCGAGCCGGTGGGCAATCCGTTCGCGGGTTGCGGCGCGGCGTGGCTGCAGAGTGGCGACGTGAGCGCCCTGCTCCAGCCAGCCCTGCGCAGCGCTCTGCCGCCCGACGCGCTGCTCGCTGCCGCCAGGGACTCCGCCCCAGAGCTCGCCGCGAGGCTCTCCGCTCAACAGATACACGAAATGGTAAGTTATACGTGAAGTGATTGCAGAGCGGCAACATAGACAACGGTGTCCTGCCGCCAAAAGCCTTCTTAATACAACGCTCTGCCACAGACCGCGCTTCTTATCGCAAGTATCACATGCAGATATTATTTCAATAAAATTGCACCTATTGGCTTTTTTAGTACTACCCTTTATTCTTTGGTAACGATTGGGGCCACTTAAATACCTATTCAGCTAAAGAATTTTGCAATAGTAGAGACAATAAATACTCTTGCTTGCTTGTTATTTCAGAGATGCTTCCTCCCGCAAACGCTTAGGTTGTGGAATGAGGTACATGCCGAGGTTTTCTCTAGGATGATTCGTTTTTAAAGGGTGGAGATGGCACTCCTCGAGCATTTCTACCAGCTCTTTCACAATAAGGTAGCCAACTCGAGTGTGCAAAATAATTATTGTGGACTGCTGGTACCAAGGATTGGCCAATACAAGACGGCGCGCGAAGCACGTGCCCGGTTTGTTACTTACCCGGCTCGAACTCAGCAGGCCGAACATTCGCCCATCTATCAGGCTTGTCAACTGATCACCGTACCCAGAGAGAGACTTGACGTGTTTGCTATGGCAAAAAAAGTTTTTTTGTCATTAGTTTATAAGTTTTGAATAATTACATTGAAATTAAACCTTAAATATAATTAAACGTTTTAGTAACAACTGTAAGAGTATTAAGGTTATTTTATAATAAATAAAGAAAAAAAAAAATGGCGGGGTACAAGAGTGAACATAGGCTATGGTGACTGCTTAACTACAGGTAGGCCATAAGCTTGTTTGTCACCTTTGTGATAAAAAAAAACCCGTAATCTACCTACTGTTGAAAATGTTAAAATACGAAATTTATATAATCTTCTATCAGCTCGGTGCAGTGCGGGAAGAATTGTCAGCGGACGACGCGTGCGGGGGTGGAAGCGCAGGTGCAGAGGCCGGAGAGGCGCGAGCCTGTGCGCTGACGGCGCTGATGCTGCACTGCTGCGCCGCGGCACAGCTCGCACAACAGCGAGCTGATAATGCACCTACCTGAACCTTCCTTAGTAAAGTTCTTACTGTGCTACTCCCCTGTTTTATTAATTACCTAGTACCAGTTCCTATAACCTACCCGCTTGTATTGTGATTTATGGCTCCGAAAAACTAAAAACACGCATATTGTTCTAAACGGCTTCGAAGGATTAAGACAGTTAATGTTATTCAAAATAATTTTCGTTAAAATTATTCATAAAACTGCATATTATTGTAATTTTTTTTAAGATTTTTAATTTGAATGGTCAAAAATTTAGAGGGGGCAAAACACAGTGTAACGAATTTTTTTTTTTGGAATTATTCGTAAACTAAGAGCCTAAGAGGCATTTTTAAGACCCGTCCAACGACACCCAACCCAAAGTTTTGAAATATGCAAACAAAGCCCGCTCATATATTATGACATACTACTTGCCCCAATAACCCTACCTTCAGATTTCGATCCCTAATTTGAGACCCCTTTTTCAATAAGTACAAAATTTATTTTCATTGTTTTTTTAAGCCGAGCTTTCGTGTCGCTAAATATTATAGATGAACAGACACCTAATTATGACAATAAGAGTTCCTTTGTACTATTATGTTACTTATTAACTTACTTTGTTATATTCACGCACGCAATTTCAGCACAGAAATATATTTTTCCTAATTTGCGTGCGTGTTTTTGTTTTTTAGAAGATTTTCATACTTATTAACATTAATATAAAAATGAAATTGGTATAAATAGCGTTGGGATCAAAGAACGAACCACGTGTTGAACTGCGCCGAAAGTCCGCGCAAGGCGCTGGCAACGGTCCAGGTTTTCCTGAAATAGCACAAAGGATTGACTTCATCATCTGTGGTACTACTGATGAAAAAGTTCTGCGAAATTTCAGCGGTCGCTTTACGGAGGAAAATTTTGTGCGTCACTGACCGGGGTCATGCGGCACCCAGCACAAGCTTTGTCCATAACAATAACATGTTTGAAGCGCAGTTATGATACTGCGAAGTCACCATTCACTGCTCTATTTTAAAAAAAAAACCGGCCAAGTGGGAGTTGGACTCGCGCACTGAGATTTCCGTACACCACCATTTACGTGATTTACAAACACAAACAAGTACAAAAAGTGTGCCGCTAAGCGTTTACCCATCCAATTACTGAACAAGCGCGACGTTGCTTAACTTTGGATTTTGTTTCCAACAAAGAAATGTGTTACCTTTTCGCTTAAGGCGCATATAGCAGCTAACGGCCACTTTTAGCAAAAATGCTAACTACAACTCACAGATAATATTTAGAGACTATATAAAACCTTCTAAAAATAGCTTATAACTAGCTTTATATTTGCGACATTTGGATTTTAGAAATTCGTTTTCTACGAAGAGAAAATTGAGGATATCTAATGGCGGCGCTAGTGGGGTGTAAGAGGGCCCTTAATAATAATAGCTAGTTGGCGCTGTAACGGTGATTTAAGATGGCAAATGGCTCGGGCCCGTCTCACACTTGTCCGGTTTTTTGTTATTTGTTGTTTTACTTTAGTTAGAGCTCACGCACGCTATGATCACTGCAAGATTGAAGCTTGTATGTATTACTGTTTTTACGATAGAATAACTAGATTATTAATTTAGTACCCTGTACCGCCAAGCGCCGTGCCGAATTCGAATGTAAATATTGTGATTTAGTAAGTGTTGGTATTCAGAATGTTATCATTTTATTTTTATATAATGTTACATGGTCTATAACCTTATATTTAATACTGGTTTTACACAAACACCAACTTCATCTAAGTACCTTTTAATGGAATTTGTACGAAATTTTTACTTTTCCTACTACATTTATTAGGTTGGTCGATCATTACTCATTAAGTTGTTTAAGTTGTAAAGCTTACTTAGCTATAATGGTTTTCCTTTTAATTTTGTTATATATGCTACTCTAATTTATTTTTTTTCACACACCCAAGAACAGCGATTTAGCTGGCAGTGTGAGGGGACACTTTGGGTTATTACAAAAATTCGCACTTAAAGCTTTACATTTCGAAAACGCATCGCTAAATCGAAAAATGGTTTTTACTCACCCGCAATATTTGAAACGAGCTATCCAACGGAACCCACACACCATGGGGTAGATGATATAAAATATTCATCCCATCAGTAGGGAGGTACGCTAAAAAAAAAATTCTTTTAATTTTATTTACCGTTTTGTCGGCCTAATTAATATGTATACCCATGCCAAATTACAGCCTTCTATTACTAATGGTCTCTGAGCTAAGCCGCGGACAGACAGACGGACAGACGGACGGACGGACATGGCAAAACAATGAGGGTTCCTTGTATACTACGGAAAAAAACGAGAGGTGTCGTGGGACACCGGTTGGTTATTTTTGCTATATTGATTGTTTTTTGATATGACGCACGTGACACCAAAAGTAAGAAAAGTAAGAAAGGGTTATAAGTAGGCGGTAGGTAGGTATCCACTATCGTATGGCCTAAAACTACGATCCTAACGAAAAAGGTAAATCTTTAAATATCATATTGATGATATATCCATAGTTATGACATGTATAATATTGTCTTCTAAGACTCTTACCTTCAGGGAGTCATAAACGAAGAAAGCTTATTTATATGTATGTATATTTATATTGTTTTTCTTAATTCTGTGAAGATATTGTGTGTTTGTAAGATTGATGTACTAAGACTTTATAAGTCACTAGGAGTTGTATATATATAAATACATGTATGTAGATATATTGTTTGTACATATAGGTTATATGTAATATTTTAAATTTTTCATGACACCACCCACCTTTTTCTCCCATTAGTGCCCTCTGTTGATGATAGGTTGTCTGGCAGAGATCGCTATGCAGTAATAAGAGCGCTTATTGTACGTAAATATTGTAGTGCTTTTTTTTCTTTTTAATATCTTTCTAAGATGTGCAATAAAGAATATTGGTATTGTATTGCATTGTACACAAACAACACAGATAAACAGGGTTAGTTGGTAAAAAGGGGCAAAAGGCAAAAGTAAAGAAAGATTTGAAGTTTTATTATTATCTCGTTAATATTCATCTATTGGTTGAATGACCCTGTTTAGGGAAAATGTTATTGGCTTGATATTAAACGAATCTGCTATAAGATAACATAAGACAATGTATAATAGTTTTTTAATTACACCTAAATTAGTAGCTGAAATGCGCTGAGTTGACATGGTATGCTTTAGTTTGTGGCCGTGCGTACTATTCTTTATTACAAACTTATATTTGTTTCACCTGTCCCGTTGTCTGCAATCAAATCTTGCAAGTTAAACTTCCTGGTGTCCGATTGAGTTGAAATTTTCCTCAACACGTAAATCGGATGACAAAGCAAAATAATGATGCCATAAAGCTGGTCTGATGATGAAGTTGGAAGGTGGTGGTGGAGGAGGAGGACCACTGTAACGAAACGATGCTGCCGCATGGAGTTTGGGCTTGTTTGATTTGTATGAAAGTACTCTGGTTTAAAACGATAATATACCAGATATTAACCAGGGTCTGATGAAAGCTTAAATGTAAAAAAAACATGTTTACATATATTTTTGTTCTGTGACAGGTTCGGCGACTAAAGTGATTAAGTGTACAGAAAAATATTTAAGGAATAGACAATACTCATCAATAAATATAGTATTCTTAGTATATTAAATAGCTTAGATAAAAAAAAAACTATCTGTGGCTAAATTGTTTAGTCATAAAAAAAATTCATGAATTTATCACAAAAAATGCAAATGCATATAGCATGCCAATTTTCAAAAATCCCTGTATTTATGGAGATCCTTGAGCAGTACATATACTCTAACAATATTAAAACTCTTTTTTTTAACACAAAATATTACTGCAAATAAAAAATACTTACTTTGTAATAAATTTTAAATTACGCGCAGATGAGTAACCCGGTCACCTAAAGAAGCACGTGAAATGAAGACTGAACATTTGACTGCTGAAACATGGTAGACAGAGAGTCAAGGCACGGATTTAGACAAGATAACCCGGAAAATGGGTCAAGAAATTGGATTATTATCACACTAAAATTTAATGGAACATTCACATTCAACATTCTAGTATTTTAAAAAATGTTTTGATTTTCGTATATTTTTTTTAAAAGATACTGTTCGTTGGTAAGTGCATAGCTAATAAATAAAATTTAATCTTAAATATTTGTTTTATTTTAATTTAATTATTTATTTTGAAAGTGAATTTATAACTAAATATTCTGGGAATATTTCAAGCGTCTACCTGATGCCGTTATCAACATCGAGCAAAACCGAGCAAAAAAATCACGTTTGTTATATGGGAGCCCCCTTAACTATTTATTTTATTCTGTTCTTTAGTATTTGTTGTTATAGCGGCAAGAGAAACACATTTTCTGTATAAATTTCAACTGTCTAAATATCACGGTTCATAAGATACAGCCTGTTGACGTACGGACAGCGGAGTCTTAGTAATACCACTTTTAACCTTTTGGGTACGGAAACCTTAAAACGATTATATCTATATATATAAAAATGAATCCCTATTTCCCTTGGTCACGCCATCACGCGTGAACGGCTAGACCGATTTCGCCAATTCTTTTTCAGTTGTGTTTGTTATTGTCAGAAGAAGGTTCTGATGAAAAAAAAACGGTCAAGTGCGAGTCGGACTCGCGCACTAAGGAAAACTGAAGACGGCAATACCAATTCGGGTTTTTTTTTGTTGTGTTTGTTAGTTAGGGCAAGGTTTTTATGAAAAAGAAAAAAAGTCAAGTGCGAGTCAACCGATTGTTATGAAATTTTGGTAAGTTGTTATGCACACGCCGGGGAAGGTTTCTGAGAAAGAAAAACAAGGGTCAAGTGCGAGTCGGACAGGGTCAAGTGCAAATCGGACTCGCGCAATAAGGGTTTAAATAAAATTAACTTGACATATGTAGGTATATAAATAATACATATATATATACATACATGCCGACTGGGAGCTTTACATGGCGTGCGCTGGCTAAGAGTTACATACATTTCTAACAGATGGCGATTTAAGTTAGTTTATCGACAGAAGTAAACATGACTGGGTTCCATACACTTCTAACGGATGGCGGTGTAAGTTAGTATTATCCTCATAAATATCCAGATTAGGTCAGTATCTAATAGAAATCCCCACGGGTGTAGCCGTGGGTAATAGATAACCCTTGGTTGTAACAGTGTGCTTAGTGTGAGTTTTTGCGTATTCGTAAATCTACTATCGCGTTCGCGTATTCATTAAAAGTCCTATGAGAAAAAATAGTCTCGAAACGCGTCCCCTAGAGGCGCTCGTTCATTTCCATACATGTATTTCGTTGCCGCGAACGTGATAGTAGCGTTAAAAACTCACACTAGGTACACTGATGGTGCTACAGCGCATCAACTTTACGGGCAGAACAACGTCTGCCGGGCCAGCTAGTATAATAATAAAAAAATCGATGATACATTTATGAATACAGAAATCTCTTGGATATACATATAGAGTATATGTGTCGAAAGCAATTAACCAATAATAGTTTGACTAATTAGTGAATAAAGGGCAAGGACGTATCTATGTAATTATTAGTTTTATCTAAGGCAAGGACAATGTCCCTATGATTGTATCATTAAAATAATTCATTAAACAATTAGCAAGAAATATTATTCATCATATGAGTCATGATAATCATTATTTGATAATTTCTTAGGTGGAATATCAAAATCCTGCAAGATTTATTGGGGTTAAAAAAAATTATAAGCATCATAATTTCGAGCTTTTTCAAATTTTTCACTAGAATTTTCGAATGTGTGATTACAAAAGATTTTTTGAAATCCTATAATCATATAAGTCGGGTAGGTGCGGTCGAAAAATAAACTTGGTATAAAAAAATATAAGATCAAAAATTATTTTCCAGAAAAACTACTAATTATTTACAATATCGAATTGTTTATATCGTTATGTGTAACTCTTTATATCATTAAAATATGTGAAAACTATGCTTATTTGTTATTTGCTAAAGAAAAAGTAACCGTATATATTTATTTGTATATGCCATTGTTTACAAACAATAAAAACACTATCAAAGAAGTTGTAAAAGCATATTATGCCAACGGAGCTCTATTACAAAACCTACCAACTCACGCTGTCTGACCGACCTTTAAAGGGCTTTATCTAAGTATGTAGAATCGCTACCAAAGTATGTAGAAGCCAGAAATTTTCATAGAATACGTTCTAAACGAAAAATCTGTTTTTATAAACTTACTTACGTTACCTTACCAGAGACATACGCCACTGGAATTTACCGTATAGTATATATCGATGTATAGAACCTTTTTTTTAATACTACAAAGTAAAGTTTGTCCTTTAATTCGATTTTAGTGGGTAAAACATACTCTGAAGAAACAGGCAAAGATCTTCCGAGACTCTATTCTCGTGATCGAATGATTTACATACAAGTTTGGACAGAACCCTCGGTGCGCGAGCTAGACTCGCACTTGTCCGGGTTTTTTTTCAATTAACCGCTTTTAACGACTTATTGATAGCGATAATGATAGATTACTTACCAAATTATTAAAAAAATCTTTCTGTTATCAACCATTTTCGATATCTTCGACAAAGAGCTAACATTAGCAAAGGTCTTTTTTTCACCATAGAAGTATTAATGGCAAGAAAAGCCATACCCCCCCATTCTGATTGTTATGGTTTTATGACGTATGGTACCTGCACTGACTGTTTACAAATATATTGCTGTTGTAGGTTTTCCAGCACAAAATTACTATACCTACCTATTAGCTACTGACTGGCTTATAACTTTTTTTTTGGGGTCTGAGGCAACACTCGCGCCGACGTTGCTGACCCTTTAAACATCTAATAACTTCTTTCTTGAAGAACCTCATACTATAGTCCTTAGAGAAAACCTTAGTAGAGAGCTCATTCTGCAGCATAAGCTTTCTCTAAAACCGAACTGTACATTATCATTTAGGTTCTAAGGTGTGAGGATGAATTCCCTGCCAATGGCGAGCAGTGCGATGGTAGGAAATAGCCGTGGGCATCATTTCAAACATTTCTTCAGAACGCATCCCATTATGCAAGCGGTGGAACACATACAGGGATGCAAAGTCTCTCCTCAGAATTAAGTAATATACGGCTTGTGAGTTTGGGATCGTCAAAGATTCTCACAACCCGTCGTTCAACCAAGTCAAAAAGGGCCAAGCTGGAATCCGGGTGCACCCGCCCAGAGATGGTACCAGTACTCCATATAGAGTCGGACTCGGGACTTGTAAAGCAGCTAGCTTTGCCCCGAGGTGCAGTACTGTTTCGCTCTATTGAGAACTACAAGTTTTTTGGACGCTAACTTCACCTTGTCTTGCAAATGATCTCAGAACTGTACATCGAAAATGGAGATGTCAACACCAAGGACCCCAATGCTCTTTGAGATGGTGAGGGGTGTGTTCTGGAATTGTGGAACCTCAGTGAATGGGATGTCTTAGCGGTGAACGCGCATACTTGTGTCTTCGTAGAGTAGAATAGGACCAAGTTTTCCTAGTCCCCAGTCAGTCACCTTGGACTGAGTGGTCTTGATTTGACACACAAGCTCTCCGCGCTATTCCTCCACTGTTATAAATCCAATTAATTGTGTATGAATTTATATTACAATTAAACATTCCTGTTCTAATTCAGAGAAATTATTCTTGTTTCCGCCAATTTTTCCATCCCATAACTTTTGCAGATGTTTGTTTACGCACTTTACTCGCTTTGATTTGTTTTCTAACTGTATTTACAGCTTGGATGTATAGAAATAGGTTATTGCGTTTTGAAAACTACGTTTATCCCAGTCACGGATTGGACATGGAAGCGTTTTGGCACCAGTTCAAGGTTGCTCCATAGGAAATTCTGCGTCTCTACTTGGACCAGACTGGTGATTTTCAACAAACGACATTTCCACGTCAATCTTAGGTCTACTGACGCAATTGTAAAACTAATAAACTATAAAAATGTACATATTAATTGTCTTGTTGAAATACTTAGCTGTCATCCGTTTTGCAATGATTTCGTATAATATTGTGTCGTAAGTAGCACAAAGCCCTCTAAAAATATAGCATCATGATTGTTTTACTTTATTATTATCTTTTATTCTATTATTAAATAGATAACATGTTGTTTGATGACATTGAAGCTCGTGGGACCCTCAACAGGTTTAAAACATAAACTCCTGTAATCTGTCCTATTAGAAAGAGACAAAGCAAATCTGTGGTCTCTTTTCTCTTTCTATCAACGTCCACCATTTTTTTATGTTTATTTAATGAATCAAGAAAGAGACAAGATACCTCAATTTCGCTTTGCCTCCTCACACTTTTGTGACAATTTATTTTCACATGTGGAAATGCGCTGTCCAGTTTTCTATGTCTATGGTTATAACGTAGACGAGTGCTAAGCAAGGATTTTACAAAGTTTATCTTCTAAGGGGGTAAAATAGGAGTTGGAAATTTTTAAAGATAAATGCATAAAACGTAAATTATTTCTTTTAAATTAGCGAATGAAAACAGGTTATTTAAGGTGCAATTTTCGCTTAGTTCAATGCGTCATATAGTGGTATTCTATAAAAAATAGCCACTAAGAAATTTGAAAAAAACGATTCCATTCCGAAATTATATTATATTTTTGTATGGGATACTGACCGTACATGCTCGCATGTGCTTATACATATAAATTTCATTATAAATGTGTAATAATAATATGACCACCGTTGATAGATTTCGCAATCCGTTTTGCTCATAGAGTGTGACCGCAGCCGCAATGCATGTAAGTACATATTTTGTTGCAAAATCAAAGTGCTCGGTCGTACAGTACATTGTGAATTAGGCTGGAAAACGTGCGCGCGCGACCCATCCTTTCATATGCATCCGATGCAGCCAATAACAATAGCCTATTCAATCAAATTGGATTTAATTAACCGGAAATAAGATGGAATCCGATAACGATCATGTATTGAAATCACAATGCCAATGTCCTATTAAGCATCACGTGACCAAAGCGTGGATTATTCGCTAATTTATTAAAGCGGGAAATATAGGCTGCCACCTACTTTGTGACGGATGATGGTGTTTATGTTTTCCGCGAGTTTCCGCGTCAACTACGCAGAGGCATAGAGAGAGAGCGAGACAGATAATTGTTGTTGTTGCCAACTCGCTCGCTCACCACGCTTCTTTGTTTTGGCGATGATATAAAAGCAAGTTGTGATCGCTGCATACGAATTTGCCAGAGTGCTGCCGTGTACTTAGGCGCTTTGCGTTTTGGTACGGCTGTAGATGACCTACAATTAAATTGCGAACTGTGTACAAATACCAACACATTGGTGGAAAAACTAGAGGGTGATTCATGTGAATATTTGGATTTTCTGTGAAGTGACTGTTGGTTTTAAGTGCAGTGATGAGGCCCCCTACGGAGTACGATGGTAGTACGCGGATGCCCGCCGAGGCTGAGGAAGGAGACCCTAGGACTCCTGCCATGATGATCTGCACAAGGCTGGCCGGACGAGCCATTATTAGAGTAGTGGGGAGGTGCGAAGATGCGCAAGAAAACAGTCAGCTCGGTAAATAAATCCTTTGTCTAAGTTAGGTATTAAATTACAATTAATGCATCTAATATTTATTAAAAATCATAGATGCAATGCAATGGCTAAAAAATTCGTTTACAATCATTTGCGAAATCCATGGTTACAGGCAAAGTTAACTAAAAGGTAAAGGTCCTAAAATTTATGATTACAAAAAAAAAATCTCTTTTCATAATCTTTTATAAATCTTCTGTATAAAAATCCTTCAAATTGGTAGGAAATTTACCTACATATCCTAGAAGTAGATAATTAATAACTATAAATTGACGCAAAATTAGTTCCAAAATCCGTAAACACTATTTCATATATAAATAAACAAAGCAAATCGTTATTTACTGATTGCTAGACGCGTAGAAAACATAATTATCTTATCTGTGTCTGTACTGCGTAGATATTAATTTAGATCTCTTCCACTGACCCAACTTTGCATATAAAAGAAAACTTCGAGGACGAAATAGATAACTGCCCCATTGCGTAGATACGATAAGAACAGGCAAAAAATATACAATATGATGACCACCTTAAGCCCCAAAGCACATAACATCTAGAAACGCATAATCCAATCACAGCCATAAACTGAGGTCCACTTTTTAGTACTTATACCTAAGAGATAAATGGTGAAAATATAGAGACTGAAATTAGTGTAACCAGGAGAATAAATAACACGGTTTATAAATTATATACTTAATCTCATTTGATTTATGTTATAGCTGTTTAGATACGAAATAAATTAAATATTTCTACATATCTCGAGCGCTTGCAAGTCACTTTATTGATATAATAATTGCCTTTTATATATTTAGATACTTACCTGTTATACATAAAGGTACCATCATATCTACATAAACACTAGTTTTGTACCTAATAATAAATAAATTTTAAAACTCGTTTGCTTCTTCAGTTTGAATGCTGAATTGTTTAGGTAATTTTATTACTTACATTTTGCGTAGCATTAAATCCTAGCCAAATAAGATTCTATTTTTCGTTTTATTTATACTATACGTTAGTGCGTTTGTTTGTTTATTGCCTTGTCCTTTTTTTCACTTCGCAAAAGAGCAACTGATCGACTTGACTTTCGCAGAGATATATGATTGTCTAATTGACTTGATTTCCGGTACAGACATAGCTGGAAACACGAAGATAGATAGAGGATACTTTTTTATCCTAATTAAACGTTCCCATGGGATCCTTTTTTTTTGTGTGTGATATCGTGTAGCCATATATATATTCAACAGAGCAACGGGTAAAATAATTTATCGCACAGCGATGGTTAGAAGGATCTGCAAGATAAATTGAGAAAATACTTTTTATCTCGATAGTATAGAGTTCCCACGAAAAAAAAATTTTTGCGGGTCATTCTGGGGCACTATATCTTCACGTTACAATGGAGCAACAGGAGACCCGATCTTTGGCACTGAGATATCTGGAAGCTGGAAGACAGAGTTCTTTAATCAAGTCAAAAGATAGGTTACATATTAAGTATTATGTAGAAGATTAAGTAAAGGGATGGTAATAGATTATACTGTAGTGAAACAGCGGGGAAAGAGTATCTTATTTCTACACGTTGCAATGGTGCAACAGGAACACTTGTTTTCTGGAAAAGGGATTGCTTGGATAGAAAATAATAATACTCTTATACCAATATATCATGTAATGATACCGTCGGTATTCCATTTCGATGAGCGATTTCGAGATAAATAACAAAGAATAAGACAAGTCATAAATAAATAACGAAATTCAAAGCCGTCTCATCGGCCTCTTTGAAATACAGTTATTTAAGCCTGCAAAGAATTGCATGAATCAGTTTGGAATTCGTGAGTCACATAACAGCCAAAGAAAAATATAGATTCAATATGAGAATTATAGCGAGTTGCTGTGATACTTATGAGCCGAATTTGTTTCAAATATATTTTGTTAGAAGTAGGTATTTATAAAATTCTATTATCATGACAACACGTAGTTTAAAAATAAGAGAAAGTTCTGCTGAACGCAAGTTTTTTAACCTTTGAAGCCTTTATATCAGAGAAAAGTTTCTGGAAAACCTAAAATCTATTTTTCTATTATTATATCTTTACCGAAACAATGGAGTGAGCGGAAAAAAAAATTTGAATTCGATGATGTCTACCCTTACAAAATCTATTTTATTACGAAACTGTATGGCAGTCAACATAAGACACGTTCCTATATAATGTCATTAGAGTCGATGCAAAGACGGCGGAATTATATATATGTGACTTACAGACGGCCGAGTACGGAAACCTTAAAAGTCATTAGATATACCTTCCTGAATCCAAATAATAAATTAAATATTGTAAATGTGAAAGTTTGTTTGCTACTTAATCACGCCGCAACAGAGCATCCAATTACGCTGAAATTTGGCATAGAGTGAACAATGAACTTCCATTTAAAGAAAAGAAGACTTTAAATAATACAGGAATATCTATAAACGAATTCCCCTTGAACAAACTATAGCTAAACTTCTTTAGTGAAATCAAGGTGTTGTCTTAAGAATCCCACGTCGATAAACGAAAGGGCGGCGGTTTTTTTTAAAACCTTGAAGTGAACTTATTTAATTTACTCCCAGTGAATAGATTAAAAAGTGATAATATAAGTTAGGAAATGTTCCTTACAGTAATAGTATGTACCGGACCTTTTATTTTTATCAATAAAACAGGTTTTATCAAATCATATAATTAGTCATCGTTTTAAGATAAATTTCCTAAATGCTTTTATTGTTATCTGTTTCTAATTGACATATCTGATTAGCACTGTTGAAATACTTTTATTTGGTATTTGTCTTCTGATGTGTATATTCACGGTTTTTATCCCTTTAAGGGGGTAACCAGTAACTGGACACACAACCACACCCTCATGTTGGAAACAGCTTTGTTTCATCAACTAACTTTAGTCCTGCGTGACTAGGGGCTAGCCACGCCGCGGTGCTGCAACAATGCTGCTGGTGCAGTGTATCTGGTGGCTTCATATAACTATGTTGTTGGTGGTAAAACAAAAGATCTGGGACAGAATAATATACCCCATTGCCAATTTTGTGACGAAATATTATATTATAACAATAATAGGGGGATTAACTAGTGCAAATAGTTTCCAAAGTACTTAGTCCAGGTGGTCCACGGGAGACTCGGTGGGGGTATACGTTAGCGTGACAAAAAAAATGGGGTTCACAATTCGAAAGCGGGAATCCACGAAAATTTATCTGCTTTCGATAATAAAGAACTAAAATGTTGGCTCGACTTCACCTATAAATATAGGCAGATAATATTTTAAGAAGCTCAGCGACTGTTACTTGCATATTCCATATTTAGATATAGAACAAATTCCATAGTTAGATCTAATTCACATCTTTTCGATATTTTTTTTGTTATCAGTTCTTACTTTCATTACTACTTTTTTGGAAGAGAAGTGTCACCAAATAGGTACTCAATCTAGCCAGTGCTAGATGACCTAGTCTGTTAACGCAAAAAGTAACATTATCTTGTATTTATACTAAATCGATATCAGCACTGAGAAAGGGGATTTATGAGTATCAATAACAGGCAAACCTTAAAATTCAATCAAATTAAACTTAGATATATAAGTAAAAAAACATCACATACAGACAAGTCAATTGTTTGAATAATGTACCTAAAAGATGACTTTATACGTCCTACTTGTAAAATATTTGTAACCATCAATATCTGTTTGTGGTTTGTATTTTTTTGCCCGTATTACAGGAGCCAGTCCAATTTAAATAATTATTTTCGCTTTAGATAGTCCTTTTTCCGAAGGTTCCTGTTCTAGGTACCTATAACTTGTAGATTATTATCGAGCTGTAATTGAAAACCTTTAAAAATCCTTGTCCTTGTTCTACATACCGGAAATCATAATCGTAGCATCTAGAACAATAAATTACGCGAAATACGACATGTTGTAGCTCAACGTTAGCTAACCGAAGCGGACTGTTGCACTCGCTTTCGTAAACCCGAGACATCGCGCTTGTGAAACTAACCAAGGTCGCCCCAATCCGGGCCTTTATTAGCCTTTGTTAAACTAACTTAACAATTAACATTACGTTAAGTATTTTTGCAAAATGTTTAAACACCCTGTAAGATAGTAAGTAATCTAATTACAAAATTATGATATTGTTTTGTTAATAATTTCCGCCATATGGATGAAATATACTTCAAAAACAAGATTTCATGGAAAATCCGGATGCGGGCTTAGAGTTTGGTGCCTAGATTTTAGCAAAGTCTGTTGAAATCACCATCGTTTCCTATAATTTATCAAACTATGAAATAAACATGGTCATTCGGTAGAAAATCTTAAGAAAAATCGAAAAAAATCCTAAGCCCTATAATAAAAATAATATAATATAATCTGTATAAATTAGCTACCGCCTTATTTTCTATTATGCATTATGTCTAAATATGGACGATTATTGTCGTTTCTTTTCAATTTAGAGAAATACGGAAATAACACTAACTAGCTAACTTTGCTTGTTCTCAATTCAATACAATCGTAAAGTTTCACGGAACACATTCTGCGTTCTTCCACACGCGGAAGCGAATGCATTGCGTGCGCGCTACAAATGTAACAGACACACTTGCGAAGGATCGATTTAGAAGTTAGAACATCTCTGGTAGTCGTACACATGGTTTATTTTATTAGTATAGTTCGTTTCACATACGATGAGATGTGAATACTTCATACCTAGTACAACGTCGTAAGATTGAAAATTGCTCAATTGTCCCGACTTCATATATGAAACGAACTACAGGTACAACAAACCCGTTGTGTACCGGTTGACCTTAGCCGGCCAATTTATACCATAAGGAGAAAAAATGAGAAAAGGTTGATGCTCGATTGTAAACTTCCTTCCTTGTACGCAATTGTGACTCATATACAATCACAAAAAGAACTTTTGACAGCTATACAGGTTTTCATGCTATATACCTATAGGAACATGTGCACAGTGCACACTAAGTTGATCGTTTTGGATTCCGTACCCATAGGGACAAACGGAGTCCTATTGAAATCACTCTGCTGACTCTCTGTTTGTCTGTCTATCTCTCTGTGGTATTTCACGAGTCTCTAGCTTGTTCACGGAATACCAATATTGTGTTGGTTGTTATCCTAGTCGACTCAGACATCAATTAGAACGGACTTTTCAATTTGATGCATAAGAAGTTTTCCTTTCTTTATGTTTTAATTTGATATTTACCAGACCAATGTGCCACTAAGTAGGTATATATAGCTTGTTCCCTGCTGAATTTCTAATCTGATAACTACTAAAGTTAAACACGAACTTTAACTAATGTGTAATGCAATAACTTACATAGGCAATATAGGGGTTTATGAAGGTTCATTTCAATAGAAAGCACATGCAACGTGTATAGCTTACTTTACCGATATCAATATATCTAATTCATCTTACGTTTTTTTAGTCCCATAAATTTTATTGGTCGCCTAAATCTATTGTTTCTTCCTTTATGTTATTTAATCCCTATCACACAGTATTTTATTATAGCATAGCGAAAACTAAAGTAAAGCTTGATACGGACATGGCTTATTTCCATATTTCTTACAAAAGGAAATTCATGTAGTTACGCACTTACTTACTAATAATCGTGGTAGAACAATATAAATAGTTAATACGAGTATGAGAAGGCCTGTCACTGACCCAAGTCTTTATAATACAAAATTATACACACATCTAATTTAAATATTTTAAAATAGGTTTATCACCAATTTGTTATGTATAGGTACGTATAATGCAATTTGACGATTAAATTAATATAGTGTGCTCTCTCTTGACTTTATTATCTTTTACATGTCTTTTACTAATACGAGGAAGTAAGCTTATTTTACTGTCCGGAGCTAATATGTTACTCAAAATCAGTACTACTTAGCTACTTAATACGTGGGCAGCCTACCTTAGATTACTTTTAAGAAAACCATAATTTGAAAATGAAATATATTAACATATTATCAAAGTATATCTACCAATGTGTACCAATAATAAATTATTATTGGTATACATTAGTTTCTTTATGACATTTGTGAATCTCTATTTAAAAAATTAATTAATTTACGAACAGTTTCCAAAAACAAATGTGTTACTGTTTCTCTTAAAAACCTAGAATATTTTCGTTATATGACGCTTATAGGGTAATTTAAAATGGTAATGGTGCGAGCCCGTCTCACACTTGGCCGGTTTTCATTATTGGTTTTTATACTTAGAGCTCACACTTTGATCACTGCAAGTTTGAAGTTTGTATGTACTTATTACTCCTTTCACGATAGAGCAAAAACCTTGTAGGTATGGGGACTCCCCTTAATTGCTACTTTTTAACATTTCATTATATTTACTTTTAAGTAATTATAATACATATTTTGTAGAAATTTTAGGCTCCATCTACTATGGTCAAAAAGATGACGCCCTTTAAATATCAGACGGACGGACAGACAGCATAGGCTTAGTACGAGTAATAGGGCTCTGCTGCCACCCTTTGGAAACGGAACCCTAAAAATACATATTAATTTTTGTGCGAAAACAAAACGTCAATCCATAACAATTCGTCATTTTATCGCAATGAGCTGATGATATATCATTCAAGCCAGGATGTCAGAAAGCTCTGAGACACTGTACATACATAGAAGTAACAGATGTTTCCCATGTTCTAAGTTGAATTTTAAAATAATTGGTCGCATTGATGTTAAGGCCGTTCAAGCTTACGGGTAAAATTGAATAAGGCACAGACAGATAATAGTACATATATATATCTAGAAGAGAATAAGGTGCGGAGTCAATAAACATTATTAGTAGAACGGTCTATATTCTTAAAAACTTGTATAATGTCTGACTTTATAATCATAATGCTTTACGGTATAATAAAAAAGACAGGCTATACTTGCTTGATTTAATACGGATAAATCCAATGTAAGCCGTGGTTTATTGCGGTTGTGGTGATGGACCGCTACCCAGGATGACAGCCCGGTCTATTTTTAAGATATATATTCTAAATCTTGTATTACGTAGGTATGGACCGCTACCGACACAGGATGACAGCCCGGTCTATTTTCAAGAAAAATGTTCCAAAACTTGTTTACGTAGATATGCTTTTTATCTTGTATGTAAAGTATCAATAAAGTCTAATAATAGATTATATTTACACTGACAGAATTAAAAATCAACTGTTTCTATGGCAGTGTAGCTGTGACGATGTTTTTTCTACCCGATTATCCAATAGCAATTGAATTGCCATTTATACTAGAAAAATTTATTTCGCAAACTCCACTATTAAAATATAAATTAGATGAATACACTGAATGGCAAAAATGTATTACACTTCTATCATCCTATGTAAACCTATTGCTTCCAATAACTATATATAACATTGAGGAATGTCTAACGACATTAAAGCAATGTGTTAGTATGGCAGCTGATCAATCATTGCCAATTAGGAAACTACATACTGCTAATAGACATTCAACTCCTTGGTGGGACAAAGACTGTTCAGCTGCCATACAAAAAAAGCTGAATTTCAATATAAACATTCAATGACAAATGAAAATTTATATTATTTATCCATAATTTCTCTAGAAACAAAAAAGATTTTACATAAAAAGAAAACTGATAGCTGGAAAAAATATTGTGAATCAATTTCACCAGACACTTCTGCCACAGTAATCTGGAAACATATTAGAGCATTTTGTGGATCATTTAAAGAATCAAATCCACTTAGCCCATCCAAAAACGAATGGGCTTCTCAATTTATGGACTGACTTGCACCTCCCTTTGTGCCTAATCATATGGAAATTTGTAAAGTTTGATGAAACTTCAGATCACACAACATCTGCCTATTCTCTATTCTGCTTGCAGGAATTTCAGTTTGTGCTTTCTAATGTAAAAGATTCAGCACCTGGCATAGATGGTTTACCCTATTATTTTATCATAAATGCAAGTCAAAATGTTCAAAAGTACTATTTACAATTAATTAACATTATTGTTGATACTGGTATCATCCCTAATGACCTAAAAACCCAAATAATCATCCCAGTCCTAAAACCTGGGAAAGATCCTGAAGTTGCAGATGGATACAGACCATTAGCTATGTCATCAGTCCTTATAAAGTCAGCAGAGCATCTTATTAAAAACAGGTTAGAATGGTTAGTGGAACACCAAGGTATTTTACCCCATACACAATATGGCTTCCGTAAGAGAAAGGGAACAATTGATTGTTTAGCCATCTTTGTATCAGACATTCGTTTAGCCTTTTCAAGAAATGAGTCTGTAGTAGCTTGCTTTTTAGATGTAAGCTCAGTTTATGACAGTGTAATTTTGTCTGTCTTTAGAGATAAATTAATAAGCCTTAAATTACCACTAAAATTTAAAAACTTCATATTTAACTTATTTTCTGAGAGAATGGCACTATTAAGAGTTAATGGGGAAATTAAATCTTCCAGAGTTCTGTACAGAGGTTTGCCGCAAGGATCAGTATTAAGCCCTTTGCTGTTCAACCTCTATACATATGACCTTTACAAAACTGTCATACCTTACTGTAGAATTTTACAATATGCTGACGATTTGGTCTTCTATACATGCAGTGCGCATATAAAGTCAGCCGCTGATATGGTGGCTTGTGGAGTGTGGAGGTACTCATGGCCTACAACTTAGTGCTCAAAAAAGCTCAATTTTAATTTTTACACGAAAAAGACTAAAACCCAGGATAGATATATTTATAGATAATAATAGTATTCTTCATTACTGTCTTTAGAGATAAATTAATGAGCCTTAAATTACCACTAAAATTTAAAAACTTCATATTTAACTTATTTTCTGAGAGAATGGCACTATTAAGAGTTAATGGGGAAATTAAATCTTCCAGAGTTCTGTACAGAGGTTTGCCGCAAGGATCAGTATTAAGCCCTTTGCTGTTCAACCTCTATACATATGACCTTTACAAAACTGTCATACCTTACTGTAGAATTTTACAATATGCTGACGATTTGGTCTTCTATACATGCAGTGCGCTTATACAGTCAGCCGCTGATATGGTGGCTTGTGGAGTGTGGAGGTACTCATGGCCTACAACTTAGTGCTCAAAAAAGCTCAATTTTAATTTTTACACGAAAAAGACTAAAACCCAGGATAGATATATTTATAGATAATAATAGTATTCCGGTTGTAAATGAATTTAAATTTTTAGGACTAATTCTTGATTCTAAATTAACCTTTAATTCACACATAAATTATACAATTATAAAGTGTGAAAAGAACATAAATATACTTCGATGTCTAGCTGGCATATGGTGGGGAGCACATCCTTATTATTTAAAGCTAATTTATAATGCGATAATTAGGAGTATATTGGATTATGCATCATTTCTTATTGACCCAGCTAGTAATTTTACTAATTGGCCCTAAAAAATTGGATAGGATACAGTCTCGTGCAATGAGAATAATCATTGGTGCCATGAAATCGACTCCAATTAATGCGTTACAAATTGAATGCAATGAACGCCCATTAGATCTGAGAAGACAATTTTTAGCAGATAAGTTTTTTATTTCAAACACTCCAATAAGAAAACCACCCCATCTTTCCAAAATTACAGTTACTTACTGAATATACTCTATCCTCTAAGTATTGGAATCATAAGAAACACCCCTGTCTTGTTTTAAGTTTTTGTAAGACTAAAATGTTAAAATACCAAACCCATAAAGTTAAAAAACTTCCTGTATTTTTGTTTGATTATGATGTACTGTTATTCCAACCATTTATGTGTTTAAATTTAGATTTATTTAAAAATGACCCTTATGCATTAAAACCCTTTGCCAGAATAAGGGATCAAAAATGGCCAAATTGGCATGCAATCTTTACTGATGCTTCAAAGAATTGCTCTGAAGGTTGTGTCGGTGAAAAAATCAAGTGTCCCCCAGAAACTACAGTGTAAACTGGTGAATTCAGGGGTATTTTAGAAGCAGTCAAGTATGTCTTACTGTTTAAACTCTCACACACAGTAATATGTTCAGATTTCCTTAGTGCCCTTAATCTTTACAGTGTAACCCATTTAAAGCAAATGCTAAGAGTCAGATAATATTTGAGTGTAAAGAACTCTTACTTAGGTGTTCTCAGTTAGGATTACATGTTGTACTAGTTTGGATCCCACGTCATAGTGGTATCTGTGGAAATGAAAGAGCCGACAAAATAGCTAAGGAAGCCATTATTTGTGGTGACAAGGTTCCTTTCAAAAACTATCCTCAAGATTTATTGTTGATCCCAAATCAAAATCTGAGACGTAGATGGTCCTGTAGATGGATACGTAACTGCAAAAATATAGGTGATTATTACAGGAAACTAAAGCCAATTATTCCTGAAAAACCGTGGTTCTACAAATACAAAAGGATGAGATTGGGCCACTGTTGTATTCCTGTACATTTAAAAAAGTTAAGAATATGTGATTCATCCTTATGTGAATGTGGCCTTCATGAGGGTAATTTAAATTACATTGTATTCTCATGTCCAAAGTATAATCATGACAATTTATATAAATCACTAGTAGATAATAATATCCCACTACCATTGTCAATTGAGTTTATGTTGCATCATCTAAATCCAGTTACTATTAACATACTGTCATTATTTATCATCAGTAACAACATAAAACTGTATGTATATTTTTGATATTTAAAATTGACTATGTAAGATTCATAATAATAGTAGTAGTATAGTGTAGATCATAAAACAAAATATTTTTCCTTATTTTCAGGTAATCCAACAGCAGCTTAAGATTTAGTACTCCGTAATTTTTAAATTTAATCTTGACGTAACACTGATTGTGGCTATGTGTTCCTAAACGAATGCCATTAAATAAAACAATCAATCAATCAATTCTACCCGATTTAGAAATTTGCGTTTATTTTTATCTGTCAATGTGAAAAATATTGTAATTACATTTACCTTAATTTTAATTTATATTTTCCTTATTTAAAAACTATTTTGTAATGTCTCCACAAAACTACTGCCTGTTCATTGCTACGTAGTTAAAACGTATGTCACACAAAAATAATGGCAACAATCTCCTGAATCCCGTGTTATAAATATCCACGTTTACATATCTCCAATTCTAAAATTGGCTAGGTAATCTAGGCCAATCTCTCGGGTAGCTAGGTGCGTGTTTGCGAAAGCTTGTCGATTATAATGGTAATATAAAAAATGGCACTAGCAGTGACAAGAGTGATTTTAAGGTGTGAAGAAGCACAGGAGACAAAAATTTTAGGTGTGTACTAAGCCATAGATTGTTATGCATAAATGATAGACTAGTTACATAATTTTCTTATAGCTGTTTTTTGCAAGTATATTTTTGAATAATGGTGTTGCATACCAAAGCCAACAATATTTATGTGTAACTTATAATTCGGTGACATAAATAAGTATTTTTTATTTATTAGAGAGTTATACGATATATATATACTTTCTACAATGACCTTAAATCATTGAATTTAGAACTGTCTTAATTTTTAATAAATAGCTAAATGTCTTTTAATAATAGCCTTTATTTTAAACTGCCTTAGTACTAATAACCACGGTTAAGTTGAATCCTTAACATTAGTCTTTAGACCTACTGCAGATACGGTTGATTTTTACCAGGGATCTTTAGATTAGAGATTTAGGATATTGAAAAACTAGTTCACTGATGCGACGGTTAAGGCTTGGATATGTGACAGTGGGTCAGAGTTAGTAAAAGAGGGCACATGCAAAAAAGTCTTTTTTCTTAGCTCAACCTATTGTACACCCTAACCAAGTTGTGACAAGCTTCATTTATAGTAAAATAAGTAAAATATGGATGATATACACAAAATACAATAAATAAACATGTCATGCAAGCAAGATTGAAATATTTTGCGTTTACTTATATATGGAATTTTGTTATATCAGGGGCAGATGCTGTGACTTCACAAAGGTAAATTTAACATGTTGACTGTCTGAGTGCTTTCTTGAACCATTCCTTATAAGACCAATAATGTTTTAACTGCTAAAACTTAGTTATGTTAATATTGGTGAATGCATTACATTTGATGCATGGACAGTCAATGTGTTATGTCTTCAGGCTCCGCATCCTTTGATAAAACACCATCACTATCTATAATATTCGTAATTCTTACTCTTGTTCCTGGTCAATTTATTTGTCAGTTAAAATATTTTTTATTTTGTTTGCAGATCTGTCAGAATGTCAACTGATGCAAGTACCTGATGCTGTGTACCACCTTATGCGACACACAGAGCTAAAAAGCTGTGATCTTAGTGGGAATGTCATCACTAAGATACCACCCAAATTTGCAGTCAAATTTAGCTTAATTACAGGTAACTTCATTAATTATACTTTATTTGTACATATACATATTATTGTATATTTCTTATGTTAACACATAGTATAGTACTTATGGAAATTATTAAAATTATCAAGTAGACATATCAATACAATTCTGGTGGTTGGTTGCTCAGTTGATCCTGTCAGATAAACCCAGAGTTCATCCCCCCGACCGACCTTGGCACGGTCTCAAAACTAACGTACTAACGGCCCCAGATGACGATCTCGCTGTCCGGATAGCGAGATTAGTCTCTACGACCTCCCCTAATAGGGCCTCCCTCTTAACACGACGCTGACGTCCCCGGGTTCGTCGGCGCCCGCAAGGATACACGAGGTATCAAAGAGTGCCGGGGTGCTTCTCGCCCCCCACTCAATCGCAACCGCACTTGCGTAACGGGAAACTCCGATCCTGGCGGTGACTTACCTTCGGGTTCGATACTCACGCCGGTCAAAGGGACGCCCCCGAAAGGTCCCCCCGCGAGGAGCCCTTGAGCGTTGGGCGCTGTATGGGCTGAGGCTCCTTCAGAGTCTCACCCCAAAAATCCGATGAAGCAGTAATGGCTGCAACAGCCAACTGCATAGTCAGTGAGAAAAAAAACCCAGAGGTATGGGCTTTGATCCCAGTACAGGACCAACATTTATATGATGAATAATTGCATTTGTCTGGAGTCTGGGTGTCCGATATATTTTATATGTATTTACAACAAAATTATATGTATTTATATAATTATATTGTCTTAATATATATTATAGTACAAGCTTTGCTTGCAATGTGTTTAACATATATGTTAGTAGTAGTATTATGGCATTATACTAGATTCTACCATCTTAGTTTAAGCTAAATTGAAGGCTAAGAACTAGAGATGTCTGCAGGGTTCATAGAAATTGATGATAGGGAGTAAAATGCTTTTCTCGTAGAATCTGTATTTATAATTGTAATAAAATCAAATATATTTTATAAAAAGGTGTAATCTAGATAGGTTATACTTGAACAACTATTACTTATTTTGTCGCAGTAGTCAAGGTATTACATAATACTATAAGGATCATGAAGAATTTACTAATTTATGCCCATGGCTCAACTTGTGTGGAGTTTATAATAAATATTTATTTTCTATTTCACATGAAAATTTCTACACTGGGAAAAAGGAATTAGGGTAACCATTTTCTTTCATATATGGGTAACTCCCAGTAACTACCAATCACCATTAAATTTCTTTTAAAGTATCAGTTAAGATGATTTAAAATCATTTGAGGCTAAAGATTCCATTGATTCCTTCATGACATACCTACATGAAAAATTATTGGAGACTCCATGTGTGCAAAAAGTTGCACATAAATATAGAGTGTAATAAAGTAACATTCACTTTTAGTTTTACAACATGAGTTTGTGTTGTGAAAGAACAAATGGAATTGGCACAGGGTGGCAATTGCTTACACTTTGGCTAGTAGTGCATTAAAGACAGGCTGTTGTTAATAGACATTTCTTGAGTTCATATTATGTAATTTCAGATTTAAACCTATCAAATAATCAAATGGCGAAGCTGCCAGATGAGCTGTGCACCTTGGCCTGCCTACAGCGACTAGACATCTCACACAACACATTTGTTGCGCTGCCACTTATTGCCTCACAGTGTCCGAGTTTGCACACCGTGCTCGCACACCACAACCAGATTATTGGTATTTGATTTCTTAACCTTTTTTTTATTCATGTGTCAATATTTTATCATTGGTAATTTAAAAAACTTATACGTTAATTATTTTTAAATATATATAAACCTATGTATTCAAATGAAAGTTCTGATTGTTCAATGTTTTTTGACTAGTTTTCAGCAGGTAACGAACTGATTCCTTGCAATGTTACCCGCGCAATTTTACATTTCTCGTCGCATAAAATGGTGGAACCTATACAAACTTTCTTACCATATTAAAGCCCCTTAGGGGGGATGTTTTATCGCAAATGATAAAACACGTCATTCTTTATTTGCAACTAATTATCTGTATACCAATTTTATGGTTTTATCTACAAAAAGAACCTGATTCCCAAAGTTCATCCCTCAGTATACCCCCCTAAGTAATGATTTTCCAAAAAATGAATATGTAATCCTTAACCCGTCAAGCGTCCCCATACTAAGGAAATTATCCGCCCTTGCCGCATACAAACGGACATACACCTAACTTTATTATATTTATTCCTCTTTATTTATTTTTAGGTATGTTCCCTTATATATACAGTATAAAAAAAAAGTAATAAGAATAAGTTTATGATAAATATAATAAGTAATAATAAATTTATTTACAAATAAAATACATAGTTTTTTATATATAGCACATTACCCGGGGTCAAAATGAACTCTAAGCTACTGTTAATAAAATCCAAAATCCAACTCAAAATGGCGCAATATAAATGGCGGCCGGATCAAATTACCAAAACAATTTCTGATAAAAAAATATTAAACGCACAAAATATTGTCCACCCAAAAATACTAGAACGTAGGACAGGCCATTGGCTTCACTTCTGAATACTTACAATCAGCCTGTCTGATAAAAGTCGTCCTGAAAAAATTCCCCCGCGACACAAGTCGCTTAGGTCCCACTGTGGGACCTTGGACGCGTGACGGTTAATAAAATAAAATTTGGATTTAACTTTAAAAAATAACAGATTTTTACACAAACTTTTAAAAATGTCTTTACCCCTTTAGCATATTAATCTCTCAGTTCCCGGTTTCGGCTTTGCGTTGATTATAGCAGAAGTGCCTCGCTTAATATTTGGTCATAATTGTGCGCTTCTGGTTAAAACAATGAAATTTTTACTGTAGATAGAATGTTGTGCTATTTCGATATGGAGGGAAGTCGAATTCGTCCCCTGTGCAAGGATAGGGAGTTTAAAATTGGAAGGGTACGCGTCCCGATTGTTATTTTTAATTGATCAGTTTATGCTACTAGGCTAAAAATAAAGATTTTACTTTAAAAAAGACAGATTTATACACAAACTTCTAAAAACTTCTTCTAATACTTTGCACCGTCAAGTACATACTTTTTTACAACTGCACCGAATTAACTCCGCACATGAAGTTTCCGCCTCGGGAAGCGTGGTGCAAAGAGGATATCATCCATCGGTGTCCTTTGTCCATCCCCAACCAGAAGATTCAGGCATATCCGGAGCCTTGACTAGTGCTTAAGTTCAAGTTAAAGCAAGTGCGTTTTATTTGTTGAAAAGGTGCTGCTCTTGTTGAGTATATTATCGATGGCTTGGTACTTTTGGGTGAAGAGTTGTTTTCTAGCCTCATTGACAGTCAGAGCTTAACTTATGCGGTTATAAATGAACACTACAAATCTTTCTATTCGTAACATTGAGTCCTCACTTATTTCGCTTGGCATTGACATTATTTTTTTTTAAAGGCGCTGTTTACTTCAGTATGTGTATCAATTTCAGATAAATTTTCCTCCGATATTAATATTTAAAGTCGTTACTAATATTGCGATTATTTTCTAATATTACAAAGCTAAAAAAAAAAAAAACCAGGAATATAAAATTCCATTTTCCAATGGTATACAAACACTACTTATTGTAAATAAATTCATTAAAATCTAACCTTTAAACATGTCAATCAGCAAACAAATCAATCATTATTGCTAGCAAATTCAATCATTGTGCATTGTATGTTTACTCTTTTATTATTTCTGTTAATACATTTTGTCTTTGTTTGCAGAAGTGGATGTCGACAGATTAGCTAGATCCCGCGCTCTTGAATACGTAGATCTCACCGACAACCCCATTCCCCCACGCACACATGACGAACTCAAGCAACTGACGCGACCCTCCGTGTCAATCACTGAACGAGAGAAGGAAGACTGGGAGGAAGATATTTTAATATAAGAGCTGATGCTCTCTTCGGGATAATGCAACTAGGGCCAGGAGCAGAAGTCAGTGAAGAATGGCCATATTTTTATGGATTAGTGCAATGTGAGATGACAAATGTTAAGGTGCTGGCCAAAACTAAACTGTGATTCAAACCTGTTCAGATAGGAAAATGTATTTTATTATTGTTAGGTATGTGAGATGATAAATCTGAAACTAAATAAGTCTTCATTTGAAGAGAAATAATATAGTAGTTTGATAAAATTTGAGGTGCTCAAATTAATATTTTTACTTAATTAGGGTAAGAGAAAATCGAAAATAACATTTAATAGCCGAAATTATGTGTAACTAAAAACATATAAATTGATTTTTTATATCTTTCATGGAATTATATAGAGGAGAAAATAATGTAAAATTGATCTATTGTATTTATCCTGTGGTGTTGAAACTAGTCGATCATTCAATTTAGAGCATTAAGTGCAATGATATTAGGTAATAAATTATTATTGCAATAAGTACGTTTAGTACTTTTTATATTATACCGTAAAATGTATTATTTTATAAAAAAAGATATAAAAAAACATATAGAAAAAGTAACATAAAAGCAATAAATTGAATATTTATGCAAACTATGGTGTATTTATTATTATGTACGTTTTTTATTTTGAAATTATAATTAATAAGGCAGCTTTGGTTTTGGAGTTTATTCTATATATACATCAACATCTTGATGTATCTTAAGTCAATCGTAAAAGCCTAAAGTTTATTTTTTATTAGGTATTGTCCTTCATGGGGTTGTTTAGCAGATTCAACACCCCCGAAATAAAAATTCTGATGTAAATAGGTGTTGTTTTTATTAAAAATCTTTTATATGTATACAGAACAGTATAGGGTACTATTTAAGCACCACTAAAAGGCGTAAGGTCAGGTTTCCTTGGTTGAAAAAAATTACCACTGTCACTGCCCAACTGAAGTTTTTTTTTTTTTGAAAAGATGATTTTTTAGCAAAGTTAGGGTTCATCGTGGCAATAACGCCCACAAGGGTGGTCTAATGTTTTAGGTACTAATAAGGGATTTAATAGGCGGGTGAGATCTATTGCGGAATAAGCGCTAATTATCTATCATATTTTGGCAATATGTAAGCTCTAAAGTAAAACAACAAATTATAAAAACCGGCCAAGTGGTCCTACAGCCCGAGCCATTTGCCATGTTAAATAACCATTACAGCGCCATTTAGCTATTATTAAGCGAAACAGTAACAATTGTTGGCTCAAAACCTTGCTTCTTCAGGATGATCTCAGGTCAGCGGCAAGTACCCTGTAGGTTTTAATTTTTTTGCAAATGCCAAAATATGCAAATGGCCGTATTTTTGCAACACGTTGACTTGTTGATGATGACTATATTTGATGTTAAATTCAACTATAATTCTACGCGTTCCGTAGAAAGACAGACGGGCATATAATAAGTCAATGTTCACTTTCAGCCTAAAGGCTAAGTGTGACCAATTTTTATGCATCAAGTTTCATTCCCGATTCGACTTTCGTGTTGTGCGGTCGTGTTCTAGAGCGTCAAGTGCTCTCTCTGTGCTCCGTGCAGTGGTGACTCAGCTGGTGCGCATTCCTGTGTGGTGTTTTGCCTCAGCGCTGACTACCTGGAATTGTTATTTGGTTTATTGCCCGCAATTCTTGGAAAATCGGCCTGAGTGTTGAGCTTTTCAGAGTTGCAGTCTACCTTAACGTTTCTGAATTAAATAACGTCTCGTTGCTCGGGGGGAAACCTAACGGTGACAACGTAACCCCGGCCGTAGGAGTAGGTTTTAGGTACACACCAAGCAATCCGTAGCACTGCGGGGCGCTTGGCCACATTTAGGTATTCTTGCTCCTCGCCAGCAATGGTGGGGAGTCACTAGGTACACACCAACTACACCTCGGCCACTCCCGCGATGGCCGAGCAACTCAACGGCTTGTCCCCGGACCAGTTAGGGGCAATCGTGAAAGATCTAGTTCGCGATCGCCCAGAGCTGGCCCACGCCATCATCAAGGCTGTAGGGCCTACCTTCACTGCGTCCAGCACAACCGCGCCCCGCCCGTCCGTTTCATCGCGTTCTCCCCGCTCGCGCTCTCTATGCCGCGTCCCGCACTCCCGGGACCCGCGACTCGGGCCAACCCTGAGCCAGCCGCCATGGACACCACCCCCGCCGCCACCTCTTCGTCGTATCGTTCGTAATAAGGGGAGGCTTTTCTTGGGCCTTCGACCCAGCCTACTTTAAGGTCGTGTACGCCGAATACGTACAGATCCACGCTCTCAATCAAATGCTCAGCTTCATGGCTAAGCATCGCGAGTTCTTCGCCGCCCTCCGCAGGGTGGCCCCCAAACCTTAAAAACCAAAATGGATTGCACAACCGCACGCGAAAAACCCCGGTCCGTCTCCTTAGGCTATTTTAACGCCAACAGTCTTCGAAACCAAAGAGAGGAATTATCGCAATTCCTCTCGTCCCAAAAACCGGACGTCTTCCTCATCCAGGAAACGTTTCTAAAGCCCGCTGTCCTCACCCCTTCGATCGCGAACTATTGCACCGTCCGTAATGATAGACCTGCCTCCAATCTAGGAGGCACTCTCATCTATTACAGGCGCTCCCTGCATTGCTCCCCTATCGATCTTCCATCACTTACGAACTTAGAAGCATCCGTCTGCCGCTTAGCGATGACCAGCCATCAGCCGATCATCATTGCATCGGTTTATCTCTTGCTGGAGAGCGACCTTCAGTCGCTCTTAAATTTAGGCGACGCCGTCATTCTTGCCGGCGACCTTAATTGCAAGCACCGTCGCTGGAACTCTTCAGTTACTTCACGGAGAAGCAGACTCCTTGACGATTTAGTTGACAGACTATCATCGCTCCCATAACGCCCACTTACTCTCCCCACAATACTCGGAACAACCCTGACGTACTCGACATAGCACTTCTAAAGAATATGTAAGGCTAAGCTTTCGCTCTATAGAGGTGCTTAACCTTTTCCTCCTCCGATTAGGTTCCCCTTCGGACTCTCCTTCCGACACTAGAACCGTGATGGACTGGGATAAATTCGGGCAATTGCTCGAAAATTCCAGCTCGCCACATCTAGATCGCGTTCCCGATATAATCTCTTCCGCGACCGACTTAAACGTAGCTAGCGACTCACTAACTAGCCACCTGACCGCCACCGTTGGCGAGTGCTCCAGACAAGTGCCGGTTGGTGATTATCACCACCTAATCCTGCCTCAGCACATCAGGTCGCTAATGACTGAGCGTAACGCGGCCCGCCGCGCGCGCGATCGCGCTCCCACAATCGAAAATAAAGCTTGCTTCAACGATTTACACCGCCGTGTAAGAACCGCTGTAGCTGAGCTTCGCGCCCAACGTTTCGGTGATCTGATGGAGAACATTTCTCCTTCTCACCAAGCTTATTGGCACTTAGCCAGAGCTCTAAAATCCGAAACCGCCAACTCTCTCCCTCCGTTAACTCGTCCCAACAACGTTCCCGCGTTCAATGACGACGAACACTCATGCGTCCATCAAGTCCTCCGTATCACGGAACATATTCTCACTGGCTTTCAACCAGTATTATGTAACTGCAATGTCAGTTTAGAAAAAAAAAATCAAGTTTAAAAAATGACGGATTTTCACACACACTTCCAACTAGGCTTGCCAACCTTAATTTACAGATTTGCAGAATATTTGCAATCAAAAAGCGGAACCCATCTATCAAAGAATAGAAAGGCGAGAAACAGAATAAGGAATTAGATTTAGCTTCCATTTTTTCAATAGTTTTACTTAATACTACCTAGTTTAGAAAACCCGCAGACTTCAGTCATTTTTGCAGGATTCTTACAGAAACTCTGATGAACCGGATGATAACAAGTAGGATTTCATACGATTTTTCGTACCGACAGCCAGCCTTACTAGAGACTCTTGCTTGATATATATTTATAATAGGTTCAACCAGTTCCACCCGCTTAAAATCTATTTAAGGGGGAAATCTCGATCGGGAAACAAATTATACTATGTCGAAGGATTATCGGACTTTTAAACTATCCCTATGCGAAAAACTAAGTTACTTCCATACTCGTTTGCGTAGTAAAGAAAAAGTCGTGAAAGAAAGAATAACAAACAGATAAAAAAACTATTGCTTTAGCAGTAGGGAGCATTTTTTCCTACTCGGGGAACTACTAGTCCCTTGAAAAACTTGGCCACTGTTCGAAGATTTAGGAGTTACTATAATGCATGCATCTGCGGGACGCATCCTCAAAGGCAAAAAAAATGGAACGTTCTACCTTCCGTGGGACGATTGGCAACCCTACTTCCAAACCACCTTTTACAGGGAATGAATTTAGGGGACGTTATAACAGGAACCTCGTTTCAAGACCCAGTAGTTTGGACTGTGCGTTGATATGTAGTCAGTCTGTTTACTCTTGAAAAACGATAAAATAAATCTACAATATGAATATAGACTTTATATCGTTCTGAGAAAAGGACACTTAATAAAGTCTGATATCCCCGGTGCGATGAAAAAAACTATTTCGGCATGATATCGACTACACACTACTACTACAATGGCCCTGCGAACGCTTAGGTTGTGGGATGAGCTTCCTGCCAAGGTTTTCTCTGAGGACTACAATACGAGGAAGGGGCGGCAACGCGCGAGTAATGCCTCTTGTGTTTCAAGCGTCCATAGGCTGTGGTGACCACTTAACTTCGGGTGGACCGTTAGCTTGTACTACCTTAGCGGTATTTTTTTTAAAAAAACGTGTGAGTTAAAGCAACTAGCAAGTTGCAATTTTTCTAAAATTTATTTTTTACGTGAATGTCGACGGTGCAACGTCATCGTTGCTGTCCGTCCGTAACAATGCTCTTTCATTGACTGGAGAGTACTGGAGACACACAGATCTTGTCTTGAAATTGACCAACAAGTTGCGGACCTATGTCTTATAGATTGATTTATTGATCACCAGTTTCAAAAGTAACAAACAAAAGTAAATATTTAAACTAGTTAAAAATTTAAGCGGTCTTATCGCTGTTTAGCAATTTTTTCCCGACAACCACGTTCTTAAAGAGAATAAAGAAGTTTCGTGCTTGGTAAGTGGTGAATT
Source organism: Apoda limacodes (assembly GCA_946406115.1). NCBI lineage: Eukaryota > Metazoa > Arthropoda > Insecta > Lepidoptera > Limacodidae > Apoda > Apoda limacodes. Next base: position 8,243,551 of record OX291546.1, read on the forward strand.
AAATGCTTAGCCAAGTATTATACACATATAAAATTAAGGCATCAGGCTTAATAATCGGAAAGGTAACGCCATATTCGCAAAAGGTTGAAGCTTTTGCGAATATGGCGTTACCTTTCCGATTTGCTCGTCGAGCATCTTTTTGCGAACAATGCTAGATTCGGTCGTAAAGAATTCGTCCGGCTGCTCCCTCTTGAAGAAAAATTCTAGTTCAAATAGGTACTACACACAGATAGGTACGAGCAGGTATGCACATAAGTACATTTATAATAATAATGTGATACAAGTAACACTAGTTGAGTTTTGTTGGCAACCATATAGCGCTATGACGACATCGCATTGACTAGAAGGCCTAAATGCAGCTGTGTCGTCAACAGAAAGTTTATCAATGCGCATCGTTTGGCCGGTAATTTTAGTTTGCAAATAAGCATAAGCAAGCAACTAACTATTACGTTTTATCATCTATAGTAAAGCCCTTGCTAGGTCGTGACGTATAGTCAACACCTATATGTGTACATAAACAATGGATGAGGATGAGTCAGTTAAAAATTTGGTGATAGCAGCAGATTGCACTATTTTAGAGTCAGATACATAAGTATCATCGCTCGAGTCCATAGTCTCAGTAAAAGCTATTCGGACTCCTCTACCGAAGACGAATTGGCAAGAAAAAGTTTCTTTAATGTTGTATACTGCCCGTGAATCTCAAACTTGCGCATAGGACACTATTACACTATTACAGTACCACATCGTCTACTTCAAGGAAATGCAAAAACTTTTCGACAACTCTTTCGATAATTTGTCGCAGTATACCTCATATGTGCAGATAAGTTTTCATAACAATCACGAAAAGGTAGGTATATATGTTGCTATAGGATAAGTTAAATCAATATATAAATATTGATTTTACTTAAAATTATTAAAATTCAATGGATAAATATAGTTAGTAAATAGACTAATTTAAATAAGGCTTCTTGTGGATATTCATCAGATTCAGAATGGGTCACAAACAAACGTCACGACACGGGTTAGATAGGTAAGTTTCCTTAAAGGTTTTCACGGTTCAAAATCCCTTTGTAACGCTGAAATCATATACCTAAAATATAGGGCCGCATCCGCACCGGCAGGTGGCTTAGCGCCTAAAGGTTGGATGGTTGCTACCGGTTTGTTACATGTTCAAAGAGAATTGTAAACTAGCTACATGTCAGGCGACTAGATAGGCGGTAAGCTTAGCGCTTCGCTAGGTGCTTGGCTGGACGCCTAGTTTACTGCCTGGTGTGTATCTAAGTACTTAACAAATGTTGACTAGCCACGCAGGCTCAGTTCATGGCCATCGTGTTTGTGTGTAAGCTAAGCTAAGGCGCCCAGCTAGGCGATAAGCAAGCCACCAGTACCCATCCTAGTGACTTACCAGGGGTGTATCTAACCTCTAGGCGCTAATTAAGCCACCGGCCGGTGCGGACGCGGCCTAATAGTTAACACAAATTTAGTTTTAGTTCGCTACGATTCCATACAGGTGTTTTATGACACATGTTCATTCTATGGATATTTTAGGTGTCAGATACAAAAAAAATTAATGTTTCAATAAAACTTTTATATTATCTTAGGTTTCAGTGACATTTCAAAAAATTTTGCAAGATAAATTTTCTATATACTGTTTTATACATTCGTATATATTAGATATTCCATTTACTTTCGTAGATACGTAAATCTGTATCAACAACATCTGGTGGTTTTGGCTCCACAATGGCGGGTCATGGGACAGACGACGACCCTAGTCTGAAAGGTTTAAGCCGTTACTTTAATAACCAAACAACTAGAGGACGAGCAAATGTTAGTATATTATATATAGTTAGTATATTTAGATATAATACTAATGTTTATTAGTCACCACAGTATATAAAATACTTTATTAAAACCGGTAGTACTTCATGCAACTCTCCGCCCTAAAGTTGACCACACGACCACTCCATACCTGTTGCGATCCTGTTACCGATCGCATAAAAAACGTACATATTTGTCTCGTAGTCTACTGATTTAACTCCTATGTTTTTTGTATAAACAGTCAAACAGTATGGATGTGGTCCACGGTACTAAAGCCTTTTAGAAACCCAGCCTGTTCTGGTTGCTTAAACTCGTCAAGTCTCCCAGCAAGACGATTCGTGACGACTCTAGAGAACAGCTTTTACACATGGCCACAGAGAAAGAAATAGATGGCTTAGGAGCGATATCAATCGGTAGTTCTTAAGAAGACTGTTGTCTCCCCTCATAAAGAACAATAATACCACTCTCCCGCACCCCGTCTCCAGTGTAATGCTGTTGTGAATTATAGAGCTTAAAGACATTAAAGAGCTTAGCTAACTCCTTTAGCATTGAACTTCCATAAACTTTAGAAGCTCAGTCGTACGTTATGCCGTCATCGTCCGGAGCTTTAGCATATAGCCGCCCTAATCTCGCAACAAACCAGTATATTTTTGCTACAGATTTGTATGCCTATAAGTAACACAACAATTTTTTACAGGTTTCCAAAGTAACAATGTCTCTTGTGGCAATTTACTACATATACAGCAAGTTTTTTAAACCCAAGAAATAACGTGATCTAGACAAATGTAAGTTAACAATAAATACCTAATCTATCAAACAACGCGTACATAGGAACATAACTATATCCTCAAACTATATAACTTGTGATCAAAAGCATAAGAATAAATAAAGGGGTATTATTTCTTATAATATGCAAAACGCAACAACATGGGGCGCCGCGCCGGGCGGGTTAAAAATCCCGGCCTAGTACAAGTTGAATTTACGTGAACCTAGTGTTCCGTTCGTGTTGCCATCGCTTGTGTCCCTTGATGACTTATTGTATAATACTATAATAATGACCAATGTTCATTGATTCTGGTTCCAATACTACTTTTACTTTCCCTGATATAACTCTCAACACAGTCACGAGAAAGGCGGCATTAGCGTTTTTGTAAGACTTGTTGCTACAAAAGCTACAAGCAAGGCCCAAATAACTGCTGCAACTCCTGGAATTATAAAATGGATATTCTGGCAAAAGATTGACTACTGTTTTTTAGCAACCAAAATGTTACCGGAAAAAACTGATAAACAAGCGTACAATTTCCTCCCTACTACCGTTAGGAGCTTCGGTATAGAAGTATTAGGAGATTATATAATTTATAAAACCAAAACTGACCAAAATATGAAGAAAATTCGCGTGGTGTTCACTGATTCGTAAACATAGGGCATATAGAACCGGTACCGGTTGCAGGCTTTCTAATACCCGGTTCTACTCAACATCAGAACCGAGTCGCCCGTGTGTAGTTTATAAAGACACTTGAGATGTTATACAAATATAAAAAAAAAAACAATTAAAACACCCTCGAGATCGCGCGAAATTGCTTCTACAGGCTCAAAGTTTTGTACCAAATAAATGACTTTTTAGTGTTACCTACCATGTCTGTGCATTCAGGGTCTCACCATGGTAGTGAAAATATATTTTTACCGGAAGTTTTTTTTATGGATTATCGGAGTCAGCTGTAGATATTAGGAAGTTGAAAATATTATCAAAATTATTTTGAAGACAACTTGGAGCCAGTCTGCATATTTAAGCTTGTATTTAGGATGCCGATTGAGGGAGGGAGAAAGAGTAACTGAATGAGAATTGGTAATAATTATTGGGAAATGATCACTCATGGAGAACTTTCCGAAGAAGAATGGATGCTAAGAAAGGACTAGAAGCACTAATATCTTCTGCTGATTTAGGGTTTTGGGTAGGTGAAACCCTTGGAGTGGGAGAACCATCAATAATTACACAGATGTTATAATTATAAAAAGTCCTTTAAGGTAGGCAGAAAATGAGTCACAGTAATGTTAACCCCATGAAATATTGTGGGCGTCCTCAAGAATAAAAAGCTGCGGCAAAGAGGAAGTTATTTGTTGTAAATCAGGAATATAACCCGTCTAGGATCAGAAATGTAGATTGAAATGAAAGTAATATCTATAATACGAGCTGCAACAACATTAAATTATGGAGAATTGCGACGAAGTGAAATCTGCTGAGAAGGAAAAATACGATCAATTTGTAGCAAAGAATAAAGATTTAAAATATTTTCAAACATTGAAAGAAAAATATGAAAAAAGACTGCCACGTGGTAGGTTGGCATAGAACTTAGAACACAAGACTATTTATTAATATTAATATTCTATTACAGATAAAAAAATAAAATTATATGAAAAAAAATAACGTGCGCACGAGAAAATACACGAAAAAAAGAAATATAAACACAAATACTATGCAAAGAAAAAATATAAAAGCGAATCACGCGAGAGCGAAAGGGGGCTGTTAGGTCGTTTCTTTTTAAAACGCTTAAAATATTTACAGAATATTTAGTTACATATTTATTTAAAAATAATTAATTAAATTAAAATAAAACAAATATTTAAGGGGGGCTCCCATACAACAAACGATTTTTTTGCCGTTTTTATAGATAATGGTTCGGAACCCTTCGTTCGCGAATCCAACTCGTACTTGGCCGTTTTATTTTAAAGTCCACAACTCTTCGCCTAATTGTAATCAGTGGTGACAAGAATGTAGGAGGTCCAACAAGTGAACGCAGCCCGCATTTTTCGTACCTACCATGGTATGCAGACCAGGTTTAAGTGATTATTTCTACGCAACAATGATATTACTATAGATGTGGGGACAGATGGTTGGTAGTTTAGCTTTGTAAATATTACATCAAGCTATACCCAGGTACATTTTTCTGGATGAAATCGCCGCTTATTTAATAGGAATGAGTCAGTAAAGTGGATCATTAAATAACTGAAAAGCCATCAATAAAGAAACAAACAATATACATTAGGCACCAAATATAGGGCGAGGTTATTAGGTACATACCAAATAAATGGTTTCTTTTCAATTATGGTTTTTTTAAAAACGTATTCAGTTTCTGGCAGTATTGCTAGAATGGGGGTTTTTTTGCTCCATTCTGGGGAAAAATAAATTGTTGGAGAAACAAAAAACAAAAAAAAATGATATGGGAATATTTGGGAAGGGAAAAGGTAAAGGTGGCAGATGGCAACACTGTGAATAAACAAAAAAAAAAAACTTGCTCGAATTTGCGTTACATAAGGCAAATTTAACAATTTATTAGGTAAGTAATAGACACTTTTAGGTAAGCAATTAAGTAAATTGAATTCAAAAGCACTATAATAATGCCTTTTTTATATGCATTAACAAATATTTCTGTTTTAGAAGTATGGCCGGAGACTCTGTTGACGGATCCCAACTAAAAGGGCTGTCCAAATACTTCAATAGTCAGACATTTAACGGCCGAGCTAATGTGAGTATATAGAATTATTTTTATAATTTCCCAGTAGTAGTATACAGTCTAGCAATTCGATAAACAGGTTAGAGAGATAATCAATATAACCTAGAAGGCAATAACTGAAGCGGGGCGACCTTCGCACCACAAGGCCGGTTAGCAATAGAATCCCAAATACACTAGAGATTATTCGCATACAACTGCTGAGGACATTTGGAGCTAACAAAGTCCCTTTTTTATTTCAAACTGGCAGCAATGAGCAGAAACGTTAAGAGGATTTAGGCTAAAACTTATTTTTTTTTGCACACCTTTTCATAGCTCACTTCAACAACAAAAACACTGAAAATGGGAAAATAAGTAATCATATTACCACACATTACTAATTGCTAATATATAATATGTCAGAACTCAATGGAAAGTAGAATGATAGGGAAAAGACTGTCTGATTGAATAAAAATTACAACCATTAAGAAACAAACAAGAACAAAAGATGTCATGAAAACAATAAAAAAGTTAAAGTGGAAGTGGTCAGGCCATACAATCAGAGCAAGTGAAAAATGGTCATAATTAGTCATGCCCTGGTACACAAGTAACAAGATAAGAAAACGAGATAGACCATTTAGACGGTGGGTTGATGACATCAAAGCCATAGCAGGCAACATATGGACAAGAGTAGCTAAGGACATAAAGAAATGGGGACAGTTGGAGGGGGCCTTTGTCAATCAGTGACATACAGACAGGGAGTTGATGCATGACAAAAAGTGTAATAAAAATTATTTTTTATGTAACTTGCCTGAATAAAGGCTATTATTATTATTACTAATATTGCCTATGATATAAAGTAAAATTAGTGTCACCATTCTCTTATCAGCCTCATTCGTCCCCACTGTTGGGGCACGGGCTACCTCCATCAAAATTGATTTGAGACGTAGTACACAAGTGGAGCCAGACCATATTGTGGACTTAACATATGTCTTTTTTGTCATATGCAGGTTTTGTCACAATGATTTCATTCCCCATAGAGCCTCCACCACTCGGGACGCAATGTTAAATCAAAACCTCTGCCATCACCAACTGTTTACCAACCTATGTAGATAGGTAGTTATAGAGCAGATATGAGGCACTGTCACCCTAATGTCACCTTTGAGTTTTTTGATCCTTGCCACATACTTAAATTAATTAAGGTTATTTAAGTGTTCATTGTGATTGTTTAACCCTGGTACTGTGGCACACCAGTGACAAACCGCAACATGTGAGGTGAGGAGGAGGAGTTTGCTAACAAACTTTAGCAAGTGCAAAATTGAACCGCGCTGTGTGGCTGTTTTCTACACTATGCAACCCCAATCCGCACCCATGTCTCAGTGTTGGTTCTTTTTTTTAAATATATATTGTTTGATTGTGGTGTTATTCACCTTGAATTGGTTTTAGTTCAAATTGATTCACTCTCATCTCACTGATCTTGTTGAAATTGTTTTGTAACAAATTTGAAATAGAAAAGTCTGTCTAAGTTTATAGTAGGATGTTTCTATTAACCTATAATAGTAGTGGCTTTGATTCTAAAAGGTCAGATCTAATTGTTTTTACACCACTGATATTTTTTTGCGGCATACAAGATTCAATGTGACCATTATACCATGTATAGATGTGTGTGTTGCGCATAGTGTCGAACCTTCTCAAAATTGAAGCAATAAATTATGGTGGAGTAAATACAAAATTTCATTTATTACACTTAATTACTCACTAATATTTATCATGTCTACCAGGATCAGTAGCATGTAAGCTTAAAACTTTATAAAGACCTTTTGTTTTTAAGGTACAATTGTACAATTTATTACTACATTTTCAATTTAAATAAAACTAAGATATTTTCCTATTGTTGCGTACCTGCGTATGTGCGTGATGTATACCTAATGAATTATAAACTATATTACTAAGTCGACACCAGCAGATATCTGGAATTTTCTTAAAGCTCATGGCCATAGCAAAACTAGTTAATCAAAGTAATTGTAGCCTTTCTCCTAATGATTCACCTGTATTAGATAACAAAACTCTCCACTGTTTCGATTGTTAGTTGTATGCCTTCCCTTTCTGATTCCTTCTGCTTCCAACCTTTTAGTTTTATTTATCTCCTTCAATCTAAGCTGTCCTTACCATCTGTATGCTGACGATCTCCTGCTACATGTTCAAGCTAAAACTAAAGACATTGCAGTTAAACATAATAATTGTGTTGTAACCAGGGTGACCATTCTTTAACCAGTATTAAATGCTTGCCATTGCCAGCAAATTGATTTTAATGCTTTGGCACTGTTTCATTTGATGGAGCAATTGTAGTTTAATGTGACAGCATTATGGATCTTGGGACTTTATATTCACCCTGACTTCAACTAGAACACCCAAATTAAGTCAGTTGTAAAACTGATCTCAAGTCACCTTACACCGTGCAATCTTTGATCTTACCTCTCATTAATTATGCACATGTGTGTTATTATGACTTAAATTCTTTTTTTTTTTCAATAAACTGGACTGCCTCCGAAATAACTATTCATTGTATATATGGTCTGCATAAATTTGACCACATTAGACACTCTATTCTATTTTAAACAACCCTAATTTTCTGAGCTTATTTTAAGTTAATTAGTTCTCACTACACAAATGTGAGTCTTTGTTCCTCTGAAAGTCGTTTTCAAACCTTGTCACTGCCCTGGTTTTGTCTCATATTCATACACAGTTCAAGCCACAGGATTCTAGAACCACTTCATGAAGAAATTTGTAGAGCACAGAGTAAAAAATGATTGTGTCTGGCTCTGCATTCCAATAAATCAAATTTAAATACTTAGATTCTGACTACAGTTCTGGTAGTCACGTTTCACATCCGATACATCCCTAGGTTATAGGAGGTCCATAGTTTTATCTATAATATTAAGATCCTGAAATTCTAAAAAAATAATCGACAGAACTTAATGTTGATGATTTAGTGATTTTTTTTTTAAATTTGCTAATTCTATATTAAGTCAATCATTGTTATGTTGTGATCTATGATGAGTCATGGGCTCTAGATTACCAAAAACAAAATCCTTTAAGTTTATAATACCTCGAACTGTGAGAAACCTAATTACCTTTTAATGGACTAGTTATGGAAGTAAATGATGGTAGCTGGATGTAGAAGACAGAGGGAGAACTGGTGCACCAAGGCTTGTATCCAGAAGTAGACCACTCCACTGTTTCGATTGTTAGTTGTATGCCTTCCCTTTCTGATTCCTTCTGCTTCCAACCTTTTAGTTTTATTTATCTCCTTCAATCTAAGCTGTCCTTACCATCTGTATGCTGACGATCTCCAGCTACATGTTCAAGCTAAAACTAAAGACATTGCAGTTAAACATAATAATTGTGTTGTAACCAGGGTGACCATTCTTTAACCAGTATTAAATGCTTGCCATTGCCAGCAAATTGATTTTAATGCTTTGGCACTGTTTCATTTGATGGAGCAATTGTAGTTTAATGTGACAGCATTATGGATCTTGGGACTTTATATTCACCCTGACTTCAACTAGAACACCCAAATTAAGTCAGTTGTAAAACTGATCTCAAGTCACCTTACACCGTGCAATCTTTGATCTTACCTCTCATTAATTATGCACATGTGTGTTATTATGACTTAAATTCTTTTTTTTTTCAATAAACTGGACTGCCTCCGAAATAACTATTCATTGTATATATGGTCTGCATAAATTTGACCACATTAGACACTCTATTCTATTTTAAACAACCCTAATTTTCTGAGCTTATTTTAAGTTAATTAGTTCTCACTACACAAATGTGAGTCTTTGTTCCTCTGAAAGTCCTTTTCAAACCTTGTCACTGCCCTGGTTTTGTCTCATATTCATACACAGTTCAAGCCACAGGATTCTAGAACCACTTCATGAAGAAATTTGTAGAGCACAGAGTAAAAAATGATTGTGTCTGGCTCTGCATTCCAATAAATCAAATTTAAATACTTAGATTCTGACTACAGTTCTGGTAGTCACGTTTCACATCCGATACATCCCTAGGTTATAGGAGGTCCATAGTTTTATCTATAATATTAAGATCCTGGAATTCTAACAAAATAATCGACAGAACTTAATGTTGATGATTTAGTGATTTTTTTTTTAAATTTGCTAATTCTATATTAAGTCAATCATTGTTATGTTGTGATCTATGATGAGTCATGGGCTCTAGATTACCAAAAACAAAATCCTTTAAGTTTATAATACCTCGAACTGTGAGAAACCTAATTACCTTTTAATGGACTAGTTATGGAAGTAAATGATGGTAGCTGGATGTAGAAGACAGAGGGAGAACTGGTGCACCAAGGCTTGTATCCAGAAGTAGACCAGATAATGATGTTGACGATTTGTAAAATGTCTCATTTTTAACTGCATTCAAGGGACCTTCATTTTAGGTTATAAACCTATAACCCTTTTTTACTTCTAAAACTTCATAAGTTTAGAAGCCTCATTTTGTACTCTAGTTAAGTCTTCTGTTTTCTTTTTCAGGTTGCAAAGGCGACATATGCTTTCTTCGGCGTAGTTATTTTATATTTCACATTAAAACCTAAGTCAAAGTGAATTTAATTGTTACACCATATTGAAATTTATTTTCTTAAGTTGTACAATTTTAATTTTTAGATGTAATAAATAAATGTCTTAACTACCTACACTTTTATTATTTTGAAACCTTGGTATAATGATCAAAAAATTAGCCTTTGTAACTATCCTGTTGCAGTAGACAATAAAACACTGGCTTTAAAATTTACTTAATGTCTGCAGAGCTCAAAAGAGACTGTTTTATATATATGTGTTCTGCTGCCTTAATGGACATCTTTCTCCATGTACCATGGACTAGTTTTATCATCACAATGGAACTAAACTGGTGACAATATCCATAAGTAAGCACTTGAGCATAATTCAGATGTATGAGCCTACTCAGGAATCGTATCAGAATTCATTGTTTTGTGGTTCTCCGTTCCTTATTGGTATAAAAAAAAGATAACGAACTTTTTTCTTTATCAATATTTGTTTTTTAATAAATATTCATTCATGTAGTAATTTCTGAAATGAATAAAACAAAAAGGAAACACCAAATAATAATCGAATCTTTAATTTAGTACATGAGTATGATGAGAGATATGAATAAATAAAATAAATTGGATGCATTGGACTTAAAACAGTTTTTTAAAATTGAACAGTCTTAATAAAATAGAATATTAGTTACTGTTGCATCATAGTATTCTTTGGTACATGATCAAAATATTTTGATGTTTGTCTTATCTTATTAATATATTATTAGATTTACTAAGAATAAGAATGAGACTTTCTGAACATTTCTTATCGGTATTTTTGTGCATTAAACAAATTAAAGATTACAAAGCACTAGCACCCTTAATTAAAACTGTAGCCATGGACGTAGCCAGAGTTCCACCATGGGCTACAAGTGTCTATAACCACAAGCGTCGTAATTTTTTTACATATGAAAATAGTATTTTCTACCAAGTCTGCTCAGTCTAGTCCAGTCTGCCCCACCCTAGCCCAGTCTACCTTACCCTAGCATATTCTGACCTACCCTAGCCTAAAAGCTGACTACGCCCATGATTGTAACAATGTGAAATCTATAACTAAATGTGAAAAATAGCAGACATGGATATCACTGAAAGCATTTGCATACCATAAATACGTTTTGTTTACTAGATATAAGCCTTATAATTCAAGACTACTCACTGCCTTATCCATGAAGCCAAATTAATTTTATTGCACTTCCAAAATCACAGAATATTTTAACTTTGGGCTTCAAGGCCAAGACTGTTTTCAAGCCTTCATTCTTCAGCATGTGGTTTGCTATAAGTCCCATATAGATCTCTATATGACTAGTTTATTCATTTGTTCTCAAAAATGCATCTATACAAAATCCTACCTAAAACTAAGGCTATAGACCATAGCATAACGCGGCGTAAAAAACCATTTTTTCATAAATACATAGTAGCATTATTCATAAATTATAATCACAGTCAAATTAAGCTCCAATCCTTTAAATATTTAGTGTGAAATTGCGTCAAGACAGTACTACACTGCTTTATGCATACAATTAATAAATTTCAAAATTATGTTATTATTCTTTAAAAAATTTATTAAAATATTAAAATTTTGAAACACGAAAAGGGAATGTAGGTACTTTAGCACTTTTATTGCATATACAAATACATATATCTGTCATAGCTACTAGTTAAAATACAATAACTAGCCATACAATAAATACTGGTCCATACATATAATTAATATATAGATAAAACCAAAATTTCTACAACTGAATTTAATATCATTATAATGAGTATTTTAATAGAATGAATACATAAATATAGAGATTCAGAACTAGCTAAAGAGTAGTAATTACGAGTAATAAAAGCTAAGTAAAAAAAATATATTAAAATATCAATTTATAATACTGTATTATTAGCCATTTCAACCAAATATTTTACATTTTAATTAAAACAATATCAAAAGTTATAAACCCGAATTACCTAGCGGTGTATAAGATCGCCCCATATGAAATAGTGAAAATATTTGTTCAGTCCTTTTGATTTTCAGTAATGGTCCTGTAAAATTATGTTTTATGCACATGCGTGGTTTTTACTCTCGGGCGACATTAGAATATTGTACCAACTTAAAATTTCAAAAGTCAAACTCTAGTGCATTTCTTCTACACGACAGTAAGCGTTAGAGTTTACTCTCTGGCAAAAAGGAAATATTCCATTAACTAATCTAGGTTTTTTTTCTTCAAAAAAATATAGAGCGTTAAAATTTTATGCTGGCATAATATTCTCTTTTCTAAAAAATATTAATTTAAAACACATTTAAAAATATAAATTTAGATTATTCTTACATCCTTTTTGGTATTTGCATTGAAAATGGCAACACAGGCCCAAATTTATATGCTTATTTTGGATTGTTCCCCTGTGTCCAACTATTCTGTCCAACTAGTTGTACAAACAAGGATTTTTTTCCCCGTAGTCCAACTAAATAGTTGAACATTGGAAAACCGAAATTCACAGTGCCCGTTGTACAACTGCATGGCCAGTTGGACCACTACTTACATTGTTTTTTGTAAATATTCAAAATAAATATCCTGAAATCTATACGATATGTTGAATATGATCAATTGAACTCTAAACTTTAATGAAAATCGCCACCTTCTGTGAGGGATCCTATATTTAATATTAGGATTTATATATCATTCCTATAATAACACAATAGAGTGGCGCCACAAATTGGCTATAGAAGGTAAATAAAACTGTTCCAATATCAAGTTTCAAGTATCAAGATTAAAATAAATCGCTTTGAATGATGAAAGGAGACAGCAATGCAGTGTTGTGAGGTAGGCATGCAGTGTATACTGGTCAGTGTCCTAACAAATAAGTAGAAATAACACTGCGTTCCAACACTAAGTTTCATTCTTCCCATATTTGCCTAAATGCACACCTAATTGAAGTAGTTCGCGTCTGATCTGAGTGTATCGAGGCAGCAATTACTGTATGCAGTGTTATATACTGGTCGGTGGCCGGGCGAGCGAGTACAGTGCAGGCGCAGTTGCGGGAGCGGCGGCGGGTGTAGGCGCGTCACCCTCCGAGTCTGACTCCTCGGAGGAGACACGCTCGGCCGCGCTCAGCGCCACGCGCGCATACTCGTCCGTGTCTATGCTCTTGCAAAAGTGGATCGCGTACCTACACACATATATCAAAACTAGGACACGTACTTTTCTGTTATTTTTACAGTGAATTAGTTACTACAGTCCATAGTAACTTTATCTACCTATATCTTACAAAACCATATAATTAACTATAGCCTATAACCAAATGGAATAATATAACTACCAAATCGTTAAAATATTGTGATACAAGTGAGCAAGATTGACACAAGGCAGGATTTCAGCCCGAGCCGTAAGGCGAAGGCGTAATGGAGCCTAGTGTGTAATGAACATAGCTCACGAGTGCCATACAACATTTTTCAACACTTTTGCACGGAAAAAATAATAAAACATCACAACACATTATGTTAACACAAATATTTGGGAGAAAATGGCGCGCTGTTACTTCTTTCGCGCACAGCGCTCATGGAAGTAAACACACTATTATTGAGTTAACTACCAATACTCACTAGTGTAGACATGATTTAGCGTGTTCTATTAAATGGATTATAAACGTAAAAGCGACTTTATGAAGCCATTTTATGAGCAAGTGTGTTGCATAAATAATTAAAATCATGCCATAAGTAAACTCATATCCTCTGTTGATAATATTAGTAGATTCTTAAAACAAAACAAAATTTAAATACCCTCCTTTTTACTCTTACGATTCTACCAAAAGGTCGTACGTAACAATTGAAAGCTTTGGTCTCTCCCTAGCCCTTTGGAAATCAGGCGTGATGTATCATATCTACTATATCATAATCATATAATATCGTAATCATAAGGGAGAGAGTGGAGCTTACAACTTATCCGGCCCAAGTCCAGCGCAGCGCAATATAGACTAAACTTTTAAAAATAAGGTTACTGGCCTATTATATTTGCGAAATTTGTAATCCATAAAAGAGAAAAAAAAAAAAATATTGTGTAATTTGTTTTGATTTTAAAATGTTCAGGAGTGACAACACTAATGAATTAGCAGATACATAATTATTTGCTTCTTGTTATAACTTCACAAACTATATTAGTTCTTAATTATTATTATTGAGGAGCACAAGGCATATTTTTTTGCTCACCCCTGCCCCTACATAGCTGCCAATGGCAAACTTGGCACTATATACGGTACAATAATCCGTTTAAATTATGATATAACCCAACAATAACCTAATTTATAACAGACTTCGCAAAAGCTGTGGTTCTCAAATAGACCTTTTTATGTTTCAGATCGCCATTTCCAATACAACTCAAATTTTTATTACTGTACCAAATTACAACTTAAAATTGAAACTCAATACGGATAGAAAGCACCGACCGATTGAAACGCATGTATCATACCAACCTAAAATTCAAACTTAATTATTGAAATCGATAACAACATAATAAATACATTTTCCTAAACTACAGAGAGAGTCAGCACTAAACCTTACACTGATCATAGAGATATTGTATTTTTATAGGTGCTAAGTTTTTATAATTTACTAGGAATAAATCTTTATTTAAATCAAAGCGCTATGCTGCAATTTACTAAGTATCGAATGGCGCTGGTTCTGTTACTCGCAATTCGTTGTTTACTTCATAGTAGATAATTAAATATTACCTGAGTTTTTCCCGTAATACAGCTTTACACGAATATCTTGGCATTTTGAGAAGGAAAAAACATGTGTAGCTCTCCGGCAAAAAGTGATCCGGGGGCTGGTATTTGTCCAACACCTGGAAATACACAAAACGAAAACAAAATCATACTTAAATAACTTTTTGAAAAATCTATTTTTGACCTGTTTCAATCATCTTCAGTATAAAAATCATCAATGAATTTAAACTGTCCCTAACTTGACAGGTTATTTGCAAAAACGATTTTTTCTTTAAAGCATACCAACTAAGAATGGCAGATTTTTTTTAATCTTGCAGTGCACAATCTTGAGCCTACTTTAAAAATTTAAATAATGTTTTTTTTTATACATGGTTTCTAGCTAGGCCTGCGTTACGACAACGCATTTAATACACAAAGTGGGTATTATAGTCCGTGATAGTAGCATGGGCGTAAACAGAAACATACTAGAATGCTAGCTACACCCAAAGACTACAGTATTCACTAGACAACACCCATAAATAGTTGTGCGTGCGCTGTATGGTCGCAAATGTTCGATCTATCCGCAATTTTTAGATTAATTTAAATTTGCATGGAAATTTGGAGGGCAGTTTTATCGTAAGTGTTTGATTATTTAACAAATTTTTGATTAAAGTTTAGGTTGATTTTTAGTCTTTTTTCAAAATCTAGTGCAGGAACAGATATTTTTGTACACAAGTATTTATTTTGTTATTGAAACCCTTACGGATTGTAGTAAGTACATAAATATTACCTGCAGCACGAAGTCCCTTTGTCGAGGGTCTTGCGGCGCACGCGGCAGCCTCGTTCGACCCCACACGAAGCGCAGGAAAAGCGCTCGCTCGCCACCCGATAGCTCCTCCATTACCTCCCAGAACCACTGTACCAGTGGTGCTGTCGCCTCAATGCCTGTGTGAACGAAATCAATAAATGACTAACTTTACCACAGAATACAGTCACTTAGATTATCGTAAGAGTGACCACATTAATCATTCCTTTTTTTGTGCTTCATCATCAGCCTGTCAATATTTAAGCTAAATTAAAATACTGTTGCATATATATATATAGAATACCAATTAAACGATACCAGATTTAAGAAGGTATCGTATAAATTAAAAAATCGGCCAAGTGCGAGTCGGACTCGCGCACGAAGGGTTCCGTACCATTATCTACAAAAACGAGCAAAAAAATCACGTATGTTGCATGGGAGCCACCTTAAATATTATTTTTTTCTGTTTTTTAGTATTTGTTGCTATAGCGACAACAGAGATACACCTTCTGTGAAAATTTCAATTGTCTAACTATAACGGTTCATGAGATACAGCCTGGTGACAGACGGACGGACGGACAGCGAAGCCTTAGTAATAGGGTTCCTAATTACCTTTCAGGTACGGAACCCTAAAAACAGGTTATCTAGATTATCAATTTCAATAATCGATTTATCTGGTAGCGTTCTACAGTTTTATGTCTAGCTAGGTTATTACTTAAAACACATTAAGTTCCCACCTTTGTATGTGGCGGATGCGCGTAGAGCGTGCACGGGTATGTCCGGCGAGCCGCACACCATCGCCTCAAGCTCGGCTGCTCCGAATAGCGCGAGCAGCGGCGCCGGGATCACGCGCGACATGCCGTCCCGCACCGCGCGCACTTGCTCCTCAAACTCGTGCAGCCTGAACACCACACATCAGTACAGTGGGCCATACGTTAAAGTACACCATTGAGATTCGGAACCGTTTAAAGTTTTATTGATACGTCGTTGTTATCCATGATGAAACATCCATTGGTTGAATTATCCTGTCAATTAGTGTAAGTAATTTTATTGCCCTGGTATTAAATACATCTGCCAAGTGCCAATGAAAGATACAGTAGGTTCTTATTTGTAAATGTTCCTAAGTTTTTTTTTTATTGAAATCATATAATTGAATATTTAATACCTTTAATTTAAAATAGAATCTCAAAGCCAAAACTGAAAATGGAGGAATTTTCCTTCTGAATTATTGTTGTCTAGTTACTAGAAAGTGGCAAGGCCTGTAAAAGTGCCTTCATTTGGTGTAAAACGAATGTCTTGTGCTATTCTATTCTATTTCTGGGATTCAATTTATTTCTCAAACCCGTTGCAAACTTGGCCGAAGACCCAAGAGCCAAGCTGACCCGACACTATACCGAAGATATCCCGGACAACAGCCTGTAAGAGATTAGGATGGCCCTGAAACAGCTAAAAGACAACAAGGCGCCGGGTGATGACGGAATCACTGCTGAGCTTCTGAGGACAAGTGGAACACCGGTACTCAAAGTCCTCCAGAAGCTCTTTAATTCCGTCCTGCTTAAAGGTACAACGCCAGAAGCATGGAGCAGAGGTGTGGTGGTGCTGTTCTTCAAGAAAGGTGATAACACTTTGCTAAAGACCTACAAGCCCTCACGCTTTTGAGCCATGTTTATAAACTGTTCTCCAGTCATCACGAACCGTCTCAGTCGCAGGTTTGATGACTTCCAGCCTCCCGAACAAGCCGGTTTCCGAAAAGGCTATAGTACCATAGACCACATCTATGGCTACACTGTGGCAAGTTATACAAATAACTGACGAGTACAACATGCCACTATGCTTAGCGTTTGTAGACTATGAGAAAGCCTTTGATTCGGTCGAAACGTGGGCGGTGCATGAGTCTCTCCAGCGATGCCGTAGTGACTATCGGTATATCGAGGTACTGTACAATAACGCCACCATGTCGGTCCGAGTACAGGAGCAGAGTTCGAGGGCAATTCTATTACAACGAGGCGTGAGACAGGGAGACTTCATTTCTCCGAAACTGTTTACTGCTGTATTGGAAGATGCCTACAAAATTCTGGAGTGGAGAGGACTCGGCATCAATATCAACGCCGAGTACGTCACTCACCTTCGATTTGCCGACGATATTGTGGTCATGGCAGCATCGATGGAAGACCTCAGCACAACGCTCGAAGACCTCAATCGACTTTCCCAACGGGTGGGCCTTAACATGAACATGGACAAGACAAAGTTCATGTCAATGTCCATGCTGGCCCACCCAAATATCAGTCGGGAACTCGCGGCTCGAAGTTGTTGCGACTACGTGTACTTAGGACAAACGGTCCAACTTCGGGAAAGAGTTCAATCGTCGAATCTAACGCGGCTGGGCAGCGTTCGGGAAACTCCGCAACGTCTTTTCGTCCAAAATACCTCAGTGCCTCAAGACAAAAGTCTATGACCAGTGTGTGTCACCAGTGATGACATATGGCACTGAAACGTGGCCTCTAACTATGAGGCCTTATAAGTAAGCTCAAAGTCACACAACGAGCTATGGAGAGGGCTATGCTCGGAGTTTCTCCACGAGATCGAATCAAATGAGGAGATCCGTAGACGAACGAAAACCACACTGATGGTCGATGGGGCCGTAAGGTTCTCGAATGGAGGCCACGGACTGGCGAACGCAGAGCGTCAAACGAACGCCCGCAAGGTGATCAGACGACATAGCGAAGGAAAAGGAAAAGCAGGAAGACGCTGGATGCAGGCCGCCTTCAACCGTTTTCTTTGGAAATCTATGGGGGAGGCCTATGTTCAGCAGTGTTGCGACCTAGATTATGATCTAAGTTACCTGCTATACAGAAAGTGCAGGATCGAATCTCGTACAGGACAAACACCTACGTGATAAATGTTTGTGTTTACCTTGAGTCAAGGTGTATGATCCTTCATATTAAAACTAAGACATTCAATTCGTAGTAAATGAAGTGTTAAATGACCTGTAGTGTAGCGCCAGTTGCACGTACTCGTCCTTGTTCTCGGGCGTGACTCTCTTGTACCGCGACGACAGCGACACCTCGTGCCCCGCCGCCGACGGAATCGAGAATGGCAACTCTAGGTTCTGCAATTCCTGTCACAATAACGTTGAACCATTACAAATACAAATATACTCTACATATAGCAATCCTTTTTAGAGAAACAATAAATACGTGTTACTATATAAATTGTCATAGAATAGGATAACTCTTTATCCCGATACAGAGTTCCCACGGGAATATGTTATACTGAGGAGCACTATTCTTATCCAGGTGTCGTAACATTGAATACGACTTGGTTGATTTTTAGCTCAGCTGTAGGGACAGAGGATAGGATAAAGAATACTATAATCCCAATCAAGAGTTTCCTCGGTAATAAAACGGGTGAATATCTAGTAATAACCTTTACATGTTACTTTTTACTTTATTCCACGTTGTACTTTATTCTACATTTTACTTTATTCCACAGATAAATATTGTTACGAGTATAATACAACGGTTCTCGTGTTTCGCTTGAATACAATAGTTTTTTAGGGTTCCTTCCTCAAAGGGTAAAAAACGGGAACCTATTACTAAGACTCCACTGTCCGTCCGTCCGTCTGTCCGTCTGTCACCAGGCTGTATCTCATGAACCGTGATAGACAGTTGAAATTTTCACAGAAGATGTATTTCTGTTTCCGCTATCACAACAAATACTAAAAAACAGAATAAAATAATTATTTAAGTTGTATGGGAGCCATACAACAAACGTGATTATTTTGCCGTTTTTATAGATAATGGTACGGAACCCTTCGTGCGCGAGTCCGTCTTGCATTTGGCCATTTGTTTTCCTACAGACTATATTAATTACCAGTTTAGTTAAAAATTATTTCCCATACCCAATTTTAACCTTACAATTATATTATGTAAATCGTATATTATCAGGTAGGTACTCAAGTGGCTACAATAGCGATATTTCATTAAATAAAACATTACATATGGTGCAAGGCGAATACTTGTGGTTACGAATAACCATGAGCACCAGTATACCTTGTTGTTGGGAGTCATGTCGCGTATACAGAGCAGCGCCGGCAGAAAGTCCTTGTCAACCTCGGCGAGGTCCTGCGGGCGCAGCGGCTGTCCGGCCAGCTGTCGCCATACACCCTCAGCAAGCGACAGCGACAACGGAGATCCCGTGCGGATACCGATACCCATCAGAACACCTAACACACAACAAATTTACAATAGTATATCCTGGTAGATAAAGGGATTTATAACATAATGTGCATCATCTTGTGTCTAATTCCACGGAGGTGCATTGTCAAATGGATTGCCATCGTCATCTAGGTGCCAAGTCGGTGGTGACAACTTAGGGGTTTTTTCCTTTAGTTTGGGGGGTATATGTGTTAAAAGAATTTAGCACTAAGGTGCAACACACGACAATGTGACATCCCGCACAGATTACCTAAAAATCTGAAACAGTTGAGATGAAGCGGAGTGTTGGCGGTGGGGTTAAGCAAAAAGGCGTCGCGCGAGGCTCCAGCATCGCCGCGTCCGTTGGGCGTCGCCACCAGCAACGGCAGGGATCCGTTTTGCAGCTCCTCGCACATCTCCGCTATGCTCTCGCTGTATCCACCGCCGCAGTCGTCCACGCTTTCGCCTATGAATAAATGCTGTATAAAATAAACGTTATAATGGAACCCCATTAGGACATACACCGAGTCCTACGTAGGTTACGGTATGAAAAATAAGGTTTCAGACTGATCTAGAAATAAAAATTAAGAATTCAACTATAGATGTGTCAATTTCTCTTCGACTTAAGTTCGTCGCGGAAGGAGTATTTAGTAAAATTACTTCAAATCTTTTAATAAAAAAATTGAGAATTTTTATGCTGCATATCAAAAAGTGAGAACTACATAACTACGTACAAATGGACCGTGTCCAAAAAGTAATCGCGGGTTAACTAACAGCAGGATGGCAGATACATTTTTATGCAAGACGCAGAGACAGCACAAAATTTTTTGCTGGTCAGAGTGAGTTCTCAAACGCAGCCCTGTTAAAATGGTACGTACCAACAAACTTGACTTTCCAGACACGGTTCGGTAACGCCAGCGCGTCTGGTGTGAGAGCAGGCAGGCGCGCGACCATCTGCCCGAAGACGGAGCGCATCCCGTGCGGTCCCGCTAGCCCCCCGCCCCGCCGCGACCGCCGCGCGCCCACACGAGACAGCTCCACCACCGGCCCATGCTGACGGTCTCGCACCATTGTGCACACTATTGCCTAAAAAACATCAAACACTGAAAACTGAACTACAGTATAAGTTGTAGCATTTGATACAGTAAGTCCACTGTCTAGAGTCGAACCCTTTGCAATGGCTATGTAACCGCTCGTATAGAACACGCATATTGTTGCGCTTTTACTCTTTTATTACCAAGGTTATAGTGAAGGTGCTCGCCTTTTTTTTGAAGTTATTTCAATATGTTTATGCCCCATTTTCTAATAGAACTAAACATGTCGATTGCAGTTTGAAGTCAAGATCGAAATTTTCACTATGGCCAAAATCATGTATCATCGTTTTACACCTAATATCTAAAAAAAAAATAGATTAGGCCATACTGCACCCGACTTAGGTTCATGGAGACTTACTTCATGGAGGTCCATTTAGCTAAACTTTTTTAGTTTTGGTTTTTTAGGTGACATTGAAAATGCCTGGAAAATTATTTTACTGGTATTTAGGTAATCCTATAAAAATGTAATGTAATCAAATTTTATGTGTTCAAGTAAGTGATCTTAACTTATCAGACAACTTAAGGTCTAAATTTAAAAACTACATAATTAATTCTTAGCTTTAACTCACCTTCCTGAACGCAGATTCTTTTACGCTATAGAACAGTAAAGATCTTAGCTGGTCAAGAGGTCCATCCAATAGCAGTAGCGGTAAATTTGGACACACTAGTTCAGAGAATTGATGCAGCAACACCTGCAAAAATGCATTCTCATTTCTAGTACAGAGTATAACTTCAACCTACTACAACTTCGCTATAGTACGTGAGGGAAGTGTACTCTCATTAAAACCAACTATCACCAATCCTGTTACTCAAAATCATTGTGTAAAAATTAATTTTTATTATCGTGAAAATATTATTATCAAGTTGTGTACACTATGCAGTCTAATCCTGAGGTTAAACATAGCCTGAAGTAGCTGCAAGCAACGACATTCTGCCATCGCAGTGCTCGTCATCGACAGGGAGTTTATCCTCGCATCACACCTAACTGGTCACGCTCACTGTTGTTTCTGTTCACTGTGTTTACTACGTTCTGTGATCGCTTCAGTTCAAAAGACTACTGCACCGGCTACTTCAAGAAAGGAGTGGTTAGTTTATGGGCACCAATTAGGTTGTGTTCCTGGTGTTACAAGCGTATATAGGCTATGGTAACCACTCAACATCAGTTGGGTCGTATGGTTGTAAAAAAGTTACACGTACCAGCCTGTTGCAAATAATCTGTTGCGGCATATCTATGAGCAGGTGACACTCGAGCGGCGGTGCGGGCGGCGGGCGGGGTGCGCGGGCCGCCTCTACGCACAGCGCTACCGTGTGCGCACTACCGCACGCCACTTTGTTTACACGCTTATCCTTTAAAATATCAAATAATTAATATAATATAATATAATATATTATTTAATGTATAAATATAATATATTATATAATATATAAATATAATAAATAATATAATATACAAACCAATCATAGATGAAAACATTGTTATTTTAGATTTAGATAATGATGAAGTTTTGTCACTTTTACAAAAGAAAATATCAGTAATGTAGATATACATATTAACATTACAAAAACAATAAGTAAAGACAATTATTTTGTATGGACTAGTATAACCTCGTTAAATCAGAGGTCCCCAAACTTTTTTTATCTCGTAGATAAAAAAAGCCTCTTGCTATGTTTTTCGGGTTTGGGTAGACTCCCTTGCATATCTAATATTGTATTTTTGATTTTTGACTGATTTTTGTGTTGTAGAACGAAAAAAACAATAACAAAAAAAAAATCACATTTATTAATAAAATTTAAATTAAAACGAATTAAAATAAAATTTAGTTCAGTAAAATCACTAAGCAAAAACGTAAATAAATGGTATTTAGTGGAAGGAATTAATATGATGCTACGATAATAAATTTTCAATATTTATATTATGCGTGTATTTTACTTTAAAACCAGTACAAAGCGATTAAAAACTATTACTACACATAAAAATGCGAATACCTGTAAAGCCACAAGTAAACGCGGTCTCTGCGCAGCTAATGTTGTACCGTCTCCTAATTGTCCCTCGTCGTTATCACCCCAAGTGTACACTTCGCCTGTATCCGTGCACGCCACACAGTGTAAACTACCTAAAATAAAATTTAAACTTTAATTAATTAACGTCACATTTAGCTTTGACATGTAAGCTTAAAAAAAATGTGATGAAGGAACTCACTTTAGATCTGATACTTGATCAAATGTTATTCGACAAGTACGAAAGAGTCTAACAAAATAAAAAAGAAAACTCATTTTAGAACCTACACAGACCCATTTTACAATTCTTGTTTCATGAACTACAATTTAAGACAGTGATTAAGAATTAATAAACGCACCTGTAGCAATAGAAACGATCATTTTCCCCTGCATGCCAGTTACACGCATTGGACGCCTCACGTGTTCGTAGCTGCCATGACCCAATCTGTGATAATCTCCTTTACCCCTTAAAGTACAGTACAGTCAGCATTTTAAATACCAAAAATCCTACTAATAATATAAATGTGAAAGTTTGTAAGTATGGATGGATGTTTGTTACTCAATAACGCTTCAGCCTCTGGACGGATCGGGATGAAACTTGGCACACCTATAGATTAGGTACTGGAATAGCACGTAGGCAACTTTTTATCCCGTAAAATTAAAAAGTTCCCGCGGGAATAACTATAACCGAGCTTAAACGAACTATAGCTATAGCTTGATATAGCAAACTTCATTAGTGTAATTAAGGAGTAAATCACAGTTTTAATACTGTGATTAAATAAAGGAATCCCACGCCGATAACCGCATTTAGGGCGGGCGGAGCCGCTGGCAAAGTCTAGTACTATATAAAATTAAAAGTGCATACGTAGATCTTACCAAGTGTATACACTACCACATTGACAAAGAGCCACAGAAAACTGAGAGCCGCATTCAACTTTTATAACTCGTAAACCTTTTAAGCAGTCTATTCTCATCGGTAACTTGCAACCTTCAGAGCCCCCTCGACCTACAAAATATTGATTATTAGGATATAAATAACGTACTTTAAACAGTTCTCCAAAAATAAATTTAATTGAATAAATAAACATGCCTAATTTTCCATAGTCTCCGTCTCCCCAAGACCAAACGTTGTCATCATCTGTGATGCAGAGTGTTTGAGCGTCTCCAGAACCGCAAGCTACGTCGATCACCCGGTACGAAGCCAAACCCTCCACCTAAATAGGATACAAGGTATGAGTGGCCATCGAATAAGTCGCGTGCTTAATGAAGTTCTAAATATTTAACATTTAAATACTCTTTGGATTTACGAATATGTCTGTTATTATTATAAGTATGGCGGGCAGTCCGCACATGCCTCAGGTACAAAAGGTTACATCCCATCTTAAACACGGGCTGATAATTCCTTATTAATGCTCGAAATACCGAAGTATTATAAATATTAAAAATACTTTAATTTTTAACTAGGTTGCTATTAGTGTGTTTTATTATTATTGCATACCATCTTCGGCACCAGTTGATCCTCGGAGTCGCCGTGTCCCAGACGCCCGTAGCGGCCCTTGCCCCAGGTATAGATTCGCCCCCGCGCCGTCAAGCAAGCGGAGTGCGCGCCCCCACACGCGATGGCCACTACTTCGAGTCCCGACAAAGCTGTTATTAGCTTCGGACGATCATAGCTCCTGTTTCGAGAATATAATGATGGCAACTGTTATATCAAATTTCGTGCTCATTCGATTTTTTCCTGATTATAATGATTATTAGATTACCGATACCCTTTTGTCCTTACGACTAGAATTATTAATTGAAAAGAATATTCTGCTAAGCGCTGGATAAAACAATAAAATCATACCATTATTTTCTATTTTCAGAAACAAAATCACAAACTGCTACGCACCATGCTGTATGATATGGGACAATCTTAAGGCACGTAGTCCAGACACACTTACGTTAGAAGACAGACGTTATAAATACACCAAATTAATAATTCTGCACTTACACTCTGTTCCCATGACCAAGTTTCCCGTCCTCCCCTTCGCCCCAACTGTATACTTCCCCGTCGGCTGACAGCGCAAGACAGTGTTTTCCTCCAGAATTGCAAGCCACCTAACAAAAATATTGTAATGTAAATTGCCAATAAATATACGTAAACGAAACAGTTCATTTCATTCTACGAAATCTTGTTGCCTAAACGAACAACCAACAATTTTGTTGGAATAAACAACATCTTTGTTGGAATAAACAACAACTTTGTTGTAACAAACAATAACTCGATCAGTGCCATGGAGACATAGTGGTTTCAGCGTGTGCCTGTCGTTCTAAAGGGCCACCACAAATGAGCGTTTTTCTAAATATTAAGTACATTGTTCATTCACACCACTATTGGTTTGTCGGTGAAGGAAAAAATGGATACGAAAAGATTCAAAAGACGCATTTAAAGTCAACTAATCCACACTATAGCGCAAATACCATACTCTCTAGGTTTGTGTGTGTATACTGGTGCCCAAACAGTGGAGAATATAAACGGTGCCTGTCACCCATACAGTCTAACCAATCCTGTCAGCCATCGAAGTCGTACGTGAAGTGGGGCGCGCGGGGACAGATCGCTCCCGAACGAGCTATGTCTTCCTATATACATACTTATATGAGCTGTCCGGATCTGCACTCGTCGCAATGAACGTTGTAGGATTTTCCGTCAACATAAACTGCGCTGACCAACTATATGTATACTTAGATAATGGCCATACCACAGTTCTGATATTTATGTGATTTCCCGAAAAGAAACGTCGATTTTCGTATTTTTAAAATGCTTTAAAATATGATATGACTATGACCTATAATTTTGAATAAAATATTATATTATTCCTTAATATATTCTCCCTGTTTCTCTAGAACGAGAATTTTGATAACACTTTTAGTTTTGAATAAAAATAAAAAAATGTAGGTAGCATATTTTGTTGGAAATATCCAATGAACGTCGAGTGATTATAATATATTTGTTTTTTTTTGCCGCGACGGGCGGCAGAACGGTTGCGGCCTCTATGCTAAGAGCACGTATCGCTTTTTTCCTAAAATTTGTAGCTGTGCCGACTAAAGTCTTCAACTGCGTGAAAACATTTTTTTATGTCTAGTATATTGTTTTTTTGTAAATTTTTTTATTACATTCAGCGAAAGGATGCTTATTTGTGGAAAGACACATTATTTTATTCAAGTAATTCAAGGTAATTGTGGGCATTTTTTACATATTGCGATAGGACGTATTGTTACTGTGTTTGTTATTTTTGTGAAAATACATATTAGTTTGAATTGTGAATAAGAGATAAAAATTTATAAACACTTTTACAAAATTGTAGATGTTTCGAAATATTTTCCTAGTAGTTTTCTAACCGGGCCTTAATGTTTATTATGAATTTCTCCACCCTCCTAGGTTTTTTATTACAAAAAAAATCTCATTTGGTACTCAAATTACCACTACGGTACCAGTACCCATGACGCCTCAAAAATAGTGTTCACTGCGTTACCAAACAACAGTTTTTTTTTTTATTTTGAGCAAATATTTCGATAAAAGTCATCATTCGGGTATGCATATGTGATTCTAAATTAGAGAATATGTTTTTTGAAGATTATCCGAATAAGTAAAAAAATATGCGTTAAAATGTACAAGGGACCTTTTTATAGGCCTCAAAAAGTATTTTGACCCCCTTACCTATTTTCAAATTTTTGTAATATGTATCAATTATTAGAAACATCGAAAAGGCGCAAATATGCCAAAGCTTATTAAATTGAAGCGATGTCAACTACAAAAAGTTGGAAAAATGAAGTAAGTATCTATTGTTTTTTAATACTATAGATACATAGTCATTGATAAATAAATATTGTTTTGTACGGAAACTCCTTAACAATCAGCTAATTCAGGAATTAAAAAGGAACAGCTGATTTTTTAGGAGCTGGTTCTATAAAAATTTACCTAGTACGGCGGCGTGAGGTATACACCAATTTTCATGTACACTCATTTGCAAAACTGCATATCGACGGCGAAGTGCCAATAACACCGAACTGACAAAGTCAAAAATTTACACAAACTGAAAAAAACGTTTAATTTCTTGACAAGTTAAAAATTTGTTAATACATTTATTAATTTAGAATAATAATAATGTATGCTTTATATATTATGCTGAATTCATATATTCTATGACAATGTAGTAGGTATTTGGTGAGATAGGAGGTATTCACTTTGTATTTGCTCTTTTTATGTAATAATGTATGATAATCAGAAGGTAATGGAATTAACAAAACACCAATATCTTTAATTAGAACCTTTAATTCGTGAATAATAAGAAAATAAACAAAAACAATATAACGTAGCAATTTTTTGCTTACAAAAAAACAATTGAATAAAAGAAGCTTCTTAGTTAAATAATCAAAAAAAAAAAACATCAAAAATCAATTAAATTAACCAAATGTACAGATTATTTATTCGTGAGATAAATTGTCATAAAACAGGTGACAATCATTTTGCAAGACTTGTTTTAATTGTTGAAGGTGAATAAATGTGGTAGAAGCTATGGGAATCGGTGCAACATGCAAAGCTGAGTAAGTGACAGAATTCAGTTTCCTTGGTCTAACAGGCAACTCTGTCCAATCATCATCAAAGTTAATTTTATAATAAATAGTGCCATCGGGTCTATATTGAATGACTCTCAGATCAACAACTACAGGATTGCCTGCTTTTCGACCGGGTCTTATGGTGCTGTATCTCCAATTTGTCTTGTTATTGTAATCCTTAACAAAATCGTAGTAAATCTGAACAGCTTCATAAGGAAAAGGATTTATCCGTGCCTCTTTCGTTACAGTCATATAGTCACTGGGAAGATGTATCTCCCTATTTTTCAGCTTCCTTTCGATCGCAGAATGGACTGCACTACACTACACTACACTTTATGTTTAATAGTAATATTCAACAAGGCATTTGCATTATGTTATTCCTATTTTGATAGGTGCATCCATCTGAATAAATGATTATAGGCGATGTAATCGGCCACAAAAGATGTGAAAGTACTAGCGGTAAGATCTGCGCATGTTTCATCAAACCAATAACAAGAGGCTTGGTGGCTAACCAGATCATAAATCGTAAAGTTATGACACGTAAGCTTTGTCTTAAAGTACAGTGCGCTAGCTGTTAGGGAAGGACATATTTTTACAGACTCTAAATCCATAGACAACAAAAGGAATTCGCCGGATGTAGCCTTCTTTTTGTCCATTTCCTTCTCTTGTTTCGCTCTATTTTTGCGTCTAATGTGTTGCTTATAATTGAAAGTACTAATGTTCCCTACTGCATGGCCACACCAGGTATCGCACATGTCCTTTTTTAAGGTTTATAGGGATAGATTTTTCTCATGAAACAGTTTCTCGAAAGTAAAGCGAGAAAGCACAGGCTCTTCGTTTTCAGTGCAATGTTTTTTGTACTGTTTGTATTCACTCAGAGAACGGTAAACAGGTTCTCAACTTTGACGTTTCCTTCCTGGCATAGTGAGAAGGTAACTTGGGAATATTACCTAAAAAGTTGCGTGCGGTTAGAAGCTTTCGCTGTGTTCCAGATTGTAGCGTTCTGACCCTGGTTGTATTCTGAATTTCTTGACAAGGAATTACTCTATCACGCAATTTTTTAACCTAAGATTGAACTGTATATGACCCCAGACATAAAGTATTCAAAAATGTAGTTCTGCAAACCTGTAAATTTTGGCCTTCGTTCATTGGCAAAAAGTAATCGAATGTACCTTCACGTCTCGATTCTTAAATACTTGTTTTGTGTCTCGTATCCTTACGGCTTACAAGTCCGACTACATACACTTTGCGCTGGTCCCAGTTCATGTTTTTCCAAAAACGGTTGTGTATCTCATGACGTCTTTCATCATCAAATTTTTCACAATTTCGTACCTTACTCTTCCAACAAAACTGCAAATTGCACCTATCACATAATTTTCTAGCAGGTCTTACTTTATCATGACTCACTTTTCTTTTCTTTAGCTTAGTGTATCCTAAATATTCCTCACCTAACATACGAAGTTTCTTATTTTTTAATTTCTTCCAGTTATCCGGGTCACGATTAGCTTGACGTTTTCTTCCTTCGTTTGGATTACCGTGGTAAGTGCCCGATTAAGATGATAATTCATCTAAAAGTAACCCTGGACTAGAATTATTCGACTCTTGATTATGATCAGGACTAGGACAGTAAGTTATAATAGTCACCATCATAGGAATACGTTTCGCATATTAAGTTATAAGGTTCAGATTCTAGTATCTGAGTACACTCGTAATTATAGACAAATGAAGGTGGAATTGAAGTGCATCGCTTGTTACTGTATTCTTTGGTATCATCGTAAGTCAGAGCGGATATTGATAAACTACGCCCTCTATCAACCAAATGAACATCACTAAAAACATCAATATTGTCTCGTTTTCCGTAGTATACTGTAATTGTAGGTGGCAGCGAAGAACAACGTCGTCATTGAGTTATGAAATGGTTGCGCTTCGGAATGTTTGAAAGTGAATACGATTTAGTAATCTTATATTTCTGCTTTGTTATTTGGCAATTATTATTGCAGCTTACCGTTTTGATTTCAGATGTCACTTGATTAAGCATATCGGAAAACATATCAGAACCTATAATTAGATCTAGAATTTGCTCATACAGAAATCACAATTTTCTCGATAGGTAGGTAATACAACAATATAATTCATGCTATTTATTCTCCTTGCGACCTTTCAGTATATTAAACATCTGTCCAGCTCGTACTCCCTGATAACGCCGAATTTTCGGGACATTTTGCTTAAACAACAAATGACAATACCTCCTAAATTCATCAAATAACTGAAAACGTAGAAGAAATATATCCTATCTACAACAAAAAAAATTTGAACGTTTAATTTTCATCATTAAACGAACTGAATATTATCACTATCATGAAATAACTTTTATTTCTTACCTGCTATCCTTTAGAACTCGTCAACCCGTAACTAACACCGTAAACACAATTATTCTACGATTATTTTACTATTATAAACTAACAGAATAGACACGCGACACGAATTGCTTCAAACTGAATACTCGATTATAAAATACCCACCCCTCGCCTCTTGCACCCGTGCATATCATCGCGCCACCGTACCACCACCGATTGTCAGTTGGAAACAACCAACGAATACGTATACACGTGTTCCGTAAAAGTTAGGAGGTAATGCCATAAAGTAGACACGTTGTTAAGTTGGGAGGTATTTCCACATTTTAATTTAATGGAGTTGCAACTAAAAATAAACTTAGCAGGTTTCACTAAAACATGCGAATAACGCCTTTAAATTCAAAACGATAAAAAAAGTAAATTCTTTGAAAAATGTTAGGAGTTATTGGCACTTCGCCGTCGATAATGAGTTACAAAACAAAATAGAATGGCAAGGCTTAGTCACTCACACACTTAAAGAAATAAAGTAATATGCCTTGTAGGACCTGAGTAATATCAGTTTCATTTAATATTAGATATAATAATTTCACAATAAAAGTTATCGTATCCGTAGCCTAGTGGATAGACGTATCAGATCTTATTACGTGTTTTGAGAGCAATGGAGGTTGTGGATTCGAGTCTCCCCTTATGCCTTTCTTTTTGTTTTTGTTACATTTTACGAATTACGAATATTTTGTTCAGTTAAACAGAATAGACCAATTTTCTAATAGCTATGAAGTTAGATGCGGACACTACGTAGGTAGACATATTTTTGTCGTTCGTTGCCGATTTGTTTCTGGGGGTATGTGCTGACATGGTTATTTGGTGTTTTTATTTAGCTATTAAGTTAGATGCGGTTTTTACTTAGGTAGCCATTCTTTTTTGTCGTTGTGAATGTGTTACTGTCGGTGCTTGTGTTGATAAGGTTGTTTAGTGTTTTTATTAAATTTCTTTGCTAAAAATAATATGCAGGCCAATATTAATATTCAAGAGTGGATGCGTATTATAGAACTATATAATATGGGTTACAATATATCTCAAATTTGCAATGAGACTGGTTTAACCGTAAGTATTTTGTTTAATGTTAATGTTATATCATATTTTTTTAATACCACACTTTTTTGTAATTTGTAGTTTGAAAATGTTTATTTTAATCAGGCTATTTGGTTTAGAGGATGACCGTAAAGCGTTGGGTCTCACGCAACCAAGAGGAGGGGAATTTATCAACTCGACCTCGAAGTGGACTCTCGCGGCACATTGATGCGACTCAAAGATTTATGGTGGAACAATGGTTTCATACTGTAACGCCCCCTAACTAAATAGTCAAGTAAATAAATATAACTAAACCTACGATCATAATTAATGCTTACTTTTGAGTTTTCACTATTTCTAAAGTCAGCACAAAACCTAAACAACGCAAATACTCAAACATTAAAACTAAAGGACACTAGGTACTAAAGAGTTATATGATTTTCGGTCCTCCCTACACAGACGAACCCTAAATTAGACTACTTCCACGTTTGAAAGTAAAATACATACGAATGGTAACTCCATCCGTTTTGTAGAGTGGGAACTAAGTAGCTAAGCATTCAGGACTTGCGATCTGAAAGTAGGTTTACGGGGCGCCCCCTTACAATGTACGTTAGCGGTCACCTACACTAGCTAACCAGCCAAAATAGTAAACCCTACTAACGCCGCTAAGGATGGACATGGATTACACATAGTAATTACTGTATTTCTTGGCAGACCTAGTTCTTTAGCGGGCTATTTAATTATTATGGCTGGTATAATCTTAGTTCCCACTTCTACTTTTGTAGAAGATTTATCTTTACCTAGCTGAAAATGTCCTAAAAACAAGGTCCGTTAATATATTCCTTTCTACTGAGGTGATTGAGATTTCTTTCTACCATACATCTCTAACTGGCAAAAAAACGAAGCCGTCATTACGATAATTTAACATTAACTTAGATATTTTTAAAACACAACCTAAGGAATTTCACAACGAACATACAATATTTTTACTGTAATTTCTAATATTATAATAAATCTGTAGAGAGGTCAATTCTGTACATGAAATATATTTTCAAAATAACTATCAGGGGGTGATTAGTGATCGATACTGATGCCAAAAATGCAATCTGTAAAATTTTTGTCTGTCTGTCTGTCTGTCTGTATGTTCGTTATAGAAACAAAAACTACTCGACGGATTTTAACGAAACTTGGTACACTTATTCTTCATACTCCTGGGCAGGTTATAGTATACTTTTCATCACGCTACAATCAATAGGAGCAGAGCAGTGAAGGGAAATGTTGGGAAAACGGAAGAAGTTACTCCATTTTTTAATCTTCCGTCGCGTGTGCAGCCTTTTTAGATGCACCTGGAGGAACTGGGAAAACCTTATTTGTTTAAAAATTGGCATTCCGATTATTCTGCTCTGAAATTTAAGCCCACCACAACTTTGCAATGGAACTCGGCTAAAAGTTGCAAAATATCATCGAGGCTCAAATTTTAACAGGTTGCGGTGCAGGAGAAACCGTCTTTATTTCCAGAATTTCCATAATACCAAATAATTTTCCATTCCAATTTAAAAGAACGCAATTCCCAGTATCGGTGTGTTATGCAATGACAATTAATAAGGCTCAAGGGCAGACTATTCGTGTTGCTAGAGTAGATCTCGGTGTCAGTTGTTTCTCGCATGGTCAGTTGTACGTCGCTCTTTCCCGTATTAGCAGTTCTAGAAATCTTTATGTTCACTTGCCGGACGGGTCAACTTTTAACATAGTACAATAATATAGTTTATACATCAGAATAAGACATAGGGTATAATTTATCATTCCACTGCTGAGCATAGGCCCTAACTTCACGCGAGTGAAACCGCGGGCACAGCTAGTTTCTAATATGAAAGTATTTACTAACCAGTAATGGTGGCACAATCTAGTCGTAGTTTAACTCCACGTGGTTTCTAGGTAGCTTCTAGCGTAGACTATGGTTTTCTCCTTTTCGAGCAGCGTTTCGACAATTTAAACGACGGCAATAGAATGTTCTGTATGTATGGGACCACGCACTTTTATCACCACTAACCCCTCTCTCCCCACATTTAAAACCCCTCCATCCTACTTTTATACCGAACGGATGTCCGGCCTTAATTCATTTTAACAAAGAAAAAGAATATCTTTAAAGTATAATTCTAGTTATGTTGGTTGGGGTACTATTATAGAGTCCTAGATTAATATTAACGGTCTAGATAAAACGGCCTAATTATCCTAAACTAATAGAATATTAATATTATGTTCTAAATGATCGTAAAGCTTTAACAAACCCCGGGTAATTTCAAATAAACTAACACGTCACACCATTATACAGAATACGTGCAAACCAAGACAACAACCCTTTATTATTGTTAGAATATTTATTGAACGAGGCTACCCTAATGGTTGTTAAACGACTCACTTAGGTAAGTTTCGCGGGTGTGTTCAATATTATAAAAATTAAGTAACTTTTATAATAAATTTAAGTAACTTTAAACTTACGCGGTTATACTCAACATTATAAAACTCCCAATCAGCGCTCGTCTTAAAATTACCACCAATCACATACGTTCAAACAAACCACCAATCACATACGTTCAAACAAACCACCAATCAAAGTTAGCTTTAAACCATTCATTCTCGCGCCACAGGTTCAAAATTTTACGCAACTTTATTTTGTCTAGAATTCGAATTCATAAATCGGAAGTTAGATTACTACCTACATTGTATGAAATTACTGAACTTTAATATTTGAACGCGCCATTCTATATTCCTTCATTTGCTATAGGTAGTACGTTCACCGAGAATTGTTTACTAATGAAAACCTTTGCGCTAAAACTTGAATAAAAACAAACATTGTATTACAAAAATGTTAAGGCATAATTATGGTATCGTCACAATACGAACTGCTGTGTTTGGGAACATGTTTAACACACACTGTTCGTCGAGCTCTGCATATTGAAGGATTGCATCATAGAAAGCCAGCTAAAAAACCGTTTTTAACTAATACCCATAAACAAAATATTGTTGATTGTTGTTTGCAAGGGAGTATTTAGATTTTGACTGGGAGCACACCTTATTCACCGATGAGAAGTCGTTTGAATCATCTGAAAACGGGAGGGTTTATTTGCGGTGCAGAAATGGAACCCGTTATGCAGAACAACACTGCAGTTTACACCTAATTAATTTGTTAGGTTAAGAAACCAAAATATATAAGAACTGTTTAAATAAACTGGTTAGTATAATGAAAACTAAACCTTATTTTGTCGATTTAAGGTTAATATTATTGACAGTTCTGATAATGATAATGTGTGAGTGCGAGATTCACAGAATGGCTCCACGCAATTTTAACCTTTACATTATGTATGGACTATTGCAAATGACCGTACATTGCGCGTCGTTCAGAAATCTTTAAATAATGGGTTAGTTAATGTATTGCAAATTTACTTTGCTTGTGTCACATGTGCTGTTACCTTTTTTGTTTTTCGTGCAGTAGCAGGGACCTACTCTATGTACGAATAATTTCTTTTCCATAAAACAGAACACAAGCCAGGCATTGGATGAAATTGATCTAAACATCATCAAATCTGATAATTCGTAGAACTATTTTATAAAATAAGTAGGTACCTACCAGGGTAGGTCCTAAGCCAAGACTACTTCTGTTATATATATATATATATATAAATAGTAAATTTATTTCATTTACCTACTATAATTTACAGATATGTAATAAAGAAACCCGGAATTGAATCAAATTAGGTAGGAAAACTAATTGCACCACTAAGCCGGTTTTCAATTTTCCTGATCCATACCCGACACGAACTGTGCCATAGACCATCGAATAAACTAATGCGAAATTACACTTTTGGTACTGGATTGATTGTCAACTTCTAGATCGCATATGATAAGTTTGTGTGTGTATGTCTTCAAGTGGCTAATCAATATTAATGTTATAGAGACTCTCTGCAACTACGGAACTTTATCCTTACACCTTAGACCCTTAATGGTCACGAATAGTTCGGTTTCCGAGAAACTTCCACCCGCGAACGCTTAGGTTGTGGAATGAGCTCCCTGCCAAGGTTTTCTCTAAGGACTACAGTATGGGGTTCTTCAAGAAAGAAGTAATTAGAATTTTGAATGGTCGGCAACGCGCAAATGATGCCCCAGGTATTGCAAGCGTCCATAGGCTGCGGTGACTGCTTACCATCAGGCTTGTTCAAGCTTGTTTGCCACCTTAGTGGTATACAAAAATCTAAAAAAAAAATCTCTTACAAAAAGCTATACTATTCCTAAGTAACATAGGCTTTTCTTAAAAAAAGTTTTAAGTTCGAAATATTAATATTTGTTAGTCAAGCCGGAAGAAAAATGGCGATTATACCTTCACATTTCTATGATACATTAAAGTAAACTAATATTTTATTTTTTTAATGTATGTCCACCGATTTCACACATCAATTGTGAACCGATTTCAAAAATTGTTTTTTTTTCGAAAGAGTACCTACGCTCCTGAGGTGGTCCCATTTTAATATAGTGGACTTAAAACTTAAACTTTTGGAGAAGAAAAATTATTGATGTTACTTTAGAACTGGTGAAACATGCCTTTTATGTTGATGATTGTATAAAATTTTGTTACAAGTATGGATGTTTTTAGTATACGAGAAAAAAAAGAAATTCGTCATTCTAAAGCAAAAAATAAAAACTTTTTTTTTAAAAAAAACAACCGGCTTTAAAAAGATGCACTTAACTAATAATTACTTGTTGCCAAAAATCTGATTTGAATTACCGTATGAAGTTCGTGTCATGCAAGAAAAGTGTATCATAAACTGTTAGGTACATAGACACCAACTTAAAACTGTATTTTTTTTTATATTTTGGCCAAGAAATCTTCAAAGTTCTAAGTGCTATTAGTTAACAACCTTGGTAAAGCATATCCGTGATAGTACTTTAAACCCTTACAACTGGCATTTTTTAATAATATTAGTGTATAATAAACTATTAATTTATTTCTTGTATTCAATGAAATTCTCACGCTTGATGAAATATCGCGCCGTCCACCTTTTTATTCAATTTTTGTGTCACGTAGTGCTGCCGCTTAATTATGTAGTTATTGTAATCATAGACGAACCTTGGTAATGAAGACATGCTGTATGGATGCTAGCAGAGTAGGCTGTGATACGGAGTCGATGCCCCCTATGCCCAGGCGACCGCCGGCACCGTAACCTTAAAGTAATATGACATAATCATACCACTGCTTTAGCTATTTTAATATACTGTGATATAAACAAAAGTAAAATTGTTTTTTTACGCATTCATTTTACTTTTGTTTTGTTCTGATAAAGTCATGCAGGAATGTGTTAAGATTAAAGTTATAAATTAAGATCGTAGATAATTTTGTCACTTAGACCACAATATGATATGCATATTTATGCTTAACAGCAGACAAGCGTATTTATAGGAACAATTAGAAACAATGTATTAAAGGGATAAGCATAGCAAAGAGATAAACGGATTATTTATATTTAGTATCGATGCAAATGAAAAGAATTTTGGGCTTGAAAATAGGGTAAGAAGCCTGTGAAAACGTATATTGGCAGCTGGCATCTTACCAGTGGCATAAACCTTTCCATCGGGTGTGACAGCAAATAGAGTCTGCTCGCCGCCGACGAGCTGCACCGGCGTGAGCGCGGCGAGCGCAAGACAGGGCGTCGGCGCACGCACCTTAGCGCCCTCGACGCCGCCGAGCTGACCGCGGTGGTTGTGGCCCCACCCGTACACGGCACAGCCCCGAGCGCTCCCGCCCCACCAACCAGTCCAATCTTCAGGACGCCTATCGAACAGCAGACGCATTGTAATTTTTATGCTTTTAGTTATATAGACAGTTATATGTTAAAACACTGGGATTTCGTCATATATACATATGTAATTTTGTTTGTTTTTCCGTATTTTATGCGCTGCCATACCGTTTATCCGACTTGCGATGAAACTTGGCAAGGTCATAACTTGCAGCTTGGGGAAGTTTATAGTCTACCTTGAAAACTCCAAGTGTGCGTCGGATTAGCGTATAGGGTTATTAAAAATGTAATCAAACCGATCAAGGTCGTAGCTTGCACCTTGGGGTAAGTCATAATTTACTCCAAGTGTGCGTCGGATTAGCGTAGAAAGGGTGAATAAGAATTAGGCTCAACCGATTCCGATAAAATTTGGCAAGGTGATAGCTTGCACCTCGGGAAAATAAAAAAAATGCCCAAGTATAGGTCGGATTACCATATATGAATTTAAAGGGCAGAACTACGTCCGCCGGGCCAGCTACTGTCTAATCAAATCAAAACTGAGTGAGCTGATCTCACTCAACAAAATAATAATAAAGTACGGTATGAAGAGAGCGAAGTACTGAATTCGTTTCCCACTGGCGTTTGGTACACTTCCCATATTGCATATGCGACTGCACCGACACAGTAGTTCACTTACTATTAGATTTTGTTGCAAATACGATTTCGTAAATCTTGTAGAACGCAAAGAAACATAAAACTCCGTGCACTAGTTTAAATGAAAAATAAGAAAAAGCAGTCACAAACTCACTTATTGACCCAATGCAGCAGTTGCTCGTCATGTTGTCGAGAGATTTTAGCGTTGTCCTCCCAGGGGTACTGGGAGTCGGTTGTCGCCTCGTCGGTGTAAAGAGCTAGGTCCGCGAGCCGCTTGCGCGCGTCCGCCAGGAACGCGGTCGGTAAAGGCGCACGACGCAGCAGCGCTTCGGCCGCACGCACACACACGCAGTATCGCTTGAACCACACCCACCGTGCCGCTTCTGGACCGCTGCACACCCGTGCGTCTAGACGCAAACTGCACGCCAACCACGCCAGCTCCTTTACCCATAGCACAAATAACACATTACGGTTAAAAGTAGTAGTAGTAGTAGCTTTTAGTTTTCTTAGCAATTTTTGCTATGACGGACACTAGTTACACATGAGGTGGGATCGTCTATTAATAATTTTTAAGCTTCCAATCACAATGCTGCTTGTTCCAATGTCAAAGGAGATTATAAGCTCGTGTAGATGTTAAGAGAAATTATGCATCGTTCACTCACTTCAGCACTATAGTACAAATAAATGGTTCATAAGTTTCTTATGCTCTTACCGAATAGAAGATTTGGGCAAATATTTACTTCAGATTCTATCTATATATACTTATGGTTGCACTAATAAAGCTAAAAAAAGTGTTGAGACCTTTAGGTAATGGGTATGTAGAAGGTGTGTGCCGGTGCGCAGCGCAGGTTCTTCGTGTTCATATTGCGCTTGCAGCAGTTGCGGCAGCTGACGAAGCGCGGGCGGTGCGGCCGAGCCCTCACTACCGCACACCACGCCCCGCAGCCGCCGCACACACCACACTCGTGCACGCCACGCTACGTATATATAAATTATCGTTACATCTACTGAAATTAGGGTCTTCTGATAAAGTAACGAATAAGATCAGAATGACAAACATGGGTTGATACATTTAAAATCGCTTACTTATTCTAAGCGTGATCACAGTAAAATTTAAAAATAGCTTCAAGCAAAAAATATATGGTATATAAGTACTTGGCCGGAGACAAAAAATAAATTATATTTATTTGTTCCTTTCGGTCGAAGTTTAAGTTCTGTATTGTGTACGGGGTTTGCACTCTTTGTATTGTTGTTATACCTAAAATCAACTAGATGCTTTAGATTCTATAAAAATCTGTACGCTTAATAAATGGTTAAAAAGACTAAAAACATTTTTTTATGACAAATGATTTGCAAGTATACCAAAAGGATTTTCGTATATCATTAATCTCAGCAAAATACAGCCTTACATAAAATATAAATCAAAATAATTTGTAATTTGTGCTTACATAGTGTAGGCATTTGAGCGCATATAGCAAGAGCTTGAGCCAACCTTGGCGCCAACTGGTGATCATTTGAAATTGCTGCCAAGAGAGGTCCATCAAGAAGACGCCACGCCAGCTCCACAGAAGGTCGAGATAAAACGCTACGGTCCGATCCAGTTTCCTGCGATAATAAACGGTATATAGCAGGCAATTCTAAATTAAGAAGAAAAAGACGTCACAATATGAACTTACAATCACCGAGTGAGACGGCAATATAGGATGAGCAGTAAACCTCCATCCCCAGCCATTTACTGAGCTGTCGCTGGTGAATCTCCAACGCAATTCATCTCCTGTCAATTATACACATTATCTATACATTGTTCACAGACTTTTAATTCCTTAAAACGTGAAACACAGAAATTAACAAATACTTACATTGTCTTTATAAAATTAATTGAGATAAGAGGTGGCGCAGATATTTATGATCAATAAATACCCACACCTTTTCCGAAATAATGAGCAACAAACACAGTAGCAACATTCACAAAATTATAGTGCTGTAACTGTTATAACAGAGAGAAAATACTGAGTAAGATAGCGATAGATTATTCATTATCTGTCCATGGCTTATCGCCACTTCGCCATTAATATAATAGAACGTGGTTTACCAGCGTTCCTTATCCCTTACGTACCTATATGTATAGAATTAGTATATAAGAAGACCTATGTAATATAGCAATCTATTATTAAGTATCGACAGTGAATATACAAGTTATAAGACAATAGTACCTGGAGAACCAATTTTAGATCGTTTTTTTTTTTACACCGCCACCTTTTGTCAAGTAGCTTTAGTGTTGCTGTGTCGGTAAAAATAACAATCATATTTTTTAGTTTTTCATTGCCTGAAAACACGGATAAAACGACGTTTTCTAAAAATGAAACCTAGCTTGATCAATTTATCGCCCCCGAAACCCACCGCACCATAAAACCGTTGGAGCCGTTTCCGAGATTTAGATTATTTATATATATATACAAGAATTGCTCGTTTAATATAAGACAATATGTATTTCTTTCAAAACTCCTACGACCCGCCTTTACATACCTTCTGCAATTGAACTTATTATTTTATTTTCAGCGTCACAGAGTCCTGTGTAAAGTGATTCTACTTAACCCCTTCTTTATTAATTACCATTGACAATGAGTTCCTGCGACCAGTCAGCGGGTTCGCGGCCTGAGCGCGTGGCCAGCACGCGGCCTGCGCCGTCAGAGATGGTGAGCGGGTCGTTGCGGCGCTCCGTCGAGCAACCACACTCGAATGTCACACGCAATGATGCCGCACCAGGGATTTTCACCACACCTACACATCATAATTTCACTTTTAGTTACTTTTTACTATGTTACACAGGCCACGTAGGCTTTTTTGCTGAACCAGAAGCTGAGATCGTGGTAAAAGTTTACCAGATATGTCAGTGTCATCGGCATAGGGGTGCGGGCTGTCCACAGTGACGGGGGTGGGAGGCGCTCGTCCGCTACCCGACGCAGCCTCTTCCAGTTCACACACGCACACCTCCACCACCATATCAGCTACTGCTGGCTTGCTGCTGCACAACGCTATCATACAACAAATAATAATGGTTTATACATACATATATATATTTAAATTAAACTAAACACAAAGTAGTTAAAAACTAATTATAACATCTTATAAAATTTATAGTAGCATCATAAGCTGATCCATAAAAATAATACGTGATTATTGAACCATTTTAATTTGACCCCTTCAAAAACCACAATAAGTTTGTAGATATTATGTATTTAAGACTCAAACAATGCTAAGCTTAGTAGGACATCTTTAAAAATTAAGAGTATGTATGTATACTTTTTGCTTACCCATTAGGACATCAGTAACAATTTTAACAGCATCAGTCGCGTCTGGGATACGGCCGGCAGCTGCAAGCTTCAGTAAGTCCACCAATGCTCTTGCATCAGATTCACCCAGTTGTGATGTAAATTCGTCTAATGCCATCTATGAACATTACTATATTAAGGTATACATCTATGACCAAGTCTTTTTCAATGGTAAAAATGGTTCTCCAAAATTGAACTATAAAACAAAACTAGGAAGAGAAAAAAAATTGTCTTTTTTCCTGTAAGAAGGAGTTAAGATGTATATACTCACTTTAGGTGCTTCCGCTTGTTGTGCGGTCATGGTGGCCGCAGCTACAGAGACCGCGCTTGAGGACATTACAGCAGAGTGTCGAGACGATATAGAACCACTGAGAGGACTGCTAGCGCCGCTCTGTAATAATTTTTTTTTACAGATTTAACCGATTTGGAAAGGTTGACGTATAGAATGGTCTTAAAAAACTTGTTCGCACAGATTTCATCCTGTTATATGATGTTATATATAAAGGTGGATCAGTAATTCGTGCGGTAACGTGTAAATATGATATTGTCGTC
This sequence comes from Apoda limacodes, assembly GCA_946406115.1. Lineage (NCBI taxonomy): Eukaryota > Metazoa > Arthropoda > Insecta > Lepidoptera > Limacodidae > Apoda > Apoda limacodes. Next base: position 8,284,581 of record OX291546.1, read on the forward strand.
TATCAGGCTGATGATATAAAGCCAAAAACATCAACTAAGCCATAATATCAAATATCAGCAACCGAGATTTTATCAGAGTTCTGAAAGTCCTGTACTTACAGGTAGAGTGGTTCTGTCAGCGGGCGCCTCGCCGCCGCCAGTGCGCGCATCGGCGTCGGGATCTTCATCCTCTGTGTCTGGCCCAGCGCTAACAGCAGGAGCCGAACTCGAGGAAGCTTCGTGCGCACGAAGAGACTCCACGAGTAAGCTGCGAGCCTGGTATTTCGTTGCAAACGGACAACTATCAAAAACTATAAGAGATGGAGTGTAAAAAATGCATCGGATTTCATTCTGTTTCAGTACCTGTGTAATATGCAATGTGAGTAAAATTAGTGATAAAGCGTGCTGCACAGCTACAGGCGGCTCCAGAGCAAGAGCGGCTGCTGCCAGCGAAGGACGTGGCCCATGAGCTTCTTCCACTACAGTCTCGTCCGAGTATAGACCTATCAAAAAAATATTTAGTCATGTGATTTCCTTCCATATTAACATTGTTATAATCAAATTGTAACGGGCCGAGGTCTGTACATAGGACATTTAAGAAAAAAAAGTGATCTTAATAAGAGCAATGTTCTTTATGTTTGTCTGTTTGTACGCGCATCAGACGAAAACTTCTGCACATAATTTGATGCGGCGGACAGGTGTATTGCTAAAGGTGTAACTTATAATCTGGTGAATTAACCATCTTGATAAGCCACCTTAACACAGAGTTATCCTTGCAATAATCAAGGAGATGCGACAGAAATCCCGCACTGATAACCAAGTTCCGCGCGGGCGGCGTCACAGGCAAAAGTCAGTACAGTCATAAATCACGTGCAAAGAGGATTGAGCTAGCATGTTAGGACATCATAACCATTTATTTGAAAACTTAAACTTTACCTAGTGTATGCGCTCCCAAAGGATCCTTGAGCGCTGGGAAGGGCAGCGGTGTTGCGTGCGCAGCTGGCGGGTCGGGCGGAGGTAAAGTCCGCAGGGACCACGCGGCCGAGTGCGAAGAACCGGCAGCGGCGCGCTGCACGCCTTCTACGCCAGCCACCAGTGCTGGACGACGGTTCACGCATGTCGTGCCGTTGCCCTGCTGACCGTGATCATTGTCGCCCCACGCCCACACCTACAATATTAATTGGCACTTTGAATGAATGAATCGTTTATCTTCAGCTTAAGTGTTTGTAAGCTTGCATTTTCTTACCAGGCGACTCAAAGAATCAGTTTACGGTCGTGCAAGGGTAAAAAAAGCCAATTTGTCTCGCCAGAGCTGTAATTCAACCTAAGCAGATTTTTTTGAAATACTGAAAAGTTTAAGACTACTAAAAAAATTGCACACGTAAGATGCAGCAGGAAAAGTGGAAAGCTGGATCACTTAGCCCTGTGTGTCTAGTGTGAGTTTTTGTAAGTTTCTAACGCTACTATCGCGTTCAAACGAACAAAATAACGAAATAAATGTAAGCAAATAAAGCAGCGCCCCTAGCAGACGCATTTTGAGAACATTTTGTTTCATAGAACTGTTATTTGAATACGCAAACGCAATAATAAGAATAACCAAACAATGACATCCACTCACTCCGGGCACACAGATCCTACCGAATCAAACGACAGGAGAAAGTTGTCTAAAGAACGCGTCAGACTACGGGTACTGTTTTAAGACTAATTTAGATTCAGAGCTCCTGCTGACCACTTATTCTGCAATTTCTACTACTGGCATCTACCTGATTATACGTTTAGTGTCAATACCTGGTTTTCAGCGGTGACAGCGAGGCAATGTAACGCGCCAACAGCAACGTGCACGACACGGCGGCCCCGCAAGGCCTCCACTATTGTGGGTCTACGTACGTGCGCATCGCAGCCGTGCCCAAGGCGAAAGTAGTCGCCTTTTCCCCACGTCCACACCTGCAGTAAAGTCGATACATAATGCGAAATTGATATATAGATTCAATACAAAACATGCATTTTAGAAACAATCTTAAAGATATTTAAACACTAAACAGATTAATTTAAGGCCAAGATCACAATTATTATAAAAATATATTATTGAGAAACTAAACATATATAACATTGCAATTTTGTGTGAATATTTTGCAATACATACAAGTTCTTCATTAAAACTTAGATAAAAATGTAACAAACCTCCCCATCTCTTGTTAACGCCAAACTGAACTGAGCACCACATTCTACTTGAACCACTCCAAGACTATTCAATCTCTCTACATTCATAGGTACTGCACATCCGTCTGAGCCTCCGCGTCCTAAAAATTATATCAAAGGCCCGGTTTGTAATTAGGAGAGTGAAAACTTAAACGAATAGGGGCTAAATATTATTTAGCTATATATAATAGAAAATATGTATACCAAGTTTTCCAAAATCACCGTCACCCCAAGAGAAAACTTTTCCACAAGCAGTTAAGGCCAAGGTTTGCGCGTCACGTGATCCACACGCCACTTGGATCACTCTCAAACTGGCTAACGCCTCCACCTGAAATATCCGCAATATATAAAAGCTTATAAAGCAACATTTTCATAGTTGTGTGTTTTTTTACTGTGCCGAAATATTAGAAACAAAATAAATCGTATCGTGGTAATTACCGTTAAACTATTATAACAACATATTAATAATTTTGAATATAAACACTAAACGTAAAAACAGATATTGTCCAACATATATTATAATCTACTAGACTTTGCCAGCGGCAAAGCTGTAGCTATAGCTATAGTTCGTTTAAGCTTGGTTATAGTTATTCCCGCGGGAATTTCGGGATAAAAGCCTATATGCTATTCCAGGTAGGTCCTATATGTAGTGCCAAGTTTCGTCCCGATCCGTCCAGTGGTTGAAGCGTGAAAGAGTAACAAACATCCATCCGAACAAACTTTTACAGTTATTAGAAGGATTACCATTTTCGGCGACAGCTGCGTGGCATCATCCCCATGTCCCAGTCTCCCATACTCGCCCATGCCCCACGTGTAGAGATGACCACGCGCTGTGACGCACGCGCTGTGAGCCGATCCGCACGCTATGCTCACCACGCGCTCTCCTGCTAAACATTCTATGAGCCGCGGCGTTTCTAGCGTGAGCCGATTACCGTGACCTAGCTTGCCGTCTTCTCCTTCGCCCCATGAATATACCTTTGCACAATAAAGAATAATAATGTAAAAATTACTACACCAAAAATTAATTACACATTATCGATACCTTTTTTTAGTTTTTACATTTACGCGTTCCATTACTAATTTAAAAATAATAAAACGGGATTCTCGAGTTTTACTAACGAACGCACCCGAGGACACCGTTAGTGTTGTGTATAGTGATTTTGACAATTATAAAGACAAGGTGAGGGTAGTTCAACAGGACGCCTCCACTCGAAGCCGACGACGCCGCGCACCGCCAGTCTAACGCTGGTGTAACCAAGCCGAAACGTCGGGTAAAAGATATCTTGCCAAATGACGCGTTTAATCCCGTTTTATTATTTTTGTATACAATATGTTTCTATTTAAAGAAATTGTATGCAATTTGAAAAAAAAGATTGAAATGTTTGTTACTATTGACTGACAAAAGCACAATAAATAGTAATGTTCTGCCCAGAAAAATAATAAAAATAGTCTTGGAGCCGACGTAGAAAATCGGCGCGCCTGGTAAAAACTAGGTATTTTCTAAAGATAGAAAACAATACGCACTCCTTTTCGCAGATTCTTACGGTATTATCACTCATATGGCCTAACACTGATGATAAGGGGCAATTCAAAAATATTTAAGAAAAGTCATACTTTTTTTTTAGAAAATCAATTAAAAGAACAGAAAACAAATTAAGAAACACTAAAACGTGGTGTGTACCTTTCCATCAGCCGTGAGAGCAAGGGCGTGTTTTCCACCAGAATGCACGGCTACGCGGCGTACTAACACATGTGCGAGGTACGGGTTAGCGCGAGGTGTCGATACATTGTTACTGTGTCCAAGGCCTAGGCGACCGTTTGTGCCTTCTCCACACACGTATAACTGTAGAAATTAATCCATTATCACTTATTTATTTATATTGTCTAATACAGTATTATTTAAAAAGTTAGCTGTTTCTTACTTTGCCGTCGTGTGAGACTACGAATAAAGTCTTTGAGCCACCTGCGATGTGTACCGGTCGCAACGCACTGAGACTAGATGAGAAAATGGGTATTTTAACTTTGGAACCTTTTACTCCACCTAGCTGATCTTTGTCATTTAAGCCCCATACATAAACCTGTAATAGAAAGGTAATCAATTTTTTTTAAAAAATTTATGTTAAAACATAAATCAAAACTAATATGATGAATGCATAAGTTTGTGGGTCTGTTTGTTAGTTCTTTACACCACAACGACTGAACCAATTTGGTTGACATTTGTAATCAAGATAGCTTATACCCTGATATAACACATGGAATTCAAAGTTTTTGCAAGAATAACTATAGCTAAATCATAGCTATCTTACTATATTATTTTTTTACTATATTATTCTTCTTCGCGTCGGCAACGCGCGAGTGTTACCCCTGGTGTTGCAAGCGTCCATAAGCTACGGTAACCGCTTACAATCAGGCGGACCGTAAGTTTGTTTGGCACCTTAGTGGTATAAAAAAAAGGAGTTACCGTAGTAATCCCACACCGATAACCAAATTAAGCGCAGACGGAGCCGCGAACAAAAGCAAGTAAAAAATATAATTGTCTTTAGTGTAGTTTTACTTACTTTAGGACAATCACTAGGTAATGTTGGTTGATTGTTGTCGACTGTCACAGCCCCTGTTGGAGTATCTTTTTCCATCCAATCCTCCGCTACGAAGTTCATACTCTGAAACAGCCAAGTATATTTGCAATCAGCATTGCCATTTATAGCAGATGTTAAATTACTCTAGATGCTTTTTTGTACCTGCAATATTTCTGTGTAAAGTGGATTAGGTCTGAATCCAGTGATGTAAAGACCATGGACCCTGCAGTCTGCATTAACGTTGCGATTCTGCTTTATGCCAATTTCAATACAAGGATAGTACTAGAACAAAATACAAAAAATAAAATATCCCATACATAAATTTATTTTATAGTGTTTAAACGTTTTTTTGATAATAATAATAAGTATTAAGTATAATTCTTATTTATTTTATTTTTACATTTTCAAGAGGACCTCACAGCATTACAAAAAATAACATTAAAAATGGTAAAGATACGCCAATCAATAGTTCCTTCTCTAAGAAGTGCTAACAAAGTAGGCAACTATACTCTATTATATGCATATTATACTCCATGAATATTTGATTATATAGGTTCAGTAACATAATAATGAGTGTCAATTCAACTTTGAAAAAAACACTTAGGCCCAGAACACATAGTGAAACTCAAAAGAGACAAAACTGCAACTCCTAGTTACTTTTGAGTTTCATTTCAGTTTATGCCATTGACTCCTTTGAGAGACCTTTGACGCAACCAGGTTGAAACCGGTTTCAAACGCATTGCAAATCAATCGCATTGAAACCGGCGTGCAGGAAACTCATGTTTGCGTTTCATCGTTTCGCGGTTTTTTTCGATGCAACAAAATGGCTGATGACGAAAATAAAAACATTTAATTTGTGTTGGAAGTTGACAAGTATCCTTGTTTGTACAATACAACACTATCGAGCTACTCAAGCAGAACTGACACTGATAAAGCATGGGCAGAAATTGGAAAAGCAACTTGTGTTTCATCATTATTTATAAGGAAATAACAAGTATAACTAAGTTTGTAAACTAAATCCCTATTTCAAGAAATTGCTAGAATTTTTAAAGGAAAGGTATTTGGAAATCAATAAAAAAAAACTAGGTTTGTTTTTATTGAGTGTTTGATTTGTTTATTTGGTTGAGAAGTTCAAGTTATTCTTATTTTTCAAAGGTGTAATTGTGTTTATTCAATTTTTCTCACATGAAATTACCACCTAGTATTATCAAAATACTACGCAGCACTAAAGATGGCAGCGCCGGACGTCAAACATCTTTGTCAGCGTATGTGATGTAACCTAGTATTTGTTTGGTGAAAATCAATAGAAATAGTAGAATATTATTGTCGTGGGCGACTTGATAATTGCGAAAATCGCCAATCAATCAATTGAGAAAAGACTAATAATGTATTATGCAAGGAATACAGGCAAAAAATATCATATTTGGTAAAATAAGTCTTTTTTTTCCGTCCTTTTAATTACTGTGACCTTCATTTTAGACATTTATTTTAGATTTTAAAACATAAAGTTTACGCTAAGAGTAGAATTAATGTTAAGAACCCAATTATTTTGAATTAAATTTGTCATGATTCGAATGCGAGATGTAGTCTTGAACGGTCCCAACCACTCGAAGCAGTTCGTGCGGCTTGCGTTCGAGAAATGTCGGATTCGACATTACCAGAATTGCTTAACTACATTTTCATTCGAGAAAAGTTTAAATTCGTACTTTATTTCGAATTCGTGATCAATTCGATCGCGTGAGAATTGGCTCCCAGCTATATTTCTTCTCGTATTCAAATAAATGTACCTCCCGGGTTTCGTGGCCTATTTATATGATTTTTTTTTGTGCTGACATAGATATATGAGGAGTCAATTTTTTTTGAAGTGAAAACTTCTTTAGCGGCGTTCTGCACTTTTTTTGGTATGGGTAAAAAATGATAAACTCGCGTCAGGTCAAGTGTCCTAATCGTGGAAATTCGTAAGACGGAAACCGTAATGCCACGCCTATTATAATTTTTATTTTTTTTCTATTATATGTTTTTCTCGTGGGGGTGTCTTACCGCTTACATATTTCGATGGCTTAACGTCATCCCCCCCCCCTTTTTTTTTTGAAGTGAAAACTTCTTTAGCGGCGTTGTGCACTTTTTTTGGTATGGGTAAAAAATGATAAACTCGCGTCAGGTCACGTGTCCTAATCGTGGAAATTGGTAAGACGGAAACCGTAATGCCATCCCTATTATAATTTTTATTTTTAGTATTCGCGATTATGAGTAGTACAGGGAGGTTGGATATGGAATTTTAATTCTATGACAGATTACGATGTCAAATATACTACGTCAAAACAGTAAATAAACAAACATTATTATTTCTTGACAATGTCAAAGACATGTCTTGTGACATATTTGAGTGTTAAGCGCAAATCGTGTGTAAAGGTTTTCACTTCTGCCGGCACTCCCGGAGTGCAACTCGTTTTTTTATATTGTTATGTGCCCCTCACCCCTCGTATGTATTTCGTTATTACCATCTTGCAGTCAGCTAGAAGCTGTATCTGGTGCAGGTGCGGGTGCGGACGGTCTCGGTGCGCAGGTGGCGGGGCGCACGGCACGGACGCGAGCGGCGCCAACGCGCCCTCTTCGAAGCTGCCTCCTGCGCGCACCGCAAGCACGGCCGGACCGTGCGCGCCGCCGCAAACGCCCAAACCCAAGCGCCGGACGCGAACGCCACTACGCATCTCTACGCGAATCCAATGCTGTACATACAAATATATTTTTTTAACACTAAGATTACAAACAATCATACGTCCTGCCTGATAGTTATAAGAGCAGTATAGGACGAAAACTTAAATTTAATTTCAAGTTATATGGTTACAATTTATCATTTAGTGACAAATATTATATTTATCTTTTTTAATCAAATCATTTTGTTTTAGTGTATCATGTACAATTTGTTTAAACATATGCCTTTTTTAGCTACATTACTCGCCTTGGTTCTTTCTTTCTTTCTTTCCTGTCACAAAGATTCATGGCGAGTACTGTTACCTGTCCGGTGCCGGTCGAGCTCTGCCAGTACGTGTGCGGCTGTCCATCGAGCAGCCGGCGTGCACCGAAGCCTGAACGACATGACGACACACGAACCGCTCGCACCGCGCCGCGCCACCCCACCGACATACCTCCCGCGCTCTCACCCCACTCCGCTACACATACACACCACTCATCAAAAGCTTCAACACACTAAAAAATTATGAATAAGAATAGATTTAGTTAAAAAAGAAATTTTTTTAAATCTCTCCATAAACAAAAATAATACTAAGCTAATCTCTGTACTATAGATTGAGATTATCATTTTTCTTGAACTAATATTTTCGTGGTGCCATAATATTTTAACAATAAGTAAACGGGTGTTGCCAGGATTCGTTTTTCAGATTTCAGTTAAGTGATTGAGCGCTTTCTATTAGACGTAAACAAACTAAAAAAAACACAATACAATTAAGAACCTTCTCCTTCTTGGAACACAGAATAATACTCCTTACGTCATGTATTTGTTCGATGTTAAATATATGTTTCAGACCTCCCCAGATTAAAAAAAGAATTACCGACGAGTATAGTGCACATTTAGTGATGTTAAAAAACTTACACTGATCGGTAACTAGTTCCATTTCGCTAACTTGTCCAATCCAACTAGGCTGCTGAGGGAAGTCGACTGTCAGGTCACGACCGTTGCTTGAGATTGCTATAAAAACAGTATATCATTACATACATGCTACACAAAAAATGTAAAGTCTGTATTAACTATTAACATTTGTATTAATGTTTACGTAAAATATAAAGACAAACATGGTTTGTAATTGTGCGTGTTTCCGTAGATTGAAAATTATTGCAAATACCTAAAAAAAAATTGAACCGATTTTGATTGAAATAATTCTAAATAACAAATAATATAAACCTGTTTAGGAAACTCAAATGCATTTTTTAAGAACTGTCGACGGCGACACCCAACACAACTCTAACTTAACCAAGTTTTAAGGCGCATTCTCAGCTAGTACAGATCCGAAATGTTATTTCTATAACTTGAGGATATAAGCAATTTGGACAGTTGTTGTTGCTTCTAGTGACGGATATGGGTGTGTATTTTGGTACCGGTTACAGTGCCGACGCTGGAATGATCGACGCAGCCCCACTTGTACCGCGGCTGTGTGACGGCGGCGCGCACACGCACGCGGTCCCCCGCCGCGAACGGTGCACCCCCGGACACTACCTCCGCATGCAACGCGCGTACACCATGCACGCGGCCCAGCCCCCGCCACTCCACCTGGTATATTATGTACCTATACTTTCATGCACTATAAGTTCGGTCGAACTACTAGCCAGAGACTCATGAAAGGCAATGAGACAATAAAAAACTGCCGACTGTTCTTTTTGAACGATAAACCGAGATAATTATAATAATATGCTTTATTGCACGATAAAACATTTTGACATTGTTTAATTAAATACCTTTGTTCTATTCAATTTAATTTGTTTATTTCAGACTACATGGATCATACTAATTCTTATTCTAAAACTAATTCAATTACAAAACAGTAAAGGACAAACTTAAAACCATATTAGTAAAGAAAGAAAGACAAAACATAATTTTATTATAATATACTAGCTGACTCAGTGCATGTTGATTTTTTTTTCTTTGTTTAAACGACTAGTGCTCGACCTACTGTGAGTTAACTGTACTAAGCCTATAATCTTTGCCCATGTGCAAGCAATAAGTTGACAAAGTTTTAATGGCATAAAATCTACAATGGATATAGGTACATTAGATTAAGCTGAGTTGCCCGCCACAATATCAGACAGTCTATCATACCAACTAAAATGCCCAAAAACGGTGCAAGAATGATCCACGACATAGATTATGACATTGTGTTCAAGAAAATAAGCCATCTTAAGTAAGTTCAATGTTCAAACTGCACTCGACTTTGTATGAACGCTCTAAAATTATAGCATATGTGAGGAGGTGAAGTGTAATACTTACGAGTAAAAAAACATTTTGCTTTATATCACGTTCTACTTTTTGAACTTGTCCAACATCACCCAACGCAACCTGCAACAATTTCAATACACAGTTTTGCCTTCAGCCTTCCAGTTCAACTCTGTATTTTTGTACATATATTGTATTAAGACTGCAAATTTCAAAACATGTGCCGCGGTTTGGTAATTTGTAAACGTTAAAAGTAGTTATTTTATAGTAGTTTATGAAACTGTTACATAATAATAAGAGGTATTAAAACCGAGCCGCAGGCGAAGTTTTGAATAGTACTTTGCGAATGTATTTACCTATTTATATGCTGTTTCATACACTACTTTGCACTACTTTATCTACACTCATGTTATAGGTAAAATAAAAGAGTAAAAACAAAATTGACTACTTCTTGATTTTGAAACATATTTTGTTGCGGCCAAGTTCGACAGGGCTGAACTCAAAAGAATTACAAAAAAATGATGGAAAGCGCAGTTTCGTACAAAATCAATGAAAGTGTGTTATTCGTGGGTCTTTTTTTAAAGATTTTTTTACTCACATTTAATATCTGCAGTAATAAAAAAAATTAAAAAGATAAAAACTGGTTGCACTCCGGGACTGCCGGCGGAAGTGAAAACTTGAATATTAACGTTGTGCATTATTGATATTTTGGAATGGTTAGGGTATAATTTTGCACGAATTGCTTTAATTTATCAGTATAAAAGTACTAATGTTTATGTGGTAAAATACAATATTCATTTATTTAGCTATCTTACACAAACATGTCAATTTTTATTACATTAAAAATTTAACACTTCAGAGCTTTCGCCACACGGTAGAAAGAGAGAGGGATACTTCCTGCTTCCTACTCTCCCTCTGTCTTACGAATTTTCGATCAGGTCACGTATCCTGACGAGAGTTTAACATTTTTTTACCCATCACAAAAAAAAGTGCACAACACCGCTAAAGAAGTTTTCACTTCAAAAAAACTACGAACTCGAGAAATTGGTAAAATGTATGTAAAGGTAGAGTAGAGCCATACACGCACGTTGGTCTAAACAGATTTTGTAAATAAGTCTAATATACTCACGGTTTCGTATGGTTTACAGCAGCGTACAGTCATGCCCGGTGTGATAACATCGGACAAGTACTGAGCATACTCATCTTCGGAGGCAAAACAGCTGCGCCAGCGGTAAGGCGGCTGCTTCCTCTCTTGCTTAGAAGTCTGGGGCTTTACTTCATACACTGTGTCATCCATACCTTGATGGGGTAGCTCCAATAGATATGCTACTAACGACTCCACTGATGGTAGACTGGTACCACCTGAAAGCGATTTTGAATTTTTTTTTTTTTTTTGTAAACACCTACGTTTAATTTAAAAATAATAAATGTTTTCCCTACCAAGAGCTTGAATAGCAGCATAGACAGCATGGCGAGAGAATCCCATCTCTATGACTTGTTGAACTTGCGCAGAGTTAGCCCAAGTATTCAAGTCTTTGCGAGCTGAAATTAAATTTTTAATTATTATTGTGGAAATATCTAAGTGATCCTACTAATATTAAAAATGTGAAAGTTTGGATATTTGTTACTCAATCACGCTTCAATCACTGCACGGATCGGCATGAAACTTGGCAAAAATGTAGGTTAGGTCCAAGAGTAGGAGGAATGTAATATGAAAAATTCAAAAGTTCCCGCGGGAATAACTGTATGTTTAACTTTATTTTAGACAAAAATACTGTCTAGGAAAAGGTGAAGTTTGAAATTCAAACTAATGTTCGGTTTATTTGATTTCAACTGTCTTGACACACGATTTTAGCTCACAAACATATGTACACGATATTTAGATATTAAATTCACATTATAAATACATTTTGCACTATAAACTTAACTACAAAAATTAAATTAATTAAACGGCTTTATATAAACTTTGTTAGTGTTGCCACAAATCTAGTTAGACCTATTCTAGGTAATCTAGAGAATATAGGTGTGAGAGTTTTGATGTTTGTTACTCAGTCACGCTTCAACCTCTGGACGGATCGGGATGAAACTTGGCACTCATATAGGTTAAGTTCTGGAATACGACAGTTACTACTAACTTTATAATAGTTCACCTAATTTGAGTTTTACGCTTATCTGCTAGAAATTCTGGGACCGAATAATTTATTTAAATGAATCCAAAATTATTTATTTTTAAACGCTCTGAGGGTCAGTTTTTTCAAATTATCTAAAAGATTATTAAATATTTGTATGGCCATACAATAGGCGTTTTATTAATACAGTGTGAGTATCTGTGGTGGGGTGTATAATCTGTTTCCAGACCTACTATCCCGTCCTGTTATTTTATTCCATTTTTAAAAATAGCTGGATTTTGAAAATCGTAGCAACACATTTCATAAACATAGAGCCAGGGAAGTGGTAAAATATTTACCTTTTTAAACAGTGATTTCCAACTATCTAGGTATCCTGCTCCGCACATCGATCTAACACACTTTTTTTTATTATTATATATTTAAATGACTTGTCTACATCAACGGGGTTTCCCCAGAGAATAATACTATATCGCAGTATTGCAGTCACGTAACCGTAGTATGCCAGGAGCGCAGTTTATTCTTTGCCACTTGCCTAGTTCTTCTCAACACACACACGAAGCTATCTAGTTTACTTGATAGTTTTTCTATGCGCTGTACAACATTTATCAATAATACCTAAGAATTTTGCACTATCTACATTATCTATTATAGTCATTTATTTTAATGTCGAAATTTAAAATGTTGCTATTGTGAGTTTGAAATTGCATTTTTTTAGTTATATATAAATTTATTGCCAATTAATTTTCATCGGCAAATAAAATATTATCGTGTTTGGACACTTTTGGCAAATCGTTAATGTAAATTCAAAAAGAAAATGGGGCCAAGAACACTGCCTTGTGACACTACCTTATAGCTTGCTATAACAAACTTTAGTATGATCAAGGAATTGCCGTAAGTATCCCACGCTGATCAAATATAGGGCGGGAAAAGCCGCTGGCAAACTCAAGTCATAAAATATCTTAACTTACATAATGACGCAGTGCTAGTCGATGGGCCCATAGATAATTGCATAACATTACTTTTGTCTATAATGGGTATTTCAGGTGGTGACTCATGATCTTTGTCATCACCTGTGAACAAATAATTACAAATAATACTGGTATTCCTAGTCCAAAAAGCATCCTCTCACCTTGTCAGTTTAACATTACCCCAAGCTGTTATAAGGTTAAATCATTAGTAACGTATGTTTTACATACATATTTTGCAATAGTTCTTTACTAGAGTATAATGAGCGAGTATTATTTTAAATAGATGTTTCTGATGGTATTTGGAGTCATAAGATTTTCACAACATCATCGAGAAAAAAAAATCCAAAGATCCATTACGTTCCATGAAATATTAGGTTGGAATAAAATTGCGGAAGAACAACAGCTCATTTAAAACAGTTTTTGGGGCAAGCAAATAATATAGACAAGATTTTGACGTATCCTTACCATTAACGTGAGCAGCTAGTTGTTGGACTACAGTGAGGGCAGCCGCAGCGAGATCCCGAGGGGTGTACGAAGCCGCTAGCGGACTTGGCCTGGTAGCCAAACCTAGCAGGCGACGGAATAAGGTGCCCTCTGTTCCAGAACTAGAAGCATCTTTTTCTACACTACCTGGGTAAAAAAATTTAAAAGTTTATATATTTCTACGTATTAAAGTTTTGATGCGAAGTTAAAATGAATCCACTTGTTTCCTTTACAGATGAGCAAACCACTGGTCTGTGGCAGATAACTGTCGCTATTTTCGCGTTAGTTCTCAGTTTATTTAAATGAGGCATCGTCGATCAACCAGACCACAAGCGCTCACTGGCCTAATACTACTATTTTTTAAAATTGGACCTTATGAAATGATGAAAATTTCATCAAAATCGTGTTTCGTTTCGGTGTAAGGCAAAAAACTTTTATGTAAACTGTTTCCAGTAATGTTAAATACTCACCGGTGTGGTCAGGTGGCTGCATCAGCACCTTCCGCAGCCGTGTCCGTGTGGTAAGCAACCCGCGCACTGCGCAAAGCGTCAGCAGCTCAATCTGCTGTTTCCTCAGACCATACACGTCTACTTCAGCTGAAACAAAACATTGAAGAAAAAATGAAAGTAAACGAGAGTAAAGTAGTTTCGGTTTTGATTTTAAGTTCATTATAGTAAAGTTAAAATCTTGAAGCTATGATGGTCACTTAACCTGTTTATAGACCTTTAAGAGAATTCGATTCGCGGCGCCTCGTAGCGTGCTTGATACAAATGAATTTCTTATTTTTTTGGCATTTACTGATCAAACATGTCTGTAGGCGAATATGTCTGTAGTTTCCAAGGCCTGGAACGTGTTCTTTTAACTTTAAATCTCATTTGAGACCATTGGTATAAGAATCTAGAACCTGTATAACTTTCGAAATATATGATTTAATAGAAACCTTGCACCTTGAAACCGTAAATATTCATTCCTAAAACACATCTTTAATATTAAGTGTTAAAAATACCTAAATGAGGAATTTGGTTGTATGGAGCACGCTGCGAGGCGCCGCGAATTATATTCCCTTAAAGATAAATAAAATCGAATGGGAAAATCAAGTGAGTTAGATGTAACTTACAATACATACGGTATCATGAAGAGCAAAAAGTGACATAATACCAGGTAGATGATGTGGATGCAAAGGCGGAGTTTGCGGTCCGGCACCCAACAGGGCAGCGCAAACTCTTAAACCACTCTCACCACCACCCAGCTGCTGGGTCAGCTTCTCGTTCTCTGCAGTCGTCACACCACTTAGCTCACACTGTAATTATTTGATTGTTTTACCACCCAGTAAAATATTTGAAATAAATCGTATATGTAGTGTCGAGAGGGACGCTGAAGATAAGTGTGGATGACCTCTGCGTACGCTCTTAAGTAAAATTGGCGAAAAAATGCGAATAATCTTTTATTAACTTCAATATATAAAATAAAAATTGTCGTTAACGTTTGAATGCGTGATTATTCCCAAGTCCAGTCGAGCTAGTATGGCGGGGTTCGGTTTCTTTCCTCGACATATAGGAAAAAGGATTAAAGGAGGTCTATGCACAGAGAAGTAGTTTACTATACAGGGATACTAATTTACAAATTATGAAAAAAAGATAATTTAATATAAATAAAATAAGAAATCCTGAATGTATACCTACTCTAAGAAATGATAACTAGGGCTGCGTCCCAATACCCCTTGGCAGAGTGAAAATCACCCTAGGGCAACCCTTTAATTACTGAGGGTCCCGAGGTGAAGGAACATTTCGAAAATCTACATGGCCGTTCGAACAAGTCCCTACTGAGCTAGTATTACTCTATACGGTAAATAATCATGAATTACAAATAGATTTATTATTGTAATTCAAATGAGATCTTTTTACTTTTCCCCAAAAAAAAGGTACTAGCAACGACCCGAGTGAATCTTGAGCAGTGCGCGTAGAATTGGGACTCAAACTATTCTACGGCTTAAAGAAGCAGTTAAGTTTTAAATTCTACGCACCGTATTTTCTGGGTTCTTCTCCATAGTTAAACTATTTTCTGGATGCAAGCGTACTAAGTTAGTCGAAATACCTTAGTGACAGTGCTGTCATCATGAATCAAAGAGATCTTCGCTCTAGGCGAGAACTGAGTGACGATGACGCTGCGTGGCGGAGAGCCTGCCGTAACACGTTGACCCAGCCTGATGCGCCATTCTACTCCACCTATCACTCCCAGCGCACCAGCTAAGGGAAAACCATTAACATCGATCACTTGTTATTTTTTGGTTCTAATAGTAATTAAGCGTAGAAATGCATTGAAATTATGTACCTATTAAGCATGTTTCAAGTGTTGGTGGTGCAGGTTTCATGGTCTGGGTTATATCTTGACTAGTGTGCGGCCACCAATGCCAGTCGCTTGTTACCTGTGTAAAATTAAACTTGGTTTATTATTTTTGTTCAATAAATAGATTCTTCTATTTTACTAGTATACAATTTTTTTTGCATAAAGAATGAGATAATTAATCAGTCCACTACACTCGTTTCTCGGGCTTTATTATCCAGCCCTTCCTACTACTATCGTTAGGTCATCGGTCTACGTGGCCGAGGGGCATACCACGCTACACTCACCGATCAGTGGTCTCCACTCAAGAACTCTTCTGCCCCAATGGCCATCGGTTTTGCGGTACATATGAACTGCCTACTGCCGCTTTAGCTTGCCTATTCCGTGAGCTATGTCAGTTACTTTTTTAGTTCTTCGTCGGATTTCCACATTTAAGACCATATTCCTCAAAGAGACACCCTCTTCAAAGCTCGCTGAGCGTCTTTTAATTTATGGATCAGGCCAATTGTCAATGCCCACGTTTCTGCGCATGACAGGCAAGACATATTGATTGAAGACCTTCGTCTTCAAACATTTAGGTATAATAGAGTTAAAATAAACTTTAATTTATTAGGTAGATCCTTAGAAATTTATTTCAAATTTTTACTTTTTTGCTTAAAATTTAGCAAAAAGAAATCCTATTATTTACTTATAAGCTTGTGCAAACAATCAGATAAAAAACCGTTAAAGCTTAATTATGATTTAAGCCATGTTGGTTCTAATTAAGGACCATTCCAGCGATTCAATTGCATAAGCATTACGCTGTTGACCTGGTCCTTACGAAGTAACATATAAGTTTGTGGTGGTTAATATATTACCATGTGAGCGGCTAGCTGTAACTTGTCTAGCAGCAACGCAGAAAGCGGCGCGTGCCAAAGTGGCGCGGCGAGCAGCGCACGCACCAGCTGCGCCACGCCCGCGCACGTTGCTCCACTGTAGCTCGCCGTCGCCGCCGCGCGCCATCTATTGTCTATGATACAATATAATACAAAACTCACTGAACTGTTGCGATAATGTAGAATGTTTTGTTTTATACCACTACGGTGGCAAACAAGCTTACGAGCCGCCTGATGGTAAGCGGTCACCGCAGCCTATGGACGCTTGCAACACCAGGGGTATCACTCACGCGTTGCCAACACTTCAAAAATCTAATAACTTCTTACTTGAAGAACCCTACACTGTAGTCTTGAGAGAAAACCTTTGCAGGGAGCTCTTTTCACAATCCAGGCGTTTGTGGGAGGAAGTTTCTCTGAAACCGCACTATCCGCGACCATTGCAGTTCTAAAGTGTGAGAATGAATTCCCTGTCGATGCCGAGCAGTGCGATGGTAGAAAATAGCCGTGGGCATCATTTCAAACAATTCCTTAAAACACATCCCATTGTACAAGCGGTAAAAGATGGGAGGGAGCGGAGGGCGACACAGGGAGGCGACGCGTCTATTATAGGTTGCATTATGAACACAAAAGCTGTAATAAGAGCCACTTTATGAACAAATGTGTTATAAAAAATATATTATCGTGCAGTACAAACAAACTTACCGAGCTCCTCTTCATCTACGACGGCAGCGGCTGGTAGTGATAGATGCGGTGAGCGCAGGGCCGGATCGCCAACGTGCGTTTCAAGCCACAAGCGACCCACTAGCGCTAGCAATTGAGTGCCCACAGTACGTCGCCACTCCACCGCACCACTGTGCTCCACAAGAATTCGACGTAGCAACCATAGCGACTGAATCTTTATCAATAAAACGACAAGTAAATTAGTTATTCGTATTAAAAACCAATAATCTTCAAAGTATTTCGTTTCTTTTTAATAGTACATACCTGTGAGTATATCAAATCTTGGGTTATATGCTTGTCCATTGCAGAAATAATACTGTAGCAGAGTTCAAACCATGAATCGGTGCATAAAGATATTTTCATCTCGGGACTCTGTGCGCTGGCTAAAACAAACAAGTGTAGTTTGTAGTTAAAAGAATATCTTTGCCATATATAACGAAAAAATTTAAGACTATGGCCAAAGTACTGTTACGCTGGATACTTTATAGATATATCGGCGGACGATATTCAACTACACGACAAAAACGCATTATTTGTGGGTACTTCTAATCAATTATGAAGAACTTACAAACCGCGCTTAAAGTAATCCCCGACATAAAGTCTATTTTACTTCGATCGTCAATGATATTTACAAAGGAAATGCAGACAAAGGTACTTTCACAAGTACCCTTTACACAATTTTACGTAATGTGCAGATTTGTTTACTTAGTATAGTGGATAAAAACCTCTCAGCAAAGCGAGCGCAGTGTGGTTATGTGCTGCGATGGCGGTGGGCGGCGGTGCTTGGTGTGCGAGCGCAAGTGCTAGCAGGCGGCGCTGCAGCGCGGCCACGTTGCGACGCGCCACCGGTCCCGCACCCGAACCCGCACCCGCTCCTGCGCATAGTGCCCGCAGCGCGCCCGTACACGCCGCGCGCACTTCACTTACAGGCCACCATTCCACTGTATTTTCCGCTGACACAAACAATATAATAGTCGTTAGAGAATTTGTTTGTATGGTGTAACTTCTGAACGACTGCGGCCATATTAACCAATATGTTTGTTTTATCGAAACGATGGTTTTTAGTTATGCAAGGATTCAATAGGTTATTAGATTAAGTTATTAACGGATACTGTATTTATGGACCAATATATTCACAATATATGTTGATTTAGTGTCAAAAAGGACACAGAATTTGGACCAGTTGGCGCTGTGTCCAATTAACGCGATAACACACGTCATTAGCGAACTTGGTAGCTTAAGAAAATAATTACAACTATTGCTTTACATCTTAGATGGCAATCAGTGAAACCTGCTTGTATGACGCTTAAACAATTTAAATTAGGGTTATTTTTTTCGTTACTCAGTAAGAAAATTGTCAAAGTTGCACTATTACAAACTTTGCTTAAATTATAAGTAAAATTAGTCGCAGCCGTGGTTCTTTTCTATTGAATTGAATCAAGAGTGTTATGAGTAAACAGGACGCTCGCCTAACTAACTCTCGATTTACATGTGCGCGCGTAAATCGAGATTTTTAACACAGTTTAAAATATTATATAACATAAAATATTTATTTTTGTAACTGTATTTTGTTTACCAGAAGTCTTCTTACCAATAGTATACTTATTTAAAGTCATAATAGTTTAAGTAATATAATATTTTGATGAATGATGCTATATTTTGTTAAATTAATGTTTCTAAGTTTTTTTTAAGAGTTGCATTGATTGAATTTGATTTTCTATACAAATGCAATGACAGAATCTCTTCGGTTTCCACAATTCACTTTTAATTCATAATTGTATCTAACTCAGTTGGAAAATCACTCTGACCGTGAAATCTCAAAAACATAAGACCAAACTAAACAAAAGGTTATGTTTCAGATACATAATGATATTGTTCAATTGTTATTCTATACAAATACTAGGCATGCACTTAATGCGGTAATTTGATATTTAAAAACATTACCATTTACGAGTAATTTAACATCAACCTGACACTTTTGTTTTTTAACGATAACACCCTTTTATCTAATTTAAAAAGAAGTAATTTCAGAAAATAAAATTTTAATTTCATCAATGTTATATAATGATTCCAATACAAGTTTAGGAAATATAGACTAAGCAAAATACAGTAAAGCCATAACCTGTCGTTACATAAGCTTAAAATCATTCTCAATTTATAACTTTAATGTTGCTGATAAACCGTGCCCTAAGTAAAGCAAG
Organism: Apoda limacodes; assembly: GCA_946406115.1. NCBI lineage: Eukaryota > Metazoa > Arthropoda > Insecta > Lepidoptera > Limacodidae > Apoda > Apoda limacodes. The sequence goes on from OX291546.1 coordinate 8,304,002, forward strand.
ACGCGGGGGGCGGAGTAGCTGTCTACGTCATATGCACATGAGAGAAAATAACTAATAATGGATCTTCAGAAAATTCGTCAACCACCACTTTTTTATGGTTAGTTGGCTAGCTTATTTGAAACACTTAGCATGTACTTAATTATTCCTATTAATAAAATGTTGAGTGAAATCCAAAAAAAATGACCTAATATCTTTAGAACTATGCTATAGTATCGATCTCGTGTGAATTCATTCTGAAATTATAAACTCGAGTCATTCAGTCTTCAGCCTTAGGTTTCTAACTAGCCTCTCGTTAGTAATTTTCTTCTTACCACCCTTAATATACAATGTACTAATAAACTATTATGTTAAAAATATCACTGTCCTTCGATTAAACAAATCATAATTAACTTTCAATAATATTTTTTTATTTACCTAGCGCGCGTAATTGATTTCTGGAGTTTTTTTCCCGTCTCGACTAAAGACAAATTTCTCGAGAATGCTCCGACAGATACCCTAGGTAGATACTCTAACACAAATCAAAAACGTCATGAATCTTATATAAAATTACCATTTCCATGGACTGTTTCATCAACAGAAGGCGGCGGCGAGGGCGAGCGAGCCAGCTTTAGATCATACTTGCCCTCCTTGCCCATTCGGTACGAGTTAGTGCCACCGGCATCCCACGCTACGCGCACCCATCCGTCTTCACCCAGCTCACCAATCACACGACCTTCCCCACCTGGTACCCCGTCCTAAAGTAAAACATGTCATAATTGTGATTCTTAACATTGTCTAGGCAATTCGAACCATGTAAAGAAGAGTTTTCGGAAAAAATAATAATACTTCTTCAAGGGATTTTTAAACTCTAAATTGTACAAATTACCTTATAAGCAGAGATTAGAGTAGGTAGAACTGTTAAGGGTCAATAATCTCATATGACAATATGGACATGCCTACAGAACTACTAAAAACAGCTCTGCCTATTCCGATCACTGCTTATGCACTTATAAGGTTTTATATAGAAAATCACAAAAGCAAAAAAATTAAAAATACCTGGTCGCCCCATTTCCAATCTTTTCCTCGTACAACACGAGTTCCAATTTTCATCAGAGAAGCCAGTTCGGGGCCCGAAAGTGAAGCACCCCGAGCACGAGCACCCAATCTTTCGTCCTCGTAAATCACCAAACATTCCACTAAAAAAAAATGGGTTTATAAAATCCAATATTTAATTTAAGCAAATATAAAAAAATAATATTTACATTTAGATTTGACTGTTCCGCAAATAATAGACCCATGTTGGATGGTATCACCTCCAATTTGTTTCAATAAAGTTAAACACGAACTCAGGGCTCCACCATTGATAAGTTGGTCTAATTCTTGACCTTGACAACCTTCTACGAGAAGTGATAAAAGTGCTATCAAAAATCTGCAACAAATAAAGAACAGTAAACAATTTGGTATACAACTGTTTAGTAATCACTGCAATTATAAATAATTCAAACTTAGTTGATAGCTTCCCCTTATAAGCCAATATCTTACCTGGCCCTAGATGGTCTGTTCAACAATGCATGCGCTCCATAATTGGCACTCATCTTCAGTGGTAAAGGCTGGCTTTGTTCTCCTTCTAACACTTTAGCTTTCAACTCAATGAGCACAAAATCTAATATTTTTGACCTTTCTAATAAAACTTTATATTTGGTATACGGTATCACAGATTCTATGCCTTCCAATGGTGGTGTTAAAGGTATAGAAGGTTTCAAAGGCACATTAAGCGGCGCATCGGCCATTGAAGCACCCAGTAGACCGGTGAAAGCCGCATATTTGATGCTATCTGACATTGTTTGCGAAGAATTAAGAATTTTGCTAATCATTATGTAACCATTTTCTCTTATATCAGCTCTTTGTACCTGTAAATATTTCGAAAAAGTTATTAACCAAAAGTAGGTGACGTAAATTTTTATAAAGAACATAATCTAATTACAAATATTTCCCTTTTTAAATTTATTTATGAGGAAAACCAACACATTAATCATATTAAAAAATTAGTCATTAGATGTTTATGTACAGTATGTTGCAAAAGTCCATATAGAATAGGAAACCAGATCACATGTCATGCGCCCGCGCCGATCTAGTCACTCACGCACTAATAGAAATAACAGAAGTCGTTCGTCTTGTAGGCATTGAGCTGAATAGTAGGTATCCATAATTTCACAAAATTAAGTATGTTGACATTGGTGCAACGATAAGAGTTCCGGCACCGGCAAGATTCAAATCTGGATTGCTCCAAGCCTTTTGTTGTTTTTATAAGATTTTGTTCAAAATTAAAAAAAAATTAACAATATACTTCATTGAGTTTAGACAGTCAACAGATTAAACTAATATCAATCACGGACAGCAAGAAGTTAATTACGATCACCTGGACCATTTTTCTTTGCTGTTGTTGCTTCATTAGTATGTGCTTGTGCAGCCGAGAATATCTTGCTAGACGAGGTAAATATATTGTCATTATATTTAAATGATTTTAATCCACGTAAATAATATGCAAGCTAATATTAATGCGTTTATAATAAAGGAGAGTCCTTATTTTTTGTCTTGCTGTTTTGTTTTTAGAGTAATAAGAGGGTAATTTACCAAATGAAAAAGGGGCAAATTGGACGCCTACGACATATTGATACGTCACAATGAGGTTTTTATCTTGAAGAACAATATATGAATGTGAGTTTGCGGACATTTTTGATATACGAATGAAATGAAGTGTTTTTTATTTAAACAAGAAATATAATAAGGAAACTGAGTAAATGATCCACTATGCTGCAACTAAATGTTATTTTTTTACCAAAATAAACTATCCTAACCAAAGTCTCGGTAGGCGAGGAAATAATGAATGAATTTTAAACCTTATGTTGCTGATTTATGGCAATTGACAGATGATTATGTGAATAATGTGGAAGCGATTTACAAGAATAGATGCATGCTGTTTTGACTCTTATCTGTGTTTGAATTTCTACCACTTAACGTACATTAAACATTTGTTAGGATTTTTTTGACTGGATCTGTTCCACTTCCTAGCCTAAAAAGTATGCACATAAATAAATTGCGTAATAACATTAAGATCACGGTAGAATATAACTCAGCCACAATTCAGCACAATTTGTCAGAAACAGCTCAAAAAGTGAAAAAACCAATTAAATACCTTTTTAACTAAAATAAACATAATAGATACCTGACAATACAAAGCTCTTCTAAGAATATCAATATCACAGGGAGCTTCAGACATCACAAAATTAATGATAGCAACTGTCAAACTTTGTTGTTCTAGTGTTACTTCTTCCAGCATCCAATATAAATCTAAAATGGTGAAGTCAAAAAATTATTCATAATTTCAAATCGGTAAGATTACTATTTGATTCACTTCAGCATTGGTTCAGAATGCCGGCTTTTACCGGCGGCAGTCAATGAGAAACACAGTCAAGATACAGCAGTCCACTTATTCGACATAGACATTACCAAATAAACGCCACTACACCCAGTGGTGGTAGATGAAAAAAGGCGGAGGGCCTTCCTCATTCAGCCACTTACGGGTAACTTTAGTTCTTCGGTCTACCAGGACGGAGCCCGATCCATGTAGCAATTACCACCACTCCATGGTCTACAGTTCTGCCTGCCCCAACAACGTGCGGCAAATATGACCTGTCTATCGCCGCCGCTGCTGCATCTTACTCTCAAAAAGCAACAAAGATTGTCCAATCTAATACCGCGCGACCCTATACTTTGTTTTTTAATTTATTGTGTGACATCAAATACTTACTAAGCCGATTCATGTGTTAGTGCGACGACTGTACGCACACCATTTGGCGGATTAGTTGAGCGATAGATCAAAAAACTGTCATAATATGGTGGTTCATCACTAACAGATGTCGCTACTCCTTTTTTGGCGTCTTGTAGTGAATTTATCACCGCCTTCAAGCCATTGTAAATAAATAACTGCGCCTGTAAGTTCCTTTCGAGAGGAAAAGGTTTAAGTGACTGACACGACACTACGTCACTAGTCAACACCGAGCGAGAAGAGAATATGTTACTCAAACGCATTGGAAACACATGAAGATAAACGGCGATATGTCCTCGATTTCTCATTAATTATTTAAGTTTGTATTTTGTATGTATGCATGAGTGCGGTGGAGGGGCGCCCAGTTTTAGCTTGGAAAATATCTACTCCTTGAATTATCTTCAGTTAAAAAAAATACCTAACAGCAGAATTAAAAACGAATACAATACCTTTTTCGTCACACGCTAATTTTGCTACCCAAGCATTCACAAACTTATTACGCTCAGAATTATCATCATCTTTTTCTTCATCAGCCATTATGAGATCATTTTTTAAATCATCCGCTAGTAACATCACATCATGTTTTTCACTCTCCATTGATTTAAGAATCGAATTATCAGTAATATCATTATAGGAACTAATTGAGATTTCATTAGTAGGCGTCTTATCATCTAAATCCTTATCTAATAAGTCTTCTCTATCTGGCACTATAAAATCTAGTTTCACATCGTTGTGTTGCACGCCACTATTGTTTGACGCATTTTTTAAATCTTTTTCTAAAGGTTTGTCATTTGCTTTTAATTTACTCTTCGTTTGTAGGTTTACTTTATCGTTTAAGTTATGATCGCCGCAAGCATCTAGCTTTATATGATTTTTGGATGGTTCTATAACAATATTCGTAGTTTCATCTGGAGTCTTATTTAAAGCGTTAGCGATGGAAGACTTTATCACTAATGCATCGCCTTGTAATAAACTCCCTGTTGCTTTAAGCATGCTTTTGCTTAGACTGTTCTGTCTGTTCCTTAAATCTTTCGTAGTTACAAAGCTGAAATTTTAGTAACATATAAACATCATTTGCCAAAGTGTTATTACATATAAATATTTCTATCACATTTTTAAACTTATACACTGATTTAATAGAAAAATATGTAGGGCACACGAACAATCAAGTTTACTTATTAAGTAACACGACTTAAAACGTACCGTTTGTTAAAAGTAGGTGACTTTGCCATTTTCATAACCTTTAGGAAGGCCCTTTTGGCTGAGGGAGGACGTTTGGACGGAGGTCGGGATAGCAAAGCCGCAACTGCTGGTGATATCGCCGCACGGACTTCGTGTAGTAAAAATCGAGCTCTTTCAAGTGGGGCCGCACATACCTGAAGATTTAACAGAGTTTTGAAACTTCTCTATAGATTATGGACAGGGAGCATTTAGAATAATATCATCCTTAAAACTAATTACAATCCACCGAGATATCATCATTTAATCTAAAGTTTTAAAGACCTGTATGCACTTTTTATATCACGTTTAATGCCTTATTCCTAAGTAGGCGGCATATAATTTCGATAATTCAATAGTTACTCAATAAGCCGCCTCAGCCAAAAAACTATGTTTTACGGAAGTTTACTGTATTTTACCTCTTTATAGCCCCTTGATAACTGCTGTCTGGTTCTCATAAGCGTCCATTTGCTTTGCTGTACAGCCTTCACAATCTCTGACATTGCAGGCGAAAGTTTTACTTCGCCTTTCTCCATTTCTATAAAGATAGTAGAACGTAAAATATTGAGAACAAGCAAAATTTATGATATATGCAATTAGTTGAAATTTTTACCTGCAGTGGCTGTGGCTAATGCATGTTCTTTTAAACCAGCATGGTATAACAGCACAGCTAACAAAGCTCTTCTTAACTCTTCTAAAGGATGTTCTGGCGGAAAATGCGGCGCACAGCCTTCTCTCCTTTCACAAGCCCACCACAGGTGTAATGCTAATGGATCCTGCATGATGTTAGAACATTAACTATATTTTCGTTGAGGAACAAATTTTTTTGATCAAAAATTACTTATTTATATTAATTGATTTGTTTTAAATTTATGAAATATGGTGTTGATACCATACTAAATCAAAGTAATCAAATTAAAAATTTAGTATTCAGAAATGATATAGTTATTGTATTTGACGTAGCTGGGTTGGGGTACTCCATATATTATGAATGGTAATGCCTAATCATCAAGTATTTGCCTATTACATGAAATAATGTGTCATCATCATTCTCACATGCAGCTTAGGTTCAGCCAGCGCAGCGAGCAGCGCGTCGGCTCGCGCGGTTGTATCGTGTATTGAGCGTGGCACGTTGATGCGCACAGTGGGCAGACGCGCACGCTGTGGCGGCGCGTCGCTAGCAGGGCTGCTACCACCTGTCGAAGACCCGCTTCGCGCTTCCGCTTTCTCCTCCTCGAATGGGTTTGTGGGATGTGATACCTGACCGACATCGACGAAGCTTTATAATGAATGCAAACTTTGGAGTAACCATAATATTACTAAATGAAATATGTGTGTGTTCTACCGCTTGTACAATGGGTTGTGTTCTGAGGAATTGTTCGAAATGATGCCCACGGCTACTTTCTACCATCGCACCGCTCGCCATCGACAGGGAATTCATTTTCACACTTTAGAACCAAAATGGACGCATACAGTGCGGTTTCAAAGAAACTTCCTCCCGCGAACGATTGGGTTGTGGAATGAGCTCCCTGCCAAGATTTTCTCTAAGGACTACAATATGGGGTTCTTCAAGAAAGAAGTTATTGGATTTTTGAAGGGTCGGTAAGGCGTGATTGGCTTTTGATTGGCCTGGTGTTACAAGCATCCATAGGCTACGGTGACCGCTTAGCATCAGGCGGACCGTAAGCTTGTTTGCCTTATTGGTATAAAAAAAATTTACTCAATTACTTCTTTGATCTTTTCCCTCTGCCCAATTCCGACATACCTTTTATAGTTTGTCAAGAACTGGCATAGGGGGTGTGCTATTACTTGTCTTCAATTTGTTCAATAAATTGAGTTAACTAAATCTACAAGGCCACAATCAATGAGAACTAACCTGCAAACCACCTCTCAGGAAGACAGCGGTGAGATGCGGCGCAGCATCATGCTCTACTTGCTGTGTGGGCAGCGAGCGAGCGAGCCGTGCAGCGCACTGCGCCAGACCCACTGACAAGTTTAACGCACAGGACGACAGTATGTGGTGGGCGCGGAGGCTAGACGTGCTTTCCTGAACACCAATTGGAAAAATAGCAAAACTACAAGCAAACCACAAACGCAATCTACCAATGAAATCAGTACATTTGCATAGATCCAAGTCTACTTCCCGCCGCTGATGTAAACCCAATTTTATATTGCAAAAAAAAGCTATTCGTACAATCCAGTAATTAGGACCAAGAGACTTTGAGATCCCAATATCAAACATGTCCCAAAATTCAACGATAAGCGGGCACGGTGGACTTGCTCATGACGACTAGAGAAAAAAAAATTAACGAATTCCGAATCTCCGAATTTTGGGACATGATGTATATGTGAATACCGTATTCATGTCAAAAAACATATAGAATCATTTAAGAGGAACAGGGACACTCATAATGTTAATACTAGAAACAGGGATAAACTAGCTAGTCATGTAAATCGGCTACATAGAGTCACCAGTTCATTCCAAGGTCTATGTATACATTTATAGAATAAGGTACCAACACACTTACAGAATTTGCTAGGGGTCAATTTAAATCAGTACTAAAGGAAAATTTATACATAAAAGGTTATTATAATATATCTGAGCATCTAAATGAAAAAAATATTCCTACTCAGCTACAGCTATTTTATATTCTGTGTGCGTTTGATAAATTACGATATATTTCAAGTGTAATTTGATTACCTACGAAATAAAACATATTTGATTTGATTTGCCTCAGGTTTTTTTAAACACACATTAAAAATTATTCCAAATTATCGTATTTGGTAACCCTACTACTAATACTACGGTAATCAATGAAAAAAGTACTTACTTGACACTTGTGTGTAATTATTTCATCGGCATAAAGTCCCACACAATTTTCCCTAATCTTGGAGAGAAACTTGGCATGTGGATCTTCCGCGAGAGCGGCGGTTGCGTCGCAGCCGCGAAGTCTGCGAACTAGCTCCGTCGTACCAGCGTCTTCACATTCAAACTGCTCAACATCATATACGTATCCAGATACTATTATCCACGAGCCGCCTTCTTTTGTATGGTTTTTGATATCACATCTAGATAGACAAATTATAAATTGGTTTAATTAATTATAAACAGAACCCTTGGTAAACACAATATATTCGGTTTAACTATTAATCCAGTTGTAAATTTTCGAAGTAGTATGAAACTGAATATAAAAAATCTTGAGGTTTTTTTATCTACCATTTTTTTGAGTTCATAATTATAATTACTGCAATTGCCGTTGCCGACCCTTCAGAAATCTAATAACTTCTTTCTTGAAGAACTCCATACTGTAGTCCTTGCAGAAAACCTTGGCAGGGAGCTCATTCCACAACTTAAGCGTTCGCGGGAGGAAGTTTCTCTGAAACCGCACTGTACGCGACCATTTAGGTTCTAAAGTGTGAGAATGAATTCCCTGCCGATGGCGAGCGGTGCGATGGTAGAAAGTAGCCGTGGGCATCATTTCGAACAATTCCTCAGAACACAACCCATTGTACAAGCGGTAGAACACACACAGTGAGGCAAAGTCTCTCCTCAGACTTAAGGGCTCGATACCGCAAGTGAGTTTGGAATCGTCGACAATTCTCACAGCCCGTCGTTGAACCGAGTCAAAAGGGCCAAGCTGGTATCCGGGTGCACCTGCCCAGAGATGGCAGCAGTACTCCATATGGGGCCTAACTTTAGTCAATTTCCAAATACTGTATAACTGATGACGCAAAATAAATAAATTGTGCTAGCGTTAAATGGCAGTTCATTATTTCGTAGAGAAGCCTGAATAGGTAGCAAATTTGTCGTTAGTCGAGACGGGAAAAAAACCTCAATGCCGCGAGAACTCGAGAAATCAATTCCGTGCGCCAAGTAAATAAAAAAAACACGCATATAACCGTGACGAATCTAGAGAATCGCATCGCTGTCACCAGCTGTAATGACTATTACATTATAACATCGACGGAGAATGAGCGTGTTTTCTTGTTATCGGGAAACATTATCAGTCAAATATGAAACCGCCTATCAGGTGATGCAGTTAATGCTCTTGTATTTCTGAAAACCTATTTTATAAGAAAAAAGCGTTTATTAATTCTTATTACATTTCTGTGATTTTACTTATTATTGTTATTTAGTTGAAGACTGAACTGGTAAGGATCCAATTAATATAAAAAAGGTTAAGTACTACCCTACTCTTTACTTTTTATATAGTACTGCTGCCGCGCGTTGGGCTGGTGCACCCATAGATACCAGCTTGGCGCTTTTGACTCGGTTCAAAGACAGGCTGTGAGAATTGTCGATGATCTCAAACTCACTTGCCGTATCGAACCCTTAAGTCTGAGGAAAGACTTTGCCTCCCTGTATGTGTTCTACCGCTTGTACAATGGGCTGCGTTCTGAGGAATTGTTCAAAATGATGCCAACGGCTACATTCTACCATCGCACCGCTCGCCATCAGCACGGAATACTCACACTTTAGAACCGAAATCGTCGCGTACAGTGCGGTTTCAGAGAAACTTCCTCACGCGAACGCTTGGGTTGTGGAATGAGCTCCTTGCCAAGGTTTTCTCTAAGGACTACAGTATGGGGTTCTTAAAGTTATTGGATTTTTGAAGGGTCGGCAACGCGCGAGTGATACCCCTGCTGTAACAAGCGTCCATAGACTACGGTGACCGCAGGCGGACCGTAAGCTCGGAATACTCGAGAAACTTGAGAAATCCTAAAGCAACCAGAAGAGGTAAGGTAACCAGAGGACGTTAAATCACTATGAATTTAAATAAATCAAAAAACGTAGGTTTGTGTTATTGTTGACTTACTTGCGTATAATCTTGTCCTTGGCATGTTGTCTCTTGGCGACGAGTCCAGGCCAGCCGAGTAAGTCAGCTTCGAGCTTCGGTGCGGCAGGGAGCTTGCGGGCGGCCCGGTCGCAAGCACGCACTACCGCCATGAGCGCGTCGCCCGCTGCCGCCAACGACCACGGAGACCGCGCCGCGCACGCGCAAACCCACGCACCCAGCTCGCTCACAACTCGACCTGAATATAGTATAAATCTGCTCGATTAAAGAAATTTTGAGAAACATGCTCATAATATAAAAAAAACAAAAAAAAAAATTAGCAAAATAATAAATTGGATGATCATTTTCCTGATTGTCAATTGCATTGAACTTAAAAACGACGAAAATTTAGCCAAATTGTAACTTACCAACAATATCAGCAATTATCAAATCGCAGATCGCCAGCAGTTGCTTGTTATCGGCGACGTGCAAAGCGTGCGTGAATACCCGCAACGTGGCCTGAGCGTGCTCGGCAAGGACAGTCGTGTAGTGCTCGATGAGTGCACGCACGCCACCCCGCGAACTGCGCCCGCCTCGCGACCACATCGCCTCACAGAATAGTAACCTACGTGGCATACACTTATTTTTACCTATGTTTTTCCACAGTGTCAACACTGCACTCGGTCCGTTTAATCATTGGTCCGGGGCGTCCGGTTAAATAAACGGACGGCTACAAGATCTCTAAACCTTGATTTTTAATTATGTAGACTAAAGTGACATTTGGTGGGTTGCCACCTTATGCTAACGTAAAAATAGTGTTGTACTTGAATGATCCAATTTTTTGTTTAGTTCAACTATTTTGTGATCCATTTTTTTTATAATAAATTAGGTTAAAATTAAAAGGTATTCATCTCCCGAGTGTTATGGGGTACATAAAATAGTCAAGCGCGAGTCGTAAAAAATAACAAAAAGGTGTAAATATAATGTATATGTACGTCTGCTGTATAATATTATATGTTATATGAATATATTTTTCTCGGGAGTTACTTGAAATCCCGTCACAGAGTAATTGAAGACTTTTAACGTATCACATGGTGCCCCCCCCCCCCTATGCAATCTGAAAAACAATAGGCAATTAGATTAGTACCAAAATTTTGATTGTTTTTTTTTTTAAATCAAACTATTTACATTGTAAATCTTGTTTATTAGTGTTTCAATACAAAACATGCATTTATTAGTTGCTTCACTATAATATTATTCTTTTTAGTTATTAATGTTTTCGCAGTCGGGTTTTTTTTATTTATTCATACCCATACCCATGCAATAAGTAACATGCTAAACTAACTATTAAGTCGGTTACACTTATAATAAACCTCATCATTAATGAGGTGATCGAGTTACATAATTTTTTGCTTCTCTTTTATAACATGATAATTAACAGTGGTAAGGTGGCAGTCTTAGAATAGTGACACTGTACTCGGCAGCAAGCTCATCATTCTTCATTCTTTTGATAATAAGCCTTTTTAAAGATTTTCAATATCTTTAATCATAGTGTCTTCGAAGTTTAAATTCCTTGAGTTCAGCCACTCTTGAATTTAGGCTTCACGCCACGCCGTATTGGTAGTTTTTTCTACCTTACGGGAGTGGTAAGGAGCATTATATAACACCAAAAAGGAATCCTTTTTTTAATTTCGGCATAATTCCATAAAATAGTAATTCTTTACACTGGCACACACACACCTTTTAAGAAAAAGAAAAAAGAAGTGAAAAGTGAATAAAATAGGAATCATACAAGATTGTTGCCATATACAAGTATTTCACGGTAAAAAATTACAGTCGTAAAAAAACTAGCGCTCTCATTAAATTTTTGCTAATTTATGTCAAATAACATTTTATTGTACTTATGGGTATCATTTTTTAGCTTTTGCGATTGCATTCGCTTTCTTGCTCTCTTACCGTTTTGTAGAAAAAATTAATATACTATGTTGCTCTCGGTGTCACACGATTGCTAAATTTGAGAGCCATTGCTTATTATAGAAACCGACCATACGTACACATATCATTTATCTAATTTTTAATTTCTTAATTATAACAAGAATAGCTTATATGTTAAGAACATCGCAGACGTAGCTATAATCGTTATATTAATACGTGAAGCAAAAATTTTGTGCCACTTTTTACAAAAATTACGTGGACGTAGGAGTACCTATACAAGGCACAGTTAAAGTTTGTATGGAGAAGAGTCCAAAAAGCTACTATTTGTATAATATGCATTTCATATAAATTAAATTCATAAAAAAATACTACCATGCGTTCGACACACGCTACTATGCGTTCGAAACACACTACCATGCTCTCGACACACACACAAACAGAAACACCATAGTTTAATATATGAAATATTTTTAATAACTTTCGCCGCTGTGCACACTTGCTTGGGGTGGTCAAAACGAGTGATTCGTTGAATCACTACTACAACACTATGCGCCACGCTTGCAACATTTTTAAAAAAAAAAGATCGATTGCAGCTGTCACTTTAGTCTATATAATTAAAAATCAAGGTTTAAGCATTCATACAGCACGTTTGATGTTTCTAAAACTCCTAGAGTAACGTCAAGACATTTATTTCAACATATGTCATGCCGGACAGCTGCTAAACTGGAATGGCGTGTATCGCCAGCCTCCCCACGCACCGCGCCTTATGATTGACTGAAGTTTTTCTAGAGGTTATGTAAAATAATTGATTTGCTACAAGAATTTTTTTTGAAATTTTTTAAACCGAATTTAAGATTCGCGGAATTCACGATTTTAAAAATAGTAAACAAAAACTGAGAAATTATTAAACTGAAGGAAGTCACGTAAAATATCCGGTAAACTGATAATAATTATACCCACAATTCGTAACGAATACCCTAAAATATTACAAATAATGACGTATTTTTCATTTTTAAGTCAAATATATCGTAAAAAGAATCAAAATTTATTTACCTTTGAAAACGTATAAGTAGTTCACAACTCGGACTCAGCGTGTCAAACCCTCTTAGGTCGTCAGTTTTGCTTGTATCACCATCAATTATGGCCTTTATGTGCATCTGCGTTTGACAGCTTGCATTGCGAATTAGATGTTTTACCTGAGATAAATAATTTTGGGTGAAATGTGAGTAAAGAAATAAGCATTGGAACCGTACTGGGCCCATAACCTATATACCACACAACATAGTGAAGTGCTGAGTGGATTTTTTCTTATTTATCTAATAGATTACATAGATTAGAAACATTCATAATGGTTTCACAATTCACAAGATTAAACCAAATAGTGCTAGTAGTATATATTTTAATATATTGTGTAAACCTAAGTTTAACAGGTTTTGTATAGATTTAATGTAGTTAGTAAGTAAGTGTATAATTATTTAACTTAAACTTGATTGTAAATGTTTTGGGCCTCCTGTTAGTTTACAATTGTACAAATAAATAAATAAATAAAAAAAATAACAAAAAAATTAAGTGCTCGGTTTTTGGTTTCATGAAATTTCCATTTTTCATTCCAGAAATTCCAGCGCCATTGCAAAAATGTTAAAAAATAATGGCTAATCAGAATCTAATGAAATCAAAAACCCCGAGCAAGTGCTTTTTTGTTCTTTTTTAAATCTAAATACAAAGTGAAATTCACCGAACTTCAAAAATAATGGCAAATCAACTTTATATGAAAAAAAATCTATGGCGTTTACCCTTAAATCTTATATTAAATAACTCTAAATAAGTATCTATAGTAGTCTGAGTAGCAGAATTTGTTGATTTATTTTTTAACCTGTTGAGGCTTTTACTTACGCGATTTCGTCTTTGTTATTTATTGCAATCCTTTTCACCACCTCCTTATTGTTATTATTAGTCAATCAGTAGCGTATTTTATGAATGTACAAAAAATAATAAAAACTCACCAAATGCATCAACGGCACCGATGCTCCCTTTTCTGATGGAGTAGCATTGCTAAATTGATACTCTTCAGTACAGTCTAAAATAAAAGATAAATCTCATTGTATTAAGACTTTAAATTAAAAATATAGTCAAAAAGGAATAAAAATTTACCTTTTGTGATATCAGTCTCATCATTTAAGGCCGTTTTTTGCGACCCTTTTTGGCCTGTTACGATGTCTACTTGATCATAGTCACTAAAAAATACATGTCTATTAGTTAGAAACATACAATTTATTTTAAAATAATTGAGAATTAACACGATTTTAATTATTTTGAACGACAATTTAATTATTTTAGAAGATTTGAAAATTACAGATCAAATTTCATAATACTGTGTGATTGACATACATGTCAAGCTGCAAATGGTTGTAATCGTCTGTGGAATATGCCATCAAAGCAGTGTGCAGTGCATCACGGAGCCCACCGCCGCCGAGTAGCGACCACACCAATAGCTCCGTCATGAATCGTGCCCCCACACTTGCCGACGCACATCCTGGAAAATGTAAGATTTTTGGACTGGACCTAACTTAACTGGGTTAATATGTAATCCCAGCAAAACATATTTGTATATAGACAGTTGAAGTCTTCGTCGCTTCACTGGTTTAGGACTAATTCAGAGTGAAACTACGAAACTATAATTTACTAAGTCTTAAGGTTACGATGATTTGCTGTAGTACTTATACCTACTATATCTAATCTGTGCCAGTTATTGGCGATTTCGAATATAAATAATTCACTTGGACCACCCACATGCAAAGGCTGCATCAGCTCAGCTCGAGCAACGGTGACCCTGACCATACATAATTATACTTTGGTTACCTTGTGGCAATAGTTCAATAAGATGGTGCGCCCTGAGCTGCGGCGTGGGCAGCAGCAACGGCCAGGCGGCGGCGAGAGCGGCGCGCGCCGCAGCTGCCGCGTCCGCCCCAACGCGACCCTCCACCAGCGTCGCCAGCGCGCTGTGCACGCCCGACCTCCACGACACGCACTCTGCCTCGCATTCGCCTGACTGTGACCGTCCGCATTGCCATGCCTGTACCTGAGGTGTTCATACAAGCTTACACAAATGTAGGGCACATACACTGGGCATTGGGCGCAGACTAAAAGTTCATAATTTAAAACTTATCATTAATCACCCTGAACATACTGTACCACCGATACTGCACTTTGGTAAACAAGCTGGCGGTCCACATAATGGTAAGCGGTCACCGTAGACTACGGATGCTTCCAACACATGGGGCATAACTCGCGCGTTGGTGACCTTAAAAAATGTAATAAATTCTTCTTGAAGAACCTAATACTGCAGTCCTCAGAGAAAACCTCGGCAGGAAGCTCATTCCACAACCTAAGAGCTATGCCACACCGGGACGCCAGGTTGCACGACCAGTCGAGCAACCTGGTGTTCCGAGGGTGTTTTCCTCGGGTTGCCAGAGCGGCAACCATCAACCTACAGTACAAAAATGGACGTCAAAGAGATAGCGCTCTTGCTGTAGATGCGTCGACAAAAACAAATTTTGAAGAATAAGAAAAAAAAAGATGAATTCCCTGCCGGACATTTGCACAAACCCTCGGGCACTCAGTAAGATGGCAACTTCGGCAGATTCGAAGAGGCGCGTGAGTACAGGAAATAATTTAGAAGCACACCACTGCTGGTATACCGTCTGGCCCACTCGACTTATAAATGTCTAGAGAAAGCAACGCCCGCTGGACCTCCCACATTGTCATGGGGATTTACGGGATGTTCTTACCGCACCACGGTATAGTAGGTGCTCGTCGCCTTAATCACTACTTTCATAATTATTTAGCCGCTTATAAGAACTCTGACTCAGGTTAATGACTGCAGAATCAACAAGAGTCAGGACTAAAGCTTTTATGTGCCCTGCAGAGGCACATACAGGACTAATATGCCACTAACAACATTACTTAACCAACCAGGTAATCACTGATACACACACTTTTTTTGCGGTAATACCTATTATATCATTAGGCGGATCGTTAGCTTGTTTGTCACTTCAGTGTTCACAAGTGCTTTTATTGTTTTTATGTGCGAGGATTGAACCCACATACCTTTGGTCAGCAGAACGTTACTTTTACCAACAGATCCGCAGAGTAGTCATTTTGTATAATAAAATACTACCTGAAAGACCAAGCTTTTCTTGTTTTTTTTAACAACACCATCTATTGTCAAGTGGCTTTAGTGTTGCTCAACAACGCCACCTATTGTCAAGTAGTATTAATCTTGCTGAGTCGGTAAAAATAATAATATTACTACTCGCCAATAGATGTCAGGACGTTATATTTTTCAGTTTATCATTGCCTGAAAACATATAAAGATAAAAAGTTTTCTAAAAACGAAACCTTCGATGAGATCGATTTATCGCCCCGGAATTCCTAGCTCCATAAAATCGTTGGAGCCGTTTCTAAGATTTAGATTTTTTAGAGTATATACAAGAATTGCTCGTTTAAAGATAACCGATTAAATTAAACAATCCACAAGACAGTCAAAACAATAAGGCAGACTATTTCTAAGGATTCGTTATAATGACCGACCGAAATGCTTACCTGAAGCCTCAGGAGGTTGAGGCAAGAAACAGCCAAACACTCATTTTCCTTTGCGGCAGCAGCACTACGAGTAGAGTTACTCTGTTCCACTGCAATCCTTAACAGTCTCTCTAGTAATCTACAAAAGTAAAATTTCAAAAACAATGATCATTTAAAAGGGGACATATAGCCAGACAAATTTTGCATACTACGCGGAATACGAACGTTGTATAGGCGAAAACCTTTAAATATTAATATTATTATTATATAATAACTCATATACTATTATTTGTATAGATTTTTTTATTAACAGTCCTTGGTTATGTATTAAGCAATATTATAATGAAATTTCAGCTAAATTTTATGAATTAAAAATTAAATCAAAAATTGCCAAAAATAGATAAGACCATAAAATGAGGTAACTTTGAGATTCTTTTCTTTAGAGAAAATTTGCATTATTTTCGCTAATATCATAGCTTGGAACCATATTATACCATGTTATATCTGGTATCCTCACGTTTTTTAATATGTATTTAGACTTGATTTACTTACTGAAAATTGAATTACTATATGTACTTTATGCTGCCTCTCAAGGTCTCTGCCTACTACCCCCTATCATACTAAGACCCTAAACATATGCATAAAATATTGCATATGCAGGCAACCCACCGCGTTGTTACCGTGTATTCTCTTATAGAACGTTCAATATTCTTCCTTAGATTTATGAATTCTTAAAACTTCGTGAATGAAATAGCATTTGAGTGCCTTAAGGTTTTTTTTTTTGCAATTTCACCATTTTTCATCACATTTACTTGTAAAAATTGTCATAACGTGCAGGCAAAGCGGGTGCTAAGAACTAAATTACTCTACAATATATATATATATATATATATATATATATATATATATATCTCTCTCTCTTAATAAATACAAATTCAATATCTTTTTATTCAAATGGGTTTATAAATGGGTTTATTGCCAGCATCCAATAGTTATCTATTCTTTGTAAAACTACAAAGTAAAAAATATATTATTATAGTAAACTCATAAAATAAATACATATTTTGTCTTTACAATGTAAATAGCTAAAAAAAATCAAAACTTAAGTAGTATTTTAATTGCCTATTATTTTCAAATTCATAGGGGACCACCAAGAATGTACTATTATTTTAAAATAAATTGTAGACACCAACCCAAAGGGATGGCGTGTCCTCTGAATACGAATACAAAAACGAAAAAAGGGCAGTCAGCAGTTTTTGGCTTGACACGTTCTTATTACGGTACGATGAAGTAGGCAGAGACCTGATTGAGAGATGAAAGTTGGATTGCAAAGCAATATTTACCAAGGAGAAAACTATTACACGGATTTTAAGGCAGTTTTCAATATTTAAAAGCTTAGGGTCTATAATAAACTATGTAATATAAAGGTACTTGTTATTTTTTATCATGATTCAATATCTGGAAATTGAACTACGTAAATGCAATAAAATATGGGCAGAGCTAGTTTTTAGTAATGCTACTGCTAAAAGGTACTATTTAAGGTACGTGCTCGGACTGTACGTTTATTCAACCGACGGAATAGTAATGATCAACAAGAGGCTCACAACAAACAGGAAACAAATAAGCTTTGATGATAACTAAAAAATGATACAACATTTAAACTCACTTAAAAGTACTATCGGATAAATCTATCACAAATGGCATTGACGATGGTAAGTCTCTTGGATTTTCTTCGCTCCAAACAAACACGTGTGTTGATCCACTGCTAGCACCTACAATTTAGTTTTTTACATTAGAACTAAATAAACATTTTTATTGATACCACTTGTAAACAAAATAATCCAAAGAATTGTGAGGATTGCATATATGTATCGTTACTGACTTCAAATTACTATTGAACCCGCGTGCATAAGTTGCGTACATCCGAGTTCAAGGTACGTACGTACGTATACGCGTGCAGATGAAGGGTTTAAGGCGCTGAATGTGGAGTAAGCATTCTAATATATTCTGTGCCAAAGAGCGTGCGACTAAACTCGAATTTTAGCAAATATTTGACAGAGATCGCTCTATACTTGGCTCTAGTTCTTGTCTTTACCAGCCAATTTATATGCACAAAAAATATTTTCAACAAGGTTTTCCAGGAACCGTTTGTTTCATATGTCACAATCACTTTTGCCCATTCTACTCAGACTAAATAATAAATATTTTTGGACAAGCAAAGCTTGTGTTATGGGTACCAGACAACGGGTACAAATACATAAATATTACTTTTTTTGTAAATACATACATATCACACATAAATACACCCAGACTCAAGACAAACACAAATGTTTATATTATGACATAAATGTATGTCCAGTGCGGGAATCGAACCCACACCCTCTGCACAGCAGCTGGCTACACTACGAACTAGGCTGTGAGGGATTCAATTCTACTTAAAAGTGCCAGCAACATTCGGTAGTACTATTCAAAGTTGTTTATTTAATTTACAAAAAATAATAGCTTTAATACCTGACTGCAAGAGATACGAAAAGTTAGAAAAAACAACAAAAACCTTACCTTTAGCTTTAAACATGGGGTTTAGTACAGGTAGTATGGTGGGTACGGAACTGGTTATTTCTGCGCGCTCGTGCACACCCCAAGCATACAGAGTTCCCTCGGCAGTCAGCGCAATGGCGTGTGACGCACCAATAGACAGGTCTACTACGTTAACACCTGTATAAACAACATCTTTTTATATATTGCATCATGGACAAGCCGAGATGGCAATGGGCGGGCCACATCGCTAATCAAACCGATAAGCGATGGGGAAGAAAGGTAATTGGTTACTTAGAAATAAAAAAAGTTGCAAGCTGAGGAGGCAATGGGCCGCCGGATCCCTCATCTAACTGATAACCTATGAGAAAAGAAGGTTAAAGTCCGTGGTTGCCGAATGGATGTAAGACGTAAAGTCAGATGGTCTTTTTACTGTAACCAGTAACCCACTGTTTTATACATGCTGAAGACTCGTAATGATGATAGCAGATTAAATTGTACCTGACTCCCTTCAACATTTTTTTAAATATTTTAAGCTAGCCGAAATTTGTTTCCGACATATGAAAACATAGAGTTCTCGTTGTTGATTTAAATTAAATTTTACCTAGTAATGCATCTATCATCTTTGGCGTATTAATAGTTTCAAGCGTGCCATTTCCTAATCGGTAGTCATCACCAACGCCCCAGGTATACACTTGTCCTCTGAAAAGAAACAGATATACACTAAACATCTATATGTAAAACATTAATATACGACAAAAATGGTATACGTGGCGCAGTAATAGAACATTGGGCCGCCAAGTCAAATGTCCAGAGTTCGATTCCCAAGAGGTGCAAACAATATTGTAACAATATGTAAATAGTAAAGTTGTCAGTCTTGACCTCTGGTTATCTATTATTACGGTATTACGCCCGGTACGGCCATAATCTCGTTACGTTCGTAATATTGCTGACCGCCGCTTGTATCCCCGAATGTCGTGGTGATATAGGTATTATGTGATTATTATTATCTGCATTCTCACTTTAATTGACTAAATCAATTTCGTTTAAAAATTAAACTAAATATTCACGGTTGATATCGATAATTAGACATTTTTACGGGAATTTTACTGGATAATATTTCCAGCTGTTCCAAGCATAATGATTACGGCATAACTGGCCGTTTTGTAGGCGGAACTATGTCAACAATGATATGAAGAACACCGTAAAAGTGTCTTGTATGAGCCATACCCATCCGATAGTGCAGCGTGCCAGTGCTCGCCAGTGTAGACACGTACGATGCGCACTGCGGATAGCCCAGAGAGCGAGCGCGGTGCTCCACCCTCGATATCACCAAACGCGTGCACTGCACCCTCCCATGTACAGCATAACGTTTGGCTTTCGCCCCAACCTGATTTGAAAATATTCGCAAATTCTAGCCACAGTAGATTACAGCACACAATAGCTGAAACATGCAGTATATCTTCCGTACGTGGCAATACCTTCTAACTGTTGAATTCAACATTTTCAATTGGACCGCTAAATTCAAAACCTTAAAAAAGAAATTCATTCTCGACAAATGTCAGTTTCGAGGTATTGTCACTTCGTCGTAGATATTATATTTTAAAGAAAGGTATAAGTAAAGGTTATACAAGAAATTAAAACTAAAAAAAACCTTTTAGTTTGTGTAGACTTCAGCACAAGAGCATAAGTTTATTTATTTTATTTTGTAATTTGGGTGACCAACATGGACAAAACTAATGCATTGATCGAAATTATGCAGCAAGGGTTACAATTTGAGTTTGTACATAATTAAAGGTTACCGCATTGTGCACAACATGCAATGTTTTACATTTCTCTAATATAATCAAAAAATTAACTTTGTTTGACAAAAAGTAATAGTAGATAATAGTTAAATTTAGTAGATATGTCAAATTATATCAAACTGAACAATACTATGAAACTAAATAAATTAAAGTAAATTGAAGAAATAGATAAAAATAAAAAAAAGTAAATTGTAAATGTGGTAAATTAAAATATAGCCAAATTATTATTTAAGATTAAAAAAAATATGATATTTATGTACTTACACAATAAAGATAGCTCAATGTCAAATATAAAATAAAAAATATTAAAAATTATGAATATAACTTGGTTAAGTGCTACTACAATAATAAGCGCTTGAAATATACGCTTGCCATTAATTATTATTAATAGGGGAATGGTCAGGATATGAGAATGTCCTTATCTGTGATTTAAATTAAGGCAAAGAGTCATTGAAAATATTAATATCCTCAGTACCATTCCTTATTACTGTATTATAGCTTCTACGAATGCTAAATTGCATTTTAATCGGTACAGCGGGTTGGCGTGAAGAGGTAACAGACAGACAGACACAGTTACTTTCACATTTGTTATATTTATATGGATTAAATAGAAAAATTTTGTTGTAGGTATAATAAGGTTCCATAGCAATAAAGATTGTAACAAAAGTATTTTTGAATTACATGCATGTACCCTATTTTGATTCACACACAGTACAAATTTCAAAGTTAATGCGAACGTTGAACGCATTAGCGTACGATAAAAGCTAATTACCAAGAGCTACGTCGGTGATGCGTTCAATGTTATGCGCAGTGAAGGCGACGGGTTGCGGCGTGAGACAGCTCTCGATGGTGCCATGTCCCAACACGCCGTGCGCCCCGCGGCCCCACGTGTACAACGCGCCACGGGATGTTATCACAGCGCTGCGATACAACACTCCCATTTTACTAACTTTTTGTAAGGATTTCAATTATATTAATATACTATTAGTTTGTAGGCATTTCAGGTTAATTTAAAAGAGATTAGGTTTCAGCAACGCGCGAGTAATGCCCTTGTTGTTGCATATGGGTCGTATGCTTGTTAGCCACCTTGGTAATATAAAATATTCCTTTGCATATACATAAAGTGTAAAAACATACAACCGAATGAGAACCTCCTCCTTTTTTGAAGTCTGTTCAAAAAGGTGAATTTTGAGAATCCCGAGAATAGCAAATGATGCTATAGTTGAATAAATAGTGGTTCAAGAGTAGAATCCTGAGCAGTGCGAAAAGTGTAAGATGATTTTTTATATTGCATAACATAAAAAATCCAAAAAATAGAAAAAAATATTTGTTCTTTCAAGTAGATTGAAGTAATTTGTGTTTGATACTCTTACTTAAATTTAAGGTGTACCTGCAGGCCGGCCCCGCAGCCACCCGGATGACCTCGTGGTGCGCCAGGTGTTGTATGGTCGCGGGCACGTCTCGCGACGCGGTGTCCCCGTGCCCCAGCCGCCCGTCCTCGCCGGCACCCCACGACCACGCGCCTCCGCACGACGAGCAGCACAGATAGTGACGACCCAACGAATGGCTCGCCACTTGTATTATCGTCTTGTTCTCTAAGCCTATTTACAATAGAAATTATTTAGCTAAATAATTTCTCCTACCTGGAACCAATCGCATCCGGCAGAAAATGGACTTACAATCTAGAGTGCTACATTATCTTAAGCAACAGGTACAATTTTATTTTTTAGGCACACCACTACAAAAGGCGTTCTGGCTACTCGACCTATGTCGAAAAATTCTATATATAAGTGTGAAGAATTTACACACTTTCTAATAGACCAAACCACGGGATTGCCACTTTCTCGGGCACACAAAATTAAACATTTGGTTAAGAATGCCATGGAAGTCAACAAGTAGATTATAAGATTGCACTTACCTGGGACAAGCTTTGGTGTAAGAGAATCATACGGCAATGTATAAACGACACCTTCTTGTGTAAGCAGAATAGCCAGTTTCTCAGCACACACTATTTCCTGTATCTTCAAATTATCTAAATGAGGTGATTGCGAGCCCAATGATATAACTTCTTGTGCAGATTCTGTGCACTGCAACATTATTTGAAGATTTTAGTAAAATACTAAATCCTGAATCAATTAAAGTGAGAGAGAGTTGTAGAGAATGTTATGCAGTAAAACGTTATACTACCACCTAAATGATTATTGTAACAACTCACTTAAGATACTAGATGTGATATTGCATGATAAAATATTTGTATGGCAGAATATAGAGACATAAATAAATTGTACAATCGTCTTTATGACTATGTTTCACAAATAAAAAAAATTTGGATTTCAATTTAAAACTCGGAAAAAATATACTAAATAAAAACAAAAAAAAAATGTGATTGCATAGAAACAAAGACTTACAATAAAAATGAGATACAATAGAAATAAGTGATCAGTGAATTCTTATATTGTAGATTCAAAGTATGTATTAAATATTTTTAAAAATTTGGCTTTCTATATATAAGTTTAAGTCTAAAAAATAAAACCATTTTTTTTTTTCTAGTCATTAGAAAAAAAAATTGTTACATGAGTAAGCAATGCAATCTTGAAATCTCGAGCTATTTTTCAAGATTCATTCTCGTAGGCAAGCAATTTCGAAATCATGACCATATCTGTCGAAATTACAACAAGATTCAAGATTGAGCACGCTTGAATGATTCTGGTAATCGGTGCGGAGCAATTTCCCCTGTGTAACTATATTGTAGTTTTTGACCGAGCCGAGGGTAAGCCGCGGGCTTTAGACTTCCCTTCCCAAAATAATTGATTGTTATTACGTGCATATTTGCTGTTTTGTCGCTGGGCTGTAGTCTATAAAGATAATTATCATCATAATTACTTTTAATAGATGAACATTGTTTTTTACGGTTCCGTAGGCAAATGGCAAAAAACAGAACCCTTAACATTCAGTCTATGGGTAAATTGTAATAAAATCTTACAGCACTATGTCTTCTGTAAACCGCCATACATAACATAACATACCCATGTTATGAAAAAAAAAAATTCACGCAACCCATCATGTGGGGTATTGTTGGACAGGGCTTTGAAAATGCATTTAAGGTTCTTAAGAATATTTTTCTAAGATTTGTATTTATTGCGTTATTGAGTTCCAAAGTTAAAAAATTGTTTCCTGCCCCTAATTACTACAAATTTATCAAACTTTTATACCGCGTGATTTAAAAATCTCAAAAAACCGCGATAATAGGGCTTTATAAATACTACCAACGGCAATTGTTTAAGAAAAATAGGTT
Organism: Apoda limacodes; assembly: GCA_946406115.1. Taxonomy (NCBI): domain Eukaryota; kingdom Metazoa; phylum Arthropoda; class Insecta; order Lepidoptera; family Limacodidae; genus Apoda; species Apoda limacodes. The sequence continues at coordinate 8,327,954 of OX291546.1, forward strand.
TATAAGTTTTTTAGATATCCGCAATAATTATCATTCACTCAATTTCCCTTACACTAAATGGGATGCTAAAAGGGTTATTTATCTTGAACAACAAGCAAAACGTATCATGGTAAGACCCAAGTAGTTCTAATAGAAATATAACACAACCCGAAAATGTAAGATTAATAAAGGTGATTATTTGGTTTTAACTGAATCTTGAATCAACAAAATCACCTCTTTAAAACCAATAGTTCGCACTCGGCACGCACAAGTTACGCCAAACTCTATGTTTTGCAAAGAATCGTCCAAGCATACGAAAGCCAATTCAGAGGCGCTGACATATTTTTTGTCCATCGAAATTCTTTTATTAACTTAGTTAAGAAGTCTTTTTTAACGGCAATACATAAATAAACAAGACACACGCATACACAAACACACGCATACACAAACACACCCTCTCACACACACACATACACACAGTTACTCTTCTATTGATCCCTCGTCCCTTTTTTGTTTCTTTTTCTCTTTTTAAATCCTTTTATAAAAAAAATATTATAGAATAATAATTATTTGCCTACTTTCTTTTTAAAACATAACGGTACGTCGTCATCGATTTGTATATATAGAATTGTAAAGGTCAAACTTTGTAATAGGCTTTATAAGAATTGAATTGTAAAATTGTATTTTTAGATTTAAGAAGCTGTAATACATTAAATAATAATAAAACAATATCTTCGTTTTTATTTGCAAAATATAAATAAAATAATAAATAACCTGTGAAGGTAATTTTAAGTGTTGTTAACACTTTTCAATAAAAATAACTCATTTTCAAGAGAAGGAAAACCTCGAAGTTGTCGCGATTAAACAGATTGTACGGCGAGATCTCGACCTTAAACTTATTACACAAGATTTTGAATTGCCAATTTCGACTCAGATTGCATTCCCTACATTAAAAGCAAGACTTACGGTGATAAAACCCTTTTGTGGTGGCAGCAACGAAGCACCAAGTCTGTCTAAATGACACAGTAATGCTATACCAGCCTTTTTTACTTCCATCAATCCATCACCGCTGGGAATGTTTAGCTCTCTATCAAAAAAAAAACAAAATCTTTAACGTGTTGAACATAAAGAGTGGGGTCAAGATAAGTAATAATTTGTAATTGAATCACAAAATACATTCTTAAATTTAATTAAAACAAAAAAAAAATCTTGAACTATATTGGGTTTTCGTATTGCATTACAAAATATTGTATTTTGAAAACATTTATTTTACATACAAATTACTTTAGACTTACCAAATAAATATAGTAAAAGCAATGACGCGTTTCACACCCCGCCTATTTCCGCCCTAGGTCAATTGGCTTAGTTCGGGTTGCAAAGGGCGGTACCACAACACTTCAGGAGCTCAAATACCGCGAGCCATTCGGCTGCCTCTTGGATACTGCAACTACGCGTCATTGCTCTGAATATTAGCATGAATAGTTAATCTTTACTTACTTCAAGTACATTTCGGAGACATTGTTTCCTAAGTTAGATTCTGTATTGATGATTGGACTTGATGCCGGTACTTTGGCCATGCGTCTTAAAAATGGTCCTAATGGAGCAGTGCACTCTTCTAGTGTTATTCTGAAATAGATACAAACACAATTAAATTTTTACTTACTGGACCCAGCCAACTTATTCATATTGTTTATTACTCAAGGATATAATATGTTTACATTGAAATAGTGGATAGTTTAGAAATTCGTATCAATACCAAACTAACTTTTAAACTATCCACTTGGAACTACATAACATCAACACCAAAATCAATCAGTTTATATCGATTTATGCCTAAATAGAATATAATGTGAGCAAACAGATGACAACACACCCAGTCGTAAAACATATTGCAGTGGACACTCTTATTTCGATCTGCAAGCATAAAAATACACTATAGTTTGTATTTAAAATTCTAATATTCTGCGTTGTCGTATTGAGGTATATTAAAAATGGTGACAAGTATAATATAATACCCCTTCCAAGCATTACTATAATAAAATAGTTGCAACTCAGCACTACAAAATACATATAATACAGGAGTTCGCTTCACACTAAACTCTTTAAACTTTCCAATATTACAATTCTGTTACCGATTGTGTGCGTATACACACATGGTGTGTCCAAAGTGTGACATTACTTAGGAAATCGTAGGATGAACCCACTAATTAAAAGCACTAATTTACACAGACCTATTGTCGGGCTGTCTCTTCTGACGAGGCGGCAGTGTGACGAGGACGTCAGCTGCTTTCAACAATGCCGGTAGCTCGGCGCGTCGTGCACACAGCTCCACCCACACGCATAACGATGTTCGCCAGTCGCCTAGCGGGACGTTGCAACCAACTTCACTGTATACACAAACAGGGCAAGTTTACATCAATAGGTAATCTTAAATAACAAATAACTATAAAAGAGTTAAATATATGCAATCATGTTTTGGGCTTTGTCACGACCTCCAATACCTATATACTTTATTTTGTAGTGTTTTTTTAGGCAAATACGTTTAATACTTTTAGAGAAATCCCTGCCTTTTTGAGTTTATAGTCTTAGAGCTACATAATATTTTACTAATAAGTTTTATCATAGGTATATCATGTGAATGTCTTTTATGGTCAGAAAGTGTCAGATATCGGAGAAAAAATCATTGCTGTGGGATCTCCATCAGGATGTGAAGTATTGTTATAGTTTCTTTGTTTTTTTTTCTTTTTAAAGCTATTTCTGTGTAAAAAATCAGATCACACCATTGCTTCGGTGCAACGAAAAGGAAGAGTGACTCTTTTCTTGACTTAGAGAACTTGATTTAGAAATAATGATATTTCGAACTTATAAATAATTCAAATCAAAACATAATAACTCAGAAATACCGTAGCTTTCTTATTGATGAAATTTTTTAAGAATCAATAAGGTAGTTGCAGAAATATAAAAAAAAGAAATACTACTTTATAATATTAATATTTATTGATAAAAAAAATACCCAGTGACGACTTGGTGCAAGAACTTCGCAGCACTATCGACAACTTCAGCCCATATTCTCTGAGAGCGCGGCACGTGCGTGGGTGGCCCGGCGCCAGCAAAGAGAGCCGCATCGGGTAGAGCACGCACGGCGTCAAGCGCGTCTCGAAGCAGTGCCGAGCATACATCCGCGTCCTCGCCACAGCGCCATGCGCGGCGTACCAATGACAAAGCTAATCGCAGCGCTGCACGCGCTCCTACGCGCGCCAGTGAACTGAATGACCATACATCTTATTAGTTTACTACCCCAACAATAAAATTTACAAGCAAAAGCATCCAGAATTTTAAGAAGGGTAGATATTAATACATTTAAGATTTCTTAAAGAACTCATTGTTATGGATCATTGCTTGATGTGTCTTTTTTATGGTATACGCTTATCTTGACATTACAGTTATAGTAAAATAGTTATAATAAAATAGGAGTGTGCCAGATTTCTACAGTAACTTTAATTTTAGTAAAGAAGTTTGCCATAGCATTATATAGCTGTTGCTACAGTCCATGACCATGAGAAATTCAGTTATATTTATTCCTGCGCAAAAATATAAAATTTTCAAAAATAAATTCCTTCCCCGTCTCTTTAAATATTCCGGTGCCAATTTTCAACCTAATTGGATATTCCATTTGGACGTGAAGGACGGACAAACAAACAAACTCACTTTCGCATTTATAATATTAGTGAGTATGGATAGCTGTTCAAATAAATAAGAAGATGCTAGAACAGGAAATTGAAATTAAAAAGTGATATAAAACCTCAGAAACTTTTCTATAACAGCAAACTCCAGTTAAAATTGGTGCAAATGTTGATAAATTCAATCAATTCAGTTACATTTTACAGCAATAATGTTACATACAGGACAAGATGTAATCATACCTCTGTGAGTCATCTGTTTGATCTTCACTATCTTCGTGGTTCTCAACAGTATTCTCCCCAGGATTGTTAAGTGTATGCACTACATTGCTGAGTGCTCTGTTGCTGATACAGTGTCCTGATTTTTTATCCGTAATTGCTTTCTTTACCTCTTTGTGTTTATTTTGATCCCTATAATTTGAAATTTTGTAAGTAATAAAAAAACCGGCTAAGTGCCAGTCTGGCTCGCGCACCGAGGGTTCTGTACAAACTTATTATATGTAGATAGTTCGTCCATCATAAGATAGAGTCTCACAGGTTTATGCCATCAAGATCTAGGTCAACAAGAAGTACCCCATAGGTTTTCATTTATATTTGTCATAATATGCGACAAAAATTACCGTTTAATTTTTAATGCATTGCGGTCCCTTAAAGCTGTAAAAAAAAAGCTTCTAAGTCAATGCAATAAAATATACGGCCGCAATACTGCCATTTTTGTCGCATACTTTGGTCATTTACAAACAAATCAAAACCTATGGGATACTTCCCATTGTCCTAGAATCATGAACTTTTACACAAAGTAAGGTCTTAGGCTCAGCTCAGACCGAGACGCGAAGCGACGCAGCATTTTTGAGATAGCAACACATTATGGGCCTTGTTTACTAGATAAAAAGGGAGGTGCTCCCGCGGCACACCTTATGCCCCAAAAAGTAAATAAGCATTTGGTATTTTTCACTTACCTTATAACAGCTACAAGATGTCTATTACAAAGAACTATTAACTGACGAATTTGAGATACAAAGGGGCAAGTGACAGAAGTATTAATTGCTCGAACACGCTGCTCCCAAATCAATGCTTCCATAAGACTTTGAAGACACTCCAAGCCTAAAATAAAGTAAAATAGAAGAAAACTAATTAACTGTTCGTTAATTAAGTGTAAGTCAGAGTCACACACTGTGGAGAAAGTTAGGTGAGGCCTGTGTCCAGCAGTGGAAGTCAATGGGCTGATATGATGATAAAGTGTTCGTTATTTAGTCCCCGAAGATACATAGCTATTAAATATAGGAAGCACCTACCTGTATTGAGACAGAAAAAGGTTATACTGGAAGAAAATATACCAGGCACAACCAGTTCTAAAATCATAAAATCAATTTGTAAACAATGAAAATAGAAGCAGCTGTAATTACCTGGATCATGTTTCCACTTTATGTCATCGATAACTTGAGTTGGAGAAGGAGGCACTTTGAGTTTAGATTGGATTGAAACTCGAAACTCCTCCTCAGCAGAAAGAGTTGTACATGGAGTGCAGGCGCACCCTGAATGTGGACCGCAAAGACCATCACAGCATGTACAAGTTAATATCTAAAAAGAGTAATGATTTAAGTGCAATGATGTTCATTTTAACATTAGCAAAGTCACTGTTGGAATATTGAGACAGCATTTGCTGCAGTATTCAGCAAATTAACTGCCCGTGGCCCATGGCCCTAGCATACATCACCCAAAATCCATGCAAATCAAAAAGTTTAATATATCTGTGCTAAAATTAGATACCCTAAAATTTATGTTAAACAAATACATATTACATAAGTAATGAACTGATGTTTAATTCTGAATAAGTTGTATAGGAAATTGCTCTAAGTGTATTTATTAGCATTATAGGTGTATAATAGGTAAATAATAGGTAGTTTTTAGGGTTCCGTACGCGAAGGGTAATTAGCGGAACCCTATTACTAAGGCTCCGCTGTCCGTCCGTCCATCTGTCACCAGGTTGTATCTCATGAACCGTGATAGTAAGACAGTTGAAAATTTTCACAGATGTATTTCTGTTGCCGCTATAACAAGGATTATAATATGAAACAGAATAAAGTAAATATTTAATGGGGCTCCCATACAACAAATGTGATTTTTTTGCTAGATTTTGCTTGATATTGATAACGGGAACAGGTAGATGCTTCAAATATACACAGAATATTTAGTTATATAGTCACTTTAAAAATAAATAATTAAATTAAAATTAAAACAAATATTTAAGGGGGCTCCCAAAAAACAAATGTGATTTTTTTGCCATTTTTATAGATAATGGTACGGAACCCTTGGTGCGCGTGCACTTGCCGATTTTTTTTTTATTTCAGTTTTGCACCTGTAAAATATTGACCATTTATGGCACTTTTTCATTGGTATATACTCAGAGTTTAGAAGAAATTAAGTGTAGCAACATTGGAACCATAATGGAATGATAATGAGACATAATGTAATTTAATTCAAACTCCATGAGCTGAGGCATGAGGTCCACAAAGTGGTTAAAACAAGACATCTCCAATCACAGTATTTGGGGTGTTCTGTGCCTGAACTGAGAACTATATCAAGAATATAGACTAAGGTAGTGGATATATTTTTGTTCTTAACATGTTTTTTTTTTTATAAAAATATATATAAATAAGTAAATGAAAATTTAGCAGTTAGGATAGCACCACTAAGCCCTAGTATTTTGTAGTAATTGTCTAGATTTTAATTGAAGTCAATTTTTTTTATTCAAATAGGCTTTTTTTGGATCTTCTAAGTTATAAAATACTATTACGCTCCAGGAAGTGATGGTCTTACTCCAATGGGCGATGGTGAAAGAGACAACCCCAAGAGTGACAACCCAAGCCGAGGCCTTCAGTCTCGCCCCAAAAGCCCGGTGGAGTAGTAATGGCTACATCTACTGCAGTAATCAGTTCAGAAAAAAAATATTACTCCAATGGTAATTAGTTTTAAGTTCATCACATATCATTTCCATTACCATATACATGATGTGAATACCTAAGTGTGCAGCATTATTATTGGACTAAAAAATATTCCCATTGAAGTAATAAATGAAACAATGCAACACAACAAAGTAAAAGTGTCAGTGGCATGAGTAAAAAAACTGGCCAAGTGGAAGTCAGACTTAATCATATATTACAAATAATAAACATATTGATATAAGTTCCTTAAAGATTGATCATGGTTACAAATCATTCCCATGTATGGTCTTTTACTAGAAATCTGCTGACTGAACAGCTAGTGTTTTTGTGAGTCATTCATAGTGAGGGGAAAGCATTATGCCACAGTAAAAATGTGTTTGGTGTACAAAAGGGACACTTAAGAATAAAGAGTTTGATCAAACAAAAGCAAGAAAATATTCTAAAACCATGAAAAGACAAGTCCTTTTTTTTTAATCAATATTCTTGATACTCTCTTTCATATCAATTCAGGCACATAATATCCTAACAGCTTATGCTTCTCATTCACCCAATAGGGATCGATGTGCACTACCTAAATGGCCATAATATGTAGAAAAACCCTTTGTATGAAACTTTTATTTTCTAATTTTTCCGATACCAACCGTCACCTCACGCACTCTCAGCATATCGGAGAAACAAATAAGGGCGCAAGGCGATAGAAACAGTTGGTTGTCGCGAAACACTAAAGATTTAAATAGGTCATAAAATGACTAACCCTGAGACCACAATAATATTTTCCACTGTCGCCGAGTTTCGAAGTTACACCAACATTATTTATCAAGCCACTACTAGCATCAAGATAAATTTCCCTATCTTGTAGAAGGCTATTAAATAAAGTGTTTGAAGACTCAGGGTTATGCAAAGCTTCCTGTAAATCAGGATTTAACCATTTGGAATCTAAATGCAACTGTGGACGAAAAATAAAATCTGGTTCATCGGAAAGAGACATCCTTGTATGCCTTGTATTATATGAGTATCAAGCCATAGGTATTTAGAGGATATAGCAATAATTATATATGAGTTTTTAATCGAGAAAATATAAATAAATAAACATTTAAGTCTTCTGTAAACATTTGCAAACAAGTTTTTTTTTTTTTTTATCAATGTACTAAATTCGAGTCCATACAAAGTTCACCCCAAGAATGTACACACCGAGAAACATTCGACGCAAACTGTACGCTCTGTAATGACCACCCCAGCAAACTTTAGACGCTGATGTAAACATTACGGGGTGTAACTTTAGCAGGCCGTGCCAGTAATGATCACCCCAGCAAAGATTAGACGCGTGACGTCACATGTTTGACCACGGCGAGAAAGTTTCCCCCTTTCCTATTGGCTAGGTAACTGATGATTTGTTATTGGCTGAATTTCCTACTATTTTGTTGCCATGTAATACTACCACCAAAGTGCGTTCTGCACATAGCCTTTAAATTTAAAAACAGCCCCGTTTGCTAAATATTTGCAATAAAAAGAGCAAAAAGGCTTCTTAAGATGTAACGAAAATAACTTTTACACCAACTCTCTTATTACGAAAATCTATGTTTCATTTAATTTTGTGTTGAATAAACAATTATAAGCAAACAGAGGATAACAATTTCCGAAGTAACACTCAGCTACAGATGCTGAACGTTTTAAATGGCTGATTTGTTTACAATAAAAAAATAAATAAATGCTATTGTGAATCGAGTGCTCTAATTATTTTTGGAACATGAAAGAAGCGTCACTTTTTAGTATCACCGAGATAAGAGCTCAAATATATGTACAAAACGTCTGGAGCTTATTCATTATCATAATCAAAAAGGAAACAAATACTACTACGCCGGTATCGTACAAAACCATGATTTTATAGCGTCAAATCTCAGAAAAGGGGCTAGAGGCGAAAAATGGATTATGAAATATCAGTCTTTTATCTTCAAGCAAGTAAACAATTGCATGCATTGAAAACTGAGCCAAAGCCAACGTAGGTACACGGATCAACGCAAGGCAGCCTGGCAGCCGTGATAATTGTGCTCGCACACCCTAAGAAATCTTTCGACTAAGAAAAGGCTAGTGCTGTAGACCACCTGCAGGACATCCTGGTACTAAATTCGAGAACTACATAGTATTACTATAGTCATTAACTAAATTCTGTCTTAATCAGTAATGTTAAATAGTTATAAACTTTAAACCCATTATATGAAGACATGAAATATACCTGCAATTCAAGCTTATACTGTGCTTAAAAAGGACTATACATGTCTAATTTCAACTTTGGGAAGAATTGTAGGAAATCATGACTGGGTAGCCTTGCTTTCCTAATTAAGTAGATGTACTTGAAATTTTAAAGGATAGCAATTGAGATGTTAATAAAATGAACTATCAAGACACATTGGTCAGAGTAACTAAAAGGGGGTGAGAGAAAAAAAAATATAATTTTATATAATTTTACCTATTAATGATAATAATAAACATAAGGTATTTATAGGTAAATTATTTATTTTAAGTAAGTTTCTAATATACATATATTTATCAATTATTTTTGATGTTTTTCTTTCTAATTATTCTGACTTACACATTCATAATTATAACTGTCAGATTTGGTGTATATATTGGCATTAAAATTGAGTGTTATTTTTTCATAATATTCTAAGCCACACATCTGTGAACATAACATGTCCTCAGAAAACTACTATGTCGAGGCCCAAAGATTTTATCCTACATGTGCAGTTATTATTACTAATGCTTGGGTGTACTTCACATCGCTTAAAGCATTGCTTTCAAAGTGTGGTGTCCCCTTAGGGAGGCGCAACAACATGTAAAAAGGGGCACGGGCTGTTCTGTTCTGTTGAACCTAGAATTGGAAATCTCGTCAAACACATTCAAGCACATCGGTCACATTGAATCTTCTTACAACAGGTGTGTGAAAACATGCTCTGCTTTTAAATAAACCATTAAAATAAAAATTTTGGACTTTATTTCCCTTATTATTTATTACATTTGCGTGGCAAGCCCACTTGCTGCGCCTAGGCTAAGGGCGTGGGCATTTTCATTATTGGCAGAAGGAAGGCGTTATAACAAAACTATTGTATTAACATATTAGACAAAATGTATTATTTTTATAGCACTGCGAAGACTGCTTGAGACCAAGCCCAGTGAAAGAATCTGGAGGAGGCCAGTCAGTATTAAAATTTGCTACCAAAAGCTAATGATTGTAAACCGCGAACCATTCTGAAACTTAGTAATAAGACGGAACAATCCTATTATTGATATTTACTTCTGTCAGTGTAAAACTTATTCTAGGTAGTTCGTGAAGGGGAAATGTTTTGGTTTAGACCGAAATGAAAGCCATTCTTCAAACAATTAATTGATAATAAAGTTTACTGAGATATTATTACTCTATAGTTATAGTAAATTGGAACCCTGCCCAACTAGAACAATGGATTACAAGACTAGGCATTAATCTAAAATAGACTTTGAGTAAGAATTCCTTCCTAATTTTGTTAAGATTCTCAATTATTTTAATACAGAAAAATGACTGTAAAGCATAGGTTACAAAAGGGATATCTGCAGTAAAAGATGCTAAATTCATTTGCCAAAATCTTAATAAACATTTTAACAAATCTAAACTACTAAGTTCCTAAATTTATGTCAATTAACAGAAGGTCATTGCAATTAACTATTAACTGATGGTTTTATATTTAACTAATATATGGGTGGTAGCCCACATTTAATTCCTTATTGGCATAATATGCTTTTCTGTAAATATCACAATCTCAAAATATTAATGCATTTTTAATACTATAAATAGAACATCTTTTTGAAAAAAACCAGTTAAGTGTGCTGAGGCGGTGCAGTGAGCAAGGTGAGGTCGTGCAGTAAGTAAGTGGGTGCTACCCTTTATATTGCATACAAACCAGTGTACCTTACTATGGTTGATGAATAGATTATGCCACTGGTTGATGTCATGTATTGTCTATGTATACTTTTATGACAATTATTTTATTTGATTTTATGAAAAACAGGTGATAAAAGTGTATTGAGGCAGTGCAGGGAAAGGGGTCATGTTTCTTTATATTGCATATAAACCCAAGTGAACTTTACCACGTCATTCTATGTACACCTTTTTTACAAATAATATATTATCATTTTATAATATAAAAACACAACATAACATTCAACAGCCCATTTTGAGTTTCAATTTTTGTAGTCACCAGTATGTAAGATGATATACTCACCAGGCTGGGTGTGCACTTATTACTTAGATTCAATAAAATATGTCTTCTGGTTGAGATGAATGAGCTATCCACTATTCTTTCTTATATATCTTAATAATAAATATCAATATGAATCCATCTATTTATTGTCAGCGGTCAAAATGTTATGTACATAAATTGGTCTCTAGAAGCATAAATATTAATTTTAGTGATACAGTATTCTGCTATTAATGTTAAAAAATCTTACATTTTATTTTTCCCTGTTTTGTTTATTATTATGTACTTTTAATTTTTTGTTTTTTTGTCCTATACCCATTGCCTGCAAGTTATGCTGTTTGAATATTCAGAATAATTTAATAACTATGACTAAAGTTCTCATCTAGATGTAAAAAATAACCCCAAACAACAACAGTTGCTGTAAACTGTTGAACAAGTACCCTCGACTGTCTGCCAACTCCATCATCATCCTCCATTCCGTCAAACATGCTGGCTTCAGTGTTCAAAACCTCCTTTACTGACTAAAAATTATCATTTTATTCCCACTGTTTCAAGACATTTGAGTACTGGCAGATTAATCCTAAAATAATGTGTAAGTAATAAGTAACCCTAATGAGGTTCAACAGTGTTTGTCCATCATAACTGTTTCCCTTTTAGGCAGTAATCTGCAATTAGGTGAAATTATGATTTTATATGTAATACCATCTTTTGCCAGTGGTTTCAAATTTGGTTATCGGCGTGGCATTCTTACAGCAACTCCTTGATCATACCAAAAAAATTTGTTATAGCCCGCTACAGCTGCAGCTATGGTTCGCTTGTGGCATTCGGTTATAGTTACACCCGCAAAAACTGTTGAATTTTTTGGAAGAAAAATTAGCCTTTGTCCTTCTTCATATCTTCAACTATCTCTGTGCAAAATTGCAGCCTAATTGGATGATCCATTGCAGCAGGATAGAGTAACGAAGTTATAGTTATTCCCATGGAAACTTAAATTTTCAGGGATAAAAAATATCCTATATCTATGTCCTATTCCAGGATCTAACCTATATCTGTGCCAAGTTTTATCCTGATCCATTCAGTGGTTAAAAAGGTAATTGAGTAACAAACAACCAAACTTTCGCATTTATAGTATTAATGGGATTGCTGGTAATTATTGAATTTTAAAAGCGGCTCCACCCACCCTACTTTTGGTTATCGGCGGCGTGGGATTCTTACGTCAGCTCCTTAATTATACTAATAAAGTTTTTTTAGCAAGCTATGGTTCGTTTAAGTTTGGTTATAGTTATTTCCACAGGAACTTATGAATTTTTTGGGATTAAAACTATCCTATGTCCTTCACCAAAACTCAATCTATCTCCACACCAAATTTCATCTAAATCAGTTCAATGGTTAAGTGTGAAGAAAAACATTGTTTAGCTTTTTAGGATTAGGAAAAAACAAGTAATAAAAATTAACATATTTATTGATCATTTATTGCACATATATTGAAGAAGGCCTACATTCAGCTGTGGGATGTCTTCTGGCTGCAACACTGATGAGGTGATTATTTCACAAATTTTAATTCTAGGCCTTTTTTTGAAATTCATGTCTTCCTAAAAATGGTCAACTAATCCCAGGTGGTTATAACAAAGCAGCCCATTATGCTTGTAATGACCTAAAAGAAATCAAATATTTTATTATTATATGTTACAACACTACCAGGCGTTCAAATATTTTAAAGTACAACACACAACAACAAGTCATAAACAAAAACACTTTTTATATGAATAGTTAAACCCACCACTCTAAGTAATGCAAAAAGTTGACCCAACTCCTCTTAACTGTCTAGTCCCTTCTGAGCAAAGTAATCAGAATTGTTTGGCAGGACGAGAGCTTGAAAGAGGTGGTGGAAGAGGAGTAGGTAGTTATTACCTCTTTTATAACTAGACATACTATTGGGGGCAAGGATACATAGAAGAATGGTGTGTTTGTTTTAATTACATAAAAAAGTTTACATATGTTGATTATTACAGGTGTTTAGGGGCTGCATGGAAGCCAAGGAGACACCATCTCATATGTAATTTAAAAATAATAAAACGGGATTAAACAAATAGTTATTTTTAAAAGGTATTTTGCCAAATAACAATGTGTTTAATTTTTTTAATTAGTCAGCGAAAATTAAAAGACTTATACCTTCTCAAATGATCCTACACGGCAAAAGCTTGAGCGACCAACAGGCAAGGCTCCTTTAGGATCCACAAACCATAAGAGGGACAGACCTGAAATGGCATAAGTAATCACTGACGTGTAAGTTAGTAACCTACGCACAATTTAACAATGTCCTATTATGAGGCTAAGTGTGGGAAAAATAAGCCCTGTTGGAATATTGGCGAAACTTTTTGATATCCTTAAAAATAATGCCTTGAGCATGGACCACGGCGTCACTGGCAAGATTAACTAGTGGTTTATTGACAGGCATTAAACACATTAATTGCAAAATAAATTTACTGTTTTTAAATAATTGGTGAGGTAGTCCGCCATAATAAAGCGTTTTCTGTGAAAATGGCTTGGTTAGAGTAACTTAAACGGGGCGCAAGGGAAAATAACTTTTGAACACCCCAACCAACGGCTTTTACCTACTGCGGTCGTAAAGATAGATCCCTTTCAGATCGGACAAACAGACAGAGAGCGTATGCTAGTAATAGGTCTCCGTTGGCACCCTTTAGGTGCGGAACAATAAAAAGGATGAGAAAAGTAATCTCAGCGGAAAGATTTACAACCTAACCTCAAAACAATTGTAACCAACCAGCAAAAAGTACCATTGAATAGCCCCTACGGCAGTTTTGTATGTATACTACTCAATTACTTACAATATATAATGAATAATTCTATTCTAAAACGACAATATTCAAACCTTAGAAATTTAAATTACTTTTAATTTTTTTTAAACATTAGGTAGGTGCGTTCATAGAGGAAACAAATATTACGTAAGTGGGTGCGTTTCTTTTAAATTCGTTGCTCCCTAATTTTGAAACCACATTTAGTCCGGCCGCATACTACAAAAATACTACGAAATTGTCGTACGCGCCGGACGGGGACGGGACTCTTTGCATACATTGTCACCTGCGTGTATTACTGCTAGGTTTAAATTTGAATAAAAGATGAAATTTAATCATTTATAAATATATTGAAAATTGTAAGGAAAAATTTCTTGACAAGCATTTGACAAGTAAAAAAATGCATGTTAAAATTAAAAGAAAATACTTAAACCAAAAAGTTCTTATGTCGTTGACATAATTGCGCCCACGCATGAAACCCAGACAAAATTGACTTACTTAAACTTCAAACTAAATACTTCAACAGAAGACACATTAAAATATAAATAATCAATTACAATTATTAACGTGACGGAAAGTCATGGGCAATTATGAAATAATTAGGTATTAAATTATACGGCATTACTTATTTAAATAATAATAAACAATGCATACAATTCATTCGAAATACTTAGAAATTATTCATTATATAGAACTTTAAATTACAAAATTCTTAACAATACTATAAAATATCAATAAAACTACACATCAACTGACAAAAATATTACTTTAAAAAAGGCTCTAGAATGCAGTTTTTTATCTGACGTCATGACTTCATCTATTCTAACTTTAGATCCTTGACTGGAAACATACTTACTACGCGACCTAACGGCCAAAACTGCGGACGAATCATATCATCCTTGAGCAATACTACTCCTCCTAACTTGATATTCGGTTGAGTAGTTTGCCATTTGGTTCTTCTGTTCAAAGTAACTAAATAGTCCCTTGACCATGCCTGCCAAAAATGTTGTCGGAATTGTTCAACGGACCTCCAAAACTTTAAGCGGTTATTTGGAACGTTTAATAAAGATTGCTGAGGAATCGAAACTAATGGACAACGTACCAAAAAATTACCGGGCGTCAAGATACTAAAATCTGACAAGTAATTTGACATTGGGCAAATAGTCGAGAATTTAATATCGCTTCAACTTCAGTCGTAAGTGTGACTAACTGTTCAAATGTGAATAGTTTTGCACCTAAGACATGAAACTTGAAAGATTTTACAGGTGCCTCCCACAATCCACCTTGGTGAGGGCTGTCAGCCGCAATATAATGAAATTGGATTCCCCTATTGGAAGCATAGTCAGTAATTGTTCGTTGAAAAGTGTCACTATTGTGAAGGCTGTAGAGTTCTCTTAACAGTTTATCAGCACCTTTAAATGTTTGAGCATTGTCACAGCAAATGTGTGGTATACCCCTCCGCGAAGTGAAACGTTTTAGTGCTGAAATAAAGGCGTCACTAGTCATGTCAGACACAACTTCTAAATGTATTGCTTTCGAGGCGAAACAAACAAACACACAAATGTACGCTTTACTGACAATACTTCTTCTTATTGGTTGAATGTTTGATCTCAAACGGTCCACAATAGTCTATCCCTACCCTTTCAAAAACTCGCATTTGTATTGCTCTTTCTTTAGGAAGTGAACCCATTATCTGCTTGGCAGATTCGGCCTTGAATCTCGTGCATGTAACACATTTGTAAAGAACCGACTTTATTTCTCTGATCGAATTTAAAATGTAAAATCGTTGAGATAGGTTACTAAATACGATTTTTAGTCAACCATGCAATAAAAGCAAGTGTTCATTTAATATAATGAGCCGTGTGACGTAACAACCTTTAGGTAAAATAATTGGAAATTTCTTTGTAAACGGGATGTTAGCATTTTGTAATCTCCCAACGACTTTCCTTCTTCTTCTTCTTCTATGTATCCTTGCCCCCAATAGTATGTGTACACATATTTGTATTTCAACAGTGGACGATAGCGGCGTGGCTTCAACCCTGACCTAATCTTTGTCAGTGAAAATATAGGCCCCTAGTGCTCAAAATCCACTTGTAAGCCTATCCCGAGAACACAACATAGGCCCATAATGTGCCAGGTACGAGCTGTAGTACAGCCCATCAAGGTCCCATTCCGACCACGTTTTAACTTCATGAAAGCCGATTGGGTCAAATTCTCTACTAGCATAGATATACAGCTGCTCACCTTAAAACCCGTGGCATCAAACTATGACAAATTTATCCAAGTCATCCAAGCCACGTCATGTCAATCGATAACTAGAGGCTGCCGGACAAATTACAACCCTGGTCTAAACACAGCAACGGCAAAACTACTGAATACCTACGAAACACAGTTTGCGAACGATCCCTTCTCTGAAGAAACCATACAAACAGCTTAGGGTTGTGTAGCAGAGCAAGGCCGTTGGCCTCCGCCCACGCTTCAACTGCCTCACCGTCGTGATTTGTCTTACGGTACCCCCACATCGTATGGTGGCTATTAAAATCGCCAACAACCAGTTTGGCACATCTGTCATTTGAGCCGCTGAGGTGCCACGGCAGAAATGGTTGGCCAGGCGGTTTGTACACTGATGAGACTATGCATGTTCCAGTGTCCACGGTAATGAGCTCCATAGTGTCTTGACAGACGGAAGAAGAAGATGTGATGATAATGTCTGGCTTGGCAAAAACAGCACTGCCGTGTTTTGGGTGTGGTATCTTCGCTATTAATGTCAGTCCGGGAATCTGCGGCCGAGTTTGGCCTGCGTCACGATGGGTTTCTTGGACGCATAGGATGTCGCATTGCGTCTCGCGGCACATTTCCAAAAGGAGTAGGGCTTTGTCTTTCAAGAAGCCCTCTATGTTGATAGAGATGACGGTCAGGGCTGACTCTATTAAGTGTCGTTGGTGATTGTATTGTGTATTTGGTGGAACCACCGTGTTGAAAGGATTAGCCGCTCAGAAATTTGTACTGATCGTTGCCCAGGGTGCGCCAGACGCTGTGACGTATTTGATCGTCGGAGGCTGCGTCGTACGGGGAGGCTCCTTTCATGCACCCTCGATGGGAAAAGTCCTTATTTATTAAGAGGTAGAATAAAATCAAGACCTGTCAGTTAAAAAATATATTTTACCTATATATTAATAGACCGTGAACCTAGCGGCGGTTCGCCGGTAGATGCAATATTAGGTTATTACTGTAACTGCATAGTGGGCAATCGTACAGTTGGCTGTTGTTGCCATACCAAGACACTAGTCTGGTATCTTGGCTGGGCCAGACACCAAGACAATGTGACAATGTGTCAATTCTAGCTCCATGGGCTCAAAACCTAGACTGGTTGTTAGTGATAACACTAATTGTGCTGTTAATATTGCCTTTCGTTAAACATGTTTAATATGCATATAAAAATAGTGTCGGACAACCGTCCGGAATCGTGACAACTTGTGCCTTTCACTTTTTATGTCTGTCTCTCTCGCTCTTAGGCGGGCTAACCATGCCGCGTGCCTCTCACTCGCTCTCATTGTGAGCGCATAACGTGAGCGGAGCGTAACGCAGTTTCTTGAAGTGTCACCCGGCAAACCAATTTATAAGACGTTGTCACGTCAAAAATCATCAAAAATATGCAAAAATTAGTTTTGTTTTTTACTAATCCTAATCACTCCTAGTATATACAAATAATAATTTAAAGCTTATTTTTTTTTTCTTAATTACATAGTACCTAGATGGTGTATCGAATGGTAAAAAATCATTGTTGATAGCCACAACGCCTAGCGTAATCTTTTGTCGGAAATGAGAGGTATTTTTATTTTTTTATTTATTTTCTGAGCTTTTAGACTACTGAAACGTCTTTATTTGTAAATTATATTATATTATATATATATATATTTATTTATATGGAGCACTTCTTCATTATTCTGTGGAAATGCTGGCATCTCTGGGCGGGAGTACCCGAATACCAACGTAGCCCTTTTGACTCGGCGCAACGACGAGCTAAAAGAATTGTCGCCAATCCCAAACTGACAAGCCGAACCCTTAAATCTGAGGAGAGAGCTAGTTTCTAGTTGGCAATTCGTTAGTAATGCCCTCGCTGTTGCAATTGTTCATATGCTAAGGTGAACGCTTAGCATCAGGTGGGTGGTTATCGCTTTTTTTTTTAGTTTACTAGTTTAATTAATTTTAAATCTTCTTAGTTACACATCCTAAACGATGCATTTTAACAAAGTTTTGATTTGTCGCTAATTTTCTTAAGCTTTTAACAGTTTATGGCCGCCATCTTTACATTTTGATGTCGTTTTCTACAAATATATAAATATTTGGAATGTGCTGAATAATACCTTTTATTTGGTACAAAATTCGACAAAAATTACCGGCATGTGTGTTTTATACTGATATGTTATGTAGCCTATAACACTTCCACCATTAAAACGAATCTTACAACTAGGGCTTGCAATTCAAATATTCATTTTATTCGAATATTCGCTACCATTTTAAAGTCGAATAATTGAGGTTAAATATCGGAATATTCGAATATTTAATAAATTACGCATTGTGCTCTTCATTAATGTTCGCTACTCGTACATATCACGTGTTAAGAAAGATAAATTGATGTTTTGTGTGTGAGTAATCCAAAGCGTAAAGGATCTTAGGTAACCCGCAGATTAAATATACATAGCATAGTTAGCAAATTAAAAGCAAAGAGTGAAAGAGTGGGGTAAAAACGGAAGGAAGAATTAGGGCTGTGCAAACAAGGTTCAGAAAAGGAATACATATAGTACTAGCTTTTGCTAGTGGCTCTGCTCGCTCTACAGAATTTTCCGCGTGGGATTCCTCCTGCAATTGATTATACTACTTACTTACTTGTCATAGCATAAGTGGAATGTAACTATGGTTATTCCCGTGGATACTTTTGAATTTTCGGTAATAAAAACGTTGAATAAAAGATGCACGAAACCAATTTATGAGGCAAAAATAAATTAAATGCATTGAACAAATGTTTAAATTAAAACCGTTCTCAGAAAAGGCGAGGACATGAGAAGATACGCTAAACCATCGAACGTTCGCGTACAGTTCGGTTTCAGAGAAACTTCCTCCCGCGAATGCTTGGGTTGTAGAATGAGCTCCCTGCCAAGGTTTTCTCTAAGGACTACAGTATGGGGTTCTTCAAGAAAGAAGTTATCGGATTTTTGAAGGGTCGGCAACGCGTGAGTGATACCCTTGGTTTTGCAATCGTCCGTAGGCTACGGTGACCGGTTACCATCAGGCGGACCGTAAGCTTGTTTGCCACCTTAGTGGTATAAGAAGCGTATGCTAGTATGGGGTGGATGCAAGTGGTGTAAAGAGTCAGCTTATTTCTTGTTTTGCCAAGGTATGGCACGACCGAAAAGTGAGAGGCAAGATGGTCTCGGGGGCAAGCCAGTGGTAAAGAGAACGGCAGAGCTTTTGTCGGGATTCA
Organism: Apoda limacodes; assembly: GCA_946406115.1. Lineage (NCBI taxonomy): Eukaryota > Metazoa > Arthropoda > Insecta > Lepidoptera > Limacodidae > Apoda > Apoda limacodes. The sequence continues at coordinate 8,347,088 of OX291546.1, forward strand.
TTTCGATTCTCCATTTCTGAAACCATTCGCCTAGAGCGGTGATTGCGGCCTGGCAACTGATAGTTGTACAGTTGTGCCAGACTTTGTCAAAGGCTTTCGCTACATTTTAGACAGCACCCGTGTGATGGGGCTTACCTAATACTGGTTGGAAGCCAGTGAGAATGTGTTCTGTGATACGGAGGACTTGGTGGACGCACGAGTGTTTGTCGTGGAAGTCGAACTGCTCGTCGATTGAGATGCTTCTGGAGACTATAGCGTTCCGAAGGCGAGCGAAGAGCTTACCAAGGCCCTTTAGTAAACTTATAGGGCGGTAGGAGAAAAAGGAGTTTCCCTGGCTTATGGTTGCCTATAACAATTGCGTCTTTCCATTGAGAATTAAAGGTGAAACCGTCCGCGCCTGGGGCTTAACAGGGGCGTAGGTCTTTGATGACCTGTTTGACTTCGTCGACTGTGACGGGGGGCAGAGGGTCTTGTTGGGGCAAAGAAGTTCTGTTCTCCACTTCCCCGTCTACATCTTGCACGTGATCGGGATTGAAAGGTTGTGTCACAACTTGTGTGCTTAAGGCACATTGGGCTTGGAGGCTAGATGCAAGGCAATCCGCTTTTTCGTCGTCAACGAACGCGGGAACGTTGTTGGGACGAGTTAAAGGAGGGAGGTAGTTGAAAGTGTCTGATTTCAAAGCTCTGGCTAGGCACCAATAAGCTAGATGAGAAGGAGAAATATTCTCCATTAGATCACCGAAACGTTGGGTACAGGCTCAGCTACAGCGGTTCTTACACAGCTGTGTATGTCGCTCTAGCGAGCTTTGTTTTCGGTAGTGGGAGCGCAATCGCGTCTGTCAGTAGCGACCTGATGTGCTGAGGCAGGATTAGGTGGTGGTAGCCAACCGGCACTTGTCTTGAGCACTCGCTAACGGTGGCGGTCAGGTGGTTACTGGGAACGCGATCTAGATGTGGCGAGCTGGGGTTTTTGAGTAATTGCTCGAATTTATCCCAGTCCGTCACGGTTCTAGTCTAGAGTCAAGTTCGTCAAGCACCTCTATAGAGTGAAAAAATAGCCTTATATTCTTTAGAAGTGCTATGACGAGCACGTCAGGGCTATTGCGAGTGTTATGGGAAAAGTGAGTGGGCGTCAAGGGAGCGATGATGTCTAAGTTTAGCCTGTCAACTAATTGTTCAAGGAGTCTGCCTCTCCATGAAGTGATTGAGGAGTTCCATCGACGGTGCTTGCAATTTAGGTTGCCGGCAAGGATGACGGTGTCGCCTAAATTTAAGAGCGACTGAAGCAAGTCTTTTTATGGAGAGAGATAAACCGATGCAATGGTGATCGGCTGATGGCCGGTCATCGCTAGGCGGCAGACGGATGCTTCTAAATTCGTAAGGGGCGGAGGATCGATGGGGTCTATGAAGCATTAATATGAGTGCAAAAGAGGTTTGCCAGATTTTTTGTATACAGTTTGTGTTCTTTACAATTGCACTTGTTTGTATCGAATTGGATATTTGAAAATTAAGCAGTCTACCTACCCTAGTCCTACCCTGACTGACTAATATATATGATAGATGGTATTCATATTATTCAAATAGTAAAATCGAAATAACGAAAGATTTGGATACATACACCATAAAAAATTACCCTTCTAAAAACTAAAGTTGCTACGTAAAGGAATAGTCTGCTGTAGCTGCATCACCTACGGAAACTCATTTTGATTCAAAGACTTGCATTTGATTAGATACTTACCACTAAAAATTCTAAAACAATCACAATCAGACATTGTTTTGCACAGAATTGTTTTAGAAGTTACTCATATTAATGCAATTGTTCTTACTCTACGAAACCCTAACTTAATTAGTGTACGGTACGAAATACGCTTGGCCGTTTTGTTTTTTTAAAACAATAGTTATTTAAATTTGGTTATAAGCCGTGTTCCAAATAAAATACTTTGATATTTTGAAATAAGATTTTTTTTATTTCTATTATCATGTTAATTTTACAATAACTACAAGTTTAAAAATATTCGATATAAAAATATAACTTTTCATTAATGTAAATAATTATTTGTATACCTATGATATAGTATATTTTACACTGGCATAATTTCTAATTTAAAATATTATAGGCACTGCATGAGAATTCAGATTTTTTGTCGATATCCCTCACTAAAGGAAGAATTTTCAATTAATGAGAGCATATTCGTCTACCTATGTTGTGAAGGATTCCATTTATCGCCTTTTTAGATTTTTGATCCATGCCTATTTATTTTAAGGTCACTTGAAATCTTGTTAACAATTTAAAGACAAAAGTGTTTTAGTTTAAACATAACAAAAGTAATTGTAGATGTAATCGATATGAATCGGGATCCAACTTACAACACCATAAAGTGGGCAAAATGTTAAAGATACCAGTTTTATTGATTTAAGACCAAAAGTTAGAATAAAATAAAAATTGCAAATAACGTTAAAAAACATGTACCTATACACTTATGATTAGTGACCTTAATGAGAATTGAGTAGGTACTTCTTTCACAATTTAAGATCATAAAATCACAATAATATCTAGTTTGACTTACCAATGGAAAACAGATACATATTTTTCTCCTATAAAATATTCAGCCGACTCGAACAACCGGGAAGGGTAATATAATCGTACTATGGTTATCAATAATTTAACAGACCACAGCAGTTAGGGCTAAGGTTACTACTTTACAGTAACCCTCAAGTCTGAGGAGAGAGTTTCCTTCCCTGTCTTTGGGTCCACCGCTTGTATAATGGGATGTGTTCTCGCACCGCTCGCCATCGACGGCAGGGAATTCATGCTCACACCTTTTAGAATCTAAATTATCACTTACAGTGCGGTTTCAATGAAACTGCCTTTGGTTGTGGAATGAGCTCCCTGCTAATGTTTTCTCTAAGGACTGCAATGTATTTGCTGTCTGCTGTCAGTGCTACCCGGGTTAACCCAAGTTGGGTTTATGAACGCACATCTGGCAGACGATGGACTGAATTTTTATGAAGTTTTATTTGTGTATTTTAAAGAAAATAACAGAATATCTATAATAAAGACATCATGATAACCAGCTGGATAGCAAACCAATATGGCTAGTGGCACTGCTTCAAGACGTGCGAGATCGGCCACTGCTACCTTTTTAATACACGTGAAATTTTAGAATGATTAATAGGTACTGTTTACAGTTACATTGTTCTACTTATTGAAATCCATCTATGTTTTTTCTTTGGAAACAATAACTAAAAAAAAAATAAGTTTACTTACCAGAACCTAAAGTAAAAAACAAAACTTCAGTAATAATTTGGACACAATTTTGCTACAAAAAAACAGCAAATAACCTATTTTTTAGTTTTGTCACGTGTCACGGCATCCGATGATCTGGATGATACATGTTAAGATAGCAGTATGTGAGCTACTTAAATTACACAACAAAATAATTTTTATAAGGAGTCGAAAAAAGACAAATAGATCCGTTGTAGAGTTTCTCTAGTTCCACTGTTTCCCACTTATCCCTATACTCTTGGGGGTTAGGGTACCTAAAAAGATAGAATTGACACGATGCGCGACGGTTAAAAATTCCGTTTATTGGCTCTGAAGACACAATGGTGGTCTAGACTTGTCAACGTTATGAAAAAAGAATTACGTTTCACAAATTGTATGAACATACATACTAAAGTTTGTGACGTCACTTGTTATCGATCGGAAAATAAATCATAGACTTTTTTCTATTCGATCGAAGGCATCGCTTAGCCATCGTGGAACGTCAAACGATGCGAAAGTCGCCTACACATTAATGCAATTTCACATACGTGTTTTCTATCCAATATTCGTTGAATTAGTAGTAGTTTTACAGTTATAAATCACGGCTTACCCTCCATTGTGCATATTTATTATATTGTGGATAGTATTTATATGTATATATACATATAAGATTACATTATTAACAAAATATTTTTAGAGTATTTTGTTAATTAGGTATTGAAATGTGAAGTATTTTGGGTATTTGTCTAGTTTCTACTTTAACTGATTGAAAGAAAGTATTGAGAAAGACGCCTACTATAAGAATGATAATAAATTTTCGTAATTATTGTTTTCACATCGTTATAAGTAAAGCTAGGTGCATAAAACTTAAAAAAACAATATTCAATACCTACTGTCTAACCGCACACCATCACATTTAATTACTTTTTTTTGACGTGACAACGTCTTATAAATTGGTTTGCCGGGTGACACTTCAAGAAACTGCGTTACGCTCCGCTCACGTTATGCGCTCACAATGAGAGCGAGTGAGAGGCACGCGGCATGGTTAGCCCGCCTAAGAGCGAGAGAGACAGACATAAAAAGTGAAAGGTACAAGTTGTCACGTAAAACTTTCGCCCGTATACCGACTTTACAGGCAACCAGTTTTTTTTTGTATTAAACTTTATCCATCTGCGATCGGTCGTCAGACTATAAGCAAGTTCTTTGTGAGTATAGTTAGGCATTATAGGGGAGCGGTCATCGCCGCTTCTCCCAATTACAGTATGTGGTCTCTTTTTAACCTTCGGACCACAGTTGACACGTCTAACAACTCTGCAACGAGTGGTTTTGGATGCAAAGTTAAGTGCTCCTTGTGCAGTTTTTTGTAACGCTCTATTTCAGATGCAACTGTCGGCATTTCGAGGTAACTATGTATCTCGCAATTTTTTGTAAACCAAGGGGCATTGGTTATTGCCCTCAGGATGCTATTCTGCACTTATTGGAGGCAGAGTATGTTGCTTTTGCTGGTGATACCCCAAAGCTGGATCCCGTACGTTCATATTGGTTTAAGCACTGAGTTGTAAATTAGGAGTTTGTTGTCGAGAGATAAGACTAAATTTCTTCCCATGAGCGAATAGCGATAGGGAGCGAAATTTGTGATTGACCTGGTCCCTTTTTTGTTTGATGTGGTACTTCCACGTCAGGCGCCTATCAAGGTGAAAGCCAAGATACCTCACACAATCAGAATGTGGAAGCATATCGTTCCGAAGCCTTACAGGGGGACAATTTCCTTTCCTCAGGGCGAAGGTTATATGGTTGAATTTAGCCACACTTGCGCGGATACGCCATTTACCAAGCCACTTTTGAGTTTCATTTAGTTGTCCTTGTAATTTAAAGATGGCGATTGTCGGGTTATGTTCAACAGACAGGTATGCTCTGTCATCAGCATATGTTGCAACGGTAATGCTGTAGCATATGGGCAAGCCAGAAGTAAAGATATTGTAGAGCCTCAATGTCATAGAGGCTTGATCTTGCTTCTCCTTTTTTAACCTGGAATGATCGCCTAGAGAGGTAACACTCAATAACAGGTAACATCGAATGTGGAAGTCTTTCTTTGATTTTCACCATTTAATTACTTAACTAAGAAAATGTTGCTTATGATGTGAAATTATAACAATAATTAAACATTCAATGTAAAGGTCTTTAGGTAGGTATATTTCTTCATATCAGAGACAAGTAGGAACCGATAATACCTAATTAATACTTAAAATCTTTAAAAAAATACACCTATTTTTAAACAATGTATTTCGTAATATAAAAATCCACAATAGATTTCAAGCCGCCATTTGCAATTGCAAAGCTTATCCGCAGGCGAACGCAAGTTTTAATGAACATCAGTAAGGAATCGCGTTTGGAAAGTTGTTATAGCGTCACGAAAAAAGAATGGAATCAAAGAAAATGTATGAACATAAAGTTGAATGACGTCACTTGCTATCAATCAAAAAAAAAACCGTAGACTTGTTGCTTTTCTATACTATCGATACCATCGCCAAGCCACTTTTGAGCGCCGAAACGAAAATCGTCTGTACATTAGGTAGCCATATTGCAACTTTACAAACGCGATTCCTATTTGATATCCGTTGAACTTGCGTTCGCCTAGAACCTGCCGATAAGCTTGGCGATAGCAAATGGTGACTTGAAATCTATTGTGGATTTAATTGTATTTTTAAAGATTTTTAGTGTTTAGTTAATTAGGTATATTATGTGATGTTTGTTTTCAATATTTGCATTATAGGTATCTATTTGTCTCTGATATGAAGAAATATACCTACCTAAATAAAGATGCTTATTAGGTATATTGAATCTTTAATTATTGTTGTATTTTCACAAACATCATAAACAACATTTTGTAATTAAATATGGTGGTTTTATGAACTCTGTGTTCTAAGTATTAGGTCTAATTTAACAGATTCGTAGTAAATATACAGCCAGATTTTTGTTACTAAAAAATTAGAATGTTTTTACTTAAGTAGGTACCTAATGTTTCATAACAATATATTTAAGATAAACTAGGTACCTACAAAACAGTTATATATTCAATATAGTAATAATAGCATATTAGACTTAAATAAAAAAGGAACAACACATTAAATAGTAGGTATAAATAAATAACAAAAACATAAGCGATTTTCGATAATTGGCACTGACAATGTAGAGTTTTCCAGCTGACGTCCACGATACAGCGTTTTCCATAAATGAGGAATAAGTCTACCACTATCGTTTCGAAAACGCTCTCTCTGTAGCAATACTGCACGATTTTTTCATTACTAATGTTTTTTCCTTTTTTTCATCATTCGTGGTCCAGAAATACATTATATCAATGAAAAAGAGATATTTTATTAAAAAAAAAACACATGGGTACTTCTAAATATTTGTTTTTAAACATAGTTTGTATTCAGCGGCTATTTTCGTAACACACATACATTTAGTAGTAATTTCCTACTATAGCAACAAACTTTGATTTTTTTTTACATTTCTTGCAACACCAGGGTCGCAAGCTGCTAGAGTCGAGACTTTGCTGGGGTGGTCATTCTCCGGGTGATCTTTGATGTCACGAGGCGTGATTGCGCAACCCAAGAATGTTCATACCGCCAATGTACAACCCAAAAGGGGAAAGTTTGATGGGGTGGACATTGCTGATATGATCATTCTTGGGGCGAACAATCCTGGGTTGCACATTACGTTATCCCCTAAATTCAATTCTTGCCTTTACCAATTTATGGGTATATGTTCGGTGTTACCAAGTGCTCTCAAATGGAGCATTCCATCTAACTACTTCTTAGCAGAATTGTTAGCGGTATGCATTTCATTAGCTTTTGATGGCAAAATCAAATGTTGACTTTTAGCGTTTCGTTTAAGCGGATTTGCTACCAAAAGGTTGGTATTATGTGCTATTTTTTTAAAGCAATTAAATGCATTTCGTTTAAACAATAATAGTTGCTGAAATTATCTGCCGCACTTCGACAGAACGAGTATTTTGTGCTAAAATTATTAATGGTGCTATTAAATTGCAACGCCACTCAGAAGGAACGCGCCTAGAGGTAAACGTAAATAAACGTAAAATGTTCGTTTTGGAATGAAAAATATTAACTCAACAAGAAATTTCGTTACCCTAAATATGCCTTATTTTGCATGTTTTTTAGTCCACATTTTACAAAAAAACACCAAGAAAAGTTATTGTCAGCTCATATTTTTAAGGTTAATAGGATCTAATACTTAAAAATAGACGATTTTGGTCATTTTCAATATTTTGTTACTGTAAAAAAAAATGTGTTAATTTCTGATAATATGAAAGTAAAGTAAAACTCTTATATTTCTTAATGTGTTATATTAGTACAGTTTCTTTTATTTTTACCGAAGTTATTAAATTTTTACCAAGTACTAGGAGCGATGAGAAAATATGAATCGTAGAGCAATAAAAAATCGTAGAAGTCCATTTTAAAAATTACGGTTATGTGATAAAAGAAAAAAAGTACTTTGTTCAAAAATAAATCGTAAATATGACTGGAATCGTGCTTTTTACACTATTTACCCTAATTTTTATTGAAATCTGTACCTGATGAAAAAAATTCAAGGCTGGATTCTTATTTGAAATATAAAATTGAAAAATAATCCATGCTTGAGCAGCCGGCATCTAATAAATCGCTCTACTTTGTTGGCCTGTGTTATTTTCGTTTATTTTGTTACATAGATGTAAGGACTGTAGATAGATTACAATAAGTTGAACAAAGTACCTGTGAACAGTGCTCGTCATCCTAATGCTATTTTTACCTGTATACAAAATATATAGAAATACTGTTCGCGCACGTCATGAACCAGTGCGCGCCAGCAGCCATGTTTGTTTGTTACCAGTTGGTAATAAGGTGTCTTTTTAATTGCTTAAGAATATTCTGTTTTTATCGGACGGATTTGAGAACTCTGTAACGGCCATTTAGGGGGTTCCTTCTTTCTTGCCAAATTTGGCAAGCAGAGTGGCACTCTTTTATAAATAATACATACGTCAGCGCTTTATTGCAGTTATCCTTGCCATCATCTTTGCCGCCGTCCTAAATTGCTAGCACCGTCGATGTAACTCTTTAGTCACTTCACGGAGAGGCAGACTCCTCGACCAACTAGTTGACAGACTAAACTTGGACACCATCGCTCCCATAACGCCCAGCTTCTTACCCCATGCCGCCCGCTGCAGCCCCGACGTGCTTGACATAGCACTTCTAAAGAGTGTAAGACTAAGATTTCGCTCTCTTGAGGTGCTCGACAAACTTGACTAGGACCACTGCTCTGCCCTCCTCTTATTAGGTTCCCAATCTGATACTCCTCCCGATACTAGAACCGTGACGGAGTGGGATAAATTCGAGCAATTACTCGAAAATTCCAGCGCGCCACATCTAGATCGCGTTCCCGACAATATCTCATCCAAGAACGATATAAACGTGGCTATCGACTCACACACTAGCCACCTGACAGCCAGTTGGCGAGTGCGGGTTGGTAACTACCACCACCTTATCCTGCCACAGCTCATCAGGTCGCTAATGACTGAGCGTAACGCAGCCCGCTGAAGACGCGATCGCCCTCCCTCCACCAAAAACAAAGCTCGCTTCAACGACTTACACCAACGTGTAAAATCCGCTGTGGTTGAGCTTGGCACCCAACGTTTCGGTGATCTGATGGAAAATATCTCTCCTTCTAATCAAGCTTATTGGTGCCTAGCCAGAGCGATAATAGCAGACACATTCAATTCCCTCCCTCCGCTAACTCTGCCCACACAGGACCCTCTGCCCCCCATTATGGTCGACGAGGTCAATCAGGTCATCAAAGACCCCCCCGCAACGCCCTCGGTACTTAAAGCGCCTTACTTTTCCCCTTCTCTGTCTTCTAGCAGCCATCTTCAACGCTGCTATCGACTATTGCATTTTTCCTTCTCAATGGAAAGATGCAATCGTTATAGGCATCCACAAGCCAGGGAAAGATCTTACCGAGCCTTCCTCCTACCGCTCTACAAGTTTACTAAAGTTCCTTGGTAAACTTTACGCTCGCCTACAGAACGCTGTAGTCTACAAACCACGCCCAACACTCGTACGTCCACCAAGTTCACCGAATTACGGAACACATTCTCACTGGCTTCCAACCAGTATTAGGTAAGCCTCGTCACGCGGGCGCTGTCTTTTTCAATGAGTGGGAAGATGATCGCGAAGGGCGGCCAATGGTGAAAGAACGGCAGATATTATAGAAAATTCAGAAATGAAATTAAGTGATTAGGCTAAACCAGGCGTGAAGTCCTAAAGTTGGGTCAAATTGTGTAAATTATATGAAATAAAAAAATACAATACAAGTTCAGATTTTATTGAATATGTGAAAACGTTTTCCCAAACATTTAAAAAGTCTGTGTTGCTGCTAAGTCAATGTTTCTCAGTAATAAAATTACGGATCCTGACAAAAAAAATAAAGCTACCAACATTGAGTGTCATTAGTAGTGAAACAGGAAAACTCAAACCGCGTGATAGTCATTATAGTATAAAAATTGAAGTAGATACTGTTAGTTCAGATATTGATATAGCAAATGCATTTGAAAAATGTTTCAAGGATATGCCTACTCTGACTACTAACACGCTTAAGTCATCCCCGTCAGAAACAGAATTACTTTTAAATAATAATGTTCCTAAATGTACTAAAAAAACGAGAAAATCATGCTCTAATTACTTAGTTATTTTAACATACATAAACTGCTACACAGTCAACAGTTCGGATTTACTAAAGACAGGTCCACTACCGACGCGGGAGTTGACCTAGTGAAACATATTTTTGGTGCATGGGAAACGTTGCAGAATACCAATGGTATTGTGACGATACAATATTTATGCCTTAACATTTTTGTAATGTAATGTTTTTATTAAAGTTTAAACAATTCATTATCATTAGTAACCAATTCCCAATAAACGTACCGCCTAAAGCAAAATGCATCTTTAAATAAGAATGTCGCGTTCGAATATACAAGTTCAGTTATTTTATACATTAGCTGAGAATAAGTTAAGATTTATTTTATGAAAGGTTTAAAAGTACCAAGATATTAGTACAAATGACTCAAATGTAAAATATTAAATTATAAACTTACGAATCATAAACATCAATACAAAATTAATTGTTAAATGTAGGTAGTAATCTATCTCCCAATTTACTGATTCGGACTCAAGACAAAATGAAGTTGCGTAAAATTTTGAACCCGCGGCGCGAGAATAAATTATTCAAAACAAACATTGATTGGTGGTTGGTTTGAAACGTACTGTGATTGGTGTTTGTTTTAAGACCAACGTTGATTGGAGGTTGTTTAAGTGATATATAAATGGCAGCACGTATCATATGCCCTTTAATTGTTGTTTTATAACTATTATCTGAATAAAATTTTATTCAGAAAATTAACCGTAGGACATATTTGGAACCCAATAGATAGGAGTTATTTTGTTATCCGCGTTTTTATTTTCCTATTAATTTTAATGACTTAAATAGTTATGCTTCTGTTATTGGGAGTTTTATAATGTTGAATATAACCGCGAAAGTTTAAGTTACTTAGATCTTTAATAAATTAACTAGCTTCTGCCAGCGGCTTCGCCCACCCTAAATTTCGTTATCGGCGTAGGTTCTTACGGCAACTCTTCAATTATAGAAAAAAAGAAACAATCAAATCTTTTCTCCTTAATGGCATAATACAATTGTGTCTATGTAACCATGGAAATACCCATGCAAAATTTTAACCCAATCGGTCAAGCCGTTTAGTAGTTGACATACCGACAGCAGCGTCACCCAACGGGTCCCATTGTATTTTTAAAGCATCCAGGAAACCATTGAAATACCCATATAAAATTTGAACCCAATCGGTTTAGTCGTTTAGAAGTTACGTGAAAAAGATAAGTAAGGAAGGATAATTCTTACTACTCGTTGTCCTATTTTCCCGTAGGAGTGAAGCATTTTCCCGCGGTAAAAAGTAGCCTATGTTCATCAGGGTAAATGTCGGCTTCTAATCGTAAAAGAATTTTTCGAATCAGTCAAGTAGTTTCGGAGCCTATTCATGACAAACAAACAAACAAATAAACAATCAAATCTTTCCTCTTTATAATATTATATAGTATTATAGTATATAGTATAGATAAACGTCCGCAAGACTTGCCTAAGTGAGTCGTTTAACGACTATTAGGGTAGCCCCGTACAGTAAAAGCTAACAATGATAAGGTCGGCTTGTCGGAAAGAAAATGATGGTATAAAGAAATCTCAATTACCTCAATAGGAAGGAATATAGTAACGGACTTTGTTCTGGGACATTAATAATAATATTAATATAACAACAATATAATATAATATAATAACAACGTTTTAACTCCGCTCAAAATGGATGTAGGGTTGGGTCCCGTGGTACTAAATAGGTTCTCCTAATATCTTCATCTTCCTCATACACCGCTGCACAGGCAGGGAGTTGATCCCCAAACCTTAAAACCTAAATAGTCGCACACGGTGCAGTTTCAGTAGCTACCTGCTTATTTAACATAAATTAATGTGAAGTTTTAAATTATTTGTCGATTCTAGTTGCCCTGAGCTTCAAGTGCTTGAGACATGTCTTGAACGACAACTTATCTGATAATGCAAATATTGAGAGGGAACGTCAAGATTTGCGAGGTGTACGGGTATGTGAAGGTAACTGGATTTGCGAAAGTAGAAATTAAATTCGTCATAAAAATATTTACTAGATGAAATCCATCTTAATATTATAAATGCTAAAGCGAGTTTATTTGTTTGTCCTTCGCTTCATGACATAGTTCAGAAAAGTTTAAAAGAACCAGCAAGAAACTATAACCGAAGTCCACGTGGACAAACTATAGGTACGGGTATAACTTGCTATAGCAAACTTTCGTACTACAATCAAGGAGTTGCCGTAGAATCCGTAGAGATGCAAATATACGAATTCAGTGGGCAGGAGACGCGGGTGGAAGCTAGTTAGTTCTATATATTTCTAAAAACATACAGGAGCCGTTACACATATTCGCGCAAATGACGAAGCGAGACACTAGCACGATTGTTTAAACGCCTTTCGCCTTAACGACTTACATCGCTAGGTGTTATCAGATTTTATTACTTATCATATTTCAGAACTTAAGCTAAGTACCTACATAATATTTTATCAGCATTTATTAAAATCTGTCTTCCTAGTCAAATATCCATATATATGCCTGCCTGCCTGCCTGCCTTGACTGACACATCGATTCTCTGTTTAATTAATTGTTTAAATAAAATTGTTACACTTATTTTCAAATTCTAAGAGGTTTACGATAGTTGAATGTTCATTTGCAACAAAAATTGTGACGTGGCTCAGTGTGGCTAACAATTATAGAATAGTTGGTCTAGCTCACTAATAGTAAAATAAGATAAGTATGCAAATCAACCAGTCATCTTACAAATTACTGTACGCCATACATTCTTATGTACTTACCGATTTTTAATCATCCGTTGATGTTTCTTAATTGCCTTGAGCTCAGCTTCACTATAATTACTAAAATATTTGTGGTTGCTATTTGGATCATCAAGTATTGCACCATTTTGTACTATTGTAGAACTATTTGTAGGACTGTCTTCTGATTTAGGCGATACTGGCTTATAGCAAATTATTAGTTTACCAAATATTTAGATCATAAAACTGATGACATATTCTGCACTAAAAAATTGTTTGTTCCCTAGAACAATGCCTTTGTCTATTATTATGTACTATCTTTATCTATTGCATGATGCTTCTTTTTAAATTAATTAAAGCTCAAATATATTTGTTGTTACTTAAAAAAAGAAAGAAAATTTGATAAATGCGTTTACTTTATTTGATGATGCATCATTTATAAGGTATCATCAAAAAACTCATTATCATCCTGTAAAGTTTCTAACAGCCGGTCTTGAGCCTCCTAAATGCAGTAGTATGCTTTCTGGGGCTTTGACTAGGTAGTCTGCTCACCTGGTAGGAGGCCATCTTACCCTGCGTCTTACGTCTCAGGATTGCCACTATAGAACTTTTGTTCCGTCCCTGTTGGTTTGACGAACATTGTGACCAGACCATTGCCACTTCAGCTTTGCTAACTATTCGGGCTACGTCTGTGACTTTAGTTTGTTTCTGAATTTTCTCATTACAGATTTTATTTTCCTCAGGTTCCTAAATTTTACCCTATAATTTTAAATTTCCTAACTCATGTTTTGAATTGTGAGGTTGTGTCACAATTATTAATAGTACCTTAAGCTCAGCAAGCGGTGTCACAAACTGAGCCAATGATCCGTTTATTTATTAAAAATAAGATTTAGAGTGTGTTTTTCACCTACTTTTATTTGATTCCTATTGTTGCCTTTGGCACAATTGTTTTTATTTAGCTGTAGAGGCGTTATAGCAATTTTAGGACCATTTGTAATGTTACTTGTTACAATATTACTGACCAATATATTTGAAGATCTCTTTAATATATTTGGTAATTTCTTTTGACACATAACTACCTTCCCTTTTTCGTTTGGTATTACATAATTATTCTCTCCCACTGTATTCCCATTTATATAATTTTCATTGACTACTTTGAAATAGGCTTTCTGTAACATTTTTCCTAAAAATAATAATGTTTATAATTAACTCTAGTTTGCTACATATCGCCTTGGCGTATTTCTGCATGGTGTCACGTTTTATTTAAAAAAACAAATTTGTTTAAAAAATTAAACTAATTTCAGGATTAATTTTTTTTGACACACTTCAGTTGACTATTTTACTTATTATTATAAATCTCTTGTAACAACCACTAGTATAACATAATATTATGTGTTGAATACAAAAAAAATTACCATTCTGTTTAGAAGATGTAGAAAGCTTGCAACTTATTTCCTCATCATTCTCTGGTTTGATTCCCTAAAGTAAAATTCTCAGTGTTAAAACATCAATATGATTTATATGATAATTCTAATATTAAGATATTCTTATATATATACCTCAATTTTGATTACCCCATTTTCTATAGACATGACAGGGCCATTTCGCTCGGGAGGTCTCACAGTAGCTAGAGGGTCATTTGAGGAAGTGATTTCATTGTTCTTAGCTGTACATATAAAAATAGTTATAAAGATTAGTTCTACAAACAATTTTGTTTAGTACCAAAATATTTTAAAAGCTACTTTTTAGTAACTTCTGTTAAAGTTTCTAAGTAATCTGACAATTTCTTGTAGATACTTTTTAATTAAAAAAAAAACACTTATTGTTCAGGTATATGTTGCTTTATTAATTCAACAAGTAATCAGTCTCTTCTCACTAATATTATAAAGGCGAAACTTTGCGTTTGTTACTTCTTCACGCTCAAACTGCTGGACCAATTTTGATGAAAATTAGTATAGCGGTAGAATTAACACATAGCTACTTTTTTTCCCAGACAACTCAAAAGTTCCTGCGGGAATAACTATAACATTTGTTACTCAATCCTGCCGCAACGGAGCATCCAACTGAGCTGAAATTTTGCACAGAGATAGTTGAAGATACAGAGAAGGACAAAGGCTACTTTTTATCCCAGAAAATTCATTATTTTTCGAGGGAGTAACTATAACCATTCCACGAACGAACCATAGTTGCAGCTTTAGCTTGCCATAATAAACTTCCTTAGTATAATCAAGCAGTTGCCATAAGAATCCTATGCCGATAACCAAATTTAGGGCAAAAGCTAGTATTTTTTATAATGCACAAATGCACATGCAATATGATACCTATCTACCTTCTTATAAATTAAATTCGAAATTTTATATCTAAGATTTTTTCAACAGAGATAGGGGAAGATAAATGAAGATATTATTTGAGTCCTCATCATCACTCACAATAGACAGCTGGCTCATTAGTTCTAGATCTTAAACTTCAATTCTTTCTCTGTGGTCATTGGAATCATAAGTCCCTTCTCAAATCCATTTTTTTCTCTGTTTTAAATATTAATAAGAGTTTTATTAGTTACATAAACATATACTTGTTAACATTAAACATGAAAGTCTAACATTATCAAGCAGGTGCGTAGCCAGGATTTGTATTCGGGGGGGATGAACAGTGCCAGCCTGAGGCTAGTTGCCAAGAAGAATAGACACGTTTTAAATTGCGGAAAAATGGGTTGCGTTGCGACATTTCACGGTGCACACTAGGACACCGGGGTGTAACAATAACGCGAGCGTAGCCAGCGCGAAATTTTCCGATTCTGGTAGGCATGTAGCCTGGACATAGCGAAGGCGTTCCATCGGGTCTGGCACCGAGGTCTTCTATCAAGGTTGCCATCTTACGGAGTGTCCGAGGGTTTGTGCAAATGGGTGGCTAGCTTTTTGTCCGGCAGATGCATACGAACCGTAGTTGACCGTAGTTGCTCTGGCGGGACGGGAAAACTTGGTCCGATTCAACCCTACAAAGACACAAGTGTGCGCGTTCACCGCTAAGAAAACCCCATACACTGTGGTCCTACAATTCCAGAACACTCTCCTCTCCATCTCCAAGAGTATTAGGATCCTTGGTGTAGATATCTCCAGCGATGTCCAGTTCCGAGATCATCTGCAGGACTAGGTGAAGCTGGCGTCTTAAAAACTTGGTGCACTCAACAGAGCGAAGTGGTACTTCACGTCGAGGCGAAGGTTGCTACTTTACAAGTCGCAAGTTCGGCCCCATATGGAGTACTGCTGCCATCTCTGGGTGGGTGCACCTGGATACCAGCTTGGCCCTTTTGACTTGGTTCAACGATAAGCTGTGAGAATTGTCGACAATTCCAAACTCACTTGCGGTATCGAGCCCTTAAGAATGAGGAGAGACTTTCCTCCCTGTGTGTGTTCTACCGCTTGTACAATGGGTTGTGTTCTGAGGAATTGTTCGAAATGATGTCCACGGCTATTTTCTACCATCACACCGCTCGCCATCGGCAGGGAATTCATTGCGGTGCGGTTTCTAAGAAACTTCCTCCAGCGAACGCTTGAGTTGTTGAATGAACCCTGCCAAGGTTTTCTCCAAGGACAACAGTATGGGGTTCTTCAAGAAAGAGGTTATTAGATTTCTGAAGGGTCGGCAACGCGCGAGTGATACCTCTGGTATTGCAAGCGTCCATAGGCTACGGTGACCGCTTACCATCAGGTGGACCGTAAATTTGTTTACCACCTTAGTGGTATAAAAAAAATCAATCATTGCTAAAGTGTGTGCTCAATAATTCTCACTTACGCATGAGGATCTAATGGTTATCATTTATTTGTAAAATTTCAAAAATCAAGAGAATTTTAACGTACTGCTTACATAATGATTATTTTATTGTGCCTATTAACCTTTATAATTACTACAATGTTGTATGAAAACCTAGTAATTGCAATAAAAGCCTTTATTACAGATTTAAAAATTGTTTGGTATTAAGTTCATCTGGCAACCTTGCCGATGTCGCAGGCAAATCGTATAATCCACCGTTTCATAATATGCCTAGGCAGATCGTAAAGTATGGAATAGAAATTATCATATAACTGAACAGATTATTATATGAAGCTTGGCTGGAACGCTCCACTCGCTCCGCATCTATGTTTACAAAAATAATACATAACTCATACAGTGCGAGTTCCTTTTTTTCCATTAGGCATATTATGAAACGGCGGATTATACAATTTGCCAGCGACACCGACAACGCGACGCTTGCGTGCGGCACTTGTAGGTATCGGACGGAAACGTTCTGCGATGCGAGCTGATCGCGACACCCGCCGAAGTCAGACACTCCGTGCCAAATTGCCAGTTCTTTTTGGTTCTATAAAGTTGTTTGCATTGAAATGACGATTCAAAAGTATTTTCAGAAACCTACAAATGTATTCTCAGAAAACTACTTGAATAAAATATTGTTTGATTAGATTTGATTTTTCAAAAAATTACGCAAAACATGTTTCTTTTAAACAAATAGCGCAGCCTCCTTCATCGCTTAAACGGGACAGGTAGTTGATGCCAAAATAAGATTTTGCTATGAAATAGCAACGCTGCTGAGAAGGAACACGCCTGAAAACAACAAAAAGAAAAGAAAATGTATGCGTGTGTGATGTTTCTGATTGTAAAGGTGAAGTTCCTGTGGTGAAGTTAGGTTATAAAATTTTGAAAACAAATAGACAATCTTGTAGATCGCCTTTTCAAAATTTACAAAGCATCATCATATGTCACTAGATATTTATGACAAAGTTAATGATGGATTCAAATATTATACTTGATCAGAAAGACTATTTTTACGGTAATTTCTATCTTATTTACGTTGCAAGTTAATGACCTCCGGTTTCGTCATTAATGTAGTACTTTACGCCTCGAGTACAGCTTTTATAAGGCTACGTTACAAAACGCAACGTTAAGGTTAAAAAATAGTTTTGGAAGCCGCTGGGCGGCAGAGATAAATTATCAACTGTCAAGTTGCATTATTGACACTCTTGAAATCCCTCCCTCCATCCCGAAACGGGTGGAAAATCAACTTTACCGGGCGATAATTACCCGGCAGAGAGTAAAATTGCATTAGGCTAAATGTAATGATTGTAGTCGTACGGTATGCTTTAACGTGAAAATAAAATACACTTATATTTGTTGTATAATTTACTGTTTTCATTAAGGCCCTGTAGTAGTAAAAATGGTAAATCTGTTCTTTTTTAGGGCTACCTTTTCAAACCAAACATTTGTACTTGTCAGAGAGTAAAATTTTTTAAAAATTGCGTTCCAAATCGCAATGAGGAAGTTAAAAAAGTGGTTTTGGGGCGCCCGGGGTAGAGTCATTTTCCAACTTTCAAGTTGAATTCTTTACACTCCATGGAAAAGGTTGAAAATCACTCCTGTCAGTGTGAAAATTAACTGTCAAACGCTAGTTCCAGAACGGGTTGATTTTTCAACTTTGCTGGGCGATAATTACTCTGCGCGATTTGGAATATAGCCTAGAAAGTTTGAAAAAATACCTTATTATGGAACCCCTCTTTCAAGTCTGAACTATCAAATTGAATGAGTTTCATAGTCTGCTGAAAATCACCTAGGTAGAAAATTTGCTTTGTTAGCAAATTAATTGCTTTAATTCTAACTTATTAAAATAAATGAACATTATGAAACTCTTAAATCAATTTGATTCTTAAAAAAAATTATATTAATGTAAATGTACAGAAATATACTCAATACTTACTAACATGGCATGTATGATGTATTTTGGGGAAGTCATAAACAAAGAAAGATTATTTCTATGTATGTATATTTATGTTGTATTCTTTAAATCTATAAATATTTGTGTATTTGTAGGATTTATGCAAAAAATTAGCAAGTAGCAACAAGGAACATTGTGAATTTTTTTCACCTAAACTCTCCATCAATGAAGAATGGCATCTCATAAATTGTTTATGCCAGACTATATTGGTTAAGTTTTCATAGCTTCTAGAGAATTAAAATTCTAATAAATTATGATAAAATACTTTTTACTGCCATTTTTTTAAGTAAACATTCCTTTGTTTGATCTCAAGTACCTACGTAAACACTTGATTTATATTGTGTCAGCTTTGCATTTAGTACATAGCTTTAGTCAAAAATTATCGTTAATTATATAAAGCATCTTTCCAGAATTTACTCAATTACATTCCATAGTATTAGGGCTCGCACGGTCTTAGCAGACCATTTATGCATTTGCCAGAGTCAAAGTCAATTATATTATATCGTATCGTGGCGCGGGCGTTACCGCGCGTCCTCGTTTTCAAGACCCAAGATTGGGCGGGAGATTTGGTGTGGATCTTCAGACATTGCGCGTCATGTCCTGCTTATTTCTTCATAATTCACTATTCATGAGCCTTTTGTAAAACATTGCTAAAATATATACATCGAAAGTCACTAAATGAATTTAGAAAAATTAAACAGAAAAAAAAAACCACTCCTTCTTAAGATTCGCGCCAAAATTCCCATATATACTTTGTTTAATTTGCCCCCAAAAACTTGTTGTTTTTGTGTTTGTTTTAATATGCCAATTTGGTAGGCAAAGGACATAAACAATACAGCCTTATCTAGTGTCTTTTTTTCTTTTATATTAAATGTGAAGTTTGGGTTTCTTCTGTTGAATCCATGTGTAAAAAATAATATGACTTGTTTAAAAACTATTCATTTACGTTTTATTTTTAGGTGAAGACTTTTTAGAACAAATGACCACAGAGTATCAACAATGGTCATCACTTTTAGATGTTAATGATGCTTCACCTAGTGAGATCCTAGCTGATGCTGTGCCCTTGCTAGCATCACCTTTTTCACCCATCAAATCATCATCAACAGAGAGCAGCAATTCAGACTCCAGCAGTGAAGATGATTCAAAGAAGTATGTATAATTTATTTACATTTAATTATAGAGTTTTGTTTTTTACTAACAAGCTTTTGTTTATTTTTAGGGTTAATCTGAATCAGATTTTTCCCATACAATCTTCAGTGCACTAGATATTAACCTAACTAAAAACATTTTGCCACTGAAATTTCATAGTCATATTATATTATCATTTATCGCTTCCACCATAGTCCCAAAACATGCATGAAATGTCAGTGAATCAATAAATAACCAAAGTTTTTGATGGTTTCATACATTAAATTGATTTGGTCAAATCAAACAATATTTATTCAAATAGGTTTCTGAGAACTCTTTTGAATTGTCGATATAAACAATGTTAATTTCTGCCAAAAGGAGCTGGCTTTTTTTTGTTTTCATGTACCATGTGAAGCGTCAAAAATTGTCAAATGTTTGAAGGAATTCAGATGTTTAATAGTACTAGTGGCATTAGCGCCATCATAATAACATTCTTGCACAATCATATGTATACATTCATCTATAACTATCCATATACTTTTTATATATAGTTATTTAATGAAACACTGGCAGTATAAACATCAGCCACAGGGAACCATAAGAAAGAATATGCTTTTTGTGACTAACCTTAATAGAGATACATGATAATAACACTTTTGTAACTAGCAAATTTTTTCTAGCAAAAATATTTAGTGTAACATTGTGGTCTATAATCTTAATCCGATTAACCTTAAGACATTATTTATTTATTTAAATGGGGCAGCCAACAAAACCTATTTTTTTGCAGCAGTTCCAGTAGTGATAATGCTAGGGAATCGTCACAGTCACCGTTGGATTGGATATGCAGCTTAGATGATGAACCAACTATTGATCTAAAACCTGAAGATGTAGATCAATTTTTGCAAAAGTGTGGTTGGTTTTTTTTTTTTAGTTTATGATAGAAACTTTATGAAAGTATAGTAGAAGCCAGTTAAATCCTTGATAATGTTAGACTTTCATGTTTTATGTTAACAAGTACATGTTTATGTAACTAATAAAACTCTTATTATGATTTAAAACAGAGAAAAAAAATTGGATTTGGGAAGGGACTAATGATTCCAATGACCACAGAGAAAGAATTGAAGTTTAAGATCTAGAACTAATGAGCCAGCGGTCTATTGTGAGTGATGATGAGGACTCAAATAATTTCGTAATTTATCTTCCCCTAATCTCTGTTGAAAAAATCTTAGACAGGAGGTAGATAGGTATTATCTTGCATGTGCATTTGTGCATTATAAAAAATACTAGCTTTTGCCCTAAATTTGGTTATCGGCATAGGATTCTTATGGCAACTCCTTGATTATACTAAGGAAGTTTATTATTGCAAGCTGCAGCTATGGTTCGTTTGTGGAATGGTTATAGTTACTACCTCGGGAACTTATGAATTTTCTGGGATAAAAAGTAGCCTTTGTCCTTCTCTGTATCTTCAACTATCTCTGTGCAAAATTTCAGCTCAGTTGGATGCTCCGTTGCTACAGGATTAAGTAACAAATGTTATAGTTATTCCCGCAGGAACTTTTGAATTGTCTGGGATAAAAAGTAGCCATGTGTTAATCTACCGCCATACTAATTTTCATCAAAATTGGTCCAGCAGTTTGAGCGTGAAGACGTAACAAACGCAAAGTTTCGCCTTTATAATATTAGTGCGAAGAGACTGATTACTTGTTGAATTAATAAAGCAACATATACGTGAACAATAAGTGTTTTTTTTTTAATTAAAAAGTATCTACAAGAAATATATATCAGATAATAAGTATATATCAGGTTAACCCACTTATTTACTTAGAAAATTTAACAGTAGTTACTAAAACGTAGCTTTTGAAATATTTTGGTTGTTAATTTAAATGTTTTAATATAAGGCAAGTAAAATGTATTAAAGCTATTTGCCATAAGTAATGTCATATAACCAATGGGTTGAAATATTGTTTTCAATAATAAGTATTTTGTTGTCATTCTGTCTTCTGTTATACCATTTGATTCTACATGTTTTTGCAGTGTTTTTGATATACTATATAAGTAAATAAAAATCATTTAATTTCGAAATACTTTTCGCTTATATTTCAAAGCATACAAAAACAATTTATATAATTATGTCTTATTCTAAATACTACTTAAAATAGTACCTAGTACTTAAAATTAAGAGATTATGTTTAAAACATAATAGAAGTTTCGTCATGTATTATAATGCGCACCTAACGCCCAAATAAAACAAAAATCGGTTAAGAGCAAGTCCGCGCACCATGGGTTCCGTACCACTATTTACGTATTTTATTAACACAAACAAAAACAAAAAGTGTGCTACTAAGTGGTCATTTATCCAATGACTGACCATTCCTGACGTTGCTTAACTTTGCATATAGTTTGTTTGTTATTGTACATTAATAAAATTTAATATAATAAATATCACTACAAAAACTGCAATCATAGATTATTCTGATTCTACTAAACAAAATTGTTTGTAAAACTAATCTTTATAACTATTTTTATATGTACAGCTAAGAACAATGAAATCACTTCCTCAAATGACCCTCTAGCTACTGTGAGACCTCCCGAGCGAAATGGCCCTGTCATGTCTATAGAAAATGGGGTAATCAAAATTGAGGTATATATATGAATATCTTAATATTAGAATTATCATATAAATCATATTGATGTTTTAACACTGAGAATTTTACTTTAGGGAATCAAACCAGAGAATGATGAGGAAATAAGTTGCAAGCTTTCTACATCTCCTAAACAGAATGGTAATTTTTTTTGTATTCAACACATAATATTATGTTATACTAGTGGTTGTTACAAGAGATTTATAATAATAAGTAAAATAGTCAACTGAAGTGTGTCAAAAAAAATTAATCCTGAAATTAGTTTAATTTTTTAAACAATTTTTTTTTTTTAAATAAAACGTGACACCATGCAGAAATACGCCAAGGCGATATGTAGCAAACTAGAGTTAATTATAAACATTATTATTTTTTAGGAAAAATGTTACAGAATGCCTATTTCAAAGTAGTCAATGAAAATTATATAAATGGGAATACAGTGGGAGAGAATAATTACGTAATACCAAACGAAAAAGGGAAGGTAGTTATGTGTCAAAAGAAATTACCAAATATATTAAAGAGATCTTCAAATATATTGGTCAGTAATGTTGTAACAAGTAACATTACAAATGGTCCTAAAATTGCTATAACGCCTCTACAGCTAAATAAAAACAATTGTGCCAAAGACAACAATAGGAATCAAATAAAGGTAGGTGAAAAACACACTCTAACTCTTATTTTTAATAAACAAACGGATCATTGGCTCAGTTTGTGACACCACTTGCTGAGCTTAAGGTGCTAGGAAATTTAGAATTATAGGGTAAAGTTTAGTAACCTCAGGAAAATAAAATCTGTAATGAGAAAATTCAGAAACAAACTAAAGTCAGTGACGTAGCCCGAATAGTTAGCAAGCTGAAGTGGCAATGGTCTGGTCACATCACTCGTCAAACCAACAGCGACGGAACAATAGTTCTATAGTGGCAATCCTGAGAAGGAAGACGCAGGGTAGAATGGCCTCCTACCAGGTGAGCAGATATCTAGTCAAAGCCCCAGAAAGCTACTGCATTTCTAACTGGCTGTTAGAAACTGTACAGGATGAGTTTTTTGATGATACCTAATGAATTATATATCAAAAAAAAATTAAACGCATTAATTATTTTTTTTCCTTTTTAAGTTACTAAAAAAATATTTGAGCCTTAATTATTACAAAAAGAAGCATCATGCAGTAGATAAATATAGTTCATAAGAATAGACAAAGGCATTGTTCTAGAAAACAAACAATTTGTTAGTGCAGAATATGTCATCAGTTTTATGATTCTAAATATGTCGGATTTTTTTTGGATATAATTTTATGTAAGTAAAAATAGGTTACCTACTTCTAGTAACTTTTAGTTAGCTATTAATTTGGACTTTAACAATACATTAAAGGTTTCGCCACCCGTAAACAACATAGTATTAAGCTATAAGCCAGTATCGCCTAAATCAGAAGACAGTCCTACAAATAGTTCTACAATAGTACAAACTGGTGTGATAATTGATGATCCAAATAGCAACCACAAAGATTTTAGTAATTATAGTGAAGCTGAGCTCAAGGCAATTAAGAAACATCAAAGGATGATTAAGAATCGGTAAGTACATAAGAACGTATGGCGTACAGTAATTTGTAACATGACTGGTTGAATTGCATACTTATTTTATTATTAGTGAGCTAGACAAACTATACTATTATGTAAAAGCACAAAAATTGCTAGCCACACTGAGCCATCTCACAATTTATGTTGCAAATGAACATTCAACTATCGTGGACCTCTTAGAATTTGAAAATAAGTGTAACAATTTTATTTAAACAATTAATTAAACAGTGAATCGGCGTGTCAGTCAAGGCAGAAGAAGAAAGACTATGTGACAGCGCTTGAGCAGCAGTTGCTGGAGGCGCACCAAGAGATAGCCAAACTGAGGCTCGAAAATAAACTGCTGCGGGATCAACTTGAGACGCGTGGCCCCACTCGGAAGGTATATGTATATATGTGGATATCTGAGTAGGTAGACAGATTTTAATAAATTCTGATAAAATATTATGTAGGTAGCTTAAGTTCTGAAAATATGATAAGTAGGTAATAAAATCTGATAACACCTAGCGATGTAAGTCGGTAAGGCGAAAGGCGTTTAAACAATCGTGCTAGTGTCTCGCCTCGTCATTTGCGCGAATGATGTGTATCGGCTCTCTTATGTTATTAGAACTATAAAGAACTAACTAGCTTTCACCCGCGTCGGATATTTGCATCTCTACGGATTCTACGGCAACTCCTTAATTGTAGTAAGAAAGTTTGCTATGGCAAGTTATACCCGTAGCTATAGTTTGTCAACTTAGCTGTTGTTTTGAACTTTCCTGATCTATGTCCTTCTCCATCTCTTCAACTATTTTTGTGCCAAATTTGATGCTTCGTTGCAACGTGAAGCAAATGACAAATAAACTCACTCTTTATAATATTAAGATGGATTTCATCTTGTAAATACTTTTATGAAGAATTAAATTTCTACTATCGCAAATACAGTTACCTTCACATATCCGTACACCTCGCAAATCTACGCGGAAGCATGTTGCACAGTATCGCGAGAGACTGACGTTTCCTCTCAATATCTGCATTACCAGATAAGTTCTTGTCAAGACATGTCTCAAGCACTTGAAGCTCTGGGCAACTAGAATCGACAAACCATTTTAAACTTTGCATCAATTTATGTTAAATGCTGAAACTGCACTGTGTGTGACTATTTAGGTTTTAAGGTTTGGGGATCAACTTTCTGCCTCTGCAGCGGTGTTCTGAGGAGGCTTTTTCAGATTTGGTCATATATGTAATACATATCTTATTTACAGATTCCGCGCCTGGACTCTGCTATGCTCACTCCCAAAAGAAATATAGCTGTTATATTTGCCATGGTTTTTATGGTTTCCTTGAATTTTAGTGTTTTACCGTAAGTATTTACATTTCGAAACGTTGCAGATACACGACGATAGAATTGCACTTTCATTTCTCACAATCTTATTTATATTTGTAGTTGGAACTCTAAACCCTTTGTAGGACCTTCCCAGCACAGAAGCACGAGACATCTGTTATGGTCAGAAGATAACTCTGACGAAGTGCTGCCCGGTAAGTAATACTTAAATTGTACATGTACAGTGCAACAAACTATTCTGACCCGGTGACTGTCGCTAGTGTCGCGTAAGTTCAGACTGTTTTAGAAATTAGAAAAGTTTGTTACAATATACGTCACCACATTTTAACCTGGTGACTGTAGTATTGATTTCTGACCACTGCACTGTGTCAGAAAAGTTTGTTGCACTTTATTATTATTTTTGTACTACCTACATGTAAACGTTACAGCTAAATTAAATGGCATGGTAAAGATTTAACACTATTATGCCTACATTATAAGGTATATACATTATTAAGAAAGAAGTTTAACTGAGAAAAACTTGATATAGATCATATTTCACATATTTTTTTTGTTTAGATTATGATGATGGTGAAAACCGTACTTACACTGATTGTCAGAATGTTACGATGAATCCTGGTGATTTCATAAACCAAACTGAAAGCATAAGAATAGCTAGCGATCTTAACCGATGGATTGGAGGCGTAAAGTCATTGAACTGGTCCCATAATGCTCCTAGGGATAGACGAAAAGTTTACTTGAGTGAAGAAAAAATTAATGGTGAGTTTTGAAATTCACGACATTTTAAAAATAATTTGAATTTGTGCATACCAATTGCTTGGTACTGACCTATTTCACTAGCAGTAAATGTTATGGAAGATAAGTTATTAATTTTAACTATCTGAAAGAATTATATAATTAGTTAGGACCATTTTACTCCGAAGTAATCGAAAATCTTTTTTGGTTACGGATCTATTAGTAATTGTGTACTTTTATACCACTAAGATAGCAAATAAGCTTAAGGTCCGCCTGATGGTAAGCGGTCACCGTAGCCTATGGACGCTTGCAACACCAAAGGTATCACTCGCGCGTTGCCGATCCTTCAAAAATCTAATAACTTCTTTCTTAAAGAACCTCATACTGTAGTCCTTAGAGGAAACCTTGGCAGGGAGCTCATTCTACAACGCAAGCGTTCGCGAGAGAAGTTTCTCTGAAACCACACTGTACGCAACCGTTTCGGTTCTATTAGGTTCTATATATTTTTTTGTATCTTTTTTTTTACATAACCGATTACTATGCAATTGTGTGATTGGTTATACGTTAAAATTATGTAATTTATTTAGTGAAATAACTACCTGCCGCTGACTCACGATTATTTTAAAATTTACTTAATCTAGTTATGAAGCTGAAATTTGGCATGTTGATTTATTACGGGGTGCAGACATCCACTAAGAAAGAATTTTATGTTAGGGACCCCCCATACTGTAGTCCTTATAGAATACCGTGGCAGGCTCATTTCACTACCTAAGTGTTCGGTTTTTTTTATATTCCCGTATTTATTTGGAAAAAATATTTGTGAATGGTTTTGATTCTATTTATGGATTTAAGACGTCGGTTTTCAAGTATATATTTTTGTTGCAGGAGGATTGTTAGAAACTTACAGATTGTTTAACAAAATGAGTATAGATAACAATATTTTAGATTTTCCTGGCAGTTATAAAAGTCCTGTAAAAAATCTAAAAGAGAGATCACGATTACGTCGCATGAGAAAGAATAAGGACTTGGATTTTCCTCATAATGAAATAATTGACTATGGAACACTTTATCCAAAACCTAGCAGAAAAGCGGTAAACGACTTTGACATGGATGATTTTGGCGAATGGAATGCACTACTGGAAGCCTTACATAGACGAGACGATACATTTTATGTGGTAGGCGTAGGTAAAGGAGAACACCTATTGCTACCAGCGGTATCGCACAACGTTACTAGACCTCCGAAAATGGCGCTAATTTTACCAGCTCGTACTGGTAACGGTAAGTTCGTTAAAGATATAATCACCAATCACCATCGCGGACTATTTACGAACTATATCGAAAAGTGACCATTAAATAAATGTTTGATGGGTTTAAAACTTAATAGTGTATTATAAATACACGTCTCCATTGGAAAAAAAAAATTGGATAAAAAATCTTGGTAAGAAAGATTTTAGTATGTTGAAAGTGCGGTAACAGCTTTCTAGTAAATCCTTTAAATCCCGGTCCCATATGTTGCTTAGGGCCTTTTTGGATTAGCCTAACGTGGAACGAAGTAAGATTTTCGTTTCGATTTATTGTGAACCTGGTTTAATTTCAGATTCTATGATGAACGGTCACGTAACACTTATGCAAATTGACTGCTCTGTCGTCAACACAACGTTGGTCAAACTAAAGTCAGATGCATTGCCAGGTAATGTGAAGACTAAACCTACTCACAAAGCAAAACCCTACCACGAGGACCCTAATACCGAACAAAAGAAAGTAAATAGGAGTAAGTTTAGTGTTATCAACAATGACATAGTAAACATGAACAAAGGCATTATAAATAATAGGTCACTAGATAAAAGCGAAGGAAATATTTCTGGTGACATAAATGTTATGAACGAAAGTGTGTCACGTCATAAGTTAGATGATCGCAAAGAAGATATTTTTGCTGAATACGTTTTGTCTAAATTAAGGTTAGAGAAGAATGTATCCAATAATTTAAAGGATAATGTACAAATAAATAAGGACAATGTTACAAAAAGTAAAGTAAAAATGAAAAAAGATGTAACATGATTGTAGTTCGTATTCAATTTTGATATTAATAATTTAAGTTAAATACTTCATTCCTATTGCAATAAAACTGCGTATATTTTTTCTAAAGTTAAGAGTTAAATTAGCACAATAGCTTGACAACTTGTTTTATTTGGACAATCAAAACATTTCTTCAAAAATGTATCTCTTTTTTTTTTCTTACAGAAAAAAATAGCCTAAAGGTGTGCTAAAACTATTTTTGATAAACTTCAACTGTAATTGTATTTTGTCAGAAAATTTTATCTATAAAATCCTTTGTATTATTGATAAAATGAAAGTTTCGTTTATTATAGATTTTATGTCGTTATTTTTTCACTATAAGTTTATTATTATTTTATTCTACAACTTTACTACGTCAATATTGTATCACAAAACATTAGATTCGCTAGAAGAATATTTTACCCTGTTATGTAAGTTGGTTATCATGTATACCTATATACTTACTAGGCAACAATTTAACACGATACATGTTGAATGTTGTTCCGTAACTTTTTTTAAGTCACGTTCTCTGTCCATGCGCGTCAAATCACGTGTTCCAAGTCTTTGTTGTCTGATGAATACGAGGCTAGTTTTGTTACTCTAACTATTGCTACTCATATCTATTGAATAGGCGACAATTGATGCGCAACATGTTTAACGACGACGCTGCGATGATCTATTGTTTATCAATGTTGTCTGTGCAAGTTGCAGCGTCAACTGTATATGTCCGCCCATTGAAAACGAGGCTTTAAAGTAAAGGAAAAAAAATATCTTGGCATTGTTTATTTTGGTCCTAATCTTCTTTATTTATAGTCAGAAATACTTTACTTACACATAATCATGCTATCTGTTCGTAGTTGTACCATATCTTAAAGAACAATTTAAAAGTAAGGCTCAAAAAAATTATAGTAAAACTTTTCGTATTTTTATAAGATATGTCAATAGCTTATAGGTATGTGTGTTATTCAGACGATACATAATAAAATATCTGGGAAAATGAACTTCAATGACAATATTTCGTACTTTGACTGCAGTGTATTTACAGTAACACTGTAAAAGTACTTGTACTCAGAGATTCTTTCGAGCGTATTGTACTGATGTCAATATTTAAACATTTGATTTTAGTTTTAGACGGATGACAAGTCACTGGCGACCTTACACTACAGACGAGCTCTTAGAATCTAAGTACTAGTTGTAAAGGTATTATGGCTGAATATTATGTATTTTGTTTTTTTTTTGACAGACTATTTAAAATTTAAGACTCTAGTTAAAAATAAAAAAAAAATCTGCACTTACGTGATTTGAGACTTGCTAGCAGTGAGCTGTTTTTCGTACTTAATTTTTTCCTTTTTTTAGTCTTTTCCTTGGTCTGGTGGAAAGGGCACTTTTTTAATAGTAAGTATTTTAAAACAATATCTACATAATTATGATTCATTATATTAACAACTCGAATATTATCAATTGTTTTGAAAAATCGTCAATAGCTTTGTATTGTTTGTATTAAGCAATTATTTTTATGCTGAAACTTGAACTAAATTATATGTACCATTATAAAAATAAGTTGAAAATTGTCAAAAACTAAAGGTAGCTTTATAACTTTTGCAATCGAGAAAGATTTATTGCATTACGTTAAATAACATTAAAATTTATGAACAGCTTCGGAAGAATCAAATTTGGGATTTTTTTATTTTAATATTCTGGACCATTCAAGTACAAGTGGTACAGTTATGGATGTCAATATCACACATATTATCTAGTGATTGATAGCTGCTGTAATAATAATTGTAAATAAATTATAATTCTCTAATGAAATTCTGTAGTGCTACTAGTGCAGTACCTACCTACGCACGACTTCTGTCGTACAATGCCATCTGTAATATGTATACTTATAGACAGTGTTCTAAGTTAGTAAAATATTTATTTTTTGTTTTATTATTTACTATGATGGGTATGCTCTCAACAATTTATTTATCTGTTTTTTATTTTATGCAAGGATTTGAATAAATATGCATTCTAAAAATATGAAGTGTGAGTTCACGTTCTAATAATTGTTTATTTATTTATTTGATATCCTCTAAATACGGCAGTGTATAAATCAGTATTTAGCAAGTACTAGGTACAAGGTGCAAGTGCAAGGCACATTAGCGACAACCCCGCGGGGAGCCCTTGAGCGTTGGGCGCTATATAGGCTGAGACTCCTTCAGAGTCTCGCCCCAAGAGCTCGGTGGAGCAGTAATGGCTGTATCTGCCAACTGCATAGTCAGTCAGAAAAAAAAATAATAATACTTCTGCTCTTGATTTTGTACATGACATTTTGAACCTTTTTTTCCATACGGGAAATAACCAGTGTGAAGTTAGCGGCCTAAGTTAGCGGCTTTTTATAATCCGACCAAATTAAAAAGTAAAGGATTTTAATGAAATAATTTACTGAATTAAACGGATATAACAATAAATAGACCGAAATAATGAGAAACCGGTCAAAAATTAAACAAATATATATATAATTTAAATAATAAGTAAGAGAATTTTCACAATGTGATACTTATCGGCCTAAAAGGTCATCATAAAAATGCGGTAACACTTAGTGACGCATATCAAATTGAGCCTCTTTAAACCAGAAACCATATCAAGTTTTCAAATCACACCTATCTCGGGGTTAACTGTGAGTAAAATGGTTAGCGGCGTAAAAAATATTTTCTTTCAAAATTTCAAACACACCGTAAATCTGTTAGTTGAGGAAAAAGTTACAATCAAATGCCGTTGAAACAAGCATTTTGTATTGTTCTTATTAATAAATATTGCTACATGTGTAATACCTCTTCTATTTAAATAATAAAAAAATAAAAGTTGAAGAAAATTTTACAATGTGATACTTATCGGCCTAAAAGGTCATCATAAAAATGCGGTAACACTTAGTGACGCATATCAAATTGAGCCTCTTTAAACCAGAAACCATATCAAGTTTTCAAATCACACCTATCTCGGGGTTAACTGTGAGAAATATGGTTAGCGGCCTAAAAATTATTTTCTTTCAATATTTCAAACACACCGTAAATCTGTTAGTTGAGGAAAAAGTTACAATCAAATGCTGTTGACACAACCATTTTGTATTGTTCTTATTAATAAATATTACTACATGTATGTGTGTCTTCAATTTAAATAATAAAAAAAATTGAATAAAATTTCACAATGTGATACTTATTGGCATAAAAAGTTATCATGAAAATGCGGTAACACTTATTGACGCATATCAAATTGAGCCTCTTTAAATCAGAAACCATATCAAGTTTTCAAATCACACCTATCTCGGGGTTAACTGTGAGTAAAATGGTTAGCGGCGTAAAAATATTTTCTTTCAAAATTTCAAACACACCGTAAATCTGTTAGTTGAGGAAAAGTTACAATCAAATGCCGTTGAAACAAGCATTTTGTATTGTTCTTATTAATAAATATTGCTACATGTGTAATACCTCTTCTAATTAAATAATAGAAATAAAAGTTTAAGAAAATTAGAAAATGTGATATTTATCGGCCTAAAATGTCATCATAAAAATGCGGTAACACTAAGTGACGCATGTCAAATTGAGCCTCGTTAAACCAGAAAGCATATGAAGTTTTCAAATCACACCTATCTCGGGGTTAACTGTAAGAAAAATGGTTAGCGGCCTAAAAATTATTTTCTTTCGAAATTACAAACACACCGTAAATCTGTTGGATAAGGAAAAAGTAACAATGAAAGGCTGTTGAAACAAGCATTTTGTATTGTTCTTATTAATAAATATTACAACATGTGTAACACCTCTTCAATTTAAATAATAAAAAATTAACAGTTGACGAAAATTTCACAATGTGATACTTATTGGCATAAAAAGTCATCATGAAAATGCGGTAACACTTAGTGACGCATATCAAATTGAGCCTCTTTAAACCAGAAACCATATCAAGTTTTCAAATCACACCTATCTCGGGGTTAACTGTGAGAAATATGGTTAACGGCGTAAAAAATATTTTCTTTCAAAATTTCAAACACACCGTAAATCTGTTAGTTGAGGAAAAAGTTACAATCAAATGCTGTTGACACAAGCATTTTGTATTGTTCTTATTAATAAATATTACTACATGTGTGTGTCTTCAATTTAAATAATAAAAAAAATTGAATAAAATTTCACAATGTGATACTTATTGGCATAAAAAGTTATCATGAAAATGCGGTAACACTTATTGACGCATATCAAATTGAGCCTCTTTAAACCAGAAACCATATCAAGTTTTCAAATCACACCTATCTCGGGGTTAACTGTGAGAAATATGGTTAACGGCGTAAAAAATATTTTCTTTCAAAATTTCAAACACACCGTAAATCTGTTAGATGAGGAAAAAGTTACAATCAAATGCTGTTGACACAAGCATTTTGTTTTGTTCTTATTAATAAATATTGCTACATGTGTAATACCTCTTCTATTTAAATAATAAAAAAATAAAAGTTGAAGAAAATTTCACAATGTGATACTTATTGGCATAAAAAGTCATCATGAAAATGCGGTAACACTTAGTGACGCATATCAAATTGAGCCTCTTTAAACCAGAAAGCATATGAAGTTTTCAAATCACACCTATCTCGGGGTTAACTGTAAGAAAAATGGTTAGCGGCCTAAAAATTATTTTCTTTCGAAATTACAAACACACCGTAAATCTGTTGGATAAGGAAAAAGTAACAATGAAAGGCTGTTGAAACAAGCATTTTGTATTGTTCTTATTAATAAATATTACAACATGTGTAACACCTCTTCAATTTAAATAATAAAAAATTAACAGTTGAAGAAAATTTCACAATGTGATACATATTGGCATAAAAAGTTATCATGAAAATGCGGTAACACTTAGTGACGCATATCAAATTGAGCCTCTTTAAACCAGAAAGCATATGAAGATTTCAAATCACACCTATCTCGGGGTTAACTGTAAGAAAAATGGTTAGCGGCCTAAAAATTATTTTCTTTCGAAATTACAAACACACCGTAAATCTGTTGGATAAGGAAAAAGAAACAATGAAAGGCTGTTGAAACAAGCATTTTGTATTGTTCTTATTAATAAATATTACAACATGTGTAACACCTCTTCAATTTAAATAATAAAAAATTAAAAGTTGAAGAAAATTTCACAATGTGATACATATTGGCATAAAAAGTTATCATTAAAATGCGGTAACACTTAGTGACGCATATCAAATTGAGCCTCTTTAAACCAGAAAGCATATGAAGTTTTCAAATCATACCTATCTCGGGCTTAACTGTGAGAAAAATGGTTAACGGCGTAAAAAATATTTTCTTTCAAAATTTCAAACACACCGTAAATTGTTAGTTGAGGGAAAAGCTATAGTCAAATGCTGTTGAAACAAGCATTTTGTATTGTTCTTATTATTAAATATTACTACATGTGTAACACCTCTTCAATTTAAATAATAAAAAATTAAAAGTTGAAGAAAATTTCACAATGTGATACTTATTGGCATAAAAAGTCATCATGAAAATGCGGTAACACTTAGTGACGCATATCAAATTGAGCCTCTTTAAACCAGAAAGCATATCAAGTTTTCAAATCACACCTATCTCGGGGTTAACTGTGAGAAAAATGGTTAGAGGCCTAAAAATTATTTTCTTTCGAAATTACAAACACACCGTAAATATGTTGGATAAGGAAAAAGTAACATTGAAAGGCTGTTGAAACAAGCATTTTGTATTGTTCTTATTAATAAATATTACTACATGTGTAACACCTCTTCAATTTAAATAATAAAAAATTAAAAGTTGAAGATAATTTTTCAATGTGATACATATTGGCATAAAAAGTCATCATGAAAATGCGGTAACACTTAGTGACGCATATCAAATTGAGCCTCTTTAAACCAGAAAGCATATGAAGTTTTCAAATCACACCTATCTCGGGATTAACTGTGAGAAAAATGGTTAGCGGCCTAAAAATTATTTTCTTTCGAAATTACAAACACACCGTAAATCTGTTGGATAAGGAAAAAGTAACAATGAAAGGCTGTTGAAACAAGCATTTTGTATTGTTCTTATTAATAAATATTGCTACATGTGTAATACCTCTTCTATTTAAATAATAAAAAAATAAAAGTTGAAGAAAATTTCACAATGTGATACTTATTGGCATAAAAAGTCATCATGAAAATGCGGTAACACTTAGTGACGCATATCAAATTGAGCCTCTTTAAACCAGAAAGCATATGAAGTTTTCAAATCACACCTATCTCGGGGTTAACTGTGAGAAAAATGGTTAGCGGCCTAAAAATTATTTTCTTTCGAAATTACAAACACACCGTAAATATGTTGGATAAGGAAAAAGTTACAGACAAATGCTGTTGAAACAAGCATTTTGTATTGTTCTTATTAATAAATATTACTACATGTGTAACACCTCTTCAATTTAAATAATAAAAAATTAAAAGTTGAAGATAATTTCACAATGTGATACATATTGGCATAAAAAGTTATCATGAAAATGCGGTAACACTTAGTGACGCATATCAAATTGAGCCTCTTTAAACCAGAAAGCATATGAAGTTTTCAAATCACACCTATCTCGGGGTTAACTGTGAGAAAAATGGTTAGCGGCCTAAAAATTATTTTCTTTCGTAATTACAAACACACCGTAAAAATGTTGGATAAGGAAAAAGTTACAGACAAATGCTGTTGAAACAAGCATTTTGTATTGTTCTTATTAATAAATATTACTACATGTGTAACACCTCTTCAATTTAAATAATAAAAAATTAAAAGTTGAAGATAATTTCACAATGTGATACATATTGGCATAAAAAGTTATCATGAAAATGCGGTAACACTTAGTGACGCATATCAAATTGAGCCTCTTTAAACCAGAAATCATATGAAGTTTTCAAATCACACCTATCTCGGGGTTAACTGTGAGAAAAATGGTTAGCGGCCTAAAAATTATTTTCTTTCGTAATTACAAACACACCGTAAATCTGTTGGATAAGGAAAAAGTAACAATGAAAGGCTGTTGAAACAAGCATTTTGTATTGTTCTTATTAATAAATATTACTACATGTGTAACACCTCTTCAATTTAAATAATAAAAAATTAAAAGTTGAAGAAAATTTCACAATGTGATACTTATTGGCATAAAAAGTTATCATAAAAATGCGGTAACACTTAGTGACGCATATCAAGTTGAGCCTCTTTAAACCAGAAAGCATATGAAGTTTTCAAATCACACCTATCTCGGGGTTAACTGTGAGAAAAATGGTTAGCGGCCTAAAAATTATTTTCTTTCGTAATTACAAACACACCGTAAATATGTTGGATAAGGAAAAAGTTACAGACAAATGCTGTTGAAACAAGCATTTTGTATTGTTCTTATTAATAAATATTACAACATGTGTAACACCTCTTCAATTTAAATAATAAAAAATTAACAGTTGAAGAAAATTTCATAATGTGATAGTTATTGGCATAAAAAGTCATCATGAAAATGCGGTAACACTTAGTGACGCATATCAAATTGAGCCTCTTTAAACCAGAAAGCATATGAAGTTTTCAAATCACACCTATCTCGGGGTTAATTGTGAGAAAAATGGTTAGCGGCCTAAAAATTATTTTCTTTCAAAATTTCAAACACACCGTAAATCTGTTGGTTAAGGAAAAAGTAACAATCAAAGGCTGTTGAAACAAGCATTTTGTATTGTTCTTATTAATAAATATTACTACATGTGTAACACCTCTTCAATTTAATTGGTGTGATTTGAAAACTTAACATGGTTTCTAGTTTAAGGAGGCTGAATTTGATATGCGTCACTAAGTGTTACCGCATTTTCATGATG
The DNA here is from genome assembly GCA_946406115.1 of Apoda limacodes. NCBI lineage: Eukaryota > Metazoa > Arthropoda > Insecta > Lepidoptera > Limacodidae > Apoda > Apoda limacodes. Next base: position 8,382,902 of record OX291546.1, read on the forward strand.
TCTTTTTATGCCAATAACTATCACATTATGAAATTTTCTTCAACTTTTAATTTTTTATTATTTAAATTGGAGAGGTGTTACACATGTAGTAATATTTATTAATAAGAACAATACGAAACGCTTGTCTTAACAGCCTTTGATTGTTACTTTCTCCTTAACCAACAGATTTACGGTGTGTTTGAAATTTTGAAAGAAAATATTTTACGCCGCTAACCATTTTTCTCACAGTTAACCCCGAGATAGGTGTGATTTGAAAACTTGATATGGTTTCTGGTTTAAAGAGGCTCAATTTGATATGCGTCACTAAGTGTTACCGCATTTTCATGATGTCTTTCTATGCCAATAAGTATCACATTGTGAAATTTTCTGCAACTTTTAATTTTTTATTATTTAAATTGCAGAGGTGTTACACACGTAGTAGTATTAATTAATAAGAACAATACAAAACGCTTGTCTCAACAGCCATTGATTGTTACTTTTTCCTTAACCAACAGATTTACGGTGTGTTTGAAATTTTGAAAGAAAATATTTTTTACGCCGCTAACCATTTTTCTCACAGTTAACCCCGAGATAGGTATGATTTGAAAATTTGATATGGTTTCTGGTTTAAAGAGGCTTAATTTGGTATGCGTTACTAAGTGTTACCGCATTTTCATGATGACTTTTTATGCCAATAAGTATCACATTGTGAAATTTTCTTCAACTTTTAATTTTTTATTATTTAAATTGAAGACACACATACATGTAGTAATATTCATTAATAAGAACAATACAAAATGCTTGTTTCAACAGCATTTGACAGTTACTTTTTCCTCAACAAACAGATTTACGGTGTGTTTGAAATTTTGAAAGAAAATATTTTTTACGCCGCTAACCATTTTTCTCACAGTTAACCCCAAGATAGGTGTGATTTGAAAACTTGATATGGTTTCTGGTTTAAAGAGGCTCAATTTGATATGCGTCACTAAGTGTTACCGCATTTTCATGATGACTTTTTATGCCAATAAGCATCACATTGTGAAATTTTCTTCAACTTTTAATTTTTTATTATTTAAATTGAAGAGGTGTTACACATGTAGTAATATTTATTAATAAGAAAAATACAAAACGCTTGTCTCAACAGCCTTTGATTGTTACTTTCTCCATAACCAACAGATTTACGGTGTGTTTGAAATTTTGAAAGAAAATATTTTTTACGCCGCTAACCATTTTTCTCACAGTTAACCCCGAGATAGGTGTGATTTGAAAACTTGATATGATTTCTGGTTTAAAGAGGCTCAATTTGATATGCGTCACTAAGTGTTACCGTATTTTCATGATGACTTTTTATGCCAATAAGCATCACATTGTGAAATTTTCTTCAACTTTTAATTTTTTATTATTTAAATTGAAGAGGTGTTACACATGTAGTAATATTTATTAATAAGAACAATACAAAATGCTTGTTTCAACAGCATTTGACAGTTACTTTTTCCTCAACAAACAGATTTACGGTGTGTTTGAAATTTTGAAAGAAAATATTTTTTACGCCGCTAACCATTTTTCTCACAGTTAACCCCAAGATAGGTGTGATTTGAAAACTTGATATGGTTTCTGGTTTAAAGAGGCTCAATTTGATATGCGTCACTAAGTGTTACCGCATTTTCATGATGACTTTTTATGCCAATAAGCATCACATTGTGAAATTTTCTTCAACTTTTAATTTTTTATTATTTAAATTGAAGAGGTGTTACACATGTAGTAATATTTATTAATAAGAAAAATACAAAACGCTTGTCTCAACAGCCTTTGATTGTTACTTTCTCCATAACCAACAGATTTACGGTGTGTTTGAAATTTTGAAAGAAAATATTTTTTACGCCGCTAACCATTTTTCTCACAGTTAACCCCGAGATAGGTGTGATTTGAAAACTTGATATGATTTCTGGTTTAAAGAGGCTCAATTTGATATGCGTCACTAAGTGTTACCGTATTTTCATGATGACTTTTTATGCCAATAAGCATCACATTGTGAAATTTTCTTCAACTTTTAATTTTTTATTATTTAAATTGAAGAGGTGTTACACATGTAGTAATATTTATTAATAAGAACAATACAAAATGCTTGTTTCAACAGCATTTGACAGTTACTTTTTCCTCAACAAACAGATTTACGGTGTGTTTGAAATTTTGAAAGAAAATATTTTTTACGCCGCTAACCATTTTTCTCCAGTTAACCCCAAGATAGGTGTGATTTGAAAACTTGATATGGTTTCTGGTTTAAAGAGGCTCAATTTGGTATGCGTTACTAAGTGTTACCGCATTTTCATGATGACTTTTTATGCCAATAAGCATCACATTGTGAAATTTTCTTCAACTTTTAATTTTTTATTATTTAAATTGAAGAGGTGTTACACATGTAGTAATCTTTATTAATAAGAAAAATACAAAACGCTTGTCTCAACAGCCTTTGATTGTTACTTTCTCCTTAACCAACAGATTTACGGTGTGTTTGAAATTTTGAAAGAAAATATTTTTTACGCCGCTAACCATTTTTCTCACAGTTAACCCCGAGATAGATATGATTTGAAAACTTGATATGGTTTCTGGTTTAAAGAGGCTTAATTTGGTATGCGTTACTATGTGTTACCGCATTTTCATGATGACTTTTTATGCCAATAAGTATCACATTGTGAAATTTTCTTCAACTTTTAAAGTTTAGCACACACACACACACACACACTCCAGCGCGCGGGTATACTAGGTTCACTAATATACCCGGGCGCTTTGACTAGTTAGATTTCAATAATAATAGGCGAGGGCTGAAGTGTTTCTTGCCGTTTCTTCTCTTTAGAACGCCTTTGCTTTTCCGAAACGGCGGTAAATTTTAGTCAGATTCAAATTTAGTTGTAAGAGCAGTTGCCCAAGCCGAGGTTCGTGTCCAGAACACCGCTGCGCAAACCGCCCCAACTTTTCGCTGAAGACTGTGGCTTCAATTATCGTCAGTAACTTGACAGGGTAGCAGAACTAGTCTTGTGAAGGATCTTCGTACTAGACCTCGGATAGTGTTCAGCTCTGCCACTCTTGAAATGCCATCAGAACCAGGAAATAGGCGTGTAACTCGACCTTAACGCCAGCTCAACGTTGGCACATTGTCTTCTTGAAGCAAGACGAGATCGCCGAGAGACAAACATCCCCTTTTGAGTTTTCCATTGTGATCTTTGTTGTAGTTCGCTCACAGACTCCCTTTGCCAACGATCCCAGAAATGTTGACGAATTTGTTCAAGCCTCTCGTAGCGTTTAAGTGACGCAGGTCTGAAATCTTCTAATGAAGGGGATGGCAATGCAGTTAGAGGCCTTCCAATCGGAAAGGGGATCGTGTAACGGAGGTCCGTAATTTGGGTGTGCTGATGGATCACGGCCTTCGCTTTGAGGGACACATTGTTGAGATCGCACGTAACTGCTTTTACAGGCTTAAAGTCCTATATCGATTAAGAGATTTCTGGAGTAAGGAACTACGCACGTTGCTGTGTGACTCACTGATCCTATCGAAGCTGAGCTATGCAGATGCAGTGTATGGTCCCAGACTGCTGGCAAAGACTGAACTCATAGTACAAATTGCATGTGCAAGGTACATTTTTGACATTCCCCCTCGTACTCACATTGGTCCGTACTTAAATACCTCGAATTTATTGAGAATGTCATTACGTAGGAAACTACACCTAGCTACGCTTATATTCGGGGTCCTGAAAACTAATAGACCTGAATACTTATTCGCAAAATTTAAGTGGCGAAGAGTTGACAGCACACGGGATATGAGGACGCTCAATAGTATTTTAAAAATACCTCAGCACCGTACAACAGCATTCCGTAGAAGTTTTAGGTATGCGGCCACCAAATGTTGGAATAACTTGCCCCCACCCATTCGCGCACTCAATACAGTAACCACCTTTAAGTTACAACTAAAGAAACATTTTTTACAGTATCAAAAGAAACACGAGAACAGCGCCAGGTGGCCAAGATATTTTCAACACGCTTTAATTGAATAGGGATAGATAAATAGAAAGTGCAATATTTAATTTTATTTATTTATTTATTTATTTATATTTAATTTATTAGCTTCATTAGTGTATTATCTTAGTATATGTAGGTACCTACATATAAAGGGTATAATTTCACTAAAATCAGTAGTGAAATCGTTTTTAATTATAGTTAACAGCGACACCACGACCGTGCTACTTGCTCCGGTGCAGATTCCTACCTTGGGCTCCGCAGAAAATCAGAGTTAATCACAAGCTGAGCTGGTGTCCATTTCAACATCACAGCGCTCACGATATGCCTACTTACAAAACAACTCCTTTATCTTATTGTCTTTTTCGTTTGTAATTTTTATTTTATGTAATTTAACTATTTTTAAATATATGTTTTTAACTTTGTGAGCGAAATGATGTTGAATAAATGTTTGTCTATGTCTATGTCTATGTCTAAATGTCCATGCTGTGCCCACCCAAATATCAGTCGGAAACTCGAGGCTCGAAGTTGTTGGTCCAACTAGGTAGGTCCAACTTCGGGAAAGAGGTCAATCGTCGAATCCAACTCGGCTCAGCTGCGTTCGGAAAACTCCGCAACGTCTTTTCGTCCAAAATACCTCAGTGCGTGTTACCAGTAATGACATATGGCACTGAAACGTGGCCTCTAAATATAGGCCTTATAAGTAAGCTCAAAGTCACACAACGAGCTATGGAGAGGGCTATGCTCGGGGTTCCTCTGCGAGATTGAATCAGAAATGAGGAGATCCGTAGATGAACGAAAGTCACCGACATAGCCCAGCGCATTAGCAAGTTGAAGTGGCAGTGGACAGGGCACATAGTACGTAGAACTGATGGTCGATGGGGCCGAAAGGTTCTCGAATGGAGGCCACGGACTGGCAAATGCAGCGTCAGAAGACCGCCCACAAGGTGGTCAGACGACATAGCGAAGGACGCAGGAAGACGCTGGATGCAGGCCGCTTCCAACCGTTTCCTTTGGAAAACTATGGGGGAGGCCTATGTTCAGCGGTGTACTTCTTGCGGCTGAGATGATGATGATGACAGGTCTCATAGTGATAACACAGACGTAGTTCAACTCTCCCTGCACCTGAGTTTGACGAGTGACAAAATTCTAGAGCAATATCCCACAGCAGAATTAGTTAATTTGAGAGATTTTAACGCCCACCATCGTGAGTGGCCCAGTTGTTGATCCAATGACGACACAGGGATATCTACCCATGAATTTGTTTTGACCTATGTATTCTTTCTGCTGGTACTTTTTCCAACCAGAATACCAGATATAGAGGACCATACGAGCCCCGTACTAGATCTTCTGCTGACTACACGTCCGAACGGATATTCCGTCTCAGAGGATGCGCCTCTTGGCACCTCGGACTACTGTCTCGTTCGGAATCAAGTGTCATGCACACAACCCGATCCATCTGGGCCAACTAATTGGCGTCGTGAGTGGGATTATAAGTCAGCAGACTTGATGGATTGGGAGAATTTTATGCATAGTACCCGTGGAGGCAGCTCTGCTTTAGCTCAGAAGATCCTGACGTCTTTGCAGCCGCAGTCACTGAGACAATCCTCCCTGGTATGGAATGATTTATTCCTAACCCGCGAGTAGTTGCCGGTTTCAAGAACCGGCCGTGGTTTAATCAATCTTGCAGAGAAGCTAAAATTCTTTAGCAAATTGCGTAAGAGGCTTCGAACACGGCTCGTAATAATAACTCGTAAAATATTTTTTACGCCGCCAACCATTTTTCTCACAGTTGACCCCGATATAGGTGTGATTTGAAAACTTGATATGGTTTCTGGTTTAAAAAGGCTCAAGTTGATATGCGTCACTAAGTGTTACGACATTTTCATGATGTCTGTTTATGCCAATAAGTATCACATTGTGAAATTTTCTTCAACTTTTTATTTTTTATTATTTAAATTGAAGAGGTTTTACACATGTAGTAATATTTATTAATAAGAACAATACAAAATTCTTGTGTCAACAGCATTTGATTGTAACTTTTTCCTCAACTAACAGATTTACGGTGTGTTTGAAATTTTGAAAGAAAATATTTTTTACGCCGCTAACCATTTTTCTCACAGTTAACCCCGAAATAGGTGTGATTTGAAAACTTGATATGGTTTCTGGTTTAAAGAGGCTCAATTTGATATGCGTCACTAAGTGTTACCGCATTTTCATGATGACTTTTTATGCCAATAAGTATCACATTGTGAAATTTTCTTCAACTTTTAATTTTTTATTATTTAAATTGAAGACACACATACATGTAGTAATATTTATTAATAAGAACAATACAAAATGCTTGTTTCAACAGCATTTGACAGTTACTTTTTCCTCAACAAACAGATTTACGGTGTGTTTGAAATTTTGAAAGAAAATATTTTTTACGCCGCTAACCATTTTTCTCACAGTCACCCCAAGATAGGTGTGATTTGAAAACTTGATATGGTTTCTGGTTTAAAGAGGCTCAATTTGATATGCGTCACTAAGTGTTACCGCATTTTCATGATGACTTTTTATGCCAATAAGCATCACATTGTGAAATTTTCTTCAACTTTTAATTTTTTATTATTTAAATTGAAGAGGTGTTACACATGTAGTAATATTTATTAATAAGAAAAGTACAAAACGCTTGTCTCAACAGCCTTTGATTGTTACTTTCTCCTTAACCAACAGATTTACGGTGTGTTTGAAATTTTGAAAGAAAATATTTTTTACGCCGCTAACCATTTTTCTCACAGTTAACCCCGAGATAGGTGTGATTTGAAAACTTGATATGATTTCTGGTTTAAAAAGGCTCAATTTAATATGCGTCACTAAGTGTTACCGCATTTTCATGATGTCTTTTTATGCCAATAAGTATCACATTGTGAAATTTTCTTCAACTTTTAATTCTTTATTATTTAAATTGAAGAGGTGTTACACATGTAGTAATATTTATTAATAAGAACAATACAAAATGCTTGTTTCAACAGCCTTTCATTGTTACTTTTTCCTTATCCAACAGATTTACGGTGTGTTTGTAATTACGAAAGAAAATAATTTTTAGGCCGCTAACCATTTTTCTCACAGTTAACCCCGATATAGGTGTGATTTGAAAACTTCATATGCTTTCTGATTTAACGAGGCTCAATTTGACATGCGTCACTAAGTGTTACCGCATTTTTATGATAATCTTTTAGGCCGATAAGTATCACTTTTTGAAATTTTCTTTAACTTTTATTTTTTTATTATTTAAATAGAAGAGGTATTACACATGTAGCAATATTTATTAATAAGAACAATACAAAATGCTTGTTTCAACAGCCTTTGATTGTTACTTTTTATTAACTAAGAGATTTACGGTGTGTTTGAAATTTTGAAAGAAAATAATTTTTACGCCGCTAACCATTTTTCTCACAGTTAACCCCGAGATAGGTGTGATTTGAAAACTTGATATGGTTTCTGGTTTAAAAAGGCTCAATTTAATATGCGTCACTAAGTGTTACCGCATTTTCATGATGTCTTTTTATGCCAATAAGTATTACATTGTGAAATTTTCTTCAACTTTTAATTCTTTATTATTTAAATTGAAGAGGTGTTACACATGTAGTAATATTTATAAATAAGAACAATACAAAATGCTTGTTTCAACAGCCTTTGATTGTTACTTTTTCGTTAACTAACAGATTTACGGTGTGTTTGAAATTTTGAAAGAAAATATTTTTTAGGCTGCTTACCATTTTTCTCACAGTTAACCCCGAGATAGGTGTGATTTGAAAACTTCATATGCTTTCTGGTTTAACGAGGCTCAATTTGACATGCGTCACTAAGCGTTACCGCATTTTTATGATAATCTTTTAGGCCGATAAGTATCACTTTTTGAAATTTTCTTTAACTTTTATTTTTTTATTATTTAAATAGAAGAGGTATTACACATGTAGCAATATTTATTAATAAGAACAATACAAAATACTTGTTTCAACAGCATTTGATTGTTACTTTTTCCTTAACCAACAGATTTACGGTGTGTTTGAAATTTTGAAAGAAAATAATTTTTACCATTTTTCTCACAGTTCACCCCGAGATAGGTGTAACTTGAAAACTTGATATGGTTTCTGGTTTAAAGAGGCTCAATTTGATATGCGTCACGAAGTGTTACCGCATTTTTGTGATGACCTTTTAGGCCGATAAGTATCACATTGTGAAATTTCCTTTAACTTTAATTTTTTATTATTTAAATTATATATATAATTATATATTTTTGACCGGTTTCTCATTATTTCGGTCTATTTATTGTTATATCCGCTTAATTCAGTAAATTATTTCATTAAAATCCTTTACTTTTTAATTTGGTCGGATTATAAAAGGCCGCTAACTTAGGCCGCTAACTTCACACCGGTCGGGAAATAACACCCAGCTAAAAATTATTGCTAGATCTTGCCACGTTTATAAGCTATTTCGAGGGTCATTATCACAAATATATTGGAAATCTTCTTGCCTTTATTGAAAGATTTTCAACCACCTGCATAGGACGGTTACGGCACTATAGCACATTCAAAAAGTGAGGCAGACTTTACACAAGACGTCCTCGGACATCAGCCCATGTGTCAAGCCTATGAGAATGTTGACTGGCAATGCGTCGAGGTGTTTGAGATGTTTCTGAAAAATCAGTTTTACAAAACAGTCAAACATGATCTATTCAGCTACAAAAAGAAGTGAACCCGTTTATCATGTCCTCGAAACTGTTAACAATCGCACTGATGTTTTAAAGTATTGATAACTGGAAATGTGAACAGTGACTAAATTTCACACCTACAATTTTCTGACGACGATATTATGGTGCAGTTGGGTAAAAATCATTTCGAAAAAGAAGCCGATAAGGAGCGTCTATTTAGGTTGGGCAGGATTTAGGAAGCTTCGTCACGTCTTTACGTCGCGTCGTCCATACAGCAGTGCTCCTACCTGCTCTTTCTGGAACAAGTAGTAATATCATAAATGCTGTTGTCTATTTTTCTCACATAGGCTACTTAAAAACGTCAAGTGTGAGTCGTTTTTTTTTCTATAATTGAGGAGTTGCCGTGTAAATCCTACACCGATTATTGAATTTAGAGTGGGTAGAACCGCGGGAGAATTAGCCATGGAGATAGTTTAAGTCCAGGGGAAGGACATAGGTTACTTGAAAACGTCAAGCGTGTGTCGGATTTTTTCTATAATTAAGAAGATGCCGTTGAAATCGGAAACACCAATTACGAATTACGGGCGGGCGAAACCGCGGCAAAAGCTAGTAGATAAAAAATTAAATGATCGCGGGTCCACACGGCCTTGCATCATCATATACTGAGGAACTACTTTTCTACTCGTGAAAGGTTTGGCGAACAGTTGACTGTTAAGCTTTGTACAGATTATTTGAAACACAAGATGTAATGCAACAAGAATATATGTGGACAGTCCCTCACTGCGCGCCTCAACAACGGCCATTCCTGGCAGGGTTCAGCGCGCACGCCATTGCTGGCCATCCTCCTTACGTCCCCACTGCTGGGGCACGGCCTACCCTCATAAGCCAGGGTGATTTGGGCCATAAGTCCACACGCGGGTCCAGTGCGGATTGTGGACTTCACATACGTCATTTTTTTTTTCTTGGCGTTTGCAGGTTCCCTCACGATGTTTTCCTTTACCGAAAAGCCAGTGGTGTGAATAAATACATCAGTGTACTTGTTATCACCGCTGCAAGAATGCAACACAAATTGCATCCAAAAACATTTATATAAAAATGCATAATTTTTGTCATGTAATGTTTCGTAATAATAAGTTAATATTAAGTATATATTTACACAATCAAAACTATTTTCCTTATAGGGACTAGTTTAGATTTAAGAAAATGTTATAACAATCAGTGTAAAATTGTATTAAGTTAGGTAAAAGTAGAGTAGGTTTGTTTCATTTCCCCTCTTTACTATTTGTTGATATCAAAAATAATATTGTGTGAGTACCGACATGTTGACTTTGTACGCACGACTATCCCCAAAAAAGCGGGAAATTTAGTTTAATATATGTATATAAAACATATGCCATTTGTTGTGCGAAAATGTACAGAACTACTATGTAAAGTTCTATATAGACCGTATGTACGGTTATTAAGTTACAGGCGAAAACAGTTAGCATGTTGAGTATTGTACATTCTTTCTCCCTCACTCCTACGATAATAGACTGCGATAGACATGGCGTCCAAAAAACTTGGTGTACTCAACAGAGCGAAGCAGTACTTCACGTCGGGGCAAAGGTTGTTACTTTACAAGTCGCAAGTTCGGCCCCATATGGAGTACTGCTGCCATCTCTGGGCAGGTGCACCCGGATACCAGCTTGGCCCTTTTGACTCGGTTCAACGACGGGCTGTGAGAATTGTCGACGATTCCAAACTCACTTGCGGTATCGAGCCCTTAAGTTTGAGGAGAGACTTTGCCTCACTGTGTGTGTTCTACCGCTTGTACAATGGGTTGTGTTCTGAGGAATTGTTCGAAATTACCACACCATTACACATCCATTGGTTAAAATACTGTTTTTACGTGAAAGTGATTGGTTGTATATTAATAATATTTAATAAATATGACAACAATACCCACCTCCCAAGATGGGTTTTTGGTAGCAAAATCGCTTAGACGAAACGCTAAAAGTCAACATTACAATGACCTCATCATGAATCGCAAAGCGCTAACAATTTCTGCTAGAGTAGTCAGATGGAACGCCCTACTTGATACTATTATCAAGTATCCATGCATTCTCAATTATTAAAAAAAAAAGGATACTTACCAAACATAACCCCTATTTGAAATAAATTTTGATTGCTTTTGTTTAATTACTAACTTAATAACATTGGATTTCTTTGTATTCTCTTGATTGGTAGGCATGTGTATTGAATGAAGAATATGCATTGATTACAAAATGTACTGTCTAAGGTTGACAAGATTATTGCGAAAACAATGTAATATATTTGAAGTTTTACCTAAATATGGTTTACATAACCATCCTATGAGATTTATGGAAACAGAAAATAGATGGCAGCAAAAAGATGGTGTTTCGCGACAGTGGCAGTTAATCTATAAAGCACCTATGGAGAAGTGGCTAAAGTATTTATCAGTGTATTTGACCGTTTCTACTGGAATTATTGGAAGTGCAGGAATCTATTACGCTATATTTGTTTACGACAGAACGAAACTCAATACACCCGTTGTTCTTGGAGATGATGTGGTTATAGCCAATAGCAGCTTTGAATATCTGACATATCTTAGTGCATTTCTTATCTTCCATATAGCGGTCAAACTTTTGCTTTCAAAGTATGTTGTAAGACTATACCAGAATGGCGACAATTATTTAGCTATTTTTAGAGGCCATATGTTTAATTCTATAAAGAAACATGAATTTCAGCTACAAGAATTTAAAAAATTGAAACCTTCAATGATCATCTCATGGAGCGATGCAAGATTTGCACTTGGAAAAAAACAAGCAATAATTCTAGACAGCCATTTCAAGACTCCAGAATATTTCAATTATTTATTATATAAAAAGAAAGCTGATAACCTTGACAATGACTGATGTGGAATAATACCCTGAGGTTACAGTCCAAGACTACCAGGAATCTAAAATTTTCACTATACAAAGCACTTCATTATTTGGTAGTGGACTGCAAGCAGCGATTATGTTGTACTGTTTGGATTGGATGTGATAATTTTTTTTTATATGTAGTCTATTTATTTAGCATAAACAAATGTTAACATTCATTGTTTTATTTGTGTATGGAACTTACAACACCATCAAAAACCTTTCAGCTCTTAGCTCATTAGGACCACTTCATAAGGACCACATCCTATAATCCTATAAGGATACTTTAGAAAATGATATCTTATCAAGATCTTTTCCAGGCTAAATCTCTGTAACTTTTATATAGTAGTAGTAGTTTCCTTACAGATGATAGAACTCATCAAGATAAACCCCTTTCTAGATTAGCGGCTTTCAAAAAGATCTTCATGAGATCTATCACTTCTGTAAAGAAACTACTCTCAATATTTTACGAGATATAGCTCTTCCTAATTTGACATCTGTCATCCGTAATAAAGATCTTGATGTGATATATAATTTTTATGAGGAAACTGCTAGTTTAATGATGAATAAAGATTTCGAGGTGATATATTGTGATAATTTTGTGAGGAAACTGCTAGTCTAAGATCAGTAATTATGGTGGAAAAGCGTGGAGAACTTGTGTGTCAAACTGACTGGTCCAAGGTCTGACTGGGTCGGGAAAACTTGGTCCAATTTAACCCTACAAAGACACTGCTAAGAAAACCCCATTCACTGAATTTAGTCCCACACCATCTACAATTGGTGTTGACATCTCCAGCTATGTTCAGTTCTGATATCATTTGCAAGTCAAGATAAAGCTGGCATCTAAGAAAACTTGGTGTACTCAACAGATTGAAGCAGTACTTCATGTTGGGCAAAGTTTGCTACTTTACTAGTCACAAGTTCGGCCCCAAATGGAGTACATACATCTGCCAACTTTGGGCAGGTGCACCCAGATACCAGCTTGGCCCTTTTGACTTGATTCAACCATGAGCTGTGGGAATTGTTGTCGATCCCAAAACTCTCTTGCCGTATCGAGTCCTTAAGTCTGAGGAGAGGCTTAGCCTTCCTGTGTGTGTTCTATTGCGCTGCATCATCGTGATGTCGTACATGCCTACCGGGGATCTGGACAATCTCCCGCTGCTCACAGAGAGTTTATCAACCATCTCTGCAGTTATCAAAGTGTTTTAACAATTGGTGATTATAATGCAGACGTTACACGCGTGAAAAGTTTATCCGGAAATGAATTAAGTGAATACTGTTGGGACCAGGAATGGTCAATTTCGGATGTGGACTTGCTTGATATGTACTCAAAAACGTATGCATATGTGAGCGATGCACATGGCACAACCAGCTGGTTAGATCATTGTATTGCAACCTCGGCGGGGCTTAATCTTATAAAAAATATTAAGGTTTTATGACGTTTATTGGTCAGACCATCATCCTCTCGTAATGGAATGTGATATTGAGGGTATTGTCGCAAAAGATACTACCAATCAAAACAACCAAAAAATTAATAAAGTCCTATGGGGAAACAGTAGTTATGAGCAGCAAAATAAAACGCAGAATTATGTGACCAACTTATAGTCTCCTCTGACATGACTGATGATGACCCATGCAGTGGTTTAGCATGTAACAAGTTAGAACACTGCAAACTGATTGATGGTATCTACGACAGTATCGTCGATGGTACATCCAGGGCAGCTGTAATGACATATGCAGGAGAAACGTCTTTTGATAATCAGAAAATAATCGGATGGAATTGTCATGTAAGTAATTTACATATAATAGCTAAACAATGTTACAAACTTTGGCATTGGCATGATCGGCCTTTGCAGGGTAAACTGTATGATGATAAGTGTAAAAGTCACAAAGCCTTTAAAAATAAGGTGAAATGGTGTCAAAAAAATGAAAATAAAATAAAAATGGATATTATAGCTATGCATAAGTGCAACGGGGACTTCATAAATTTCTGGAAAGAAACAAACTGACTTATAAGTCTTTCCTCCCAACATCTGTAAATGGTATTCAGAACCATATGGACATTGCTAATATGTTGGCTGGTAAATTTAACCCTAAATCTAGCACAGAAAATGAATGTAGGTATCATGGGGCTTGTGGTGCGTCGGGGACAGAAGTGCGGCCGCCGCGCGACACTAGTGCACTTCACGTGACCGCAAAACAAGTGTATGAATGTGTGAAGGCGATGAAGCGTGGTAAGTCCCCGGGGCATGACGGGCTCAGTATTGAGCATATATTATATGCGGGCCCGATACTAGGTACTCGATAAAATTTTACTTCTTTTCAATGCCTGTATTGATCGCAGCCACCTACCTAAAGAATTTATGAAGACCACGGTTGTACCTATTATCAAGAATAGAACGGGTGACTTCTCAAATCGGTCGAAATTTCGTCCCATCTCATTGGTCACCATTCTAAAATTTTTGAACGGTTAATTAACAAACACATGGCAAGACAAATATACCACTTAGTAGTGCTCAATTTGGTTTCCGTCAGGGTCTATCAACAGACTTATCAATTTTCGCTCTTAAGAATACAGTCCATAGGTCATGGATCAGTGTATGCCTGCTTTCTAGACCTAAGTCGTGCCTTTGACTCAATTAATTATAATTTATTATGGAGAAAACTACGTAACACAGAGGTACCTCATGACATTGTAGACCTATTAGAATTCTGGTATGCAAATCAGACTAACCAAGTTAAATGGGGTAATGCTGTAGCAGATAGGTACCTATGGGGTCAGACAGGGTGGAGTGACGTCACCTGTTCTATTTAATTTATATGTTAACAAGCTAATCGAGGAGCTGAGCAGTACCAGAGCCGGCTGCAACATTGGCGGAGAATGTCTTAACAAACTAAGCTATGCAGACGATATGGTGCTGCTCAGCCCCTCAGTAAATGGCCTAAGGAGACTTATAGCAATATGCGAACGATATGCGGCTACTCATCATCTGCTGTATGTTAGCAAAACTGAAGTTATGATCTCCAAGTATGGTAAAGGCCCAAGTGTTATACCTCCTGTAAACTTATGTGGTACTACTCTAAAAATTGTCGACTCATTTAAATACCTTGGTCACATAATATCGAGTAACTTGTTAGATGATATTGTGTGGAGAGCCAGCGCAGAGGTATTGCCTGTAGGAGTAACATGCTAGCCAGGAGATTTAGTCACTGTTCAAACCAAGTCAAAGTGACCCTGTTCAAGGCATACTGTCAGGCATCCTACACCAGCCAACTCTGGTACCATCACACAAAAAGAGCATATAACACTCTTCGTGTGCAATACAACAATGCCTTTAGGGCCATGCTCCACTTGCCCTGGCGATTTACCGCGTCTGGCATGTTTGCCGAGAACAGGGTTGATGACTTCTTTGCTGTTTTACGAAGGCATAGGGCCTCCTTTCATATGAAGCTGATGAAGTGTAACAATGAAATTGTAAGGGCTGTTTTCCATACCTAAGTGGTATGTTAAGAAAACATGGTATTCTGACTGCATAGTGCTTTTATTTAATTTAATTTAATTTAACAAATAAACATAGTAAATATAGGTGTATCTGTCTGTCTGTATATATACAAAAGAAATAATGTAATTCAATTTAATGTAAAAATAAATAAATATTAATTTTTAATTGTTTAATATAATTTTGATATGGTATTATAAATGATTTGGCTTAATTAACTGTGACTCTATTCTAATCATTTAAATGTATATACATTTGTGACCATATATATTATATATGACTATATATTATAGGATAGGAATAATGTATTAAGTTTGATGTAATTTAATTTGATTGATTTGTTTCTTTTCTTTTGGTTTGATTGGATTTAATTTAATTAAGACTTAAAAAAAAAATCATGTAAAACCTAGATTAATACATATCAATAAAACATTTTATTATTTATTTAGAAATTCTTACTTACACTTACAGCCTGTAAATATGTAATTCCTTTTAACCCAAGTTAATATCGTATTTATTTAATGCTTAACAAAATACATTAGAACTTTTAACATTAGATTATAATATTTATATGTATAACCCTTAACTATGCGTACACGTATGTTGTGTTCTTATGTTTTTTTTTTTTTTTTTTTTTCACTAAGGTGGCAAACAAGCTTACGGTCCGCCTGATGGTAAGCGGTCACCGTAGCCTATGGACGCTTGCAACAACAGGGGTATCACTTCTTCCTTGAAGAACTCCATACTGTAGTCCTTGCAGAAAACCTTCGCAGGGAGCTCATTCCACAACTTAAACGTTCGCGGGAGGAAGTCTCTGAAACCGCACTGTTCGCGACCATTTAGGTTCTAAAGTGTGAGAATGAATTCCCTGCCGATAGCGAGCGGTGCGATGGTAGAAAGTAGCCGTGGGCATCATTTCGAACAATTCCTCAGAACACAACCCATTGTACAAGCGGTAGAACACACACAGGGAGGCAAAGTCTCTCCTCAGACTTAAGGGCTCGATACCGCAAGTGACTTTGGAATCGTCGACAATTCTCACAGCCCGTCGTTGAACCGAGTCAAAAGGGCCAAGCTGGTATCCAGGCGGTGGTATATTGTTTCAGGTAGTGGTCCATATCCCAGAACTTCTCACTTAGAAGAATTTCGAAATTATTTGAAAATCTTCTGTGAACCGGCCAAACAAATATACAATACACGTGCCTCCCTCTCCACAGACATTGGCAAAGTTATGTGGCTTAGTCCACAATAGAAGCCAGTAAAGCCACTAAAGAGAAGGACTTGAACCAATATTAGTTTAGATAAAAAATATTTGCATTTCTTTATCTTTTTGTTGACAGTATCCCATAGCAGTATCCTTTTGAGAAACGGTCCTGTAGGAAAGTGTTTTTTTTTTTTTGGAAGTGGTCCTTTTGGGAAAAGACTTTTTAAAAAGTGTTCCTTTTGAGAATTGTCTGGGGTTCTGTTTGGGAAGAGGACTTTATGGGAAGTGGTCCTTATGAGCCAAAACGAACAAGAATAATAGAAACAAATATACGGTTTCTATAAACTGTTTATCTGTATTTAGTTTTTCAGGTAGAATGAAGAGCATACTGTATTTACAATAATAAGTCATCTTTGTGTATTTATTAATTAGTTACAAAAATATTATCACTACAGACTAGGGCTAATTTCCTATATACGTGTACCAGCTGAGATAAACAAATTCACTAGAGTTAGAATCCTCCATTAAAAGCATTATTCCATTTACGTCTGGAGTCCCTCTTTATTGTTCTTGAGTCCATTTTCTTTTTGTCATTATCAAAACTGTCTAAAGCTTCTGTTTGACTTGCAAGAGGCTGTAATGTTTTTGTAACTATACATTGTCCATTTTCTTTTAAAATAGTATGTTTAACATCCTCCTCGGTAGGTTTCCCATATGGGAAAGTTATTGGAGTGATTTTAACTAAATGTTTGACTTTCCATAATTTGGCATTGATTTCGGGTATATTCTTGACAACTGTCACTCTTTCTTTCTGAAATTAATATAAAATGGTTAACAAATACATATATTCTTGTTTTCACCCATTATAAAATACTGTCCTTTTTTTATGTAGAACTACAATTACATTGTCTTCTCCACTTGCCAATTGCCATCTCAGTAACTTCAAAACATTTATGGCCACACTCAGAAAGTTTCCCTAACTTAGGGCTAATGAATGATTAGTGAATGCACATTAACTTAGTTAAGTATGGTCCACACTCAGAATCAAAATAAGGGTTGTTAATAAATGAAAAGAGTAGTGCGGGTAGGTATGCATCGTGATAAGTCATCAATGTTTGCTATTTGTGATTATTCAAAACCCTGAAATGACATTATTTAATATTTTATACACTTTTTATCAATGAAAAAATATAGCTCTTTATGTAATTAGCTTACTTCTTGATTTGTCACTTTTATATAAATCATAATAAATAATTTGCATCTGGACATATTTAAGAAAGATATAGTGAAACCAATTTTTACTAACTTACCATATGATTAAGATTTTGTGTTGTGTTATACTTACAGTCGTACACATTCTAAAAATACCTACTAATAGGTAATGTTAAGGTTTTTAAATGAAACTGTTAGAAGGGCGATTTTCTCAGCCTGATCACAAGGGTGTTGTTAACCTGCAGCCCCTACCGCCTGCTGTTTGGGCTTTTGTATTAAGGGAGCATGGTCAAAGAGACAGTTGATGCTCTAATGTTCCTCTGTTTATTAGTGAGTTAAGTATGGTCCTTGGGTCACCTTAATTTATGCATCTATTGAGATCAGTAAAAGCTCATTAACTCTCTTTGAGTGTCGATTTTCTAAGTTTTTACTAAGGATGCAATTAAGTAAATGTTAAGCGAATTTAGTGTGGCAGTTAATGTTTAGTAAATGGGTAAAAATTCTTTTTGAGGCCAAAAACGTCCCTGGTACATTTTAACACATAATTTTTTACTTACTCGGATAATCTGCAAACAACATATTATTTGATGAGTTTTATCGAAACATTTGGGCTCAAAATAAAAAAAGGACTTGTTTGGTAACGCAGTAAACATTATTTTTGAGGGCTCATGGGGACTGGTGGTAACTGGTAACTAAAGCAGTGGTAATTTGAGTACCAAATGAGATTTTTTAATGATAAAAATCCTAGGAGAGTGGGGAAATTCATAATAAACATTGAGGCCCGGTTGAGAACTAATGTTAAACTACTCGGAAAATATTTCGAGGCATCAACAAATTTGTAAAAGTGTTGCTGTTTTAGGCACTAAAAATAATTTTGGCCCACACACCTTTTTATGTAATAATATTGAATACGGGGTTAACTTGGTCATTACACAGAACAGGGAAACAATGGGGTACATTTAGGTGCATGTCTCAATTTAATAATGAATGGAATGTATTTTAATAAAATATTTTACTATCATAGATTTTTTAATATATAGTTTTTGTTATAGTTTGTATTGTTAATATTTTCAAGCTCAACAAACTGGCAAAAAACTGAAGTTCAAAAATAAAATAAGAAAAAAAATAATCAGTGAATTACAATTTTTCTGGGTACAGAAGGCAGCACATCAATCTAACCAACCCTTTAACTACAATGTTTAGATATAAATAAATTGTTGTAAAGGGGCTGAACATTTCTTGGTCCAACAATAGGTTATATTCTACTAATATACTATGCGGAAGCTGTTGGCGGGTCGAGAAATGTTTAGTTCCTTTTACACAATATCTCTAGCTAAAAGTTGAAGTCATGTAGGGGTGGGTAGGTTAATGTGCTGCCTTGTGTACTTGGTTCAATTTGGAGTTTTACTGGTATTCTTGCAAATAAGTGATATAGACTTAAATTACTTCTAAAAATAATTGAAATTGCTAGAATAAAGTTGTTTTCAGGACTACACTAACCAAGTTAAGCTTATTTTGTGTAACAAATCTTATGGAACCCAATGACTAAGCTTGGCCTGCCACCCGATTTGATGGGATTTTTTATACATAAATAGTACAACGCCTCTTACATATTTCATCATCTCTAAATTAGGTTATTGATGTCACATTTGTATTATATTATAGTTACTTAGTTCAAAAAATTTAGATCTTTTATAAGTTAAATTCAGATTTTTTATCATTTATCATTGCATTTACAGTGTAGATATTTATAAACAAGGTTTGTATGTACTGTTTACCTACCTCCTCATTAATTTTTAACTCCTCCAGAATATCTTTTAACCACCATGGTTGATACTTTGAAGTTTTAATGCGCTCAACTCTGAACAATTTTGAAGGAGCATACTCAGGGTCTACATGATCTGGATGCCTGTAAAAATGTAATACCACAACTGTCAGTTAACAATCAACACCATTTTTTTTATGTAAGGTTAATTTTCTATAGCTTCAGTCATTTATAAAATTTCTTTCTAGATATGATTAGATAAATGGCCAAAAATTCATTTAAAATTTATTAAATGTTTTATCCAAGAATCAGTGTCACACCAATGCAACTTACCGGAAATTATTGAAACACAACTTGTAAAAATTTTTGAGATCACAAACATGATATTCTATGACTATTCTACTAAATAACAAAGAAAAATCAGGATTTTGTTGATTTCTGAATTGTGACAGTCTTTACGTGGGGGTGCAAAAGCCCAAAATGCAGTATTAGCAAAAATTTATACATTGAGAGTGGTTCACAAGTCATAAACAAACAACAATTTTGACTACATATGACCAAATGACTTCATAACCATGGTCCATAAACTTCAATCTAAAATAATCCAACTCACTACAACTAACCACAGGTCATAGCAAGGTATTTTGTTTTTTTCTTAGTTGTATGTCAGCTGTCAATTCAAATCAGTAAAAATCACCTTACACCAACTTAATCTGTAGTTTCTTGTGATTGTGGACCACTACCATCGTAGCAGTCTGCGTTTTAATGGGTAACGAGGAGGTGTGGCATACACCCTTATTTCTATATAATATTTTTGTATTGGGATTCAGTCAAGCCAAATGAATTACATTATAGGGCTAAATTGTACATTCAGGTCCATCAAAACAATGCATGACCCCTTTAATATTATTCTTATAAAAAATTAGGGTTTCCTCTTTACAAAGGTAGTTCCCCTGCTTCTCCACACCCCTCCCCCACCTAGGGTTAAAACTGAAAGCCAGACAGACCAGTCAAAAGCCGGACATTTGGGTGAAAAGGACATCTTTAATTTTTAGACTAAGTGTAACACAACAATTTTTTTAGTGTAAAACAAGGATTTTTTCTCATTTACCATAAAATCTTAAATTCCAATGAAACAACAATAAAATTAAATTAATCAGTCTTCTTTATTATTAATCATGCAATATTTATTACAATATTAATTTGAATATTTGCAATAGTAGTTAGTAGTAATTACTACTGTTGCAATTTGCAATGGTAAAAAAACAAATTAAACAAAATGTTTATTTACCTTAAAATTTTCTTAAATTATAATGAAATAACAAATTAAATGAAACAGTATTCCCTTTTAACCCGTCAAGCGTCCCCATACTAAGGAAATTATCCATCCTTGCCGCGTACAAATGGACATACACCTAACTTTATTATGTTTATTCCTCTTTATTTATTATTAGGTATGTTCCCTTATATATACAGTATAAAAAAAAAGTAATAAGAATAAGTTTATGATAAATATATAATAATAAAGATAAGTTTATTTATTAAAAAAAGGCATAGTTTTTTATATATAGCACATTACCCGGGGTCAAAATGAACACTATGCTACTGTTAATAAAATCCAAAATCCAACTCAAAATGGCACAACATAAATGGCGGCCGGATCAAATTACCAAAACAATTTCTGATAAAAAAATAATAAACGCACAAAATATTGTCCACCCAAAAATACTAGAACGTAGGACAGGCCATTGGCTTCACTTACAATTAGTCTGTCTGATAAAAGTCGTCCTGAAAAAATTCCCCCGCGACACAAGTCACTTAGAGACCACTGTGGTCCCTAGGACGCGTAATGGGTTAATTATCATTCATTACTTAATACTATAACAATTTACAATGGAAAACAAAACGTTAGTAGGAAAGTGCTTGTGCTAGTAATACAAGGGTTGCGGTTCAGGTATGATAAACAACAACCATATTTGACCAAATGACGTCAAAACCATAGTTTATAAACTTTAATCTAAAATAATCCAACTTAAACCAACATACCACAAACAACACAGGTAATAGCAAGGAATTTTGTTTTTTCGTAGTTTGTATGTCAGCTGTCAATGTCAAATTTTCACTAACAGTCAATTTGATTTAATACAGTAAACACCTGAAAGTGATGTGCTGCCATTCATTAAGAAAAGAAAGAAAGTGATGTTGAAAAAGCAGAAACCAATACATGACAATTATAAAAAAATAATAGGTTTATTCTCACAAAAACATAAATGGTATTAAATGCATGTATACATACAGCTGAACAGAGTTCCAGAACATCTAAAATCATCCAATGAAAGTCAGACTACCGTACCAAACGATATGTTAACTGCACTGTAAAATTACTAAAAGAGCTGCAGCAAGATTGATCAAGAATATTCATATACACATTATGTACATGTGTTTCAGACACAAAACAGAAGCCTAAAAAAATTTGTACCCATTGAATAAAAGTTTTGGCATAAGTTGCATAATAGACAAAATCGTTTTTCAGTGGCAAAATATCGCATCTGAACCATCTCTACAAAGGACATCTATGAATGAAACCTTCAAATTTTCAGCCGAAACTTTTCAATACAAAGATGTTGGTGGTAATAATCCACTTAAAGAACTGGCTGAATTAGCTTTGCATAAAAATATTTAATTTTACACCTAGATACCTTGTTCAAAAAACACACTAATCTGGCACTTTCTCAAGGTCCATTTAGTGTGCTACCACTAAAGAGTGTTGGCAACACTGGTCTAATGTGGCCACATGTGTAAAAAGACTGACTGTGTCCGGCTTCATCTAAACACCTGGCAGCTCTAAACCCTTTCCTTTGGATGGTCCAGTCTACCAATTTGTCAGAAAGGGATGGACATATGAGTTCCCATTGTTTTAAGAGGGACCCCAACGCATATATACATTTGCTTTATGGGTGTTAAGAGGGACCCCAACGCATATATACATTTGCTTTATGGGTGTTAAGAGGGACCCCAACGCGCGTATACATTTGCTTTATGGGTGTTAAGCTGATATCGACAATGTTAATATGTGTTACTGTTAATGAGTTACCTAGGATAGTATAGAATGCCACCGGGATATCGAACCCCTCCAGGTGCTTTATAACCTTTCCAACGACACAACGCCGTAAAAGGAGAGATAACTTTTAACAACTGACTAGGCATTTTATTTTAACGATTTCACTGTTTTATTTTATTTTATTTATACTAAAATTATTTTCTAATTTGATTTTGGCAAACTTGATTTATAATTATATAGACTAAACTGACAGCTGCAATCGATCTTTTTTTTTAAAATGTTGCAAGCGTGGCGCACAGTGTTGTATTAGTGATTCAACGAATCACTCATTTTGACCACCCCAAGCAAGTGTGCACAGCGGCGAAAGTTATTAAAAATATTTCATATATTAAACTATGGTATGTGTGTTTCTGTGTGTGTGTCGAAGGCATGGTAGTATTTTTTCATGAATTTAATTTATTTGAAATGCATATTATACAAAAACAGTAGCTTTTTGGACTCTTCTCCATATAAACTTTAACTGTGCCTTGTACAACTACTCCTACGTCCACGTAATTTTTGTAAAAAGTGGTACAAAGTTTTTGCTCCACGTATTACGGTTAAAGCTACGTCTCCGACGATCTTAACATGATATGTGTACGTATGGTCGGCTTCTATAATAAGCAATGGCTCTCAAATTTAGCAATCCTGTAACACCGAGAGCAATATAGTATATTAATTTTTCAACAAATTAAAAAATCGGACTCGCGCACGAAGGGTTCCGTACCATTATCTACAAAAACGAGCAAATAAAATCACATATGTTGTTTGGGAGCCCCCTTAAATATTTTTTTTCTGTTTTTTAGTATTTGTTGTTATTGCGGCAACAGAAATACATCTATTGTGAAAATTTCAACTGTCTAACTATAACAGTTCATGAGATACAGCCTGGTGACAGATGGACGGACGGACGGACGGACGAACGGACAGCGAAGCCTTAGTAATATGGTTCCTAATTACCGTTCAGGTACGGAACCATAAAAATGACACCCATAAGTGCTTTAAAATGTAATTTGACATAAATGAGCAAAAGTTTAATGAGAGCGCTAGTTTTTTATGACTGTAATTTTTTACCGTGAAATACTTGTGTATGGCAACAATCTTGTATGATTCCTATTTTATTCACTTTTCACTTCTTTTTTCTTTTTCTTAAAATGTGTGTGTTCTATTGCCAGTGTAAAGAATTACTATTTTATGGAATTATGCCGAAATTAAAAAAGGGATTCCGTTTTAATGTTAGATAATGCGTGGCATGATGCCTAAATTCAAGAGTGGCTGAACTCAAGGAATTTAAACTTCGAAGACACAATGATTCAAGATATTGAAAATCGTTAAAAAAGAAAAGGCTAATTATCAAAAGTAGTTGATGATGACCTTGCTGCCAAGTACAGTGTGACTAGCCTAAGACTGCCTAAGCTGCCACATTGCCACTGTTAATTAAATCTAATAGAACTAGTATGGGCACAGGTAAAGGGGCAGGTCGCAAGAAATAACAAAAGTTTGAAAATGGCAGAAATTAAACAATTGCTAAGTGAAGGGTTGCTACAGTTCGGTACATTTGTTCACACCGCAACGGTGGTCGAGTTGTATAGATCATGTTATAAAAGAAGAGCTCAAAATTATGCAACTCGATCACCTTATTGATGATGAGGTTTATTATAAGTGTAACTGACTTATAAAAGAACTCAATATTGTTTTTGTTTTTTTTTATTATTTATTTTTAAATCAAGATCAAATCAAAATCTTTTTATTCAAATGGGTTACTAAGAACACTTTCGAATCGTCACGTAAATTAACTACAACTCGCTTTACAAACTATTTACAATACTATTTTATTGCGTGCGACCAATAGGTGATTTTTGTAAAATCACAAATGAAACATATTATTATAGTGTATCAACTAATAAATGCATGTTTTGTATTGAAACACTAATAAACAAGATTTACAATGTAAATAATTTGATTTAAAAAAAAAATCAATCACAATTTTGGTAGTAATCTAATTGCCTATTGTTTTTCAGATTGCATAGGGGTGTGTGATACATGTGATCACCATGTGATACGTTAAAAGTCTTCAATTACTCTGTGACGGGATTTCAAGTAACTCCCGAGAAAAATATATTCATACAAGATATAATATTACACAGCAGACGTTATATACATTTTATTTACACCTTTTTGTTATTTTTTTTCGACTCGCGCTTGGCTATTTTATCTACCCCATAACACTCGGGAAATGAATACGTTTTACTTTTAACCTCATTTATTAAAAAAAATGGATCAAAAAATAGTTGAACTAAACAAAAGATTGAATCGTTCAGGTACAACACTATTTTTACGTTAGCATAAGGTGGCAACCCACCAAATGTCACTTTAGTCTATATAATTAAAAATCAACGTTTTTTTTTAATTTTTTTTTGGCTTTAATTTAAGGCTTTGAGTCATCGCTCTAGTTTGATGGTTCCTTTTCTTGAAAAAATTATTTTACTTTAACGATTTCATTGTTTTATTTTTATTTCATTTATACTAAATAGTCTGGTCGAGAAGTGAGTTTTCTGCGAAAAATAGTTCGAACAAATTTAAAAATATGGGGTTTGGTTGTTTGGATTCAGAATGTTATTCTGAAAAAGGGGAATTTTGGATTTTTTTTGCTAGTAAATATTGCAATTGTTATTAACAAAAAACGAAGAGAGAAAAAGGTGGTCTCCGTTTTTTAACAATAACTTCAAAAATATTAAAAAAAGCTCCATTTTGGAAAAAGATTCTAAAAGAGGAGAAAAGTTCATAAAAAAAGTCTCGACTCCCGAAATTGTAGTGCCATTATTTATAATTTTAATTTAAAGTTGAAAATAGCGTTCCGCGCGGCAGTTTCAACGTTGTGACGACGCCGCCAAACAAGCTAAGCGTCAGAAAATATTTTTTTTATAATATTTATTATCAATATAAAAATTTGAATAAATTATAGTATCATTTAGACACTTGAAGGAATACAATCCAGTTTACAAAAAATTTTTAACTTGATTTTTGTTTAACTTATCCAATTGTTAATTAAGTTATTTTTCATGAACTTAAGATAACATAAAATCTATCATAAACTTTTAAATAATTTAGCTAAAAATCTTTTTCCTTTTGGAGCTTACTCTGATATACTCAATAAACAAGATTCCGGTATAAAAATTTATTAAAGTTTTTTATTTGTTTATAATGATTTTTGTAAGTTAACAAAAAATGAAAAATCCGGAAAATGTAGTTAAAAATTTTTTTTTTACGAAACCTTTGATTTTCACTGTTATTGTATCTATTTTTTACATTTCATTGCTTAGTTAAAAAATTTTTTACATCATTTGTTTAAAATTTTTTTATAAACAAATAGGCAAATTTAATATTAAAAAAAAATTTTTTTTTTTGCCATTATATTGCCAAAGTGGAATAATGATTTTCAGGAATAAAAAATTTTCTTAAAAATTTTTTTTATTTGTAGTAACCGTTTTTTTCATTTATCTGAGCTATCAATTATTAATTAAGGAATCGGTGTTTTTCTAAAAATCATAATTTCTTATTTTAAATAAATAAATAAATAATTTTTTAAAAATATTAAATTTGCCTATTTGTTTATAAAAATTTTTTAAACAAATGATGTAAAAAATTTTTCAACCAAGCAATGAAATGTAAAAAATAGATACAAAAACAGTGAAAA
Organism: Apoda limacodes; assembly: GCA_946406115.1. Classification (NCBI taxonomy): domain Eukaryota; kingdom Metazoa; phylum Arthropoda; class Insecta; order Lepidoptera; family Limacodidae; genus Apoda; species Apoda limacodes. Next base: position 8,408,990 of record OX291546.1, read on the forward strand.
TCAAAGGTTTCGTAAAAAAAAATTTTTTAACTACATTTTCCGGATTTTTCATTTTTTGTTAACTTACAAAAATCATTATAAACAAATAAAAAAACTTTAATAAATTTTTATACCGGAATCTTGTTTATTGAGTATATCAGAGTAAGCTCCAAAAGGAAAAAGATTTTTAGCTAAATTATTTAAAAGTTTATGATAGATTTTATGTTATCTTAAGTTCATGAAAAATAACTTAATTAACAATTGGATAAGTTAAACAAAAATCAAGTTAAAAATTTTTTGTAAACTGGATTGTATTCCTTCAAGTGTCTAAATGATACTATAATTTATTCAAATTTTTATATTGATAATAAATATTATAAAAAAAATATTTTCTGACGCTTAGCTTGTTTGGCGGCGTCGTCACAACGTTGAAACTGCCGCGCGGAACGCTATTTTCAACGTTAAATTAAAATTATAAATAATGGCACTACAATTTCGGGAGTCGATACTTTTTTTTATGAACTTTTCTCCTCTTTTAGAATCTTTTTCCAAAATGGAGCTTTTTTTAATATTTTTGAAGTTGTTGTTAAAAACGGAGAACACCTTTTTCTCTCTTCGTTTTTTGTTAATAACAATTGCAATATTTAATAGCAAAAAAATTCCAAAATTCCCCTTTTTCAGAATAACATTCTGAATCCAAAAAACCATACCCCATATTTTTTAATTTGTTCTAACTATTTTTCGCAGAAAACTCACTTCTCGACCAGACTAAAAATTATTTACAAATTTGATTTTGACAATTAATATAATTGGAATTTTTAGGATTAGCTTTAATTTTTTCTTTTCTCTTTCTTAAATTTTTTTGGTTTGTCTTCGCTCTAGGTTGATGTTTCCTTTTCATTCACTTTACGAATAATTTACACAAAAAGATGTATTGCCAATATATTACATTTTATGCTAAATTTAGCATGTGCCAGCTTAGCATATGTATTTCTCATTCAGCGTGTTGTATATTTCAAAATATTACATAGAAGGGAGTCATACAGAAAATCAGTAAGTAATACACGTAACAGAAAATGATAAAATAAATAAAAAAAACTACATCGTACATAAATATTAATTATCACAAAAATTGCTGATTAATATCCCTGCACAACTTCACTGTGGCGTAGACAAGACTTACTACTTTATTAATTGATAAAGACGGGTGAAGTTAATTCGTACTTGTTCCTGAAAAAATAGAACCTCATTCTATTCACTGTACTAAATCCTTAAATTACTACTTAACAGCAGGTGCGGTCGCAGCCTTAAATTTTGGAGGCGTCATCTAAGATCTCATTTCCACAGCATTAATTGTACTCTCATCTTCTTCCCATACATAAGTGATGGAACAAACGCACCTCATGTAATATGAAAACCTAAATGTGCATTATTAAATAACATCTGACAATCAAAAATATGCAACACACTATTCACAAGATTTCATAGGACCTCCATATTTTTCATTCTGTGACAGTTTTATTCCTTTCAAACACCTTGACTAAATGTAGAGATGAAACTCACATTTATTTTTATTAATTTCCTTTTTCCCTACATAATTGTTACTATTTCTTATGAAACTTCACCGCTATCGTTGCGCAGGTCACCTAGTTATAAGCGTATAGGAGGTACTTGATTAGTAATTTATTTTTTCTCAAACCAGATTTCTTCTGTTTCAAATCTAGGAACCTCGTAATGAGATATCTCGGCAACAGCTGAAATAATCTAAGCGTTGTGGTTCCAATCACACGCGGCAAGGTATAAATCCCATGGAACGAAAATCCAAGTGCTAAACTGAAGCCCTCCTTTATCGAGTACTTTCTTGCAGTAGAAATGTATTAAGGGTGGCTAAAGGGAATCGAAAGTTTTTATTCAGATATATAAAAATATATGTAAATGAATACATATGTAAATTAATACTGTCATTACTCATTAGTTTCTACTTTTCTAATATTCAAATACGAAGATACGAATAACGTGGTCTAGTTTCTACCGGCACGGCAATTATAAAATCTTAAACATAAAGAAGTAGTTATAGTAACATAACCATAACGATTGGACAAATGGCATCGTGAATCTTTTTGTATTTATTAATGTGTTCTCTTAAACTGTAGTAAATTATTTTGTTCTATCATCAATAATTTTCGAAGCGCGCACGATGTAAGGCATTTTATAGGTATTTTTTACTTTGGGTTACATTATTGGAGTTTTGTAAGGATTCACAATTTTATTGAAGATAAAATATAGCCTATGTTACTCAGTGATTATACAGAATTCTACTAGTCAAAGAATTTTTAAAAAAAGTTTATAAGTTTATTCATTACAAAAAATACAAATTCCCTTCATTATAATAGTATGGACTAAATGAAATCACTCACACCACACATACACACACTATTATAAACAATTGATAAATACGTGTTTGGCAGTTGACGGATTTGGTGTACCAAAACTCCTCATTAAGTTTCATTGCTCGGTAGTAGAAGTAACCAAAATTACTGTTTTTTTTTGTATTTTTGACACCAACTAAGCGAACAGGTGACAAAATACGTTCCTATCTATTCCAAACTGAACGCACTCAGTTCCAAAATTGATGATTCGCCTTTGGATTTACTTAAATAAAATTTCATTAGCATATACGACGATTGTATTTGAGGAAATGAACTACAATTTGCCTTTTGATTAACTTAAATACGATTTCACTATATTATACATTAATTGCATAAGTTTAAACCGCCCTCGATTATGTTTTAATAAACATTAATAATGCCTTCTGAAAAAAATCTCACTCAAGCTGGTGAAATAGTTTAGATACCACGCATACTCAACAACTTTCCATTCCAATTTAAACGCGTGCAGTTTCCTGTGAGCGTATGCTTCGTCGTGACCATCAACAAGTCGCAGGAATAGCAGTTTCAAAACTGTTTTTCACAAAGACAACTCTACTCAGATCTCAGATTACTTTTTGTAATGGCTCCTATGGGTAAAATATCAAATGTTGGAGACATTAATTTTTTTTCCTAATTTATTTACAAACAATACAAGGCCATTCCCATATCCAGGCCTATTGGTAGTTTATACTATAACTATCTGTGCTATAAAATAAATCGATTCTGTGCCGTTGCAGCGTTTTGACATTTTCTCCTATACTTTTTTATATCCGGTGATCACACAAAAATAAGGTTTTAATGCTGTAAACAGTATTTTATGTCCTCTTGACTATCTGTATGATTTGTTACATCGTTCTCACTTTTTCACTTGTGTAACATTACATCAGCTTTTTCCGCGAGAATCTTCTTTAGTAAAACAAGTCTGTGTCGCTTGGCACTGTACCACGTCTATCCGTGTATTTTTATAAAGCATATGCTTTATGCAGGTATTTCTCAAAGTTATTCCTTAGTGTTCCTCTTGGGTATCAAGTAATTTGCCCTCCAAACACATCTCTAGGTCAACTGGTTTAGGCTGTGCATTATATGTCTGTGGATATCCATGTACATATCAGACATGGCATGTTTTATGTGTGTACTAGCTTTCTCTTACATGCAATCAAAGAAAAATATAGTTATTAACTTCCAAATTTCAAATGCACGAAGTCGCGAGCAAAAGCTATTACAAAAATAACTGTACTGGGGTTAAACCATTAGTAAATAATAATAAAAAATCGCAGTACGTAGGAATTGTCAATTAAGTGCATCGCTTGCGACTACTTTTAAATCGAGCGAAAACGCTTTATACGAAGAAGATAAGATTTAGATCAATTTATCGTAGTGCCTCTAATGTTAAGAAAAAATGATTTAGGTATAACACAAACCTGCAACGTTTCCACACAATATAATCCATCCATTTCACTATACTTTTAGCGCAGCTAAAGAAGTTTTACTTTAATAATTTGAATTGAATGAACTATTCTAAAGTAAATGAAATCGGGGTATAAAGAAGAGTAGACTTTCAATAGAAGAATGATTGATGTAACTCAAACCACACAAGTAAACAATAATAAACTTATCCATTACAACAACAAATTTAAAATCATTGCGTACGGTAAATATTAATTTATATCCAACTTATTAAGTGATAACTGTTACAAAATAAAGAAAAAAACATTTTAAAAGTCGTAATTTAAAGGATACGAGATTAATAATTTAATTGTATTTTATCGATATCATACTAAGACGCTACCTCATCACTAATTAGTGGGGTAGGTAGACTATAGTCTCGTGGGAAGTACATATCGTTCGATTGATTAATGTTATGCAGATACATACTGTCTTCTAAAGTGATAAGGTTGTAAAGTTGTTGTATTCATATTAGATTGTTAAATCAATTGTTGTTTATTCCAACTCTCATCATTATGTTTCAATATTTTAAACGCAAAATATACAGAAACCACTTGTATATGAAATGTAATACCATTTTTTCTAGTGTTAATTGGTTTGCCCTGTTTTTATATTATTTGCGTAGCTCTTTACCCATCGAAAACGATGCATAAAATCGGCCAAGTGGTAGTCGGACTCGCGCACGAAGGGTTCCGTATCATTATTTATAAAAATGGCAAAAAAATCACTTTTGTTTTATGGGAGCCCCCCTTAAATATTTGTTTTATTTTAATTTAATTATTGATTTTTAAAGCGACTATATAACTAAATATTCTGTGCATATTTTAACCCCTCGCACGCGCAAGGTCCTATGACAGGTTTTAGGCGTATGAAGCACTTCATTAAGTAAATAACCGGACGCGCGAAGTCTACCTGTTGCCGATATCAATATCGAGCAAAATCAAGCAAAGAAATTATTATAATTATTATTAAAATTAATTATTATAAATTGTTGTATAGGAGCCCCCTTAAATATTTATTATTTTATTTTTTATTATTTTTTGTTATAGTGGCAACAAAAAAACATCTGTGAAAATTTTAACTGTCTAACTATCACGGTTCATGAGATACAGCCTGGTGACAGACGGACGGACAGACGGACATATCGGAGCCTTAGTAATAGGGTTCCTAATTACCCTTCGGGTACGTAACCCTTAAAACAAAAATTTATTACTAGTTATTATAAAAATGTAAGATCATTTTGATCTTGTTACCTAGGCAGAGGGCAATCAGAACGCGTCGCGTTTCAAATGACAATGTGTACAACTTGTGAAATGAAACTTAACTAACTATATAGAAGTATTAATTGTTACTTAGTTTAACATTTTAAGTAAGTTGTAGTAATAAGTATTACAAACGGAGGTGGATGTTAAGACTCCTTTGTTAGTCTCTGTTTTGTCTGTGCCAGTGTTGCGTTACCAAGACAACTATTCTGGAATTTTAATGAAAGAAAGTCAATGTAATGTAAAGTACTGATATAGTCGTTTTATTATACAATGAGATGCTAAATGTGTTTTATCTATACTCAACTCTATAAATCCACAAATGGCATACTTTAATATGGTAGCAGAGCGTTAAAAGGTAGAGTTTGCTAAAAGTTTTTTCCTATTGTAATACAATTCTTTCTAAGCAAGACAAGTTGCCGAGGTCATAAAATTATCATGGATAAGGTGATAGCGGAGGCCTCAAAAGTACAGGTAATGCACCTTAATGGAAAAAAATATAAGCATTGGAGGTATAGAATCAAAACAGTATGCAGGGCGATACCCAGTGCTGAGGATATCTTAGAGGGTAAATTTCATAAACTCTTTACTCTCATAAACATAAAGAGGGTAAACTGCTGATACCGCTGCTCAAGCAAAATTTGGAAAAGACCTTATACAATTTCGGTACGTTGATCGTGCAGTGCTGACGCTGATGACAACTAATATGACGGACGAAATACTAGATCAAGTCATGCGCTACAAAACAGCAAAAGAAGTATGGGATGAATTGTAACGCCTATACAGCGGCAGCAGTGAGGATAAAAGCTATGATTTGTGTATACAATTCTTTGACTACAAAAAGGATGCTGAAAATGATATGAGGAAGTATATATCTGTATTGAAGAATATATGGCACGACTTAAATTGTCAACTCAATACAAAGTTGCCTGACATTTTACTAATTTGTAAAATTCTTGGTACGTTGCCTGAAAGTTACTTTGCTTTCAAATCAAGTTGGCTCAAAGAAAGATCGTACAATAGAGAACTTAACTTCACAACTAAGTGTATATGAGAAAGCTTTAAGCAGTAAAGAAGATGTAGACCATGTTGAAGAAGTATTAACCGTAAGAACACAAAAGAAAAAAGTTTACAAATGCAATTACTGTGAAGAACTTGGACGCGTAGTGCGTAAATGTAAAAAATGGATAAACGATGGACGCCCACGAAAACCGTCGACCAGTAATCAGAATTCAAATGTTAACGTAAATAAATATAAATCCACAAATGGCATACTTTAATAATAAGTTTATATTGTTTGGTGCAAAAGAAAATAAATAAAAATAAATAAATTTTAAATATCTATAGGGCGTTCCATCTGACTACTTTTTAGCAGAAATTGTTAGCGGTTTGCGTTTCATGCTTTTGATAACAAAATCATGGCAAAATCTAATGTTGACTTCTATCTAGTGTTTCGTCTGAGCAATTCCGCTAGGTTAAATTATTTAAATGTTGCTACCAAAAACCCATGTCGGGAGTTGGGTATTTTGCACTGCTTTTTGACTGCTGTCAAATGTGAAAGTGAATCCTTTAAGGAAAATAGTAATAACTTTGTTTTTTCAAAGAAAAGTTTATTTTTGCATTATGAACTATATATCTTTGTTATCTACAAAAAAATCAAAATAATATACTCAAACATGAAACTGTCAAAAAAAGACACGAAACACGTTTCACTTAAGCAATAATGAGGATCAACGAGGTTTTTAGTTCTGAATGTAGTATTAAAGTTTTTGTCATACGACTAAAAATGAGCTAGCAGTATTCAAATTAATACGTCGATCGCCGAGTTGCCGCGGCGCAGAGTGCGTGACGTCATCTTACTCATCGGCCGCCAGTTAGCCGTTGGCAGTAACAAAGCGCGTAGTGTTTATGTTTGATTCACGGACTTAAAAAAGGATTAAGTGACTAATTTGTGCACGGTTCAACTTTGTAAACATGAATAAATATTGTATAGTGCCGAAATGAACTAACACAACTATTAAAACGCCAGGAAAATTATTTTTTTGCGTGCCATAAGACTTAAAAATTCGTCAAATATGGTGTTACATTATGACAAGAGATGGTAAAACTCCACCCTCGGCCCATTCTACAAGATATTGCTGTGAAGATCATTTCGATGTTCGTACCTATACAAATAATATTTTTTTCAGGTCCTTGTGTAAGTACCTACCTATATATTTTCCTGCTGATTAGTGCCTATCTACTTACTTTTTAATGGTTTTGAGGAGTTGGGTAGGTATTTGCCCCTTTTTATTTAACCAACTTCAAAAAAGGAGAAGGTTCCATGTTTGACTATTTTTTTTTCTTTGTATGTCCAGTGGTGTCTCCGTCAATTTTGGGCTGATTTCAATGAGGGTGGCCCCATTTGCTTGTGTTTAATAGTTTAATTGTTGGCTAAAAATAGTGAAATAGGTACTTACCTTGCCTTAATAAAATATAAACCGTCTTCAAAACTCTACTAAAAAGTAAAAAAAAATATTTGTTGGCATCCGACTTCAAGTATAAAACACTTAGCTCAAAACTCTGTGCTTTAGAAGCTTATTTTTTTACTTTTTAGTGGAGTTTTCAAGTCGGTTTATATTTATATTATTCTATGTAGGTAGCTACCAAGTATTCCAAATTCAAAACAACATCACAGGGAAGATTCTTAATCATTAACACAACAACTATAAATTATTGTTAAAAGCAAATTTATTATTAATGTAGGACTATTTTGGTGTTTCAGTTGGAAAAAGATATGGAAAACTATGTAAAGTTCCGCTTGGTTGGAGGACAGCTTTAACTTAAGAAGGGAGTTCTGCCTCATAGGTTTAAATGTCAAAAGCCTGAAAAAAAGAAAATTATTAGGTCCGGTTTCAAAAAAAGACAAGATATTGAATATTTTGAAAGGGTTTTAAGTAAAGATATTGGACACTAAGACCTGTTGTTGCATTCCATTGAAGTAGTAGAGTGTGAGAATCAAGACTCAAATATCATCCAAAATAGTGATCCACTTGAAATAGGTACCTGAAGAAAAAGATGTATTATTAAAAGTAATGAAAAGGGTCAAAAAACACAAGCAATGCAGGTTAACATGCAACCAAAAATTAAAAATAAATCCAATAATACGCCCGCTATATGGAAACAGAACTTAGTTAAAAAAAAAGTATGCCCAAATCGATCCGCGGATGCCAATAATCGCGAATGATCTACGTATAATAAGATAGCACTCGTTATTCAAGATATAATAAATACTTTATTCATAACTTCCAAATACGTCCCCATGTTTTTACCACATATCCAAACTTTTATTGCGGGCGGGGATTAATACCAACCAACCCCCCCCCCCCCTGTATACAGCTTAGAGTCCGCACCACCACTCAAGTCCTGACTCATAAAAACTGGAATTATTGCAATAAAATTGAAACCATTGCAATAAAACTAAAACCAGAGAAATATCAAGTTATACTTTGGTAGGGATATCAATATGTGGAATAGGTACCTATAAGGTATAATGCTTATTGACAAGATTTAGTAACAAGACTACTGGTGTCCACTCGATTTTAGATAAAGAATCAAACCCCTCGCACCCTCTGGAGAGAGTTAATTCCTTGCCGGTGGCTACAGATAATACATACCTAGTATACTTACCTAGTTATCGGACTTGAGTGGTGGCGTGGATTCTATCTAAAGTTACAATAAGTAGGCAGATAAATAAGGTCCAACCTTACTTCTGTAGTTTCCAACCACGGATCTCAGCACTGGTAAACTTTGAATTATTGCCTAGGTATTCAAATACCATAAAAGAATCAACTTTAGGAAGGTATTTGATTGAGCTTGTACAAAACCAGCTTCAACTTTATTTATACTCATAATGTGTAGGTTTTTTTTTTTTTTTTTTTTTTTTTTATATACCACTAAGGTGGCAAACAAGCTTACGGCCCGCCTGATGGTAAGCGGTCACCGTAGCCTATGGACGCTTGCAACACCAGGGGTATCACTTGCGCGTTGCCGACCCTAAAGTAGACCCTAGGTATAGGTTTTATAGTAATTATCACAAATTTACACTCTTGATATGTATCGACACTTTATTTAGGTACATATCGCAAGCGACTTGTGAATGAGTGCACGGGCTTGCAGTCCGTTCAAGTACGATGACGTCACACGCAATCGCAGCGCATTGGCTTTTAGCGGCACGGAAGAGTTAATTTGTTATTTAATATCTCTGTAAGTAATGGTCAGATTTTAATAATTCAAAAAGATATACCATTCTTATATTATAAAGAACAACAAAGGTACTTATTCTATTTAATTTGTGTTAACTGTACTGATCCTCATAGCGGAAATTATCAGATGCGCTTAGACGGAACGGGTAGTTGGTGCTAAAATGAGGTTTTACTATTAAATTGCGACGCGCCTCAGAAGGAACGTCCTAATAATGGTTTAAAGGTCTTATAAGGCCCAAGTATTTGTTTCTTCTATGGAAAGGCCATAAAATAAAATAAAGTTATTTTAAGTTTAATGGTTTTATCAATTTAAAGTTTGTGTAGGAGTTTTGGCGCGAATCTTAAGAAGGAGTGGTGTTTTTTTTCTGTTTAATTTTTCTAAATTCATTTAGTGACTTTCGATGTATATATTTTAGCAATGGTTTACGAAACCGTGTTAAGAATTGTGCAGCGAAGGCTCATGAATAGAGAATTATGAAGAAATAAGCAGGACATGACGCGCAATTTCTGAGGATCCACACCAAATCTCCCGCCCAATCTTGGGACTTGAAAACGAGGACGCGCGGTAACGCCCGCGCCACAATACGATATAATTGACTTTGACACTGGCAAATGCATAAATGGTCTGCTAAGACCGTGCGAGCCCATTATAATATTAAAAAAATAAAAATAAAAAAAAAGTTGGTGTATTACCTTACATTGTGTATTTTATGTATTGCAGCAGTTGTCAGTTCTTTTTCTTACTTTTGAAAGTGTGAATTTATGTTAGGAGTGTCAAAGTCAGTCAAGCAAGAATGATGTGGTCAACGTTTTAGATTTTATATTGTTCTTAAATACTTAAGATATGAAGAAAGTTCGTTTCGAAACAAATTTTACCCCCTTGAGAATGAATGATTCTGAATGCCACTCTCCTCGACCTTTTACTGAAAAGAAAATAGATACGAAAACACCCGATATATATTATGATTATCCGAAAATTTTACATGTCCAAAGTAATCCTGTTCAAATTTACGACAGTAGTAACAGTTCTCCATACCCTGTTGCTAACCGAACCTCTCTTCTATCTTCTAATGACTCTAGGTCCAAATGGATACCATCTACAGATTTGGAAATAAGTATGCTTGACGGTACTCATATTGCACCTGTAAAGACTGTTCATTCGAAAACTGATACAGTTCTTCAATCTGAGATATCAAAAACTTTTTCAAGACAAATGCTATCTTCTGTAGAAAATAAAATGCCAAATATGAACAGAGATGATAGTTTCTTTATAAGACGGGACAATTTAGGTAAATCAACTTTGCAGGATGTAAATTCTATCAGTAAAAGAATTAACAGGCTAATTATTGATAAAGAAAATAGTCCTTTAGCTAGGAAAGCTGAAATCATGACTAATCTCATTACAAATCCTGTCTCATACCAAAAATCTCAGTGTATAGAACCTGTTAATCTGTCAAATAATTTGATTATTGATACTTGTAAATGCCATCATTGTTTTAAAGAAACAACTAAAGTACCCATGCCTCCAAACAGTAGTCACTTTTGCAATACAGCTCATGGCTGCTGTCATTGCATAAAGCCGGTAACTCCTAAAAATTATTGCCATGGTATGCATGAATGCTATTATTCAAAACAAAATTTGACAACTGATGCTTATCATGATAAAACTAAAAAGGAACCATTGACTGCAGTAGATAAGAAAACCTGGGCAATAGAGAAATTTGAAAAGAGTAATCAAACTCCATGTTCTGAGATTGAAGTGCAGAATAATGTTAAAGAGAAAAGGGAACCCACAGTTTCTGACCTTTTTAAGATTATCAAACTACAAAATGAACAGTTGCAACTACTTCAAGAGAAAGTTGATAAGTTTATTTCAGTCTCAACACCAATCATCCAAAATGTTACACTACCCGGTGTAGAAAATTATTTGACTAAGCAAGCTGCCCTTGAAACTATTGACAATAAAGTATCTATTGGGGTAATGACAAGCTTTGAAATGGTGAGAACTTCTACAATTATAAACAAGGAGATCATAACTCAGGTGAATGACAATCAGGTGCAATGTAACAGGTCAGAAATTAGTATTAAAGAAGTTGTGACTAAGTCCCAACCAAGGAATCCAAATTTTTTAGATGGGATTAGACCTGTGTCAAAGACAGCACAGGCTGGTTTGCCGGTGTACATGGGAGAGTCCTTACACAATGAATTAAATTTAGTCCCTGAAAATGCACAATGTCATCATACAGAGTATGTGGATGATAAAACAATGAATGATATTAGTCTTTACAATGTACAAGTTGACAATGCAACAACTCCCTACATGTCACCAGAACCGAGTTTATGTTTAGATGTTCGAGATTACAGCGAGTAAGAATTTAAGTGATGTTTAACTTTGAAGTTCTTTTACTCCGGAATATTTTTACTTTGATATCATTATTTTCTTTTGCAGTTCTGACTCCAGCAGTGAAGGCCAGTCTAATGTTGGATGGACATATTACAATAAAGTTATGGTAAATGAGTATTACTTTGTTAACATATTGAACACAAAACAAAAAAGGCAGTTAGTCATCACCATGGGGGACACCAGTGGGCCATCCTATAATGACCCATTCAAACTATTAGGTACACCCACCACCCGAAAGTGGTGTTCAATCCAATCAGTTGATTTTAATGAAGGTAAATAAATGATGGAAATGAAAATTTCCACTTGGTTCGAACAGGTTTGCTTAAAACGCCACACCGGTGGGCCAAATGGCGTTCAATGTGTTAACCAACTTTGAGACATATTTAGAACAAAGAAACTAATTGATATAATACCTTCAGTGGCTTAGGAGTGATACTGCCTGCTGAACTGAATGTCATAAGTTCGATCTTTGCACAAGACAAACATACATGTGATAAATGTATGTGATTCTTTTGATTGGGTGTTTACTATGTATAATATTATTTATGTATTTGCAAAATGTATGTTGTTGTTGTTGTATACACTTCATTGCATAACACATAAAACTAAAATACAAAATTACACTTTAACATATTAAGCATAGAAAAGCAATTACACAATAGGCGGACTTATCCCTATGAGGAATCACTTCCAGTCTACTTTTGAATTTTTGAAACCAGAGTGATTGATTAGGCTAAGGCGCATACAAATGGTCGAAATAATTATAACACATAAAAGATATATATAAATATATACATACATATATAAAATATACTTACACAAATACATATAAATACATACATACATCTGATTATTTATACATACATGTCATTATATATATACCAACAGACATAAATATATTTACAATTATTATAAGGCTTACATAATGTGAAAAATAACACTGACACAGAAAACAAAAGGATCAGAGCAAATTCCGAAATAAAAAGAAAAAAACCTACTAAATGAGACAGGTTATACTTATAGCAGATCAGTAAAGTACATTTTGCTGAGTGCGGCTTTAAAAGAACCAAGTGATTGTAGCTTACGAATCTCAATAGGCAATAGATTCCACAGTTGGACAGCATGTACAGTGAAGGTCTTCGAGTAAGAGTGCGTTCTATGAACGGGAACTGAAAGAAATAGTGGTCTGGACATACACAAGCGTTGGCTAGAATATTCTGCAAAAACCAAAGTTTTCTTTAAAATAAATCTGAGCAGAAGGATGAAAAAGAATTTTATACAGAAGGGAAAGGGTCTAAAGATTTTGTTGAGTTGTAAATGGTAACCACTTTAATTGATTGCGGAAGTCAGATATATGATCATACTTACGCAGCCGGAACACATAGCGGATGCAAACATTTTGTAGACGTTCTAATTTACAGAGCAATTCCACTGTTACATCAAGAAATACGGAATTACCATAATCTAGAAGTGGCAACAGCAAGGAACGTGCCAACATAATTTTAGTGGGTATGGGTAAAAAGTTTTGCAGTCGCTTCAGTGAATGCATGGAAGCAAAGAGTTTACGACTAAGCTCATTCACATGTGGAGCCCAGGATAATGTTTGATCCATAGTAATACCTAGATTTCGAACGGTTTTTGAATAAGCTATTACGTTATTATTAAGTTCGATGCTAGGTAGTACTACAGATTGAAGCTTAGATATAAAGTGCTGACTGCCAATTATAATGGCTTGTGATTTATTAGCATTGACCTTAAGACCATAGCATTGAGTCCGATTTATGTATTAGGTGAAGATCAGAATTAATTTTGACAATCACATCTGACAAATTCTCAAAAGGAGTTGCTGCATAAATTTGTAAGTCATAAGCGTACAGGTGATAAGAAGAAGAAATACAGTTTGTTATACCATTGATGAAGATTGAAAAAAGAATAAGTGATAGCACTCCACCCTGTGGAACACCCATGGTTAGAGCAGTCCAGTTAGACTGACATCCATTGAGCTTCGTGAGTTGTTGACGGTTTTTTTAATAAGAGTCAAACCAAGATAAAGATAAAGGAGAACAATTCAACGATTTAAGAATAGCTAACAGAATGTCTAGATCCACGGAATTAAACGCACTGCTAAAATCCAATAGAACGAGAACAGTAAGTTTTTTATGTTCAATATTAAGTCTAATATCATCAGTGATCTTTAGAAGAGCTGTGGTTGTGCTGTGATCTGGACGAAAACCAGATTGAGAAGGGCTAAGTAAATTATATTTATGAAGATATCTTACTAATAATTGATTAACATGTGTTCAAAACTTTGGAAATAATGGGAAGGATAGAGATAGGCCGGAACTGCGAAAAAGAGGAAGGATTAGATTTTTTAGGTACGGGTATTACATGCGAATATTTCCAGGAGAGCGGAAATTCTCCTGAACTTATGGAGAAATTTAAAATATGGGTTAAAAGCGGGACAATTAAGTCAGCGATTGGTAAAATCATGTCGAGGCTCAGACAGTCATTGCCAAAAGCTTTAGTTTTAAATGATTTAATAATTTTGAGAACTTCATCATCTGATAAGCGCGTTGTTTGGAATGGTGAGGAATTGGGACACGTTAAATTGCTGAGAGTGTTTAAGGTATTTTGTTTCAAAAGGGGATCTAGAATACAAGGAGGGTCACTGAAATGAGAGTTGAGGGTGTTGATATCCAAGTTGCCTACACTGTCAACCACCGAACTGCCAATGTCATGCCTTAACTTAACGTGAGCCTTATTTCTTCGAGTCATTAACTGCTTAATATTCTCAGTCAACCATGGTGCTGGAGAATGTTTAACTCGTATTGGTTTAAGAGGAGCATGTTTGTCATAAAAGTTTATTAAAATACTACTAAAGGTATCCACCCTATTATTTAAATCGGTTCGAGACATAACAGCACTCCAATCTGCATCCATGACATCTTTCTGAAGCACCTGTTAATCCATTTTCAGGAGTTGCAGGAGAACTTTATGAGATTTTCTAGGAAGTCGCATTTTAAATGATGAAAATACTAGGTTGTGGTTCGAAAAAGCAGCTGCAATAAATTGACCGTGGTGTTCATTCTGGAAGACTGAGCTTTGCTCGTTTTTTTTCAACAATGCCATCTATTGTCAAGTAGCTTTAGTTTTGCTTAACAACAACCATCTATTGTCAAGTAGCTTCAGTGTTGCTTAACAACGCCATCTATTGTCAAGTAGCTTTAGTGTTGCTGTGTCGGTAAAAATAATAGTATTTATACTCGCCAATACATGCCAGGAAGTTATATTTTTCAGTTTATCATTGCTTGATTGCTTGAAAACACGGATAAAACGACGTTTTCTAAATTGAAACTTAGTTAGATCAATTTATCGCCCCTGAAATCCCCGCATACTAAGTTTCATGAAAATCGTTGGAGCCATTTCGAGATCCAGATTATATATATACAGACAGACAAGAATTGCTCGTTGAAAGGTATTAGGTCCAAAAATCGAAATCGCTAAATTTGCGTTTTCTTTACGTTTTGAGAACAGGAAACAATAATTCTTAGAGTGATGTTTGTGTGTGTTTTTTTGCCCTTCAATATTAAGAACCAATGGATGCTCTTGTGACCATATGAATCGATACGCAAAATTGGTCCAGCGGTTTGTTCGATTTGAGAGATTTGAGCGGCAAAATCTGATTTTTTTTAAAGAAGCAATAATAATCTTCATATATATTTTTTCAAATATAAAAAAATATTCTAAAGTTGCTCGAGCGGTACTTGTTACTGACCTAATTTTTATAACACATTCTTTCAGAATCATGTAAATGGTATGTTGCAAGACACAGATATGCCATCTTCAGCTAGTGCCCTTCACAGAAAAACACGCCAATGTGTACAAATGCAAATTGACAAGACCAATGTTAGTGTAGCAAAAAGGTTTGTATTATTTTAATTCAACATCATCATCATATCAGCTCATTGACGTCCACTGCTGGACATAGGCCTCACCTAACTTTCTCCACAGCGTGCGACTCTGTGCCGCCTGTAACCAACGGCTCCCCGCTACCTTTACAAGGTCATCTGTCCATCTAGCGGGGGGCCGTCCCACGCTGCGCGCTCCGGTTCGTGGTCGCCACTCGAGAACCTTCTTCCCCCATCGGCCATCGGTTCTTCGAGCCATGTGGCCTCCCATTGTCACTTCAGCTTTGCGATTCGGTGAGCTATGTCGGCGACTTTAGTTCTCCTACGGATTTCCTCATTCCTGATTCGATCACGTAGGAAAACTCCGAGCATAGCTCTTTCCATGGCCCGCCGAGCGACCTTGAGCTTTTGTATAAGGCCCATAGTTAGCGGCCACGTCTCAGTGCCATAAGTCATCACTGGCAACACACACTGGTTGAGGACTTTTGTCTTCAAGCATTGGGGTATTAAGGATGAGAAAATAGTACGCAGTTTTCCGAACGCGATTAACCTCTTTCTTGAAATTGGACCTACCTAATCGAACAGTTTGTCCTAGATATACGTATTCGTCAACAACTTCGAGTGTAGAGTTCCCAACAGTTATTGGAGTGGGTGCTACATGGCCATTCGACATGATTTTCGTCTTGTCCATGTTCATCTTGAGGCCCACTCGTTGGGAAGCTCTACTGAGGCTTTCGAGCATTGTGCTAAGGTCCTCCATCGATTCTGCCATGACCACAATATCGTCGGCAAACCGAAGGTGGGTAATGTACTCGCCATTAACATTGATGCCCGTCCCAGTCCAGAAGCTTAAAGACATCTTCCAACGCATTTGTGAACATTTTCGGAGATATGACACCTCCCTGTCTCACCTCTCTGCAGTTGGATCGGTTCCGAGTTCTGATCCTGGAGACGGACTGACATGGTGGCGTTATCGTACAAGCATTTTAGCACCTCGATATACCAATGATCAATACGACATCTCTGTAGAGCCTGTAGCACTGCCCATGTTTCCACCGAATCGAAGGCTTTCTTATAGTCTACAAACGCTAAGCAAAGGGGCCAATTATACACTTTTGACTTCTGTATAATCCGCCGCAGCGTTTGTATGTGGTCTACGGTACTTTAGCCTTTGCGGAAACCGGCTTGTTCGGGAGGCTGGAAGTCGTCGATGTCTTGATGACTCTTGATATTATTTTAATTACTTTTGTTTTAATTAAATTAAGTAAGTCTCAGGAAAATTAGTTAGATTTACATAATTCTAATTCTAGTAAACCAAATTTCTACCTTGAATTTAGGTAATTAAGTTATTTTTAATAAATGAAATAACATTTACTTAACTAAAAGAATTTGCCATTCGTATTGATCAGGTGGTTCTATGGCTATATTGGTAGTAGTGACCGCCTGCTGATCAGAGGAGCCTGGGTTCAATCCCCATACATTTGTCTTGAGACTGGGTGTATATGTTCACAAAAAAGAATATACATATAAGTATTTGTATGTATAGTCTGGTATCATAGTACAAACTTTGCTAAGTTGGGGATCAAATGGTGATATGTGTGGAATATTTATTATATTATTATTATTGTTCTATGTTTCTAATTTGGAAAATTTGTTACTGTGAAAATATTTAATATCAAATATATGTTTCTGATCATTTAAGGGTAAAATTTGGTGATGATCCTTTCGGTGTTCTCCAACCGCATATTTATACTGCTTCTGATACAAGCTTGAAGATGAATCAGCTTGCAGCAAAGTATTTGAAGAATGGTGGTCGCCCAGAACTAGTGCAGCCTGCTCCTACACCTGTCGTGTCACCTACAGATTTATCTTTAGCCACAAGAAATTATATGGAACGACATGCATTGTTGCAAGGTATGCTCAATATACTGTTACCAAACTCTGAAACTAATATCTATATCTAATATCGTCGGTAATATCTCAAAAAAAGTCACCATTGAAAGCATTGCTGAAACTTTTTTTAATTATCTGTCACTTTCGTCTTTTTTTTTTTTTGTTTTTAGGGTTCCATAGTCAAACAGATCCCTTATAGTTTGACTAATGCCTTTCCATCACACAGATATTCTATCAGATCCCTTATAGTTTGACCTATGTCTTTCTATCACACTGATATTTTCTGAAAACTGCCCATCTGTATGTCACAGAACGATTAGGCTTAATAATTGGGGCCCCTTTGGCACCCTTCCGGTACTAAAGACTAAAAACTATGTATATTTGATCACACGGATTATGATAGTAAATATACACTGACATCAACATCTTTACATGCATGCAACACACACAAACAACTTATAACATTTAGGTATTCTAGAAATATTTAAGTGTCTGAGTTTTCAGCCTTCATTCTTAAAATATGTTTCTTTTTTAGGTCCAGTAGCTTTGTCCTCAACAGGGAACCAAATACCTCGGTTTTTAGACATTACAGCTTTAAAACAACAACCGAAGTTTTTATAAGTGTTTTTTGTGGCAGTTTTTAATATTACTGTTTTGATTGACTGATATTTATTATATCACAGACAACATTATATAATGCACTCTTCTATTTTATACTGTAAATATATGTAGAGAACTATTTTTATCTAATAAATTCTATAATTATATGGTGTTTTAGTGTACCATTTATTTTATCATCAGTACCTACAACCTTATTCGACCACTAGTACGTGGTAACATATTGGAATTGACAACATTATAACAACGAACAGCCTTTTCAGCAATCAGAGCACTTCTTCTGCCGGCAAGTGGTCACAGGAATTCTGTAACGAAGCGATGCAATCCCATAGTTTGGGCTTGTTTGATTTATCTTGAGATGTACTTTGGCCTTAGATGATATCCATGGTCTTATGATGAAGCCGCAATTATTGAGTTGTCCCCTAAAAAATATATAAATATAAATTCACAATGATTTAGAAATAATATGCTGTAATATGTTACAAAAGTCTTTTTATTAGAAGTTATTTAATATATAAAATATTTCGTTTTCATCTGAAGATTCAGATTTTTTGAATAAATTTAACATTTTATTGGATGGATTAAATGTTGAAAGATCCACCATTTCGAATTGTTTGTCTTGATCATTTATAAATTTCAAAAATGTAATGAAATCTATTTACCTTTTATATCTGGATCTGTTTCCCAAATCATCGTGTTCTTCTGACTGTATGTTTTTTTATATTTATTTTCCTTAGGCATCATTAATACATTTCTTGTCGACACACAATACAAACCAAAATCGAAATAACAATCGTCGTAAGAATATTCTTAACCTATTTTTTTTGGCGGTATCCTATCTGACATAAGCTAATGTCAAAAAACGTTCAAGTTTAAAAAAATATAGACTTATACACAACAATAAGGGCCATATGCACAGACAATAAAATGACCGCCAGTATTGCCGCCAGTCACCACAGAGTGGTTGTAGAATTACGTACTAGATGTCGTTATAATCCGCTAGGTCAAGAAATAAATATTAATATTATCAATTTAAAAATATTAAAGAGTCAAAAAATCCCTGAAAATACCCCTAAAAATTTCAGACCCCTAAAAAAATATTCTTGAAGGATTTTGTTGAGTATACTATAAATTACAATAAATTACAAAAAACAGATAATAGTTACAGTCAAGCATTTCATTTAACACTTATATAGCTCTATGTTCCATATGCGTAAATGTAAGGATAATTTTGTACTTTTTAGTATGGTTATAGTCTGTGTAATTTTTTTATTAAATAAATTGCTTTATTTTGAATTTTTAGTTGATATCAAATTAATAAAACCCCACTAAAAAAATAGCTGATGGTGCTGGGTTTACATTAGTTTAAGAAACTTCAAACACTTTTGGCTGTAAATCATAACTGGTTTGTCATAGAGACATGTGTGCTATAGTAGTTAATGTACCTAACTCATAACAATAATAATAACTCAAATAATGTAAATAATAGGTATTTAATAACTTTGACGATTCAAAAGTGTTCGTATAAACTTCATTTAAATAAAAAAAATCGGCCAAGTGCGAGTCGGACTCGCGCATGAAGTGTTCCGTACTATTATTTATAAAAACGGCAAAAAAATCCCGATTTTTTATGGGAGCCCCCCTTAAATATACTTTTATATTAATTTAATTTTTTATTTTTAAAGTAAATATATAACTAAATATTCTGTGAATATTTCAAGCGTCTACCTGTTGCCGTTATCAAAAACGAGAAAAAAAAAATCACGTTTGTGGTATGGGAGCCCCCTTAAATATTTATTTTATTCTGTTTTTTAGTATTTGTTGTTATAGCGGCAGAATATACATCATTTGTAACAGAAATACATCATTTGTGAAAATTTCAACTGTCTAACTATCATGGTTCACGAGATACAGCCTGGTGACAGACGGACGGACGGACAAACGGACGGCGGAGTCTTAGTAATAGGGTCCTGTTTTTTATCCTTTGGGTACGGAACCCTAAAAAGTGACTGACTTTGACTAAGTACTTACCTTAGAAACTAAAATAGTAGTTTATGCAATTGTTGCGAAAAAGACAAATTTCGTGCAATTAATTGCATACACAGTTTTTTATACGACAAAAAAAAAGCATATTTAGGTTTTAATATAGTAAAAAAATTCATTTAATCCAAATTAGTTTTGACTTATTAGTAATTGCTACTTATGATATCACAGTGATAGAAAATATTTCCCTTGAGGAAAGAGTTATGACCTCATAAATTTTTTGTGTATGGGATTTAATTATTTATTTTAGAAACGTGTGGGGTATCAAATGAAAGGGCTTCATGAGCCTGATCTAAAAATATACTATTAATCTTCGGCCACTTGTTTTCTAAAAATCCAAAAAGTATTTTCAAAACATACCTATCAAGTTTGGGCTCTTCCTGGTTGAAGAAGGTTGAATATTTTTTTATAAAATATGCGTCACATGATAGTTATAATATCCTCATATCTAACATCAAGAAAGCAACTTTGATTTTTTTTTAATTTTAAATTTTTGGAATGTGAGATAGTTCGTTATTATGTACCAAATTACAGCTTCCTAGTCCTACCTACTAAGAGTCTCTGAGCTAAGTCGCGGTCAGACAGACAGACAGACGTAAATGGTGAAACTATGAGGGTGCCTTGTTAACTACTGAATACATAAAAAAAAAAGGGCGGAAAAGACTAATCGAGAACCTTCTTATTTTTTTGAAGTCGGTTTAGAAACAAGCTAAAAATAAAATTCCATTACCGCGTGCTACGATTTACGTGTCGGTTCCTTTGCCGCCTACACGTTTCATTAAAGTAATTGGGCAACAAACGAAAATTCGACTGAATAAGACGGTTTTTTGTTTGAACTAATTATCAACATTATATTACTTCTTTTGTTTTGTTTGTTATTTTGGGGTATTGTTAAAATAATGTTTTTTATTATCTTTATCAGCCTCATACGTCCCCACTGTTAGGGGCACGTTCTATCCTCACCGAGGATGATAGTCCACACGCGGACCCAGTAAGGGTTAGTAACTAACGTTATAGTTATTCCAGGGAAGCCTACTACCTATTCCTTGCTAAGTTTCATCCCAATCCATCCTGCGGTTGAAGCCTGATTGCGTAACAAACAACCAAACATCCAAAATTCCAAACTTTCGCATTTATAATATTAATGCGATAGCTGGTTATTAATGAATTTTGTAGCGGCTACACCCGCCCTAAATTTGGTTATCGGCGTTGGATTCTCACGTCAACTCCTTAATTATACTCGTACTAATGAAGATTGCCATATCAAACCATAGTTCGTTTAAGCTCGGTTTTAGTTATTCCCGCAAGAAGTTTTTTGAATTTTTCTGGATCAAAACTATCCTTATGTCCTTCTCCGGGACTCGAACTATCTCCATACCAAATTGTATGAAAACGGTTTAGTGGTTTAAGCGTGAAGAGGTAACAGACAGACAGACAGAGTTACTTTCACATTTATAATATTAGTATATTAGTATGGATGTAATTCAGGAAAACTTAGTGTAGTTTTTTTTTAGTGTAATATTTTTTATAATAGATTCTGTAGTTACAGTGATTAGTACCCCCTACATTCCAACAAAGCAACAAATTTTACCATTTTATAATATTAGTATAGACTATATGTAGGTATAGAACATACTTATAATACCTTGTATAATATTGCCACGTAAATGGAGAGGGCACATAAATCAGAAAAAAAAATTTTGAGAATTAAATGTATTACGAAATAAGTTAAAATTATAAAATTATATAAAAAAAATATGAAATTGTACGCACAGAATAAAGTAACTACTGTAGCAAAATTTAAATGAACAATAAAGAACGCGTCATTAATAAGGGGGGCTGGTCAGTTGACCTTCCTGAACACTAAAAATTTGGTGGTATATGGCAATATAGTGACAATTTTGGTTTCACGTCTGCTAATATTGCCTAATGCAATTCTAACGTTTTTTTAAATGAACTGACGCCACTGACCCCTCCTGCAGTGGGCCGCGAGGCGTTGTCAACACTGGATGTTGTTTGCCCGTTTCGTGCGCAAATAAGTGAAAAATGCAGGATAATCGGTACGTAAACATCACAATATTAGTAAACACATTTCATTATTAATATTAGTTTTATTTTTACGCACGATTTGAACGAGCTGTGAAGAAGTCGTTCTGTTTTTAAACAAACGCTTGGCAATTATTTTTTTCGACCTGACCTTACGTATTTGTTGATTTTTCTAACAAGTATTCGGCTAAAAAAAAAGCGCAAAATGAAGGGCGTTAAACTAAAACAATATTACTTCATTCATTCATTCTTCATTCTTCAAAGTGACTTATCTGAAGGTAATAACATTCTGTGTGACATTCTTGTCCCGCCGTCTTCTACTGATACGCGAAAAGCTGAAAGGAATCCACAGTCCCAGTACTTAACACCTCATAGAGGAGACAGTCTGGACAAAGGAGAAGAAAATATCGCTGTTGAGCCAAACGAAACTACAGTTCCTATTGCCAGTAAGGAGTCTGTTAGGCCTGTGCCGCCTAATTCTCTTACTTCAGGACTAACAAAAAAAAAACAAATGTGAAGCGTAAATTACCAAGGAAGGAAAAATGACATAATCGAGCAAAATTACCATGTGTGATTATTGCGGTGTTCACTACTCTCAAGATGTGGCATTTTAAAACGGAGCTGTTTGGGAAGAGTGCATGAACTGTAGTAAATGGTACCACCATGAATGTACTGGCACTAATTCACCACCGTTCATTTGTGATAATTGTGACAAAGTTGACTTTTTAGGCACTGATGATAGTGATTGGGCAATGGAATAGACTCTGGGCAAATTTAGCATGGAGGTAGTTTGAGTCCCTAGGAACGACGCAGGCTTCTTGAGAACGTCAAGTGTGAGTCAGTTTTTTCTGTAATTGAGAAGTTGCCGTTGAAATCCCACACCGTTAACCGAATTTAGGGCGGGTGGAACCGCGGGCAAAAGCTAGTAACATAATATGGAACAAAAGGAAAAAAACCGAACCATTATTACAGTTTCGTGAAGTCCGTCCGTCCGTCCATATGTTACAGCGGTTACAGCCTTACAATTCCGCTGTCTGTGCATCGATTCTTAGGTACAGGAAGAGGTCTTATGTGAACCGCCATACTGATGGTTTGTTTTGCTATAAAATTATATATTATTTTAAAGGCATCTTTTTATACATTTAAATATTTCGCGCACTTGATTGTGTGGGGTAGCATTAGGTCTCCCAAAAATGCATTTAAGTAACTTTTTCTTAATGATGTATATTTTGCGAGTTACTTACTGGCTTCTAAAATTGTAAAATTTTTGTCCCCCGGCCCTTTAACTTTTAAAACCGCATGTTCTAAAATTCGAAAAGAATCATGAATATGTAATACAATTTTATTAGAGTTTCTTAAAGAAAAGAAGCTTAGGCCATAGTCCACCGCGCTGGTTCAGTGCGAATAGGCGACCGTTGTCAAGCTCTGGCCACTCGACTGTCAAGAGATTTTAAGGCGCCAAAAAGGCCTGTGACTTTTAACGACTGCCGTCAATTACGCTGCCAACATCAAGAACCGACGGTTTAATGTGCCCAGAAAAATATGCCTCTAGCTCACCCGTGTAATGACTGAATATAATAGGTGCGAATATGTGAAGTTAAGCGATAAAAACGGTTTTAAAAAGCGGTTCACAAGTTTTTCAGTTATCCACATTAGTTTTTATTCTACTAACCTCTATCATATGCATGTGTAACACGCACTTGGCCGGTTTTTCAAATAAAAAAAAAGCATTTAGTACTGGTTTCTTACTACAGAAATAATGTTTCCGTTCAGAATTCTTAGATTTTTTTGTTTGGAACCCTAAAAGCAACACCTCCCGCATTCCTCCCTCGCAAATGTGAATAAAAAGCTTTCAGAATATTTTCAGCAAAATCATTTTGTTAGATATGAATAACATTTCCTCGTATATTATTTGCTTTGACGCGTCATTTTGCATACGTTCTTTACTTTGAACTACAAAGAAAAAGTTACTCTCTTGAACTTGTATTTTATTATTTTGTACGGAAAAAAGAAAATAAACAACATTAAAATTATCTAATGGAATTGAATAAACTAAAATGCAGTATTATTTGTGTATATTATATTAGATTGATAATAATAGTAATAATTTTGGGACAAATCACACAGCGCCGTCTAGTGCCAAACTAAGGTAAAGTTGCACTTTAGGGACTCGTCAAAAATGGGGGGAAATTTTTTTTTTACAATTAATAGCTATTTTGGGGCCTACAAATTAATAAAATAGGGGCGGAAAACAATTTTTTTTTAATAAATAGCTATTTTGGGGTTGCCCTAACAAGATTTCTAGGTAGAAATAAAAAAAATAACCACGAAGGCTAAGGCAGGAGCTTGCTTCAATTCGCTCCTGCCTTAACCTTCTAACCTAACCCGGCTGTGTTGGGGTGCCCTAACAAGATTTCTGAGTTCTTTGTTAGTAAAAAATAGCAATAAACACTGCCGTGAAGTCAGAAATCTTGTTAGGGCAAGAGATAGTTAAGATTTCTTCGTGGTTATTTTTTTTATTTCTACCTAGAAATCTTGTTAGGGCAATCCAATAATAAAAAAAAAAAAATATTTTCCGCCCCTATTTTATTACTTTATAGGCCCCAAAATAGCTATTTATTATAAAAAAAATATTTTCCCCACATTTTTGACGAAAGTCCCTAGAGTGCAATTTTACCCAAACAAAATAAGACTTGTAATACGAATCGTGTTTTTCTAGGTATCCTAGAAGCTGTGTGTTGATCATATGCTCTCCCACCGTGGTGATGAGAAACTTACCTAAAAGCGATTGACCTAAAATTCGATGGATCTGATCTATCGCCTTTTTTGGGCACCGGGTGCACATTCTCAGTCTTCTATAAAGACGGAAATTGCCCATTGTGACAGGAAAGCGCGAAGAGGCGTGTGAGTCCGATAGTTTAAAGGGAACTGTCTCGAATACGCCAGACTCTGGAATCCGAGAGATAAAAGTATGAAAAAGTACTTTCATTTTCTCGAAAGGTAAGACCAGTAGGTAGATGCATACATTTTTTTTCTTGGAATCCAGGGTCTGGTGTACTCTAGACTGATCCCAATATGCTCCCAGGATTCAACTCAGGAGCACATTGTTTAACTACCACTGCTGGTATACCGTCTAGTCCTCTTGACTTATGAACGTCTGAAGAAAGCCGCCCGCCGAACATTCCGCTGTTTTATTGATGAATTAGGTTATTTTTTTTTTTTATTAGTTAGAGCGCGACGATATAGGCCAGAAAGCTATTTTCTGTGATGATGATATGTGTAAGTGCAATGTAATAATTTATATCATTACACAATGTCATATGCGTTACTAGCAAATGCATTTGTTACATACTTCCTAGGAAGGTAATTTATACAGTATTTTTTTATTTTTTTCATTTCAACGTTTTGTACTGTTGTTTTTAACTGTTTTGTAGTCACATTATTTGACTTTTTGCTAAAACTTATAATCAATGGTCTAGATAACAACAAATTATAATATTAACTGTTTTTAATAACAGCCAAATGCAATACACGCTTTAAAAATTTTGCACAAATGGGAACAATAGTCATTTCCAGATTTTTCGGCATTAAATATAATAAATGAAAATCTCTTAATAAGGACTAAAATTTTCTACAAAATTCGCAGATATACTGCGTATTTACGCGATCGCGAAGTAGGTATTAATAAAGGCCCTAACGAATATGGAAGAAATTAAGGTTATTGAAGAAATCGATCAATAAATGTGCTGATGTTAATACACTTATCTGAGGCAGCACCTAGAGAAAGTGCCTAAAACTTCAAGCCGATTGAACGAGATTGCTTTTCCAATTTGCATATAAAGTACCTAGCCATACATTTTCATGATCAGATATCTCTACGGCTCATTGCTACAATCCAATTTATCTAATGTAAATTAAAGAACATTTCACTTGTTTTGATTGAGGTAATTTATAAATGAATAGGTTTACTTGGCTGGCTTTTTTTGTCTTTTGACGTGAATTCGATGAACGTTTTTTCCGGGGGTTGCTTAGAAAAATCGTGAGCCTACCTACTTCGTCGTGTACGGCCAAAGTTTAACAGATTGAAGACTGTGCATATGACGGCAATACATAAATCAGCTTTTTTGGCAATAATTAAACAATGACGTCAAACCTTCAGATTTTAAGATGACGTGGTTTAAAAGTTAGAGGGGGGTATACCTCGGTTCAATGCACGGAGCTACTCCTGAAATAAATAACACATTTCAGTAAAAAATCATTAGTATCTACCCAGATGTGTGGAATTTGAGGCCTGTGATATACGGACGGAATGACGGACGAGTTTATAAGGGTTCCGTTTTTGCCATTTCAATACAGAACCATAAGAAATGCAGAGCCTGATAACAAAGAAAAGCAAAATAAAAAGGCATAAACCAATTAGCGATCGACCAAAAGCACTCTTGGGTGCGAAAAGGGATTGCCGCTACGGTGTGAAGAAGAAAAGAGCTCGAGAAAATCAATGCAGCTCAAATTAGGTTGGCCAAGATTGTCAACGCCGACTACAAATTTGCACGGGTCGAGTCGACGAGCAACCCACCTTGAATCAGGCGCTTGTAACCAACTGGAATGTTTCTATTGATGTGGATGATCCGGTGGAGATAGAAATTATAAACTTACTACTTACCAATACTGACAGTGGGGGAAATACCTACTTACCCTACCAACAAGAACATTCGGTTTGTTGCGTACGAGTACCTATGTCGATATATGCGTTTAGATCATTTTGCGGTTAATGCATTACAAGTCTATGATGTTTTTTTAGGGTTCCCTACCCAAAGGTTAATTAGCGGAACCCTATTACATAGTATTATATAATCTGTGCTATTACTAAGACTCCGCTGTCGATGCGTCCGTCTGTCACCAGGCTGTATCTCATGAATCGTGATAGTTAGACAGTTAAAATTTTCACACAAGATGTATTTCTGTTGCCCCTATAACAACAAACACTAAAAAACAGAATAAAATTAATTTTTTTGCTCGTTTTTGATAACTGCAACAGGCAGACGCTTGAAATATTCACAGAATATTTAGTTAATATTTACTTTAAAATTAAATAATTAAATTAAAATAAAACAAATTTTTAAGGGGGGCTCATATACAACAAACGTGATTATTTTTGCCGTTTTTATAGATTATGGTACGGGACCCTTCCGAATCCGACTCGCACTTGGCCAATTTTTTTTTTAATAATAATTTTGTTTTGACATAATAATAAATTTAGGTCATTAGGTATGCGTCTGCGTATTTAGCATCTGTTTTTTTTTAATTTTATCTTGATATTCGGCATTTCGATAAAGGTGACTATCACTAACTTCGATTATGAAAAGGACACAACTGGACAACTGGACACTCATACTATATATTTTTTACAAGCTTACCCTCCACTTTTAGCCATATGCTGATATTCTGTCATGACAGCAAAAGCAAGTGAAATCATGAGAACAGTTCAAATGTTACTAAGTACCTACCTACTTCAACTTCCGGCTATTTAGATTTCACTACTCAGACTTGTTTGACTTGAAAATATAAGGATGAGACCAATGTCTAGCAGTAGACTTTTAGTGGCTGATATAATGATAAGGTGTGAACAAGGTTATTTTATTAGATAGTCCAACCACGATCAATCATAAAATTAGGGTGCTTAGTGTTTTTTATACCTATAACTCTATAATTCTAATTTCTTGTAGTTCTGAACAGAGGCGGCTCGTGACAATTTTTAGTGGGTGTTCAATAAAAAACCATAGGAATTGCTTAAATGCTCACTTTTTATTATGAATCTATTTACTCACTTACAAATTGTATGTTATGTATATTGCGCGTATGTTTTCGTGCCACATTTTTGTGGCCCTTTGCCTTTATTTCAAGCTGAATTACTAAAATCTTTTTGCACTGTTTAATCACATTTTATTTTGCCTACTTATTAGACAATTACAAACTGTTTATGTAAGTACCTGCTTAGTTCCTGGAAGACCAAACTACGCTCGTTTTTATTACAACGCCATCTATTGTCAAGTAGCTATAGTGTTGCTGTGTCGGTAAAAATAATAGTATTACTACCCGCCCATAGATGTCAGGATATTTTTCAGTTCATCATTGCCTAAAAACACGGATAAACGACATTTTCTAAAAATGGAACCTTACTAGATCGATTTGTCAAATCTAAAAACATATTGTTTATTAATTAGATAAAATATTATTAATGGGAGTGCGCTGCACCAGCGTTGCTTAGGGCGAGCCGCCTCTGGGTGTGAGACTAATTTTCTAGTTGGGACACATACCTATTTAGAAAAAAAAACTTTCATTCACTTTCATCTTCTTATTCCTTGTACACACTTTTATTTATCCTTATTTTCCATAGATCCCTTGAGAAAAGTCCAAATCCAAACACAGGGCAATATTGCATCTGATAATTCTTTATTTCTTTTATATTTCAGTGTTTATACGCCCTATTATTGAGCATAAAAGTAAGACTTGCAACGCTTTTAATAAAGCCAGGGGGATTATGTTAACGCCTGACGATTATCTCGTGAGCGGACATTGCTCAAAGGGACGCTTTTGCTAAAGATTAAAATACTTAGGAGTTGTTTTTACTTCCTTAATAGTGCAAAGGTATTTATTAGCTGTTTTATTAGGTACATAGGTAAATATTTTAAATAGGTCATTATATTATGATTGAAAATAATCCATAGATACTAATATTATAAACGCCAAAGTAACTCTGTCTGTCTGTCTGTTGCCTCTTCACGCTTAAACCGCTGTATCGATTAATATGAAATTTGGCATGGAGATATGTAGTTTGAGTCCCGGGAAAGAGACATGGTACTTGAAAACGTCATGCGTGAGTGGTTTTTCTTTTATAATTGAGCACTTGCCGGTGAAATACTACATCGATAACCAAATTTAGGGGGGTTGGAACCGCGGGCAAATTTGGCATGGAGATAGGGCAAAAGCTAATAGATAATAAATAGTACGGAACCCTATTGTCACAATGTTGAAAACGGTTTTGATCGGTTTTCTACTTTCTACTTTTTATTTGGTAATATACTGATTGTGAGTGCCCTTGGTGTATATGTATTTTAGTATTACTATTTTAGTTTACGTATATGTACAATTATATAACAATGAAGTGAAAAGTTTTCAAGTTTTTCTTAGATTTACATTTTTAAGTTTATCTACATTTTCCAAATAAATAAATTATTACCCAAACAAGATAGTATAATTTCTACTGGGCTTTCGGAAGTTTAACACAATGGATGTGCAACTAAGCCGACAAACAAACCGACAAAAAAACCGTCAAAATATTGAGAAGTTGACCTCTACTAATTCTAATACTCTTCGCTACCTCTTAATATTTTTTTTATACATATTATTAATGTATTTTTTATAAGTAATAATACACTATGGAACACACAGCTACATTGTATTATCTTTAAACATGATTTCTACGGTGGTACCTAAATTTTGCTTTATTTTACCAATTTTCCCTATTGAGTACTTTTTACGGTTGTTTGGAGTTCCTTCCAAGAGTTTTTAGAACATTGGGTAAACAGTGTTAATGAGATTGCACAGATTATACCTGATATTGTTTACCTAAGTTGTTATTGGAATAAGCTTGTTAGAGGGGGATCTTGAATTAATTGGATGAAACTTCTGCTAAAACATCAAGTGCTCTAAACTAACACAATAGCTTTTCCTTCAAGCTTTTACCTATTCATAATCTACACTAATAAGTAAAATTTGCTTGTCTATCTGTATGTAGGTATGTATATTTTCACAGTTTTTTTACAAACGGCGTAATCAGCGGCTGGATACACTCCCATATCTCATGCGAATAGCCTCTTTTTTACGACTAGGTACTTTAGCCCTGCGTGACAAGGGGTGAGCCTATCGCCTAACCCTGGCGCTGACGCAGTGTATCTCGACTAAGGTGGTTTTATATATGTCTCATACGTCGTAAATAACCAGCGTTAAAGTAATATGTGGTTAAATAAATTTGACGGTAAAACGACCTGGGGCACAATTATATACCACCATTGCCAGTTTGTCTATCAGTGATAGTTATAAACAAAATATAAAATAATACATATATCACTATCAGTTCATATTTGAAACCTTCAATCGAATCGATCATTTTTGCAATTTTGTGTTTCTCCTTTATATATATATAGTTTAACTAACTTTTGTTTCAGGCTCCGCTACGCACGTTTCGGTCGTTACCGCGGGATCATTATGGCAGTGGCGATTAATCTTTGAATTTATCAATAAAAATCCGATTTAAAAACATCGTATATTTAAAAAGAAATTTTTATCACAATCCATTTATAAAACACAAAGAAATCAATCAATTTGCATTTATTTCGGCGAATTAAGCCGTTTTCAATGCAATTATTACAAATAGTATTAAATAATATGTATATACAACTTATTCTAGTTTCAGAATAATAATCATAAAGTTGACAGTTGTAAGGTCTGTGTTTTGACAATTATGTAGAACAGTCAAAAAAAAAAATTACTTTTAATGGCATATGTTGAGACCAGGGTCCAAGACACCAGATATATGAAAATTCCCAGGTTTTAAGTTCAATTGAAGTTATAGGAGCATAGAAATGTTTTACTATACGTACACTATAGCATTCATTGAATTTTTTGTTATGTGTGGCAGCGTGTGTAGGGATCGGAAGTGGTGATGAGGTTATTGAGTTTGTAGTAAATCTGTGGTTGTTCATAAGTATGTGTAGAGGGGTTGTAGTTTCACCAATGTAAAAACAAGGACAGTGTTTACATTCTAGTATATATATACAGCACTTGCT
Source organism: Apoda limacodes (assembly GCA_946406115.1). NCBI lineage: Eukaryota > Metazoa > Arthropoda > Insecta > Lepidoptera > Limacodidae > Apoda > Apoda limacodes. Next base: position 8,440,111 of record OX291546.1, read on the forward strand.
TTTACAATTAATGTTTCTTTGAGTTATGTAGTATTTTGTGGTATTTGGTGTATGAATAATAGGGTCAGTATTTATTATTGGGCCAGTTTCAGAGCTTCTGTTCCAAATTAACACCAATATTTTTTTTCACCAAAAGTTTATTTTATAAGTGTACAACCATAAAACAGTTCTTACGGTTTGTACATAAAGGATAACAGTTTTAGGTACGTTTGTTAAATGGCGCATTATTTTTAATGATAATCGATTATTTTTATTGAATCATTTTATATTACTTCGTCGCGATCATCGAAAATGTAATATCGATTGAAACGTGCTTCTCACTTGTCACATTAAGCTGACAGCTGTCACAGGGGACTTCGTGGGTGGAATAGGGTATAGGTAATAGTAAGATACCTATATTATGTAAAAGGCGAACGGACTCAAGACCTGCATAAATATGATAAAGCATAAAGAAAATTCGGATATTAGGTAACACAAAACGAAAAGAGTGACGAACAACAAGTAAACCTGACTAAAAAGAGGTGTGACGCGCTTCCAAATAACATAACTTTTAGAGATAGATTCTAGAAAGTCTTTTTAATACATTCGAAACACTACTTAATGCCTGCTGACATGGTTGTCATTTTGACATTGTTAAGACAGTCTAGTCTATGATGTGTGTGTTCACACTCTTTGGTAGGCAACAAATAAAGTATAAACGTTATGGCATTTTTAAGAATAAAAACAAGTAAGTCGGTATATTAGTACTCTATTCATATTTTATTACTATTACTAATTTATTATTCTATAATAACCATATTTTTTCTTTAGGTTTTTATTATTTCTTCTTCGTCTTCAATCTTTAGATAACCAATCTGCTTAAAGTATCTTAGATTTACTTCCATACAGTCCAAGCCAAAACCTCGTAAAACACTTCTAATTAAAGACTTTAAGGGATACGAAAGGCATTTGTTAAATGACAATAAAAATGTAGCTGGAAGGGCTAAAACTAATTTAAAAATTAACACCAGAAACTCAACGGTGGTGTCATTACTCTTATTGTCCAACAAGACATTGTCTGTCTCTTATTGAAAACTAATCATCGTTCGGAGCCAACTAAGGTAATTATTTAAACTAATGTTAAATTTTCTCATTAAAAAGTTGCAACGTTTTGTTTAGTCGTTAATTGCTATTTCAAATTAATTTATCTCTGTTAGTGAGCTGTCCGTTCTAAGTTGAATTTATGAATTTAATTCTACGAATTTTGGATGCAAAAACGCCTTTTAGAATAATTAGGTAAAGTAGTTATTGTTTCAGTAATTAAAGTATCAAAATAGCTTGTTGTTTAAAGTTTTTTATGATTTTGTTTTGTAAGCTCAATATTTTTTAATTAATAATATAGTTTGATAAGATATAAGAATTACCAAGACTATTTTAGGCAACTTAAAATAAAAATCACTAACAGTCGTGTTAGTTAACTCTGGGTACTACGTACCAATAACTTTAGTAGAGTCTCTAACAAAAATGCAAAGGGTCAAATTACGGTCGATATTTTGATCTGATCGAAAAAAGTCAAGACATCATATTGCGTAGGTTCTGGAGCTCGAACTGAGTTTTTAACGAAAAATGCGAAGGATCAAATTGCGTACTATATAGCTAGGTCTGACTTTAACGAAAACTGCGAAGGGTCAAATAACGACCTACTATTGCCTAATCTGAGTTTTTGATATGTTATTTCGCATCAAATTACGTACTGTTGCTTGATCTGAGTTTTAACGAAACATAAAATTACATGCTTTATTTGTTTTAAAATTTGTTCTGATTTTTTTTCATAAGTGGAGTGTATTACACAAGGTATTACTTTTAAACTAACAATTTAATAATTACAAAGTTGTCTTGATTTTGAATTTCTTTTCACCGTGCATTTGCGAGTAACTTCACTCAGCTGCTTGAGGTATTTTCTATAAAATCCATACTAATATTATAAATGCGAAAGTAACTCCTTCTGTTCGTCTGTTACCTCTTCACGCTTAAACCGGTGTACCAATGAAATTGGCCATGGTGATATGTAAATTGAGTCCCGAGAAAGGACATAGGCTACTTGAAAACGTCAAGTGTAAGTTGTTTTTTTTTCTATAATATATAATGAATATTTTTTCTATTGAAATTGAAATCCTACACCGATAACCAAAAGGCAAAAGCTAGTTTAATAATAAATATACAAATTAAATTATTAAAAATATATACATATATTAAAAACATAAATATACATATATATATTTATAAATAATCGAAATGAATAAAATGAAGTGATGTATGAAATAAAGGTTTATAAACTAGGAGTTAAAGTAAGAAACGAACTTTGGGAAAACGTGTTATTCAGTGATTAACTTTGTTTCTCAGAATGTTAGATTTGTGAAGGTTTGAAAGCTAAATAATCTTAATTAGTGGACTCAGGTCGCATAAAAGAACTTTAGAGGCTGATCATGTTTCGGATCAGATTCTAATATACCACAAACAAACGAAGAAAAGTGACATTCGGGGACATACTTTATGATTGCACTATAGGAGGTAAAATGGGGGTTGGAAGTTCGTTAAGGAATCCATATTTTTTTAAGTTTAATGCGTAAAAATTAGTATTTGGTCTTAAGGTTGAAAATAATGATAATCCCCTAAAGGGCAAATAGAGGATGAAATTTTAATGATTATTCCGATTTATTTGTAAGTAAAACCAAGCTTTCTTTTTAGTCAAACGAATACTAAAATAAGCTAGTGTATTATAAAACCGTATATAACAGTTTCTAAAGCTTCTAGCTTTTGATTTATTTCTGACTTTACTAACTTGACTATTTGTATAACCTTGGTGACAAATCAATTATGGTACCATAGATATTATACTGACTATAAAACATAATCCTATCGTATTTGGGTTCTATGGATTTGTATCAACAAATACTAAAGCTCTTAATTTTGTCAAGGGTTTGATGATGGAGCCGGAAGGTGGCGTGGAGTCTTTATTCTATTGATTATTATGGTCTTATATAATTAAATATAATAGAAAAGTAATTCAATAAAAAACCGGCCAAGTGCAAGTCTGGCTCGCGCACCGAGGGTTCCGTGCAAACTTATTATATATGTTGTTGTATATTATTAAAAATATTTTTATTATATGATGTAGCTATAAATTTACGGTTTTCGCAATTTTTCCTTTATCTGTGCTATAAGACGTTGCTTCTTACCAAATTTCAAGATTCTGAGTTCAGGGGAAGGTTTTGATTCCCTTGCGAGTTTCGAAAATTTGCGGCATAAACGGCTGTATCTTTTGATTGCGTTGGCTTAGAAGTTTGATTTTTTTCACAGCTTTAAGGGACAGTAGACCTGAGTATTTGATATAAATTTTAGCTTGATACCTCCACGAGTTCCTGAGTCAAACGGATGGACGGACGGACGGACAGACGGACGGACAAACAAAGTGATCCTAAAAGGGTCCCATTTTTTCCTTTCGAGGTACGGAACCCTAAAAAGGAGGAGATTATTTGTCAATTGGTCAGCATTTCTTTAATGTATGTCCTCTTATAACTTTGTTGTTTGTGAACCGATATTGGCGGGTTATTGGTAAGGATCGATACAGAAAAACACAAAGTTACAATAATTGCGAATGAAAATAAAAATAAAAGCAATTGCAATTCTATCATTAGTGGCTACTTAGATGATCTATTGGAATGTTTGTTTACTTTGTTTACATTACGTGCCACCATTTTTTTTAACCCCCGACAGAAAAAGAGGGGTGTTATCCTATATTTACATTGTAAGTATTCCCTTGATTCTATATAATAAAGTCACATCAGGCATTTGCCAGATTTTAATGTGTTCGTATTGTCCTTCGCTTAATCGATTTATTTGAAAGAAAAAGCTGACATTAAAAGTGCACTTGTCGGAGGTAGCCTCGGGGAGCCATGTCGTTGAATAACGCTTACTGCGTCGAGGACGCCGCTTGGTCCCCCACTTGACTCTTACATTTAGGATCCCACTTGACATTTACAGATATTAAACTATATAGGACTTTGTTTTCACAATTAATTGATTTTGTACGTATGCAAAAGTACGCAATATCCACAGAAGTTCTTTTGAAATAAAAAAAATTTAGATAAACTACTAAAAAAAATCGGCCAAGTGCGAGTCGGACTTGAACACGAAGGGTTCCGTACCATTATCTATAAAAACGGCAATAATGTTGTTGTTGTATGGGATCACCCTAAAATATTTTTTTAAATTGTGTTTTTTAGTATCCGTTGTTATAGAGGCAACAGAAATATATCTTCTGTGAAAATTTCAACTGCCTAACTATCACGGTTCATGAGATACAGTGGGTGACAGATGGACGGACAGACGAACAGCGGAGTCTTAGTAATAGGGTTCATTAGGGTTAATTTAATTGTGTCGGTGGTGATTCATTACGTGAGCCACCTAATCCATATAAATGAATCTCATTTCTTAACATATACGAACAATCTTCTAGGCTAGGTTTATTATAAATACCTAGCTTTATTTCTAAACAAATAAGAACAATGTCATTTTCTAGACTTAGTTAAACAACTTAATAAATTAAGCTTTGTTTCTAAACATATGAATAATTTCATCTTCTGGGTTAGGTTGATTATAAATAACTAACCTTATTTCGAAGCATATAAGAACAATTTCATCTTTTCTATATTGATTCTTAAATATATTTTTGAAACTTTTAAATATTTTTTTCCTTTTGGCAGCTCAACCATTTAAAGGGAAAGGTAGATTGTTTTAGTAGATGAAAAAAATCTATCAACTACTTAAAAGTATTAAATAAAAATAAAGTTAAAAAACTAAAACCTGATCACCGAAAAAAGAACTGAAAAGTATGAAATAAGAAAATATTCGTGTCAGAAATCATAGCCTAAAATTCCTGTTGTTCAGTGCTTTTTTACCAGTCACTGTTTTAATAGACAATTTAATTTAATAGACAATTTACTGTATAAAAAATATAACGAACGGCAGGTAGTAGTATATAATGTTAAATTAAATAAAATGGTTTAAGTCATATTTTCATCTTGAGGCGTGAGTCAATTTAGTACTATATATACCTATAGGCATGATCCTTTTGACTTTAAGAACTAAATGGAACGCGATGATGAGCCACACCTCTAAAATGTTGGCTTATTTATTATCATCTGGAATACCCAAGTTAATTGTGTTGTAATAATCTTCAATGAAATCTTCTAACATTAGAAGCTTTATGTTTCATAACAGAAGTCAATAAAGCGGTTCCACAGGATTAAGTAGATAGAGGATTACCTATTGGATTTTATTTTATGTCTTAGCTTATCCACCAAGGGAGGTCTAATAGTAAAATGTTTAATAATCAGATGATAATAACTAAGTTTTGCTTAAATTAGATACTAAAGTGACACTCTTGAGCACAGGCTATAGAGCGTGGTGTAGAGGTAGTGCGTACTACAAAAATGTCACGATTACTACATATTGTTTTTTTCACAATCTTAATTTTATCTTTTATATGTTCACAATAATATTGATTGTTTCACCAAAAAAAGTAACGTTCACAAAGTTAATACTACTATTAAAAAAAATTGGTCAACATTAAAAATCAATTAATTCCAGATTTCGAGATTGATTGATTGCGATTACAAGCTTAGAAATACTATAGACAATCGCAAGGAATTTTCTTAAATGGAGAATGGAGCCTCTATTTGCTAAACTCAGTGTCAAAAATTTCCGTCGTAATCTTAGCCCCATTTATAGCTCTAGATTTCTCCCTACTGATTTATCGTCAGTTAATCAACTATTTTATCCTTATGCAAATTGTACGAAAGTTGTAATGTACAATATGATGAAATAAGTCCGTATTTTTCGGTACCATCAATAAATATACCAAGTCCGTCGAAGTCGAAGTTAATTTCCTTTCTCTGAGAATGTTTCTTTGTCTTCTCCTTTCTCTCTACAGAATATATTTCTTCCACTCTATATATAGTAGATCGAACGACCATAGCTTAGAATCATGTACAAAAATATATTTTTAGTATATTTCTGTTGTGGAAAACGAGGCGTTACCTACAGGAGATGTAGTAACTGTCAATCGTTTCAAAAAAAAAAGTAGGTACGTTGGAAAAATAACGTAAGTTAAACGTAACCAATGAATGAATGTATGGTGAAATTGCATATGCGTCCCTATAAAACAACTTCTATTTTTCTATAATTCTACTCGTATAACTTCTATAAAAATTATATAAATCTATAAATAAAACATGTTTTATTGTAAACTATATTTTGCCGGCGGCTCCGCCCACCCTAAATTTGGTTATCGGCGTGGAACTCCTTAATTAACTCATTAATTATTATACTGATGACGTTTGCGCTAGCAAGCTGTAGCTATAGCTATAGTTCGTTTAACCTCGGTTATAGTTATTCCCGCGGGAACTTTTGAATTTTAAAAATTAGCCTATGTCTCTCACTCTCTATGTCACTCTCCATTCCTTCAACTGTCTCCACTTAAAAAAATCACGTCAATTCGTCGCTCCGTTTTGCCGTGAAAGACGGACTAACAAACAGACACACACATACATAGCAAATTTAATGTATAATATGATTAAACATATATCCAAAAGACACTAGTCGGCTAGTCTTCCATTCCTAACGATCTTAGTATTTTGGGTCAAATGGGCAAGATGTACTTTGGAACTCTGTGACTCATCTATTTATATACTTTTCTTATACTCGCATATTGATATAGAACAACAAAAAAGGAATCACGTACCCTCCCTTGTGATTCAATTATTGTAAGTGCTAAATCATGTCGTAAAGTAATGTGGTTATATAATAACAAGGCAATAAATACCGTATTTATTTTGTTATCACTGACATAATCACCATTTATTCTTATAACGAGTTTAGCTAATTACAAAGCCGTAAGTAAATCATGTGTGTGAATATTTCCATAACATTACCTTTATTATATTATTATCTGTTACACTGCTTTGTGCCCTACATCTTACGGGATTTATGAGTATTTTTACTGTAATAATTGCTTAGATTAGGGTGTTGGACCAAATTGGTAAAAAGAATTGTCTGGATCGCAAAAACTGATAATGAAGAAATCAAATACATACCTTTTTTTATACCACTTAGGTGGCAAATCAGCACACGGTCCGCCTGATAGTAAGCGGTCACCGCGGCCTATGGACGCTTGTAACACCAGGGGTAACACTCGTGCGTTGACGACCCTTCAAAAATCCAATAACTTCTTTCTTGAAGGACCCCATACTGTAGCCCTTGCAGAAAACCTTGGCAGGGAGCTCATTCCACAACTTCGTTCGCGGGAGGAAGTTTCTCTGAAACCGCACTGTACGCGACCATTTAGGTTCTAAAGTGTGAGAATGAATTCCCTGCCGACGGCGCGCGGTGCGATGGTAGAAAGTAGCCGTGGGCATCATTTCGAACAATTCCTCAGAACACATCCCATTGTACAAGCGGTATAACACACCCAGGGAGGCAAAGTCTCTCCTCAGACTTAAGGGTTCAATACGGCAAGTGAATTTGGGATCGTCGACAATTCTCACAGCCCGTCGTTAAACCGAGTCAAAAGGGCCAAGCTGGTATCCGGGTGCACCCGCCCAGAGATGGCAGCAGTACTCCATGGGGGGCCGTACTTGCGACTTGTAAAGCAGCAACCTCTGCCCCGACGTGAAGTACTGCTTCGCTCTGTTGAGTACACCAAGTTTTTTGGACGCAAGCTTCACCTTATCTTGTAAATGATCTCGGTTCAAACATAGCTGGAGATGTCAACACCAAGGATCCCAATGCTCTTGGAGATGGAGAGGGGAGTGTTTTGGAATTGTGGGACTACAGTGAATGGGGTTTTCTTAGCGGTGAACGTGCAGACTTGTGTCTTTGTAGGGTTAAATCGTAGCAAGTTTACCCATCCCCAGTCAGAGACCTTGGACAGTGTGGTCTCGATTTGAGACACAAGTTCTTCACGTTTTTCTTCCACAACGGAACGAGGGACGCTTGCACGGCCCGTGTAATAGGCGTCTCCAGTACTGTCATCTGCATAGCAATGCATGTTGTTCATGTCCAACATGTCATTGATATGCAGTAGAAACAGCATAGAAGACAGCACAGAGCCTTGCGGGACACCAGCATTAATGTCCATGCTATCAGAACAACTACTGTCAACTACGGTTCGTATGCGTCTGCCGGACAAAAAGCTAGCCACCCATTTCTACAAACCCTCGGGCACTCCGTATGATCCGGTCAAGGTTAAATCCAGTCTGTCTGTCTGTCTTTCTGTTCAATCTTTATTGGGGTCTATTTTTATTGAACCCATACACAGTGCTGACATCATTTGTTCAGAATATAAGTTATTATGTATCGTTAAATGGTAATATCAAATTTAAAACTTAAAGTGGTTATAATGTAAGTTTTAAAGTAAAACAACAAATAATAAAATCTATTTAACTGCGAGTCAGGCTCATGCATTATGTGGTGGTATATACGGGACCTCGATACGCGAATCCGATTCGTACTTGGCTGTTTTTTGTTTTTTTAAGGACTTATTCGAATCATCCATTTTTTTTAACTTGCTAAGTTATCAAAGGGCTTTAGAAAGACGGAAAAGTTTAATTGTTATTGTTCTACTTTAACCATTTCGAAGTACGCTGAGGAACTTGAATTACAATTAATGACTGTCCTTAAAACAGTTTTCCTTTGAACATTCATTTTATTTCTATTTCTTTTTTGGGTTTTAATAACATTTTAGTAACTTTTTTTATTACAATTGTATTTTTAGAATTGTTCTTACCGAATTTTCCTGTAGGTATATAGTATCACCACGTGACGAAAAGGTAAAAATAAAGGGCCGACGACATAAATAGGTGCGTGTTGTACCTACGCGGTCCCTGGGACCCTTCTCCTGTGTCCTGTGTTCGTTTTAGTGATTTTAATGACGAATTATTCGTGAAATTAAAATCTTAGTAGTAAAATGTTATTAGAAGCAAATACAAGCAAAACAAATGAATTATTACATTCGAAACACAAATAGACAAGCTTAGAATTAAAATAAATTTGAATTTGAAATTCTTAACCAAACGCCGGCTTTTTGCGACTAAAGTGGCCAGTTCTATAAGACATCAATTTCATATGTAAGGTATATTTACTCATTTAGTTTTCATCGTTCTTATTTTTAAATAGAGATTACTAGATTACGTTAGTAAACGCACAATATCGTACCTATGTTTCTTGATAGTAGCTCAGCATTTATAGTACGTACAAACATATCTACGACCTACGACGTACATACGTTCTTATTAACAAATAAGCAGAATTATTTTTGAAACGTTATCGAGTACAAGTATTTTCAGGCACAAAAAGTGTTGAATTCAAAATTTGGCGATTGATATGGCGTGTAAATTGGCGTTGTTCAAAGGTGCCTAACGCACAATTTCTCTGTTCAGGTCGTAGCAGAGCATTCGCTTCAAGCTTTTACGCAGTGTTATATCTTCAGAAAACAATATTAGCATAATATCAACTTACATTCTACGAACGATTACAATAATTCTTTTAGCTTAGAAATTAATAAAAAAACAATAAATAGGACGTAAAGTCTGCATTTCACATGTTGTGTGACTTGTGTAACGGCCATTAACTACGAAACGTGTCGGTAACAGCTGTAGCAGACGCTTGTGAGTTAGTACGTCTGTGACGTCAACAACCTAAATAATATCGGGCTTGGTACAATAATATAATATTACGCCATAATATCGGGTATAATATGTATTAAAGATAATTTTATTTACCTTTATTTTCGACTCCGCTTTTTTATGGTATAGAGTGCGTAATGTTTTTTGTAACCATGTTACTTAACGCATATTATAGTTCATAAAATTTAGCATGAGTTCCGCGACATCTGTATTAGTATATTTATATATGCACTAGATTTTGACAACGGCTCCGCCCGCCCTAGATTTGGTTATCGGTGAGAAACCCTTTAATGTTTTTCATAGCTATAGTTTAAGCACGGTTATAGTTATTCCCGCGGGAACCTTTGAACTTTTGGGGACAAAAGGTAGCCTATGTTCTTTTCCAGATCCTAATATATATGTGTGCTAAGTTTTTTCCCTATAGACGATTGTCGGATGAGGGCTAGACTGAAATGGAAAAATGTATCCAACTGTTTTTACATAATGAATAATTAACTTTTTTTTTTTTTTTTTTTTTTTTTTTTTTATACCACTAAGGTGGCAAACAAGCTTACGGCCCGCCTGATGGTAAGCGGTCACCGTAGCCTATGGACGCTTGCAACACCAGGGGTATCACTTGCGCGTTGCCGACCCTTCAGAAATCTAATAACTTCTTTCTTGAAGAACTCCATACTGCAGTCCTTGCAGAATACCTTGGCAGGGAGCTCATTCCACAACTTAAGCGTTCGCGGGAGGGAGTTTCTCTGAAACCGCACTGTACGCGACCATTTAGGTTCTAAAGTGTGAGAATGGATTCCCTGCCGATGGCGAGCGGTGCGATGGTAGAAAGTAGCCGTGGGCATCATTTCGAACAATTCCTCAGAACACAACCCATTGTACAAGCGGTAGAACACACACAGTGAGGCAAAGTCTCTCCTTAGACTTAAGGGCTCGATACCGCAAGTGAGTTTGGAATCGTCGACAATTCTCACAGCCCGTCGTTGAACCGAGTCAAAAGGGCCAAGCTGGTATCCGGGTGCACCTGCCCAGAGATGGCAGCAGTACTCCATATGGGGCCGAACTTGCGACTTGTAAAGTAACAACCTTTGCCCCGACGTGAAGCACTGCTTCGCTCTGTTGAGTACACCAAGTTTTTTGGACGCCAGCTTCACCTTATCTGATAAATGATCTCGGAACTGAACATCGCTGGAGATGTCGACACCAAGGATCCCAATGCTCTTGGAGATGGAGAGGGGAGTGTTCTGGAATTGTGGGACTACAGTGAATGTGAACTGTCTTTGCTTGCCTGTTACCTTTTTATGGTTAACCGATCCGCCAAACCGATCTCCATGAAATTTGGTAAGGAAATAAAAAGCAATAATAGCAGAAGAATTATCATACAGAGTGTCAAAAAGAATTGGGCTGAACTGCTGAGCCGGTTATAATAATAATTTGAATGTCGATTACCTTGGGGTATTTTACCATGGGCAAGTGTGAGACGGATTACCGCAGAGATGGTAAATAAGAATTTAATTGAACCGCTTAACTGATTTTTATGGAATTTAGAATGGGGATAACCTTAGCGAAAGATATCTATTTTAAAAACGTCTAGTGTGTGTCGGATAAGGGGTTCGTACCTTCTGTAATCGACTTCGAAAAGAACGGAAATCAGCTTAACCGCTAAACAGGTTTTGATAAAATTTGGTGTAAGAATACTTATTGAAGAAGGATATAGTAACTTAGAAACGTCAAACATAAGACAAATTAGCGCACTGAGAGTTTCGTATCGACTGAATAAAAAAATCAAATCTGTTTTAGCCGACTTCAAAAAGAAGATTGGGCAAGTTGTATTCGAAAAACGTCAAGTGTGGGTCGAATTAGTGTACAGAGGATTTTGTACTGAATGGAATTTTCAAAGCTTTTTTAATCAAATAAAAACTGTTTTTTTTTGGATCTAAAAAACTTCAAGCAAGTCTAATTAGTGCACTGAGGGTTAATTACTGAGCTCGTAAATAAAATACAGCGAAAAGAACTTTCACTTCCACTACATGTCTCGAGTCTTCTTTTTATTATTCTTTACAGTCTCGTTCAGGTATTCGATAACATAACAGTCCTATGAGTAAAAAAAGCCTCAAAATACGAGTCTGTTTCAATTCCATTTATTTATTTCATAAAAAACTCATAGGTACCATATAACTCGGTATTTAGTGCGCCTGGCATTCAGTTTTCAGGTCGACATAGATGCCCCGGGATAACATATTTACTAATGTGGTTCATTTTATCTTTTAGTTTATGTATCGTAGCTTGTATCGTTGTAGGTACCTACTATCTGTTATTTTGAGCATTTTCTAAGGTCTGTTGACTAAATATTTTGCCCCATTAGTGGCAACGTAACTTGCTTAGCTACATTAAGTTGCTGGAAGGGGGAACAAGTGAAAGAAAATGCACGAAAAAAAGGCGAAAGTTAATAGAAGGGTCGGTAGAGGCCTCTTGTAACCTACATATCTCGATCAAATAAAGTCCGATCACAAAAAAAGGTGACGTCAATGGTAACTTAAATCGAAAAAGGTCTATAAAAGCCTCATTGCAAGTAAATGAAGCGAAAGAAGTGTGCCTGGATCGTATAGCAAGTCGTAGTAGATATGTGGTATCTACCTACCCCTGATAATCTATACATATTGTAAAACTTAACGTCTCTTTGCCTGTCTGTCCGTTCATATTCTTTTCACACCTTAGCCACTGAACCGATTTTGATCCAATTCCATTTAAAAAACTTTGAGTGGAGGGGAAGGAGCTAACTGAGAAAAATTACAAGTGTGAGTCGGAATACTGCAGAGATGATCTCAAAAACTACAGCAAACTGTAATACTTCTATAATCAAGGAATCCCTCGCCGATTACTAAATTCAGCGCAGGCGGAGACGCGAGCAAATAGATCCCTTCACCCTTAAGGCTTGTACGTAGAAAATTTGTCAGTTTAGGAACAAATAGGCCATATTTTAAAATTACTTTTATAGGTCACACCCATAGATATAGAATGTAGCGTAGCGAAAAAATCCTAGGTATAACTTGTAAAAAAAACTTAATTTATAATATTAAATACTTATAGATACGAGTAAAAACTACTAAGTCCACCAATGTTCTCTTGTTTAAGCTGTTAGAGGCATTCTCACATATATTTTAGGAGGATATCAGCCTTTCTTTCTACGAGAAGACTGTGAACTGAATGTACTATTGCTTCGCAGCCACCCGTGCTGCGTTCATACAAAGTTGATGATGTTGTAGTAGTAGACTTACTCTAAAAAAAAATATCTGTCTACTTGCTAATTTTGCGACGAAGTGATGAAAAATAGAACCCATCTGATCGCACAGTCTTTTTTATTAAAGAAACATAGGTTTGCACAAAAAAATAAAGCATTGAATTGAGGTATAGAATTTCTTTAACTATTCCGTGGGTAGAATTTAGTCACATTACAAATTTTTGTAATGTTACTGAGAAGGGCTCCACCAGCAATCTTAATGCAGTGCACCACCATCTTCAGACTGCGCAGCCGTCCATTCTTTTGTAACGGCGACGCAGATATCTAGGCTACAAACTCGAATACAATTTTGTGAGTCGTGCTAGTGTATGTATGTTCGTCTGGGAGGATATCTACTGTCGCCGCTTTCATAGCCTTCAAGACAGGGACCTGTCGATATTGTGGGTGCGCGTAGATCACGGAGGCCACACCCGTATCTATATCTCGCATAGCGTTTGACATGGTCGTAGCTCGACTCTTTACGCACCTGAATGCCCAGGGTACACCAGCCAGCCTCGCCGTTCTCTCAGGACGTATCCCGAAGGACAGGCGAGAATCCGACTCACGAGGAGGTTACCTGGTACGAGCCCTAACCCGATCCATCTGGACCAACTAATTGGGGTCGTGTGTAACATTGTAAGTCGGCAGACTGGGTTAAAAGCGACAATTTTATGCACCGTACCCGTGGAGGCAGCTCTGATTAAGCTCAGAAGATCCTGACATCTGCGCAGCCGCAGTCACTGAGAGAATCCTCGCTGGTATGAAATGTTTTATTTCTAGCTAGTAGCTGCCGGCTTCGAAAAAAGACCGTAGTTTAATAGGTCTTGCATAAAAGCTAGAATTCTGAAGCAAACTGCATATGATGCTTAGATGACGGCTCGTAATAATAAGGATCCGAATATTAAAACGCAAATTAAATGCTGCCCTAAGATTCATTAAGAAAGCAACTGCCATAGCTAAATTCCAATTCATCGGCAAAATAGGTGGGCGACTTGCGACCTATCCCTCTGGGAGTTGTGCTTTCTGGTCGCTTGTTAAAGCTGCCTAAGGGAACTTTTGCCAGTCGTCGTAACCATCGCTAAGAAAGACAGATGGTCACTTGGCCCGTAGTGCAAAAGAGAAAGCTAATCTACCGGACAGTCTCTTTGCCTCTAACTCGAATAAAAACGACGAAGGCGCTGTACCACCTACGTGGTGCGGTTAGACTATGCCGGAAATCTCCATAACACAGCGAGAGGTCCGGCGGGCGTTGCTTTCTCTAGACGTTCATAAGTCGAGTGGGACAGACGGTATACTGTGCTCCTGAGTTCTGTCTTGTATTTACGCGCCTTTTGGCGCTTTCCTACCACACTAGGCAATTTCCGTCTTCATGAAAGACTGCGAATGTGCACCTGGTGCCCAAAAAGGGCGATAGATTAGGTCCGTCGAATTCTGGGCTTATCGCTATTACCTTTTTTCTCTCCAAGGTGATCTGGTCAGTGACCATCAATATGGCTTTCGCCACAGTCGCTCGACTGGTTACTACACCAGTCGCGCAAGCAACCCTTGTTCCGTTATGGAGTACAGGCATGGAGAACTTGTGTCTCAAACCGAGACCACTCTATCCAAGGTCACTGATTGGGGACGGGAAAACTTGGTCTGATTACTCTACCAAGACACAAATCTGCGCGTTCACTGCCAAGAAAACCCCATTTACTGTGGTCCCACTCCACACTCCAATAATCCAAGAACATTAGGACCCTTGGTGTCGACATCTCCAGCGATTTTCAGTTCCGAGATAATTAGGAAGAGAAGAAGCTGGCGGCTAAAAGTCTAAAAAACTTGGTATACTCAACAGAGTGAAGCATTACTTCACGTCAGGGCATAGGTTGCTGCTTTACAAGTTGCAAGTTCGGCCTCAATCGGAGTACTGCTGCTATCGCTAGGCGGGTGCACCCGGATACCAGCTTGGCCTTTTTGACTCGGTTCAACTGTGAGGATTATTGACGATCCCAAACTCAATTGCCGTATTGAGCCCTTAAGTCTGAGGAGAGACTTTGCTTCCCTACAGTGGGATGTGATCTGAGGAATTGTTTGAAATGATGCCCACGGCTACTTTCTACCATCGCGCCGCTCGCCATCGGCAGGGAATTAATTCCTTCACTTTAGAACCGAAATGGTAGCGTATAGTGCGATTTCAGAGAAACTTCCTCCCGCGAACCCTTGGGTTGTGGAATGAGCTCCCGGCCAAGGTTTCCTCTAAGGACTACAGTATGGAGTTCTTCAAGAGAGAATTTATTAGATTTTTAAAGGGTCTACAACGTGCGAGTGATACCCGGGGTGTTGCAAGCGTCCATAGGCAACGGTGACCGCTTACCATCAGGCGGATCAGCTTGTTTGCCACCTTAGTGTTATAAAAAAAAAGAGATCGGCCGAAACACTTATCAAGTTCTTCAGATGTTAAGGAGTGATGCCGTTTATGCCACCGCTAGAACCATTTGGAATAGACACTATTGCAATGTATTTGTCTTTGTCTTTAATTTGTAAGTTTTGTTAGGGGTCTGAAATAAGATTCGGTAATGGATGAGAGGTTAGCGGTAAGAGATACTTTGATCTAAGGCATTCCAGTGTCTCGTCATTATGGAAGGCGAGGGTGTCGTCTGAAAATATAATTCGAGCTGCATGTCGAAGTTTATCGTCCATGAATTTTGACTCAATTTTAGTTTTGACATTGTACTAAGAAAAAGGTTTATTATTTACATTTAGGTTATTTCATACTGCTCAATAAAAAAAATTATGGTTTTCTTTTGATCGAATAGTTAACGTGAATAGATTTTTCAGATTACTCTCACTACTCAAAAACAACTTTAGATAGTAGACCTCGTTAGCGACATTCTCGCATCTTTTGTAATTCTGTTAAATATAGGAGTAATACGATGTAACTTATTTAAAGTACCCTCGAAAGTTTTAGAAGTTTAAAAGAAAGTTTAAAAGCAGGTTGAAAGTTTAGAAGAAGAATGAGAATTTGACTAATTTGAACTCATATCTCATTTGACTCATTTGCCCTACAGTGAATATGGATAAAACGAAGGTAATGTTCAATGTCCATTTCGCGCCTCCACTGGTTGTTGTTGGGAACGCTTCTCACTAAGTTGTCGACGAATTAATATACCTAGGGAGAGTATTCCAGTTAGGTAGGTCTAACTTTGAGAAAGAGGTTAACCGAAGTATCCAGCTCGTCTGGGCAGCGTTCGGGAAACTACTAACAAAAATACTCGAGTGGCGACCACGGATCCGAAGACGCAGCGTGGTACGGCCTCCTACAGTGGACAGACGACGTCTGCGTCCGTTCTGTACCTACGTAACAGTAACTTCCTAATTCTGAAATGAACAATTTTGCACGTGGCTTTTAATAATTCCTTATTGGGTTTTAAAAGTTTATTAGGAATTATATATATATTTTATATACCTTGTATTTTACCCACGATTTCGCTTGAATTCGATTTTTGAAAAGCGATGGTCAAAATTGTAAGAGCCTGGTCTCATTTCCAGTAACTAAAAATTCATTTTGCTATGTTTTTCCCTTTTGAAATAAGCGGACACCCAAGTTCTACTACTGTGCCCAAATAGTGACACACAGACAGTGTTAAAGGGTATGTCTCAAAGGCTGTTTTTATACGAAGTCATTATTTGAATTCTTTTAAATTGGACAGTATGGGCAACTTTTTAACTAGACCGCTTTTGATGACATTTCTTACTTTTCAATTCTACAATGAACTGTAAAAAAAAGTTTTATACAACTCTTAATGTTTTTAAAAAGAACTGCAAGATGTATGACATCAAGTTAAAAAAAAATTCACTTACTTCAAAAATCGTAAGATTTTTTGATGTCTAGTTTTGATCTAGACTTAAAACTGGATAGATTTAAATGTAAAAAATTAGACATTGGCTATTTCTCTGCAATTCTTTTTTATAGTTTAATTTAAAACTTAAAAGTAGGGAATGTCAGAAAACAGCTGAAAAGTTCCCGGCACTGTCTTATTTAAAAGAATGACCCACTGTATATGTAGGTACCTATACCTACTTAGTAGGTAAGTTTTCATAACTACGTAGTCTGAAGAACAGTGAATCGAGCCCTTTGAGATTGATGCCATTGTCTGCACGTTCTATCTACCGCAGCCCTGGCTTTGTTCGACCCCAGGGAGAATACGAGTCAATGTCGACGGGAACTCTCATTTGATTAAACCCTATTCAACTATATAACTAAATATTTAACTACGTTTCATATATTTCAAATGTTTAGTTCCTTAATACCAAGAAAATTAATAAAAATATGTACATACAAATATAAAACGTAATCCTGCTAATATTATAAATGCGTAAGTTTGTGAGTTGGTATGTTTGTTACATCTTTACACAACAATAACAACTTAACTGATTTAGCTGAAACTTGGAATGGAGATATGGACCCTGAATACATGTAAATATTATCAAATAAGAATATGTTAAATATGAATATGAAATACCAAAAGTTTCCGACTGAAGAAACTGAATCCTACGTGGACGAATTATAACTACTTACAGCTGTACCTTGCCAAAGAAAACTTCCTTACTATGTTTTTGAAGCTCTGAGTGGCAAAGTAGCTATTAATATTATAATAATAGTATAAATTTGGAAATTTGTTTTCATCTCACTGGCTGATGGGAAAGAATTACCTTGTCGTTTAAAATCTGATTAAATCTGCTTGGAAAAGCCTAGTTTATCCGCTTGCGGTTTTTTTTTAAATTCTATAAAAACAAATATAATGAAACCGTCCGAAATGCGGTTCGTCCTTACTTATATATTAGTGATCCGTATATAACACTTCATTAAGGCTTGACCGCGAAAATACGCCGGTTTTGTGCAAATTTTATGGCTAAACTATAGCATCTAAAGGATTGAAAAAATATATGTTATAAAACCTTCTTTTGTCTAGTGCATTACCTTACTGAATGATTTTCATTTATTGTATTTAATGCAATAAAAAATCTGGAAGTGACCATTGTTTCAACACTTGTGTAAATTTTTAAAGCGTGTTTTGCATTTGCTTGTAGTGAAAGTTGGTTAAATAATTAGAATAGCTTGTTATCTAGTGCATTGAATCTAAATTGTAGCAAAAAGTCAAAAAATGTGACTACAAAACGGTAATAACGTTAAATTCCATACAAAAAATTAAAAGTTTCAAGGCGTCATTACGGTATAAATTACTTAAGAAGTTTATAACATATACATCTCATAGGAATGTATATGACATTATCTAATAATTTATAGTGCATTTACATACACAACGTAAGAATTACAGAAATTAGCTTTCTGGCCTATATCGCCCTCTTAAGTTTAATTTTTGATACTATTGCATTAAGGATAATGTTTTGTTTAATGTTATTTAATAGATAATTTATTGTAGTTTGTTAAATTGTTGTATGTAAACAAGAATAAATAAGTTTTAAGTATAATTTATGTTTTAAGAATTTAAAAATTGGGATGGTGATGCACCTTAAAAAAAGAAAAAGAAAGTTTAGTTGTTTTTACAATAAAAATATTACTTTTACTAAATAAAATTGAAGTTAATAATTAAAAAAACATAAGTAACTCCACCAGTAACGTAAAATTACCCAAAGTCGCGGGCACAAGCTAGTTAGTATATTATAATAAATAAGTTTTAAGTATAATTTTTGTTTTAAGAATTTAAAAATTGGGATGGTGATGCACCTTTAAAAAAGAAAAAGAAAGTTTAGTTGTTTTTACAATATAAATACACAATATAAAATTACCCAAAGTCGCGGGCACAAGCTAGTTAGTATACAAAGGTACCTACCATATTTCCTACACAGTATTAATAATCTGCAGTGGTTACTTTGTATAGCTTGTTTTCTTTGATCAATTTATTGAGCCGATTTTTTAGGGCAAAGCTCGTAAGGTTGTTTATTAAGGAAAATAAATATTTTCCACAAAAAAGACTAAAAGTCATGAATCCGTTGAAGTGATTTATTTTATTGGACGTTATAGTTCTCTTTTCTTATATTATTGCCTGAAGGTAAATGGTTTATGCCAAAGACAGAAAAGACAAGTAAAATGTAAGAAAGGTTTTTTTACGGGTTAGAGTAGAATCCTAACCATCGATATAAATAAACTTCAATGATGTACATGATATTTATTATGACACTTTTATAGCTTATGGTAGGGTCATGTCATACTACAAGTATATACATTATCTTCATATCGATGATATACATTTATACTGTATTTCTGTTCTTTAGAATATAGAGACTACTAACGCGATTTACACAATATGTATTTACTTTATGGACATATACCCAGGGCAGCAGTTAAGGGGGGGGCATTGTGGGGCAATGCCCTACCTTGAAATACTAATGCCCTACCCAGAAAGTACCATAAACTAAGGTATAATATATATAAATTGTTTTTCCGCACTATAAATTAATACCATTTTGCTCTTGATTCCCGCGATCCCACCCAACCACCTTCTACTTTAATTACTCACGCTCACAAGCAGGTAAAATAATGAAAGATAGAAAAATAACTTGCGCCGTACCCGTGCATGAAACCACCGCTGCCCTACCTTAGATTCAAGTCTAGCTACAGTATAGGTCTGTAACCTCCTTCTGAGAATAATAACCGTAAAGATTTACATACATACATAGCACAGCCTAAACATTTATGTCATTTATATAGTCGGCCATCGGAGGAGTCTAGATAGACAGAGCAATCGCCAGGTGCGCCGCAAGGCGAGCGTTCCTGACTATATAGTCTTTTTCTTCACATATGGCTATTCCGGAGCAATCCTGCCAGCTACAAGTTTTGTCGCAATGCCATGACTGTCTAGACGTTGTCGCAATTTTCCTAAACATCAAAGACGATGACCGACCGTATGGATGAAACTAGCTGCTCGGCTGACGTTGTTCTGCCCTTTCCGTTACTGGCATCCCCCGTCGCATCGCTCGCCCGCCCGCACCATTACATCGTTTTCGCATAAGTTTATTTCTGACTTTCTTTCTTTTTCCTCAACTCCTACAACTCGTAGCGTGATATTAAATAACTATAACCTCCCTCAAGAATTAGGCTATTAATTACAAAACGAATTTTGTGAATTCGACTTGTATTTCCAGAGATTTGCGCGTCCAAAAAAAAAAACACTTATAATAAGTAGTATAGATGAAGTTTTAGGCTGTAGGACGTAGGCCACGCGAGCAGTCCGCGACCGTTGAGTTGTTTGTAATATTATATTTTTTTTTGTTTGTTCTTCTTGTCAATATGACCTACAAAAGGAAGGATAATTTTGAGTAACCTTTTTAATAAGAAATATTAAATAAAAGACCGTGATACACTTTGTTAAACAGACATTTAATACTCTAAGAAAATAACACGATAAATAAATTATATTTTTCGTTATCTTTAAACAACATATTTGGTATATTTTCGATATTTATTCTTTTCTAGTTTAATAAAGATTTAATATTATTTATACAAAGTTACCTACTATCTAACAGTTCATCGTATATTAGGTACAGAAATAACAGTAAATTCCCTTATTTTTCGTGCAATTACCTTTAAAATAAACTATTGGTCACATTGATTAATAACTGCTTAAATGGCTCATAAGTAGATAAAGACTTATATACAAAGTACTGTTAGTAATCTCTTTTTTTTCTAACTTGTTATATTTTGTAAACAAACTCCTAACCTCAACATAACATAAAGATAACTATGATTTAGACTCAAATAAGAAAGCCAACTGCGTAAATTATAGTTTTTTTTTATAATAAATATTTTTTAAACAGTACACACAACGTCTTCCGGTCCAAAGCTGTGTTATGGATACAAGACAACGGATACAAATTGTATATTCTATTTTATTTGTAAATACATACATATTATACGTAGAAAACAACCAGTCTCAAGACAAACACAAATAATAAATGTTTATTTTGTGCGGGAATCGAACCCGCGGGCCGGGTCATTACCCACTGAGCCACGGAGATGACTAACTTTTTATTGGATTGTGTATTTCAGCTACTTCATATTTTGAGCCTAAATAATGTTTTACCTACTGTTTTTGAGGTTCGAATTTTGTTTGTAAAATAAGAGAGGTAAGAAATAATAGAGTGTACTTATATTGGAAAATAGTTCAAGATATTCGTAGTAAGTATATGTAGTAATTAAATTATCTTTTTAATACATATATAAATATAATCATTATCACAATAAAGAGTTCCATTTACTATAATGAAAGGCGTGACTAGATATTATTTTTGTTTACGATGAATCCGAATTAGATTTTTCCCATACAACCTTCGGTGCACTAAATATCCATAACTATATACATTTCACTATTTATATTGCTATTTATCAATTTCGACCTTTTTAGTGCATCTTTTCGAAGCCGGTTGTCTTTTTTTGTTATAAAGTTTTTTTTTTGATTTCATAAATTTATAAATTTAAGTCAGTATAATTTTTTTTCATTATTTCACTAGCATTGTTCGGAAAAGAATGAATCACGTACTCGTTTCGGACCGGTAACGAGTTAGTTATTAATTTTCACCGCGCGGACTCTGTGCTCGCGTTAGTCTCTCAGAACTGTTTGCGAAGCAAGGTTATCGCAGCTTGCTCGCACAAGTCTGTATACGTTGGTCAGTCCGTTACAGTTTGAATTCGGTAGCTTTGTTTGCGTCGGATAGTGAAACCCTTTAGAGGTGGTGCAGTGATATTGTGAGTTGATGGAATCTCATCATGACTGACTTCAGCTAAATCTCGACACCGGTAGAAGAGGCGCGGCCTCCCATCACCAACTAGTTCATACCCCACAAAAGACGGTACCAACACTACACACCACATTTACACATACAATACTCGTTAAAAACGGACCGGCATAGACCAACCGTAAGTACATAATTAGTTCGCGGCCCAATTTAGGGAACAAGCATTTTGCAGATGAATATTATATATATAACAACGTTTTGAGTAGCGAAATGTCCTTTAATAAATAGTTAAATCCTAATGCAGTTTGTATGAAAAAAAGATGTTCGGATACACTTTAAGCATATTTTTTTCAGATAACTAGTTAACAATTTCGTTTGGAGGTATTTATTATTGTTTCTTGTACAATAATGCTTGTCGTATGCGCCAAATATTTACAGTAAACATATTAATTTATATATGACAATATTCTTAGTACTTACTCTAAATAATAATTGAACGTCACTTTTCTAAAACATCAATACACAGTTATTTCCTAACTGTTCTACGAAACCTTTTGTTAAACCTCTTTTAAAATACTAATAACTTATTTAAAATAAATTATTTTTGACTAAATTTTTAATTTGGTTCCATTAAATGTCTTTGATGTTTTCCTCATATGACTACGCGATATGAAAAAAATACTTTTATTAATTTTCCTTGTTTATAATTTAAATAACTAATGTTATATGTACATACGGGCATTTAAAATATAACACTTCTATTTAATTATTAATAAATAATTATACTACACAACAAATTATTATAATGCATTTTGTAGATATTATTTTTAATTTAAAATTATAACCCATTTCGGTATACGCTAGGATCTAAATATTTCAATTCTCTTGCATTGCATTAAATGTACTTATATATTTTTATGTTATTTATAATATTATGATTATAATGTTACTAAATTATAATTAGCATAAAGGTTAATAATTTGATGGATGGCACTTTTTTGTGGCGTGGCTTTACTAACAGGGTGGTGACCACATCAAAACTACAGTCGCCATATTAAAATGCTGTAAACTTGTAACGCGACAGTAGCGACAGACACCGGGTCAGAATAGTTTGTTGCAGACTGTAGGATTGTACATGTCTATGCGGGGACTCTTGTTGGTTATAAAATGCAAAAAAAAATTTCTCAGTTATTTCAAGTAGACTATTTCTAAAACATTTAATGTTGTAAAGTGAATTGTGACGACGTTTGGATTTTGTTGACTTAATTACGCATAAAAGGCTAAACGGATTTGGATGAAGACCCTAGCTGTACCCTCGCCCTCGATAAAAAGCTATCATCATAATAATATCATCCTACAGACGTCAAGACCTTTGTAACTAACTAACGGCTTCCTGCAACCTCCGCAAAGTCTTTTATCCATCTGGAGAGGGGCCGTCCCATGCTGCGCTATCCCCCCTATTGGACATCGATTTTTCCATTTATTCTGCTGGTCCACTGCCACCTTAGCTTTATGAGAATTTAGCTTATCCTTTATTAGATTTGCATTTTGCTTTAATTCTAAAGATTTTCTCTTTTTTATTCAATCACGTAGGAAAACTCTTCCCTGTGCCATAAATTAGTACATTATCTACCTGCATGCTAAATTTTATCTAAATCCGTTCAGCTGAATCACAAATATATAATTCCAAACATTTATTATCGGCACAAAGTTTCACATTTATAAGTGGGATAAAAATACAGATGCAAAATAAATGATAATTGCGGCCATTATTTGTAAAATGTTACGTTTACGCTAATTTACGGACTCAAAATTAGAGATGAAATTAAAGATGCGTTCTGTTCACTGCTTTAATGCGTTTAACGTCATAACACAGTCATGTTAAAAAGACATAAATTCTGTACGACGCACTGAACTTTTGTCTCATTTTCTTTGGTTGGATTATTGACATTAAGCGCATAATGTACATTATGTCGGTCAACAAAACGCCACTAAAATTACGAAAGTGAGTTTTGCAGATGCAAAGTTCATCCCCGCAATTTTCCGAAGCCTACAAATTACTACATCACTTTTTGTCTTAGTTTTCCTTAACATCATCTGACTAGAGTTATAATAAGTTTAGAGATTCTAAGATATCATTTATAAGTACCTATCTAGTTTCCACTTACACTAACTTAATTTTGGAATTAAGTATATACCTATGTTAAAATCGTAACATTCTTAACATGGTAATAATATTTAGGAATTGAGCTTAGACATTTATATTTTTGTGCACATACTAAACTAGATATATTTACCACAAATTTAATATCTTCGCTTAAGTTATCTGAGTTATTACATTTTTATAAATTTTAAGTTCACCTTTAGGTATTGATTTTTTTTGTTATATTTAAATAATAACTTTTGTAGAATACTATATTATGTACAACACAACAATACATACTGATATTTACACAATAATAGGGCATAATTTTCTTCTTTTTTCCACTATGAACCATAGACAGACTTTTTATTAGCATTTTTTTTCGAATATAATCTGAGAATTTATTTTAATATCAAGGTTGTCTATAAGGTCTACAGTATGGGGTTCTTCAAGAAAGTAGTGATTAGATATAAGGGTTCAGCAACGCGCGAGTCGCCTCTAGTGCTGCAAGTATCCATAGGCTATGGTGACCGTCGGTAATTTATAAAAATGTATGTAGTCCGTATTTTTTTATATATATTTATCCTACGTCTTAAATATAATTTTTTTTAATAAGTTTTAAGTAGCTGCATTTATAAAGTTTCGTCGTCTCCTCCACCTCTCGATTTGCTGTCCAGACGAAGTTCTGCTAATCTTTGACCAATGCTGTTTGGTCTGTAAGTAAATAAAAATTACATATTGGTTTAAATTTTAACTATAACAATAAATGCCTGTTTCATACCTAGTCTAGATGAGATATGTGTCAATAGACCAATAATCGTATACAAGCACAATATATAGGCTCAATAAGCCGCATATGATTAAAAAAGTGAAACGAGGAAGTAGGTATAATTAATTCATGGTAACTTAAAATAAGCATAAAAGTAAAAAAAAACTGGAAGAAAGAAGTAAAGAAGAAAATTAAAAAAGACAAAACTAACCTAAGCGGTTTTGGAACCTGATTTGCTATTCCAATACGCCTAAATAAATTTTATTTAATTTAATTATTAACTAATATTTGTAAATTGACTTTGTACATTTTTTTCAAACCCAGAAAATATTGCTTACATCTTGTCCAGAAAGAGTGACTTGCGTGATTCTACTCGCACGACGTCATACGCGGTAAGGTATAAGGCGACGATATATAGGGGGGAGTGGTATAAAACGATCACTTAAGGTAAAATTATTCCCCTCTGTACTCTAACTTTAGCAGTGCACTTAATAATTTAAGTGATAAATGTGTTTTTGCATTTTATTTTAACTGTGTCCCACATTCAGAATAGGGTAAAACGATTCCAGTAATCATACAACCCTCACTCCAGAAATCAGTCTATACACTCGGGGTTCTAAAATTATCCTTTAATAGACCTTGATCGAAGTGTAATATAGCAAGAGCTTTTATCAAAAAAGGATATTAACTTATAGACCGATATACTAGACTACCAGAAAAAAACCCAATTTTACTATAGCGCGAGCTAAAAAATTCTCAGATTGAACGGCCAAATTCGCGTCCAGTATACAGCGAATTCACTCTTTATGAACAAGTTCTTAACTGTAGGGATATGAGTTAAAACAATACCGATCGGAGAAGAAGGAAGTCACAACTTGGTCGGCTGAGACGGACTGTCGCTGGTAGGCTCCCGCGCTTAGGTTGCTCTGAGGGATCTTGTAGATACGCACGCACCGACCGCTGCTCTCTGGCAGCACTGAAATACCACTCAGTTATTAAGTACCACCTACTTACTACGTACGTACTACATTTGCATGAGCACATCTGGATTGCAAGTTAGGAGAAAAGGGGTGGCATGTTTTAGTCAATCACTTTGAAAATATAAGTCCTAGATAGCGATTGGAATGACTTAAAGCAAATTACCGACAATATAGATTTTTACTTTATTTTCTCATATACAAAGAAAGTGCGTTTTTCTTTAAATTGTAGGTATGTGTAGTCAGACAATAATTTACTTTTTTGCATCTTTTTTTAGTATAATATATATGAAAAACCATATTTGTTTTGTTTATTACTTTATTGTTTTTATAAGTGCAGTAAAACCATGTTCTCAAGTGACAGAAATGACTCAACAAATAAAACTTTTATTTCTTTAATGTTAATTATCTTAATCATAATTTATCAGTGATAACCAGTATAAGTATGCAACATTATTGTATACTTAACTTTTTTTTTAAGATCAGCTTATAAAGTCGCTGAATTTCTAAGTGCAGTAAGATGTCCTTAAATTCCTATTCAATAATTTCTGTACGAAATATGTTACCTTGTGGTGAACTTGGAGGCGAGATAGGCGCCATGCGTTGCAGTGGCGGTCGGATGTTTTCCTGATCCGAAGACAAGGAACTGCTTCTGCTTGACGCAGACGTATTCTCAGATGTGCGGTTGTTGGGGTTACTAGATTCTTTTCTATAGGTAGAGAAAATAAATTTCTGTTATTACATTTTATTTTTTCATAGAACGGTACTACAGTCTGGCCACTTTATACAAATATAACACTATAAAAACTTACTCAAGCGGTCACAGAATCGTCACAAAGCGGGGCAGTGGTTTTAACTTTAAAAAGAGGCCGAGAGTGGACATATTGTACAGTGGAAATAAGTCCTACTACTTACATACATGTATATACTGTGATGGTACTCAAAAATCAAAATTTCTGGCCTAAATGTAAAGTACAATTTGACCACTCTATAGCTATGTTTAATTCAATATTGGATGGTGTGACGGTACAATATTTTTTTTGTAATTCAATGTTTTTATTCAAGCTTAAGCGTGAAGATTTGCATTAGTAAACCATTCTCAATAATACTACCTATAGCAAAATGCATTATTAAATTAAAAATGGTGCGTTTCAATGATGATTAGATTCATACAGATAAGTGGGGTAACCCTCTTCGCTCAGTTTTAATTTCGCTGCAATTTTTACGTCAGAAAAACCAACTATAACATTTTTCACCATTTTACATCGAGCGGGCTTGATTCCCACCTTGGTGGTATAAAAAAATATATAGTGAACTTCACAAGCTATTTGTTTTTTCAGCACGTCGATTTAATTATAGTTATTTTCTTAAGTCAATAACAATAGCTTAAGGTTCTTCAGGGGCTAAGATATGCTAACTAAACAAGTGCTACTATTATGTTTTTGACTTCTACCTATACACAAAAAATTTAAAAAAAATACTCAATTACGAAATATAGAGGTGCCGAACAGTTATATATCAACCCATCTGTACGTAAAAAATGTTCACTAGTTAGGTCAAATCACTTTTTAGGTATGCTAAAAGTGGTATTCTCTGGCAAAAATTTACATTTTTAGTTTAGCCAAACTAGTAAATATATCTTAACACAGAAATTGTTCTAATATGGCTTGTCTGTACTTCTTAACTTTTAATTGAGCACATTTTCAAATTTATTTTGCACTAACTAGACATTATAAGACGTAATAATGGCGCTAGTTAGCATATCGTAGGGTCTTAAGAAAATATCACGAGGTACAAACTCTGGCCACAGAAACCTCTGACTCCCAAATTAAATGTTTTTGAACCACGAAAAGCCATTGAATTAATAGTGGAAATGTATAGGGATGACGTTTGTGATCGCTGAGTTAAGCCTGTCGATTCTATTGGCGATTCAACTTGACTGAGGCATCTGGCACGGTTTGCATCGAATATATTATGTATAACAATAATAATAAATATATAAATATTTTTGGCCATTACTGTCCATAATTAAGCACCGCTTGTACTATGGATACCAGCCAACTAATACAAATACATGTATATATATATATATATATATATATATATATATATATATATATATATATATATATATATATATATATGCATGTATATATACTTTTTTTTTGTGAAAAATACATATAATACATAAAACACACACAGTATCAAGACAAACGCAAATATTCATTCATCACATAAATATCTTGTGAGGAATCGAGCCCACGCTCCTTGATTCAGCAGTCGGGTAATTACCTACTCAACCACAATTATACTGTTGTCTTTGTTAAGCAACCTGAAAACATACAGATGAAACTCCCTTGAAAAAAATGATGGTATTACTTTTCGCTACTATCATCTTCTTCCACAGAATACGGCCCGGGCTGCTTAGCACTATGTCTTGATTCATAGCTCTCATGCTGCAACGCCAGGAATGGGTCCACCTCACGAGTCAGTGGAACATACTCAGGCGCACAGGCCACGTAAAATATATCCTGTTAAATAATGCATAATTAAGAGAAGTTAAACCCAAAGACGGCTAAAAGGAGGAGAAACCCTAAAATGCTTACATTTCTTCCACAAAGTAATTTAAGACCTGGTATGCAAGCTGCATGAACAAGTGATCCGTTGGCAACTAGTCTTATTTCTAGCAGATCTTCTGCAAATGCCATTATGTAAGGAAACGCGCAAACTGAAATGAAAAAAAAAAACAAATATAAGAAAGAAAACATGCAATATAGGTACGTAAATATTTTTTACCAAAAAACTTTTATTATAAAGAAATAATAAGAAAGTTTGATCGATATTATATTATATTAAGTAGTAATAGAAGAACAGAGTCACGTCCAAGTCACGAAAAATTAAATAAGCACGAATTCGATGGTGTTACCTTTCGGCTTAATCATCAGACCCTGGATGTCGTTTAAGACCAGAGTAATTGTCAAGACAAATCAAACAAGCCCAAACTCGATGGGGTACCATCGTTTCGTTACAGAGGACCTATTTTCCCACCCCCTATATGTCCCACCTTTCGGTTTCAAAATCAAACCAGCTCTATGACATCATTTTACTGCATTGTCATCCGCTTTATGCGTGTATGCAAAATTTCAGCTAAATCGAACACCGGGAAGTGGATCGAATTTAACTTGCAAGATTTGATTACGATCACGGGACTGGTAAAATTAAATAAAAGATATAATATTGGACTTTATACCACCCAGAAAAACATCAACAGACAGTAAAGTAGTGCATCATCTATAACAATCTCACCAACTGCTGTCGGAACAGTAGTCCAATGAAAATCGTATTCGCTATCACTTTCTAATCCTTTACTAGTAAGTCTTTCAAAGTGGCACGTATCTGAAATATTGATGAGTTTACATTAGTTCTTGACACAATGTCCTTTAATTATTACCATTAAAGAATATGACACTACAACAAGCAACACTTACGGTTGTAACATAAAATGATTTGACCGTCCCTTTCATCACCGATTCGTAGAGCATTAACTAATGTGCCACGGCGGAATCCACAGTCTTCAGAATTTTCTGCTCTTTTCACAGTCTAAAAATGAAGGCTTTTACTTAATAGATAACGCGATTTTTGTACATTTAGTTAGATCATTCTTTAAGGTTTACTTACCTGACCCGTAGTCGATTCTAAAACATCCCAATGATTTTTGTATCCTACCACTATAGTTCCTATTTCGCTGTCCATAATTTTTAGTAGTAATGGAGATTCACTTAATTGAATATCCTGAAAAAGAAGAATTGATATCATATGGTTATTAATAAGTTTTATTAATTGATCGGTTTGATTACTTAGCGCGATAAAATCCGTAATGAAGAATTCACCAAAGACGTTCTTTGGTCAAGTTTTGACGTTGGTCGAATAGTTAGCAAGTTAAAGTGGCAATTATGCTAAGTGGCGACCATGGAACAGCCTCCTACTATTTACCAAATAGAGTACAGTGCTGTTTCAGAGGAACTTCCTCTCGTGAAGGAGGAATGCTTGGCTTGTGGAATGAGCTCAGTGCCAAGGTTTGTTCAAAGGACTACAATATCGGGTTCTTCAAAATAGAAGTTATTAGATTTTTAAAGACTCGACAACGCACGAGTTACGCCTCTGTTGTTGCAAGCTTTCTTTTTGGAACAATTTACTCTGTGTTGCAAGCGTCTATATGCTGCGGTGACCGCTTACTATCAGGCGGACCGTTGTTAGCTTGTTTGGAACCTTAGTGGTCTAAGAAAAAGACAACCTGACTGGTTAGAACCGTAGGAAGACATTGGATGCAGCCGGATCAAGATCGACCATACTTAAACCTACTATGTTCAACAGTGATAATGATCATGTTTCAATTTAGTTTAATCTCTTATTACCTTGATATGTGTATACTCGAACCCCGTTTCGTTATCAGTCTTTGGTTCTTCATTCAAAATCATAATTCTTCTACCAACGGCTATAGCTACCATAGTTTTACCATTTTCACCTATTCAGACAAATATTTTGAAAGTTAAAAATGCAATTGTAGAAAAAACTAACTTTTTTTTATTTTATTTACGGTACCGTACCTACCTGAATCAATGACGTCAAAGTAATGTGCAGACTTTGTACGCGGAAGCCTTGCATTTTTGCAGTCCTGTAATGGCCGCATGGCCCAGGCGCCTGCGCACAGTTCCTGTATGGGTAAGGCGTAGAGCCCTGCTCCTCCAGCACCTCCAGTTGTGGAGCCTCCACCTGCAATCACCCTAGGGCCCACGCGAAACAAACCAGCCCGTTCGGTGATTCGAGCTGCTCGAACGCAGCCTTCCCACCGTAGGATGACTTTAGTCGTGCCAGTTTCTATTGACGCACATAAAAATATGCATCAGCTTATTCAGACAATCATGTAAAGTCAATAAAGCAAAAGCTAATGTATGTTAATAATTTATTTTTGCAAACTGTATAAAGCTTTTATATTGGTCTCTTCTCCGAAATATTCATATGGTACAGATGATCAAGTGTACACAAATTATAGTTGAGATTGTGACCAAATCATTAAACCTGCAAAGACATTACCTTCTAGTATGTATGTATTAGAGGTGGTGGAAAGTAAAAGTCTGCCTTCAGCAAGTTGCTCTGCGCAGACGGGCGTCGCTGGCAAAGGAGCGGCGCGCCACATGCGACCCTCCCAAGGCGCTTTCCTAGTGCCTCCAGAACCTGTTTAGAATATTACATTTATCAAAGCATATTTGACAGGTGATAAGATTTTGGCAAAGATGTTTGAAGAGTATAAAATAATAAAAACACAAATTCCATGAGTTATCGACCCAAAAAAAATTTAATTTAATTTACACAACAACAGATACTAATAGTCAATATTGATTTTTTTTAAACTTTTATCATAAATTACACATTGAGTACAAGAAACACTTTTGATTTTTTAGGATTTTTAAAGGATGTATATAACTTAATTATTTTACTATACATATTGTATTATATAACTAAATTCTATAGTACCTACTGAATTAGTCTCTCTCTCTCTCGCGAAAAGAAACGTGGTTAATTTTTGACTCGAAAAGTTTGGTTTCAATAGGTACCAGTAGAGATGAGACTGGTAGGTGCGTCTCCTCGGAGGACGGCGTCTAGCTTCAGGGCCTGGCCGACGTGCAGAAACCTTTCAGTGCGAGCTGCTCCAGCACCGGCCGCGCCCGCACCGCCTGACCATACGTCTGACAGTGCCCGCCGGGACAGCATTGGCTAACAAAGTAAAATTTTCTGTTATCGAAGTTCTTACAAAATTATCCGTAATATAAGAATTCCGAAAACGAAAAAAATATATATAGATAGATAAATACAAGACAAATTTAGTCAGACTCGCGAGATAGATTTACATATGAAATAAATAGATAAAGACCCTGAATAAACATACTATAATAAATAAATAATAAGGTATTATCGACACACCCTTGAATTGAATAAATTTTAATATTCATAACAATTTTACTAAGTATTGGAATCAAAAATATTAAGTAAATTCGGAAGATTAAGTGCAAAATATTAAGTACCTAAGTGGCGGCCGGTTTAAAAGTTAGAGGGTTAAACTTTCTCAGCTTTGGAAAACAAAAGATCGCAAAATATATCATTTTAAAAAGTTTTTTAAGAATCTTAAATGCATTTTTAAAGCCCTATGCAATGATACCCCTTATGTTGGGGTGCCAAAAACAAAATTTTACATCCCTCGGTTCAAGGAGAGCTAACCTTAAAAAATATTTTCTCAATTTCCATAACATTTCTATATGGCGGTTCGCAAAGGACACATATCTATAAATTTTCATCAAAACATACCCAAAGTGAAAGAAACGGAATTAAGTAAGTAAGACTGTGATATACGGACGGGCAGACATTTATATGGGTATCGTTTTTCGCGATTTGGCTACGGAACCCTTAAAATAGTTATCACGGGCATCATTAGTTGTTCGATTACTATTCTGCGTTTGTCATTGTCTGAACCGAACGGTACCTACGTGGGTGTGGCGCATAGACGTGTACATGTATGTGTGTTTACACATATTTGCATAGATTTTGTGTATTTGGTTGACCTGGTTCCGGCGTGATTGATGGTAACAGGTGTATACCCGGGAAGTTTCTTGTCACTTCTTCTTCCCTTAGGCTTGTTTCCGAAGTGACAGTACGTTAAATGGTGTGCATTTGTTACCGGACTGTCGTGTGGAAGCTGGGCTACTTCATGATATACAACGTCTGTGAGTATGTGTATGCATATGGGTATATGTGCACGTTTGTGTGATGCGCCCTCTCGCATTTGGAACCTCTCTGACGCTGGGCGGCCGATGGTGGATTGCAGCGGGTTATTAATACTATATTTATTATATTATACTTGTACCTATGTAAGTTTATACATATATGTATATTATTTCTAGTAGTATCAATTTTTGATATACTGTGTTTTAATATAAATCAGTTTTAAGTTCAGAGTACGTGTGTTCGCCCTGTAATGTTAAATGTTAACTTGTGTGTGTAAATCTCAATATTGGATTTATATTTTGTTACTTTACTACACACATTGTAACTAATACAATCGAAGTTTTATTGGAGTTGCTTGAGTGTGTCATGCTCTCTTAAAGTCTCTGCTGAGGTGGCATGTGCGTCGGGTCGTTACGTTCTCTAAAACATGGTTGAGCGAAGCGATGGCTGATTCATGTGTCATACTTGTAAACGGGTGCCGCTGTGAAGGCTGGTCTTGCAAACTTCTTTGTATTCTTAGTATTAGTATTCGGTCATCGATGTAGGATTTCAACGGCAACTCCTCAATTACTTGACATTTTCAAGTAGCTTATGTCCTTTTCCGGGACTCAAAACTATCTGCATGCCAAATTTCATCTTGATCGGTACAGCGGTTTCACCGTGAAAAGGTAACAGACAGATTTACTTTTGCATATTATATTCATGGATAGTATGGATAATTTTAAGTATATGTAAGTATATGTATGTACATATGATTGTGCAAAAATATAATTATGATGGCGATAATGCCAATAGTAACTATTAAATATCGGAATTCTCTTAAATATCTAAATTCCTTCACTCGATTAACGATATTTGACGCTTTACATGGCGCACCACCCTATGCTACATAAAAACAAGAAAAAATAAATTTGACATGATTGACTTTGTTTTTAGCAGCTTACTAACTTATTTTTTATTACCTAATAAGTGTTTCGGTACATATTGTATATTCGAGCTAATTATCAATTATTATATTTGTATTGTATTACTACTTTAAATGGAACTTCTTGCCAGCTCTTTTTGGCAGAAATAAACATTGTTTACATTGTATTGACGATTCAAAAGTGTTCTAAGAAACCTACTTGAATAAAGTTTGATTTGAGTTTGATTTTGAGTTTGAGTACAGAATATGCCAAGTTGAACTAATTGAAGCCAATATATGTTTAGTAATTAACTATGCATTTCTGTCATACAACATATACCTATTACGTATTGTACGCCGTAGCAAAGGTCGATTGGAAGCCATACTTGTAAATACCGTGTAGACCACAAAGGGTGCACGAGAAACAGTTGTGAGGAAAACACATTTATAGGTACATAGTTACGTGCGCTTTGATAACTGTATTTGAAAGTGGCTGAACTAATTAGATTCTATTAAAAGCCTGACCTCGTATTAAAATAATAGGTAATATAAGTACGGGTATTTCTGTCACAAACCACGTTTGAAAGAAACAACTAGTTTCAATATACATATAAAAACAAAAATATATAGTATAATTAATAAAGGTCACTAAAACATAAAATTTATTTAAATATTTCTCTAAAATGTCTGAAAATACATTTTTTATATCACCCAGTATAAATTATAAAAAGGTTCAACACTTGTACACACACACAGACACACACATACATACATACATACATACACACATGCACATATATTAATTATTAATTACCTAATTAGCAGGGCCGGATTTAGAGGTCTGGAGGCCTCGGGAAAACAAAGATGTGGAGGCCCCCTGGCCCCAAATTAGTTTCCAAATAAAATGATATTTTTTTTTAGAGTTTACCAAATAATTTATTGTGAAACCAAGAAGATTCTTTTAGTACTTAACAAACATATATTAATATAATCAATCGGAAACAAGAATTATCTGAAATTAAATTTTAGCGTTAACGAACGGAATCTTCAGAGTTTTTTTCACCGAAAAATTGTTGATTGTTGGAAACACTTAATCTTAATATTTTAGCTGATGACAATTGTAAAATATAGTCGAAAAATTTCAATTTTCTGTTTTTTATTTAAATATGTCCTAAAATAATACTAGGTATTATAAGGAATAAAAATATATATATAAAGTAACGGTAAACGTAACGTGGAGAGACGACCTAGTGACGTGAATAAAGCCGCAGGAAGCCAGTAGACGCAGGTGGTTCAAGACAGCAGGTTAAGGATATATTTGGGAAGGCCTACGTTCAGCAGTGAAGAAGAAGTGGATTTGTTCAGATGAACATGATGGTCATGATACAAAGTCTAAACATTTACAAAATTAGGATTATGATGTTCGTAAGGGGTACGTGTAAAATGTCTTTTGACCCTTTGGTTTTTCACCTCAGTAACACAATATTAACAACGTCGTTGCCGATTTAGTTCTAAGTGAAATGTAAGTTGTAAAGTATAAATTATCACATTGAATGCCTACTGTGCCAGGTGTCCGCGTCATATAAATGCATTAAATTCAACCCACCAGGTTCCTGGTCCTGCTTTACAAATAGCAAGTTTGGTCCCATACGGCACGCGGCCCTTTTGCCTCGGTTCAACGATTAGATGGGCTGAGAGAATCATCGACGATCCCAAACTCACAAGCTGTATCGAACCCTTCAGTCTGACGAGAGAGTATGCCTCAGTGTGTGTGTTCTACCGCTTTTATAATGTGACGGGATGTAAATATGTCTTGAGCAATTGTTTGAAATTGTACCAACCTACTACTTTCTATCATCGCACCGCTCGCCATCAGCAGGGAATTTATCCAACCTCATTGGTCACGCACAGTGCGGTCTAATTCTTCCCGCAAACGTTTATATTAATGACTAGCGGTCCCGGCGAACGTTGTTTCGCTAAGTTTCTCTCTGACCCCGCAAACGCTGTTTCTACAGGCGCACCACTGCGATGTTATTTTAAAACTGCGATATCTCCTAAGATATTCATTGAAATCGAATGATGTAACAGGCAATTTTGTTTTAAATTAAATACTTGTGATGAATAACGCATTTATTTAGATAAGGATTGATATCATGTTTATAAAAACACCTTCGCAAATAATGCATTATTTTAGAACAAATTTGGTTAGCATAAAAAAGGTTATAGTGAGCCAACAAAAGATAGACATATACTGTCGCGGACTTTTTTGTCATACATGGTTTTTGCGAAATTTTAACCGATTACGCAGTGCACGCAGCGGAAGCTTTCAAAAGGAAAAAAAAACCCCGTTTTTAAAACATTATTCATTGGGGCTCAGCTCCTATTGGTCTTAGCGTAATGATATATAGCCTATAGCCTATAGCCTTCCTTGAATGGGCTATCTAACACTGAAAGATTTTTTCAAATCTGACCAGTAGTTCCTGAGATTAGCGCGTTCAAACAAACAAACTCTTTAGCTTTTTAATATTAGTATAGATGAATTATGGATTTCTAATTATTTACAAAGTATATACGTATATACGTATTAATTAATTAGGTATATTATAAAAATAAATTCTAATTAACACTACATGTGGTTTTCCCTGATTTCCGATATAGGGAATCTCTATTTTTCTGGAATCAGTGTCTTCCTCAGTAATATTAGCAAAGAATAAAAAGTAGTAGTAAAGATGCAACAAATAAGAAGAAAGTTACATATTTGCGGTTTTAAGAACTAGATTATATGTTTATGTAGGTGTTTGTGTATTTATAACTGCAGTAAGTAAATTTTGAGATAATATAAGTACGTTATATATTTTTATGATTTTGACGACACTGGAATTACAAGTTTTATACTGTGACAAATAATAATATGGAGACTCACAACTTTATGATCAGCGCAGTGCTCGGCGTAAATATCTCTGATGAGTGTGTCGAGGGTTCTCTGTCGTTTCAGTGCGAAGGTCGGTGTCTGAAACGCTGCCTTTTCGCCATTCATGAGTTTCACCTTAAACCAAACATAAAAGTTCAAGAACATATCAACCAATAATATACAAAAATGAAACAAAATATGCTATACCTAAATATTTAAAAGGCCAAGTTTTTAATTCTCAAAAGGAGGTAATCAGTAGCTGGCTACAAACCCACACGATGATGTGGGGGACAGTCTTTTACCAGCCGTCTCCAGTCCTGCGTAACAGGATGTCCTATCATTGGTTAAATGAAAGGCGTTGATATAATCAATGAGATGGGTTATGTAATAATTGGTTAAATATCAAATATTACAATGGGTAATATTATTACGTAAACAACGCTCTCATTGTACTTTACTTGATATCGCCGTATAATAAATTCATGATATGCGTGATATAACGAAGTTACTGTAGAGATATAGTGGTAACGGAAAAGGGTAAATAGTCATAAAACGAGGTAGATGTGTCAGAACAAACGTTCATGGAGGGGTCAGCTACATCTATTACGGTGTGATGCACGCAAACTGGATATTCTAAAAATTTATGACCTTTTAAAGTTTTCCTTTATTTCCATTTTTGTTTTTATTATTATCGTCTGTTTAAAAAAATATTAAACAAAACTAATAATGAAGGTATAAAAGATTAATTGTTATCAAGTGTTTATTAGTTCATTATTCTATTATTATTTTTGGAAAAGGTCTAGATGCCTCAGAAGGCCTCAGAGCGAATGCTGAAAATAAACTGACATAACACTAGTTAAAAAAAACTCGATTAGAAAATTTCTTGTCGGACCAGTGAATTATACCATTAATGGTACAAATGATACTAAGTTAATTTCATATCACATAGTAGTTAGTTTGTGAATTGGTCCAGTCCAGTTTGGATGTTTTCCATATCATCAAGATTGATGCAAATATTTTTTACTGTAAGTAATTAACTTTAAACTTATTTCACAATTAAAATGCTAAATACGTGAAAAAAAGGAAAACTTTTATTTGTAAAATGATGAGGTTCTAGAACTTAGATTATTTTCCCCCCATGTGTAATCTTTACTAACTTCTAATAGTTTGTCTAGAATTGGCAAAGGGATATTTTATTCTGTCTCCGGTTTATTTTACTGCTTTTCACAATAAAGCTGATGTTTGCGACTTATATGACATAAATATATAAAACCACCATAGTCCCTGTTTTGTCAGAGGCAGTGTTGCGGCGATGGGCTCACCAAATGGCACGCAGGACTAAAGCGGTTGGTAAAACAAGGCAATCCCCACAGATTAGGTGTTAGTGTGCATCTAGCCACTGGTTAACCTCTTGGAATAAAAAACCTTGAAGTTATATATATACGTTCATGCATAAACTCGTATTTTATTAATATTAAACTTAATACGTTTTTTTTTCATTTACTTACTAATAAGAATTCTCGGAACAGCTGTGGATCATTAAAAACGGGAGGACATGGCAGAGAGGGTCCAAATGGAGGTACGGTGTCGTCACTGTACACACTTAGCCGGTAGCCCTCCCCTTCTACTTCAGACACTACTGCGAATATATCTATTTGCATCTTAAGGAAAAATAACTAGAAACAAAAGATGATAGATGACAGAAGATGTTTTCTGAGAAATTATGTATTTTTATAAGCTAATATTTTGCTGACTAAACAAAGAACCAAGTTGCTTTCTACGCCAGGGCAAGTGCACCAACTTTCGCCACATTATTTTACTATTATAATATGAGTAATTAACTACATATGCAGGGTAAGTTGACGCTTAATTTTAATTGCGTTGAATTTTTTACATCAAATAGAATTTCAAGATTACTTATTACCAAATGTAATAATTGCAGTGTGAATGTTTAAAAGTGTTAACTTTTATGCGAAATAATTTAAAATCTATGTCAGGCGTCAGGAGTCAACCACATGGTTCTAGTAAATATTCTATGTCATTTCTTAAATGTAAATATCACAGTTGAAAAACAACTAAGCTTTCACATTTTGGTGTAAGAGCGATCAAAATCGTCGCAACCGTTTCGCATTAGTTACGAATTTAATTTTATAAGACTGCATTGCATTTTCATTTTTAATTGAAAAACGAAGCAAGTTAAAAAAAAACCAAGTGTCACAATTATTGTAGAGGAATTGATAATGTGCATATTTTTTTTGATTTTCTGATGCTTCTGAAACCGAGTAGTTGCCTTTAAAAATCTGCTAAATTTCACTGAATTCTGTAATAGGGGCCTTAAATAATGTATATAGATACTATACTCAAAAGGCCCCATATTTTTACCCACGTAAAAGCCTATTCCCCTGAGAAACGTTTGTGTAGGATAAAAGGTACATATCCTTTAAGTTAATCTAGGATATAGTCTATCTGTGGGATAAGTTTAATGCAAATCCGTATAGCAGTTTATTCGTGATTGAGAATCAAACTTGCGAAAACCAAGTACCTATTCGTGATGTCTTTACTTATAATAGATACCTACTCGCATTATTGATATTACCTACTAGAGGTACAGCACTAGTGCCCATCATATTAGTAACGTGGCGTACCTTTACCCCTACGGTAGACACTCTTGCCTAGGTCTTGGTATGTTATTGTTTTTGTAAAGGATACGTGTAAAATGACTTTTGACACACTGTGGGTTGAAGGTGTTGTGGACGGCGTCCTCGGTGAACACTATGTTAACGATGTCATTGCCAATGTGCCTCTTCCGCTCCAGCTGTAGCCATATTATAATATTTGTTTAGTGTTTTAAAATCATATTTCACTAAATATGATACTTATCAAGTCTCTATAGCTTTTACCCGCGTTTGTTATAGACTAGCTGTTTTTTTTTGTGCTCGGCTTCTAAGGGACTTAGCTTGATGTTAAAAAGCTTATAACATTCCTTAAAAAATGTGCTATCAAATGCAAAAAGAATTAGGCAAATCTGACGGGTAGTTCCAGAGATTAGCACGTTCAAACAAAAAACAAAACAAACTTCAACTTTATCCAAACTAATATTATAAATGCGAAAGTAGCTCTGTCTGTCTGTTACCTCTTCACGCTTGAACCGCTGAACCAATTAAGATGAAATTTGGCATAGAGATAGCTTGAGTCCCAAAAAGTAAAATACTTCACAAATACTTAAAAATATCAAATTTAAGTCGTTTTTTTTTAATTTGGAAGTTGCTATTGAAATCCAAGACCGATAATCGAATTTAGGGCGGGTGAAACCGCGGACAAAAGCTAGTTACTTATATTAGTATAGATAGGTACCAAAATAATTCAAGGGATGGCCTGTACCGTTGCAGTGGTAAATAATATTGTGCATTAGCTGAAAAATTGTAGTAAACAAAATGTGACTTTAAAACTGTAAAAACGATACATATATAACAAATTAAGGAAGTTAAAACAGGTAATAATCAGATGCCTGACTTTTTGCAATGAGGTTTTTAATATCTTTTATGGGTGTATCGTTGAAAGGTGTTAGATAAGTTTGTTATATCTACGCGTGCCCTTTAGTTAAATAACCATGTAAAAAGAGCATGCGACATTGCATGTTGATTGAAGCAGTTAAGAAAACAGCCACCGACCTGCTGTTTGTTGTCTTTGGAGAAGGGCAACATAGTGGACACGTGAAACATTATCTCATGCCCTTGGTGCATCGTGTAGATGGAATGGCTCCCCGTCATGTCACCTGTTTAATACTTAATATTACTTGCAAGTATGTTTACAAACATCTGACGGAAGATACGTTGCGTATATGTCGGTCAAGTTACACCGAAACAGAAAAAATAGATATTAAATATTTATTTATTAAATCGGTCAAATGTGTACAGTTGTACCCATGTGCAATAAGATCGTCAATGTATCCTATGTTTATGCGCATTTTATATATTAAAGTATATTATTATTATTACAACCGTACACATTTGACCGATTTTCCGTTTGAGCGTCGAGCGTACTGACAATCGAATTAAATATAAATCCTTGGTGAGTACTGACTGACTACGCTAGTTAGCGACATCCCTCGACTTATTCAGTTGAATTGAACCCGAATATATATCAACGTATTTTCCGTCAGATCTTGTGGGCCAACCCTTAGGATTTTAAGCGCATTGATTGCGACGGTGTTAACGATAAAATCTTATACGGTATCTAATGCCTTTACTGTTCTCACATACTAACTGTTTTATTTGTAACCTTATACCTTTGTCACGTTGTCGTGGCTTTTAGTCTATTTAAGTGTTAAATTTATGTAAATTGCTGTACTTATTTATTATTGCAATGTCAGTATTAACTGTACAAACATTAAGTTTTGATATAAACAAAATAATGTTATTCTCTGTTTTATTTACTACCAATGAGATCAAAGTATGTCTATATTTTTATTGTTAAAAATTCTGTCTAAAGTTTATAGTCATGTACTTTTTTATATCAAACTTTTTTAAAAACTAAAGTACCTATAGGTAAGCTTATTTTTGTTTCCATAACTAAATCATTTGTAAACGGGAAATTTCTGGAAGAAAACTTTGATAGAAGATAATTGACATTAATTAATATTGAAGTAATTATATAAAAATCTAATATCGCTAGAAAACGTTTGAAATTTTTAAAGTATATTTTAATTACCTTTGACGTCAAGTCCGCCCCGAAAGCGGTTCCAGCCTCTTAATCGAATTTTATCACCTAAAAGTGAAATAAATCTTTCCCATTTTTCGTCGCCTTTTTCTGAAAAAAAAGGAGTATTTTATAGAAAAATTCTTCTTCGTAAAATATGGCTACGAAAGTTTAACGTTGTAAGCACACGCATAATTTACTTTTATGGAATATTTTAATATATTTAGTTTTTGATTGTTATGTGATCAAACTTTTTACGGGGAACTCGCCTGCTGGCGGTAAGTCTCTCCTTCGAAATCGAGGCTCACGCCGGTCGAAGGGACGCCCCCGAGAGTGACAATCCAAGCCGAGGCTCCCCCCGCAGGGAGCCCTTGAGCGTTGGGCGCTATATGGGCTAAGGCTCCTTCAGAGTCTCGCCCCAAAAAGCCAACTGCATAGTCAGTCAGACAAAAAATGGTTTGATCCTCTTATAGGAAAATAAGCTAACCGTTAGACAGCATCTCGTCATCGGTCTTTTGACTAGGTTTCATTAACATTACTCCTATTTTAAAATTAACAGAGCCCTCTTGTTCCTCCAACAGTAAAACATCTTTCTGTAGCTCCGCACATGTTATCTAAAATAAGAAATTAATAAGTTAAACCAATGCAATGGAAATAGAATACG
The DNA here is from genome assembly GCA_946406115.1 of Apoda limacodes. Taxonomy (NCBI): domain Eukaryota; kingdom Metazoa; phylum Arthropoda; class Insecta; order Lepidoptera; family Limacodidae; genus Apoda; species Apoda limacodes. Next base: position 8,481,698 of record OX291546.1, read on the forward strand.
GTTAAACCAAACAATGTAATTTTTGAAATAATGTACACTTGTTTAGATATGCAATTTAAATTTTACTATTTAAAATGATAGACTTATGATATGAAACATCTAAATAAATTATTGCTGTCACCACAATTTGTGGGTTTTTCACCAACGAACTTTGCACCACATAGAATAAGACTGAGTTTTATTTATTATACTACGGTATTGATCAGGAAAGTAAAATTAATTGCAAATTATTGTAACAAGTGGGTATAATGTTCAGGATTTAGCTAGCTTTAGTTTAGCGTGAGTACAGGGCATAACTCAAGAGCACACTCTTTAAGCACCACTGCTGGGATATCGTCTAGCCAACTCGACTTTTGAACGTCTAGAGAAATAGAGTAAGACCAAGGTAGACAATAGTACATTGTTCACCAAGGGGTGAAAGTGACTGATTTCTTTCAGATGGCACTGTACCAAATAAAAAGAAGCTATTTAATTATTTCGTCAGCTTTTAAATAGAATGTGCTTTTTTTATTAAGGCAAGATAGTATAATCTCTGCAAACACGTACTTTCAACCCTATTTTTGACTATGCATGAAGGTTCTTTCAGAGCATGTGTAGTGTAAATAATCAATTCTTTATAGATATGTTTTCATTTTGTTAAAAATTGGGAATATACTTGTTTCTTTCTTGCGCACTTGTTATTGCATTTACTCATTTCGCTTTTTCAGTCATGCATTGGCAAAATCTAAAAAAAAATCGAATATTTGTGTGCAATCCGAAAAAACATCTCTAAAGGGGATGTAAAAGTTTGTAAAGAACGAAAAAAGTAAAGTGTGCTGTAACCTGTTATCCCGTGGATAATATAGTACCTACTCGATATTTAAGTTTACCTCTCTAGGTATTTTGTCAACTTTTTCCATTGCAGAGAATTGTGTCAGTATTTGTTTGACAGTAGGTCTCGTGGAAGCCTGTCCCCCGCTCCACGTACTTGGTGGTAAATATATTTTGTGCGCTCCCTGAAAGATACCAAAGGATTTAATATGTTTTCGTTCAAAGAAACTAATAACTTTTACCTTAACACCCCAGTTGACAAGAATTTTCCGACCTATATCACACAAATAGCGTCACGTTCACTGAATCCTCGTATTAGGTGGATCTAAAATATTTTCCAATTTACTGCTTATTTTAATATAATCCGAGATAGAAAATATAATATAACTTTATTTACAGAGCTCAAGTGCTGCTTACGTTAGTAGTGTAATAGATAGATGATTTTACTGCGCGGCCACACTATGCTCCTCACGCTGCTCCTCGCGTTGCCACGATGTTGCCCTCTCTGGCCACACACTTCTCTACTCGCTCAATTAATCGCGACGCTCAGTACTAGGTCCTTTGACTCGCGCCCAAAAACCGATAAAACAGGGAGCGGTGGGCGTGACGAGGAGCATGACAAGTAACGTGGCCACACTACGTCGCTGCCTCCTTTCCTAGCTACTTATACTCTCGACGAGTGTGTGGCCGCGCGGTTAGATATATAGTTTGACAACTCACCATTTTGTTAAATAGTATGGCTCGTAAAAGTCCGGCTCCACTTTCTTGAACCACGCTTAGTAAATAGGGTTCTCTAGATCCATCAACCCCTATGTAATTCTGATGCACTGGAATATATAGGTAAATAAGTTGACAGAAAAAAAAAACACATTTATTATACATACTAAAGTTAATAATACACACTTAATTAAAAGTTTTATTTTACATTTAAACTATATTATTAGGGGATGTTTATTATTTAGTTTAAAAATAATTGGGCTACCTATATAAATAAAATTTTATCAAAGTTTAATTTACAACTACTAAAGTACTATAAGTATTACTTGTATGTGTGATTTTTTGCTATAGCAAGTTCTTGCTTCTTTTTAATATTTGGTACATAAAATATTTACATATCCGTTAAAAACCGTTATAATTTGGTTTTAGTAACGCGTCGTCTGCGGAAGATGACACACGGATAGAATGACCTACTAGACAACAGGAATTACGCCTACTGTAGGGCGTTTTATCTTCATATTCCTAAAATCGAATTTAATATGGCCTTAAACATAGTTTATCATCAATTTTTAACTAAGTAGTTCGTTCCATTAGAACAAACTTGTGTTTTCTTCGCTGTGTATGTGACCTACTTTATGTTGGTAATCAGGGTAAGTACAAACGAATTGATGTTAAGTCTGTTCCGTTTTCCCACGCTTCTTTATATACCTATCTTCATAAACTTGTGTCTAAGTACTTTTTTTTCCTGTTTGTTCAACTAACACTTTCAATATTGAGACGCTATTTCTGTGTAGAACTGGAATTTTTTCGGAACCAAAGAGTCATTAATTTATGTAATAAATAATAAATCACGAGATGTATAGGAAAGGCGTATCCACGTTTTTTTGAAAGAGGGGGAAATAGTGTCACAAGGGACCAAAATAATGTATTGAGAGCGAGAGCAATTGTTTGAATCCAGAGCGAAGCGAAGGTTTCTAGAGTAAAATCCTAAGCGTAGCGAGGATAACACAATATAACGAAAGTAGAATGTACTTACTTTTACCCAGAAAATATTTGAAATACCATCGAGTTTGGAATTCTGGGTTTTCGAGAACTGGTGCACTCGGAGGCCCGAAGAGCTGAAACAAGGAAAACCTGGTGATGATTCTGTAGTAGCGTAGAGAGAAAGTACCCTATAGCCTATGAGCCTATACACAAGTATGACCTGATTAGGAAAAAAATCCAAATATATATTCTGTAACTATGTACTATCTGTTACTTTCGGCTCCCTCGCAGCCTAGTTGGTATTGAGGTCAGCTGCTGTGCAGAGGGTGTGGGTTCGAGCCCCACACTGGACAAACGTTTGTGTTTGTCTTGAGTGTGTATGTAATTATCTATGATATGTATGTATTCACAAAAAAAGTAATATATATGTATTTGTATCCGTTGTCTGGTATCCATAACACAAGCTTTGCTTTTGGGCCAGACGGCGCTGTGTGAAATGTCCGAAAATATTTATTATTTATTTATTTATAGCGATTATTTAAAAAAATAAAATAAAAAAAAAGATTTTGTAAGTCAATAATAATAATGGCCAAGATACGAAGAAAAAAGTTACTATAGATCATCAAAAATGTATTCCAAGATATAACAATGGATGGACCACCCTTGGTTTAAATTGGAGAACTGTAAAGATGTATGGCGGTTATAGTTATTAATAAAATTCTGTCAGAACTGATAGGAGTTTCCGCAGAAATAACAATTACAGAATCCACGTAAACTAACCATAGCTTGCTATAGAAAACTTCCTCTATGTAATCAAGCTAATCAAGGATTTCTCACAGCTAAGCGAATTAAGCGCGGGCGAAGCTGCTGGCAAAAGCTAATTTATACTAAAAAGTTTCTCGCTGACTTTGTTTACATTGAAATCTACTTCCAAAAACACCTTGAGTTAATAGCACCTAGCACATTAACTATGATTAAAATCTATGTCACTTTATAAATTTCTTTTTCTTTTATCTTATATAAATGAAATCCGCCCTACATGTGAACTGAATAAAGCTGTGATAAATTGCGGCCCTACATACATTGCGATTGTGTTAGCAGGCTGTTGTTAAAGAAGATTATTTAGGCCAGTATAAGGATCTACTTGTGCCCTGAAAATTATTTATTGTTTACACGGAGTTGGAACCACAGTCGTAATTTTGTGAATTTATTTCATGGCACGAATATTATTATAAGTATGAACCACAAATTTAGTTTGTTTTATTCTTATTTTTTGCTATTTTAACCCCTACACAAAAAGAGGGATGTTATAAGTTTGATCGCAATGTGTGTGTTATAAGATTGACGTGTGTGTCTGTCTGTGATCTCGTAGCTCCCAAACGAATAGACCAATTCTGATGGGGTTTTTTTTGTGTGATAGCTGATGTAATCGAAATGGTTCTTAACTATAAATATTAGCCCAGTTTGGAGCCCCGTAGCTCATTTCTTACTTAACAAAAGGTTTTAACCAACTTTTACTTGTCTAATTAATAGAATTTTGGCAAACTGTTACTTCAATGGTATTTCCAAGACATTGAAACCTTGAGCTAATGATGCAGCATCAAGTATTTTGCGGGATACCCAACTCCTCAGCAACTTACATCAGATATCAAATTGTACTGTAGCACTGTACACACACATTCTTGCGAAACGTACGTTCAAAATCATATCATGTGTAACAATTAAAGTACAAAAATAGTTTTTATGTAGTTAATAGGTTAGGAAGGATTACAATACAGCTATAAAATATTTGACGTACGGTCTTAAAGATTCAACAACTTGTAATTTAACTAATCTAGTAGGATAAACGGATATTGACAAGCAAAGTCTTTTTGCAATTGCAATTTTGTGTTTCGTCCCGAAAAGTATTTACGTGAACTTTGCCTCGCTGTGTGTGTTTTACCGCTTGTATAATGCAATGTGTTCTGAGGAATTGTTCGAAACGTTGCCATCAACAGGGAATTCATCCTCACACTTTAGAGCCTAAATGGTCACGTACAGTGCGGTTTTAGAGAAACTCTCCCATGCTGGCGCTAACGTTGTGGAATGAGTTCCCTGCCAAGGTTTTCTCTAAGGACTACAGTATGGGGTTCTTAAAGAAAGAAGTTATTAGATTGTTGAAGGGTCGGCAACGCGCGAGTGGTACCCCTGGGTTTGCAAGCGTCCATAGGCTACGGTGACCTCTTACCATCAGGCGGAACGTGAGCTTGTTTGCCACCTTAGTGGTATAAAAAAAAAACGCCACTAACGAAAAATAAAATCCGAACAAGTTTCTATACAAAGAAAGATTTTAACTTTAATTTGTCTAGTCCAGTCAAAGATTGAACTTGACTAATTCGCGACACGTCCCGGTTCGAACTATTCAAATAAAAATAATTTTTAACCCTTTTAACGGAAATATTTTTTTCACTCTGTATTATATAATAGTAGTCAAAGATCAAACTCGACCATTTCACGACGCGTACTTATTCTGACTAACCTCCGTCCTTCTCCCTTACAGACCGTCCTAAAATACTCAAAAAATAGGTCTTCTCAAATATCAAATGCCTATAATGTAAAATTTATGCATTGAAGAGGTTTTAACCATTTTTTGTTTTAAAACGAGGCAAATGATTGAAACAGAAAAAACAGAAAACACGACTTTGGTTGACGTAAATTGCAAGTTATAGACGGCGGATAGGCTGCGGTAACCGCTTACCATCAGGCGGACTGCAAGCTTGTTTGCCACCTGAGTAGAATAAAAAATATATAAATAGTTTTCGCAGGTTTTCCTGTTTTTTACCTAGGTACCAAGTAATTTGAAACACATTTAATTTTGAAACAATATCAAAATATATGTAGCAATTTCCAACACTTAAATTACTTGGTTTGTAGTTTTTTATTGTTTTGAATACCAATACTAGAGAAAACGCTTGCTTGTTAAATAAAATATCTTTATGAAGTAAAAGCCAAGTCAACATACATCTCTTTACTAGATTTGGGTATTTAATAGCTCTTTTAATTCACCAAGCGTAATTGTTATAGTAGGTACTTAAACGGTTAACAATATTGTTTTATAGTGAGAAAAGCTAGCAAGAAACTAGTTGTTATATACCCTATTCAAAACACAAAACAATCTACAAAATAATTTAAACATTATCTTTGTGATTTATTGTAGGCCAATAGGTACCTACCTCATCCTTTTCACCAAGTGAATTCCCATTTTCGAGTCGATATCTCCGCGCCACAGCATCCACGTGCCCCCCGATGTCGCCTGGCGCTGACAGCTGGAACAAATAATCTGTTGCTGACGAAAGGAACTACCTATTTATTATGACGATTTGTAAAGTACTTACATCAATTCACATTATTGAAGTGGGAGGGAGGTTGAAAGATAATACATTCGAAAAATCGTTTGATGGTAGTAGACAAGGTATATTAGGTTTTTAAGTTAGTTAAAATCGGGTATCGGCGTGGGATTCCTATCGGCAACTCCTTGATTATAGCTGTAGCTATAAGAATTTTGTTATGGTTATTTCCGCGGAAACTTTTGAATTTTCTTAGATAAAATATAGCCTATGTGCTAATTCTCTTTATATAAGCAAAGTCCATTCCAAATTTAAGGCAAAACGGTTCTTGTGGTAGCGTGAAGGTAAAACAAACATACTAACTAACAACTGCGCAACTATAGTATTAGTATTATTTTCAAACTTGCAACACAGTAGGTAGAACATCTTTCTTGCATTTAAAAGTCAAACATTAGACCCGACAATAAGGAAGTCTGGCAGGGCTCTGACCTCATTTCTCTGTCTGCATAATGTCTTGTCTAATTAATTATAATTTGCAAAGTCGAGTTTGTTTATTTTTTATGACAATTGCCCTCTGTTAACATCATTATAGAATTTTACTCACACTATTTAATAGGCACGCACGCAAATTTCCGTAATATTAGACCCACTACCTCTCCGATTGCCAAGCTATTTTTCTATTGTGTGAATACTTTCACTTTGCAAAATTGCGTGAACCTAAACGGACGAATTATTAGATATATGTATGTATCTTGATGGTTGTTATCCCCATAAGGGGGTACCCATTAGCTGGATACACACCTACATTAAAATGTGGGTTACATAGCCTCTTTAACATGCACTCTTTATGCACCCTCCAGGGGCGATTGAGCCCACAGTCCACTTAGCCCGCGCGTCCAGTTGTCCCCTTACTATTTTTTTAGTGGTCGTCTGAGCCCGCAGCCTAAATAATTTGGTTGCGGGCTCAGTTGACCCCAAAAAAAATTGAATCTAACATTATTGTGAAGATGTATGTAGATCGTAGACTAGTAGTTTCTCAACAGAAATGATAGTTCTAATCAAGACCTTTATTTCGCATGACAGCTGTCAAACTACAGACGGCTATATCTCCGTAACTATTGATTGTAGACTAGTAGTTTATTTACAAAAATGACAGTTCTTATCAAGACCTTCATTTCGGATGACAGCTGTCAAACTACAAACGGCTATTTCTCCGTAACTATTGATCTTAGACTAGTAGTTCTTTTTAACAAAAATAATAGTTTTTTAAGCCAATTTAAAAACACAAAATATTTGTTTTTCTCTATTTTTAAAACATATATCTGTGTAGCGCTAATGTCATCAAACTCGTTTTAATTTTGCAATTTCGGCATATCGATAAACGATTACGTATTTATTATAGCAATAAAAAAACGCACACATAGTTCTAAATTATAATAAAATGACATTTTATTTGAATAATAAAAGGTTTTAAATAATAAAATATATACCAAAAATACGCAGCTACAAAGGTAAGAAATTTCGGCCGTCAAAATAAAAAATCTTGAAAAACCCACTGTTCAGTCTCCAAACTTGTGTTTTTAAGCATAAAATCAGCGCCGATGTCTAGCAGTGGGGACGTATAAGGCTGCAATCGACGGATGCAATTGTTTTGTTGTCGATTGAAATAACCACATGGACTTATATTGTTGTTGGTGAATACCTAACCTAAAACCCGAAAATTTTCTTACATAATTTATTTATTTTTATTTATAGGATCTAACATTTTTATAAATAAATTACTAGTCTACGATTAATAGTTACGTAGATATAGCCGTCTGTAGTTTGACAGCTGTCATCCGAAATAAAGATCTTGATGGTAACTGTCATTTTTGCAAATAAACTACTAGTCTACGATCAATAGTTACGGAGATATAGCCGTTTGTAGTTTGACAGCTGTCATGCGAAATAAAGGTCTTGATTAGAACTATCATTTCTGTTGAGAAACTACTAGTCTACGATCTATAATCATGGTACTACAGCCTTTTCTGGTTTGACAGCAGCTGTCAGTTGAAATGATAAAAAAAATGCACAAATTAAGAAAAGAATATTTCACAATAATGTTAGATTCACTTAGCCCGCGGGTCCAGTTGCCCCCTTACTATTTTTTTAGTCATCGTCTGAGCCCGCGGCCTAAATAATTTGATTGCGGGCTCAGTTGACCCCTAAAAAAATTGTAAGGGGGCAACTGGACCCGCGGGCTAAGTGGACTGTGGGCTCAGTTGTCCCTGGAGTGTTTATGCAGTGTATCTAGAATAAAGTGACAGTTCCTTATAACTCGTGAAGCCACATTTATTTTACAGGTTTTGGCTGATAATAGAATGAAGTCAAGTCTACGGTACGTGCGTGACACTATAAAAATAATAAATTCTTATTGTGTCACCAGGGGAAAACTCTAAACCTATATCAAATCCTATGAAATACATATGCGTTAACTTTTATTTGGTTACAGTGTATAATTTTATTGTAGCCTATTGTGTCACAAAACAAATGTTCAATAAAATGTTATTTATGTACCTATCTTATTGTGTAGCAATGACAAAATGGGTACAATAGAGCATTGTTTGTTAAATAATATTGTAATTGTGTACCGTTATAGAACACGTGCTTAGCTGATTTATAAAACTTAAAACCGGCGAAGTGCGTGTCATACAGGCATTGGGTTAGGGTTCCATAGAATAAGGATCATTAAAGATATCTGAAAAACTTATGAATCGATTTTGGTCAAAATTATCTTGGTGAAATTGCGCTTTAGGTTAGCAAGTAGACTACCCTTACGATAACCGTATGCTGAGTTATATTCGTAGGGAAAAAGCAGTTGACGCAGATGTAGACCACGAACGTATGTTGCGACGCAGCTAAATGTCACAGATACATGACTTAGCTGGTGCTAAGATTGGACATTTGTCGAGTTACAGTAATATGGGTGACTTATATAACATATAAAGTGAACCTACTTTGCACTAATTCTATTAAAGTTTCTGCCATTGTTGCGCTAAATTGTAAAACTACGTATAACACGTGCATGCGCCGCTAAAATCAGTGCCGGCGCCATAATTAGACTCAGAACAGGGCAGACCAGGCATCGTCATATCAGCTTATATGGGCTGGATATAAACCTCTTGTATGCTGCACCATTTCTCCCGGTCGTTTACCTTCCGCACCCAGCCACCACCGGTCACCCTTTTAAGATCGTCGATCCACCGGGCTGAAGGGGGTGGTACGCTTTGCTTTCCCGTACGCGGTGTCCACTCTAAAGCACACCTGTTCCATCGGCCATCAGTCATCTGACAGACGACGACCAGCCATTCACACTTCATTTGCTGGACATTCCTATCTCCTTCCTTTTCACAGTTGCTCCGGGCCAGTTGGATTTTCTATCAAAGGCACACACAATTCTGGACTACCTCGAGTAAGGTACCGGTGACGTATTGGCACAACGTGTTGGTTAAATATGACTTTTGTCTGATCCAAATACATGCATGTCAAGGCCCACTCGCCGAGAGGATAGCTATAGGGAGGGCAACATTTCACTCAGTTCTTCTAGTCACTCTGTCATAGGCAAACTTAAGTTGTGCGATGTTTTTCACCGTTTACGATTATGCCGTACCTAATCCAGTCCGAGGATTCGAAGACATCTTCTAGCGCGTTGGTTAACAGTTTCGGGGTATGAGGTTCCTTGTCTTACCTCTTTACGCAGCAGGATGACACTTGTCTTATGGTCTTGGAACTAGACGTTCATCGCAGCAGCGTTGTAAAGATATCTCAGCATCTCAATATATCGCTAGTCTAAACGACATCGTACGCAGGGAACGTAGCACGGCCAAGGTTTTGATGAAGTCAAAGGCTATTTCGTATTGCACAAACGCTAACCAGAACAGCTGATTATGCTCTCTCTTCACTCTTCTTTATTCTTCATAATATCTTTACTGTGAGTTTTTTATTCTTTGATTGCCTTTAGTTTTATCAATAAGCCTCAGTCTAATGATAAACATAGACCTTTCCTAATGAACACCAATTCCGGCTACCTTTTTTAGGTCATCGGTCTACGTAGCAGGAGGGCTGCACTTCAGGCCAATGTGTAATGCCTTAGGTGTTGCAAGCGTCTAAGGCTGCGGTAACCGCTTACCATCAGACGGACCGGATATTAAGGAAAATTCCAATGTATTTTCATTTTAATTCAAATTGTGTTTTACTAAATATCTTTAACTATTAATATTTCGCTACATGCAGCGCGTTATAATCATATATCGTTATTAAACATCTATGTTTAATAGCATACTACAGTCTTAAAAAGCATATTTATCTGTATGCCAGTGAATTATTAAAATGATCATAGTTTTTATTAATTCTCATCACACTTACTCATAAACAGTGTCATTACGTGTCGGCAAAGAGGGTGTTGACCTTAATTACTACCACAGGATTTTACTTTTCTCAAAGCAAAGCGCGCGTTTATAGAACTTAAGGGCGGTAATGACGCGCCTATTCTATCAAGTATGTATGCAAGCGTCTGTTCAAAACATGCACTACACGCACTCTCTAGATATTGTTGCGATGGCGTTGTTTTCTCTGTTTCTATTCCCGCCATTGCAATTGTTTTTTGGTGAGTTTATTTATTTATTCACCTTACTTACTTACTCACTTTTATTTATTTACTTGCAAATTTGTTGAAAAACATTGTGTGTAACGCGGGCGTTACGGAAATTAAAAACTCGTCATTAAATCCTTCGGCCTTCGGCCTTAAGCTTCTAAGTATCCTCTCGTCCGCAGTTTTCTCCTTATCACCCTAAATACACAATGTTCTATTATGAATCCAACAAATAGGTACTTACTATCTACCTTTTTTTTATAATTTACGGGCATTTAATAAGTCGAACAATCCTAGCGGTCTAGTAGAGAAGCTACGTACAAAAACATTCCCTTTGGCATCCCCTACCAATAGTACTACGCAGAAGGAGCACGGGCCAAGAATGTGAATGTAAGTAGGTATATTCTTTTCGCGACTATGGTTTATAGAGATATAAGATCATAAATAACGCATTTTGAGTTTAGTAATGTTTATGATTATAGATATGTAGTGGAATTAATTTTGTATCGGAAAAATTACCACGGATTCACATTAATATAAATTTTAAAACAATAACAAAAACCCGAATACAATATTTTACGAGAAAAGTAGTTATTTTTCTACTCGTTGTTCTTTTTACGGAAATTGAAGAACTTAGTTAGATCATAATAATGTAGTGTTTACACTCGCGGCAAGTCGCTTCTCCAAATATTTTCCCAAGCGAAGACACAATTTAATTTTAATTAAGCTAGAGCTTAATTACATTTCAGTTTTTTCAGTAATTGTTAGTTAATTACAATTAACCCTCTTGTCCGTCCTACACATGGATAAAATAAATCACTGCTTAAAGTTTAAGCCGAAAAAAATTAAGAGGCTATAAAAAATTATTAAATCAATAAATTATATAATGAAATTAATTAATTAAATTTAATAACTATATTTTGTTTTTTTTTTGGAAAAGAGATCTGCAGAGCGGATCCGACTAAAAATTCGGGATATGGTTTAAACCCTGAAAAAACGTTAAAATACGATTAATGAACTTTTGTTCGATAAAAAAAAATCTTCAAACTTTGGCAAATAAATCTTCAAAGTTCGTTTACAACTTTGCTACAGCATAGCCGTGATAGTGCTTTAGACCCGGAGAAAAAGCATTTTTAGGTAACAATGATGTATAATAAACGTATACGATCTTTCATTCGATTAAAAGCTCTAACTTCTGCAAATCGCAGCGCTATATTTGTTTAAACGGCTGTTTACAGCACTAGAAATACAAACAAGTACCCTTGAATATATAGAATAGCAGTTCAGCTGTTTGAAAGCATTAATATCATTTGATAAAGGAAAATAAAAAATAAAATTTATTTCTACATCGCTAGCGTTGCCGTAACGTAGCAATTTATTTCGTGTTACAGAAAATGTAAGTTCATTTCCCATACAATTTCCTTTCATCGCCAACTACTTAGTTGGCGAACGTAAATAGTAGAAGTGGTAATTTTTATACCAGACAGCTATAAAAACAGTTTTCATCATAAAATTCATACTAATATTATAAGTGATTTTTTTTGTTTGTTTGTTCGGTTTTCTTTAAAGAAAACGGCGTAACGTAGCATCGAATTGAGTTGAAATTGCACGGGAATAGTTGAAAAGACGGATAAGAATATGGGCTTTTTATCCCATAAGGTTCCGCAGGACTAACAATTACCAAATTGCTCGAGGTCGAATTACAACTACATGTTTAACTTGCTACAGCAACCTTTCTTACTATAAACAAGGGTTTGCCATAGGAATACCACGTTGATTACTGAACTAAGCGCGGGCGGATCCGCGAGCAAAAGCTAGTTATTTTTAAAAGTTCGGTAATAATAACAACAACGTCCAATTTTCGAAAAATCTAAAGTAAATTAATATAGAACAAAAGCTTTCAATGTCAGCCAAATTAGAATCCAAGAAACTTTGCAAAATTTTATAACGAGACGAAAGATATAATGCTTGTCAAAAGTGTTTCGATTACGTCTTGATCTTAATATTTGATGTTTAAAGCAGAAAATATTTCTTGACAAGTTGATTTTAACTTACCTGCTCCACGGAACCATATTGTCTTCTTGAGAACACGCCCCTTCGAGATATCAGCTCACTTGCTGATGAGCTGTGAACAAAAGAGAAATATGTAATAAAAATAAATAAATAATTTATTTCTTACTTATGCATGAAATATACGTTTTTATATATGTATATAATAATAAAATATTGTATAATTTATTATTTAGCTTTTTTAAGTTACAGATATTGCAATAAAAAAAAAATTGTTTTTGTGTATAGTTTGAACTCTGACGTTCGATATTATCAGAATTATTTTATTATAATTATAATTATCGGAATATTTTCAAGTACGCCAGACTCTGCATGCAAGTAGGTTTTACCTTTCGAGTCCCGTAAAACTACACACACTTTTTTCTCGAATTCCAGAGTCTGGCATACTTGATACTGTAGCCAATAAGCTGTCTGGGCACAAAACCATTAATCCGTTAATAGTTAATTAACGAAGTTAGGAAAAGTAAAAAAGGTTTTCTAACTTTCGTTACATCATTTTATTTGCTTGAATTACACGCCTCGCTACGCGAGCTCGAGTCAAATCACGTGTAGTGAGCGCTTAAGATGTGGAATAAGGTGTCCGTACCTGGGGTATTGCTGTACCCTAATGAACAACGCCCTTAATCTTAAAAATGTCTCGGACGATTAATGGAAGATGAAGAATGCCAACTGGTTGCAGAATATATAAACTTTCTACTGCTGTGGCTGCCAAAGTATGACAGCAGCGAGTTGTTAATAGTCAAGATGCTTAACGCTTTAATTAAAAGAACGCTATGTATAAAGAAAAGGGACAAAAACTAAAAAGATTATGTTTGCATTAGCAGACATAGCAATGATGAAGAAGGGTATATTTTTTTCAGCACTGTTATTAATACTGATGATAAGTATAAGAGCCTCAAATCGCTAAAAAACCAAGCGCAAATTCCGTTTTATAATTTACAAGGGTTGTTATAACGAAAACTGAGCCTCAGCGAAGCCAAGAAAGAATAAAAACACTGCTTTGTTGTTTCGAGCCCAATTTGTTTTCATAACGAAATCGTATCACGTCTCGCGGTACATAATCTAGCAAGTGATAAAAAAAATACGCACTAAGTTATAGTGTGCAGAAATAACTATTAAAATTTTTAAACAGCAGCGAAGTGTAATACTGAGTTGTCACTAAAACTCAAATTTCAAAGCTGGACTAGTCTACCGTTTACCTAATTTTATTACACAAAAAGCGTCGACCCGTGAAGACCACATAAAAAGAACCGTCTTGCTTAAAAAACGATACAGCCGGAGAGTGCTTGTGGCATGGTTATGGCCTTATCACGTTAGCTTGTTGGGATTCCGTACCTCGACAGGAAAAAACGGAACCCTTATAGGATCACTTTGTTGTCCGTCCTTCCGTCCGTCTGTCAAGACCCTTTCTCTCGGCACGCGTGGAGAGATCAAGCTAAAATTTATATCAAATATTCAGGTTTACTGTCCCTTGGAGCCGTGAAAAAATCAAACCTCTAAGCCAACGCAATCAAAAGATACAGCCGTTTATGCCACAAATTCCCGCACATTTTCGAAACTCGCAAGAGAATCAAAACCTACGGGGTACTTCCCATGAACTCAGAATCTTGAAATTTGATACGAAGCAACGTCTTAAAGCACGGATAAAGGGAAAATTGCGAAATTCATAAATTTTTAGTTACCTGATATAATAAAAATATTTTTAATAATTTTACAGTTACTAACCCTTTCCTCATGAACGCGTAGAGGTATTCAATTGAAATTCATATCAAATACTCAGGTCTATAATATCTTTAAGCTGTAACAAAATCAAACTTCTATGTCAACGTAATCAAAAGAAACAGCAATTTAAGCCGCATATTTTCAAAGTCGCAACTACCCACTTATATACCCATAGGTTTGTACGGAACCCTCGGTGCGCGAGTCCGACTCGCACTTGGCCGTTTTTTTTTAAATACCAATAAGGTGGCAAACAAACTTGCGGTCCTCCTGATGATAAGCGGTCACCGCAGCTTATGGACGCTTGCAACTCCTGGGGCATAACTCGCCTGTTGCCGACCCTTCAAATATCTAATAACTTCTTTCCCATACTGTAGTACTTAGAGAAAACCTTGGCAGGGGGTCATAAGGCACCTTAGCGTTAGCGAGAGGAAGTTCCTGTCAAACCGGACTGCACGTGACCATTTAGATTCTTAGGTGTGAAGATGAATTGCCTGCCGATCGCGAGCAGTGCGATGGTACAAAGTAGCCGTGGGCATCATTTAGAATAATTCCTCAGAACACATTCCACACCACAACAACACAGGGAGGCAAAGTCTCTCTCCAGATTTAAGGGTTCGTTTCGGCATGTGAGTTTGAGATCGTAAACTATTCTCACAGCCTGTCGTTGAACAAGGAACAGTAATAAAGCAGCTGAATTTAAGCTGAGTTTAAGAGCTGTGCAATAGCTTTCTAAGCCCTAGTTCAGCCCGTGAACAGCTCTCTACAGCTGTTAATAAGTCTCTGTCATGCTTAGGGCTGGTAAATTTGGGGCCCAATTTAGAATTATAAGGTCTGTGTCACTTGTACAGCCTCAAGTTAATCATTACTCTGTAGTCCGGCAACTCTACAGCTTGCGTGTGCGACTTGGGAGTGGTCTCGACTCGAGACACAAGTTCTCCGCGCTTTTCCTCCACATCGGCACGAGGGAACTCTGCACCGTGTCTTTAATAAGCTGCTCCAGTACTGTCATCTGCAAAGCAATGTATGTTGTTGATGTCCAACATGACATTGATATGCATTAGAGACAGCACAGAGCATTGGGCGACACCAGCATTAATGTCCTTACCATCAGACTATGGCACTGCCGTCAACTACGGCTCGTATCCGTCTTTCGGATTAAAAGCTTGCCACCCATTTGCACAAACCATTGGGCACTCTATACAATGGCAACTTCGATTGAAGATTCTAGTGCCAGACCCGATCGAACGCCTTCGCTATGTCCGGTTTACAAGCCAATGCCTCCCCCTGACTCTCAATGGCTAGTGCCAATCGGTGTGTGAAATACACTAGAAGGTCACAAGTCTAGCAATCATGGCGAAAGCCATATTGACGGTTGCTGACCAGGTCGTGTTTTTTTAGGTATCTTAGAAGCCGTGTGTTAATCACATGCTCCATCACCTATTGAAGAGGAGAGAGGTAATAATGATAGACCTGTAATTCGATGGATCTAATCTTTTCTCCTTTTTGGGTACCGAGTGCACATTCACAGTCTTCCATGAAGACGGAAATCGCCTTGTGTGTGTGACCAATACTCTATTAACGTTGCAGGTTAAATCAAAACTACCCACATCGTATTTAAATTCTGTGAACTTATGCGACACTAGCGACAATCATATGTCAATAGTTTTAGTTCAAAATAAGATCGAGGTGTCAGATAGTGTCTTAAACGTTTATAGGTATAGCCAAATTTTCGGACAGCTTCATTGTTAACGGAAAACGTTAAAAACACAAATATTTAATGCTTCAATGATTATTGAAGTTTCCTTTGTTGCTAACGCATTAACGATTAACAATTAACAAAGCTAACTTTCCAATTAACTATGCCTACCTGTAGACATCATGACGCTCGCTCGATTATTAGTTAATACATATCTAGTCTTGTTACGCCTAACATGTTGTTACTTATTTAACATATTGTGTAAAATGTCCTTTAATAAATTGTAAATTGTATTTCGTCATTCTGTATTATTGAATAGATTTCGAATCGAATTGCTTATGAAATTTAATAAGTATACCGAAGCCAAAGGGTCTACTAATATCAACATGGTTGATGTTTTACTCAATAATATTTACAGAAATTTCGTTTGATATTTCTTATATTAAAAATATTAATGCTACAATGTTACAGCTGATTGGATTTTAAAATGAACGTATAACATGGCTTTGCTGTTAAGGGACTGCGTAGGGAAAAAAACCCTTTTAGGGCAAATTCAATTTGGACTTTGACGATTTTAAGAACTTGACCTCGATTTTCTTGTCAGATGTATAACTAGCAGTGTTATCTTTGAAATTTTTTCTGTACCATATAAACTTACTTCTGCTACTTTACTCCCTAAGGAGACGCATTCTTAAAAATGCTGAAAAGCATAATTTTTGAAGTGAAAACTTCTTTAGCGGCGTTGTGCACATTTTTTGTGATGGGTAAAAAATGTTAAATGATCACGTGACCTGATCGAAAATTCGTAAGACGGAACTCGCGTCAGGACACGTGACCTTTACATAAGGTTAGATTTTATTTTTAGTATATGGCTATTGGAGGTTGGATATGGGATTTTATTTCTATGACAGATTAAGATGTCAAATATTAATCGTTAAAAGTCAAAAAAGTAAATAAACAAACATTATTATTTATAATAAATAAATATGTATACAAAGTGATGGGAAGTAAATAGCTAGTATGTTTTCACTTCTGCCGGCACTCCCGGAGTGCGACCCGTCTTTTTTATTTGCTTAAAATTTTTTATTTAACTGCAAGACTATATATTAATTTTGATGGATTTTTTTAAGAAAATAGCCAGATTTCTATAAATTCCTATCAAAAGTATCCTCCCCATGCTACCTCTGAGACAATAATTTCCTAAAAACGGTTAAATATGTCATCCTTTATTATAAACCAAAAGCACAGAAAACGAAAAGCCAAGTACCTATTAATTATAATAGATCTCCAAACATGAGGTATTCACAAAAACTTGCAACCTCTATTTTACACCCCTTCAATATGAATTTAGCAAATCATTATTTAGTGTTTGGCTTCATTTCCTAACGGAACCTACATCTATTCTTTTTTTTACTTGTCTTATTTTGTAAACACGAAATAAGAAAAACTATGATTTAGGTTTCAAAACGAAAAAGTTAATATATTTCAATCTCTCTGTTTTTTCAATCTCTCTGTTTTCATCTTATTATGCATTTCGCCTTTTTTATATTTTGAGACAAAATCAAAGTTATCATGAATTTAAGTTTACAACATATGGAAAGTAAGAAAAAATATGGTATAGGTCCAAATTTTAAAACTTTCACTTCTAACTTACATACATACCTACACACTTTCATTCTGTAGGCCATATATATATAAACGCAGGTAACACCGCACGGCAAAGCCAGTGATTTATGTACCTAACAATAATAATTTACAAAGTTTCTTTGTAATGACATATTAAGTTAGTTTTCATCGCCAAAGTTCTGGTACTCTGGGTAGATGAACTTTCACTTGCTATACATATGTAGCAACACACGTATCTGTCTGTACGCGATTCTGAGAGATGTAAGATCCATGTGCAAAACAATGCAGTAAGTAATATTAGCCCAGTTCGTCATAATAGCCTTTTTTGACTCTATCAAAAATTCTTTTTTAATTATGTCACGAAAAAAAAACATTAAGCAATTGAAATTGGTTTTATCGCAATTTTTGCTAAACGTTTCTAGTCCACAGTCTGACACCGACCTGGTGGTCTTGAGTAAATAGCGCGAGTGATCAAATTGTGCGATTTATATGTCACTCACGTACGGTATACGGGCAGCCTGTCTCTATTGATTCGGTCCCATCACAGTCCGTTAAATTTTACTTTTTTTCTTTTTATCTTTTAGTTTATTTTGTTCGAATGTTTTTTGATAAAACTATTAATTTTGGTATTTGGGACAGAGGAGGTCTGGTATCAAGATCAAACATGTCTGAAGGAAAGTAATATGTCAGCCTTACGCCGAAGAATATAATATCTAATAGGTATATTCAAACGAGCAGTTCTTGTAAATATTTATATATTTATTTGCGTATCTCGAAAACGGCGCTAACGATTTTGTCTCAAAAAAAAAGAAACAACAGTGGCACTCGGGGCCTACCGCGGTAAAGCTAGTGCATAGCATTTTTTATCAACTTATGCAGTTATAACTATTTATTTATTTTTTATTTATGCAGTATTTTTTTGCTTTGATATTAATTCAAGTTACACTTTTTGAGTGGGGTGATCGATAAGAAAACAATATTTTTTCTTTTATTGAATAAATGAGAAGTTAATATCGTTTAAAAAAATTTTCGTTGGCGGCAGCAGGGTGGGTACGCAGGTGCTCTCGACGAGGCGCTGCGGCCGACTGATGGAAGGCGAGAGCCGCGTAATGGCGACGTTATTTATGAAAAAATTTTTTTTTTTTTGCTACAAAATAACACTCTTTCGCAATAAAATAAAACCATAATCGTCTAAAGTATTTATTATGGAACACGTAGACGAAATTTCATTGAAAAAAGTTAAATAACTAGCAAACAAAACTGTTTTCCCCGTAGAAGTATCTCTCTAAAAATGAAGATTTAGAGGGAACTTTACTGTATCGAGTCAAGTTTATTCAATCGTGTTTCGACTCTCATAACCTACTAATAAATCTCCTAAACTTATGATTGTCATCAAAAAAATGTACAAAATTCATTTTTTTTTCGCCTTAAAATTGATTTTCTGTACAGTCAAGTTTGCCGTTGTAAGTTTTTTTTCGTTACGGAATTTCTTGATTCGGTCGCCGCGCTCAGAGCCCGCGATCAAAGCTAAAAAAGCTAAATAGCTTAAAAGTGTACTAATTAATAACATTACACATGTAATGTTCACTCACCTTAACTTGAGCTTTAATCACGAAAAAAAGTTACTGTATGCATGTGTACCAAAAGTCAGAATCTGATTTGAAAAAAGAAACGTTTACACCTAGTAACACACCAATATAAATTGACATTAATAAATTAAATTGTTTTTTTTAGGTATCAATAAAATAACGCATTAATTTCCAAAACAAATATGCGAAGACCGGAATAGCAACGCGTTTTTAATATTTTTTTGTGGCCAAAATCAGTGAATGCCTCATAAGTGCTCACTAATGTTGTTTTAATACTAGAAGTATAAGCTTTTAAGGCTATGATATTTGCAGATATTTTATTAGACAAAGGTTTACTAGCTTTTCAGATATCTGCAATACTTTGTCATTTTACGAAACGGTGTGAATATGTTTGCACAACACGCAAATTGGATGGTTTTTTTATTTATCAGCCTTCACTGCTTCGATTTCAGCATCTAAATAGCCTCCATATTATTTCATTAAAAATTAACTTTTCACAACATTTTAACATTTACATAAGTATTTATTGTCCCTCCAGTGTATTGAAAACAGTCGTATGACACTCGTGAGCTAAGCTCAATACATATTATACCTTCGGCTCGGGCTGCAATACACAACTTCGTCTGTAATGAGCTGCCTGGTTCACTTGTATCGAAATGTACATACTATAACGTGCTTTGGTTAAACGTAAAACATGATGTGTGAATGTTTTATTAAAGTAACTACTATGTGCTTTAAAAAATGCCACTAATATTTATGACACACTTTATAAAATAATTAGCGGCTCGTGTGATACTTCTATCAGAATAACGTTATGTTATCTTTATTATTTCGCTGTTAAAGGGTCTACTTGATATTGTGCTAATCATTTTAGGAACACGTTCATCACGAGTGAGTCGTCACAAGGGAAACAAAGAGTTACGTGACAGGACTGTTGATGTGATTATAAATATTCTGTATGTATATATTAGAATATATGTAGGTACATACATTGTGTATGGTCGTGTAGTAACTTGTGAATCCTAATCCTTATATAAAAATGTGAAAGGCTGTTCGCGTGTTTGTTATTTCTTAACGTTGTAACAGCAACCAATTAAGCTGACTTTGGGCGCAGAGAATAGAAATACATATTTCTACGGGTGATACCCATCGATCGATATGGAAAAACTATCGATGGTGTTTCACCATTTGCAAGGGAGCAACAATGAGATCTTCTTTATAGTATATACATATATAGGTGGAGGGACAGAAACAGAACTAGCATACTGTTTATCCTGATCGAGAGTTCCTACGGGAATAGATTTTAGCACCGGGTTTTAGTTGCGAGAACAAAGGAGATCGAACATTTTTTATCCCTGTTTGACAAACAGGATTTGTCGAAATTACACGGCGATTTCTGAATTCTGCCGGCAAAAGCTATTAAATAATATAATAAAAAAGTATATAAGGAACAGCTAGTAACATGTTCAACTTCGTAGCTCTGATGGCTTGGTTTGGATGAATTATTGCGTGCAGACCCAATTGATAAACTTTGTGTTTGTCATGAGTCTGGGTGCATGTTCTCTAAGTTAGTAAATATGTATGTAAATACAAAAAAACAGTGGGTATGTAGGTAAGTATTTGTATTCGTTGTCTGGTATCCAAAGTCTTTTACTTTGCTTAGAATGGGTCTAGTTGACGGTGTGTTTAATCTTCAGAAATATTTATTATTCATAGGTTACTGGTACGTGAAGGAGTTAAGAGCTTACATGTGAAGTTTATCTCCTAAGGAAAGTTTATTGCCCTAATTTTTTTTTACGAGAAGGTGTGTTAATAACTGTAGGTCGTTACTCTGCAATGACGCGAGGCTTGTTAATTACCGGACAGCGTGAAAGCAAGGTTAAGACCTATTTAGCGCATCTATTTACTAGTAGGTAATATAGTTACTTCTGTTTGTTTAGATTTTTATTTTTTTTATACTTTATACTGTCTATATTAATAATATAGTGTGTTTTTACAATTAAACCCCAATTAAAAGGAACAAGGCGACTTAACTTGCCCCAATAAATGCTAATGATGTAGCGAAATGGACTAAGTCTGTTTGTCCTACGTCGTCTTAGGGGACCTAAGGGAGCCCTAAACTTCAATGATTTAATGAATCTCAGGATATTTAAAGATAGGAACAAGATCTAAAACGTTCGTGGGATCCTCACTAAACAATTATTGGCACATTAAACACTTTTATAACACAAAAACCAGTTATTTAACCAAATAAATAAGCGTTTTGAATTCAAAAATGCAAAAACCACAACACAATATTTTTGTTATTTCGTAATATATGAATCACATTATAATTTTTAATTTGTGTATGAGTTTGTGTATGGGTGCGTGTGTCTTTGTGTGTGTAGGAGTCGTGCTTGAAGCTACTATACTTACATAAAAAATGGGAGTGTGAAAACATTTTGGAAATTTGTAAATTTTTGGCGTACCGTAATGTGTTAAATAATTCGATATTTTAATGACATTTTAAGACTATCTGTTAAATAAGCACCGAGGTTTTATATCTAGGATGCTTCTTTAGATCGTAATCTTTATCGGTAACAGGTAAGACAAAATATTTAAGAACACGTAGGTACTGTAGAACATTTGCTGAATGTTTGGTTATGAAAATGGTAATGACGTAATGAGTTACCAAACTTGGTTGGCTATATCTCGCATAGATTTTAACTTTAAAAAATAATACTATTTTTATGAGAAAGTTATTTAAATGTCTTTGCTAATATTTAAAATTTTTAATTTATCAACAACTAGCTTTTGCCCGCGGTTCCATACCCCCCAAATTCGGTTTTCGGTGTAGGATTTCAAAGGCAACTCCTCAATTATATAAAAAAAACCCGGCTATTAGTCCAGACTAAAAAGCTCTAAAATAAATTATTTTTGGAAAAAAATCGTTGTAGACCGGACCCTTCTTTCCGTATAGAAAAAGAAAATATATGGCTTAGTAAAAATAATTAATATAGATAGATTTTTCATTAGGCTCAAAAACGGATGATTTTTGAAAAAAATTGAAAATATCTCAAAAATTATAACAAAAATATATAAAAGTGGAGCATTTTAACAAAATTGCAAATTGTTTTGATATTTTTTTCTAAAAAAGAAAAATTAAAAAAATTGGTTCTTACTCTTAAATCTTACTTTACTCATTAAATTTGAGGTTAGGTCAAAATATGATGACTATAAAAGTAATAGATTTTCATATTTCTTCTTAACTACTTATATTTCTCCTTTGACTATTTTTCTATAATCAATAGTTTAGCCAAAAATCGCCAAAAACCCGTTTTCACCCTTGGCGCACCCCTTTCCAGTTAATTTCAGCTGTTTTAATTATTTTTCCCAAGTTCTTTATATTTTTTTCTACACGAAGAAACGGGTCTGGTCTTGCAACGAATTTTTTCCTTAAAAATATTATTTAGGCTACTATATGTCCTTCCCCGGGACTCAAACTATCTGCATCCTAAATTAACCCGCGGTTCCACACGCTCGAAATTCGGTCATTGGTGTAGAATTCCATCGGCAACTTCTCAATTATAGGAAAAAACCGAATAGACAGACAGACAGACAGGCAGACAGGCAGACGGATAGACAGGGTTACTTTCGCATTTATAATATTAGTATGACTAGTATGGATCATTAAGAGTGATATTTTGACCGGCACTCAATCCTAACTGAAATTGGAGAAAGGAAGAACATTTTGCAATAATAAAATCCGTCCACGTTACATATAGCAAAGAAAAGATACTTTTAAATATTTTTTACTGCACGTGTACCAAACTTTAGTGCGTAGGCATCCCTCCAGAAGTCCAGACAGTACTAGCGAAATTATAAGGGTTCCATATTTTACTGCGTTACTCTTTGTGAACAAAACACGACAAATAAAATAAAATATACCTATACCTACAAACTCGTTTACTTGATGAGCACCATTGCGGTATTCCCTTCCCGTAGATGACAACGCATGTGCGTCACGAATCACGAATCACGACCCATCGAGCTGGGAAGTGGGTCAATCGCATTCGTTATTTTGTCAGAAATGGCATCAAATTGCTTCTTTTGGTTTTGACATCCTAGCTTCATATTTGAGAGGATCATTACTGAACGTCACGTTGTACGCTTTTCTGTACATTTATTTGCAAGTTAAGTATGTAAGTAACATGAAAATGCCTTTTTGGTACTTATCAGCTTAAGGTGACTGCGTTACACGTAATATTATTAATACGTTATTATCATATATTTTTTGTTCTGGCCGACAGTGCAGTTGGTTGTTGTAACTATTACTGCTTCACCGGGCTTTTGGGGCGAGACTCTGAAGGAGCCTCAGCCTATATGGCGCCCAACGCTTAAGAGCTCCCCGCGGGCAAGCCTTGGCTTGGGTTGTTGCTCTCGGGGGCGTCTCTTCGACCGGCGTGAGTCTTAAACCCGAAGGTGAGTCAACGCCAGGAGCGGAGATCCCCGTTGCGCGGGTGCGGTTGCGATTGAGTGGAGGCGAGAAGCGCCCCGGAACTCTTTGATACCACGTGTATCCTTGCGGGCGCCGACGAACCCGGGGACGTCGGCGTCGTGTTAGTGGGGAGGCCCTATTAGGGGAGGTCGTAAAGACTTATCTCGCTATTCGGACAGCGAGATCGTCATCTAGGGCCGTTAGTGCGTGCCGAGGCCGGTCGGGGGGATGATACGTTGTGGATTGCACAATTAATCGATTCGGGTTGAGGAAGGTAAGGAGAAAGTTACTAACGAGAGGCTATTTAGAAGCCCTTAGCCGAAGGTTTGCAATTTTCACACCAACACACAATGATTTCAGCACATCTGCAAGTAAATAAATAAAAATATAAGGTGAATAAATAACAAAACACACGAATAAATAATTGCAATGGCGGGAATTTTCAGCTCTTATACATACCCGATAGAATATGCGCGTCGTTACCGCCCGTAAGTTCTATGAACGCCTGCTTTGCCTTTATATGTAAAATTTACAAAGAAAAAATCCGTGGGAGTAGGTAATAAAGGTCTCAGCACTTGCTTTACCTGCACGTAATGACACTGTTTACGGGTAAGAGTAATGAAACATAAAAGTTTTTTTACAATTTGTATATAAATTTTATTAATTTTTTAAAACATCTGGTCATGAATATATATAATATATACTATGTCTAGTAGTCATTTTGTATGAAAATTTCGTTGGATTCACCTCAAACTATAAAAAGTAGCATTTTATCGTCTCGTAATGAATTTCCTCATCATCGAGGTGAAATTAATATCTTCATCAACTAATTGAAATGAATGCATCAATCATAAATCGAAATTAGTCTTTATAGGAGAATAAATATGTCTTTCCATCATCTAATTGAAATTATCGAATCTTTATCATCGAAAGGATATAAACTGCTTCATTTGAAAGTTCATAATTGTATTTTCTATATGTACCATGTATTATCTTCAGCTTTTTATTTATTTTCTAAGATACTTTTATATATTGAACCTAGATATTAAACCGAACTGTCTCGAAGAGTAGCGGCTACCAAAGGTGTGATTAATATTACGTTCTAGATTATAAGTGATACAAACAGGATAATAAACCGAACTATCTGGGTGTCAGTTACAAACTGTAATATAATGATAACATTTAAGATTGTAGCAGAAGCAAAAAAGGCACTAAACAGTACAGTATCTGAGCGACAATTACAATCAATGGTGTAAATAGTACACGATATTTGAGTCCTTTAAAATCAAAACTACTGGCAAAGTAGGTAAGTGGGCAAAAATTAGATAAATATATGGCAACACAAAAAATACAAATGCAAACCGACTTCATGATCGCTTTATAATCAAAGTCGGCTAAATGGTCAGGGGGGGAGGCGATACACACAAAGTATAATATCATTATTAAGTTCTGACAGCACAACTATATCCTAATAATAAACCCCTCGAATTGCATTTCTTCGAATAAAGGCACTGGACAAATAATGATTAGGGGAACTAAATATTAATTCATGTTCACTTACCCAATGCTCAGTTACACACCTTACCTTATCAGCCTCAGGGTGATTTGTTCCATAGTCCACACGCGGGCCCAGTGCGGACTGTGGACTTCACATAGGTTATTTTTGACGTATGCAGGTTTCCTTACGATGTTTTCCTCCACCAGAAAGCCAGTGGTGTAAATAATCAATGAACTTGAGAAATTAAGAAAAAGAATCATTGGTACACATATACAACATAATGTATATTATGACTTTTCAAAAATAATTCTATTTCCAATTCCATGCCATGCCCTGTATATTTTGATGAACAATACTAAAAAAAACAGACATTGTTGTCAAAGGACTCAGTTTAAATTGTGATCTAAAATAGGAATTGACTGGGTGCAGCTAATAACATCAGCACTATAAGGCATAGCACTAACGCCTAGAGAGGTCAATAGACTCTTTAATATTACTTATATTTTAATCATGCATATTAGAAGCTAACAACGTAGCCATTTCTCGTCTACATTTCATAGGCATGGACATACCAGCCGGTGTCAATCTAAAACCTATCTATACATATAAAATACTTTGTCTTGAATGACTGACTGCTGGATCAACGCACAGCCAAAACCGCTGATCGTAGAGACCTGAAACTTGGAGGGTGGATAAGAAAGGATTTTCCGAAGGGTCAATTGCGAGTCGGACTCGCGCAATAAGAGTAAACGGTAAACCTACTGTAATAAAATTTTGATACTATTTAGTTCAATGACAGGTATGTTGTTAACAATTTACCGAATGATTCAACCGGTTCCTAAGGAGTTAACCGAAGCCTTAATTATTATAATCGAGATTAAAATCAATCTGATAGGCAGCTGCTGATTGGAGACCAACTGAATATTTAGCTGGTTTTGCCCTAGGATGTTACTAGATAAAACATTGATATAATAAGAATTATTTAATGACTCGGGTTGTAAAAACGACTGAGATGAAACAGCACAAGCACAAGAGTAATTATTTACTAATGAATTGTATCTGCGTTAAATTTTGTGCTAGCAACTAGCTCATTTAAAGCCAAAACATGCTCATTTAATTCATCCTTTGCGCATTCCTACTTCTTACTTATTTCATTTAAAGAAAGCTGCAAACCTTGTATATCAGTTTGTTATCGCTTTGTCTCACTATCATATATAAGCTTAAGCCTATTTTGCTTAAGTTTTACAGAAACTACTTTTAATTTACTAATTAATTCCATTCTCGCTTTTCTTAAAAGTGAGTAGTTATGGAAATCTCAATGGTGTTTGGTTTGATTTTTTAATGCAAATTGGCTTATTCACTTTTTAGTTCCGTGTTTGTTTTTATAATGTTCATTGCCTCCTACTCAGCATCTCTCCGTTCTTTTAGTAATTTATCACACAGATCTTTTGACATCTGGAGCTCTTTAAGAGCCATCTTTAGTTTTTCTTCAACACTCTGACAGCTGTACAGCCTTGCGAGTCATCATCTTGACTTACATCTGTGATCTATAAATCTATAAAAGTAGATCACTGGTTGATTGGTTAATTGATTCGTAATAGCTGATATGTTTTTTTTTTAAACAAAACTTTATTTATTTAATAGATGCTGCTTTGTAACATGGTTCATAAACTACGCACATTTAAAAAAAACTTTATAATAGAAATAACTTCAAAACAATCAAATAAACCTGGTCCACGTGGCATATTGGCAATAATGCAGGCTGCATTTCCTCTTTGGGCTAATAAGCTAATCCTCGGAGCGAGATAGCAGCCCGCATTCATGTCACCGGTGATTCCGATTAGTGGAGGAAATATTGACTTTAATAGAGAAAGAAAGATATGTTTTACCTATTACGATTATTATAAGAAATTTTAGTTGTAATAACTTTGATTGAATATATAGCCAAAAGAGTACTTATAGGTTTGATTTTAATACAAAAAGAAAAAAGTACCTACACACTGAGCTATGCATTAAAATACAAACAAAAGGGTTTTGGTAAAGTGTTACAGAGTAAATTTGTCTAAAAAACGCAGTTGCTGGCGGCCGACTCGGTTATTTTCTCTTCGGTACAATACGACCGCATGTGCCTAGTCAATGTCAAGCCCAAATCACTTTTTCTTGGACCGGGGAGATTCAGGATGCATGAAGTCGGCAGGACTAAGGTGCCCGTACCGCCTAAAACTTGTGTCAAGTTTTACTCGACAAAACTACACGTAAAGTCTAACTGGAACAATAAACTTATAAAGATATATAGCGAATTCTCTCAAAATCAATCTTATTTATCCAAATCCATATTCAGCATTATTTGAAATATCTTTCTCTGTATAAATGTTTAGGTACTTGAATGTAGTTGTGTGGCTTGGATACCAATATTTTATCAGAATAAAAACCAAATTTTATATCTGCCTATTTCGTGAAAAATACCTTTCAGTGTGAATAGATCTGAATAAAATGTCATATTATGTTTAGGAGTGCGTAACAGATTGGTTCCATCCAGTAGATCGCTGTCACTATTCCGTTCCGCACTCCTGAATATAATTCGACTTTTATTCACGTAACGTAACGAAACGAACGTCTAAATCCAAATTCGATTTTTTTTATAAATGGGGTTTATTTTATCGGTAACTAGTTTAATCACTTTACTTCTCTCTCTCTCTTTTGACGAACTATTAATGCTTAGGTAGGATTGGTTAAATAATTGTATTTTTTAATTAACCTATCAAAAAATGCTATAGTCCTACCGCGACAGCTGTACTGCGCCTTAAATGCAAAAGACGTCTGCTGGATGAGTCCCTCATGAGTCGTCCAAGTCACATGAGATCGCTACTACCAATACTTGTGTTTCTTCGTAATCAACTGTCTGTTAAAAGGAATAGATCAATAGGTACATTACAAAACTAGACTAGGAGTTTCTAATTTTTATCAAATCATTGTGTTTTTTTAGATTTTTAACTTCTATTAAGGGGAGGTAATTATAATAGGTCCGAAAATCTAAATCGCTAAATTTGCATTGTCATCTGGGGCCGTTAGTACATGTGTGTGTGTGTGTGTGTGTGTGTGTGTGTGTGTGTGTGTGTGTGTGTGTGTGTGTGTGTGTGGTATGGTATGTATGAGTTACATCTGAAAAGAGTCATTTATAAACCGATTCGAAAATTTTCACATATAGGGAAGGAATAACCCGCAGATTAGTCCCATTTTTAATTTAGTAACGATTAGTACAAGAAACCCAGTGTTATGTGAGAAAATGTTTTCAAGTTGAATAATTTGATTATTTAGACGAGTCTCTAGGTGTCTTCGTCTAGACTGGCCATGTAAGTTTCTGCGTGGCGGAGGCACCACTGTGAATGAGATTAATAAAACAATATACGAAACAATTATCGTGCAAAATTATATCACGCGCATGCTAGTTGCCAACTCGACATTCTAAGGCTGGGTACAAATCGGTTTCAAAAGACGCAATAATAATCTTCATGTATAAATTCTCAAATATAAAAAAAAAACCTCAAGAGAAGTTGCTTGTAAAAAGGAGATTCTCAGTTTGACCTGTATGTTTGTCCGCGATTATCTCGCGTTTGGCTAAACTAATTTTATTGCAGTTTTCAGAAAAATATTTGTCAGATTCTGGAGAAGGTTTTGGTAACAAATGGATACCCATGGTCCCATGGTCATCAGGTAAGGATATATTAATGGGATCCTGGAGCAATCAAGGGAAGGCAGGCAGCTCATTCCACAACCTAAGCGTTCGCAGGAGGAAGCTTTAAAAACCACACTGTACGTGACCAAGGTGTAAGGATAGATTCCCTACCAAGCGGTACGATAGTAGATGGTAGATGCATTTCTCAGAAGCCATTCCATTATACAAGCGGTAGAACACAGACAGGGAGGCAAAGTCTCTCCTCAGACTTAAAGGTTCGATACGGCAAGTGAATTTGGGATCGTCAGCATTTTTTTTAGTGTATGTAAAAAAAGACAATAGGTCACTTAAAAGTAAAAGATAAAAACTTTTTCAACAAAAACAAAAACCGACTTCAAAAGATTCATTAAAAAGTTAAAAATAATTGTTTTACAAAATCTGATCAAAATTACAGTTTGAAGTTGGTATCGTGCAAGTGAAGTGTGTTATAACTGTTAGACAGATATACATCATCTTCAAACTGTAATTCTGATTAGATTTTTGGAAATAATTATTTGTACCTTTTAGTGCATCTTTTTGTAGTAGATTCTTGTGTTTACGATTTTGATTGAAATCGACTGATATAAATCGTGATTTAAATATTGGTTTTTAATCACTCTACTCTGGTTTGAAATAGCTATAAAAAAGGCAGTCTGGAGATCTAACTTTGGTTATTGTAAGATAACACAGATAATGTGATGATATGGTTTAAATTCTGTGTTTTATTTGGTTTGAACTTACGATAGAATGCAACAATGTACGAAAACATTATTTCGGGTCGTAAATAACGCATAACTGTCTGATATTTTGGAAACTCGTGAAGTCTGGCAATAAAAGATATACAGCACGAAAGTGTGAAGTTTATGGGTGTTTTCGAGTATTTCTGGACTCTTACCTAATAAAACCAATGGAATCGATTGAAAGACGGCACAATTATAAGGCTGTGATGTATAGACGGACGGACGACATGACGAAACTGTAAGGGTTTCGATTTTGGCATATTATGGCTACGGAACTGTAAAAACGACCGTCGACGGTTCAGCTTTTTCCGTCCATTGTATATATCAGAAGCATAATTTTGGTGTAAAACGAAGAGATTTAACGACTGGATATACCATTACAGTTTTAACGTTTATCGGATGACATTCCAGATACCTATACAACGTACTCACGAAGTCTGGCAATAACCGTTAAAACTGTTAAATAAAGTACAATGGGGAGAAGTTTATTGGTTTCCCTATAATATATGTTTATTGTATCTATAAAGTCATGCAATAGTAAATTTCAATATGCGGAAAATCTGTTATTAAGGTGAATGATATTGTTTTGCCCCGTAATTGTTCAAAGAAATTAAAAAGATAAGAGATTTTTAGCCGGAACGACTTGGAGAATCAGTCCCCAACGTGTGCTGAACTGTTTTTAATACTTTGCAAAAAAAAGTTTGACGGTATTTTTTTTATTAATTAAGTAAAATAAAAAATAAATCACTAGTGCTTTCCCGCAATCGTCAATTCTCGCATAACATGTATGCAATATATAATTTTTTTAAACGACTGTATCAAAAGTAAATATTGATGCCGTTTTTTTTTTATAGAAGCAAACTAGTGCGTAGATAACCGTCAATTACCAGTACCTAAGCAAGAAATCTTCTACGTAATATAACCCTTTTTCAGTAACTATATTAAAAAAAAAATCAGTATCTCTTATTCCAGTATATAAAAAAATGAAATGGGATAATTAATTCTGTCTGATGCGGATTTTAGGAGACTGTTTGTTTCAGTAAATTTTATTTTTCTGTATGGACTGTTTGTGCTGCCGCGTGCGAGGCAGTTTTGTTGCGCATGATGGTATAAAAATCGCCATTACGTGCTTGTGTACCTTAATATCGCCGATGCGCTCCTGTCACACATTAAATTATTCAGCTCCTAGCCTAGTTATATTTGTCAATTGAAAACGAACTGAGAGTCAAGCGCGTCGACGCCCTTATTTTATTGGGACAAGAAACTATTAACAGAAACATGTTTACTATGATGGTGTATGGGTACTGTAGTCGGAATAACCTTCGAAAGCACATACATTTTTTTTTACCAAAGGATAGCCACACCTATATTGTTAAGGCTTTTGTATTTTGATTTGTGGACGTTTGAAAACCAAAGTTTACATCTAAAAACGGTTTAGTGCAATTGCAAATGCGTAATATGTTTTCACTAGTTTTTATAAGTTTCAAATAAATAGTAAATAAATATCTTTTCTATCTTTGTCCATATTTTATTACATCCAAAATGTATGTTATTGACTTAGTTGGTTTTGATCGTGGAGGTGGAAAGTGGAATATGTAGGTACTTGAAATAGAACCTTTCACTAGTGCAAATATTGTACGAATGTAAATGTAATCTCAGAATTTTCCACAAACTGTTTATGTTACTTAATGCCTTAGAAATCGAAATTCGTATATGATTTAGTGTTTTAGTTTTTTTACAGAACTTTTAAAATTTAGGGATAGAAAAAATTTGCAAAAAAGACCACTTTGATGCTAAATGTTTTCAAAAAGGGACTTAACTTAAGTAAACTACAAAAAACTTTATAATTGTTCAACCTTATCATCTTTTATAGAGGTTGAAGTATTATTTTAAGATTTAACCTAAAAGTACAAGAAATACACGGACGAGCAAAAATAATTTAAATAGACGACAATATTTCCTAAGCAACTCATGATAGCTCTATGAGGCCAAAAGAACATTTAAGCGTATTTAATCACTTACTTAATAATTTATGTATAAAATAATACTCTTCTTAATATACTTTTTGTTCCATGAAGTTAGCTAACTTCCTAGTTTATGAAATAATATCTATCAATATGCCTGCAATACTAACAGATGCAGGCAGACGTTGGGATATAGTATTCTAAAAAGTGCTTATTATATCGAGTCTCTATGAAAATTCAATTTTATAACTTATGTAGAGACTTATTAGTTTAGACTTATGAATACATTTAAGCCATAGACATTGAGACAGGACAGCGCATTTCCTA
This sequence comes from Apoda limacodes, assembly GCA_946406115.1. Classification (NCBI taxonomy): domain Eukaryota; kingdom Metazoa; phylum Arthropoda; class Insecta; order Lepidoptera; family Limacodidae; genus Apoda; species Apoda limacodes. The sequence continues at coordinate 8,513,589 of OX291546.1, forward strand.
GTCAGCTGTGATATAGAAACGGTCACATAAGTGGACAGAGACGAAGCGAACGTGCGGCGAGTTATTGTTCTAAGCTTGAACGTCTCCGTAAAGTTTTCACCATTTCGTTAGTTGATTTTCACAATTAATAAGGGTTGTTCGATTGAAAAACGCTGCATAACTTAACCTCAAACATTTCTGATGACAACTACAAAATATTCGCGTTCCATTGTTGACACAACGAAAATTATTCGAAATTTATTATTATTAGTTAAATATAAATATATATAGTTTTTTAGGGTTCGGTACCCAAAGGGTAGAAAACGAGACCATATTACTAAGACTCCGCTGTCTGTCCGTCCGTCCATCCGTCCGTTTGTCACCAGGCTATCTCACGAACAGTGAAATTTTCACAGAACATGTATTTCTGTTGCCGCTATAACGGCAACAGGTAGACGCTTGAAATATTCACAGAATATTTAGTTTTTTATACTTTAAAAACCTTGTTCGTTCGTGAGTCCGACTCGCACTTGGCTGATTTTTTTTAATTTGCTGTTTTTATGCGAAAAATCCGTACCCCGCACCTTTAAAACCGTTCCTTTTGTTCTTAATTTAGGTTGTAATTTGTATGTTAATGTCTGACGCAATTTTTAAACGGCACCCTAATCTCTGACTTTGTGTAATTTATCAAGTTAATGACCGACTCTTTGAAGCTTACAAAATTTAGTTCATTCGCTGGAGTTCTTAGGGTTCCGAATCAAAATTGTGAAAAGGAACCATTGTGGCGAGACTTTCCGTCCGTAGTAATCTATCTTTTACATTGTAAAAATATATTAAATTCTATGTTTTGGAAATGAGGTCTGATGTGGGGTTTTGAAATCGGAAAGTGGGGCTTTATGGCAAGTGGGTGATATCATATGAACGGAATTTGCAATTTCAAATATTTTTTTTTATAGTTTTAGTATCTAGTTATAGTTTTTGATTTATCTCGAGACCGATCATGGCTGTAGTGCAATCTATAATAATGAGTTTAAAGCGCGATAGTTCAAAAAGTATTGGACATCAACAACATACATTGCTATGCAGATGACAGTACTGGAGACGCTTATTACACGGGCCGTGCAAGCATCCCACGTTCCGTTGTGGAGGAAAAGCGTGAAGAACTTGTGTCCCAAATCGAGATCGGTACAAGATTTGATTACAGACACGAGATAGGACAACTAAATAAAAGCTTGTAATTGTAATGTAAAAAGGGCCCATAATTAGGATATACGTATCTACGAAACTTCATTCCATTTTTTCGGTAGTTTTCACGTAATCGTGTAACGCTCAAAAGCATAAAAATATTAGAAAAAATAATTTTAGACCTATAGGTACATGACTCATACCTACCAAATAAAATCGCAAACCCATGTAATTTTTGGAATATCTTCAATTCTGGACTTAAATTCTTTACAGTTTGTTTTTAAATACTGTTGATAGAAAGATCTAATGTAATTTTTTTAAATTTATAAATATATTTATTATACATTTGAAGTGTCTGAAATTTGGAATATCTGACTTTTCCGATTCCCGTGTAGTTATTTCCTTGTTATGAAAACTATAATATTCTTTATCAAAAGTGTATTTTTGTCTGTAAATTTCGGGCTATTTTTTTTAAAGGGCCTTTAAGGCACGAAGAGTCATATGCCATAGTTAATTAATTCATAGTGGTCTAGGCTACTGTTATTAAGATACAGCTACATCTGAGATACATTTAGTGTGAAATTATGATAATTGCACCTAAAGAACCAAAAATAGACAAGTGTCTGTTGAGTTGTATACGTATAACATGACTTTATTTAATCCCCGACGCAGTAACTAATAGTACAGACCCTCTTATGTGGGTGACCGACTATTTTCACCAATCTCTTTTGTCCTATGTGACAGGTGGTGAGCCCAACGTTGCAAGTGTTGCAACATTGTATCTGTTACAGTGTTAACGGCCCGTTAATTGTATATCATAATACATATGCATCCTTTTGAAAGTAGGTGTAAAAGTACCTACGAATTAGTAGCAGAATTCAATCAGGATAAGATTGTACACTTTGGCATGGAACCGTTAAAAAAACAAAAAAATTAGAGTTTAAATGTGAAATAATGTTAAAATTATTCATACATAGCCCCGCTAGCTCTTCTGTGTAAAAGCTGCAGCAAGCTGCCGTCTGCTGAGGAGCAGAGACTTCGGGAGCGGGCCCTTCTCTCTCCCTCTGTCTCCAGGGTAGCAGGTTGCTCACCCCGCCTTCGCCATCGCGTCATCAGCGACTCCAAGCACAACATACCGACACCATCGCAAACCATTTGCACTCTTCAAGAAATCACTTTAACAATCATCACACATTATCTAGTTGACATTTGTGGAATTTGGTTTTTCTTTCACATCATTTTTTATTAGGTGCGCCTAGCACACAGGATTTTATTAAAGTTCATAACCCATTGTCTCAAGTATTCTTAAAAAAAGAAGTTTTTAAAACATTTAATATATATAGTTCGTTTCACTTTAATGCACCATAAGACATTTATCACCAGTCAACCATGATACCATTAATAAAATTGTAGGCCCAGTTAAGTTACGCCGCGAAAACTCGCACAAATAAAATTAGTAGGCCAAAGTTACCTACATCACAAACACGGAATACGAGTAATGATGCACGGTTTTTTTTTGGTAAAAACCTCTCATAAAATAACACGTATTAAATATTCTTCATGTTAGTCGCAAGTAACTTCCGAAATACGTAATTTTCTTGCAACAATAGACGCACGGTACGTCTGTGCTAGACCAACGACCGTTGAGTCGCGACTGAAGGAAAGGAAAGCAAGGTATTTTTCACAGCCCATCATTGTCGGTTACCTACACCGATAGAATAATTCGATACACCCCGACCGCCCAACCTTGCAATTATCTACACTCGTCAGTAAACTTTTCATATTCAAACTCCTATTTTTATTAATTCAATCTTTGCTTTTATTAATGCAGATTGCAAAGAGATAAAAGAAACATTAAAAAAATATAGAAAACTTAGTTGTTAATCAATACTTAGGCTATGAGTGAACGAAGGTAATATGTAACAAAATAACGATTTCGAAAAATCTCACTATACCATGTGTGTGTACATCTAAAATGTATGAAAATTAGAACCTTCTACAATATTAATGTGATTCCAAAAAAAAGTGGGCTCTTTAAGGCTCAGATGTGGGATATTTTTACTGTAAAATATTTACTAAACCTGAAATTTTAAATATTTACCTGCAAATATGCACCTGTTGGTGCATGATACACGTCTACACAAAATAAGTAACTCTTTTATGGGGCAATGTATACACTTTTACAAGAAAGTTCCCAATAAAATTCAAAATCTATCAATAAGTAAATTTAAATGTTTTATCAAGCAGGTACTTTGTAAAAAGGCATACTACAATATTTCAGACTATGTCAATGATAAAAACTTGGGACTGATGATACTCAATTACAGGATGCATAGGTAAACCAAATTAAAATGGAAATAACATAAAATTGTACGGCTAAAATTTTTTTATTTAAAACATTAATTGTATTTTTAGTTTATTTGTATTATTGATAGTGTTTTTAAAAGAGTAACTATCGAGTTTCTTACCGGATTCTTCTCGGTAGAAATCAACAACATTGTGAACCGGCGGGAAGGTGGGAGGGTTCAAAAAATAATATTTTAATTTTGACGATTCAAAAGTGATTATAAAATCCTTATTTGAATAAACCATTTTGACTTTGACTTTGACTTTGAAAATAAAAAATATGTAATAAAAATTAAAATTTTGTAGTGCAAATAATCTGAAAATTACTTTTGTTCCAACACTTGTGCATTTTTAAAGCGTGTATCGAACTTGGTTATTATTAAAGTCAGTAAAATCGTTAGAATTTATTGTTACCTCAAGCATTAATTAATCAATGAAGTTGATTAATCAATTAGAAATACAAAAACGTTTATTGTAACAGTACACACAGTAGGAGCTATTTACCCTTTCCTATATTTTTATGTTTTCCTGATAAGAAAACAGTAGCAGACCTCTCTGGCCCAGACTTGCACTGGACTTACAACGATAAAAAATGCTAGAGGACGCCTTTGTGTCTCAGGTTGCGCAGAGTAGATTATAATTTCTTATCGTAATATATTGTGTTAAAAACTTGTAAGTCTGCAAATAGGCTTAACATGGGTATTATTTTGAAAATAACAAAGGTACATATATAAAATATAGTATGAACTCGTATGTAGTGTTCAAGTGTTCGTTGTGCATCACTTATTCCTCGTTAATTGGAATTCGACACAGTATTTGCGGTTGATGTTCTGAAATGACAAAATAAATTACCACAATTTGTGTAAATTATAATTTTACTAAAGCATTACGCATAAAAGAATGATTTTTCTGAGAGCTTTTGATCAATCTGCAATATATTATTTTAATTTTTTATTTCAAAAGTGAGTGTGTTTGCTCTTTTTTAACGTCGTAACTGATCGTCCATTTGGCCTAGGATGTGGCACAGAGATAGTTGGAGAGACATAGGCAAATACTATATTTTTATCCCTGGAATGGGGTTCTTCAAGAAGGAAGATTTTTTTTTCACATGTGCACGCTGCTTTTAACGAGTACTATTGACGAAAATAAAATAATTAACTTACATTTTTACTACCTATTTATTCTGTTTGCTCTAGAATCTTTAGGAAATTTATAGAATCTATCACCATTCTTAAAAACTTGCATAATAATGTTGTGCAACCTACTAAATTAATAGATTTATATGTAAACAAGAAATACGTTTTCGTTGTTTTTACTCTGTCGATGTCGTAGACACAGTAATAGGCACATTCAAACGTGTGAGCTCTAAAGTGCTCTATTTTTTACTTTTTAGTATTGTGTGATAGCAAATAAAAAGGATATTATCTAAGACCAGATTACTTGTAACGACTAATTGAACAAGCCCAAACTCGAAGGGGTTGCGTAATTTTTTCACTGAGTTCATTTCACTTTCCGGCTTTATTACGAGTCCATGAAGACAAGCCCAAACTCGATGAGATTGCGTCGATTCGTAACAGAGATTCTATGGCCACCTTTCGGTTTCATCATCAGTTCAGCTCAAAAGAACCATGGAATTGCCTTTTTTACCGAAGTTTTATGGGTATACCAAATTTCAGCTTAATTGGACAATGGGAAGTGGGTCAATCCTTGGAAGAAAGACCTAAACATTCACACATACATATATTCATACATACATATATACATACAAATTTGAAGTTAAATATAAGGTTTTAATAAAATTAATATTCTAATACACTAGTAGGCCAGTCCGTTCAAATAATTCGCACGTTTATTAATATAGCTTATAAAAATATTTCAAAAGGCTCCCTAATTTATGAACACTGTATTTCAGGAGCCAGTACCTTCTCTCATTAAGATGTTATTATACTACGAAAAATTAATTTTTTTTGGCAAGGATTTTTTTCGGATTTCCTCAGTAGATCAGACTGAAACTGTTTTCTTTGGGATATGGTTAAAACCCTGCAAAAGTAAAAAAAAAAAAAATACTTTTGTTCAAAAAAAATATTTCACTCACTCTTTTTTGGCAAAGCTAGAGTAAATTTTGGTACAGCATATCCGCGATAGTGCTTTAAACCCTTTGAAAAAGCATTTTTTTAAGCACAGCAATAATACATGTAATTTTTTTATTTCTGATATACTTACGCACGCTTAGTTACATGTCGGGGCATCCTTGGTTTTACTCAAATTATCTATCACCTAGTACTGCCTCTTTGCTAGAGCAATACATATAAAAATAGTAATAATTATATATAAATAAAAACTAATTGCCGCAAAGTTTTTGCCGAAGTGGTTTTTGAATTAGTACAACTATTTGACAATAGAAGGCGAGGAGGTTTCAAAAAAAGGAAAAACAACGTTCACCGGGCCATCTAGTTAAATATAAAATAAATGTTTGTAGAAATACGTTTGTAGGTCCTAATAAGTAAAAAAAAAATTCGTATGATTTTTACAAAGTTTCTAAATATATAACGGGAAAATAAGTACTTAAGTCCAGTTTTCACTTAGTTTTGTTACTTTAATCCTGGAGGCTCTCTCGTTGTTACAAAGTTTGATAAAGTTATAAGTTTTGATTTACTAGAGGCTGCAAAGTTGTTATTTGGCACAAATGCTTGTATAGAATACTGAGGAAGCGAAGCCAAATAGCTGATGCGCGGACACGGCCTAGTATTTGACGTGAATAATAGGTTGGGGAATGAAATATGAAAACATAAGACAATTTTTTTTTCAAAGTTTATTTACATTTAATAATAGTTCCTATGTATATGCCATTTTGTTCGATGACTATTTGCCATCCTGTGGGTTGTGATATGATCCGTTGCTGTAAAAATTATGGGACTTCTGATCAAATAACGCGACAAGTAGTCTTGGCAGTCCTCTTCCTGACACCGCCTAAGAATTCTGAAAACACCGAAACAGGTGGCAATCTGAAGGGGCAAGGTTAAGGCTATATGGCGGATGCATTAACACCAAGTGGCACCCAAATATCGAGCTTTTTGTGAACCCAGGTTTTTTCTAATGGGTCAAAACTCTTTTGTGGTCAATTTCCAGTTCTTCAGCTATGTTGCAAGTACTGATATGCCGATCCTACTCCACTTTTTCAAAAATCGACCAGACCAGATCGAGGTGAATCTTTGACATCAAAATTCCCGGATTTAAAACGCTTAAATCAACTTGTGCTACTGTTATTGACACTGCATTAGGTCCACAAACACTTTTCACGGCTTACGTTGCATTTTTTTCTTTTTTTGTAATAAAGTTTTAAAATGTATCGAATTTCTTCATTAGATTCACTCATTTTGACAGAAACAAAAAACAAATAAAGTTACATGAACTAAAATCGATACATATAAAAACTTTACAAACAAAAAAGATGAGTAACCCGTCCGGTATTTATTGACAACAAGATCATACCATATGAAAATACAGCAAAGTATTTAGGCATGACGCTTGGCGCAAAGCTGCGCTGAAAGCGCACGTTAAGAAGAAAAAAGATGTACCTACCGTACAAAAGGATTTATTCTGTTCTGGCCGTACACAACAAAATATATTATATAACAAGTCCTAATGCCAGTATGTACCTATGGTTTACAGCTGTGGGGCTGTAACAAAAAGAGTAACATTCTAATCATCCAAAGATTTCAAAATGGTACTCTCCCTAATACATAAAAATCAATGATCTTCACCGGGACCTTAACGTAGATTTTCGTCGACATAATTATCAAAAAGTATGCAGATCTTCACGAGCAGAGACTTCATCATCATGCGAACGTCAAGGAAATCCAGCTCCTCGACAACACGGACATACTGAGAAGGCTCAAAATAACTAGACCTTTCGAGTTAGTGTAGTGTTATCAAGCGTAATGTAGTGAAAAACAAGTTATACCAATATTTAACAGAAGAACAAAGTGTCTTTCTTTTAACTAGAGACTGTAAGAAAAGTGCCATTGGACACATTCTTAGATATGAATACTCTTCTTTAAAACTAGTTCAGAAACAATTGCTTATTAGCCTTCGAGGCAAGATTGTAAAAATATTAGGGTACAATGTATAAATATCCTAAACTAGGAATAACAAAAAATATTAGACATGTTCAGTGTTAAAAATTCATCTAGTTCAAAAACGTTCCATAATTATCATTTATTAGAAATAATTAATGCCGAAAAATAATTTATGTCACAAGAGGATGATAAGAGGCGTGTTCAATCAATAACAAGTTTGTGTACAATTGTTTGTATCTTTTTCAATAAGTGTTATTTCGCTGGAGAGTCCACTGTAGAATTTTGGACCCATAACATATACCGATTTAGACATTTTTTGTGACATAGCTCTTTTGTAAGTCAAGCTGTGGTTTGCGTCTTACCATATAATCGTAGGACCATGATAAGTCTGAAAATAAATCTCTAGTCTTACAAATTTAATTATTAGAAAAACGTTTTGCGATATTAAAGTTTGTAAATCTTTGCTGTAGTACCAATAGGGACACGAGAGATAATTCTGACAGCGACATTTTTTGTAGTGGAAAAACACGTTTCTATTTTGCAGCTGTGCCCCAGAATTTAATTTCCTATCTTAACTGTGAGTGGAATAGTGAAAAGCAAGATCGGAGAGCAGTGCGAGAAGCACCTTAACCAATCTGTATAGTATGAAGCACGTGATAATTAATTTACCACATAAATTAGCGATATGTGTATCCCATTTAAATCGTAGTTACTTATTTAAACTAAAAAAAATAATTATGAGTTGGTTTGAGGTAAGGAAACACCATCAATGTTTGCTGACAGTGGTTGTAGTAGGCGGCTGCCCAATTTGAAACAAAGTCTTTGAATATTACTCAAATTTAGCACCAGACCGTTTGTTAAAAGACAAAAATATTGTGTAAGAAATGTCATTATAGAATCTGTGTGCTAAAACATAAAATATACTTAAATAATTAAATATTTCTGACCAGAAAGACATAAATGTATCTATTAAGTAGTATATACATAGAGACAACCAAATACAATTTGACCTAGAAAACTACCTAGGTACTCCAATATTTCGTCTGATTAATAGAGATAAGTAATATAGGTTTATGTATTTGTGGAACGGCTACAACTGAATGCCTGTAATCAAACTTCAATAAGTATTTACGTAAACGTAACACTTTTCGTATCAATTTAATGAAAATACCAATACTACCAAATTACCAATATTTGATAAATTAAATTGCATTATTGAAGTTTTAATAAGAGTACTTTTAATTCGCGAAATAAAATATCACGGAAAAAAATATTAGGTTAATTAACTTATTTAGAAGTTAATTTAGGTCCTCTTGAATTTGGTTGTAGATACTTAACAAAACGGTAAAAATAACTTTAAATTTAGTTAAATGTAACCCTTTTACTCAGTATTTTTTACAATACTCTCATGTATAATCTATAAAAATGCTATTTCTAACATACTATTTCTTTTAAAGTATGCAGATGATGTTCTGTATTCAGTTAGAAGAGAGAGAGTTAAACTTCAACGTTTAAAAATAAGATAGATAAAAAAAAAAAATTTGTTACATGTAACGTAGGTTTTTGTTTAATTGTTTTTTAACATATAAAAGCCAAAAATAGTTTAAAAAAGATTTTTTAACCAAAGCTTTTACGTCCGTTGATTTTTATCTTCTCCTGTTTAAAACTGTTCCAAATATAAAATTTACATTTCTATTGAATTGATCTTCATTTCACTGCATTGTAATAGGTAATAGGTATGCCAATTCTATGCTAATTCTATGCGCGCTTTCTCGATAAAAAGTACTTATGAAAAGGACAAAAAGCAGCGCAAATAAATACATACACATTAACAATAGTAGATTGTTGCATCGAGCGCAAAGTGAGTTATTAATCACTCGCTCGCATGCGCTCGAGCACCAACATAACACTCGTGCATTAATTACTCACTTTAGCAAGGTGCGTAATCTACTTTTCTTCCAACTACCAATCTACCGTGATAAAATTACCTACTCAAAATAAAAACTCAAGTTAATGAAAATTATATTAATGACCGATATATATATTGTTTAGGGCAAGTATCTAGTAAAAATACATTGCCGGGTAATTAGAATTACTTCAAAAATCAAGTTTATACCGGTCATAATGTGTTAACGCTTAGATTATATGCTTAAAACTTACCTTTGTTGCTAAATATTTATTGTCATATGCTTCATTCAAAAATGTTTCTATATCCTACTGTGAACACTTTCGACTTTCTGCTCATATATTTACCCATCTGCGATAGCCGCTTCAGAAGCAATGTTAATTTAGAGTAATCTTTTATATTCACGTTGTGCTTGGACAAACTTTTTAACATTGAATTTATGGACCACAATGATAATGTTTTCATTTTTTTTGAAATCTTACTGAAATACTTTTAAAACACACTTTTGGACAGTGATTTTACACGTTTTACGTTCCTCCACTTATTTTACAACGTACAAAATGCGCGCAATTCTTTTTTATTTTTTTTCACCAAGTCCGTTTTATGTTGCTAATTTTTATTTTCAGCCAGTATAATTATTTTGATCTAATGCATACATTTTATATTAAACCCCATGGGAGACATTAAACCTCTGTAGTAATTATATCTAAATAAAAAAAAATTATATCTAAATAAAAAATAAAAAAAAAGTGCATTAATGAAAAACTGTGCAACCATGATATTTCATTTCTGTACTGTTTTGGTTCTAAGCAAAAAATACGTATTTTGTGATCGGTTTTGTAGTGATTAATGATAACATTACTACGTAGAAAAAAAAGATTTTTATAAGTGCCGAAAATCTAGCATTGGACCGAAAGCTTCATAAACGGTGAAAATTTTATTGGTATATTTTGACGAATGTGAAGAAAAACTTAAACCATCTTCGTTAGGGTCCCGTTACAAGTTAGTGGGACGGAAAACCATCGGTGATACGTGGATATTGCGGACATACGCGCAACATCTCTGACCACACCTTCGGGGATAATTCGGGGATATGTATGCATGTATGTATGTGACGTACTAGTTACTATTGTATTCTATAGTGTGTGGTTACGGTAACTCAGTCTTTGCAAATTGTAGCACGACTCGATAACAAGAACTTGGTCAAATGTACTTTAAGAATTTGAGGTACAAACATCATAACCGCCAAGACCGACGGCTTAACGTGACCTCCGTAGCATGGAGGAGCTTACAAAAATGTGTCACTAGGCAGTCACCCATCCGGGTACTGACCAAGGCCAACGTTGCTTATCGCTTCAGATATTATTATACGAATGCGAATGGGCCACTAGCAACTCATTAGAGTAAACGTTGACCTAAAAATTATTGTACTTTGTATAATTATAGGGAAGCTTAATTGTTTGCTCGATTATTTGGATTGGATATTTTAACATCTTGAGGCTTCTAAAACTAATATCTAGGTCGGTTTACGGGGAAAGAGAAATTAGGGAAACGCCACAAATTTAAAATGCTAATTGCACCGTCTTAGAACTAGGTCACTGACTGAATTGAACTTACACCGGTATGAAGAACCTATTACGTTAGAAAATTATTAAACTGACTTCAAATACAATTAAGGTTGGTTTACTTTAACAGAACAATGTAAACAAATCTATTTATTAGAGACATGTTAATAATCGGCCAAGAGCATGTCAGGGCATGTTTAGTGTAAGGTTCCGTAGCCATTTACATTGTTCGAGTCCGAAAATAAGCTATACTTAGTTCGCTTTATCTCGGATACTATTTGACTTTATTAAAATGTGTTATTTTTAGGGTTCCGTACCTCGAAAAAAAAATGATAATCTTATAGAATCACTTCGTTTTCTGTTGGTCAAGACCTTTTTCTCAAGAACGCCTGGAGGTTCAAACACTAAGGTGTACGGTCGTTTACACCTTAGTGTAAACACAATCAAAAAAACCTTATAAAACAAATATAGTTAAAAAATAAGAGATCTAAAGAAAATAAAAAAAATTACAAATATATGTTGTAGTTATATCAAATAAAAGACAAATTGTCTGTCTGTTAGTCAAGACCATGTCAAGATCGATTTTCTCAGAAACACGTGAAGGTATCAAGTTAAAGTTACTTAGGTCTATACAGGTAAATCTGTTATACCATTAAAAATATAATAAAAAAAACTGTGATACTCTTTGAGTTATAATCTAAAAAGAAATTATTGTAATCTGGGAATCAGGTACCAATGTCAATTTTCTTGTCAAGAATAGCTGTAGGAAAGTCTTGTAAGCGTTTCATTTCATTTCAAGATTTCAGTCTGATTTTGCAGAAATATTCTTATTAATTGGCTCAATTTCTTTCGAAGCGGAAACTTTTCTGATAAAAGAACCTATAAACAATTTTCTTAACACACTAATGAAAATTAGATTAAATTCATTTATATAGATATGGTGCTGCTTTTGTGCAAAACGTGTGGCATTTTTCTGACCTCTTCTACAGTTTTTAAAAAATCACATTTAAGGCGAAGATGGAGGCAAATCATTTTGAACGCACTTTCGTAAGAATATCCTAGGCCATAAAAACTAACACATACTTACTAGAAACAAAACTGTTTGTATTATTGATAAGTTGATAAGTGCCTACCTACTGAAGTTTTTGACAAACGCGGTCAAGTGCGATTCGGATCGTGTAACGAGGGACCTTGCTACCTGAGGCAGCTCGTGACCATTCTTAATGGATGTTCACTAAAAAAAAACTAAAGAGGAATTGCTTAAATGCTTATTCTATTTATAATTAAAATTCATCCGCCTATTAAGATTTACATACGCGCGTCGCGCGTCTATATTTTTCGTGCCACATTTTTGTAACCCTTTGTCTTTATTACAAATTGAATTAAAGCACTTTGATACCTATTTATTTCCCACTCTACAAAAGGAATGGATTTAGCATTTGTATAGATTTTCAAATATGGAAGTAGCAAAAATTTTTGGTTCCTTTGTGTAGGGATGTAAGGAAAATCATATTACTCTGTAGTGCCTGTGGCCCAAGGGAGTAGCCAGATACGGGTATAGGTTGGCATATTTTCGGGATAATTAAGTCATTTAAAAATGGACCTATTTGGATCGCCCGCATCTTTTTCTGCTACTACACTGCAACGTCTTCCAACAGTCGTTCGTTTAACCTTCCACGTGTAGAGGCAGTTCGGAAATTAAATTGCTTCAGAAGCGATTTTGTACTGTCGCCAGATCAGGATCGTCTGAAGGTGCGTGTATGATTTGCTACTCAACATGCAATGCAACATTTCCTATACATTTAAATGTGTTCGCGAACGCACTAGAATCAACTGCGCGCACGCTACGTACATTCGCAGGGCGCACGTTGGGTCTTGTCTATTGTCGGTTTTTCGACGACCGCTCTGTGTACTCTGGACGGCTAACTCGCGGCGGACCTGGCTACTGCCCGCGATATTTGAATTGTCAATTGTAAAATGGATGGAGATAACGACTGGGACTTTTTTATACACTGGTGTAGTAAAATAATTGAAACACCAATATACTTCAAAATCAAACGGCTCCATGGCGTGCGCGCTGAACACTGCCAGGAATGGCCGTTGTGGAGGCGCGCAGCGTGCGCGCAAACTGTTTAAATATTTCGTGTTGCAAATATAATCTATACCCACCTTAACAGTCAACTGTTCGTCCAACCTATTACAAGTAGAGAAGTAGTTCCTCAGTATTTGATGATGTAAGGTCGTGTTGACACGCGATCGCTTTATTTATTATCTACTAGCTTTTGCCCGCGTTGCCACCCGCCCGAAATTCGGTTATCGGTGTAGGATTTCAACGACATCTCCTTAATTGTAGAAAAAAAAAACTCACACTTGACGTTTTCAAGTAGCCTATGTCAGACAAATAGACAGAAAGAGAGTTACTTTCGCATTGATGATATTAGTATGGACTACTTGACCCAGAAACAGCAGGTAAGAATCCTGCCCAACCTAAATAAACCCTCTTATATAACGAGATCAAAATCAACATAGATATGATTGCAAACATTGGGCTTAATTAGCCTGGGGACCTAGTACAACAGAACCCATATTGGGTGAAGCAAATACAAGGCAACCAGCAGTGATAAGTGACTTATTATATAATGGTGACGCTTCCTCTTACAGCAACCTCACCTAGAAAAATCGGCCAAGTGCGAGTGGGACTCCCGCACGAAGGGTTCCGTACCATTATCTACAAAACGAGCAAAAAAATCACGTATGTTGTATGGGAGCCCCCTTAAATATTTATTTTTTTCAGTTTTTTATTTTTATAGTTTTTTTTCAGTTTTTTAAGAAATACATCTTCTGTGAAAATTTCAACTGTCTAACTATAACGGTTCATGAGAAACAGCCTGGTGACAGACGGACGGACGGACAGCGAAGCCTTAGTAATAGGGTTCCTAATTACCTTTCAGGTACGGAACCCTAAAAATCAGCACATAGGTATAGTAGAAAAAAACATTTAAAATATGATCTTGCCATTGAAGACTTAAGAGCGTCAGTCACTTCCCTAATTATCTTATTTGACGGAGCCCTGGGCATTGAATATATATTTATTCACAAAACTGCATATAAACTAAACGAGAAATGGGGAAATACATACTCTCAAATAATTCACTGGCTGATAATGAAAGTACAAATATCTTTGATGAGACCAGTCTCCATAAGGTTAAGAGGCACAAGGAGACAACTTAGATCCCTTGGTTGTGAAGAAGAAGCCGGAACACTTTGAAGAAGGCTATGGAGCATCATTTTAAACATATATAATATGTATTTATTTTATTCTTGTTCATAGTAACTTAATTATTGGTTTATAAATAATCTAATAAGGTTTAGCTGAGAAGAGGAGTTAATTATTTATTTGTGAATAAAAGTAAATCTTTGCTTTGTAATAATTACTCGTAGCTAATAAAAGGAGTTAAAAAATATATTTAATAGAGTTTTTAATGGCATTACCTTAGTTTGTATAAAGTGTTTTGGTGTAAATGGTGGCTGCCTTGAAGGAAATAATACATTTGGTTCGAATATAAAATGTTTATGTGTAAAACAAGTAAATATTTCATCAAGGTAATACCTAAGAAAAACGATTGCAGTAAGTTTTTTACACTTACCTATGTATATTTTAGTTTCGTTTTGGTGTAAATGGTGGCTGCCTTGAAGGAAATAATACATTTGGTTCAAATATAAAATGTTTATGTGTAAAACAAGTAAATATTTCATCAAGGTAATACCTAAGAACAACTATTGCAAAGAGATTTTTACACTTACCTATGTATATTTTAGTTTCCTGTACTAAAATATACATGCAAAAGAAAACTGACCCTGCAATAGTATTTCTTTTTTAGAATTAGGTACCTTGTTGAAATATTTACAGTTTCATACAAAAACAATTTATATTTAAACCAAATCTATTATTTTCATACAGACATCTCGAATTTCCTGGCAAGAAACTGAAAATCTTGTCTAAAAAATTATAATTTTAATTGAAACGCTGCTACATTTTGGATTAGAATATTGTTGTTTCCAATTACTTTTGTAGTATTAAAGCAAGCTTTTCTATTTCCCTCGGGAAGAACAGGTTTAGTAAAAGAAAAGCAATCGGACATTGCAGGAAAACAATATTATTTTACTTTTAGTAATTCTATTCTAATTTAAAATATTTATTTACTTACATTAAGAGTGTGATTCTTTTAATTTTTATCAAAGACAATATTTTTTTTTTTTAATTAAAACCCTTGGGTATTGCCTAGCATAGTTATATTCTTTTATGAAATAGAATTTAATAACTTGTTTCTTCAGAATTAATATTTCGGTAACAACATTGTCTTCATATAAACAAATATTTTTGAACCGCATATATAAAACAATGTTGTCTTTAATTAATGAAATTTCGTTTGGTTGAAGAAATTCTTTTTTACCGTGGTTATATTCCTAGTATGACAGTTATGAGCCCTGTTGCGGACAGAGCTAGTGGACTGTAGGTTTATCGAAATGTGGGCTCTGAAAAAGCCCACTGTAAAATTGAAAAAATGAAACAAATTGGATTCTGCTTGCAACAGCTTATAATTGCCTTAAACGCAATTTACACTTACAACGACGACAACACATTTAACATTTCTCAAAATTATAATTTACAAAAACTTATCTATAAATTACAAACACTTTCTTTAAAATCGTGATTTTAATTTACGCTTCACTGATTTTACTTAACTTCTACGAATTTACTTGATTAATAAAAATGTTACTTCTTTCTTGAAGTAATCTTGAGTTATAAAAATGTTGGTTTTTTCTTGACATATATATATATATATATATATAACTTGTTCTTTCTTCAGTTGGTTTCTTCACTGCTTATTTTCCTGGAACTGTTAAACTTTCACGGCATACCGTATGAAAATTGCGTCTCCTTTTATACTTTTGGTCTAGGAGGAAATGTCCAAATCATTTATTTTAGACCAATCAGAGAACGTTGTTTTTATTTTGGAAACCCAATAACCAGTTCTAACCGGTATTTCCCGGATTTTTACCTAGAACTTTCTATTCATATGCTGGGCCGAGCCAGTATTTTAATGTTTTTTAATGGTGTTTTTGTTCCGAACTATTCTCCCACTTTCGTCTTTGCTCTGATTGGCTGCTCATTTTCATATAAATATGAGGCTTCAAAATCTGTTTTAGAACTTTTAGTACAAATTTTGACTTTTTACATTTTTTATTTTACTACTACGTCAGTTGTGTTTTGCATAGTATAAAAAATCAATTGGCATACATTTATATCTAGAAATTAATGTGTGAGAACCAAAAAACACATGTGGTTCACTTTACAGTTTTGCTAAAAAATCAAAAATTCACGTTCTGACAGTAGCTCCACAGAAGCCGTGACATTCAGGAACTAGCAACTTTGAGTTTTGATAAAACTAGTTGCGTAGTTTTTTGAAAGTTTATTTTTTGCGCGCATGTCGACGGTGCAACGTTACTGTAGCTGTCCGTCCGTTACAAGCCCATTTCATATAACTATATTTTGGTAAATAGCTGTATCCCTAGGGATATAACTACATATATCACGGCTTCAACCATCTTACTGCGACACATATAATGCTTTTTAATATTTTCCCAAGTTCTCAAAACGTAAAGAAAACACAAATTTGATTTGATTTTCGGTCCCATATACTCGACAGTAATTTTTCGTAAGATTTTAAGTACGCGTATTTATGGCTTGACGTCCTTCGCCGAGTAAGTTTATCAGATATGCAACCGGTTTGGAATTTTGATCATAACCCGCCTCGGCACGCTCGTGTGCTACGCCTCGGCTCGGTCGTGTGCCACGCCTGCGAGCCGCGAGCTGATATTTTATTGCGGTAGCAGAGATTTCGTCGCGTTGCTTTAGATACCCAGATATGTTCGTTTCAAAATAATGTACGTGTTCATACATATCTAAATACTAAATTAATGTAATTAATTTTATTAATTATTCAAAACATAGAATGAAATAAGTCCTACACGACACAATGCTTCTATGATGCTTCCTCCTTTGTGAATATGATGAGCTTGTATTGACTTGTGTCAAAAAATAGTATTTTATAAGTTTGACGATTCAAAAGTGTTAGTAAAAACCTAATTTGAATTAAAATTTTTGAACTTGACTTTGACTTCTTTAAGTTCTTTAGGGTCTTTCAGGTAAGCTGCAGTTTTTAGGGTAGTACGTCTATCACCTACTTAAGAAAGGTAATTAAAAATTTATATCAAAACTATAGCAATGATTGTAAGATTTTTCAAAAGAAAAGTTTCTTTAGTCTACGAGAAATTAAATAATACACATACATCAATATCATGAAAACTTGTATTGTCAAACGGTAAGTTGTCCCTGTGTTTTAACAAAGTTAGAAAACGTTTTAGATTTTGATAGTAAATTAATGCCCATTTCGAGTAAGAAAACAATAACTTTTTGATACGTATAGTCGTGTTCGTTTATGTATAAAGCTAAATAATTTAATGTCTTAATAAGAATTCTTCTCGCAAGGGGTTCGATCCCCGCACAGGACAAACATTTATGTGATGAAAAATTTGTGTTTTTGTCTTTAGTCTGGGCTTCTTCTATCCTATTCTACATGTAAAAGTTTGTTTTTTTTGTTACTCAAAACCATCACTTCACAACGGAGCATTTAATTAAGCGGAAGATTGTAGTATAAAGATTGTAGAGGTGGAGAAGGACTTCTTTTTATCCCGAAAAAATCAAATATTTCCTGCGGGGATAACTTAACTATAACAAAATCCTACTTAAGCGAAATATAGCTAGCTAGCAAAAGCTAGTGTAAAATATTATTAAGTATATATTTCCAAAAAACTACGTAAGTATCAGTGCAAGCTTTGCTTAGTTCGGGACCAGATGAAGCTGTGTGTGATGTTCAGAAATATTTATTCTCATAATGAATCATACATAGCACCGCTGGCTCTTCGGCGTAGCAGCTGGAGCAAGCTGCCATCTGCTGAGGAGCAGACACTCCGAGAGCGAGCCCTTCTCTCAAGACCCACGGCTTGGTCCTCACGCCCGCGCCATCGCGTCATCAGCGACTCCAAGCACAGCATACCGACACCATCGCACACCATTTGCCTTCCTGCTTTCCTTTACAAAATCTTCAATATCCTAGTTTATCTTTGTAAAATAAGGTACTAGGATGTGGTTTGATACAGGTGTCAATTATTAATTTTCAACCCATTTTCCGAACTTCTTATTATGAAATTTAAAATGTATTTGACACTTTTGTTATTATTAATTGTTTTGTTCTATGCAAAGAAGCATAAAGAGTTTGTCTTTGAACTCACGCGATCCGTTAATTAAATTGTAGGCAGACACCGTTAGCTTACACTGCACAGATCACACACCGATCAAATTAGTAGGCCAAAGATGTTACATCACAGAAAAGTAATACATACAAAGTTTGATATATAATATAGATATTAACAATTTATTTCAGATTGAAATAAATACTTATCAAATATTGTGAAACGTATTTGAGTAGGAAGTAAGTTTCGAAAGTGAAATTTCTCCGCCACAGAGTACAAGCGGACCGCGCGTTGTTACGAGAGCTGTAACGCAACTGAAAGGTGTTTTTTACAGTCTATCAATATCAGTTTAAGACACCTACACCTCCCGCCCTAATAACTGTTATATTGAGCAGTAACTTTAGAAAGCAAGATTATTTTTCTTGATAAAAAAGTTGTGCTTAATTTTATTATTCTTACCTTAAATAACTATCTTACTAAAGTTTCAGCGTTTTAGTTTATATATATATTAAAAAGGACAAAGTAGTTGTGAGTATTTCGTTTTTTTTATCATTATCTATGCTAAATAAATATAGGTAATATAAATGAAAAATAAAAACTAAATTTATAATCAAAACCGGTACATAATAGCTAATGTGGGGAGACCTAAGATCCATATGTATACAATTTATTATATTATATATATATATATATATAAGTTATAATTAAAATTTGGAAGAAAAAGAGAAGCTGGTGAAAAAGCGTGCCGTACTTAACAGAGCGAAGCAATCTTCCATATCAGGTCAGGTGCACCCGGATACTAGCTTGCCCCTTTCGACTAGGTTTAACGAAGAACTTAGAGAATTGCTGACGATCCCAAACTCACATCGAATAACGATCACGAATATCGAACCCTTAAGTCTGAGGAGAGAGTTTGCCTCCCTGTGTGTGTCGTACCGCTTGTATAATGGGCTGTGTTCTGAGGTATTGTTTGAAAACTCACGGCTACTTTCTATTTTCACACCGCTCGCCATCGGCAGGGAGTTCTTTCTCACACCTTGGAACCTAGATGGTCAGTACGGTTTACGTACAGGAGGCGGGTTGAGATGGATATCCTCCTGCAAATGATAAAGTTGTGGAATGAGCTCCTTCCCAAGAGTAGGGAGCTATTTTATAGAGACTACAATATGAAATTCTTCAAGAAAGAAGTGATAAGATTTTAAAAGCCCTCGGTGTTGCAAACGTCCATAAGCCGCGGTGACCAGACGGACTGTAAGCTAGTTTGCCACCTTGGTGCTATCAAAAAAGGTATATTTGCTAATGTGAGATACTTTTTCTAGTATCAAAATTTTTCTTTCGTGTATCGCCGAAATTTCTGATAGACACTGCACTGTCCATGAATGTTTTTGTTAGCCTTGCTAGTAGAACTTCATTTCAAGGTTTGTATTTTCAGTATCAATATCAGAATGATGTATTTTCCATTAATCTGTCATGCGTAAATTGATCAATGCTTCCGCTTCACTGATTCCTCGTTAATTGGAATCCGATGTAAGAGGTAGTGGTTAGTGGTGACATTTTGATATTTCATTCATATATTCAATGAATTTGAAGTATAGTTCGCGAATTAAAATATGACTTATATATTTTATTTAGATATAAATAATAAATGTATGAAAGCATTGATGCGTATAGATGAGGCAAGAGAGGTATTCCAGGATAGTAGCAAGTGGCAGTCTTTGGTCTCTGCCTACCCCTCTGGGAAACAGGCGTGAAGTTATGTATGTATGTATAAATAATAAATGAAATGACATAACGAAGACATTGCTATTGGTTGCTAAATATTGTATTTTGGAAACTAGGACTTCTTTCGGCAGAAAGAATGTAAGCATCCGGGTGTTCAGTCGCAATTAACCTGCGTGGATTTTACAGTCTTTATCTTCGAAATCGGTCGTGGATTTTTTTCGTTTCTGTAATTAATGATATTAATAAATAACTAGCTCTTGCCTGCGGTTATTGATGTAGGATTTTAATTTCAATAGATAATAGAAAAAAAAAAACTCACAATTGACGTTTTCAAGTAGCCTATGTCCTTTCTCGGGAGTCAAACTATCTCCATGACCAATTTCATCCTAATATTAGTATGGCCAGCGGATCCGGCAGACGTCCTGCTCGGAAAAGCAGCGCCGCATTATATATGATATTTTTAATTTAACATTTACATTTTTAAATTTTTAAGATCTAAGTATATGATCTGCGTGTCGCAACTTTTGTAAAACATCCCCGTTTGCAGTTTACAGACGTTTCATCAAATTCACTTCAAAATAAGCCCTAAAGCAAAACCAATAAAAAAAAGACAAAAACAAGCATTCCTAGCTGTCGGATGGCAACAAACTTTTTTTTACCAATTTTTGGCATTTGACTTCAAGGACTTTTATTATGAATATTAAATTCGTCAAAATCAAACCAAATCCATTCTGAAATACTATAAATCTGAAATAAAGACGAATGAATTATTTTTATTTTTTATGTCAGTAACATGTGGAAGTTAAAAAACTACATAAAACCCGATTACTAAATTTATATTATTTAATTATTTTTGAGTTTTGTAAATAACTAGTAAAATGTTTATATTATTTACAGATTTTCTGCGAATAAGTCAATATTGTGGATATGCTAACGTTACACGATGTCGCTAATACTTTGGTAGTAAGTATGGCACGAAAAGATTTTCACCATCACCTTCAATTCTTCGTTTTTTACCTTAATGACTGATCTACCTCGTAGTTCATTCTTCAGGTCAAAGTTTTCATTACGAAAGTAGTTTAATTAATATCGCACGGCGCGTTCATTTGCCGATCCTCTCCAAACCAAAGATTTTAATATATATGTCGGCGGCCGATCTTAAAATCCGGCAGATCACGAAATTCCGAGGCAGATCGTACATTATGGAAACGAAAGGAACAGAAATCGCACTGTTTAAGTCATGTATGCTAGGTTCAGTTTCTCTTTTGTAAACGTAGAATCGGAGCGAGCGAAGCGAGCGGAGAGTTCCAGCCAAGCTTCATAGTACGGCATTCTTTACGATCTGCCTCGGAATTTCGTAATCTGCCGGATTTTACGATCGGCCGCCGACATATACACTATCATTGATTATCCGTATCCTCTTTAAACACAGCATTGATATTACGAGAAGTTTCTACCGCTTCAGTCCCACATCAAAACTCGTATTCGAATATTACTCTGATTATTCATCTATCTGAATGTAAAAACAATTAAAAGACAAACAGCAAATATCATGTCTTTTTAAAATTGAGAATGTTGTAGTTTTCGTGTAAAGTGGCGTTTTGTTGACCGACATAATGTACATAATGCGGTAATCCAACAAAAAAGAATGAACCAAGATTTGTGCTGTGTAATACAGAATTTATGTCTTTTTAACTTGGCAGGGTTATGACATTAAACGCATTGAAGCAGTGAACAAAACGCACCTTAAATAAAGTTTTACGTTGATATTAGACACTAGGAAGATTTAATTTTTATTCAAATGGCCAGTGCGTTAAAACGGCAATTTCAAATTTAAACCTCTTTTGTTTGAAATCTCCTCGTCAAGGGCAATCACTCGAAACCAAATAGGGTATATTTTTGAAAGATTTTTATTTTATTGCATTAGAGTATTATGCATTTATGTTCGCTACGTCGATTTTAATATGACGTCACAAAACCCATGTCACACGGACCATAGTAAGGAATCGATTTACACCTCATTCATAAAATTCGGCTCAGTAGTTGAGCCACTAAGACAGAACATACGTAAAATACAAATATACACACATATGTACCTAGACTGCTAAACCTTGCTTTGCCATAGTCATAAAGGAGAGACACTTTATTACAATTTAACCCTGTGCTAGGCATGTCATGTTCTTGAACGGTTTTTTAAGTTAAAATACGAGCACATACTCGTAGTTATGAATCAACACTAGGTACTAACTTAACTTCTTGCAATTCTACTAAAAGAATGTCGTCGGTACACAGCATACTGTATGTGTACCTGATAATATTTGTATGTACGTTTATATATATTTAAGACTAGGTAATCTATATACATATCGACAAGTTTTATTGAAAAATAGGAGTTCATTTCTCTTTAGTTCTGTTAGTGATCAGACAGACACAACAGATAAAGGGAGATATTGTAAGTGTTTAACTAACTCCTTTGAAAGCCGTTCCGTGGTAAGAGAATTATTACGGATTTCTAAAAAAATTATGTATCTATCAGGTCCAAACTAGTTTTCGTTGGAAGCATTTATTAAGTCTTATAACCGTATTCAGATCTTCAGAACACGTGGTTTGAAAGATAGGTCAACAACACTATTTTTGGAAGCCGTTACCTAGCAAGATATACTTAGAAAAATAATAGAAAACTCCTTAAATGCACTTAGAATCATAATTCAACGACACCGCGAAAAAAATAAGCAATACCTACGAATTCTCTCGTATTTTGTTTTTTTGCAAGCGAGCTAGTGTGTGGGACCATTTTTAAAGTTATGTGTCTGTGTGTGTATGTTGAGTTAGCTGTAGTATGTGGACACATGCCTCTCCCCCTAGAAAGTGAGCGACATATTTATCAGGTCATATTATCTAAGAAGTCTTTGAAAACTTAACATCGTGTACATTTCTAACCTATCTCAGCTCAGGAACCCTGGAAAATTCACAAAAGACAAGTGGTTTCCGTCAAATACCCTTCACTAAAGTCAAATATGTATAAATCTAACAAAATTTCATATACAAAGCCAGGTGTTCTAATATTAAAATCGATTGATTATATTCTAAGGGAAGCCCGGTTAAAGGTCAAAGTAAATAATACTTGTATACCTAATGGCATTCACTATAATTCTTCAAAGTCAACTGTTCAATTTAAAGTCTGTACCAAACATAAAGTAACAATAAGTTATTGTGTTCAGGCCTGGGCCCAAGTCAGGCCGCCCTCTGCCACTCTGTGATTGATGGTGTTTTGCTGACGTCTACATTTTCTACACCCTGCAAAATATTAGCAATGCCGACTTATACACGAAAAGGTTGGCATATAATATAATGTGTGTATTTGTAATCTGTGCGAATACTGCCTACAAGCAACAGACTGTTAGATGTGTTCGTTGCTAGTTTTGTAGTAGGTAAGGGTATTAGCAATGTTGAATTATACATGCAAAGGTTGACGTATCTATAATAAAAAAATTTTTTTTTTTAATTTTAATACCACTAAGGTGGCAAACAAGCACACGGTCCGCCTGATGGTAAGCGGTCATCGTAGCCTATGGACGCTTGTAACACCAGTCACATAAATACCGCGCGAGATTATAAATTCTCAAATTTTGAAAATTTATACATTAAGGTTATTATTGCGTCTTTGAAAAATCAGTTTTTTAGCGATAAAAAACCGCTGGACCGATTTTGTTAAAACTCTTTTCAGATCTAAGTCATGACGTGGTGTATCGATTGATATGGTCACGAAAGCAATTTGGTCCATTGGTTCTTGAGAATACTGCCTACAAGTCCCTGTTGTTAGATATGTACTAGTTTTGTAGTAAGGGTATTAGCTATGTCGAATTATACATGTGAAGGTTGACGTACCTATATTATAATATGTATATTATGTGTATTTGTAATCCGTGCAAAAACTGCCTACAGGCACCTGTTGTTAGAAATGTATTAGTTTTGTATAAAGAAGATTAATAAACGAGAAGTTTGGCGAATATTATATTGTGTGTATTTGTAATCTGTGCGAACACTACTTACAAGCACCTGTTGTAAGATGTGTACAGTGCAAGAAACAATGGTCGCTAGATCGTGCAAGTTCACACAATTTTAATATGGCTTACAGTAGTTTTGATTTTTGACCACTGGGTCAGAAAAGTTTGTTGTACTGTACTGGTTTTGTAGTAAGGGTACGTAGGTATCTACTTTTTCCACACAAAAAGTCTAATGCGATGCTAATGCGAGTGTAAAAAAAACGAAAAGTTTGGTTACACGAGTGAAGTACACATTAAAGCACTAAAAATAGTTTTACAGTATTACTTTTATTATTGTTATATATACAAGAAAATATTTATTTTGTTTTGTTTATTTCTCAAAATTATACCTTCGAAACTTTCCTCCTCAATAACCTTCCCCTGAGCCAAAAAAACCGGCCAAGTGCATGTCGGACTTCGCACATTTAGGGTTCCGTACGAAATGTAGAATACAAGCCGTCCGTGTGGCAGAATAATTCATAAGCAGTAGATGTGTGAATCCCTTCTGTGCGTCGCATTTGATCGCAAAATCTGATTTCTCAATATATTAGTAAAAATTACGTATTAAAAACCTTAGTTACCAACTTTCAAGTTCATAGGTCGATGGTGAGTTAAAAATTCTTTAAAACAAAATTTTGTAAAAAAGCTGACTTCCAATTCTGAGTTTTTTAATATTTTTTAAACAAAAAATACAGTATTTATTTACTGAACGAGCTCTAAACAACGGTAGATTCGATAAGGTAGGTCAATATTTTGTTCCCATCCCTCTTTACCTCTTAAAAACATTTTGACAATTTGTACGGCTTTGGATCAACAAGATGCTTATACTGTAAAAATTTAATGACTGTTTCAACAGTTTGGCTGTAAAAACTGTGTGACAGACGACGGACAGTTAGATACGTGAGTGACAGCAATAGGTCCCTGTTAGGACCCTTCGAGTGCCGAACCCTAAAAGCAGGCAGATAGGATGCTCCGTTACAATACAAATAGACAACAAACAAACTTTCACTTATATGTACATTAGGATTAGGACCCAAAATAAAGCAATAACGCGTAATACGTAAAGCATAACACGCCCATTAGTAGGTTGACCAGGTAATTAACAGGAAAAGTTAAAAAGTAATTAACAACAATATGCCATTTATTTTATCAGTTAAAATAGAGATGTATGTATGATCGAACTGCTCTGTGAGCACTGGTAAGGTGATTAATGATCTAACTGACGTCATCATTGCCAACGGACGCTAATAATAACCTGGCCTTGCCAAATCTGAAGATTGATTAGTGTACTGGTAATATTCAAACTTGTATTGCTAAAACTGATAACTAATGAATCAGTGTGAATTAGAAATCGAAGGATACAAAAAAAGATTCGCGCCTTCGATAAGACCGCATATATTGTACTAGACTTTGCCAGCGGCTCCGCCCACCCTAAATTCGGTTATCGGCGTGGAACTCCTTAATTAACTCCAATTAATTAATTAATTAGTTATACTAATGAATTGCTATAGCATGCTATAGGTGCAGCAATAGTTCGTTTTACTCTGCTATATAGTTATTCCTGCAGGAACTTTTGAATTTTTAGGGATAAAAAGTAGCCTATATGCTATTCCAGGACCTAACCTATATGTATGCCAAGTTTTAACCCGATCCGTCCAGTGGTTAAAGCGTGATTGACTAACAAACGTCCACCCAGAAATACAAACATTCACATTTATAATATAAGTAGTATGATCCTCGATATCAGTTGAAATTTCATGATCATTATTTTGTGCCATAAGAAAGAAAGAAACCTACATTGTTGTAAAGGTTGGAAAGTCCACGATTCTCAGACAAGAGATTTTCAAGGGCGAGTAGCAGGTGAAAACATCTTGGAAGAGAGTCTGAGAATCGTCCTTTGTAAGGACTACTACGAGTAAAATACATTTTCCGAAAATAATATTGTACTTTGCCACGTTATTCTTTTCATCGTTATGCTATTTAAATATGCTTTTAAAAAAACTGTACCAGGTGTCAAACTAATTGGTAATTTATAATATATAAATAACTATATTTAAAAATATCATATTCAGTTTAATGTGAGGAATTTGTTGAGGTTGATAGCTTGAGGCTAAACCTTAATAAATTAAAAACAAAGACGGCGTTATATATAAGCAATCGATAACTTTGGTTGCGCGAAAAATTCAACATATCCGGTTTTAGTTTCAAATTACAAGAACAAAATTTAATGACTTTGTGGTCGCATTTTATAACTAAATCAACTTTTCGTAGGCAGGGGCGAATTCAAATATTTATGTAGATAAACTCTACATTATATTTCAAAACAACTTGATAATAAACAAAGCTTTGTAGCAAAATTAAAATTTATAAACATTTTATTTACGTTTATCAAAGGCTTATCTAGTCAAATTTATGCAGGGCGCTAGGACTTTTTTAAAAAGAATTAAAAATTAATATAAAATTTATTTACTCTACAATAGAGCGTGTTTCTTACATGGAATCTACAATAGAACTGTCTTAAAACTAAGAGCTCGAGAGGAGCCCGGCGAACGCCGTGCGTGTGGTCGTCTGAGCGTTAGTCAAAACAATCCGGCGCCCACGCGCTTTCGTGGAGGTTTAGTTTTGCTGACTGGGTATTTCTACGAACCTGACCGTAGGACCAGCAAGCGTAACTCCTCCCCCCTTAAGTTCGAAGTCATCAGAGGGATTATTTTCAGTCTGATGATTTCGACTCATTAAAATAAAAGATTTATATTTGTATAAAATAAGGGTTACAATGCTTACAACTATTATTATATATAATATTAATGTCCCGATGCTAATGCTATTCACTTTTATCACACTTTTACATTCACTATATTGACTTTCACTTTCACTGTTTCGCAGGTTACGTGCCAGTTGGTGCAGATTTGTTAATTCGGTATGATCCAAATTAATTAAGGTTTTTCTTAATGGTTTTTCTTCTTGAGTCGGCAACTCTGGAAAATGAATTATAGGAAGCTTCTCAAAAATAATTGCTTCGCCTAGGAACTGGTGTTTTTTCAGGGTCAAGTCTTTGATTTTAACTTCGCAGTTGTCATCCAGGGTAAGTATGTAAGTACCTTTAATTATTTCTCTAGACTCTTCTGAATTACAAAATTTTGTCATCATTGTTTCGGTCTTACAATAAATTATCCAGCGATCTTTTTGTATTAACTCTATTTTTAAGTCTTTAATTTCAGTTAGAATTGGAGTGCACGTACTTAGATTTTTGGAAAAGGTCATAAGTGCTGTAATACAGTTGTCTTTTGTGGATGGCTGCAGTTCGGCCTCGTGGCACAGGTATGTAGCTTTGCTGATCTCTTTACACGGTTGTAGAGGAAAAAGTGCTTTCGACCCTTTCAATATCAGGTAGGGGTAGTTAGGTATGATTAGGGTAGTTTGGTTAAAGGAGTTGGTTATAGGTAACGGTATTACTTTGTAGTACGTGTACATATCCCTTTTAACAAGTGGAATATTAAAAATGAACGTTATCTGACTTTGTTTAGAATAGGCTTTTAACTCTATACATTGCTCTAACATTAATAAATTGTCAACATTTGCAGGGTACATAAGCTTATCTGTTTTTTCAATAGTTTTTAACATTTCTAACAGTTCATCTGGGTCTATTAAAGACTGATGCAATGTTTTTAATTTGCTAAAGGCTATGACATTTTCAATTTCATCCAATCTGATATAGAGCGTTTGGAAATTGTGAAAAAAGAGATTGTAGGTGTTTATTACTTTATTGATATTTAAAGCTGTTTTAGTTTCATTAAAATGCTTTCTAATTTCCCAAATAGCTTTATCTAACTGAATGAAATTGTCTCTACTTGAACTAGAGATATTGACAAATGAATCCACCAATTCGGCAACTAGCGTGATCTTTTTATTAAACGCATTCTGTCGTATTTTTACATCATTTATCAGTTTATCGTACCTTATAGCGTCGTCATTATCTAAGTTACCAGTTAATACCTTTATAAGGGAACCCAGAGGGTTTAGAATTCCTCGTTTGAGTCGTTTAGGAGGGATTAATTGTAAAATCTTTTTAATGGTTGTATTCATAAGATGGTCAGTCTGAGTCTTAATATCAGACATTTCATAATAAAATTTCCCTTTAAAGAAATTTGAAACATGTTTGTTTAAATTAGCATATCGGTTAATATTAAATTCTAAATCTTCGTAAATTAAACTTAAATCTAATATCTTAATAATAGTCCAACTATCGTAATTAATAAAAGACTGTCCTTCTTTTATAGGCAGAATACCAGGATTCTTATCGATCCTTTGAAGTTGTAGGCTGCAGGTCTTGGTGGCTTGGGCTAGTAGCAGGAGTACGCATCTGGGAAGAACGTTTTATATCTTTAACTGGTACTCTTGTATCACGATTTTTTATTAAAATAGGTACGGTATTTCTAATTATTTCACCGGTGACTTTAGCCTTTTCATATCGAGGTTTGTCTTTACTACGCCGGGTATTTACTCCTTTGATAAAGACGTCATCTCCTGTATTAATGTTAAAATCTTTTTCGCCTCCCCGTTTTTCTATTATTTTTTCTTTACATTGTATAATTTTGTCCGTTAAATATTTATATAAGTATTTGGTTCGTTTGACATGGTCGCTAACTAACTTTTGTGTATACTGTCTGTTAAAATCTACGTCAAAAATACTAGTTGAGTCTGTGTGACCAAAAACTACTTCAAAAGGGGTAAGACCGGTAGTAGAGTGTATTGTTTGGTTATATGACATAATTGCGTAGGTCATTACGGCCGCAGCGTCACTAATTTTCTGTTCGTATTTTGCAATTCGGTAAATTTCTATAATGGTAGAGTGGAAGCGCTCTATTAGACCCATAGAGTTAGGGTTGTGTGGGGTGCCAATGTGAAGTTGGATTTTGTAAAAACTTAGGGTTTCTTTGAGAAGGGTATTATTAAACTCGGTTCCCGGGTCACAGCTTATTTTACTGGGTACACCATAGCACGAAAAATATTTAATTAAGGAACGTATTACTTCGGGAGTAGATCTATTGGGTATATCGTAAGCTTGTCCAAGTTTGCTGAACGCGTCTATAATTGTCAAAAAATATTGGCCTTCTATCGAAAACAGATCCATGAAAATTTCCTGAAACGGTTTATTTTGTGTTTGTGTAAGTTGCAGTTCAGGTTTTAAGGGTTTTCTGTCATATTTCATCTTTTTACATGTGTCGCAGGCGTTAATAATACTAGCAACTGTTAAGTCCATATTATTCCAAAAGTAAGTGCGTTTTAATTTCATAAGCGTTTCTTTAATGCCTCTGTGACAAGTCTTTCCCTGATGATAAGTGAGTACTATTAGTCTTTGCTCGTCCTCGTTTTCTACGTATATTACGCGTTTCCTACACTCATATATTTTAACAGTATCCTTTTTATATAATTTAATAACTGTTTCCGTAAACTGTTTGCGGTGTATATCGTCTTCGAAATAAATAAAATATCTTATTTTAGGCTTAATATATTCTAATAAAAATTTCTTAACTAATTCAGGTTTATCTACTGGCATGTGTACTTCTAAAATCTTTTGCTTACTTCTTGATAGATTTTTTACTGATGTCTCGTTTCTATTCCAAGTAAAAACAAGAATTTGGTTTGGCTTCGTATCTATTGCCTCGTCTAAGATAGGAATGCCTACCGTGTCTACATCTAAGGCAGAGTGTACTGTGTCTGTTTTGGAATGAGCTGATATAGTACTTGAGGATGGACTACGTACTAGTGGAAACTGTGAGCTCTCTGGCTCTGAGTCTGAAATCACTATGAGATTGTCGTCACTCCTATTATCTTCGGATCGTTTCTCGTTTTTATCGATGTTAACTTGCATAGAATCACCGTCGTTTTCTAAAGCGTTGAGTTTAATACGTGAAAGGGCATCAGCATTACTATTTTGCTTTCCATTTTTGAAGATAATATCATAATCAAACTCAGCCAATCGCAACTTCCATCTCGTGAGCTTACTATTTGGTTCTTTAATAGAATTTAACCATGCAAGAGGTCTGTGGTCTGTGTATATTGTAAACCTTCGGCCATAGAGGTAGGGTCTGAAGTGTTTACATGCCCAGACTATAGCCAAAAGCTCCTTTTCGATGGTACTATACCGGGTTTCAGCGTCATTAAGGGTTCGGCTGGCATAAGCGATCGGCTTATCGCTGCCAATGGGGCCCTGGGAAAGAACAGCACCAAGTGCGAAATTTGAGGCATCCGTTGTCAGTACGAATGGTTTCGAGAAATTAGGGAATTGTAAGAGAGGGGCATTGACAAGGAGTTCTTTACATATTTGAAATGCGTTTCTAAATTCATCGGTAGCTTTAACTTTATTACCTTTCTTTAAGCAATACGTCAATGGCTGTGTGATTTTTGAAAAATCTTTTATAAACTTTCTATAGTATCCTATGAGACCTAGGAAACTTTTGATCTCTGTCGGTGTTTGAGGCAATGGGAAGTCGATTACGGCTTTTATTTTGTCATCATTAGGCATAAGGCCATCAGCTGTAATTCTATGACCTAGATATAGTACTTCTTTCCTAAAGAATTGGCACTTATCTAGCGTAACCTTCAAATTTGTTGCTCTAAGCCGGTCAAAGATTTTTCGGAGCTTGTCAAGGTGTTCCTGCAAGCTTGCAGAGTAGACAATTATGTCATCTAAGTAGACTAGGCAGTGTATGCCTTGGAGACCACGCAGGACGTTGTCCATAGTCCTTTGAAACGTCGCGGGGGCCGTCTTAAGGCCAAAGGGCATCCTAGAGAACTCGTAATGTCCAGTTTCTACCGAAAAAGCGGTCTTGTGTCTATCTGATTCTAACATTTCTATCTGGTGGTACCCACTGGCAAGATCTATGGTGCTAAAGTAAACAGATTTACCCAATTTATCAAACAAATCGGTGATATTGGGCAGCGGATACTTGTCATCGACCGTAATCTCATTGAGGCGCCTATAGTCTATTACCATCCGGAACCTTTTTTCACCGGATGAGTCAGTCTTTTTCGGGACAAGATGTACAGGGGCACTCCATGGTGAATGTGACTCGCGAATTACGTCATCTTTTAATAATTTATTAACTTGTTTTTCTATTTCGGCTTTCAGTAACGGTGGGTGTCTAAAAGGTCTAATGTATATTGGATCCTCGTTTTTTGTTCGAATTTCGTGTTTGACTTGATTGGTGAATGATAAAGGAAGCTCATCGCAATAAAAAATATCTCTGTATTCGTAACACAGATTTGTGATCGCTTTGCGCTCTTGTTCGTTAGTGTGTTCTAATCGTAATTTTGATAAATTTTGTTTTAGTAATTCGTCTATTTCGAAATCGTTACTGTATTCTGTGTAGTTAAGTTCAATTTCATTTTCGTTAAACACGTTAGATTTTAAAGGGCGACAAAAAGATATAGTTACTTTATCTTCAGAGGTATTTTGTATAACTGTATCTGCCAGGTAATTAGAACATTTAACTATTGCGCTGGGCATACGAACGCCAAGGCCAAAGTCCATAAAGTTTAATATTGATGTCCCATCTTTTAAGTCTACTGGGACTTTAACCCGAGTTTCTGTACGTGGTTCTAAATTTATTTCATGCGGTGGGCTATATAAAATGGGTATATTTGTATCGCTGGTATGTAATATCTGGTCTTTCATATTGACAGTGGCATTTAATTTTTTTAATAAATCCGAACCGATTAAGCCATCGTAGCGTTTATCTACGTCGTATATATAAAATTTATGTTTAGCTGTGCTTTTGAAAGTTTTTAAAAGGGGTATGTAAATGACTTCGTTGTGGTTACTACGAGCATGGGTGCTAATAACTTCAAATGGCTCGTTGTACTTATAGTATGAAAAAAATTCGTTAGCTTTTTCTGGACTTATGAATGATCGAGTGCTACCAGTGTCAATCATAAAACGTGAATTTATTTCGGGGATCTCTATATGGGGTAGTTTAAGAATACCGTTGCAATTTAGGTGTACTATTTCGGTAGTTTGGTTCTCGAGGCTATTGTGTGAAAATTTGTGTCGACGCTTTCACGGTTATTAGCGTCTTCGGCGGAGGTGATCTCTTCTGTAAGGTTATGGGTATCGTCCTCTTCTGAATAATTATAGTCAGGGGGGTAGTAATCGTCTAACTCCTCTAACTCGGGGTAGTACCCTTCGCAAGCTTCTACATCATTGTTATAAAATAAATTTTGGGGAACATAGACCATGTTTTGCTTTACAGGGGCCGCAGTGCGCATTGAAACGTCTGCGTCGTTAGTGTAGTTAGGTTTTTGTTGTTGTGCCCTAAATTGATTTTGTTGACCCATGTTGTTCGAGGCATGGGGCATAGCTTGTCTATTATAATTTGGATTAGCGTTAAATGTAGGGCGGTAACCTTGATGAGGAATACCAAACTTGAATTGGCTTTGTTGGTTGGGCATGCCAAATTTAAAGTTGTTTTGGTGGGGAACACCGTATCTAAAATTACCTTGATTATTAGGTATGCCAAATTTGAAATTACTTTGATTTGGGACTCCGTATTTAAAATTTGGTTGGTTATTTTGATAACCTTGGATTCTGAAACCTTGATTATTTTGCAAGGGCATATTGAATTTGTTCTGGAATGGGGTTCTGATAATATTATTGTTGCGAGGAATTCCAAACGAAAAGTTTTGATGTGGGTTTTGGTTTTGATTTAAAGTTGGTTGAAAGCTTTGTGAATTTTGAATGGGTTTGATATTTGGTCTATTTTTATTTTTAGCATTATACTGAAATAAGAAATTAACTTCTTCCATGACAACACTTAAGGCACTCTCTAACGTAGTACAATTTTTCAAACGAACAACACGAATCATGTCTTCCGGTAGGTTATATAAAAACACATTTAAGGATGTATTGTTGTAAATTATCATTTTGGCTGCCTTTACGCCTTCGTCAATAAGTCTATTTACTTTGGAAAAGAGTGTACTGCGTACAGATTGTATGCGGTTACAAAAATCGGAATATGATTCGCCTTGTTTTAATTTTAAGGACTCTAACTCGATTGCTACACATTCTTCCGAACGTGGATCGCCAAAATGTTGAATCAATAAAGTCTTTAAACCGTCCCAGGTTTGTATGTCTTCCCTTTCACCCAGCAGGGAAGCTGCTTTACCAGAAAGTCTGCTAGTTATAGAGTGAAAGACGTACAGCTCCTGAGCTCCATTATTTGGTGTAACAAAATGTCTTAATACATATTCACTCTTTTTAATAAACAAGTTAAGCAAGTTCTCATCCCCCTCAAATTTTGGGATAAGACACAAAAATTCTTTTGGTATTATTCTAACTGAATCCATTTTTATAATAAATCTAAAAACTTAATACAAAATTAGTTAAAACACAATAAAATCAATATCTGTTTCAATAATGTAAATTAACTTTTCTTATTTTCTTCGTTTCATTTAATGCAAAAATGTTTAAATATATTCTTTAAATAACACAAAATCTTAAACTTAAGTAAAATATAATGCCTATTTTTGGTGCAAAATAATTAAAATCAGATAATGTTCAGCGATTGTGACCGAAAATTATTAAAATTGTATACAGCTACCGGAATAGAAAGGAACAAGACAGGAAGTGAAAAGGTCTACTCACATAAATCTGCTCGTTTCCATGTCCTCCAGATATAAGCTGTCGTCCTCAGGCCGCTACACAGGAGACTAATTTTTTTTTGGTTCGAGGATTCCCGCACTTGTACAGTCCACACAAAAACACGGACGATTTTGACCCGAAATTATCGCGCGTAAGACGGCAAAAGAAACTGGAATCCTACCGGCTGCGCCAGTCAAATTTATGCAGGGCGCTAGGACTTTTTTAAAAAGAATTAAAAATTAATATAAAATTTATTTACTCTACAATAGAGCGTGTTTCTTACATGGAATCTACAATAGAACTGTCTTAAAACTAAGAGCTCGAGAGGAGCCCGGCGAACGCCGTGCGTGTGGTCGTCTGAGCGTTAGTCAAAACAATCCGGCGCCCACGCGCTTTCGTGGAGGTTTAGTTTTGCTGACTGGGTATTTCTACGAACCTGACCGTAGGACCAGCAAGCGTAACTATCTTGTCTGTCGATGATCAATGTTGTTTTTATTGAACATAATTGATTTGTCAGTACTGGTCCAATTTTCTCTTTGCTGTTCAATACCTTTTTTCAACTGACTAATATTTTTAATGTTTGTAACTTCATAACTTTCGATGGCATCCATAAGAAAACCATATAAGTCTTAGTTTTTAAGTGGATGATTGTATAACATTTTGTTACTAGTATGGACAACAACCGGCTTCAAAAATATGCACTAAAAAGTGTTATAATACAAGTTGTAATACAAGTGAAGAAACTGTTAGGTACATACAAACCAACTTCAAACTGTAATTCAGATAAGATTTTCGAATATAAGTAATTATTTTTACTTTTTAGTGCATATTTTTGAAGCCGGTTGTTGTCCATACTAGTAACAAAATGTTATACAATCATCCACTTAAACAAACTTAAACAGATAAATTTTCAGAGGCCTTAGCATGAGTTATTCTTAATATCATACTATGCGTATAGTCAACTGTCAAAATAATCGGTCAAATTGACGTAGATTTAATCGCAGCGTTCCGTAGTAGTTATCGAAATATCAAAAGTTTTTATTGATTACCCTAAAATTGTTAAATTAAAAAAAATTAGTGTCGGACAACCGTCCGGAATCGTGACAACTTGTGCCTTTCACTTTTTATGTCTGTCTCTCTCGCTCTTAGGCGGGCTAACCATGCCGCGTGCCTCTCACTCGCTCTCATTGTGAGCGCATAACGTGAGCGGAGCGTAACGCAGTTTCTTGAAGTGTCACCCGGCAAACCAATTTATAAGACGTTGTCACGTCAAAACGTTATTTATTTTTTCTGTAATAAATAATAATAATAATACTTCCAGACAACGGATACCAATACGTATATAATTTTTTTTTGTACATATATACATATCATACATACATCCAGACACTAGACAAACACAAATGTTTATCACATAAAATATTTGTCCAGTGCAGGTCCCGTCACACTACCACCTAGGCTGCGAGGGATTTTTTTTTTTACTTGGGCTATGAGACCTTGCTTCTTGCCAAATTGCATGAATCTCGGTACAGTTTAGTACCCTAAACGTTTTAATTTATTGATATAACGTTGAACTGTCAAAAATAGATATATGCGGCATAGATGGCAATAGTTTTTGATTACGTTGACTTGTACACAGAATAACGCAATTTGGCAGAAAGCAAGGTTTCATAGCCCAAATAAAAGAAAGACTCCCTCGAAGCCTAGTTAGGGTTAGGGTTCGATTTTGTGTGTAATAGTGTTTACTGTTAATTTCAACTTGATAGATGCCTAAACGCATTCCTGAGTAAAAGAGTCTTGAAAGACACAGATAGTGATTCTAAAATTGTTATCCATTCAATATACTGAACGGCAAAAACAATTTAATATATTGAAAACAATTTCCTTCGGTTGAAAATGAAAACAATCGTCACCCAGTTACGGATTGATTAACGCCCGACAGTTAATTATAAAGGGTTCTTGCAAACTTAATTGTAACAGAAATTTACTTAATTGTTAACTGTGCGGTTGGTTACACGCGTTGATATACAGTTTTGGTCATAGAATTTAGAACGGTTTGAAATTAGGCATCATTCTTGTTATATATGTAGCTATAACTAGGTAGCTATAGACGCGGCTGCGTCCGCAAAACGGTTACTTTAAAATAAACGCCTGTGCGTTGACAGCCGTCTTGACTTTCACTTGTGCCCCGTACTCACATACCTATCAGTGGCGACGACACCCACGCGGTTGTATAAAAAAAAAAAAACAAAATGTCGGTTGCAAATTTCGCCGTTTTATCAAATTTCGACCACAATGTAAACACTTGGAAGACCTTTAAGTGCAGATTGACACAATGGTTCATCGCCAACGACGTGACTGCAGAAAAGGACTCAACGGCGGTAAAGAAGCGGGCTATACTTCTCAGCGCACTCAGTGAGGATACGTACAAGCTCGCGGCGAATCTTGCATTGCCAAAGGAGTTGCAAAACGTGCCGTATGATGACATCGTATCTCTCCTAGACACACATTTTACGCCCAAGCAGGTTGGGTTCAGCGAGCGTCATCAGTTTTATGCCGCTACCCAACTACCGATGGAGACGCCTTCACAGTGGGCCGCTAGGTTGCGGGGTTTGTCAGCTCAGTGCGCGTTTTTAAACGTTGAAGAAGCGTTGCGCGACCGGTTTATTATGGGCATGCTTCCAGGAGCCGAAAAGGAAAAAATGTATGTGCAGGAGCTATCGCAGCTCACGTTGTCCAAGGCCGTGGAGCTAGCAGAGAGCCTACGCAGCGCGCGCGCCGCCGTGGCGAGCGCAGCGCGCGGCGTTGCCGACCAGCCGCCAGATCAGCTGTTCAAGATCAACCAGCGTCGCGACGCCGACCGTGGTCAAAAAGTAAAGTGCTCTGTGTGCGGTTATAATAATCATAAAACGGAATCGTGTCGTTTTGCTAATTATACGTGTAAAAAGTGTAATACCAAGGGACATTTGCGCCGAATGTGCAAAAAATTGAATTTTGTTGCAAATGTGGTAGACGAGGGCGACGATGACGACGGTAAGTTATTTAATATTCGCTCAGTTAAAGGTGAACCATTGGTTGAGATGGTGTATGTTAATGGAAAGGAATTACAATTTGAAATCGATAGTGGTTCAGCGGTGACCGTCATTTCAGAAAGATTGTACAGGTTGCATTTCAAAAATCTTTCATTAGACACAACAACAAAAAAATTAGTTAGTTACACAGGCGAGGTACTGCGTTGTATAGGGTGTGTACGTATGTCAGTGTGTTGGTCCGGGCGCACGCGCGTCCTTGAAGTGTTCGTTGTGCGCGGTGACGGGCCGTCGTTGCTAGGTCGTGATTTTATTGCTAAGTTCGAGTTACAGATTAGTCCAATTCGCTATTGTGAACAAACAAATGACTTAGTTGAATTAACTTTGAAGGAAGGGACAAATCCCATATTTTGCAAAGCACGTCCCATAGCATTTGCGTTAAGGGACAAAGTTGAAAATGAGCTAGACCGGTTAGTCCAGTTAGGGGTGCTTCGACCGGTAAAACATTCAGAGTATGCGTCACCGATCGTACCGGTGTTAAAGCGAGACGGTTCTGTACGGATTTGCGCCGATTACTCAGTTAGTATCAATAAGCAGTTGGCTATTGATCAGTACCCGTTACCTACGACTAATGAACTGTTCTCTAAGCTAAGTGGGGGGACCGAGTTCACAAAATTAGATTTGTCAATGGCTTATAACCAGCTTTGTTTAGATAACGAGTCGCAAAAGGTTACGTGTGTCAACACGCATCGTGGGCTATTTGTCTATACGCGTCTCGTGTTCGGGCTCGCCTCCGCGCCGGCTATTTTTCAGCGCGCAATGGAAAACC
This sequence comes from Apoda limacodes, assembly GCA_946406115.1. Classification (NCBI taxonomy): domain Eukaryota; kingdom Metazoa; phylum Arthropoda; class Insecta; order Lepidoptera; family Limacodidae; genus Apoda; species Apoda limacodes. The sequence goes on from OX291546.1 coordinate 8,551,235, forward strand.
TACTGGCAGGCATCAACGGCGTGTTAGTCCTGCTTGATGACGTTTTAATTACAGCCCCTGATCGTAGCCAGCACCTAAATAGGTTGAATGAGGTTCTACACAGGATGCACGACGCAGGGTTAACCTTGCAAAAGGAAAAATGTTCTTTTTTCTCCGGTGAAATCAGTTACCTTGGGTGATTAATAAAGACGGCCTAAAAAAATCGCCAGAGAAGGTGAAAGCAATTTTAAATGCACCGACACCAAAAAACATAAACCAATTGCAATCGTTTTTGGGGTTGGTAAATTATTACAGATGTTTCGTTCCAGAGGCATCTAGTATTCTGAGTCCATTGTATGAACGTTTAAAAAAGGGCAGTAAATGGTGTTGGAGTGCTTCAGAAGATAACGCATTCAAAAAAATTAAGAAAATTTCGGTTTCGGAACAAGTTCTAACGCATTTCGACCAGAATGCTAAGATAATTCTAACAGTGGACGCGTCGCCCAGCGGGTTAGGGGCAATTTTATCGCAAGTAGGTGAAGATGGTCAAGAAAAGCCAATTTCTTACGCTTCGCGTACTCTAAATAGTGCAGAGCGTCGTTATTCTCAAATACAAAAGGAAGCTACGGCCATAATATTTGGGGTCCGGCGATTCCACCAGTATTTATACGGTAGATCAACACCTTTTGTACTGCGCACAGATCACAAGCCTTTGCTATCCATATTCGGCCCACACAAGGGAATACCAGAAGTCTCCGCAAATAGGTTGCAACGCTATGCTCTGTTTTTAAGTGGTTATAATTATACCATTGAATATATTAAAAGTGCATCTAACAGCGCAGATTATTTATCGCGCGCAAGCCTGCCCGAGATAACGGACGTCGGTGCAGGTGCCGCAGTGACGGGGCCGCCACAACCCACGAACGAAGCGTGCGACCCCGCCACTTATGTATGCTTTGTTGTAGAAGGAGCGCTACCGGTAACTGTCCACGAGTTACGGGACGCAACAAACAAGGATTGCGTTCTGACTAAAGTAATTCAATATATATACAACGGATGGCCAAAAAAAGTCACTAATATTGAATTAAAGCCATATCATTTGTGTAGGCTAGAACTGTCTTACGAACATGGATGCGTCATGCGCGGCCATAAAGTAGTTATACCGGGGTCTTTGTGTGAACGAATTATGTCAGAGCTGCATACTTCACACATAGGCATTGTTAAAACAAAAGCCGAAGCTCGCGCCCGTTTCTGGTTTCCCGGCATAGACGAAGCGATAGACCGTATGATAGGACAATGTGGAGTGTGTGTGCAGCTGCGACCATCGCCGCCCCGGGCACCCATCTCCCCATGGCCCTATCCCCAGCAGGCTTTCTATAGGGTACATCTAGACTTTTTAGGCCCGATCAATGGACACATGTACCTAGTCATTGTAGATGCCTACACTAAATGGGTAGAAGTTTACGACATGAATACAACTAGTACCTCACCTGCGGTCATAGATAGGTTATATGATTTTATGTCTAGATTTGGCCTACCTCATATTATTGTAACAGATAACGGTACATCTTTTTGTTCACAAGAGTTTAATTATTTTTGCAACCTGAACGGTATATCACACATGACGTCACCTGCGTACCATCCTGCCAGCAATGGCCAAGCCGAGTCATTTGTTAAAATAATTAAACGTGGAATCCGCTCTAGTTTACAAACTAGTAAGAACGTAAGAGAAAGCAAACTGAAATTATTAAAGTATATTTTTGACTATCGTAATTCCATTCATTCGGTCACCGGCACATCGCCAGCTCAGCTAGTGTTTGGCCACAAGCTGCGTTCCCGGCTGGACCTGCTGAGCCCATCGATGCCACCGTCACCTTCGTCCGCCGCCCTGTCTGATCGTGTCCGTTCCAAACAGTGTTTGCAAACTGAAGTTCAAGGAGGGAAACAGAGATCATTTGCACTGGGACAATATGTTTGGTACAAAAAATATTTCAGTAACAACAAGTTTAATTGGGTTAAAGGAATTGTAAAAAAGGAGTTAGGGAAAATGATGTACCTAATAGAAAACTGTCAAACTTCTGTTTGTGTTAAAAAACATAAAAACCAAATGTGGCATTATAAAGATTCGAATGTAAGCGATTTGATGCCGGGGTACGGCGTAGCAAATACCTATGATGGTAGTGACATAACGGATACCACCACAATGGAGGAGGGAGAAAACGACACAGCGCCGTCCACGGCCGCATCTCCGGAGCCCGTGGTGATGCCAGAAAATTCGCCGTCACTGTCATCGTCTCATGTCACCCTAACAAGAGGAGTTCGTCGGCCACCTTCAGAGGATGACGATGATTTCTTTGACATAGAGAACACTGAGGACATAGAGGCCGCCGAGGAGAAACCTGTGCTCCCGGAAAGGTCCAAACGTGTTCGCCCCTGTGTCAACTATCATCCATTTTTGTGATATGTCATGTTAGAATTAAGTATGTAGTCCAAATTGTTAGGGGAGGGTTGTTATATATGTAGCTATAACTAGGTAGCTATAGACGCGGCTGCGTCCGCAAAACGGTTACTTTAAAATAAACGCCAGTGCGTTGACAGCCGTCTTGACTTTCACTTGTGCCCCGTACTAACATACCTATCAATTCTGTAATTTAAATGTTCGTAAGAAAGATTTCATTCTTTCGTGAGAAAAATGACTACAACCAACATAATCGACAAGGAAAATAAGAAATAATATTGAAATATACTGTTTCTTCATTAATAGCGACAAGCAACTCCTAGTGACATAGAATACACGTCTTTGTTTGAGACTCCCTGAAGGTTAATGTCTTCGAAGAAAATATATCATAAAGTCCTGCCTCGAGGTAAATCTTCTGACTGCCTTTTTACTATGAAAATATTTATTTATTTATATAACTGTCACGAAATGAAGGTTCATAATATTACTTGAGGGCCGATCATTACGAGTGAAGCGAGTAAAGAAATAGCATGTTGCGAGTATTAAAAATCGGCTAAGTGCGAGTTGTATTACGTTTGTTGTATTGTTGCCCCCTTAAATACTCATTTTATTCTGTTTTTTATTATTTGTTCTTGTAGCAGCAACAGAAATACATCTTCTGTGAAAATTTCAACTGTCTTTTAACAGAGTAGGCTGTGGATTTTGGGTCATTGTCGCCCTGTAATATCCAAATGACTCAAATGACTGGGAGATTATTATAAGAATATATGGGGTAAATTGTATATGGTGAATATCTATTTTGCCGTCTTTTCCCTGTATTTAAGATGGAATTATTCGCATACTTATTTGCAGGTCTACGTACGTACTGCTTGCCATCAGAACATTTTCTATTTATTGAATAATTTCACAACTGGTCTGTCTTGTTTTCATTGCAAACTGGTTTTCGTGGCTTTTGATGTATTTCGAACTTTACCGACTGGACTTCACTTGGCACTACAACTACAATCAGTCTAATAGTGTAACAATATAATGTAGCAATGCAGTTCCATAGTCGAGGTCAACAAACCTTAACGACCCGTGTGCTTGCCATACCTACGCTGACAGAAGGCAAGATTTATGGGGTCTGTCGGCGCATTTGAACTTATGCAACTTCAAGTGATAGAAGTATGTTAAATAGTTATGGAAACAGTTTTATATGGGCTACTAGAAACTTTTTTTTGTATACCACTAAGTGGCAAACAAGCTGACGGTCTGCCTGATACTAAGGGTTGTCGCGACGATCCGTAAGATTCTTACGGCCCGTGCGAAATGTGCCATAAACAAGAGACAGATATCCGCGAATTGTGGCAACTCTGAGAACTGCAACACTGGAAGTACTTGACTAGCAACACTGAGAGCACACTTATATAGACTGGCGGAACCGAGAGCACATTTTCCCGGACGCAGCCAAGCAGTATAGAAGAACCAGTGGTTCGTGTACTCCCGCTTTGATGGCAGGTTGGAACTTAAATCAGCAGAGCCTAGCAAGAACATCTCAAGTAACCAGTAAGTGAAGTTTGCAGGTATTTATGTGTGTGTTAGATATTTATCTTGTTGGTTAGGTTTGGACATGCCGCGGTCGCGGGCCTGTAAGGTCTATGTGTCGTGTAATCGTGTTAGATATATATTTTGAAGGTTAGGTCTGGACATGCCTCGGTTGCGGGGCTCTAAGGTTCTGTCGCGAACTTAGATAGGGGCGAATTCGACCTAAAGATATCGGCGCTGATCGCACAGGATTTTAGGAACTATTTGATATTGGTTCGGATCGTGGTCGGGTAGGAGGCCACGATCGCGGAGTCTATAGAGTGTTAGCACGGATCGTGGTCTGGGTCACGACTAGGTGATGGGGAGCCTCAGGACACTGGCTCCATTTGTGGCCCAGAGGGAGGGAGCGGCCGGCTAAGTCGGGGGGGATTCCCAAGGTGCTCGTGACTTGGGGACCTGACCGGTGCCCCCGCGGTCGGTGAAGCAGGACTTCCTAACATCATGTATATATCTTGGGTTTGTGAAGGCTCACCTGAGATCTATATACCTCACACTATTTATAAAACATGAAAAAACTTATGTCACTTGGCTAGGCGCGGTAACACGATCACACTTATACTAAATACACGACTCAACCTGGTCCCTCTCGAGAGCAGTGAGATATAAATATGTTAGTATAGATTATATTTAAGGCGATGGCCTATTGGTATAGTTATGGTTACTAGATCACTCGATTGATAAATTAAGGCGATGGCCTGTGGGTATAGTTATGGTTACTAGATCACTCGATTGATAAATTAAGGCGATGGCCTGTTAGTATAGTTATGGTTACTAGATCACTGGATTGATAAATTAAGGCGATGGCCTATTGGTATAGTTATGGTTACTAGATCACTGGATTTATAAATTAAGGTGATGGCCTATTGATATGGTTATGGTTACTAGATCACCCACATGGGTGCTTGTAGGCGAGCCGTCGCCTTGGCGACGACCTGCCCTGCTGTATTATATTTATAGATGGATGCGTGATCGGGGGTGCGAACTGCTGCAGCTACGTCAGAGGAGCCAGAGATAGAGTGAAATAAGCCGCGAAGCAGATGAGATCAGGTGAGCATGCTCCACGTATCATTCGTACGGTGGCACGCGGTATACCCTGGGCATCGCCGTCACGACAAGGGTCACCGCAGCCTATGGACTTTCTTTGCAAAAAAAACATGTATTCACATTGCTGTTCATATTTGGGTTTAAAAACAATTAAATAAAATGTGAAATAAATGTATTGTATTATTAATTTTTCTACAAAAACTCTTTTCGAATAAACTATATATTCTGTTAATAAGTCCACGTAATGCAATGCATTTTATTTCGTTAGCTGAACTGCATGCGACGTTTTGTGATGCGCGTATCCTGTCTATGCTATTACCTACGGCGAAAACTAAAAAGATTAAAAGCCAGTTATGAAAATCCTGTCATTTTAATGAAATTTTTTTTAAAGGTGTATTTTTTCACAAAAACATTTGACTGACGAAATAGTCCTGCATTTCCTCTATCAAAACTATTTGCTAAAGGCACGGGGCTCGTCACTAAGTGCCGTGTCGCCTCAATGCATCAGTACGTAACCGAATCCGTATTTTGTGTATAAAGCAGTGCATACAGACAGAAGAGTGTCACGTGAAGAGTGCCATGCATCAAAATGTTGTTTTATAATCACTCAAAACAGCTGTTAGCCTCCAATACCTTGCAGAGTTCGCAAATGTTTTAATGAAAATAAAATCATGACCGTTTAGTAACGTAAAGTTATTTTTAGCATCATTTACAGTTTCCAATTGAATAAGAAGATTCAATTTTCAATCCGACTTCTAAAACCAATCCGACATACTGACTTAACATTGTGTTCCTCCACTTTAAAGTAAATAAAACTTTTTAACAAAAAATAAACCGATAACATATAGGTATATATATACATACCTAGTACATACGTGCACATCATGATATTACTATTTTATTTGCGCCGTTATGTCTGTGTTCCAAATTTCATCCAAATCCATTATGCTGGTTATGCGTAGTAAAATAACTAATAAGATTATCTTAAGAGAATACGATTCGCAGCACCTCTGAAAGTGCTTCATAAAAACTAATTTCTTACTTATTTTTGACACTTGCAGATCAAACACAACGAAATTTAGTTTAGTTCAATTTTATTTATAATTAAAGATATGTTCTAGTAATAAATATATAGGTCTGCAGTGTGCCAGTTTTCTATTAAGTTTTATAGTTCAAAAGTTACACAGGTTACACACATTTTTCATAAAAATGGTTTAAAAAAGATTTATAGTTGATAAAAACATTTTACAAGATTTTTGAAAACCACAGACATAGGTGGGATTATAACTAAGAATTTTCACAGTGATTGATCAGAAAATGTCAAAAACAAATGAGAAATCCGTTTGTATGAAGCCCGCTGCAAGGCGCCGCGAATTGTATTCTCTTAACAAACTGTTTTTAACTTAACATTAAGACTACGACAGGCTTTGCGTTTTAACAAGCCGATAGCAATTTGTGAGATATGAGCTAGAAACAACCTATTCACACGTCCTTCAGTTATGAGGCGATAGATAAATAAAAAAAAATTAAAAGCCTGGTCTCTATATAATATTAAGTATAATAATAACCAATGCAAAATTTTGTGTTGCAGTTGTTTACGGAAACGGAATTAGGTCGAGTGAACGCACTCTTTATTGACTTTTGTTGCCAAGAGTTTTGCTTACAATATGTTTGTGACTACGTGTCACTGTGTTCTGGTATATTTTTCCTCAATTATTTTGTGTGAAAGACTCAACAGGACTTGCCTTAACATATAAGAACTGTTACAAATTATCTTTAGTTATAACTACTAAAAGAAATAATAGCTAATTTATTTTTAAAATTCATTAATATTGCATGTGTTTATTCAATTCATAGTCAATGTATGTATGTTAGTATGTAGTTCTTACGCTATTGATTTTATTTTGGCAAATGAGGTGTTACTAGCTTCGTTTTAGTAGTCAGAGTGTTATGTGATATGTGACGTTATATAAAATCCAACATGGCGGAAGTAACTTGCACTATACTCTTTGCAAAGAAAATTGTTAGCAGATGTATTGAGTATGGTATCCAATAAAAGGTTTTTATTTAAGGATTTTAAAAATGTTTAATTTGTACATAAAAATGTACGATCGAGCAGACGATGTATGATTTTCGGCACAATCATACGTTCCCGTGTATAGCTTTCAAACTATTCATAATATTTTGGCAAATGAGGTGTTGTTAGCTTTGAGTGACGTGCGTGTCAAATATGAAGCGTTATAAAACTCAATATGGCACATAAATAATATATTAAACAACTCGTAAAAACGTGTCGTGTTTGGTATCGAATAAAAGGTTTCGATTAGCACATTCCAAATTTATAGGTCTTTGAAGTTAGCATACCATTTTTAGTCAAATTTTAAACAAAGTATACCCAAAGTTGCCGTTTTTTATCCGTTATATTCAAAAATTTATCCGTAGGTCATACGTAATGTTAAAAACTTTGCCGTCGAGCTAGTTCTTAAAAAAAAGCTATGGTCGGCTAACTTCGAGGGAAGAGAATTTGCCGTTTTGTATCCGTAGGTCATACGTAACGTTCATAATTTTAATGAAAAGCTATGGTCAGTATTAAAAAAAATAGGAGTGTTTATAATTTCAATCCATATCCGTACTTAAGTGATAAATGCGAAAGTAACTATATCTGTCTGTTTGTTACCTCTTCACGCTTAAACCGTTGAACCGATTTATATCAAATTTGGTATTGAAATGGTTTAAGTCCCGGGGAAGGATTATTGGCTACTTGAAAAATTCAAGTGTAAGTCGATTTTTTTCGATAATAGAGGAGCTGCCGTTGAAATCCTACACCGAACCGAATTTAGAAAGAGAATGAAACTTCAGATGAAACCGCGGGAAAAAGCTAGTGAACCATACAAATTAAAACCCAACTTGAGGACCTACTTCCGAAATACGTTATTGTATACACAAAGGGTTGTTAAAATGCATATCAACATGTGTAAAATCACGCATGTCAGCCGAAAAAGTTAGGCACAGACCAACCACTTCATCTTGCTATGATAGAATAATATTTTAAGAATATAAGCATATACATTTTTGACATGTTTTCTTTTATTAAAACAAAAAACCATCGAGTTTAATACAGTTCTTTTCGGCCGACCCAGCATTGTGTTGGGCAAATAATAAATTTTAAACAAATTTTCCTTCATAGGTATAAAAGAAGAAGTAGTCATACAAAAGAAAAATATCTAAAAATATGTTAAACTTACCTTGCCAATTTATTGATATTTACATAAAAACTCCGTCCTTCAAACTAAGCGTAAACATTTAGCGACATGATTATAGTCGTGACTTTTGTGACCTGTCAACGCCCTAGTTCTTATAGATTTCACGCTTTGTTTCTTTTGAGGGTCAATATTTTTAACCCCTAACGGAAAAACTCAGTGGGTGATGATCCGACTACTGAATCGAGGGGCGTGGGTTCAATTCCCGCACAAGATAAATATTTCTTATTTGTTTTTGTCTTGACACAAAGTGTTTTCTATTAATAATATGTATGTATTAACAAAAAAAAGTATTGGTTTTAATTTAATTAGTAAAGTTTCAAGGCTCCGCACCTCAAAAGGAAAAAAAGGAAGGAATCTGTTGTCTGGCTGTCTATCTGTCTGTCAAGGCCCATTTTTCTCAGGAATGCCTAAGAGTATCACGTTTAAATTAATATCAGATACTAAAGTACACGGTCCCTTGAAACTGTAAAAAAATCAATTTTTAAGTCAGTGGTGCCCATACTTTTTTCTATGAAGATCTACCTACCAACAATTTATGACTTCCCAATAGACGCTTGTGCCTATAAAACTTTTTTATTAGTAAATAACATTACTACACTAGGTTTATAATAAAACAAAAATTAATCAACGTGATTTAGGTGCAAGACATTGGTGGACTTTCGCTAAAATTTCGAATTTGGAAATATTTTCAGTTAAAGCTAAACGCATGCAGGCTGTAACATGCAATATGCCGAGCACTTTTTTCTGTTGTTTACCAGGGACCTTAACTGCTTTCTAAACTATAGTGATGCCATTGATATTATTTTATTGGAACAAATAATTTTTTTTGCTCAAACAATATAAGGCGATCGATCTCAGAAACTCTTGCGATCGACCGTTTGGGCACATCACATATTGGGTACATCACAAATATAGGAAAAAATCCGGTTAATTTATAGTTAAAACACATTTAAAAGTTTCTATTTCTGTCAAAACCCTTTTACTTAAGAACGTGTGGGGTGGAGATGAAATTAATATCAAATACTAAGTTTTATGGAAGCTTAAAGAGTCCGTAGAGGAATGCGAATTACTGGTAGGTATTAATATTAATATTGTGCCTATAGGGTACCTAGGAGACTTTATATCATGATGAAAGAGCTATCTCCATATAATAAGTTTGTACGGAACCCTCGGTGCGCCAGCCAGAGTCGCACTTAGCCGGTTTTTGTTAATAATACTTTAATATCGATTTATGACACACATGCACCTATGAAAACAGCTAGGTTTAAGAGTCATCACAGTTACTTTGTTCATACTAACATGTTTAATTTTCTAGATAAAGTTTTACCTACCTACTTCTTGTTAAACAGTAGGTTAACAAGAAGTAGGTTTACAAGAATATGTTTTTATTCTGTTCTGTTAATCTAAACAGAATCTCTACAGTTTCATTATTCTTAATTTTCGTTGATCAAGTGTTCCATACATTCAAAGCCAGATTAAATTTTTGTTTCAGTATTTTGTGTTTTTTATTATTTGCCAGCTTATTCCAACTGAGACCAAAACGGTACTAATATTCACCGCACGTTTCGCCGCAGGGCGCGGCGCAGTACCTACCTACGAGTGAGTACTCGGTAACAAAATGGAACACCCGTTTCTGAGGGGGCGTTCGTTTTGGGATTATTTTGGATACATTTTCTACCTAGCATCGGTTCATTTAGCATTGGTAACAAACATTTCAAAATTTTAGTACCATCTGTAACATACGGTCATGCATTCGTTTACGATATTTTTGTTATTTTTGACACTTTTGCCACCGAAAAATGAAATTTTAGACCCATGACTGGAGATGGGGTTTTTGTGTTAATCTGTCAAACCGCCTATACATATTCATTGTTTATGGTAGCGTGAGTGTGTTATTATCGTAGTGTGGGTACGTCAACCGTTCGTTTTGCAACCAAAAATTTGGTTAGTAACGTTTCAAAGCTACACGAACGATAGGTGTCGGTGGCAAAACTAGCGTTATTAAAAGTGTGAAAAGTATCAATCGTGGGAACTCTTAATATCAAAACGAACGCGATCTGAGTAGGTTTAATATATGTATATTATACTATTTCAAAGAAAATTATAAAACCTATTTTCTATTTCGCATTATTTTGTTGTAATGGTAATAATCAAGTATTCTCAAATATCTGAATTTCTTCATATGATTTATTGTACGATATTTCACGATATTTGATGCTTCACACAGTGCATGCTACATAAAGACAAAAAATAATAATTGACACGTGTATCACAACTAAGTTTTTATATTACTTAGTATTTCAATACAAATTGTATACTTTTTAGTTGATTATCAAAGTGTAAATATTTAAGTTTCTTGCCGGCTTTTCAGGAGGGATTATAAAATGTTTAGATTGAATTGACGATTTAAAAGTGTTGTTCAAAACGTACTTGCGTAAATATTGTTTTATTTGATTATTTTACACTTTTCAGTGTTCAATTAAGCTGAAATTTGGTATAATTATCGGACTTCGGTGACAATGCAATAATAGGGTCTACGGTCTGAGGTATAAGGTATAAGGTTGTCTGGAAGAGATCGCTTTAAAGCGATAAGACCGCCTTTTTTTTTTGTAAAACTATTATGTTAATGCAATAAAGTATATTATTATTATTATTATTATTATTATTATTATTATTATTATAAGGGTACCCTGGAGTTGATCTGATGATGGAGCTTTAACGTAATATAATATTCTCTTTGGATGGAGCCATATTAACATATAAACTCAACTAAACAAGATAGTCCTCTTATGTTAGAACTCGTTAGATTGGTTTAATAATAATAAGCAGTTCACTAACAGGTAGTGATCGAGGTCTGATGATGAGGCCGGAAGGTATAGCAACAGGAACTCTGTTATGAAACGACGCAACCCTATCGAGTTTTGGCTCGTTAAAATGCACGTGACAAACACTCTGGGCTTAAATGATATTCAGGACCTGATGATGAAGCTTGATGGTGACCAACAGAATATAATAATTACTTAACTTTTTATTTTGCTATCACATAAACCTAACTTGAAACAATATAATTTAATATATCTTTAACAAGCTTTTATATTGTTAAAAAACTGAAAAGGTAAAGATAGTAATACTTAACACACCAGTGTAGACATAATAATAAATATTTTTTGGACATTTCACACAGCGCTATCTGGTCCTAACCTAAGCAAAGCTTACATTATGGATACCAGACAACAAATACAAATACATACAAATATATATATATATATATATATATATATATAATACTTTTGTTTTTGTAAATACATACATTTTATACATAGAAAACACCCAGTCTCTAAACAAACACAAATCTTCCTCACAAAACCCGAACCCACGCCCCTCGATTCAGTTCATTAACCACTGAGCCACGGAGTCGACTTAATACTTGTATAAAGCCTGTACTTATATTAACATTATATAGCTGCTGCATTTTTACTACAAAGATAAAAGACTTTACCTCTTCTAAAGAGTCAATTAAAAATTTCCTCAATATATTTCGTGATAAAAATAAAATGTGTAAAATGTTAAGGAGCAGAGTAGAGCAAGAATTCGTGAAAACAAAGTCCTTTTGCAAGTTTTATAGCGAATTTTAACCAAGTAAAAATGACGATAAAAGTTACTATACATGTATCGTATTGGCTTGAATGTACTTTATTTGTTAGGTTTATTGTTGTTCGTTGTAATTAGCGCAAGAAAACTTAAAACTAATAGGTACCAAAAATAAAGCCAATTATTAATTAATTAATTAATTTAATTTTTTTTGTTAGGTAGGTATGTACCTAAAAATTATTCAAAATAATTATATAGCGAGCGTAATAAAAAAAAGTGTGAAAACGGTATTTATTTAAAATGGCTAGAAAGTTAAATTCAAAAAAGTAGACATTGGAAAAATACCCAGGTGTAATTTTAGCATAAAATATTTATTAGTCAGTGAACGAATATAATTCATGGTTATTTGTATTAGAGTGCGTTTTCTATTAATCAATTTGCCTTTTTGTTCACACTCGATGCCTTAACTTTAACAGAGTCATAATAAATAATTCATATCAATTATTATTAAAACTTTAACTTACCTGGTTACCCTAATTTCTAATCTAAATATTATTGCCTTGTTGATAATACTTATAAAAGCTGGAAGGTAAGCAAAGAATTTCAATATACGGACTAAGTAGCAAAAAAAACCGGCCAAGTGCGAGTCGGATATCGCGTACCGAGAGTTTCGTACCGCCCAACTCGCACTTGATTGGTTATTATTATTTTTTTGTTTTACAGAGCTTTTACACTTATTTTAGGTTTAAGGCTTGCATATATTTCAGTATCAGCGGTAGAGCAACAGCAACAAATACATTAACGTAAATTTGATGAATCTTCTTAAAGCCCAGGCCAAGAAAGTACTAAGTTTAAAGTGACTTAAGTGAAAGCCTCACCTCCACCTTGCGCTATGTCTTTTAGTTTTTAATATCTAATGTGCCAAAGTTACATATTCGGCGTGTCGCAACTTTTTGTAAAACGGGAGGGTTCTGTAGTTTAAAGACGTGCGTCTAGTTTAAACATTTTCCTCAAAATAAAAATAAATATTTAAAAAAAAATATCTGATCAAGGCGTAATTTAACTAAAATACTGTTACTTAATAAACATAACGTGTTGACTGTCGCATACTCTGACGTCACAATTGCATTAACCGTTTTCTTATTTTCAATATCTAATCTATTCAATATATATTTTTTGTATCTTTCAATAATTAAAATACATAAATTATAAACGAATTAAATAAAAATATTGTTACGATGTACGTATCTGAAATAACCCTAAAAATATTTTGCCTGACACATATGTGATCTTGAAATATTATATTGAAGATAGACAAAGATCTTTGCTTCTAAAATCCTTAGTTTAAAAGAATTAAAAGCAGAATGAGCTTTTGCCCGCGGCTCCACCCGCCCTAAATTTGGTTATCGGCGTGAGATTTTAACTCCTTGATTATATGTAAAAGTTGGCTATAGCAAGCTATGTGGCTGTGGCTATAGTTCGTTCATATGGAATTCAGTTATAGTTATTCCCGCGGAAACTCATGATTTTTTGGGATAAAAAGTAGCCTATACGTCTCCGTATCTTCGATTATCAGTGTGCGAAAAATTTGAGCTCAATTAGATGCTCGGTTGTGGCGTGATTGAGTAACAAACAAACAAACTTACAAATTTTCACATTATTATATAATACATAATCATATTTCATAATATTAGTAGGATAAGGAGTCCTCGCCTGATTGCAGTGAATCTGCATAGTGCAATACTGCATCGGTACTATATTGACATCCAAAATATATATGCATTATATTTTATATTTATTTATGTATAAAATAGTATATTATTTATACACCTTCTCATTTACATTAATAATTATCGATATCACTATATCTATTATAAGTATTTAAGCTACTACCATCCTTTACACCAAAAATTGCATAACAACTTATTTATGTCTACATTACCAATGATTAACTGGTAGAAAATGCCTATAGGCATTAAGGTCGCCTATGTAAAAACCTAGTGCAATAAAGAATTTTATTATTATTATTATTACTAATAAAGAATGAAACTTTCTTCGCGCAAGAATTAGCATAACTATTCACCTGGGAAATGCAGCCAACGTTCGTTTTACGACTAGAGCCACTTAGTTTTATGTATTTCTTTCAAATTAGTTTAGTTTAAATGCTTCATTACTAAAATTGAGTTTGTCATCAAACAAATGACAGCAGTCATCAAGCTAAGTCAGACAGCTTATCGGCGGCTTTAAAATTATGAAACTATTCCTACGTATCTAAATCTTCTTGGAAATAAGTATTACAATAAATTCGTTTTTGTTATATATTATACTAGCTTTTGCCCGTGGTCTACCCACCCTAAATTATAGAAAGTTTAAGCGTGAAGAGGTAATAGACAGACGGACGGATAATGTTAATTTCAGATATACAATATTTATATGGATTGGAATTAGGCGACTTGAGTGGCCACTACCTCGACAACGTACACTAATTTATACTAGGCCAGCGCATGGGTGTTATAGGCCTAAGCTTCTTTTTTGTATAAGAGACCTGTTCCCCTGTACTAAGGTCAAAAAACGACTGAGGCAAACGGAGTAACAATTGTTACATACAATTGCTTACATAGATAGCACACAAGTAAGACTCAAGATCGTGCACAAGGGTCAAGTTTGTGCTCTAAAGATAGCTACAGTTTTAACTCACATCAACTCAGTGGAGAGTTCAATAGCGAATATGGATTTTTTACTATTCACCGCGACACTTCACACTCGCAGCATTATATTTTAATTAGGTAAGGATATGTACGAGGTTATTCTATACCCTTATTTTAAATATAATATTGTATAACATGACATGCTACTCGTATTTTTAAATGTACTACAAATCAAGGTATATATTTTAATCAATGGGGATAAACATCTGAATATAGTCTTCTGACGCAACCTAGTTTAAGACACACAACCCAAGTATTTTTACCATGAATGTCTGATGCAGGCACTTCATTATTAAAAGTATCATAAGCCATTATCTTTAACATAAATTGTAGTAGTCAGAAGTCTGTTAACACGCATCTCCTTCCTCCTAAGTAGCCTTCATACGTCGTCCCCACTCTTTGGACGCGGCTGGCCATTGCCATACGTTTTTTTAATGCGCGTGTACGCATTAACGATGTGCTTCTTTGCCGAAAAGCTTGTTACAGCCAGTGGTGTAAACAAAAATGTGCTTGAGATATTAAGAAAAGGACTCATTGGTACACGCTGGTCTCAAACTTCCGCCACTCAGTCGGCGGGCCACCATCGACCCAAATAAACTGATCTGTTAACGTGTTAGAGTGGACTCATGTCTTACATATTAACCTTTGCAAAGTGACGATAAAAGAACAACATTTATTTTCATGTACATAAAAACATAATCCAAACAAATCTTCAAACTATGTAAGAAGTAACTGACCAATTAAGAACGGACTGGATAACCCGAAACAATCGTAGCAGTGTCGTAGCTCTACTACGCGGTAGTAGCTATAACGTAGCAAAGGTCTACGCACCGCAATGACCCACTTTCTGTAGCAAAATTCCAGATTTATGTGGGTTGCATTTATATAGCTTACGGTGATTAAGCAGATACTTAGAAGCTTTCCATAGTATTAAATACGACTGTCTTGTTTTGTATAAGAGCGTTTTCGTCACACTTACTCGTAAACAATGTATTTACGTGCTGGCAAAGCGGGTGCTATGATCTTAATTACTCTTACGGGCTTTTTCTTTGTAAATTTTACTTTTATCAAAGAAAAGCGTGCGTTCATAGAACTCACAGGCAGTAAGAACACGCCTGTTATATCAAGTATGTTTATAAAAGCGTCTGTTCAAAACATATACTACGCGCACACTACAACATTATAAGTTTTTAGTGCCATCTGGTGATGGCGTTGTTTTATCTACTTCTATTTCCGTCATTCCAATCGAGTTTATTTATTTATTCACCCTATACTTTGATGTATTTACTCGAACAAGTGATGAAAAACATTGCGTGTAACACAAGCGGTACGGAAATCACAAACTTGAATCATTGAAATCTTTGACCTTAGGCTTCTAAATAGTTTTTCGTGAGTAATTTTCTCCTAACCACAATGTACTATTGTTCACTCATCTGTAGGTACTCGGTTCGTATCCATATTCGAAAAAAAACCACTTGAAGTAGCCTCCATATCATATGTATGGACGCAAGTGCACTCACTCAAAAGTCTAAGAAAAATCTCTCTGCTGTCTATCTGTCTGTATAAATATGTCAACAGGTCTCTAAATTGTAAACGAAATGAGACACAGACTCAAAACTTGGATATACAATGTGTAACGGAATACCCCCAAATTAACCCTTAAAGGGGTTAAAGGGTGTCTGGTACACAAGCATTTAGTAATGGACCCAAAGGTGAAATCATTATCCTGAAACATCCGCAGCTTTCAGAAGTTTGGTGAAAGCTTGAAAAGAACTTCTCCTTAAACTCTGCTGTGTGGGGGTCGATAACCGGTCATTTTGCCAAAATTTGTGATGAAATATCTGAATCATTTTTTCTATTTTTGCCTACAGGTGATGTCTCTGTGAGGCTAATTTAATAAAAAAAATTTATGAGTGAAATGATAAGAAAATAATCTACAAATAATTTATACATCGTAAAATGTTCTTTATCTTTTTTTTTTTTATATACCACTAAGGTGGCAAACAAGCTTACGGTCCACCTGATGGTAAGCGGTCAACGTAGCCTATGGACGCTTGCAACACCAGGGGTATCACTTGCGCGTTGCCGACCCTTCAGAAATCTAATAACTTTTTTCTTGAAGAACTCCATTCTGTAGTCCTTGCAGAAAACCTTGGCAGGGAGCTCATTCCACAACTTAAGCGTTCGCGGGAGGAAGTTCCTCTGAAACCGCACTGTATAATGTGCTAATAAAGACACATGTTTCGTTATTTTAATTTATTTATATGCATGTTCAATTTAGAATATTAGTGCAGACCGGTCTAGTGGTAACTAGCCACGTGACATCTAACATGTTAAGATTGTGTATTAATAAAATTTAATTACAATAAAAACTTAGTCGATGTCGCTACTGCGATCTGTTGCTCTTTGAAGAACCCGGACATCAGAAATTGTGCAGGTTGAGAGGGAAGTATTTTCTCTTTCCTGCACATATTTAATCTAAAGAGTTCTTTACAAATACATAATTACATATTTTTCGTAATCCACGAAAAATTGGTTTAAATATTGCAAATAACAATCATTCCATTAGATTATTTATCTAGAATATTAATTAAATAAAAAATAATAAAAATTAAGTAATTAAAATTTTAATAAAAAAATATAAGAAGATTATTTTATTATTTCACTCAAAGCACTCGTTTTGAGTGAAATAATAAAATAATTTCTACTAAATCATATCTCATAATTTTGTACCCATTACACCTAAGCTGAGCAATTGAGTTTATTAAAATTGTCATAGCAGTGTAAGCTTCTAAATTCCATGTACCAGGATTTCATAGAACACTGTTAGCATTTTGGACAAAGTTGATAAAAGAAAAAAACGGTAACCCAATTTTCGGAATGTAGGATTCGCACTAATAATTTGCTCACCGACGATTGGTCAACATATGGTCAACGCCCACCTTGGGCCTGGGTTTGGAAATTCTTGGCAAAAATTACCATAAAATTGGGAATTATTATCACTATTAGTAAACACAGGAATTTCACTTTGTTATATTTGCTAAATAGGTTATAGCTACTTCTTTTTAATAGTCGTATTACAAAAAATGAAATAACAATAAAGTCACGTTCCCGTTTACGCTTGTCACACATTAATTTCATTTTCATTTTCAATTTCAGGTAAATCTTATTAAATAACTTTTTGCCTGTCGATCGTAACTATGATTTGTAACAATGAATAGATGAAGATAAAGAAACCTTAAACCCCTCGGAGTACCTAGGTTAGGATTTTGTTACCTGTGTAGAGTCGGCACAGATAACAGAATACCTACCTACTAACCGCGCCACAAAAAATGCTACTTTTACGGTGTAAAGAAGAGGCGTCGATGCTGGAGAAGCTAGGAGAGGATAAGAGTCGCGTTCAACTTCATAACATGCGTGGAAATGCACCTATCATTACGTGTTGCGGCGCGTCTCTTTGTTAACAACAATGGAGGCAACTTTAAATCATTTTTGTAAATGTTACGTACCTATACAACTAAGCAGGGCATAGCGAGTACTTGCTCGAATGAGCGGCCCGAACTGGGGAAGTACCTCCACCTTACAGAAAACCGCGGCCATAATAACACTAACATTGAGTAGTGTTGTGTTCCTGGCGGTGAGTAAGGTTGCCAGAGCTCTTTGAGGATTCGCTGCACGGACAGCGGAGGACCGGCGGTGCTTGTTGCTGTCATACTCGGCATAGACGCGGCGTGCTGGTTCGGCGGTCAGGGAGACCTGATGAAACGGCTGACCGCTGGCCGCCCGCAGGTTGAACGGGATCCCGAACCCAGGGATCACTTAATCTCCGCCCTGGGAGGCTGATTCGCCAGCCTGTGTAAAGTATCTGAAGTGGTAGTCGTGCCGGAGAAGGAGACCGGAGTGGACCCGGCTACTACAACAGAGGGGGATCAGGGGCCCTTCCGCCCGCCGTGCCAGCAACCGTATCATCTGTGGCGAGCTTCGGCAGTCTTAGAACCGCACCCTTTGCCCTCTATGCTGTCTGTGCAGTGAATCCTCATCCTTAGTCTTAGTAACTTTTTTTTATATATATTATGGCCAGAAGACAGAAAAAGAAAAGAGTTTGCACAGCGGCTACTCCATCCACATATAATGTGGATTTTTGCAACATCAGGGGTATTCACGCAAATCTTAACGCAGTCCACCACCATCTCGAAACTGCGCAGCCGACCATTCTTTTTCTAACGGAGACGCAGATATCCTGCCCGGCCGACACATCATACCTTCATTATCCCGGCTACAAACTCGAACACAATTTTATGAGTCGTGCCGGTGTATGTATGTTCGTCCGGGAGGATATCTGCTGTCGCCGCCTTCATAGCCTTGAAGACAGGGACCTGTCGATATTGTGGGTGCGCGTAGATTACGGCGGCCACACTCGTATCTATGCGTGCCTATACAGGTCTCATAGCGGTGACACGGACGTAACTCGACTCTTCACGCACCTGAGTTTGACGACTGACAAAGTTCTAGAGCAATATCCCACAGCAGAACTAGTTATTTTGGGAGACTTTAACGCCCACCATCGCGAGTGGCTCAGTTCTCGAACCAATAACTATGCTGGGATATCTGCTCATGAATTTGCTCTGACCTATGGATTCTCTCAGCTGGTACTTTCTCCAACGAGAATACCAGATATAGAGGAACATACGAGCTCCTTACTGGACCTTCTGCTGACTACTCGTCCGGACGGGTACTCCGTCTCAGTGGATGCGCCTCTTGGCTCCTCGGACCACTGTCTCGTTCGGACTCAAGTGTCATGCACACAACCTGATCCTTCTGGGCCAACTAACTGGCGTCGTGTGTGGCACTATAAGTCGGCAGACTGGGATGGATTGCGTGAATTTTACGCATCGTACCCGTGGAGGCAGATCTGCTTTAACTCAGAAGATCCTGACGTCTGCGCAGCCGCAGTCACTGAGACAATCCTTGCTGGTATGGAATGCTATATTCCTAACCCGCGAGTAGCTGCCGGCGTCAAAAAACGACCGTGGTTTAATAGGTCTTGCAGAAAAGCTAAAATTCTTAAGCAAAATGCATATGAGGCTTGGACCACGGCTCGTTATAATAAGGATCCGAATATTTCTGAGTTAAAACGCAAATTAAATGCTGCCTCGAGGTTCAGTAAGAAAGCAACTGCCAGAGCAAAATTCCAATTCATCGGCAAAATAGGTGGGCGACTTGCGAGCTATCCTTCTGGGAGTCGTGCTTTCTGGTCGCTTGCCAAAGCTGCCGAAGGGAACTTCTGCCAGTCGTCGTTACCACCACTGCGAAAGACCGATGGTGACTTGGCCCATAGTGCTAAAGAGAAAGCCGATCTACTGGGCAGTCTCTTTGCCTCGAACTCGAATATGAACGATGAAGGCGCTGTACCACCTACTATACCGTGGTGCGGTAAGTCCATGCCGGAAATCTCCATAACGCAGCGGGAGGTCAGGCGGGCGTTGCTTTCTCTAGACGTTCATAAGTCGAGTGGGCCAGACGGTATACCAGCAGTGGTGCTTAAGCAGTGTGCTCCTGAGTTATGTCCTGTACTCACGCGCCTCTTCGCGCTTTCCTACCACACTAGGCAATTTCCGTCTACATGGAAGACTGCGAATGTGCACCCGGTGCCCAAAAAGGGCGATAGATCAGATCCATCGAATTACAGGCCTATCGCTATTACCTCTCTCCTCTCTAAGGTGATGGAGCGTGTGATCAACACACAGCTTCTAAGATACCTAGAAGTACACGATCTGGTCAGTGACCGTCAATATGGCTTTCGCCACGGTCGCTCGACTGGTGACCTTCTAGTGTATCTCACACACCGATGGGCACTAGCCATTGAGAGTCAGGGGGAGGCATTGGCATGTAGCCTGGACATAGCGAAGGCGTTCGATCGGGTCTGGCACCGCGGTCTTCTATCGAAGTTGCCATCTTACGGAGTGCCCGAGGGTTTGTGCAAATGGGTGGCTAGCTTTTTGTCCGGCAGACGCATACGAACTGTAGTTGACGGTAGTTGCTCTGATAGCATGGACATTAATGCTGGTGTCCCGCAAGGCTCTGTGCTGTCTCCTACGCTGTTTCTACTGCATATCAATGACATGTTGGACATCAACAACATACATTGCTATGCAGATGACAGTACTGGAGACACTTTTTACACGGGTCGTGCAAACATCCCTCGTTCCCTTGTGGAGGAAAACCGCGGAGAACTTGTGTCTCAAATCGAGACCACACTGTCCCAGGTCTCTGACTGGGGACGGGTAAACTTGGTCCGATTCAACCCTACAAAGACACAAGTGTGCGCGTTCACCGCTAAGAAAACTCCATTCACTGTGGTCCCACAATTCCAGAACACTCCCCTCTCCATCTTCAAGAGCATTGGGATCCTTGGTGTCGACATCTCCAGCGATGTTCAGTTCCGAGATCATTTACAAGATAAGGTAAAGCTGGCGTCCAAAAAACTTGGTGTACTCAACAGAGCGAAGCAGTACTTCACGTCGGGGCAAAGGTTGTTACTTTACAAGTCGCAAGTTCGGCCCCATATGGAGTACTGCTGCCATCTCTGGGCAGGTGCACCCGGATACCAGCTTGACCCTTTTGACTCGGTTCAACGACGGGCTGTGAGAATTGTCGACGATCCCAAACTCACTTGCGGTATCGAGCCCTTAAGTCTGAGGAGAGACTTTGCCTCACTGTGTGTGTTCTACCGCTTGTACAATGGGTTGTGTTCTGAGGAATTGTTCGAAATGATGCCCACGGCTACTTTCTACCATCGCACCGCTCGCTATCGGCAGGGAATTCATTCTCACACTTTAGAACCTAAATGGTCGCGTACAGTGCGGTTTCAGAGAAACTTCCTCCCGCGAACGCTTAAGTTGTGGAATGAGCTCTCTGCCAAGGTTTTCTGCAAGGACTACAGTATGGAGTTCTTCAAGAAAGAAGTTATTAGATTTCTGAAGGGTCGGCAACGCGCAAGTGATACCCCTGGTGTTGCAAGCGTCCATAGGCTACGGTGACCGCTTACCATCAGGCGGGCCGTAAGCTTGTTTGCCACCTTAGTGGTATAAAAAAAAAAAAAAAAAAAAAAAAACCTGGCTGCTTCTTCAGCAAATGTTTGAAATAGAAGTTAAAATACTCAAAAGTTTTTTTTTTGTTTAGTGTTCAGTTCACTTTGAACCACTTTTGTAAAAATGTAAGTGCGTACCTACCTAGCTAATTTTTAAAATGGGAAATTAAAAATGGTTTTAATTCAGTGTTTTAGTAAATGAAGGTTACTTTGAACCATTTTTGTGAATTAAGGTAGGTACCTACATAGGTATTTAATGTTTGAAAAAGAAGATAAGTACAGTGTTAGTGAATGTACCTATGTCATTGAACCATTTTTGTTAAAACTGAAAGTTTTTAATGCAGTGCTTAGTGAAAAAGTTTAGTGAATCAAAGAAGTAAGCTGCTGCTGAAGCTTTTTAGTTGAGTAGGTAGCTTTTAGCCATCCTGTTTTTATTTTTGTGTAATGTCGCACTAATTCGCGTTTCTACGCCGAAAAAAGTACCAGGAACACATAAACGATAGGACGTCGTACACGTTGTAGGTAATTATTGTGTAACTGGGGTCGTACGAATTCAATAGTACTCTCTCATAAATTAGCGGGTGGCATATTGTAAAGTTCATTAAACTTCGTGGTCAAGTCAGAACGTAAAACTATTTTATGAAAGTAGTATGAAAAACTGAAGTGCCGATTTTCAGCGTGAAACTTTTTATAGTGATTGCTGAGTAGATGCACTCTTGCCTCCATTAGGGATTTGGGGAATTTCTGTTACACTCTGTATAGTGTAGAATATTATTGCCTCAAAATCAAATTCAATCAATCAGAAATTTAATTTAATTATTATTTAGAGGTAATAAGAATACTAGAATGTGGAACATTAATTTTTTTTTTTTTACTATTTGTTTTTGTCTCATTAAAATTACTTTTTTGTGGAATGTCAAAAGAATTGTATAAAATAAAACGATGATACAAACGAAATAACACAGAAAAGGCCTGGCCCAATTAAAATGGTTATATTTCCGTTATTTAAAAAGAAGAAAAGAAAATAATTTTATTGTAGCTACTTCATAGATATATGATACACACATAAAAATACAAAACAATAATTTACATTAAAAAATATAAAAACTAAATTATTAATATTATATTTTTGTATATTACATATTTGTAGCAACAAAACATTTCCATTTGGTGAGAAAACTTACAGCGTTTGTTTTATCTTTCGTTAACTTTTGAGCACAAGTAAGGTCAAGAACAACCTAAGAGTTTCGAAGCTTAGAAGTTAAGAAATTCCAAAATTTTATGGCAGCGAAACTAAAGTTTCCTCGAAATGCTATAGTTATAGAAGGGAAAATATAAGCAAATAATTTGGTAATTTAAAATTACATTATGTCATTAAAATAAAACATAATCAATTCACAAAGAACGTCAAGTATAAAAATTAAAATAACAAAAGACAAATAAAAAGGCTTAGAAATATTCTAAGACAAAAAGTTAACGATTAAAATGAATTAAATAAATAGAATCAATATTCAGTCAAAGATTAAAATATGTCAAAACTTGAAACAAAAAATAAAAATGTCAAAATAAAAACAAACATTAATAAAAATCATTTTATAATGTCATAACAAAAACAATAAAAATATACTGTCAAACAAATATTAAAAATGTCTAACGTGTTTACTGTATTCTTTGACAGAGTACAGTGATTGAGTCAGTAAAAGCACTTTAAGCAAGCGACCAAATTTCTGATCCTAGAGTTAGCTTTTTAGGTCGAGGCCTTTTTTTAGGATTTGAGGCTCTCGTTTGTTAACAATATTTGACAGCGAAGTTGTCAAATACCAAACTAATTTATCATAAAGGTAACTTGGATTTCGATATTTTACCACAACAAAAAAAACTTGCGAAATGGAACTGTCTGCGGGGCGACATCTTCAAAAGATTATTCAAGTACGGGTATTCAAGTAAATACGTAATAATATGTAATAATAACGGGCATTAGCGTTCTTTATACACTGAACAATCTATTAAATCTTACTAATATTCACTGGTCATATAGAGTCACAGTAATTTACCTTTGGGAAACCAAAAGTTCACGTTTAAAAATTTCTGTAAAACCATTATATATTCAAAATCTAAAACTTAGTAATTGTTATATTTCTTTCTTCCATAACTCAGCTAAATGTAATAAAACGTATATGTTATACAAAGATTCCGTAAATACCTCACCCTTCATATCCAGCGTAAATATTTTGTTACTCCATTATAACTTTTTGCGACCTGTCAGCACCATCATTTTGGCAATTTGCGTTCAATATAGAACATAAATATCTTATTTCTTACAATCATGTCTTGTGATAAAATGTCAAAAACATTTCTTCAAATGAAATTGTCTATTAGTGTGATTAGTATGTGTTAAAAAGAGGATTTTATCCAGATCAAGAGTTCCCACCAGAATAGTTTTTTACAAAAGGACAATCTCAGGTAATATTATTTCTTCACGATGCATCGGAGAACGGGATGACCTTATTTTTGACAGGTATAACTGGAGAGACGTAAAGGGATATAAGTGTTATATATAAATACATACTTAAATATACATAATATACATAGGTACATACTGGGTTCGCTGATCGCTGCGCGACCGGGTATTATGTGTAGGTAGATATTTATTTAATTGTGTAACTACCTACATGTCCAAAGTCTTTATAAAATAAATATCTACGTCCAGTCTCTAATCGAACGTGTTTTACTCAACAACCCAAACTGCCTATAGATAACAATAAGTACTAGTAAGTATGTATATAATTAAGATAAATGTATATTGTTTTTACCCTGCTTGACGAGTATATATTTTTGCCCAGGTGATACAGTGTGGTACTCTTCCATCATACAGCTATACAGCAAGGCATGATCTTTGACATATCCGAAAATAACGGACAGTGAAGAACAAAAATAACGAGTCACTTCCACGGACGACAATATTTCCAAAACAACTCATGATATTTCTATGAAGTCAAAGGAACATTGAAGGGTATTTATAACTTAATTAATTATTTATGTGTAAAATAAAACTATTACATATTTTCCTTGAATTATTTTTAGTCTATTGTATATGAAATATCGTCGTTTATGTAAGTGACTTATTATTTTTCCGTGTCAGTGTATAATAACAATTCCCTTCTCTCCCTAATGAAGAATGTGCAAGGAACACAGGCAAAAGATGGCTAAAATTTATATAAAACTAGGTTTTGCCATCTGCTCCACCCGCCCTAAATTCGGTTATCGGCGTGGCAGTTTTACGTCAACTCTTTATAATTATACTAATGAAGTTTGCTATAGCTGTAGCTATAGTTAGTTTAAGCTCGGTTATAATAATTCCCGCGAGAGTTTTTAAAATTTTTAGGGCTAAAAGGTTTCCTACGTCTTATTCCAGGATCTAACCTATACGTCTGCCAAGACTCATCCGATTCGTCCAGTGGTTGAAGCGTGATTGAGTGACATCCAAAATTTCACATTTATAATATTAGAGTTCAAAAAATTTTTTTTTTATTTTACTAAAGTGGCAAACAAGCTTACGGTCCGCCTGATGGTAAGCGGTCACCGTAGCCTATGGACGCTTCCAACACCAGGGGTATCACTTGCGCGTTGCCGACCTTTCAGAAATCTAATAACTTCTTTCGTGAAGAAAATTCCACAACTTAAGCGTTCGCGGGAGGAAGTTTCTCTGAAACCGCACTGTACGCGACCATTTAGGTTCTAAGGTGTGAGAATGAATTCCCTGCCGATGGCGAGCGGTGCGATGGTAGAAAGTAGCCGTGGGCATCATTTCGAACAATTCCTCAGAACACAACCCATTGTACAAGCGGTAGAACACACACAGGGAGGCAAAGTCTCTCCTTAGACTTAAGGGCTCGATACCGCAAGTGAGTGTGGCATCGTCGACAATTCACACAGCCCGTCGTTAAACCGAGTCAAAAAGGCCAAGCTGGTATCCGGGTGCACCCGCCCAGAGCAGTAAAGTAACAACCTTTGCCCCGACGTGAAGTACTGCTTCGCTCTGTTGAGTACACCAAGTTTTTTGGACACCAGCTTCACCTTATCTTGTAAATGATCTCGGAACTAAACATCACTGGAGATGTCGACACCAAGGATCCCAATGCTCTTGGAGATGGAGAGAGGAGTGTTCTGGAATTGTGGGACTACAGTAAATGGAGTTTTCTTAGCGTTGAACGCGCACACTTGTCTCTTTGTAGGGTTGAATCGGACCAAGTTTACCTGTCCCCAGTCAGAGACTTTGGACAGTGTTGTCTCGATTTGAGATACAAGTTCTCCGCGGTTTTCCTCCACAACGGATTGAGGGATATTTGCACGACCCGTGTAAAAAGCGTCTCCAGTACTGTCATCTGCATAGCAATGCATGTTTTTGATGTCCAACATGTCACTGATATGCAGTAGAAACAGCGTAGGAGACAGCACAGAGCCTTGCGGGACACCATCATTAATGTCCATGCTATTAGAGCAACTACCGTCAACTACGGTTTGTATGCGTCTGCCGGACAAAAAGCTAGCCACCCATTTGCACAAACCGTCGGGCACTCCGTAAGATGGCAACTACGATAGAGGACCCCGGTGCCAGAACCAATCGAACGCCTTCGCTATGTCCAGGCTACATGCCAATGCTTCCTCCTGACTCTCAATGGCTAGTGCCCATCGGTGTGTAAGATACACTAGAAGGTCACCAGTCGAGCGATATAAATAATAATATAAAGCCATATTGACGGTCACTGACCAGATCGTGTACTTCTAGGTATCTTAGAAGCTGTGTGTTGATCACACACTCCATCAACTTGGAGAGGAGAGAGGTAATAGCGATAGGCCTGTAATTCGATGGATCTGATCTATCGCCCTTTTTGGGCAAGGGCTTCCATGAAGACGGAAATTGCCTAGTGAGGTAGGAAAGCGCGAAGAGGCTCGTGAGTACAGGACATAACTCAGGAGCACACTGCTTAAGCACGACTGCTGGTATTCCGTATTATAACCAGACGGCATGACTTGATTCCTTGGAGAATGGGGCGGCCTCTAGTTTAGGTCGCTACTTGCGTAGATACCCTTCCGTCCTCTAATCTTCAAGGAACACAGAATAGGGCTGATTTTTTATTTGAGCCTTATGGAGTCGAAACATTAGGACCGTGGGGACAGAGTGCAAAAATAAAGGAGACAGGATTTAGAGAAAATATAAGACACAGAGTAATGTAATTATAAGTGACGTAAGTAAGGGTGACTTAAAAGTATTATATAATAAATAATTAAAATAGCACAATCAATAAAAAAATAACAGTGGCACACGGGGCCTGCCGCGGTAAAGCTATTGCATAGCATTTTTTATCAACTTATGAAATTACAATTATTTATTTATTTTTTATTTATGCAGTATTTTTTTCTTTGATATTAATTCAAGTAACACTTTTTGAGCGTGGTGATCGATAAGAAAACATTTTTTTTCTATTATTGAATAAATGAGAAGTTAATATCGTTTAAAAAATTTTCGTTGGCGGCAGTGGGGTGGGGGCAACAAAGTTATACGCAGGTGCTCTCGACGAGGCGCTGCGGCCGACTGTTGGAAGGCAAGAGCCGCGTAATGGCCGGCCCACGCGACGTTATTTATAAAATGTATTTTTTGCTACAAAATAACACTCTTTCGCAATAAAATAAAACCATAATCGTCTAAAATATTTATTATGGAACACGTAGACGAAATTTCAGTGAAAAAAGTAATAACTAGCAAATAAAACTGTTTTCCCCGTAGTAGTATCTGAGGTAATATAATATAAATGAAGATTTAGAGGATAGTTTGCGATTTTATTGTATCCACTTAAGTTTATTCAATCGTGTTTCGACTCTCATAACCTACTAATAAAACTCCTAAACTTATGATTGTTATGATAAAATTCAATATTTTTTTCGCCTTAAAATTGATGTTCCGTACAGTCAAGTTTGCCGTTGTTAGGTTTTTTCGTTAGGGAATTCAGAGCCCGCGATAAAAGTTATGCAATACCTCAAAAATGTATAAGCCTTTAGCTTCTCGTAACAAAAATGCTGGCCTTTACCTTGCCCAAAGAATTTGCATTGCAATACAACGCGGCAATGCGGCCCGCAGTTTGGGAACGATGTCACCTGGCAACGGTTTTTTAGATTAATTTTATATAGCTTTGGTTGTTTTAGATGTTAATGTTATATAAAAGTTATATATAATACTAAAAAAATATCTTTATAATGATTTTATATTGATTAAAAAAACAATATTTTGCTAAAAGGGTTAAATACTAAAATGTATTTTTATATATATAAGTATATATGCATGTGTATGTATAACCTTATTGTATTTATGTTATTTAATATTTATATAAGATGCAACATATTAATTCATAATTTTACTAGTTTCTTTTTATTCCTGTGACATTAAATTAAAATTTATAACACAAGATATTAAGATTTGTTTATCTATCTCTATGGACGAAGAAAGCTCTGCATTCAGTTGGAAAGAAGCCAGGTTTTTGCAAAGTGTCTTATCCTATTCCAAGTTGTAAACTAAATCCAGACAGTGCAGAAAGAAGTGGACTAAAGTTTATTTTAGTTACCGTTTATATTTGAGATATACTAGCCATACCCGCGACTTCGTTAACGTGGATTTAGGGTTTTGGAAGTTTATTAAATAAGTATTCCCAATGTTAACCAACAATGGAATTTAAGTGTTTATTTTTTATAAATTGCTATATCACAAGACTATATCAAAGGAAATACATTTTAAATTTATAAAAAAAAAATGATATAATTATTGATTATTTTATGGGTTTAGAGATATTTGCAAATTTGTTTGTGTTTTTAAGATGTCAGTATAAATTTTTTTTTTTCTTTCTTCACGTGTGGAGTTGAAGGTTGGCAGTTTGCTCTATAATTTGCCAAGGTTTGTAACACTTAAGTATTTGTACTTGCATACTCTTTCCAGTTATCGTCCTGCCACAGATATTATTATCTCGGTCGACGTATATCGAATCGGTCAATGCGTTTAGGATCCCAGAGCTGGGGATTCTTAATATTTATTTTTAATGAGGTGTAATTATTTTTGATTTAATAAATTTCAAAATTGAAAAATAATCTACGAATCTAAAGAAATAAGGAAAAAAAAACAATCTACTAATCGATATTATTATTTTATGACTGTTTTATTATTATAACTACAAATGTATATAATTACCTCTTTATTACTATTTCACTTTCTTTAACCTTATACTATGGTCTATTTTTCTTTGTAATATTTTATTGGCGTGACCCGTAACGGGAACTGACTCACTAGAGGTTACAGGGTTACAGCGCCGGATAAAGTTCGTTGATAAATCACGAAAAGTTGCCACGTAGCTGATCTGTATCATGGAAACTCGAGTTGATACACCATACCAATATTTTTCCCGCAATTAATCCTCACTCCTGAGGCAATTTAGACAGTTCATTTGTAACCTTTGCGAATACAGACAGAGATTAAATTTGGACGTTGAAAATTTAGTGTAATTTAGGTAAAATTTCGTTTGTAAAAACATAACAAGCAACAACCTAATGTTAATATATTCTTGGTTATTTTATATATATGTTTTTTTTTAATTATTGAAAATTGATGTTTCTTGTACTTATAGTTTAATTTATGAGAGTTAAATTTCTTAATACTTTTTCTTGGAGGTAAACGCAATATGAAATCACCTAACTATACCTGACTCAAAATCTATTTGCAATTCGGGTAAACAAAAATGACCGTGACGCGCGTCTTTCGCTTTGTTTGTCTATGCAACATATACATAAATACGTATAATATTTCTCATCGTAAATTTGGAATTTTGTAGATTTTAGGTTTCATCAGTGTCGTGATTTAAAGTGACAGTTAAAGAATGTGACAATAAACGAATTCATGTAAGTATTTTAATGATTTATGATTAATTTACCAGAAAAAGTGAACATTAAGTAAAGTTAGGCTATGTTTACAAGATTTGCAAATAGATTTTGAGTCAGGTTTAGATGATCTTTAACGAGCCATAAACTATACAATAAATTGTCGACAACACAGTTCCGTTCAAATAAATCCTTAGTGCTTAATTTAATAATTAACTTTTAACATACAAAAATAAAACCAACTTAAAATATCTACTAAAAGCCACTAAAGCAAACACATTTTTGAGCAAACTGTCTTCTTCGCTTCTCGTTGTTGGTTTCTGTAAATTTTTGACACGAGCCCAAAGTTTTGTCTGCTCGGGTAGTTTTGTGACTAATGCTTTAGTGAATGTTCTTATTTCTAATTTTATCCCTCAAAAAAAAGTTAAAAGCGCAGGAATAAAAAAATCAGTCATGTTCTAGTACGTACGGTAGTTCCATTTACGTAATTTACGAACACAAACAAAAACAAAAAGTATGCCGCTATGTAATCACCCATAAAATGACTGACTAAGCCCGACGTTGCTTAAATTTGAATAACGTGACCATCATACAGATGTGTTGTACTGTTTCTCTTAATAATTGCTAGATGGTGCTGATACGGTAATTTAAGATGGTATTAGTTCGGACCGGTGTGAAGTTAGCGGCCTAAGTTAGCGGCCTTTTATAATCCGACCAAATTAAAAAGTAAAGGATTTTAATGAAATAATTTACTGAATTAAGCGGATATAACAATAAATAGACCGAAATAATGAGAAACCGGTCAAAAATATATAATTATATATATAATTTAAATAATAAAAAATTAAAGTTAAAGGAAATTTCACAATGTGATACTTATCGGCCTAAAAGGTCATCACAAAAATGCGGTAACACTTCGTGACGCATATCAAATTGAGCCTCTTTAAACCAGAAACCATATCAAGTTTTCAAGTTACACCTATCTCGGGGTGAACTGTGAGAAAAATGGTAAAAATTATTTTCTTTCAAAATTTCAAACACACCGTAAATCTGTTGGTTAAGGAAAAAGTAACAATCAAATGCTGTTGAAACAAGTATTTTGTATTGTTCTTATTAATAAATATTGCTACATGTGTAATACCTCTTCTATTTAAATAATAAAAAAATAAAAGTTAAAGAAAATTTCAAAAAGTGATACTTATCGGCCTAAAAGATTATCATAAAAATGCGGTAACGCTTAGTGACGCATGTCAAATTGAGCCTCGTTAAACCAGAAAGCATATGAAGTTTTCAAATCACACCTATCTCGGGGTTAACTGTGAGAAAAATGGTAAGCAGCCTAAAAAATATTTTCTTTCAAAATTTCAAACACACCGTAAATCTGTTAGTTAACGAAAAAGTAACAATCAAAGGCTGTTGAAACAAGCATTTTGTATTGTTCTTATTTATAAATATTACTACATGTGTAACACCTCTTCAATTTAAATAATAAAGAATTAAAAGTTGAAGAAAATTTCACAATGTAATACTTATTGGCATAAAAAGACATCATGAAAATGCGGTAACACTTAGTGACGCATATTAAATTGAGCCTTTTTAAACCAGAAACCATATCAAGTTTTCAAATCACACCTATCTCGGGGTTAACTGTGAGAAAAATGGTTAGCGGCGTAAAAATTATTTTCTTTCAAAATTTCAAACACACCGTAAATCTCTTAGTTAATAAAAAGTAACAATCAAAGGCTGTTGAAACAAGCATTTTGTATTGTTCTTATTAATAAATATTGCTACATGTGTAATACCTCTTCTATTTAAATAATAAAAAAATAAAAGTTAAAGAAAATTTCAAAAAGTGATACTTATCGGCCTAAAAGATTATCATAAAAATGCGGTAACACTTAGTGACGCATGTCAAATTGAGCCTCGTTAAATCAGAAAGCATATGAAGTTTTCAAATCACACCTATATCGGGGTTAACTGTGAGAAAAATGGTTAGCGGCCTAAAAATTATTTTCTTTCGTAATTACAAACACACCGTAAATCTGTTGGATAAGGAAAAAGTAACAATGAAAGGCTGTTGAAACAAGCATTTTGTATTGTTCTTATTAATAAATATTACTACATGTGTAACACCTCTTCAATTTAAATAATAAAGAATTAAAAGTTGAAGAAAATTTCACAATGTGATACTTATTGGCATAAAAAGACATCATGAAAATGCGGTAACACTTAGTGACGCATATTAAATTGAGCCTTTTTAAACCAGAAATCATATCAAGTTTTCAAATCACACCTATCTCGGGGTTAACTGTGAGAAAAATGGTTAGCGGCGTAAAAAATATTTTCTTTCAAAATTTCAAACACACCGTAAATCTGTTGGTTAAGGAGAAAGTAACAATCAAAGGCTGTTGAGACAAGCGTTTTGTACTTTTCTTATTAATAAATATTACTACATGTGTAACACCTCTTCAATTTAAATAATAAAAAATTAAAAGTTGAAGAAAATTTCACAATGTGATGCTTATTGGCATAAAAAGTCATCATGAAAATGCGGTAACACTTAGTGACGCATATCAAATTGAGCCTCTTTAAACCAGAAACCATATCAAGTTTTCAAATCACACCTATCTTGGGGTGACTGTGAGAAAAATGGTTAGCGGCGTAAAAAATATTTTCTTTCAAAATTTCAAACACACCGTAAATCTGTTTGTTGAGGAAAAAGTAACTGTCAAATGCTGTTGAAACAAGCATTTTGTATTGTTCTTATTAATAAATATTACTACATGTATGTGTGTCTTCAATTTAAATAATAAAAAATTAAAAGTTGAAGAAAATTTCACAATGTGATACTTATTGGCATAAAAAGTCATCATGAAAATGCGGTAACACTTAGTGACGCATATCAAATTGAGCCTCTTTAAACCAGAAACCATATCAAGTTTTCAAATCACACCTATTTCGGGGTTAACTGTGAGAAAAATGGTTAGCGGCGTAAAAAATATTTTCTTTCAAAATTTCAAACACACCGTAAATCTGTTAGTTGAGGAAAAAGTTACAATCAAATGCTGTTGACACAAGAATTTTGTATTGTTCTTATTAATAAATATTACTACATGTGTAAAACCTCTTCAATTTAAATAATAAAAAATAAAAAGTTGAAGAAAATTTCACAATGTGATACTTATTGGCATAAACAGACATCATGAAAATGTCGTAACACTTAGTGACGCATATCAACTTGAGCCTTTTTAAACCAGAAACCATATCAAGTTTTCAAATCACACCTATATCGGGGTCAACTGTGAGAAAAATGGTTGGCGGCGTAAAAAATATTTTACGAGTTATTATTACGAGCCGTGTTCGAAGCCTCTTACGCAATTTGCTAAAGAATTTTAGCTTCTCTGCAAGATTGATTAAACCACGGCCGGTTCTTGAAACCGGCAACTACTCGCGGGTTAGGAATAAATCATTCCATACCAGGGAGGATTGTCTCAGTGACTGCGGCTGCAAAGACGTCAGGATCTTCTGAGCTAAAGCAGAGCTGCCTCCACGGGTACTATGCATAAAATTCTCCCAATCCATCAAGTCTGCTGACTTATAATCCCACACACGACGCCAATTAGTTGGCCCAGATGGATCGGGTTGTGTGCATGACACTTGATTCCGAACGAGACAGTAGTCCGAGGTGCCAAGAGGCGCATCCTCTGAGACGGAATATCCGTTCGGACGTGTAGTCAGCAGAAGATCTAGTACGGGGCTCGTATGGTCCTCTATATCTGGTATTCTGGTTGGAAAAAGTACCAGCAGAAAGAATACATAGGTCAAAACAAATTCATGGGTAGATATCCCTGTGTCGTCATTGGATCAACAACTGGGCCACTCACGATGGTGGGCGTTAAAATCTCTCAAATTAACTAATTCTGCTGTGGGATATTGCTCTAGAATTTTGTCACTCGTCAAACTCAGGTGCAGGGAGAGTTGAACTACGTCTGTGTTATCACTATGAGACCTGTCATCATCATCATCTCAGCCGCAAGAAGTACACCGCTGAACATAGGCCTCCCCCATAGTTTTCCAAAGGAAACGGTTGGAAGCGGCCTGCATCCAGCGTCTTCCTGCGTCCTTCGCTATGTCGTCTGACCACCTTGTGGGCGGTCTTCTGACGCTGCATTTGCCAGTCCGTGGCCTCCATTCGAGAACCTTTCGGCCCCATCGACCATCAGTTCTACGTACTATGTGCCCTGTCCACTGCCACTTCAACTTGCTAATGCGCTGGGCTATGTCGGTGACTTTCGTTCATCTACGGATCTCCTCATTTCTGATTCAATCTCGCAGAGGAACCCCGAGCATAGCCCTCTCCATAGCTCGTTGTGTGACTTTGAGCTTACTTATAAGGCCTATATTTAGAGGCCACGTTTCAGTGCCATATGTCATTACTGGTAACACGCACTGAGGTATTTTGGACGAAAAGACGTTGCGGAGTTTTCCGAACGCAGCTGAGCCGAGTTGGATTCGACGATTGACCTCTTTCCCGAAGTTGGACCTACCTAGTTGGACCAACAACTTCGAGCCTCGAGTTTCCGACTGATATTTGGGTGGGCACAGCATGGACATTTAGACATAGACATAGACATAGACAAACATTTATTCAACATCATTTCGCTCACAAAGTTAAAAACATATATTTAAAAATAGTTAAATTACATAAAATAAAAATTACAAACGAAAAAGACAATAAGATAAAGGAGTTGTTTTGTAAGTAGGCATATCGTGAGCGCTGTGATGTTGAAATGGACACCAGCTCAGCTTGTGATTAACTCTGATTTTCTGCGGAGCCCAAGGTAGGAATCTGCACCGGAGCAAGTAGCACGGTCGTGGTGTCGCTGTTAACTATAATTAAAAACGATTTCACTACTGATTTTAGTGAAATTATACCCTTTATATGTAGGTACCTACATATACTAAGATAATACACTAATGAAGCTAATAAATTAAATATAAATAAATAAATAAATAAATAAAATTAAATATTGCACTTTCTATTTATCTATCCCTATTCAATTAAAGCGTGTTGAAAATATCTTGGCCACCTGGCGCTGTTCTCGTGTTTCTTTTGATACTGTAAAAAATGTTTCTTTAGTTGTAACTTAAAGGTGGTTACTGTATTGAGTGCGCGAATGGGTGGGGGCAAGTTATTCCAACATTTGGTGGCCGCATACCTAAAACTTCTACGGAATGCTGTTGTACGGTGCTGAGGTATTTTTAAAATACTATTGAGCGTCCTCATATCCCGTGTGCTGTCAACTCTTCGCCACTTAAATTTTGCGAATAAGTATTCAGGTCTATTAGTTTTCAGGACCCCGAATATAAGCGTAGCTAGGTGTAGTTTCCTACGTAATGACATTCTCAATAAATTCGAGGTATTTAAGTACGGACCAATGTGAGTACGAGGGGGAATGTCAAAAATGTACCTTGCACATGCAATTTGTACTATGAGTTCAGTCTTTGCCAGCAGTCTGGGACCATACACTGCATCTGCATAGCTCAGCTTCGATAGGATCAGTGAGTCACACAGCAACGTGCGTAGTTCCTTACTCCAGAAATCTCTTAATCGATATAGGACTTTAAGCCTGTAAAAGCAGTTACGTGCGATCTCAACAATGTGTCCCTCAAAGCGAAGGCCGTGATCCATCAGCACACCCAAATTACGGACCTCCGTTACACGATCCCCTTTCCGATTGGAAGGCCTCTAACTGCATTGCCATCCCCTTCATTAGAAGATTTCAGACCTGCGTCACTTAAACGCTACGAGAGGCTTGAACAAATTCGTCAACATTTCTGGGATCGTTGGCAAAGGGAGTCTGTGAGCGAACTACAACAAAGATCACAATGGAAAACTCAAAAGGGGATGTTTGTCTCTCGGCGATCTCGTCTTGCTTCAAGAAGACAATGTGCCAACGTTGAGCTGGCGTTAAGGTCGAGTTACACGCCTATTTCCTGGTTCTGATGGCATTTCAAGAGTGGCAGAGCTGAACACTATCCGAGGTCTAGTACGAAGATCCTTCACAAGACTAGTTCTGCTACCCTGTCAAGTTAC
Source organism: Apoda limacodes (assembly GCA_946406115.1). Classification (NCBI taxonomy): domain Eukaryota; kingdom Metazoa; phylum Arthropoda; class Insecta; order Lepidoptera; family Limacodidae; genus Apoda; species Apoda limacodes. The sequence continues at coordinate 8,586,969 of OX291546.1, forward strand.
TGACGATAATTGAAGCCACAGTCTTCAGCGAAAAGTTGGGGCGGTTTGCGCAGCGGTGTTCTGGACACGAACCTCGGCTTGGGCAACTGCTCTTACAACTAAATTTGAATCTGACTAAAATTTACCGCCGTTTCGGAAAAGCAAAGGCGTTCTAAAGAGAAGAAACGGCAAGAAACACTTCAGCCCTCGCCTATTATTATTGAAATCTAACTAGTCAAAGCGCCCGGGTATATTAGTGAACCTAGTATACCCGCGCGCTGGAGTGTGTGTGTGTGTGTGTGTGCTAAACTTTAAAAGTTGAAGAAAATTTCACAATGTGATACTTATTGGCATAAAAAGTCATCATGAAAATGCGGTAACACTTAGTAACGCATACCAAATTAAGCCTCTTTAAACCAGAAACCATATCAAGTTTTCAAATCATATCTATCTCGGGGTTAACTGTGAGAAAAATGGTTAGCGGCGTAAAAAATATTTTCTTTCAAAATTTCAAACACACCGTAAATCTGTTGGTTAAGGAGAAAGTAACAATCAAAGGCTGTTGAGACAAGCGTTTTGTATTTTTCTTATTAATAAAGATTACTACATGTGTAACACCTCTTCAATTTAAATAATAAAAAATTAAAAGTTGAAGAAAATTTCACAATGTGATGCTTATTGGCATAAAAAGTCATCATGAAAATGCGGTAACACTTAGTAACGCATACCAAATTGAGCCTCTTTAAACCAGAAACCATATCAAGTTTTCAAATCACACCTATCTTGGGGTTAACTGGAGAAAAATGGTTAGCGGCGTAAAAAATATTTTCTTTCAAAATTTCAAACACACCGTAAATCTGTTTGTTGAGGAAAAAGTAACTGTCAAATGCTGTTGAAACAAGCATTTTGTATTGTTCTTATTAATAAATATTACTACATGTGTAACACCTCTTCAATTTAAATAATAAAAAATTAAAAGTTGAAGAAAATTTCACAATGTGATGCTTATTGGCATAAAAAGTCATCATGAAAATACGGTAACACTTAGTGACGCATATCAAATTGAGCCTCTTTAAACCAGAAATCATATCAAGTTTTCAAATCACACCCATCTCGGGGTTAACTGTGAGAAAAATGGTTAGCGGCGTAAAAAATATTTTCTTTCAAAATTTCAAACACACCGTAAATCTGTTGGTTATGGAGAAAGTAACAATCAAAGGCTGTTGAGACAAGCGTTTTGTATTTTTCTTATTAATAAATATTACTACATGTGTAACACCTCTTCAATTTAAATAATAAAAAATTAAAAGTTGAAGAAAATTTCACAATGTGATGCTTATTGGCATAAAAAGTCATCATGAAAATGCGGTAACACTTAGTGACGCATATCAAATTGAGCCTCTTTAAACCAGAAACCATATCAAGTTTTCAAATCACACCTATCTTGGGGTTAACTGTGAGAAAAATGGTTAGCGGCGTAAAAAATATTTTCTTTCAAAATTTCAAACACACCGTAAATCTGTTTGTTGAGGAAAAAGTAACTGTCAAATGCTGTTGAAACAAGCATTTTGTATTGTTCTTATTAATAAATATTACTACATGTGTAACACCTCTTCAATTTAAATAATAAAAAATTAAAAGTTGAAGAAAATTTCACAATGTGATGCTTATTGGCATAAAAAGTCATCATGAAAATACGGTAACACTTAGTGACGCATATCAAATTGAGCCTCTTTAAACCAGAAATCATATCAAGTTTTCAAATCACACCTATCTCGGGGTTAACTGTGAGAAAAATGGTTAGCGGCGTAAAAAATATTTTCTTTCAAAATTTCAAACACACCGTAAATCTGTTGGTTATGGAGAAAGTAACAATCAAAGGCTGTTGAGACAAGCGTTTTGTATTTTTCTTATTAATAAATATTACTACATGTGTAACACCTCTTCAATTTAAATAATAAAAAATTAAAAGTTGAAGAAAATTTCACAATGTGATGCTTATTGGCATAAAAAGTCATCATGAAAATGCGGTAACACTTAGTGACGCATATCAAATTGAGCCTCTTTAAACCAGAAACCATATCAAGTTTTCAAATCACACCTATCTTGGGGTTAACTGTGAGAAAAATGGTTAGCGGCGTAAAAAATATTTTCTTTCAAAATTTCAAACACACCGTAAATCTGTTTGTTGAGGAAAAAGTAACTGTCAAATGCTGTTGAAACAAGCATTTTGTATTGTTCTTATTAATGAATATTACTACATGTATGTGTGTCTTCAATTTAAATAATAAAAAATTAAAAGTTGAAGAAAATTTCACAATGTGATACTTATTGGCATAAAAAGTCATCATGAAAATGCGGTAACACTTAGTAACGCATACCAAATTAAGCCTCTTTAAACCAGAAACCATATCAAATTTTCAAATCATACCTATCTCGGGGTTAACTGTGAGAAAAATGGTTAGCGGCGTAAAAAATATTTTCTTTCAAAATTTCAAACACACCGTAAATCTGTTGGTTAAGGAAAAAGTAACAATCAATGGCTGTTGAGACAAGCGTTTTGTATTGTTCTTATTAATTAATACTACTACGTGTGTAACACCTCTGCAATTTAAATAATAAAAAATTAAAAGTTGCAGAAAATTTCACAATGTGATACTTATTGGCATAGAAAGACATCATGAAAATGCGGTAACACTTAGTGACGCATATCAAATTGAGCCTCTTTAAACCAGAAACCATATCAAGTTTTCAAATCACACCTATCTCGGGGTTAACTGTGAGAAAAATGGTTAGCGGCGTAAAATATTTTCTTTCAAAATTTCAAACACACCGTAAATCTGTTGGTTAAGGAGAAAGTAACAATCAAAGGCTGTTAAGACAAGCGTTTCGTATTGTTCTTATTAATAAATATTACTACATGTGTAACACCTCTCCAATTTAAATAATAAAAAATTAAAAGTTGAAGAAAATTTCATAATGTGATAGTTATTGGCATAAAAAGACATCATGAAAATGCGGTAACACTTAGTGACGCATATCAAATTCAGCCTCCTTAAACTAGAAACCATGTTAAGTTTTCAAATCACACCAATTAAATTGAAGAGGTGTTACACATGTAGTAATATTTACTAATAAGAACAATACAAAATGCTTGTTTCAACAGCCTTTGATTGTTACTTTTTCCTTAACCAACAGATTTACGGTGTGTTTGAAATTTTGAAAGAAAATAATTTTTAGGCCGCTAACCATTTTTCTCACAATTAACCCCGAGATAGGTGTGATTTGAAAACTTCATATGCTTTCTGGTTTAAAGAGGCTCAATTTGATATGCGTCACTAAGTGTTACCGCATTTTCATGATGACTTTTTATGCCAATAACTATCACATTATGAAATTTTCTTCAACTGTTAATTTTTTATTATTTAAATTGAAGAGGTGTTACACATGTTGTAATATTTATTAATAAGAACAATACAAAATGCTTGTTTCAACAGCATTTGTCTGTAACTTTTTCCTTATCCAACATATTTACGGTGTGTTTGTAATTACGAAAGAAAATAATTTTTAGGCCGCTAACCATTTTTCTCACAGTTAACCCCGAGATAGGTGTGATTTGAAAACTTCATATGCTTTCTGGTTTAAAGAGGCTCAACTTGATATGCGTCACTAAGTGTTACCGCATTTTTATGATAACTTTTTATGCCAATAAGTATCACATTGTGAAATTTTCTTCAACTTTTAATTTTTTATTATTTAAATTGAAGAGGTGTTACACATGTAGTAATATTTATTAATAAGAACAATACAAAATGCTTGTTTCAACAGCCTTTCATTGTTACTTTTTCCTTATCCAACAGATTTACGGTGTGTTTGTAATTACGAAAGAAAATAATTTTTAGGCCGCTAACCATTTTTCTCACAGTTAACCCCGAGATAGGTGTGATTTGAAAACTTCATATGATTTCTGGTTTAAAGAGGCTCAATTTTATATGCGTCACTAAGTGTTACCGCATTTTCATGATAACTTTTTATGCCAATATGTATCACATTGTGAAATTATCTTCAACTTTTAATTTTTTATTATTTAAATTGAAGAGGTGTTACACATGTAGTAATATTTATTAATAAGAACAATACAAAATGCTTGTTTCAACAGCATTTGTCTGTAACTTTTTCCTTATCCAACATATTTACGGTGTGTTTGTAATTACGAAAGAAAATAATTTTTAGGCCGCTAACCATTTTTCTCACAGTTAACCCCGAGATAGGTGTGATTTGAAAACTTCATATGCTTTCTGGTTTAAAGAGGCTCAATTTGATATGCGTCACTAAGTGTTACCGCATTTTCATGATAACTTTTTATGCCAATATGTATCACATTGTGAAATTATCTTCAACTTTTAATTTTTTATTATTTAAATTGAAGAGGTGTTACACATGTAGTAATATTTATTAATAAGAACAATACAAAATGCTTGTTTCAACAGCATTTGTCTGTAACTTTTTCCTTATCCAACATATTTACGGTGTGTTTGTAATTTCGAAAGAAAATAATTTTTAGGCCGCTAACCATTTTTCTCACAGTTAACCCCGAGATAGGTGTGATTTGAAAACTTCATATGCTTTCTGGTTTAAAGAGGCTCAATTTGATATGCGTCACTAAGTGTTACCGCATTTTCATGATGACTTTTTATGCCAATAAGTATCACATTGTGAAATTTTCTTCAACTTTTATTTTTTTATTATTTAAATAGAAGAGGTATTACACATGTAGCAATATTTATTAATAAGAACAATACAAAATGCTTGTTTCAACAGCCTTTCATTGTTACTTTTTCCTTATCCAACAGATTTACGGTGTGTTTGTAATTTCGAAAGAAAATAATTTTTAGGCCGCTAACCATTTTTCTCACAGTTAATCCCGAGATAGGTGTGATTTGAAAACTTCATATGCTTTCTGGTTTAAAGAGGCTCAATTTGATATGCGTCACTAAGTGTTACCGCATTTTCATGATGACTTTTTATGCCAATATGTATCACATTGAAAAATTATCTTCAACTTTTAATTTTTTATTATTTAAATTGAAGAGGTGTTACACATGTAGTAATATTTATTAATAAGAACAATACAAAATGCTTGTTTCAACAGCCTTTCAATGTTACTTTTTCCTTATCCAACATATTTACGGTGTGTTTGTAATTTCGAAAGAAAATAATTTTTAGGCCTCTAACCATTTTTCTCACAGTTAACCCCGAGATAGGTGTGTTTTGAAAACTTGATATGCTTTCTGGTTTAAAGAGGCTCAATTTGATATGCGTCACTAAGTGTTACCGCATTTTCATGATGACTTTTTATGCCAATAAGTATCACATTGTGAAATTTTCTTCAACTTTTAATTTTTTATTATTTAAATTGAAGAGGTGTTACACATGTAGTAATATTTAATAATAAGAACAATACAAAATGCTTGTTTCAACAGCATTTGACTATAGCTTTTCCCTCAACTAACAATTTACGGTGTGTTTGAAATTTTGAAAGAAAATATTTTTTACGCCGTTAACCATTTTTCTCACAGTTAAGCCCGAGATAGGTATGATTTGAAAACTTCATATGCTTTCTGGTTTAAAGAGGCTCAATTTGATATGCGTCACTAAGTGTTACCGCATTTTAATGATAACTTTTTATGCCAATATGTATCACATTGTGAAATTTTCTTCAACTTTTAATTTTTTATTATTTAAATTGAAGAGGTGTTACACATGTTGTAATATTTATTAATAAGAACAATACAAAATGCTTGTTTCAACAGCCTTTCATTGTTTCTTTTTCCTTATCCAACAGATTTACGGTGTGTTTGTAATTTCGAAAGAAAATAATTTTTAGGCCGCTAACCATTTTTCTTACAGTTAACCCCGAGATAGGTGTGATTTGAAATCTTCATATGCTTTCTGGTTTAAAGAGGCTCAATTTGATATGCGTCACTAAGTGTTACCGCATTTTCATGATAACTTTTTATGCCAATATGTATCACATTGTGAAATTTTCTTCAACTGTTAATTTTTTATTATTTAAATTGAAGAGGTGTTACACATGTTGTAATATTTATTAATAAGAACAATACAAAATGCTTGTTTCAACAGCCTTTCATTGTTACTTTTTCCTTATCCAACAGATTTACGGTGTGTTTGTAATTTCGAAAGAAAATAATTTTTAGGCCGCTAACCATTTTTCTTACAGTTAACCCCGAGATAGGTGTGATTTGAAAACTTCATATGCTTTCTGGTTTAAAGAGGCTCAATTTGATATGCGTCACTAAGTGTTACCGCATTTTCATGATGACTTTTTATGCCAATAAGTATCACATTGTGAAATTTTCTTCAACTTTTATTTTTTTATTATTTAAATAGAAGAGGTATTACACATGTAGCAATATTTATTAATAAGAACAAAACAAAATGCTTGTGTCAACAGCATTTGATTGTAACTTTTTCCTCATCTAACACATTTACGGTGTGTTTGAAATTTTGAAAGAAAATATTTTTTACGCCGTTAACCATATTTCTCACAGTTAACCCCGAGATAGGTGTGATTTGAAAACTTGATATGGTTTCTGGTTTAAAGAGGCTCAATTTGATATGCGTCAATAAGTGTTACCGCATTTTCATGATAACTTTTTATGCCAATAAGTATCACATTGTGAAATTTTATTCAATTTTTTTTATTATTTAAATTGAAGACACACACATGTAGTAATATTTATTAATAAGAACAATACAAAATGCTTGTGTCAACAGCATTTGATTGTAACTTTTTCCTCAACTAACAGATTTACGGTGTGTTTGAAATTTTGAAAGAAAATATTTTTTACGCCGTTAACCATATTTCTCACAGTTAACCCCGAGATAGGTGTGATTTGAAAACTTGATATGGTTTCTGGTTTAAAGAGGCTCAATTTGATATGCGTCACTAAGTGTTACCGCATTTTCATGATGACTTTTTATGCCAATAAGTATCACATTGTGAAATTTTCGTCAACTGTTAATTTTTTATTATTTAAATTGAAGAGGTGTTACACATGTTGTAATATTTATTAATAAGAACAATACAAAATGCTTGTTTCAACAGCCTTTCATTGTTACTTTTTCCTTATCCAACAGATTTACGGTGTGTTTGTAATTTCGAAAGAAAATAATTTTTAGGCCGCTAACCATTTTTCTTACAGTTAACCCCGAGATAGGTGTGATTTGAAAACTTCATATGCTTTCTGGTTTAACGAGGCTCAATTTGACATGCGTCACTTAGTGTTACCGCATTTTTATGATGACATTTTAGGCCGATAAATATCACATTTTCTAATTTTCTTAAACTTTTATTTTTATTATTTAATTAGAAGAGGTATTACACATGTAGCAATATTTATTAATAAGAACAATACAAAATGCTTGTTTCAACGGCATTTGATTGTAACTTTTCCTCAACTAACAGATTTACGGTGTGTTTGAAATTTTGAAAGAAAATATTTTTACGCCGCTAACCATTTTACTCACAGTTAACCCCGAGATAGGTGTGATTTGAAAACTTGATATGGTTTCTGATTTAAAGAGGCTCAATTTGATATGCGTCAATAAGTGTTACCGCATTTTCATGATAACTTTTTATGCCAATAAGTATCACATTGTGAAATTTTATTCAATTTTTTTTATTATTTAAATTGAAGACACACATACATGTAGTAATATTTATTAATAAGAACAATACAAAATGGTTGTGTCAACAGCATTTGATTGTAACTTTTTCCTCAACTAACAGATTTACGGTGTGTTTGAAATATTGAAAGAAAATAATTTTTAGGCCGCTAACCATATTTCTCACAGTTAACCCCGAGATAGGTGTGATTTGAAAACTTGATATGGTTTCTGGTTTAAAGAGGCTCAATTTGATATGCGTCACTAAGTGTTACCGCATTTTTATGATGACCTTTTAGGCCGATAAGTATCACATTGTAAAATTTTCTTCAACTTTTATTTTTTTATTATTTAAATAGAAGAGGTATTACACATGTAGCAATATTTATTAATAAGAACAATACAAAATGCTTGTTTCAACGGCATTTGATTGTAACTTTTTCCTCAACTAACAGATTTACGGTGTGTTTGAAATTTTGAAAGAAAATATTTTTTACGCCGCTAACCATTTTACTCACAGTTAACCCCGAGATAGGTGTGATTTGAAAACTTGATATGGTTTCTGGTTTAAAGAGGCTCAATTTGATATGCGTCACTAAGTGTTACCGCATTTTTATGATGACCTTTTAGGCCGATAAGTATCACATTGTGAAAATTCTCTTACTTATTATTTAAATTATATATATATTTGTTTAATTTTTGACCGGTTTCTCATTATTTCGGTCTATTTATTGTTATATCCGTTTAATTCAGTAAATTATTTCATTAAAATCCTTTACTTTTTAATTTGGTCGGATTATAAAAAGCCGCTAACTTAGGCCGCTAACTTCACACTGGTTTAGTTCGGGCCCATCTCACACTATGCCGGATTTTATTTGTATAAATATATAACAACGAAAACGTGTTTCTTGTTACTTTTTATTATTCGTTAGATATTCCGTCATAATAGCACATATTCTGTCAATCGGACAAAGAGATAGACAGACAACATAGGCTTAGTGATAGGGCTCCGTTAGCACCCTTTGGGTACAGAATCCTAAAAAAATTTATGAATATATAAATATTTTTGGACATTACACACAGCGCCGTTTGGCGTCAAAGTAGGTAGAGCTTGAGTTATGGATACCAGACAACGGATACAAATACATATAAATAACTTTTTTTTTGTAAATACATACAAACCCAGACTCAAGACAAACACAAATGTTTGTCCATACGGAAATCGAACCCACACCCTCTGCACAGCAGCTGGCCACACTACCAACTAGGCTGCGAGGGAGTCAATTTTGATTTCATTTAAAAAAAAAACTATAGCTGTTCTTTTATTTATATTAAATTTAGGTTCTATTTATAAAAACAGTTAGACAATCAAAACCAATTCAGTACGTGCGTGTGCGTGTTTGTGTGAAAATGCAATGAATTGCAACTAGACATACACTGAATAACTGCTTCATTCTATTCAGTTTGATAAAATTCAATTTGTTGCGGAGTGAAGTTTATTAATGAGGTATTGACAACATTCGCTCGCATCGTGTGACTTGAATAAAGTGCCTTCATAATAATTGATATACACTAGCACTGGGAGCTTACTGCGAAACTAGGTCTCGAAAAACAAGATGTACTTACTTACTGTAGCTACCGGGTCGCGATTTGCTTTCGGATTGCTTGCTGAAAAGGTACTGCGGGCGTACCGTTACTCTTACGGCAGTAAGATTTGAGGATTGTGTCAGGATTTGGAAGTCAAAGATGATGAGCGGTGTAACTTATTGTTTATTTACCCCTCTATTCTACCGAATCGCTGCCAATATACTTTTGGTCGATATAAATTTTATCCTAATACATAATTTTTTCGTTTATTGCTCCTGGACATCCGACATCATTGGTACATTACTTGAATACAATTTTTTCCCTAATAATAGGAAAGAAGGACAAATCCTGGTCGTATATATTAAATAATTATTCTAAAATATGTAAAAATCTACATTTTTTTTCTATCCCTTGACTCGACTATCACCATACTCGTTTTTCTTTTCGAAACCAATTGTTTAAATTTAAAAAAAAACTCCTTTTTCCTTAGGAAATTAACCTAAGCACAGATAAGTACATTTTACCCTCAAGAACGCGAGACCAGGGTAAACCAAACTTTTCACAATATCCTCCATGTCCCCTGTTCTCTACTGTGTTTTCAAAATTTAGCTTTAATTTTTCAATATTTGTAATCTATACTAATATTATAATGTATATCTTTTTGTTTTTTCTTCGGCTGGATACATAGTCACCCCCATCACCATAATTATGCGGAGGACAGCCTTTTTTTACCAACCACTTGAGTCTTGCGTGACGAGTGGAAAGCCCATCTCAGCAACACTGTTTACTATGCAGTTTATTTGGACTAAGGTGGCTCTATATAAGTCCCAACCGTCTTACATTACCAGCATTAATGTAAAAAGTTGCAAAATAAAGTTTATTTCAAATAAGCTTCCAAGTAGAAATGCCATTGTTTTATTTCCATTGTTTTTATTTCATTATATTTGGATCGTATTGATATGTACATTGTACATACGTAAGTCATGCTACTACTATAATGCAACAAATTTTGGTTTCAAGATTCTTCCTAAATTACTTTTAAACATTCCTTTAAGTTTGAATTACGTAGTCGTTTTATGTACCTCAAACTATTTCAGCACGCTGGTATTAGGTTTAAAACTTGGTTATTAAAACGTTTTAAGTTTGGGAATAACGTTTGAGTTTTCGTGACAGAATTTCGTTGAACCGCTTGAATAATATATTTGAATAATAATGTGGGTGTAATATTTAACTGCATTATGACAAAATTAAATAATACAACACGTAACGAGCTAAATTGTATTTGGTATATTTATATATTGTGTATTATATATATATATATGTTGTGTATTTTATATAGTTGTTTTTGCATTTGATTATAGTAGATTTCATGCGGAGAACTAAGTACAGAGTAGTGATCCCGAGCGTAGTGTATGTGTCCAAAAGTAGAACACTGAGTGTAGCGAGAGGTTCAAGTTGCGAGTATTTTTTTTTTTCACGAGTTCGGTATGCTTTTTTATTTTATTATGTTGTTAAGTATCTAACGGGTAGCAAATATTAGGTTAAGCCTCTTTATAAACCTCCAAACCTCTTCACGCTTAAATCGCTGTACCGGTTACGATGAAATTTGGCATGAAGTTAGTTTGAGTCCTGTGAAGGGACAGGCTACTTGAAAACGTCAAGTGTGCATCGGTTTCTTTTCTATAATTGAGGAGTTGCCGTTCAAATATTATACCGATAGCCAAATTTAGGGCGGGTGGAGTCCCAGAGAAGAACATATGATAATTGTGGGAATAACTATAACTGAGCTTAACGGATCTGTAGCTACAGCTATAGCAAACTTCATTAGTATAATTATAAGGAGTTAACATAGAAATTCCACGCCGATAACTGAATTGTACCCGCTGGCAAAATCTAGTCCTTTAAAATTTTGTTACTAAAGAACTAATTTCCTTTCAGTACACATTTTCAAAGTAAATTATTTTATATTTTATATTTTAAATATTCTTCGACACAATAGTTAATAAAACATAACTTTTACATCAAGGCACAAAGGTATTCAAAAAACGCGCTTCGATGTTCAAAAATAAAAAAATAAAAATAATGCATGTTTTGAGTACCTTTGTATAATGCACGGTTTCGGAGATGTGACTAACTGAAGTTCAACTGTCATAATTACGGTTGACACGTGGTTCGCTGGCCTGCTGAACAAGATGAGGATGCAAGTATTTTTTCGGCGTAAGGGCAAGGTGCTGAGATTTGCAAAGATTATATCATGTATTTATCCAAAAGAAATATTTCTAAACAAAAAATTTCAAAACTCAATTTTAGTGTCAAAACAAGTGTTCTTTTGTTCTCAAATATACGTGGTATTTTAGAAGCAATTCTTAGTAATACTACACTGCGACGTTTCAAAATTATCATTGAAACGACTCTGGCACGTGGCAACCAGCAGGTGATCTTGCTAACTATATATTTTACCAAACTAAGCTAGACAAAATTGAATTCGTGTCTTTTCCAAAGAACATAATAGATGCTAAGCTAACTTAGACTTAATCTACATAAAACGGTTAAACTGTGATAGATTTTACGCTCAACTTTTTAAATTATATTGACACCGATTCGATAAACGTCTTCCTTATTGTAACGACGGGCATTCTAGAAAAAGTGCGGCACAAAAAACATGTACCGTTGAAATATTCATACTCTGAAAGTTTGAAAGTTATAAAAATAATGTTTATATCGTTGTGAAGGTATATTATATAGTGCTGACGACAACACAAAAACATATGTTTGATATTCCCTTTACCTCCTGCGATGACTTCATATAGACTGACAGTGTTCACTAAATAGGAGACGTCGCGCGGAAGCCGCTGTGTATAACTTATGCTATACCATCCAAAATCTGTGGGTAGAAAAAAAAAATTTGGATTTGAACAAAATAAACTATATTTGACGCATTAAAGCCTCAACTTAATTTAAATCTAGAGTGATTTTTGCTATAACATACTAGGCGAAACCTGCGGTTCCAATTCCGGTGGAAACTTTCAATCGGGATAAAAGTATTCTTTGTCCTTATCAGTCTCTACAGCTGTATTACTGTTCTGCTACGATGTGCAAAAACTTCTTTATATATTATAGTTATCTATATCGAGTATACTATAGATTGTATAGTCGGTATCGCCATTTTGGTTATCACCCGACCTTTTTTAATTTGTATAGGTAGTTGATTTTTGTGCGTTTTAAAATTTTGTCTCGGGTACAGAAATTAAAGATAAACTTCTTTTACGATCTCCTCGCAAGACAATGTATCTACTGTTTGTGGGGCGATCAGTTCGCGTATCAATTTATACGCAGAGTCAGTAAGTGCGCTTAAAAACACCGCGCGCCGACGCGTCACATTTTTTCTAGACTCCAAATCTTCAGCAAAATTCAGTAATAGCCACTGTGATATATACGTTCTTTGAATATGCTGCAGTCTTGTCCCAGGTCAAAGTTAGGTATAGTGCCAATAAAACTGTTACTCAGTTTTAATGTTTCATACGTAGATAATTCTAAAATTCCGCGTCGCTACTGTTGAGAATGAAAGACGTGCGGTGCTTCTAGCGGTGTTTATTGCACTGGCGCCGATACAGGTCCAAAGTTACTTTATCTATAGACACACATATTTACGAACACAAATGCAACCTAAAAACTTAGAAGTAGTAGAAGTAGTAGTAAGAAAACACGAGACTGAAACTCACAAAAACAAAGGCTAAATCCGATTGGCGATCAACAAATATTAACCACCAATGGAGAAAGGTGTCATGCCTATCAACTAATGAGAGAGAAGCGGAGAAAAGCGTCATCAGCTCGAACCAGGTGTAGATGCCGTGCGGCGAACGCGAAAAACGAAAATTTCAATTCCGCCGAATGTTATTCCGGTAGACGTAGACGATCCAGAGGAATCAGGAAACCAGTTATTCAAGTATTACCTTCAAAAGTAAGGGGATATAATGTCAATGTGTTTGCAGTTCCCTTATAAAAGAACCACCTTTTATTATCTTATTGAACTCTGAAAAAATAAAAAAAATAAAGCTTTATAAAGACTTTCAGCTTCTAGATTGGAATGGCTTTGTCATTAGTGTTAAAGGACGATTACATCACCAACGATCATGGCAGAATTGTTGGAGGACTTTGGCACAATGCTTGAAAGCCTCAGTAGATCTTCACAACGAGTGGAAAACATGGAAAAGGCAAAAATTATATCGAATGACAACGTAGTGATCTACCCCAATTGCTGTTAGGGACCCTATGTTTGAAGTTTTTATCGAATACGTATATATAACTGCTTAGGAAAAACTTTCTGGTTAGGTATAGGTCCAATTTTGAGAAAGAAATTGATCGCTGAATCCACCTAGGTTGGCAACCGTTTTGGAAACCACGTACTGTTTTGTTATCCTTAATGCCCCAGTGACCAAATTTTTTAATCAGTGTTTGTTTCCAGAGATGAATTAAGGTACTGAGACATGGCCACTAACTATCGGCCTCACAAGAAAGCTCACGGTCTCTTAGCGGGCTATGAAAGGAGCTGTGGTATCGAAGTTTTCTTTCGAATTAGGATATCCCTTGAATACTTAAACCCCTGACATAGTTTGTCGGTTCGCAAAGCTAAAGTGGCAGAGGCCTGGGCAGATACCCTGAAGCAGCGGCAGCAGCAACCCCCATCGTGTTGATCTTCAAATAGGGCTTCAAAAATGCAATCGAGGTTTGAAACATGTTTCTATAAGATGTATATTTTGTGAGTTATGGCTTTGAAAGTTAAAAAAAATGTGTGCGGGGGAAAACTTTTAAACCATGTCTTACTATTAAATTGATACCAATCTTAAAAAAAAATACGAAAAAAACTAGATGTTTCTTAATTTCTTTTAACGAAAATTAGTTTGAATAAAATACGAACTAACTAAAAGCTTGGACAACGCACTCTTAGCCGGTTTTGTTTTATATCTTTGACTGGCAAGAAAAAAGGGTCAGTGTACTTCTTAGACTGGCTACGTCTTAGGATTACTCTCACAAAGGGAAAATACAGCCTTTTATCGCACATATTAAAACAGATTATTTACCTACGAGAAAGGATCTATATCTTTTGGCAGGTGTAATGAAAGGCTCTTTTAAAAGAGCACAATTTATTACGAAACTACAAGAATACAATTATGTAACTTAATAGGTATATGAGTATATAGAGCCACTACATACTTATATACACTTATAAACGTAGGTATCTAGCCAAACATTTCCATATCTCACACTAAAACCAATATAATCCTGGAATGTAATGTGATGACTATTGCTATTTAGAAATTTATTTACACTAATATAATAAAGGCGAAAGTTTGTGAGTGTGTTTGTTAATTCTTCACGCTAAAACCACTTTTGAGCGGACCACTTTTGATGAAATTTGGTATGGAGTTAGCTGACACTCTAAATTGCCATAGGCCTTTTTATCCCGAAAAATATAAGAGTTATCGTGGAAATAACTACAACCAAGCTTAAACGAACTGTAGGTACAGCTAACTTCATTAGTAGCGAACTCCATTAGTATGAAGAATGAGTTGAAGGAGTTCCACGCCGATAACCGAATTAAGGGCGGGCGGAGCCGCTGGCAAAATGTAGTTGCTAATAATCCCTACCTACTGTTATTGAGGTATCACGCTAAGTATATAAATATAAGATTTCTGAAGGGTCGGCAACGCGCGAGTGATGCCCCTGGTGTTGCAAGCGTCCATAGGCTACGGTGACCGCTTACCATCAGGCGGACCGTAGGCTTGTTTGCCACCTTAGTGGTATAAAAAAAAATAAGGGCAGTGATCCTTTTGAAAGAGCTAAATCTTTTTATCAAGATGGGACACGTGTAATGACTTTAATAACGTTTTAATAAGTTATTTATATGCGTTTGATTTAGGGCGTAATAAACTAAATAACATAGAATATTTGTATGTATATAGACAATTTTTCTTGGAATTTTGGTTGCTAAAGAATTAAACCTTTAAAAACATTGTTTTTCGTCTTACCACAATTATTAATTTTAATTACCTATTAAAAAGTACAGAAAATATGATTATTTATTTATTTTAGAAATTTAAAAGTGAAAGTCTTCAAAAGCTAACACATTCACAGGTGATTTTAATTAAGTATAATACTTACAGTAATTTTTAGGGTTCCGTACCCAAAGGGTACAAAACGGGACCCTATTACTAAGACTTCGCTGTCCGTCCGTCTGTTCGTCTATCACCAGGCTGTAAAATTAAAAGTTAAGAACCTAAACTGGTTATAAAATTGTTACATAGGCTTTACGTCATAAAAAGGGCGCCAGAATGGTGGTGTATCTCTTTAATATTTTTTACCAAATGTTGCTGTTTTCCATTAAGATTTATTCTTTTATTCATAGATTAAGGTGTTGAGAATTGAATCAAAATATAAAAATAATATACATACGAATATATTTACTTACCTACTTGTTAGCTTCGAGCACTAACTTATAAGTTTACATCAAGCAGAAGAAGAATCTTATGAAAAACGTTGAAGAAAGTCAAACTCTACAATTGTTTGATTTTATTTCAGTAAACTTTCAAACTTCTTGGAGAGTTAAAGTTTACGGGACCTACTTTATTTTACAAACTTTACTTTGTTCAAATATTATTATTATTCAAATATAATATTATTATTAATATTAATCTATGTAAAAACCGGCCAAGTGTGAGTCAAATTCTCACACTGAGGGTTGCAAAATGCAGAAAACCGACTTGCTCTTAACCGGTTTTTATAATTTTTTTATTTCAACTAAAGAGCTTATGTACAGTATGATTTTTTTGAGTTTGAAGTTTGTATGCATTACCTACCGTTTTAAAAATAACAAAAACATGTCTCTTGTGGAGACATGGAGAGAGACCCCCTTTAATACTTACTTTATATTATTATTTTTTAGGAAATCCGCCATATTAACTTTCTTCTAAAATTTAGAGCCCATTAAAAGTCGGACGGATGGACCGACAGACAATTTTTTTGTGTGGAGACAAATGTATTCATAAAGCATTTATCCGACTGCGATGAAACTTTGGTGAGTTATTTTAATTATTATGCACACGTCTAGGAAGGAAAGAGGAATTAGAACAACAAGGTGGCGCCCCATTCTTTTCAAATAATAAGTGTTTCCCAACTTATATACAAATAAGGAAGTACCTATAACCGTTTGTTTGTTATTGCTTACCGGAAAATTATCAAATAGCTATAGACGGAAAAATATAAGATGAACTTTGTTTGGTTACTCAGTTAGTTGAAAATTGGCATATACTAGTAAACTAAGTTGCAAATAAGTAATGAAATGTTTTAGAATTTTTGGAAACTTATCCCCTGAGGGTTGGTTGGTATGGGAAGAATGTTAATTTGGATTCCACCACTTATTGTGATGGGTACAGTTAAATTACAAAAGTCCAATAGGTAAGTATCTATATTTGATATGAAAAATAAAATTTTCAAATTAAACAATTTGGGAGAAATAAAAAAACTTGTAAAATTCCTAGATTTCTATTAAGCACCTAATATGGCTGTTGTCAATGTCAACATTTGTTCCGAGTCAACATCCTTATGGCTAGCTTGAAAATAGAAAGAAGAGTGTCCACTAGCTTTATAAAGTTTGCCAATCTTATTTGGGCTATTGCTGTTAACGCCATCTCTAACTTAATATTAACATAACGTACACATGTACAATTGATTAGAAATGGACTGCGATTCTTGTACCCACCTGACCTATCCTTGTGGTGCACCTACTCGTACATCGCGACAGAGGGCATGAGCCGTCTTGAAGACTGCAAGCATAGAAATTTGCCATCGTCATCAGTACAATGACAGCAACCATATGATCGATACTCGCCGCGTGTGTTTACTTAATCAAATATCTCAGAACAGCTGATCGCTCGCATATGAAAGTGTATCTACGCCCTGAAGGATTAACTGAAGGTTAGTGCACTCTCCTTTAATTTCCAAATTCCCTTTTATTTTATTTTCTTTTATTTTAATTCGCATACAGTCCACTTTATTATTTGAAGATTTAATTATTAATTAACATTTTTGGTCCATACGATCTCGGATAATTTACCCGCCCTTATTAGGTCGCCTTTATTTATCTAATAAGTGTTTTATTCCGCGCTGCAACATTGCGTTGCGTATTTTACATCTAAAATATACCTATACATTTATATGTAATTACCTTAATTATATGTAATTATATCGACATTCGAAATATTCATATACATTGTACATGTCATTATTTATATGTGAATAAATTGGTGAAAACAAATTGCTTCGATTGCGGTTATATGTACTCACGCCTTTTGCTGACACGCCACGTTTAGTTTTTAAACGTTTGAAAGTGAAGACCGTTGAAGCAACCGCGCCGTTTTATCAAGTTACTCGCACGCATACCTACCGCTACCTTAAAAAAAAAAAAAAATATTAATATTTTAATTTTGTCAACTTGCCTATTAAATACGCACAATGTCTAAACCTCAAAATAAAGATATTGAGGAAACTGAGGATGTTTCCTTACTGATGTTGGAAGCAAAACGCAGTGTTCTTTTTGAATACTTGCAAAATATTTATGATTCGTCAAAAACTTTAAATAAGGAAACGTTTCTTAGTAAATGCAGTAATATTGCCGCCATTCGTTCTGAATATATGCAAGTACTAGACGAATATAATTCGCGTATGCTAAAGGTTTACCCAAAGGCTACACCAAATTTTAAGAGCCTTATTTCATTTGAAGTATTATATTGTCAAATAAAATTTGTAATTGATAAGCAAAACGAAACCAATCCTCAACATTCTGATATTCCTCAGAAAAGTAAACCTTCTTTACCGCCTATCGAGCTAGTTAGTTTTTCTGGTGATATTCGCTCTTGGCCATTATTTTATGCTAATTTTAAGTCCACTATACATGATAACCCATCGCTCTCAAATGCTGAGAAATTATATTATTTATTGGGAAAATTATCGGGCAAAGCGCAGTCTGCCTGCGTCGGCGTCACACCGAGCGCGGACAATTACCAGCTGATTTGGCAAACGCTCATTGATAAATATGAAGATAAACGCATGCTAGCCTCCACGTACTTAAATCAAATATTTGACTTTAAACCTTTAACCAACGCGTCCCCTAACAATTTTGATATGTTTTCCGATAGATTTATTAATGCAGTCCGTGCCTTAAAAAATTTAAAGGTTGATGATCTCGCCGATTTAATAATATTACACGTTGCGCTTAAAAAACTAGACCCTGAGACAGTTCGTACATTTGAAATGAACAACAAATCCTCAGGAACTCCTACTTTCAATGACTTAATTGAATTTGTTCAAACCCAATCTAAAATATTACAGCGCACGTCCTCAACCGGTTATTTTTCGATGAGTAGCAACAATAAAAGGTCGAACGACCGCCGCGTAAATAATATAGCTACAACCTCGGCACCGAACTATCAGGCTTACGTGGCAATCGAGTCTCCCTCCGCCGCTGTTAACGCTCAAAAATGTTTATGTACAAATATTGTACATCAACATTTGTTTAAATGTCCCGCATTTAACAAAATGACACCGGAGGACAGGTTCAAAACTGTCAAAGAGTATAATGCTTGTGTCAACTGTTTAAGCATTAGACACAGGGTTTCGTCATGCAACTCTAATTCGAGTTGCCGCGCTTGTAAGTTAAAACATCACACGTTATTACATTTTAACCGAGAAACGAACAATTTTACTCACGCACAAACTACCTCCACAACTACCTCGGCTGCACCGCCGCCGCCGCTGTGTAATTGTATAGCATCTGCTGAGTCATTACCTACACTTTCCGCGCCTGTCCCTCGGTCGCGTTCTGACGTCATACTATGTTCGACGGCTGGTGCTACACCACGCGCTACGACTGCGAATGCTACGCCGCTCGTAGATGTATCGTACAGTGCTACAGTTCTACTTGCTACGGCTGTTGTCACTGCGCGCGACCGTTTTAATAATGAACATTGTTTAAGAATTTTGCATGACACAGCGTCGCAAGCAAATTTTATTACGAAGGAATGTTGCGAACGCTTAGGTTTACAGCAACAACAAATACCGCGTATTGCAGTAAGGGGTTTCGGTGGCTCAGAAAATTTTAGTGATTGTTCAGTATGTTTCGAGTTTAGTTCTCGTTTTAATTCTAAGGTAAAATTTAGTATTTCAACCATGGTTGTTGAACGAATTACTGAAAACTTACCAACCGCTTTGATTGATGTTTCCGCTCTTCCTCATTTAGAAAAACTTCCGCTCGCCGATCATACGTTTGCGACTCCTAGTAAAATTGACGCTTTAATTGGTGCATCGCTTTTCCCGCATTTATTGTTACCTAACATAGTAGAAGGTAACCTGTCAGCACCTCCCGCTATAGAAACGGTATTGGGCTATATCATTATGGGGTCCGTACCGACTTTATCGCCGAACCGCCCAGGTTTTCTAGCCACATGCTGTGTAGTCCAAGAGCCTGTTGAAAAATTAATTAAAAGATTTTGGGAGCTTGAGGAGCCTCCACATGCGATTATTTAACGCTCTGATGACGTTGAGTGTGAAGAATTTTACCGTGCGACTACTGAACGTGATCCGGACAGTGGTCGATATATTGTACGTTTGCCATTCTGTGATGATGTTTTTTCGCTTGGCGATTCGCTTGAAATCGCTCGCAAACGCTTTATGTGTCTCGAACGCAAGCTCGAAGCTTCTCCTACACTAAGAGCTTCTTATGATGATATAATTAAAGAGTACATTGAAAAGGGTTACATAACCCCCGCGCCTCCAGATGACTCCGAGAGCACTTTGCTCCCGCTATACGTTATCCCGCACCACGGTGTCATCCGAGAGGATAAAAATTCTACTCGCTTACGCATTGTCTTGGATGCTAGTTGTAAAACAACATCGGGTCGTTCATTGAACGATGTATTACATACTGGATCTAATCTTCAAGGCAACCTTTTTCAAATAATTTTGAATTTTCGACTTTATGCTGTCGCTATGACCGCTGACTGTCGTCAGCAGTTTTTGCAGATTATTGTAAAGGATTCTGATCGTCGCTATCAACGTATTTTGTATCGCTTTAGTCCTAATGACGCACTGGTCCAGTGGACCGTAAATAGGGTTTGTTTCGGCGTGAAATCTAGTCCCTTTCATGCATTGCGCACCGTTCAACAGCTAATCGCTGATGACGGCTCTAAATACCATTCTGCGAGCGAGATTGCTTCAACTTCTCTTTACATGGATGATATTGCATTTTCCGTAAAGACTGAAGAAGAAGGAGTCACCGCTTCCAAGGAGCTGATAGATTTATTCAAAGAAGCTCAATGGGACTTGGTCAAGTGGAATAGTAACTCACCAACCGTTTTAGAGAGCATTCCCGTGTCACATAAACTTCCGAGAGAAGTTGAATTTGATAAGTCCGCTCAATATAAAATATTAGGTTTACACTGGTCTACAGACACTGACCATTTTTATTTTAAATTTTCGCCGCAAGATAGTATTGAATGTACTAAGCGTTCAATATTGTCGACAATAGCTAAATTGTGGGATATCATGGGCTTTGTCGCCCCCACTATATTATACGCCAAACTAATAATTAAACAACTTTGGCAATTAAAGGTTGACTGGGATGACGTACCTCCTCCACATATCGTAAAAAGGTGGAAATCGTTTTGTGACGAGCTTCCAGTACTTAATTCCTTTCAAATTCCGCGACATTTAGGCATTTCAGATGGCAGCACTGTCACTTTACTCGGGTTCTCAGATGCAAGCGAGAACGCTTACGGGGCAGTAGTTTATATACATGTTAAATCTGCCACGGAAGAAAACACTGTGCGTCTGGTTTGTGCTAAATCGAAAGTGGCTCCTTCACCGCCGCTAACTATTGCTCGACTAGAGCTCTGTGGAGCCGTTTTATTGTCAAAATTACTACGCACAATTTTAAACAATTATAGTAACCGCTTTTCGCCAAATGTTTACGCTTACATTGATTCAAAGGTCGCGCTTTACTGGATCAAAAGTTCTCCGCACCGTTGGCAACAATTTGTTGCAAATCGAGTCGTGCAAATAGCTAAAAATATTCCGCCTGAATGTTACCACTTTGTTCCTGGTTTGCTGAACCCAGCTGATAGGTTATCTCGCGGGATAACCCCTCTGAAATTATTATCACACCCTCTGTGGCTTCGTGGACCCTCATGGGCCTCTATGGATCCTTCAGAGTGGCCAATCGATGAAGCTATCACTCCAATTACTGGTGATATACCGGAACAAAGGCTATTTTCTCACTCAGTTATTACTCCAGAGAATGATTCTATTATTTATGACCTCGCTCAACGCATGTCTTCCTGGAGTAAGCTTTTGCGGGTTATTGTTTATATGTACAGATTTCTAAAACTTTTGCCCAATCGTGTATCTGCCTCTGTTACTGTCAGTGACTTAGAATTCGCTGAAAATAAATTACTTATTGTTTTACAA
Organism: Apoda limacodes; assembly: GCA_946406115.1. Taxonomy (NCBI): domain Eukaryota; kingdom Metazoa; phylum Arthropoda; class Insecta; order Lepidoptera; family Limacodidae; genus Apoda; species Apoda limacodes. Next base: position 8,608,743 of record OX291546.1, read on the forward strand.
AACAAGTATTTCGCAGAAGAAATCATTAATTTAAAAACAGAAAAATTATGTTCTGTTACAATAAATAAATTGCGTCCTTTATTACACGAAGGACTGATTAGAGTCGGTGGCCGCCTTAATAACTCCGAGTTATCCTTTAATAATAAACACCCAATAATATTACCGCGTCATGACCATATCATTAATATACTGATCGATTATTACCATAAAAAGTATTTACACGCCGGGCCAGAACACTTAATGTCTTTATTAAGACAGAAGTTTTGGATATTGTCTGCTCGCCGTATAATACGGCAAAGAGTGTACCGATGTGTTAGGTGCTTCCGGATGTCACCTCGTCCCGCTTATCCGCTAATGGCTGACTTACCTAACACTCGCGCTAGGCAGGTTATAAAACCGTTCACTCATACGGGTTGCGATTATGCCGGCCCTATTTTATACACTCCGATTCGTCGCCGCGGAACGCACAGCCAAAAGGGCTATTTCTGTGTGTTCACATGCCTTACTACTCGCGCTGTCCACATTGAGGTAGCTACAGATCTTAGTACGGTGAGTTTCTTGGCTGCACTAAAAAGATTTCTCGCACGCCGCGGTCCCGTAGAGTGCCTTTTCTCTGATAACGGTAGTAACTTTCAAGGCAGTAGTGCTTATTTACGCGATTTATACAAATTTTTAAATAAAGAATATCGCTCGCGATTTGAAGAGGAACTAACGGAAAATCGCATAAATTGGAAATTCAATTGCCCAAACGCACCGCATTTTGGCGGTTGTTGGGAGAGTATGGTCAAAATTATTAAAAACCATTTGTTTAAGGTCATTGGACAACAGCTCCTGTCGTACGAGGAGCTAATTACGATTGTAGTTCAGATAGAATGTCTACTGAACTCAAGACCGCTCACAGTTCTTAGCTCGGACCCTGCCGAGCCGACAGCCTTAACACCAAGTCATTTCTTGCATACCTCGCCTTTGTGTTCTCTGCCTGCCCCTTTAATACAGTCTGAAAATCTCAGTTTGCTCAATAGACACTCGCTTCTAGACAAACTCGTACAGTCGTTTTGGGAGCGATGGAGAATCGAGTATTTTAAAAGGACTTCAAGTTAGAGCGAAGTGGAACACCCCCAGTGTCCCCATAGTTCCGGGAACAGTGGTAGTTATTATTACCGATAACGTGCCTCCTCTAGCTTGGCCTTTGGCGATTGTCGAGAAGGTTCACCCTTCTAAAGATGGAGTTATCCGCGTAGTCTCTGTAAAGACTGCTAAGAGTACATACCTTAGACCGGTTGTACGCTTATGTCCGCTTCCAACTCAGTAGAATATAATAATAGGTATAAATTACTTTAATTTATTTATAACAATAATTAATATAATTATTGTTATAAATATATTTATTTATTTGATTAAATTTAATATAAGTTAATTACGCTTTTCATTTATACGCATATTATATATTCTTATATTTATGATTGTATGGTATGTATAATTATGGTAGTTTATTTAAAGGTGACCCTTTAAGGCCGGGTGGAAATGTTAACGCCATCTCTAACTTAATATTAACATAACGTACACATGTACAATTGATTAGAAATGGACTGCGATTCTTGTACCCACCTGACCTATCCTTGTGGTGCACCTACATCGCGACAGAGGGCATGAGCCGTCTTGAAGACTGCAAGCATAGAAATTTGCCATCGTCATCAGTACAATGACAGCAACCATATGATCGATACTCGCCGCGTGTGTTTACTTAATCAAATATCTCAGAACAGCTGATCGCTCGCATATGAAAGTGTATCTACGCCCTGAAGGATTAACTGAAGGTTAGTGCACTCTCCTTTAATTTCCAAATTCCCTTTTATTTTATTTTCTTTTATTTTAATTCGCATACAGTCCACTTTATTATTTGAAGATTTAATTATTAATTAACAATTGCCTTAGCCTCCTTTCTCAAAAAAGATGTATGTATTGACGTATTTTGGCTCAAGCAACAACTATAACTATATATTTTTTTGGAATCAGATTGAGTTCATGAATTTTAATTATTTAGCAGGAAACCATGCGAGAGTACCCACGCATGTTTAATTAAAACGTATCAAAGCTAATTCAATTACCTACGTAGGTAATAAACAAGAAGTGTTAAACTTACATATAACTTAAACAATGGTTACCAAGTTATGGTTCGGTAAACATCAAACTTAGTTGGGACATTATATTCATAACTACTGGTGCGTTAAGTAATAAGGTCTCTTCCTAAACAATGCTTGTTATATTTAACCGAAACATCCTTGAATCCGGCACGTGTAATAGTATAATAATAAATATATTTGGACATTACACACAGCGCCATCTGGTTCCAAACTAAGCAAAACTAGTACTATGGATACTATACAACGGCTACAAATTACATATATACACTTTTTTTATAAATACATACATAATTATACGTAGAAATCCCCCAGTCTCAAGACAAACACAGATGTTTATTACATACATGTTTGTCTTGGGCGGGAATCAAAGTCACGCTCCTCGTTTGAGCAGTTGGGTCATAAGCCACTGAGCCACGGATGTGTACTACCCCAAGTATGTAATTAATATATACAATTTTTATTGCTGTGTAGATAACAAAAAAATTCACTTGTACTTTTAACAGTATCCCTATACGATTTTTTTTTTACCACTAAGGTGGCAAACAAGCACACGGTCCGCCTGATGGTAAGCGGTCACCGTGGCCTTTGGACGCTTGCAACACCAGAAGAATCACCCACGCGTTGCCGACCCTTCAAAAATCCAATAACTTCTTTCTTGAAGAACTCCATACTGTACTCCATAGAACTCCTTAGAGAAAACGATATAGTACTTTTACCCTAGTTTCTGGTCAGTTTTCATGGTGTTGTACAGTAAAAATTGCAAAATTATTAGTATACTTAAAGCATTGTCCTGATACGACGCGACTACGCGACCATCGCAAGTTCGAGCGATTTTTGGTCGTACGACTGTATGATGTAAAGGAGTGCCCTAAAATTGATGTTCGCATGCGGTGAAAGGCAAAGCGGGCGGCAGATCAAAGGTTCATAGGTTCTCACCTAGGGGAATAGGGTGGTCGAAAAATCGCCTTATGTAATAAATGGACACCCCCTTACTTCATAAATTTGTGATGTGATTTGTAGTTTATTAATTTTTATTCTGCTAAATGATATATTGAAAAAATAATAATTGGAGAGCGTGCTCGGTCAACTGTCTGGGGTAAACGTACAAAAGATGACTACAAAAAGTCTGAAGAGTGACAAAGAGTGAAGTATTATTGCTTACAGTCTAAATAAATAAATAAATAATAAATATTTTTGGACATTACACACAGCCGTCTAGCCGCAAGTAAGCAAAGCTTGTGTAATGGGTACCAGACAACGGATATAAATACATATTTATTACTTTTTTTTTGTAAATACATACACATCATACATAAGTACACCCAGACTCAAGACAAACACAAATGTTTAACATATAAATTGTCCAGTGCGGGAATCGAACCCACACCCTCTGCACGACAGTCCATCACACTACCAACTAGGCTGCGAGAGAGTCAATAACCAATAAAATACACCAAGTATCTTAATTTCCTATGTTTACTAACTTTATCTGCTTTGAATCAGATTTTCACAAAAAGTCATAAAAATATAAATTTCGAAAATGCCTCTAAAAATGGTCCTTTAAGTAGGTTGGTACTTACTGAAAAGTAAAAAAATTTAAAGCGATTTATAAAGCGTGAATTGAAGCACGTGTCCCAGTTATATGCAAAGTTAAGCAATGAGGTGGTCAGTATCTGGTTGGGTGACCGCTTTGAGGTACTTTTTTAAGCTCCTACGTCTACGTAAAGTAAGATAAACCGTTAGTCCTGGCTGATGTCATATAATAGTTGACTGGCTAATAGCTTGAAATCGTTAGCCAACCCGCACTTGGCCAGCTTAGTCGACTATGGTCCAGCTCGAAGGGAACTAGGCCTCTGGTCATATAATGACTGAGGAAGTTCAGGACATCCGATTTGTTAACAGGGGAGTCCATAAATTTCATACCAAACGCAATTTGAGACCCCGCAGTTCTTTATAGTGTATGTTAGGAAACGATGTTCGTGCTATACTGCGACTACCCTATGAGGACACCCAAATCTTGGCATTGCGCCATATGGTACCGATGAAGGCATCGCTAGTATGCGCGAAAACCGCATTGTCGCGTTCTATTAGGACAATGCATAATACTTGAGTTTAATTGTAGAGTTTTTATTTACAGATAATTACAAGAGCACGAATTTACTGTGTAGTGTAAATCTGCTTGATTAACCTTTATTATACTATATATACCCCCATAAAGGTAAATTGCCTATTAAAGATTTTTTTTTAAGTAAGTTAATCAGGTCTTAGTAAATAATAAAACCTACATATAGATACTACATTGATGACAAGGTCTGATGTTAGCAAAAACATAATACAATTAAGCTTTCTCGATAGAATGATCACAAGATCACCAATAGAAAACTAGAGTTTTTGCTAATTTTCGTTTTTTTTTATAACCTTGCATATAATTAAGCTATTATTTCATTGTATTATTGCTTTATACAAAACCAAGAGCGCATTTTCAATATAAGTAATAAATTTCAACTTATTGATAAGTTAAATGCTTTTCGACCATAGATACTAAGTTTATGTTTCTATATAAAAATTGTCCGACTTCCTCTTAAACAGATTCAATTATGACATTAAGAGCGCTAGTGCCCTCATAAGTACTCGGTTCGTTATATGTTATAAGAATTTATCGGAAATACACGAATGCTGCTTTTGCACTCGTGATTCGAGGATAGATACCTTAGGATACCTTAGTAATATTTAGTATAGGCATCAACATGTCCATAATGTGCCCTGCAGCTTTTTTATCTCTTAATTATAGGTACCTATTACACATTCAAAGACGCTATCTGTATGACATATTAATTTGTTTCCTTGTAAATTATCTATCCGTGCTTCACAGCACCTACGACATTTATATCTATGACCTGAATCAGTGAATAAATTGAGAGGTACGTTTGAGGAACTACGGGAGTTACCCGAATAGCTATCTCTGGAATTGTTATTTACAAAAAAAATTACAAACGGGAACTTCTAGCAAGCCGGAAAGTATAAGCTTCCGCTAAACCATTATTGAGTTATGAAACGACACATAAAATATTTATTTATATACATGTTTGCAAGCATGATTGTTGAATGTATTAAGTTATAAGCTGATGACTGAATGCAGAACAAATTATAATCTTCATTCGCGCTCTCAACGATTTCATATGCATTACAATAAACAAAAAAAAATTTAGCGGTAAAAGCAATTTCTAAAGCCTAATAACCTGTGGCTTCCAAGCTAAGCAGTACTTTCTCATGAAAGCCAGATTTTTACATGGACAAATGAGTGCAGATATAGTTCCAAAGTACAAGGAAAAAAGGAAATACAGTAAAACCTGCTTAAGACGATTTTATAGGGACCCAGAAAGCGTATCAAGCGGTAATAGTGAAAATAAAACATATTACTACTAGTGTACACACTGTGTGTTATTACATTACAGAGAAGTATTATAGCATATTTAGCATAACATAAATTACAGTATTCACTTTCACAAAAAGATTTTGATGGAAATTGATAACTGACGCTCAGCAGGTAACTGTGTTTAATTAATTTTTTGTTTGTGATTTCTCATCAAAAACTTTCAATACGTTTTTTTTCGAAGTGACAATGTTTTTTGCTTAATTGAGCTTGTGGCCGCTGCCGTATGAGATTAAACACGTGTACAGGTAGCGTATTAAACGGGTTAAAAAGCGAATCGTATTAGGCGTGATGAAATATATGAAATCATGCCTCAAGTAGCAGGGACTGATGTAAAATGGCGTATTTTGCAGGAAATCGTATTAAGCATGATCGTGTGAAGCGGGTTTTACTGTATGTTTGACAGTGATGATAAAAATAACGTGACTACTGTAACCTAATTTCTAGGTTATATCAAGTCGATTATAAATAAGATTCTGTATTTTTAGACGGAACATTTGTTGTTAATATATTTGTAGGTTGCTAGGAGGGCTAAACTTTTGATGTAGTGTGTACAACCTAAGACTATTGTTAATATAAAGAAATGAGCAAAGATTTCTGTTTTACATTTTAGAGCGCTTGTGCACTCACTCGTATTGGGTTCGTATTCAGTTCGTTTTCGGTCAGAAGGCCCGTAAAAGCCTTCATAAAAAATTCATGAACAGTTGTGCACTGACTTTTATTTGTTCCTTTTAGTATTTTTACGTGTAAAAACTGATCAGAAATTCGCAAATAGGATTTACGTCACATTCTTAAGAGGGTTTTTGACGTCCACTAGCGCCACCAATTGATATTTTATTTTTCTCTTTGTGCAAAGCAAATTTCAAAAATGTGCGTCTATAGAAATATGTAACCAGTCATAAGCTATACCGTGGTGCGGTAAGACCATGCCGGAAATCTCCATAAGATCTTTAGATGTTCATAAGTCGAGTGGGCCAGACGGTATTCCAGCAGCTTAAGCAGTGTGCTCTTGAGATATGTCCTGTACTCACGCGCCTTTTTGCGCTTTCATACCACACTAGGCAATTTCCGTCTTCACAGAAGACTGCAAATGTACACCCATAGCCCAAAAAGGGCGATAGATCAGATCCATCGAATTACAGGCCAATCGCTACAACCTCTCTCCTCTCCAAGATGATGGAGTGTTTGATTATTACACAGCTTCTAAGATACCTACAAAAACACGACCTGGTCAGTGACCGTCAATGTGGCTTTCGCCACGGTCGCTTCAAGGGTAACCTTCTAGTGTATCTCTTATACCGATGGGCACTAGCCATTTCAAGCCCGGGGGAGGCATTGGCATGCAGCCTGAACATAGCGAAGGCATTCGATCGGGTCGGGTCTTCTATCTAATTGTGCAAATGGGTGGCTAGCTTTTTGTCCGGCATACGCATATGAGCCGTAGTTGACGGTAGTTGCTCTGATAGCATGGACATTAATGCTAGTGTTCCGCAACTGCATATCAATGACATGGTGGACATCAACAACATACATTGCTATGCAGATGACAGTTTATATTACACGGGTTGTGCTAACATTCCTCGTTTCGTTGTGAAGGAGAAGCGTGGAGAACTTGTGTCTTATATTAAGAACACTCTGTCCAAAACTCTCTTTATCTCCAAGAGAATATGTATTTTTGGCATTTGGATTTTTGCCGGGATCTCCAGCGATGTTCGTCCGAGATCATTTGCAAGACAAGGTGAAGCTAGCGTCCAAAAAACTTGGTGTATCCAACAGAACGAAGTAGTATGTAACGACACTTGTCGTTATCTTCTAGTAATAGGTTTGTACGAAATTATAGTCAACTGTCCAGATACTAATTAAATATATTTTGTATAAATAATTTACAATAATATATGTATCTTATAATGTTACAGGAGTATAGTTACGGAATACTGAAAACTTAATGTATTACTAATTAATAATTAAACTGTTGCTTAAATACATAGATATTAGGACGTGTACTACGTGGTTATATTTGTTTATGTAGCAAATTACAAAGCTGCAGTTAAACCTTGTAAATTTGCTTATTATTATATTTCCTTATTAGTTTCTAAATATTTACGTGACAATAAACACTTACAAGTACTTCCAGTCGGGGCAAATAAGGATTCTCCTTTACAAGTTGCAAGTTCGGCTCCATATGGTGTACTGCTACCATCTCTAGGTGGATGCACCTAGATATTGGCCCTTTTGAGTCAGTTCAACGACGGGCTGTGAGACTTGTCGACGATCAATAACTCACTTGCCGTATCGCCCTTAAGTCACAGGAGAGACTTTGCCTTGGATTTAGAAGTAATTCTTCGAAAGAATGCCCACGGCGACTTTCTATTATCGCACTGCTCGTCATCGGCAGGGAATTCATCCTCACACCTCAGAGCCTAAATGGTCGCATACAGTGCGATTTCAGAGAAACTTCATTCCGCGACCGCTGGGGTTGTGGAATGAGCTCCCTGCCAAGGTTTTCTCTAAGGACAGTATGAGATTCTTCAAGAAAGAGGTTATTAGATTTTTGAAGGGTCAATCGAGAGATTAAGCTACGGTGACCGCTAACAATTCGGAGACATTAAAAAAGTCGGTCAGTCAATTCCTTTTCTATATATGCATAGAATTGATAGAGCTAGAAAAGGCATTGAGGCTTTTAACAACACATCGATAACACACTAATTAAACACTATAACAAATTTGATAATTACATTAATATTGTTACTCATGATTTCAGCAAAACTTTTAGAGTAATTTAGACAATTGTGAATTCAATAGTTATTTGTTCAATAAGTAAGCAATTTTGTCTACGATTGAATGCGGTACCTAAAATTTTGCTCTAGTGTGAAACATACAAACTTTTCATCTTCACCAGCGATAAAAATTTCAGGTTAATTTTAGGTTTTAGGTAAGAATCACACTGAATACACTATTAAACAATAATTTTATTTCAATTTACGATTCCTACTAATATTATAAATGAAAAAGTTTGGATGTTTGTTACGCTTCAACCACTAGACGGATCGGAATGAAACTTGGCACACATATAGGTTAGGTCCTGGAAAAGGACATAGACTTCTTTTTAAACCCAAAAAAAATAAAATTCCTCGCGGGAATAACTATTATCGAACTTAAACTAACTATAACTACAGCTAACATAATAAGTAGCAAAGTACAATTAGGGAGTTAATTATGTAGTTCCACGCCGATAACCGAATTTAGGGCGAGCAGAGCCGCTGGCAAAATCTAGTCAATTATAAAAATATTTATAATAAAGTTGGTACTTTAAATACGTTAATTATTGACTTTACGTACAATTAAGTAGGTGAGATTAAATATTTTCTCAGATAGATAATAAATAGTTTCTGAATCAGTCGCTGCGTTTTATTCAGCGTCACGTAATTTTAAAAGTTAATTTTTGAACTATATTTCTGTGTTTGACGCTCGCAGTAAAAATCAGTTTAATTATTGTGGTGCTTTATTTTTCTGTAATACTACTTAATTGACAATTAAATCAAACTATTTTTATTTAATTGCCTCAAAGCTCTTTTAATTTAAATCGTTATTTTCGTACTAAGACTCAGAACTACACTAGGGTAGAAACAAGATGTGGTATAACAACTAAATCATATATAGATCATATATTCATTAGATGCAGCAAACAAGATGTTTTCACTGCTGCGCTCAGCACAGTACTAGCTGATCACAGAATGATTGTAATATCAGGCATCGAACCTAACAATTTACAGCGTGCTCCTTTTTACGTTACTGATATTAATTAAATAAAATCAAAACAGAAACTTGAAAAAAATAATTAGAAACAAGTAGACACCATGACCTGCCCTAAAACAATATATAACTTTATAAAGTCTAACATACTAAGCTGTCAGAAAAAAAGCGAATACACAAGAAAACAAACTAGAGGGAAGCGTGATAAAGAAAAATGGATCAATAAGAAAATAAATAGACTGTGCTTACTTAGAGATAAAACATATTCAAAATGGAAAAACGATCCGTCAAATGCAGTGCTAAAACTTGAGTATAACAAAATCCGAAACTTGACTAACAAAACTGTTCATTTCGCGAGCAATAAATTTTACTTATCTGAAATCTATAAATACAAAAATGACACAAAGAAACTATGGAACTTAATTAACAAAATAACTGGAAGAATTACAAAATCGATTGATGAAACTATTTTAAAAGCGTTTGATAAAAATAACATAGAGCTGAAACAGGTGGCAAATTATTTTGTTTACAATTTTAAGATAGCGGTTGATAACATTACTCCAATTTGTAGTGAAAAACTATTAAAAGATGAATCCTACCTTAAACTTGCCCATATATCTATAAACTTCAAAAAAGCAAACGCCAGATCGATAAATAATATTATTAAAAAAATGAGCATAAATAAAGCACCAGGATACGATCGCATAAAATCATCAGATGTAAAAACAATAAGTTATAAAATATCCTACGCGATATCAAAACTAATAAATACAAGTGTTCAAAAAGCTATTTGTCCGGATGACCTGAAAATCGGTATATTACGACCTATATACGAACAAGGAAATGACTCGGACTACAATAACTACCGGCCCATTACAATACTGCCACCTATCGACAAGACAGCGGAAAAATACATTTCTAACCTAATACACGACTTTTATCGAGAGAACCAAATACTATCTGTAAATCAGTTCGGATTTCAGTCAAATAAAAGTACAACCTTACTACTATCAAAGTTTACAGACGAAATAAATGATTACCTCAATCAAAAAAAACATGTTTTAATAGTTTTTATCGACTATAGTAAAGCCTTTAACACGCTTAAGCATCAAACCCTAATCAAAAAGTTGGATAATACTGGGGTTCGGGGTCCTTTGTTAGAGTGGAGTACGGATTACTTTACAAATCGGAAAAATACTGTCAAAATTCAAGGTTGTTATAGTGACACAGTACAGGTAGAAAAAGGAACAGCACAAGGATCTGTTTTAGGACCTTTGCATTACCTAGCCTACGTCAATGATCTAAATAACTTAATTAAACGGTGTACTATTAATCAATATGCTGACGATACATGTCTCATAGCTGCACACCAAAATATTACAATCGCGGCAAAAATGCTACAAGATGATATGTGTTTAATAAGTGACTGGTCTCATGACATGGGATTAGTTTTAAATAAACAAAAAACAAAACTACTGTACATCCATTCCTGTCATAACCATTCTACTTATAATCCAAGAATAATAGTCCATACTCACGACATGTGCACATAAAACTGTCAGTAATTGTCAATGCGAACCTTTAGAGCAAGTCGATAAACAAATGTACCTGGGTCTAGTAATAGATAACAGATTAAATTGGGGGGCGCACATTGAATTAATATGTAAAAAATTACGCGTATTACTTGCTAAGTTTTACATAATCAAATCAAAAATCCCTTACGCAGTTTTATTATCTATGTACAATGCGCTAGTAGAATCAGTTGTATCTTATGGACTGACAAGCTATGGACGAACCTTTAAAACCTACCTAAATCGAATATACAATTTGCAAGTTAGAATAGTAAAAATAATTGTAAGTAAAAAAATTAAAGAAAGAAATTACGACAGCGAAACTGCTCTCTTCAGCTACTGCAAACTACTTCCTATACACTAAAAAATCAACCACCAAATAGTAGTAGAAAATTTTAAATATATAGCAACATTACCTACAGTGCAATTTAAAATTGCTACTAGGCATAACAAAAACGAAATAAAGACTATTTATCTAAGAATTTTTATGGTGATAGAAGTATAAATAACTCTATAGCAAAAATAATTAATGATATACCTGAACATATAAAAAGCACACTAACCGGAAAAAATGTCAAATACAAGCTAAAAAATTTTTACCTCGAACAAATAAATAAAAACTTGCTCACAATGTGACATACGGACAGAATAACGAAAGCACGGACAGACTTGACGAAATGAAAAGGTTTTCCTTTTTGTTTTCACTATTTAGCTATGGAATCCTTATTGTGTAGTAAGAATTTAATACATTATTATGCATTAAAGAAAAATAAACAAATTACGTTCCTACCTATGAAATACATTACAATCCGCCTGCATATAAAATGATCCACTCTTAAGTCGTAAACAACCTTGTAACCGGTTTTCATAATCACATCAACCCCGCTAAAAGTGAATTCCGATGCTAGGAGTGATAAGTAATTTAGCTATGCATTTAGCGACAGCTAGCTGCTATTCAAATTCTGTAATGGGTAGGTTAGTCTTAGTTTTAAATATGTAAGATTTGTATAGTGAATATAGACCGTTGTAGTGTATTTTTCTCCACGAAAATATTGTTTTTTTTCTTAGCTATTTTTTATGGTTTTTGGTTTATTTATAGTTTTTGTTTTTAAAAAAGAAAAACAGTTTTTGGTGTTGGGTGTGACTGATCAGTATCGAGACAAATCCTTGCAAGGATTTTGTGATACTGTTTGCATAAATAATTTGTAAAAAATATGTTAAATATATAAATAAATAAATAAAAATAAATTAACTGACGTAGCAAGGTCGTAGCGCTGCTACAACATTGTAGCAACAGCGTAGAGGTCTACAAACCGCAATGCAAGGAGCGTGTTTCAACATTCCACATTAGTATAAACTCTTTGGCAGGAAATGAGGCTTATTTTCTGTCAGCCTTTATATATATCGTTATATATCGAATTCTAGTGTACGTGTGTTTGGAGTTGGTGCTGTAGGGGAACTACACACCCCACGCTAACCTTATGTGGATTGGAGAAATTATCGTATCCTTAAATTAAAGTTTGTGTTTACTTAGCACTTCGCCCTATTTCAGGGGCAGGCCCTTCGTTGGAGAAAAGGGGTTTGGGTTATAGTCCACTGCGCTGGCCCAGTGGCCACTCGACTGTCAGAGTTTTCAAGCCATTCATAAGGGCCTTGACTAGCGACTGCAATCACAATCAGACAACACACAGGTGCTACCCGAAGCACGGTTGAGCTCGGAAAAATGTACCACTAGGCGGTCAACCATCGGGGTACTGACCACACCCGACGTTGCTTAACTTTACTTATCGTTTCTGATAGACTAATGCGACTGTGCCACGAGCTCCTTAATATGCCTCGATGGGCCTTATGGCATATAAGCGCAATTTCTAATACAGAGAGTCTTTCAGGCCTCTGTAGCTTCTGGCAAAAATGGTATATTAACATGATCTTTGTGTAAAACTTGTTTACTAAGTGCTAAAGAGCTGTTAGCAGAAGAAAGAAAAGCTGGTAAAGCCACACTGGAAATTTTTCTTAAACCGATTCCGCCCAGAGAAATCGGTAAAGAAGCTTGAATCCAAGAAAAATAGGAAAAATATAAATTTAGAATTTGTTCTGCTGTATTTTTCAGGCAGGTATCAAACTAATTCAAAAATTCTGTGAACTGCCACATTGGACTAGTACGTAATAAATATGAAAATTTTGCAATAAATAAACAATATTTTAGAATTGTATATGCAATTTGAGAATTTAATAACTTTAATTTCTGAGAATGTTCCCCAAAGTTCTTAAGTTTTGTTTCTAAAAAACATTGTGTCGGACAACCGTCCGGAATCGTGACAACTTGTGCCTTTCACTTTTTATGTCTGTCTCTCTCGCTCTTAGGCGGGCTAACCATGCCGCGTGCCTCTCACTCGCTCTCATTGTGAGCGCATAACGTGAGCGGAGCGTAACGCAGTTTCTTGAAGTGTCACCCGGCAAACCAATTTATAAGACGTTGTCACGTCAAAATGGTTCTATACCTTCTGAAAATAAAGGAGATCTTAGTAGAAAAAGTGATTCCTTGGTTACAATTTTAATCTCTTGAGCAAAAACATTTAACTCATTAATAAAAAAATGAAGCTTTAACAAAAATAACAATATTTGAAATCTCTTTTCCGGAACAAAAATATCACTGGACCAAACATTTTTTTTTTTTCTAAACTGACATTGCAGTTGGCTGTTGCAGCCATTACTGCTTCACCGGACTTTATTTGGGCGAGTCTCTGAAGGAGCCCCAGCCCATATAGCGCCCAACGCTCAAGGGCTCCCCGCGGGGGGAGCCTCGGCTTGGGTTGTCGCTCTCGGGGGCGTCCGAAATCTCTGTGTAGGTCCGCATTGCGGACGTACCAAGAGGCTCCGGAGGCTGCTCTGAGAAAGCGGTTTTGGAGGGTTTGAAGTTTGTGGAGATTGCGCTTGGATAACGCAAAGACTACCCTAGCATAAGCTAGTATGGGGCGGATGCAAGTTGTGTAAAGATTTAGCTTATTTCTAAGCGACATCTCACTGTACTTGCCTATCATGAGATAAAGACGACCGAGGACAAAAGCGGCTCGGTCTATAACTATTTTGGGTGATCGCGGAAGTTCAAACACCTATCCAGGGTCACACCGAGATATTTGGTCTTGTTTTGCCAGGGAATGGCACGACCGAAAGTTGAGAGGGTAGATGGCCGCGCGGGGCGGCCAGAGGTAAAGAGAACGGCAGAGCTTTTGTCGGGATCCACCTCAATTCTCCATTTCCGAAACCATTCGCCTAGGGCGGTGATAGCGGGTTGGAATCTCTTAGTGATTCGACTCACTTGCCTATCGGTGGTATAAATAGCGGTATCGTCCGCGAAGAGGGCTAATTGGGTACCCATCGTTTTAGGGATGTCGTTAGTGTACAGAAGGTACAAGATAGGGGCGAGCACGGACCCTTGCGGTACTTCTGCTTCTATGGGACGGGGAGAAGAGAGAGTGCCTTCTACTTTGTAGCGAAAGCTACGATTCGACAAAAAGTCTCGTATGATGAGCACGAGACGGTCTGGCAACTGAAAGTTGTACAGTTTAAAAATTAAACCGTTGTGCCAGACTTTGTCGAAGGCTTTCGCTACATCGAAGAAGACGGCGCCCGTGTGACGGGGCTTACCTAATACTGGTTGAAAGCCAGTGAGAATATGTTCCGTGATGCGGAGGACTTGATGGACGCATGAGTGTTTGGCACGGAAGCCGAACTGTTCGTCTATTAAAATGCCTCTGGAGACTATAGCGTTCCGTAGGCGAGCGAGGAGGAGACGTTCGTAGAGTTTACCAAGGGCCTTTAGTAAACTTATGGGGCGGTAGGAGGACGGCTCAGTACGAGCTTTGCCTGGCTTGTGAATGCCTATAACAATTGCATCTTTCCATTGAGAAGGAAAGGTGCAATTTTCGATAGCAGCGTTGAAAATCGCTACTAGAAGGCAGAGAAGGGGAAGAGTGAGGCGCTTTAGGATATCGTTAGAGATACCGTCCGCACCGGGGGCTTTACGGGGGCGTAGGTCTTTGATGACCTGTTTGACTTCGTCGACAGTGACTGGGGGCAGGGGGTCTTGTGGAGGCAAAGAAGTTCTGCGCTCCACTTCACCGTCTACCACACGCACGTGGTCGGGATCGAACGGCTGTGTGCTTAAGGCACATTGGGCTTGGAGGCTAGACGCAAGGCAATCCGCTTTTTCGTCGTCATCGAATGCGGGAACGTTGTTGGGACGTGTTAACGGAGGGAGAGAGTTGGCGGTGTCTGATTTTAAAGCTCTGGCTAAGTGCCAATAAGCTTGGTGAGAAGGAGAAATATTCTCCATCAGATCACCGAAACGTGATGTGCTGAGGCAGGATTAGGTGGTGATAATCACCAACCGGCACCTGTCTTGAGCACTCGCCAACGGTGGGACCAAACATTGATGGATTTATATACATCAGTAATAAGAGAGTCCGTAATGGATGCCCGTTAAGACCCTTGTTAATCAAATAGCAGTAGTAAATATCACAGAAAATATAATAATATACTAATAGTAAATATTTTAAATATAAATAAATAGTCAGTGAATTAGGAGCTTGGTTCCAAAAAACTTTACAAATCCATTTTAAGCTGTTTATATTTTCTGCATTCAAATAACGTATTCAATATTAGTTTAGACTAGAGACATATTTTTATATTCCGATATCTTCTGAAAGATGAGAAACTTTCAACAACATAACAAAAAGTTTGAGTATCTATATAGTGTTCAAACTTCAAGCGAAAGAATCGCAAGATTAATCGCTTAATCTCTACTTAATCGCGAGTAATGCGAAACTTTTGAATTTTATACAAAAATATAACAGTTTTGTTTGATTGTCAATATAAATATTAAAGTTGAAAAAGATTTTTTATTATCATAGTAAAAAAATATTCTGTGAGAATGACGACCCCGTAACACCCGCCCCGGTATATATGTGATAATTGGGTGTAAATGACATCGTGATTAAAACTGATACCATTCAGTACATGACTCTAAACCCCAGCATTTAAATTTGAGACAGTTTTTTCATTAAGTCCATTTTTCAATCAATTTGTCTTACTGATGACTTTATAAAATGACTATTACCGTGTTTTTTAACTAATTTTCTGATAAAAAATACAAAAAAATACTTTTCGTTTTTTAGGGTTCCGTACCAAGGGTTTAAGGTGGGCTCTTATACAACAAACGTGATTTTTTACGAAATTTGAATGGTACAAAACCCTGACTCGCACTTAGCCGATTTTTATTACTTTTTTGTAAAAACGAGGTGAACCAAAACATTTTTATTTGTATGTTCACTACTTACTTTTCTAAATACATACACAAATACAGTCATTTTATACTGCTTTCAAAAATAAAAACCTAAAAATAAAATGAAAAAAAAACGATAGTTATGTATAAACTCTATGGTATAAATTTTTGATAAGGTGCCACTTAAATACGGTATAAGTAAAAAAAAACATTTAATTTACAAAAAAGCTTACATAGCACTACTCGCCCTCCTATGCAGCAGTTGAAGCAAGCTGCCTTCTGCTGAAGAGCAGAGACTCTTGGAACGAGCCCGTCTCTCAGCCTCCACTAGTCTGGTATCAGTTCTCTCTCCTCCTTCACCTCCCCGCCATTTGGTCACCAGCGACTCCAAGCACAGCATCGTACCAATATCACACACCATTTGAATCTTTTGCACTAATGCGACGCAATCAATGCCATCGTCGTCAAACTATGGTTCACAGCGCTCTGAATCTAAAAAATTCGTATCCTGCATGCACCTATCAAACACGATTTGTTCATATAATTAGAATTTTACCCAAAAAACCCTTAACAGAAGTTGATGGCTTATTTTTTATCATTTATTTATTTAATTAAAAATAATGGTTTTTGCACGGTTTTTTCCGAACAATTAATTTTTTGTTAATAAAGACTAACAAGATAGGTATCTGCAGTTAAGTTTGTTATTTAGTATTTTGTAATTAATGTACATTATAAGTTTTCTTTACCGCCGGTTATGTTGTATTTAAATATTATATCAAGCAAGCACTAACTTTTTAACAATTCAGTAGCTCACTAAAAAAGAGGATAATTAAATGTTTCTCAATTCGTAATATCAAACTGTAAAATAGGTTTTTTCAACCATATTTTTCTATTTATTGTTTTGTTATTAAAACCACAAAATTTTCACCAGAACTGACGGCATTGTATGCAGCCAACACCGCAAACACCACTAATTAGGACAAAGTTGTAAACTCCGGCACTAAACTTTGACTACATAATTAGTATTCACAAGGCTATTTTAGACGCGGCTAAGTTTATAATAATTTTAAATACTTTATAATAAGTATAACTCGTGTTTGTTTACAGATTTTTTTCGAGGCTGATTAATTCAATGGCGTTCGATGGTGAGATGGGAATGCGTCACGCAGCTCCGGCGGACGTTTCACGACTAAGATTTTCAGGAAAGTTGACTCTTTGCATTTTATATTGCAACTTCCAACAATACAAAAATTGATAATTAATTTATTGAATAATAAAACTTTACACATACTGAAACAATACAAGTTTTTGTGAATATAGTTAAACGTAAAGGAAGTTAATTTTTTTTTAAAAGCAATAGGTTTGTAATATCAGAAGTTTTTCAATACCGGAACTGAGTTTCGACATTTAAGTCCCAATCTCGGAATTTATAAAAAAACTGTTTTGTTACATTTGCATTATTATTGATAGCGGAAGATGAATTTGTAAGCTTGATTACTATAAGAAACTAGTCTATTTTTAAAAGTACGCGACTAATAAATTTTTAATTAAGGCAAAAAAGAAGAATGGTTTTAACTCAAAATGAAAAAATTATATTTAATAAATTCAAACCTAAAAATACTTCGAAATAAGCTTTCATTTATAAACATTTAAACTCACAAGGAAATCTCAATACTGTGGTTAAACTGTTTGGTTTATCAAGGTAAATAGTCAAGCTTCAAGAAAACCCCAAACTTAGTCTCTGATCATACACGATGGGGCTATCTTGTTTATGCTTACCTTCCGGCTTTATCATCAGACCCTGGGTAGCATCTAAAAGTATAGCATTTTTCAAGACAAATTGAACGATTACTAACACAACGGTATTTGCTTGTGCATTTGAATAGTTACTATCGCCACCTTTTGGTTTTCATCATCAGACCCTGACCTCCACCAAATCTATTATACTAGTCGAGACAAAAGTACAGGATTACGCCGTGTAATTGAAAATTTCCTATGCCCGCCTTCAGGCTCAATCAACAAACCAGCTCTATGGTACCATATTATTATTGTCCACGAGATCACATAGCTGAGTCAAATTTCAGCTCAAAAGGATACCAGTAAGTGCTTGAAAAATGGATAACTAATTTAAAATGACGCAAACATACGAATGTATCTAGTTAAAATAAAACTTTTAAGAAATAGATATATACGTAAATCTGATTTTGTATTTTTTATTTATATATGTAAAAGAACCAAAACACAAATGTTTTAAAATATTTTATTTGAACATAATCTATACATATTATGAAACTCAACGTCTATATGACTGTCCGTTTATGTTTTTTTACCACTTATCCAATTTACATGTATATTTTTTTAATTAATAGCTATTTCGTTATAAATTTTGCTACATAAAGTAAACTACAAAAAAAAAGAGACGTTACTGGTAAATCAAAACGGAAAAAAGAAGCTTTTATAAATTATTATTTATTGCTTTTGCCCTCGGTTCCATCCGCCCTAAATTCTGTAATTGGTATAGGATTTCAAGGGCAACTCCTCATTATAGTTGTAAAACCGACTCACACTTGCCGTTTTCAAGTAGCCTTTGTCCTTTCTCGGGATTTAATCTATCTCCATGCCAAATTTCATCTTAATCGGTACAGCAGTTTAAGCGTGAAGAGGTAACAGACAGACAGACATATAGACATACAGAGTTACTTTCGCATTTATAATACAGGTATGGATTTATTTGTCTAGCAAGATATTGTGAGACAGTGACACTATTTAGGTGTTGGCCACAAACAGAACTGGTACAAGAACGGTTCAAGTAAACTTTTTTACGATAGAAAACTTTACTCATCTATACTAAAAATTAAGATGTTAGGTATGTGACATATATATATATATGTGTGTGTGTGTGTGTGTGCATATATATACTTATATATTATTTATGTTCGTATTTTTATGTATCTATAAGTATAACGTTGTATTATATTTAAATATATTTTCTATGTGTCTATGTATATGTTTTTTTTTTGACAAACAATATAATATTACATTTAAATTAAATTTTTACACCGCCAACAGTTTCTCTGTTTAGACCTATAGTTGGCTGGTAGAAAATCCTATATAGCATTAAGCCCGCCATGTACAGCAATGTCTTCAGAAGTGTAAAATAAATAAATAAATAATATTATAAATGCGACAGTAACTCTGTCTGTCTGTCCGACTGTAACCTCTTCATGCTGAAACCACTGAGCCGATTTAGATGGAATTTGGTATGGAGATAGTTTAGTTTAGTTAGGTAGAAGGACATAGGATAGTTTTTATCCCCAAAAATATAAAAGTTCCCACGGGAATAACTATAACCGTGCTTGAATGAACTATAGCTACAGCTATTACTTGCAATTGCATACTACATTCAAAAAGGTTGTACTTGGTATAAAAAGAAATTCAAACGTTTGTAAGAGTTACACAAAGCGTCAATGTTATCTGTTCTTTAACATAGGACTGAACTATTGACCTTGACTGTAACATTTATTACAGCAGAAAATGGAACATACTTGTATGTAAATCCACCTTAATCCAGATACACTGTATCTCAGTGCTCACCACAAGGTCTGTCACGCAGGAGTTAAGTGGCTGGTAAAAAGAGGTTAAGCCCTCCATATCATGTGAGTAGCACAAGTCATATTTGTTTGTTAATAAAGGTTTTGACCTTTGACCTTTTTTGAGGCCTATATCTCGCAAAATATACATTAGAGAAAAAAAAAACTTAATAACTTTAAATACCTTTTTAATGATCTAATTCTATGGGGTATCCGAAAAAAACTTTTCCTCACTTAAATGTATAAAAACTATATTTTTTTTCCAATTACATTACAAAGCTATATGGCGGAAAATAGCAAAGCAATCATAGTTTACAATTATTATTTTAAAAATTGAACATGTAGCTAAATGGTCTGCCAGTAAGTCCGGTTTAGGGCCTTATTTTTTACTTTTTAGTAAAGTAAGTATTAGTTTATTTTTTAATTTTTAGTTGCCCTTTTAAATTCCATTTTTCTGTTGGTCCTTAAAGTCAATATAAAAGAAACTTACAACTTTGTTTAATTGTTCTTCAAGTCAAGTCAAGCTGACGAATGATAACAAAGAAAGGATAGGAAACTACAATTGATCAGTTTTTAAGAATAATACTAATTATAATATACTTTATTGCACCAACATAATTTTACAAAAATAAGTTTATAAAATACAGTTATTAAGAAGTATAAATATCATACAATAACGAATATAGTATAAATAAATACACATACATAACATATATGAATAATGTATATATAAATATAATGTGTATATTAACCACATACATACGGAATCTTAAATACAAATGATTGAAAATACAAGACGAAACTATAAGCGTTCAAAATCCTTTAACATTTGCCTACGTTGGTATAAAGGCACATACGTCTGCCGCTTAAGGACAGATATGACGAAACTGTTATACATGGCTAACGTTTTTTAAAATTTGCGAATGGAAGAACGGATGGACATGAACAAAACCTTTTTTGCCATGCGATTACGTTAGATTAACTACATAACATTCGGTTTTAACAACGAAACCCTTAAAATTAAAACCCTTAAAATTATAATTTTTATTTTTAGTATTCGCGATTATGAGTAGTACAGGGAGGTTGGATATGGAATTTTAATTCTATGACAGATTGCGATGCCAAATGTACTACGTCAAAAAAGTAAATAAACAAACATATTATTTCTTGACAATGTCAAAGACATGTCTTGTGACATATTTGAGTGTTAAGCGCGAATCGTGTGTAAAGGTTTTCACTTCTGCCGGCACTCCCGGAGTGCAATGCAACTCTTTGTTTTTTTTGTACGAAGTTTGGTTAGCTATATTATTATTATCTGCCAGATTTTTAATATATTACCTATTTCCCGCGAACGCTCGGGTTGTGGAATAAGCTCTCTGCTAAGGTTTTCTGTAAGTACAACAGTATGGGGTTCTTCAAGAAAGAAGTTATTTGATTTGAAGGGTCGGCAACGCGCGAATGATACCCCTGGTGTTGCAAGCTACGGCTATAGGCTACGGTGACCGCTTGCCATCAGGCGGACCGGAAGCTTGTTCGCCACTTAAGTGGAATACAAAAACCAAAAAAAATATATGATTATTGATATAATTATGTAAAATATATATGGGCGCGACAAAGGCAAAGGCCAGAAACTAATAAAGTATTATATAGTCTGTGACCAGGTTATAGGTTATAATTTAATGTAAGTGACTGCAAATTTAGCTAATAAAAAGTTTTAGTGAATTTGAAGGCCAATAATCCCTGTCAAATTGAGTATAAAATTAAAATTTAAAGCGCGCAGCAAATCTGATGCGTAACGATTTTGAATACGCACTGCTACAAGTCGGGCCGCATAGCATCCGGCCTGTAGAGTTGAAAACTAGAGTGCCTGTCATATAAGTTTGCACATAAGTATTCAACTGCAGATCGATATTATTGTGTTAGTCTCATTCACAGAGGTGCCTCCGCCACGCAGAAACTTACATGGCTAGTCTAGACGTAGAGACCAGAAGAAGCTCGTCTAAATATTCAAAATGATACAATTTGTAAACTTTCTCACCTAACTCTGGTTTTCTTGGACCAATCCTTACTAAATTAAGTACGTTAATCCTTCTTATACGTTAAACAATTACAAATCGGTTTTTTTTAAAAATATAATCAATTTGAGAACCTCATCCATTTTGAAGTCCGTTAAAAAAAATGTCAGACTGCTTGCGCAAACCCTAAACACCTTTTATATAATCTCTTTGAACCTTATGTTCATAAAAAACTTTTTCACATTTATGTTAAAAGCTCTAAACTTTTTTTTTTAAAAAAAAGAGGAAAAGATGTTGTTAACATTAAGAGGTCCACATAATGTATAACTACGTTTTTAGTTAAATTTTTACGTCATACGATTTTCGAGAGAAATGTACGAGCACGTGACAGACAGACCACTTAGTGTTCTTTATGCTTTCCGTTTTTTTCTTTTGATACGATCAAACATCGCGTCTCCTTCGAAAGATTTTAAACCGTGGTCACACAAGGACTAGTCAGATTTGTTTGTTCGTTTTTTACATTAAAATTGCAAAATTTAATGTTACATTGTTTTGTCAGGGGCCGAATACAGGTCAAGTCGTTGCACGCTTTATACACTATTCTTGCCAAAAGACGTGCGAAGAAATTCGGTTCAAGAAATAATTTGGACAAACAAGTAACAAAGAATATTTTTTGTTTCAAATCAATTGTTCGTGACAGATAGTTTCTTTGTAACTAAGAATTTAAGTAAATTTTTACAGTTCCGTACTTCAAAAGGGAAAAATTAACCATTTAAGATTATTCAGTAGTCATATTTCCTTTTATCATTGTTATTGGGGAGAGTATCCTATATTGGACAGATTTTGACTTAACAGCATAAAATTATCACTAAATCCTTTCCTGAAAGAAAAAAAAACTAATTTATATGTTAGCTAGGTATTTGACTCGTACCTACAATATATTAAAACAATGAACGTTGTAGTTAATTCAGTTCAATTAAATTCTTTATTCAGTAACAAAGTTCAGTTAAGTTGTAACAAGTAATAAAAACAATCTACTAAAAGTCATCCCACGGTCCAATTTACGCAACCGGTATCTTGAATTATACCACAAGCGCAGACAATGTTTAATAAAAAACGTAGTGATTATATTCTCTTTTGTTTAATACTTTACTAGTAGGTACCACAATTTGTGCTATACGAATGTTAATGTATTAAATGTTTGATCAAGGCTGAAATCCCTACTTCCATAATAATATTATAAATGCGAAAGAAACGCTGAAACCACTAAACCGATTTAGATGAAATATGGTATGGAGATAGTTAAAGTCCCGGTTCCCCGGGACATAGGATAGTTTTTATCCCGAAAAAAAATCAAAAATTTCCCGCGGGTATAACTAAAGCCGAGCTTAAATAAACTATAGCTGCAGCTATAGCAAACTTCATAAGTATAATTTAAGGAGTTGACCTAAGAATCCCACGCCGATAACCGAATTTATGGCGCGGGTGGAGCCGCTGAGAAAAGCTAGTAATAAATAATTTAAGTTACAGAATTTAAAAAAAAAAAAACATTTCTATACCTTACACAAATCTCTCCCTAACACAAATTTAATATATTTATAAAACAATAATCAGAAACAGGTATCAGGATTTGTGGGACAGGTCTCATCTGTCTAATACACTGGAGTCCACTTTTATTGAAATAGTGTTTGTCATATCCATAGGTTTCGAGTTCTGTCCTATGGACTGCGCAATAGCCTCACAAAATTGGCCACATTTTATAAAGTGACAAAGTTAACCTGTGGATTGTTTTCTCTTAGACAAGACACCACAGTTTCGCTTCGTCTCTGTCAGTCTTATGCGATCATTTTTTTTTCATATCTGGCTAGGAAATGCGCTGTCCAGTTCTCTATGTCTATGTCTATTACATGAAGCACAAACATTTTCTTTGTACTCTGTATCTTCGTCATCATACATCTGTATTCTGTACCGCTGGAAACAAAACTTTCGTTTCGCAGACTTCCTCACTACCTTTATTTTCTGTAGTTTTTTTTTTATTTCAAATTGATGTTGAGCTTTTTGGGAGCTTTGTATTGATTTTGTTTATTTAATTTTTTTATATAGGCTCCTAGCATACAAATCAATAGCACATTATGAATTTTCCGATGCACTGATATTGCCAGTGCATAATAAAAGTCTCGTTTAGTACCAAAATACACAGATGGTACAATTTATGAGCCGGTCCAATATTGGTTACTCTCCCCTACTACTGTCTAGATTTTTGTAATTAATCCATACTAATATTATTAATGCGAGAGGAACTCTGACTGTCTATCTATCTGTTTGTCTGTTTGTCTGTTACCTCTTCAGTCTTAAACCACTGTACGGATTAGAATGAAATTTGATATGGAGAAAGTCTCAGTCCCGAGAAAGGACATAGGCTACTTGAAAACATAAAGTGTGAGTCGGTTTTTTTTCTATAATACTTAATAGTATGTCATATGTTATAAAACAACTATATGGCAGGGGGAGTCAGGGGAGGGAACTTGAGTAACAAAATTTAGTACTTTAAAGCTTAATATTTTGCAAACAGATCACTGATTCTAGATTCAGTAAAGATGTCTAAAACCTGCCGCCCAGGACCGAAAGGGTAAAAACCTCGGACTTTTAGCTGTGTTGAAAAATATATTTTACTCTCTACTTGATTGAAAAAAACATGGAATTTTAAGTCTTTTTTCGCATAAAATAGGGTGTTTTACTCGTTATAGCGAGGTCTTTGTGAGTAATAGAGTAGTTGGCAGAGTATGTTTTTTTTAACTGAGGTAAAGCTCTATGAAATAGCTCCATTAAGCCAGCCAGTAAGTTCGTACAATTCGCGCTTGTTCCAAATTCAAAATGTTTTTATTCACTCAGTGAGTAAAAGTGAGTTTTATTCACTGTTGTCTTTTTCGAGTGGCAATAGTAAGAATAGTTATTTGCTATACAATTGAGTAAAAGCGTTTTTTGGTAGCAGTGCCGATTTTAAATTCTGAGCTAGCGAAGTAGGCAAGAATTAAAAAAAAAAAATATAGATTACTGAGCATAGCGAGGGATTTAAAGGCACGAGACCGAAAACATGTGCTCACGCGTCCAACATACAACTTTTTACCTCTACCAGCGAGAAAAATATATACTTTGTTTTTTTTTTTAAATTGAGGTTGCGTTCGGAATTGTACCTACTACAACCCCTGTCATTGCTATCAAAACAACGTATGATATTTTTTAAGTTAGCTGTATAAACTTTTAATAATACTAATAATTTATAATAACTCACTTAACAACGAAAAAATGCTATGGTGTTATATTCTTAATTAAAATCTTGTCTATAATATATATATAATTAAAATCTAATCTTAAGAATTCTAATAACAATCTAGTTATATTTATCGGTCTAGTTTTATAGCTTTCAGAACTCTTTTTTTATTAAATAAAAAGTTATAAAAAATATTTTAAGTAGTGACGAGACTGTTTCAAAATTCAATGAATTCCTTTCTTTTATCCACTTCTGTGTCAATGCGCATTATTGGCAAAGATGCAAAAAAAACTGAGCTATTTTCAGTAATTCTGAATATCATAAGGCTTTTGGTGTTCTAAAGAATCGCAACCATAGTTGATTTGCATTTAAGAGTTTATCTTCTTCGCTGAGATTTAGACAAAAAGATTTTAAACCCACTCATCTATCAATTTTGAGTCGTCAAAATGATGGTCTTCTCTTTAAAAAAAAAAACGATAGTGACTTCGATGACAGCCCATAGAGTATTTTCATATAAACTCGGCAAATACATCTAGTTAAATTTATCAAATTGTTTAAAAGGCTAAATCCAACCTTCAATGTACGTTTTCATTTAAAAAAAAAAGTTTTTGAACTCATGTTTTTTTGTTCTCGTCGTTTCTGTTTAAAATGCTTCTAACACTTAAGGGCACAAAGCTTTCTTTGATTCTGTCGTCTAGGATTTTTTTATTAGAGCCGAGAATGTTTTGGGTTTTAAGCACAAAATTGTCGCTTTTTCCTAATTTTTCGATTTTACTGTGCATAATTTGCATAATGGAGTGGTTGAGAAGCAAATAAGCCTCTGACAGCGGGTTTTGGAAAAATATTACGAAGGGTGGTCTTTGAATAGTTTTGAAGTAGTTGCAAAATAAGTTTTCCATGTTAAAAAGAGGAAAATATGACTGGCAGGCTTTCTGTAACATTTGTTCGTAAAATATTTTAATCGCAAACTATTTTATATAAAAAAAAGAATTAGTGATAATATAAAATTATTTTAGCAAAATTAACGTTCTCTTAAAAAAAACAAATGCGTGTCGAAATACAAATGTAAGTATGACAATTTTTTTTTCATAAAAACCCTTTTTTGAAAACTTCAGAGCTTTAAAGTGACTGAAATCGGATAATAAATCATTCAGATACTAGCTGCTGCCCGCGACGTCGTCTGCGTAAACGCTATACTATAACATCACTTTTTGTGAACGAAACCATAGCGCGATCCAATCCTACGCCAACGCCATCTAGTTAGCAAATAGGAAACATTTGGATATGGTTAAAACTTATAACACATCTAAGTTTACACGATTTTTAATATAAAATAAATGGCTATGTGTGAGTAGAATAATTAATAATTAAGAAGCAAAGTCAAATATGCGTCGTTAGATTACACGTTGTTACAGAATGCGTTGAAGAAATAAAGGTTCACTGCTCGTTCCCTGAAGGTGATAGCGTGATAATATGTAGCCTATATGTAGACCCGACTTCTTAATAATATTCGTGCCAAATTTGAAATAAATCCATGCAGTACTTTTTGAGTTTATGCCGAACATACATATAGACAAACATAGAAAAATTCTAAAAACTATATTTTTGGCTTCGGTATCGATTGTAGAACACACCCCAAGTATTCTTTTAAAAAAATATTCAAAGTACAGTTTTGACTTTCCTCCCATTTTATTATATGCATAGATTACCTATTATTCTCAATCTACGGAGTAATACACGGACTTACACAGATTTAGGTTGGTATGTAGATACAGGTATAAGTTAACTGGCAGTCTTCTAATATTACAAGTAGATAAAAAAATAGTGTCGCAGATTCTTCTTCTGTGCATAGGTAAGTACCTACATATAAACGTAATACGAAGGTAACACATCAATAGGTAACATGACGTAAAATCGTGATGAAGGTATGTATGTATGTAAATATATACCCTATGCACTTTACCTATGAAAAAGTCAAGCACATAATATTAATTTTCCTAAACTGGTATAATAATAAAGTAGTTTCTTGTCCCTTTTGCAAAATAAAAACTGTCTCAAGCTGTTTTTCTTGGTGAAAATGTATTATTTTTTTAAAGACTATCGCTGCCATCTGTTAGTCATTCGGCGAAACATGTAGTAAGTTTGTAAAACCAAGAAATTCAATGCAATGGTTCTCCAGTTTACATTGTGTTTCAATAAAACGCTACTAGATGGCGCTGTCTGAAACTAGTGGTATTTCATAAAATGCGTTCATAACCTACACCAAATTTCTAGTAACAGTTTTGAGCGTTTCTTATTGTAAATCATTCACCTAATCAAATGATTAAACAAAATACTCTATCTACAAACATAGCTGTTAATAGCTCATGAAGATATTAGATACGCTACGTTGGGAGTACGCCTATTTTATTAACTAAGGTAACAGTTAGAATTATGTAAGCAGTAAAAGTACCAACGCAATTTTTAGAACGGAAGCAATCGTGTTTGTAAACAAAAAAAATGTTTTAATTTTAGATCTATCATTTTTTTTATGTGTATTTCTTTGGCAGCAATACTTTAAATTTTACTTCATGTTGTAATTAATAAGAATTTTATACATGAAGTAAAATAAAGCTTAAGGCGTAGTACTTACATGCTTGGCCGTCCATAAAGAGAAGAGCTCCTGTAATAGGTTTTGTATTGTTTTAAATTGGCACTATTTAACTTATTTTGAATTTTTAAAGTAGGTCTTCTAGGGCTACTGGTTGATTTAACACTGTACATCTTTTTGTAAAGCTTTTGTTCTGTTCACACTTCTATTGAGATATCTATTAAGTATACTTATTTAGTTTTATTTTTATTTATTTTTATTGTTTTCAGATAAAATATGTCTACCACTGAACTTGAAAATGAGGAATCTGACAGCGCATTTGCATTTGAGACGGACCACCTTGCATTGCGAGGAAACAAAGATTATTGTGATCTATTAAAATACATAGTAGAGTTAGAAAGTCAAAAAATAAAGGCTTTAAAAGATATAGAAGAATTGGCTGATGCTAAAACAAAGGCATTAGAAGAGCCATTGCAGTTTATTCAGGATCTACAATCAAGTTCTGTAAGCTTTCCTGCAAGGCAAATTGTCCCCGATTTACCAGACATAGATTGGGATCAATATGGGATTGATGCTAAACTTGATGGTGATGATCAAAGAGATAAAAAGCCCAACAAAGATGACTTGGATGTCAGTACTAAAGTCAGAGGGCGCAAATTCACTGACAACAAACCTGAAACATTTAACCAGTTGTGGTCATGCGAAGAGCAAAAACGATTAGAAGAATTACTTGAGGAATATCCTGAAGAGGCAATAGAGGCACGACGATATAAGAAGATAGCTGAAGCCCTTGGTACTAGGACTCCATTACAAGTTATGAGTAGAATACAGAAATATTTTGCCAAATTAGCCCAAGCTGGTTTGCCGATTCCTGGCCGTATACCAAAACGTATGGGACGTGAGAAAAACAAAGCAATAATGTTGAAAAAATCCACATTCTTTCCTCAGCTCCATGTACCTGTAAAAATGGAAGATCCAAATGATGGTGGTGATGGAAGTGCAAGCACTTCGAGTCTCGAAACAAAAACTGGGGACAAGTTCATGCTGGAAATGTTAAAAGCTGCCAGAGAACAACGGTTGCTGGATGAGTCCTTACCAGTATATCAGACAAAGACTAGATGTGTTGGTTGCCAGACAACTGGATTTCTGGGTGCAAGGTGGACCGATAATGCAGGCACAGACTATTGCACAGACTGCATTGTGAAACTTCTGCCTTCTGAAAAATTGATACCTGTTCGGCAACCTATTTAGATTTCACTGACACAATCAAAACAGAAAACTTAGTTGTTATATTATTGTTTTATATTACAAAATAAGAATAAAAATATTTTAAAATTTTACTTTCTAAGGAGGTTCTTTCAGTTATAATTTTCTTTTAGCACTTTTGTTGTTCCACAAACAATTTTTTTATATTAAATCAGTATGTTCATAAACTATCTTATACTAATACAGTATCTCTTTTGATTTAATAACTGTAGGAACTCGTTAAGTTTTCA
Organism: Apoda limacodes; assembly: GCA_946406115.1. Lineage (NCBI taxonomy): Eukaryota > Metazoa > Arthropoda > Insecta > Lepidoptera > Limacodidae > Apoda > Apoda limacodes. The sequence goes on from OX291546.1 coordinate 8,637,890, forward strand.
ATACACCACTGCGGTAGTGGCGTGGACAGGCTGAGCTGTAAAAAGTTACTGACCTGGAACAGTGAACACAATATGCGCTCTTACTTTCTTCACTATAGCTATACATGTTTTGATTGGCTAGTTTACCTGACTAGAAAACTTATTAAGGAAAAACAAAGGTAATTTTTTTTCACTTATATGTTGTGTTCTATATACGGTTTGTTCATTAATTAAATTTTTCATAAATTTACATATACATTTATTATAAATGGGAAAGTGTATGTGTGTGTCTGTTGGTTTGTCCGTCTTTCACGGCAAAACGGAGCGACGAATTGACGTTATTTTTTAGGTGGAGATAGTGGAAGGGATGGAGAGTGACATGCTACTTTTTGTCTCTAACCCTCCCACTTTCCTAAAATGGGCGGTGGAAGTTTGTATGGGGCATTCCGCAATTTTCAAGGTAGAAAGCAAAAATTGGTATGCGGACTAAATCGTGCATAATTTTTTTTTGGAAATCTGTCTCTAACCCCTCAATTTATATTATAAAGGCTTCTTCACGCTCAAACGGCTGGACCAATTTTAATAAAATTTGGCAAGGAGTCAGGTGATACCCTGGATAAATATATATGCTATTTTATCCTAAAAATTATAGTGTTTTCGTGGATGAGCAAGGAATCAGATATGTCTCGATAACTGAATTTAGCGCGGGTGGAACCGCGGGCACAGCTAATAGGTAATAAAAATGGATGAAAAAATGTTGTACTGACTGCCCTTTGTGATATCTTCCGAAACTCCCGATCTACCTGTCCGCGACGTAGGTATGCATGCAAGAGTACGGTCCTTCTGTACCTAGGTACCTACTTATTTTGTTTTTGTGCCCTGAGACCCAACCATCCACACAGAGCAGTTCACACGGCATCCTGACGTGGCTAGGAGCGGGGGCCGTGTTGCTCTATGTAAAACCAACTCGTAGATCGATACTTGTGAGATTGGTCCCGTAGGTTATACTAGATTTAGCGTGTGCGCTAATTTCTACTCGTATGAAGTGTCGGATTCTTTTTTATTCTACAAGCAGGCATGATTAAGTGATTTTACGCGTGTAAGTGCTTACTTTAAACGCATTTAATGTCACTATTTTAAGCAATTAGTACAACAAACATTCTAAAGCCTGTATCTAAACTCACCTAGGTCCACATTTGTGTTGAGACACTGAAAATAATATTTGTCAATTACTTTTTTAGAAAAACAAATTGTCTATCAGAAGCTACTATGGTTTTAACTATTTCATAGTTAGGTCGATAGGGACTCCATTAATGTAGGGTTCCTACGGGAACTCCTTGAATCCTTGATTTACCGGGATTCATAGTTATTATGTTATTCTCTGTCCCTCCAGCTAGCTATACCTCTGTCAAAGTATCCCCTGTGCTGAAGTTTCTCCGTCGTTGCAATGTAAAGGACTTTTGCTCTAAGGCTTCGCAACTCTTGATTTTTGAAAATAAGTATCAAAAAATACCGAAACAAGTGTTTGATGATTATTTCTGTAAGAGAATATACGTAGCTTTCGAAATGAGTACTTAGGTTAGGTAGATACTCGGTAGGTACCTTTTGGCCCGAACACCTTAAATGCCCAAATAAAACTGTCGCTGTTGTCAAAGGTAAATGTATTTTTAATAATGTTATTAAATATTTTTGGCTATGCTTAGTTTGCAACCAAAATTCCAAATACCTACCAATTTTCATGGATTTAACTTAAACAAAGTAACGGATTTTCGTACAAATTTGCAACCCCTATTTTAATTTTTTTAAGTGATAAATGTCACAGGTTTTGTCTTTTTTTTTTACTTTTGTCCGTCTTCACAAGTCCTATTAAATTAAAACTATAATTTGAACAAAAAACCTATATTTAAAAAAGGTATGCCAAATCCGGCCATACCAGCCTCATTATCTACCCCTCCCTCTTATCGTCTAATGAGTTCCGACTACTTTCGACACATGTGCAAGTATTAGCTAATGACGGAGGGTCGTTAGTGGCTTTACTCGACTACACCTGACACCAAAGAGAACATAATCACTACGTTCGCTTCCTGACTTAACTCACTGTCGCTGCCCAGAGAATACGACTGGAGGTGCCTCATAGCGTGCGTGCTCCATACAAACTAATTTCTCACTTGTTTTTTACATTTGCAAACACAGAAATTTTGTAGACATGATCCTAAGAATATATATATATTTATATATATCTGTGGTTTTCCACAATCCCAAACATGTTTTCATTAAATTTTAATCTAATTTGAGACCATCGAATTTAAAACCTTGTAGTAGAAATTAAAATAAATAACTTTAAGTATAAAATAGAAATTATAAATTAGGTTAAATTAAATTTAAAAAAATTTAGTTGCTAGTGTTTCATTACAAACAGACATGATAGGCAGGCAGACGGACATTAAACTGATCCTATAAGGGGTTCCTTTTTCCTTTTGAGGGTACGGAGCCCTAAAAGTGGTTCAAACCATTAACCTACCTACCTTAAACCATTTTTTTTAGTTTATTTGATTCATCATGAAGTGACTACAAAATTGTTTGAAACGATCCGACCCCCGGTATTACCCTGATTGATCGTTAATTTTCCGATATGCTTAAGAAAAAGGAACATTTTTCACAGCTCGATTTCTAAATCATATTTCCAGAAATCCCTAACATAAGTATAAAATAGAAATTATAAATTAAGTTAAATTAAATTGAAAAAAATCTGGTTGCGTATTTTTTATAAAAAAACTTCACGGAAAAATTAACGATTAATCAGGATAATACGGGACTCGGGATCGTTTCAAACAATTTTTAACTAACTTTATCTTCATGATGAATATTATAAACTGAAAAAATGGTTAAGGTAGGTTAATGGTTAGAACCATTTTTTAGTTTTTTTTTATTTATTTTTCTTAATCAAATTAAATTACAAATTAGACTTATAAATAGACCTAAAGATCCATAATATAAAATCAGTTTTGAAAAAGTTAAGAAACCTTCTTTATTTCTCTTGCCGACAAAATGTAACATAAAAGCATGTTACATTTTGACGGCAAGAGAAATAAAGAAGGTCTAACGCGCTATAATTTAAAAAAAATGGGATATAAGGTACCTATAAAATGGTATATTTCTTATCAGAATTTAATTATCTTTTTAGTTCTTTTTATTAACAAGTAATAAAAGCAATTTTTTTTTTACTTTTTATGCATACATAATATTTATACATTATACATACATTTGCGGTTTTCCGTTTTTTTCCTTCATGTGTGCTACATGGCATTGTTTCTTGCCAAATTGCATAATAAATAAATAAATAGCTACAAGTATAAAATAGAAATTATAAATTAGGTTAAATAAAAAAAAATTATAACTTTGACGATTCAAAAGTGATTGTAAAATCCTTATTTGAATAAACCATTTTGACTTTGACTTTTGACTTTGAAAAACATCTGCATGCTAGTGTTTCATTAAATACAGACATGATAGGCAAACAGACAGACAACAAAGTGATCCTATAAGGGTTCCTTTTTCCTTTTGAGGGTACGGAACCCTAAAACTGGTTTTAAGCATTAACCTACATACCTTAAACCATTTTTTTAGTTTATTTCATTCATCATGAAGATAAAGAGAAAAATCCAAACTGTGTCGACCGCTAGTGTTGTATTAAAATTACCTCTTATCTTAAAATTTTGGGTCCACAGTTTACGTGGATCCTAATTGTGTGGCTACCGTTATCACGTTGCCACCTTGTATGACCCGTGTTACTAGCCTGCGTCACGTCTGACAACCCTTGTGATGTGACTCGTGAGAGAGGTAATTACTCTTTCTTCATAACAAAAGAGTATAATGTTGTAGGTCTACACAATGTAACATTACAAAGCATTAATACTACAAAGTGTATCACTGTGCGACAGCTAAATTCATGTACCTACATATACTTACAAGGTGGAAATGATTAAGTGTGTCCATATAAAGATAGGCGTCATATTACAAACGTTTTAGCTAATATAAAATTGCATAAAAATCTTATAGCACAATTTTGTTTTTTTTCTAAACTGACAATGCAGCTGGCTGATGTAGCCATTACTGCTACACCGGGCTTTTGGGGCGAGACTCTGAAGGAGTTCAAGGGAGCCTCGGCTTGGGTTGTCGCTCTTGGGGAACTTTGTAGAACCTTGTAGGAGTAATAGACTCTTAGTATTTGATTTTACGGCTCAACTAAGTATGTATGTTCAACATAAGCATCCACTTTAAACAACTTTTTAGTTTAGATTTTAAAAAAGTATTACAATGCATCTACTGTATTAAACTATCTTGATATCTAAATGTCCTAAGACTAACTAGTCGATAAGTATAGGTACCTATCGAGTAAGTGTATGGGAGCCGCAAAAATTTTTTTTTTAATGTAAGGGAGCCAGATTACCTTAATTCAAAACGTATATATATATATTTACGTATATATTATTATTTATATAATAAACTTGCGAGTAATAAGGCCTGTCGGCTAATAAGGCCTACTCCCTAAATTTAAATATGAGAAAAGTGGAAAAAATATAACATTATGGGCAACAATTATAAAATGTTCTTAAAGACGAAGAAACGGGAAAGAAAAAATTTAAATTTTGTAATTGTTTTTAATTAATAAAATGATTTCATACACTGCGGCTTCTAGAGCCTATAGGCATATTGTTTTTACATATTTTAGAATATTATTTATTTCTTTGCCAAAACATATTTGTATGTAACTTTTCTGCGCCGGGCACTTTCACTTTGAATAACTAAACATAATTGCAATATTTATCACTGGATCAAATGAAGTTTAATTAAGTTATTTATTGAAACATAGGCTTTATTACAAACCTGAGGCTATATTTCCCGCATCTGTCTCAATATTTTTAAATTCATCTAGAAGTTTAAAATTACCAGTTAAAAATATGTTTTTCCTCTGAGAACCTGCAGTTCTATCATAACAATATTAAAAATATAATATAGTTTAAAAGGACTAAGTAATTAGTTATATAAATGAATTTGAAATAACATAGCACTTATTTATATCAAGTACCTTACTCCATGCTAAAGTGCATGCCCTTTAGAATAAAGGGCAGGTCTATCATTCGTTTACTGTAACCAAATTTGAGATATTTATTAAAATGTCAACTAACCATACGTAAGCTTAATCGATACTCGCTACCGAGTATAGTTATGACCTCTATTAAAAAATGTTAACTATAGACTAAGTACACCAAACCTCTGTGGATGATCTTAGGTTTTATATGTCTTTTTTTATACCACTAAGGTGGCAAACAAGCGGTCACCGTAGCCTATGGACGCTTCAGGGGTATATTACTCGCGCCTTGCCTATAACGTTCTTCTTTCTTAAAGAAGCCCATACTACGTTGTCCTTAGAGAAAACCTTGGCAGGGAGCTCATTGTCTATAGATAAATGTTTCCTGCGAAGATAATAAAGTGATTCCATAAAAACTTTTTAGCAGTTTTGGTATGGATCCTAAATTTACCAGTCAGATACACTGCATCAGTGTAACTCACTCACTACTTGTCATGCAGAACTATAGGCCCAGTCACGAGAAGCTGTAAATTTTGTAAATAAAGAACTTCTACTAAGTTACGTAGCCATATTTCAACAACAACAAATAATCCCAAATTCAATCAACTCATAGTAGCATACGTGTAATACGGAACTAACGAGCAATTTCACTGGCTCAGGTTATATTTTAGCCATATCGTACCCTTTGTGCAAAAACCAATTAGATGCACTGAGCGTGATTTGTAGATACGGCGAATTGAAAATTTAACGACATAAAAGGATATAAATGAACCAGTTGCTGTTTTTGTAAGCACTGAAATTAGAAAAAGTAACTATACTAGAAAAGTAATGTTTTTTTTAAAAAAAACTCGGGGTGCACCCGACCAGAGATGGGAGCAGTACTCCATAGTACCTATTAGGGAGACTACAATATTCGTATGATCTCAAAGAAATAACAGATTTTAATTTAGGTACAAGTTAGTAAGAATAGACTTTTAATGAAGTGATTGTTTGAATTTATAATAATTACTAACGGTCCCGGCGAACGTTGTTTCGCTAAGTTCCTCTCTGACCCCGCAAACGCTGTTTCTACAGGCGCACCACTGCGATGTTATTTTAAAACTGCGATATCTCCTAAGATATTAATTGAAATCGAATGATGTAAAAGGCGATTTTGTTTTAAATTAAATACTTGTGATGAATAACGTATTTATTTAGATAAGGATTTATATCATGTTTATAAAAACACCTTCGCAAATAATGTATTATTTTGGAACAAATTTGGTTAGCATAAAAAAGGTTATAGAAAAACAACCTTAAAAGATAGACATATACTGTCACGGACTTTTTTTAGAACTTTTAAAGGGCCATAATTCTGTCATACATGGTTTTTGCGAAACTTTAACCGATTACGCAGCGCACGCAGCGGAAGCTCTCAAAAGGAAATAAAAACATTAATGTTTTTAAAACATTATTCATTGGTGCTCAGCTCCTATTGGTCTTAGCGTAATGATATATAGCATATAGCCTTCCTCGATAAATGGGCTATCTAACACTAAAAGAATTTTTCAAATTTGACCAGTAGTTCCTGCGATTAGCGCGTTCAAACAAACAAACTCTTCAGCTTTATAATATTAGTATAGATAAACCTATTCTATTTGTTATTAATAATACTATTGATAAATGGAGGCTAAATTTCAAATCCCTTTTAACTGATAATAATTCATACCTAGTATATAAGATTATTACGAGTATTTTTTACGAAATGAGTACTAACATGATAGTTCTAAACGCTTAAATAAAGACTGAACCATTATAACCCATATTATTATTGTAATAACATTCAGTGCCATTTCAATCTTAATATATATAAATCTCGTGTCACAATGTTTGTCCCCAATGGACTCCTAAACTACTGAACCGATTTTGATCAAACTTCGTAAATATCTGTTATTTGATCCAACTTAAAAGATAGGATAGTTTTTATCTCGATATGTCAAGTGCGAGCCGGACTCGGGCACTATAGGTAAAAACCAACTTTCGCCGGGTACAGATGGACTGCAGCGGAACAACGTTCGCCGGGACAGCTAGTTGCTTAATAAATATTTTTCTCTACTGTACAAATTATGTTTTATTCTTAAAATTAAAGCTCAATGTAGGCAAAACATGTTGTATTTTTGTAGACCATTCAGCACACTCAATCAACTATTTTTACATACGAATGTCTCATTTACATAAACTTAAGTGTAAGTAACAAAATAGTAAGTGAAAGACACTCACGAAATTAAGAAGATATGTTGTTTGTAAGGATGTACTAAATTAAATTGCTGACTTGCTCTTTTATTTCATTTTCTTAATAACATTTTAGGAAATTACATCAAAACTCCAAAATATGCAAAGTTTGTAGGAAAAGTCACTGGATTTCTAGGCATTTCTATGTATAGAGTTTATAGTAAACATAGTTACAGTAACTAACATTGACAGGGTATTTCGTTAAATATATTTACAGTATGTTACCGACGTACTGTTAATATGTTTAAGAAAGTGTTAGTTGGGCTGAAAGAAATAGTAATTATGGAATAATAATTACATTTAGTTAGATTAAAAACAAAACATTTATATTAAACGAATAAATTATATTCAGAATTAATCTTCGCAAATTTCTTTTTTGTTGCCCGTTTAAATATTTCAGTTATCTGGTTTAATCATTAAGCTACATCAATTTAAAAATGATAAATCAAAAGTGTGATTTCCCGCAATTTAAACTTTTTGATTTACTGTAATTACAATAACGGGGGCAGCATATATATATAGGTAGGCCTAAAATTTGACAAAAAGCAAGGTAAAGGAATAAATCCAACATTAATAATTTGTAGTCATATAGCATGATAATAAAAAACCCGACTGCAAACACATTAAGAACAAAAAATAAATAAGTGTACTTTTTTTTCACCGTGGCCTAAAATCATACCAAATATTTAACTACTTACAAACAGACGGAACTAATTTTAAGGTAACTAAACTGCCTATGACTAGTTTGAGCAATCTGTACTTCTATTTGTACTCGCATTGAAATGAGTCCTACCTGCTTGTAGTTTAATTTTATTTGTATGTATATGTGCACTTATTTATTTCTTTTTAATTCCTATTGTTTTTTTTTATTTATTTATTTGTATTTACAGCTTTTTATTTTTTGTTTTTTCTACTTTTTTCGACTCGAAATCGGTTCAACCGTTTAGGGCACAGGTCACATAAGGAAAAGGAAATACATACGCGCGAAAAACATTATCTTCTTTTTGGGTTTCTACGTTTTCTCTGAAACGCGTTGAATTGAAATTTTAGTATATTCATATTGTTAAGTAGATCAAAACCTATAGGGTTAGGCTAGGGGAAGGATATATCGATCAGAGGTTACCCAGACTTTTTTTCTCATAGACCACTTTCAAAATTTCCGGTGGAAGCAGCTGCAGCTACATTTGTACCATATTCCCAAAACTCGACAAAAAATGTGAAGATTAGATGGAACTATGGAAATTTGCTTTATATCTATTTATGGAATATGCAAGTTACAGTCGCTGAGCTTCTTAAAATATTATCTGCCTACATTGATAGGTGAAGTCAAGCCCACATTTTAGTTCGCAATACGCGAGTGTCGCTTTTAACCTGCCGCAAAGACTGAACTAAAATATTCGCACGACTGATGTGCCTTCCAGCGAGCCTACACCAAGTTCAATGTCTCAAACTCAAATTTTTTTTGTTAGACTTTTAAACAGCATTTTTGAATCGTCAGTTTAATTAATTATTAAAAAAACATACCACACCAAGTGAATGGCTAGACAACGCTTATCTTTACCGAACAATAACATTTACCCTAGTGAAAAGAGAAAGAAACCGGTAATGACAGTAAATGGATTTTATTTTTAATAAAATAAAACATTCTACGCAGGAAGTATTTTGTGCTCGGAGCGAACTTACTTTTTACAAATGCGATGCGATGGCTCTATTCACTTTTTCTAACGTTCATTACATTTACAACATTGAAAAAGAACTCTCACAAGGATAATAAGCTGTTGGAGCTGTATTTACACTTAGTACTGCTACTCAGCTTTAGCTACATACAACAACATGTAGCTAGTACCATTACCTAACTTACCTTACCTAAAAGTTATATATATATATTATATAATATATATATATATATATATATATATATATATAGGACATTGAAGAACAAGTGTCATTACTTATTTTTATCACCCGACTACGGAATGAGAGTTATTTTGAGGTGTAATCCAGACTCGTCTAAAATGTGAAAGTGACATCTATGGGTATACCTACATATGTAATGCTTTGTCCTACCTGACTGACGGATCAACGTACAGCCTAAACCACTGATCGTAGGGACCTGAAACTTGGAGGGTGTGTTCGTCGTATGACGTAGGCATTTGATAAGTAGGTAAGGATTTTCCGAAAGGGTCAAGTGCGAGTCGGACTCGCGCAATAAGAGTAAACCGATTGTAATAAAATTTGGTATGTTGTTATGCACACGCCGGGGAATGTTTCTTAGAAAGAAAAAAATGGTCAAGTGCGAGTCGGACTCGCGCAAGGAGGGTAAACCAATTTTAATAAAATTTTGGTAAGTTGTTATGCACACGCCGGGGAAGGTTTTTGAATTAGTACTCACCCTTTCACAATAGGTTGGTGCGGCAGTTGTTTTGAAATAAAAAAAACAACGTTCGCCGTGTTAGTAAGTACAATATAAAAGTTAAGTACGTACGTGCGATAATAAAACTATTTGAACTATTACTTATAATTTATTTTTGCTTTCCAATTGATTTTTTTCAACGCAGTTGGATTTTTTTTAGTTTTTTCAATAATAGATCTAGTTATTACTACTGGTACTACTAACCTTCGCTTTTAAGGGTTTCGAACCTCAAAAGAAAAATCTACATGTCTCATTGTTAATTTAAATTGAAAAAAAAAAACATTTTAGTTTTAGTGTAATTACATAATTTGCATACTGGCCACAGTCAAGCCATGAATATAAATATAGTACATTACTGCCGCGGCCCATAACCGCAAACGCAGCATAACCGGTCGATCCTGAGTATGCGGGCCGAGACATCATAGAGTCCGGTTATGCTGAGTTGTGGCCAAGGCTTGTATAGTGCTTTTCTTTAATATGCGTGTAAAAAAACTAATTATATTGACGACTGTATGAATAAATGAATGAATATAATTGATTTGCTAGAATAAGGTATAAAAAGTTCTTATTGTAGTTAATATTTCACTTATTTTACCTCAAAAGGCGCGCAAATATTACCAAGAAGTTACAAAGAAATGATTAGGCTACACTTATACAAAACTATTACAAATTAAAGTGCAATAATTACCGCTTTTTAAATAAAATCACAATTGAGTATAGAAATTATATAAAAAATATTAAAATACAATGTCATGAAATAAATATGTCCAAATATGTCTTTAAAATATTTCTTTTACATACCTAAATCGGTTTCTAATACCTAGTTAAATATACATAAAGTTCAAAAATTAAATAAGTTTTCTCAAAAATAATGTCTTGTGCTTATACATTATTAAAAAGTTATTGTATGTAATAAATAATTATTTTTAATTTTTAATATCTATTTTAACAGTCATTTGATTAAATACTAGAGTTTAAAATTAAAATATTCTGAATTGCTATAAAAACATTGTTCCTGCAACCATCTTGTCAAATTTATTTTAAATCGATTATATGGAAGGTCTTTAATTTGAGTTGGTAATTTGTTGTAAATTTTTATGGCCATAGAATAAACATTCCTTCCATATACATCCAAGTTGCACTTCGGGATAAACAATTTTAATTTCGTGACGGTCGATGGATTACATCGCAGTGTTTAGGAAAATATTGTGGATGCTGCGTCTGATAAATAAACATATGTCTTGAATATACAAGCAAAGCAATGGCAATAAATTTAGCTTCTTAAATAATTGTTTGCAGCTATCCATGCTCCTTGCATTACATAGAGCTCTTATACATTTTTTCTGTGACCTAAATGCTCAAATGATATCGACAGAGTTGCCCCACAGTAGAAGACCATAAGTAAGTACAGATACAAAATACCCATGATAAGCCAATATAGCTGCATCAAGTAATATTGTTTCTCTTACACGTTTTAAAGCAAACACAAAGTGATTAACTCTATTACACACATTATCGACTTGCGATTTCCAGTTTAAATGTTTATCTATTGTAAATCCTAGAAAACAGACATTACCAACTTCTTTTACTACATCGTCATCATATTTTATAATTAATTTTAATTGTTTAGATTTATACGTCGCAAACTGTATCATTTTTGTTTTGTCTACATTAATTTTTAGATTATTATTTTCAAGCCATTTTACAATCTTATTAAAATTTTGGTTTATTTTCAGTTCAAAATTTTCTTCATCATTACATTTTATGATAATTGTTGTGTCATCGGCAAATAATATACACTGCTCTGATGTAATGTTAGGTAGGTCATTGAAGTATGTTAAAAACAGCAACATATAGATTTATAGACAATAATAAAAATTGTATAGGTTATTTTGCCGCCAAATTGGCGCGTTTAAATGTCGATTTTTTTTACTTTTTTGAATTAATTAAATGGTGCATTCTTTTTGCTGTCCGCAATTTAAAGGTGCGTTTTGTTGACTGCTTCAATGCGTTCAATGTCATAATCCTGCAAAGTTAAAAAGTCATAAATTCTGTATAACACAGACAACAAATCTTGGTTCATTCTCTTTGGTAGGATAACCGCATTATGTTGGTCAACAAAACGCCACTTAAATAAAACTTGATGAGTTTTCTCTTAAGTTATCAATATTTGGGTTTAGAAAAAATCGTTCATTTTTCAAAAATCATATATTACCGCTTGCGCGCTCGAGCGGTCAAAAATAAAATATTGCGGGTCACTCTCTGATACTGTACTGCAAGCACGATTGATCCCAAAGAATCTTGTGCAAGACAAAGTCGCATATCGTAGCATGTTTAAGAAAAAATAATTAAAAAGTTGATTCGTGTGTCAATAAAACCGTACTTATACTCAGGCGAATACGCGGAAAAGCATGAAAATCATTTTTTTATACAGAAAGGTTTATTTACAGAATCACAACCCTATGCGAAAACGTGACAATCTTTTCAAATTAATACGGTCTTTTATTACTAAAGTGCTATCGCTTATACCCCAAAGCGGTAAAGAGAGATACGTAAATCTTGCGTTTCTCCCATCCATATAAGTAGGAACTTTTGAACTGGTGGAAGCGAGATAAGAGACTTAACGTGCCTAACTTCAGAGCTACCCCATGTAAATGTAATGTATGCAAATAAATACAGATAAGCAAATTCCAACCCAGGTTTTCGTCAAGTTAATAGTAGTCTCTTCAGACAGGTGTGCCCGCTATAAAATAACACCTGTGCTGCAGATCAGGCATTTCCTAGGTATCAAGTTCAAAGTCGCAGAGCGCGCGATGGAGAGAGCTATGCTCGAAGTGTCTCGAAGGCCACATACACGATGTAAGCGGCCAGATCGCTCGGTGTTGCGGCGATCTAGTGTTGTGAAAGAGTGTGACACCGCTCGACTGGAGTGCGTCGCTCGTGTGCAGCTCCCCGCGCCACTGCCATCGAGAACACTTATATATAACTCTATGTGCCCAATCAGACACAAAGTGGGCGTGTGCGAGGATGGACGCGGGCACGCGGGTCTTGGCGCCATGGGGTTCCACCGTCAGCCAAAGATGACTTAACTTATACGTTTAGATACCGTGTCTGAAACAACATCAAACGGAGTGTTGCGAGTCATTTTCCTAACAATGTGTGTGTAAATCAGCTAATACAATTATCATTTTTACATCTGTGTGCGTAATTTTGGCGTTACCAACCTTAAAGTTACCTCGAATTGGGGAGTTATTATTTTTTATTCGGTACTACAATTTATTTTTACTTTCGAAGACCCCTGTGGTGACACATTATGTTGAGATAGAATGTAAGTTTAAATGTAGGTTTGATACGAAGGTAGAAATCTGTTGACCATGGCCATGTAAAGCTTGTTAAAACCTTAAAGTATGTTCCAAATATTATACACTGTAGTGCTAAAATATAGATGGGTGAACAAAATAAAATCCGTTCATCTCTGCCATGGCATCCGTGCGTGCCGTGTTCATTATTCATAGGTCCCGCCATGTGGCAACAGCCGTGTTTTGTTGACAAGATTTTTTTTAACATAGAAAGCTATAGCATCACAGAGCTATTGAAATCGTTTTATTTGCCAAATGTCAAGAAACAAAATAGCTGTTCACTATTTTTAAAGAACATCCACTGTTCTACCTCCTGAGCCAATGCGTTAAATGCGGACTGTAAGTGCCGCCAAATTTAACATAGAGCGCATTCATTTTTAGTAAACAGATAGCTGAAATGCGCGCGTAGAGAGCAAAAAGCACTTTCAATGCATAAATATTAAAATTACAATTATTTTTTTTACGAAAGTGATATTGCTGATATTGTTAGAGCAGGCCGCAGAAATCGGATCACAATGCTATTGTTTAAATAGAATATTGCGTCATTATGATAAAAGGTGGCTATCACTTCATGCCTGTGTTAGTAGAATAATTGAGCAGTGGAGGGCATTGCAATAGTATTTTCAAGACCAACACTTGAGTGATCGCAGTGTGTCATCAGAAGTTTTATATCATTCTTTTAGTAATGACATAAACAAACTTTACTTTTACTTTTTGGACTACATTTTGCCAATTGTTAACAAATTTAACACTATTTTTCAAGGTGAATCCGTGCATTGAAAGATTGAACGATGACGCATCCAATGTGTACATATCGATTTAAGGTTGCTTCATGAAAACTAATTATATCAAAAGCACGGATGGACCCTAAGTCTCATATAAATTATTTGCCATTGAAAGATATATACTTAGGTATCCAAGTGGGCCAAAAATTATTAAACATAGAGAAAATATTAATATGAAAGAACAAATTAATGAGTTTTTCAAAAGATGTCAATCATTTTTAATTGAGTTGAGCACGCAATTAAAGTCTCGTTTGCCATTAAAAAATGAGATTTTTCGAGAATTGTAATTTCTTAATCCACACACTGCCGTGCAAACAGAATTTCGAAGTTTAAGAAATGTAATAGAAACTCTCCCATACGAATTACAACCAGAACAAATGCAGTTAATTTACGAAGAGTATAGAACCCTAAAACTTGATCGCGAAGTAAATAATTTGTTACAATCTACGAGTTCTAGTTCAACCCTTTCTTGTGAACGGTTTTGGGTGCAAGTTGGGAATATTTCTAACAATGATGGAACGTTAAAATACAAAAATATAACTAGTTTCAGTAAATCTCTGTGATGTATACCGATATCGAATGCTGCATGCGAGCGTATATTTTCACAAATAAATTTATTAAAAACGGACCAAAGATACAGATTTGTAAACAAAAATGTATCAGCATTTTTAAAAACAAAACAAGGTGTTAAAGATGCAGGAGGTTGTGTGAACTTTAAACCTTCGAATAGAATGTTAAAATACCAATCTATCATTTGTTGTGATGATGATTAATGAACAAAATATATTATTAAAATCAGTATTTTAATTGGTATATTTTTCCTGCATATTTCAGTATTTTTTTTTAGGGTCCTAGGTATTTTTGGAATATTAAGTCGGGTCACACTGAATAGAATTAAGAGCGTTAGGAGCGCTTAAAAATAGAGCACTCAATGTTACCACTCCACAGAGGAAAATAATGTTATAAATAATTAATAAAATGAATAAATAAATAACAGAATAATAACAATAAGATTTTTAAAAATAAAATGAAACTAGCAAGTACCCACCTCGTTTGTGAAAACATAATTGAAAAAATCAAGATGATTTGCAATCTTGTTCATACTTAAAAATTGTCAAGTGTTTTATTGGCCCTACATTAGTACTTTAAATTCAAATATGGCCCTTAAAATGGGCAAAATTCCTAAAAGTAGAATTATTAATTAAGATTAAGACCGCCAATTTGTTATTACTTTTATTGTTTAATTGTTTTGTTTTCTATATGCGCAATAAAGTATATTATTATTATTATTATTATTATTAATTTAACCTGACAGATGCAACTCGGTTTGCCGTTCAAAAACTTTAGGGTAGAGTTAGAAACCCGATGACCTAATTTTTAACTCAAGTTACTCGTTTTTAAACGCAACAACCCGGCACTCCGTAAGATAGCAACTACGATAGGAGACCCCGGTGCCAGACCCGATCCAATGCCTTCACTATTTCTAGGCTACATACCAAAGCCACCCAATAATTCTTAATCGCTAGTGCCCAATGGTGTGTGAGATACACTAGAAGGTCACCCGATAGAGCGACTGTAGCGATATTCATATTCACAGTAGCAGACCTGATCTTATTTTTCTAGAAATATTAGAACCTTGGAGAGGAGGGAAGAAATAGAGGTTGACCTGTAATTTGATGGATCTGATCTATCGCCCTATTTGGGCACTGGGTACACATTCGCAGTCTTCTATGAATACGGAAATTGCATTAGTACAGGGTACAACTTAGGATCACACTGCTTAAGCACCACTGCTGGTATACCAATCTGGCCCACTCGACTTACAAAAGTAGATACAGCAACGCCTACCGGACCATCCGCTGTTCTTGGAGATTCCCGGCATTGTCTTACCGCACCACGATAAAGTAGGTGGAACAGCGCTTTTGTTGTTCAAATTCGGGTTTGAGGCAAAGAGACTGTCCAGTAGATAGGCTTTCTCTTTGGTACTATTGGTCAAATAACATTAGTTTTCGTGGTAGTAACGCAAAAAAACAGTGCTGGCAAAAGCGATCAGAAAGCACGAGCTTGCAGGTCGCCCACCTGGTTTTGCCGATGACTTTAAATCTTGCTCTGTCAGTTGCAGTCGAAGCTGCGTTTTAACTCAGAAATATTCGGATCCTTATTCTTAAAACCATGGTTCAAGCCTCATACGCAGTTTACATGAGTATCTTAACTTTTTTGCAAAACCGATTAAACCACGGTTGTTTTTAGGGTTCCGTACACAAATGGTAAAATGCGAAACCCTATTACGAAGACTCCGCTGTCCGTCCTTCCGTCCGTTATATATTCATTCTAAAAATAAATTATTGAATTAAAATTAAACTAATATTTAAGGGAGGCTCTCATACAAAAATGTGATTTTTTTGCCGTTTTTAAAAATAACGATACGGAATCCTTTGTGCGCGTGTCCGACTCGCACTTGGCAGATTTTTTTTTAAAAGCATTAGTTTGACCCTCAACAAATATAAAAGAAAAACAAAAATATAGAACTACATAAATCGATAATTGAGAGCTAAAATGGAAAAATTGTAGGCATATACACACAGGCATTGTGAACATACACTGTAGGTTGAGTTTATGCATTGTTGACAATGCCAATATACGTATACGTGGCTACGTGCCACTGGCAGGGGTCTGCGGTCACGTATAACGACACTTGTGCTGTCACAGACCTAATTTCCGTGTACGTCAATACAGAGCGTGCATAAACGTGGAAATTGTGTGATAATAGGGTGCGACGTCACAAAGGGTATATTAGTATTATGTACATGATACTGTTAGGTACACAATACTCGGTCAATGTGAACTGGTAATTATATTACAAAGTGTGTTTCGATTCCAATAAAGAATAACGTGGAAGGTTATGTTTTGAACGCCGAGTAACACGGCCCCCATCGCGTCAGGATGTTCTATGTGTTATGAATTATGTTCGCTTATTGCAGGTAAGAGAAGTTAGGAAATATGTATGTAATAAAGACGGTCAACTATGTATTTATATTAAAATTAGTCAAGTCTTTTGTCAAGGATTTAATGATTATAAATAGCGGTTACTGTTTTTCCAATTACAGTAGCGCTAGCAAGTAATTCCTTTAAAAACTTTGCATCAAACGCTGTTTTTACATTTTTACACTGTAAGGGGTGAAATAGCCAGTGCAAATGAGGAATTTTATCTTAAGGATATCGGAAAAAAAATGATTTTTGAGGTTAAATCAAAAATAAAACTCTTAAATGGCAATAACTAACACTTAGTTTGGTCTTAAGTAAGTTATCTTATCTTTATACAATATTAGCTGACCTGGCAGACGTTGTCGTGTCCTTTCTGCAGTCGCATCGCTCGCCCGCGATATTTCTTTGTTTTCCCTTAGGGTTCTTTTTAACTTATTTTCATTTTGCTCAGACCATAGGAATTGGGCAATCAAATCCGACTGACAGAAGGGATTAGACTAGACTAAGTGTTCAAAAAAAAAATTTAGATTTTTAGCTTAAGACCTGTTCTAAATAATTGGCTTATAACATTTTTAAAATGTGATTTGCACAAAGAGGAAATAAAGAACGTCTTTATGCACCGCTAGTTAGGTTACAGCTTTGCGGGGTGACAGCGATGCCTACCTAGCGCACGGAATTGATTTTCAAATTCCCGAGGCGTTGAATTTTTTTTTGCCGTCTCGACTAAAGGCAAATTTCTCTAGAATTCTCGAGCAGAAACCCTAGTGATGAGGCACTTAACAGTGTAAATGTAAGAAATAAACACAAAAAAACACGGTCGAGTTTTAATAAGTAAGTACTTTTTTTTGAAACTGGCACAGTAGAGGTGATAGTCGGAAACTACACAGACTAAATTGTTCTTGTTCTCTACACTCATGGATTTAGTAAATAGAATCCGATTAAAAATAAATACGAAGTCCGATTACAAGTTTTTTTATCGAAATAACAATTTTTTTTTGTTGTATTAACTCGAATTATAAAACCGAAATTATTATCTACCAAATAGAGGATCCAAAATGTTTATAAAAAAAATTACCGAAATTATTATCTACTAACTACTACCTACTAGTTGGTAGATAATAAAACGTTTTAAATAGCGTAATGTAAGCTATAGTGAAAGACATTAAGTGTATTGCAGTTTTTATGAAAAAAAAATATGTTCCCAATACAATTAGGAGCATGATTTAAATAATCATTATAATTCTAAATATATGTAAGTAGGTTGTGTAGAGCCTAATAGTGGCTCGTGTCCTAAGAAAAGGTGGCATGCGACCATGGCTATCCTCTAGTCTAGTTGGCAGATATGAATTTCAAACAGGAATATTTTTCGTTTCTTACTTTTTCAGAGCGCCATTTTTTTCATAGTCAGATTTTAGTTTTAGAACTTATTTTTTAATATATCATTGATATACAGTAAAACCAACAGAGCTTTATTTTTTGCTATTGCAGTAGTATCAATTTTTTTTAGTTTCTCTTTACTAGAAATAGACACAGGGAAGCAAGTCCTACAACAGTACTAGTACTGTCAATAGTATTTTTGTAGTTGCTGTGAAAAACAGCCGTGACAAACACTTTAAAAAGAAATCCTTGGCCTAGTTAGTAGGCCTGTGGCAACATTTGTCCCGGATATTTTTAAGGCTGTACGTACAAATAAAAAATTACGTCCTATAGAAGTACTTATACATGGTATACCTACAAAGAGCGAAGCGCGCTCTAAGTACTTTTCCTACACTTAATTGCTATTCCTTACCACTCGGCCCAAACAGATAATAGTCATTAAAATTACAAATATTGTCCCCAAATTGTTTATTTGTGTAGCGTACACAATCCCTACAAAGCTTTGAAATAATGAGGTCCCTTATTTGCAGCGTTCAAGTGCTGAGCTAAGTAAGTAGTTGAACAATTTTACACACGATCGAAACCAATTTCATCGTAAGTACACATGAATTACCACACAAAGCATTAATTAATATGTAATAATTAATGTTTAATTATGTTTTGATTAAATTGATATTGTCGACAGGTGCGAATAGTGCATGCCCGCAATTACAACTGTTGTTAATGTGAAATTAATTAAATTATTTTTAGGTTATTTGGATTACTGTCTAAGCTATAAAAACTTTGATGTTAATTAAAATTGTATCATACATACGTATGATTGACGACACTTTAAATGAAGACTTTGACAGAATAAATTAAAGAAACGCCTACGTGTTTCCAAATAAAATATTTCTGGAAATTACAACTTACCTACTGAAAACGACACGCCCTAGATGCTAGCCGATTTAGTAAAACGCTTTTTATCAAGTGTTGTGTGCCCCCCCCCCCCCCCCTTTATATCCTGGAGTGCGTCAGCCATAAGTTATTTTTGAAAATTAATCGTTTTATCGATACAAGACCAGATTATTAATAGTTTCTACCAGGGAGTAATACAAAAGCTCTTAATAATACTTACTGTTGATGGTCGATGGTAAAAGCTCGTCGTGGAGGCGCCACGAGTGCTACTGGCCACGCCGCCTGTACGAGCGACTCCCGCACGAACTGCTCCCAGGTAGGAGATCTTCCTGTAATAAATAAAATAACTATATCAAGTATGCTGCTATTTATATATTGTTTACTAGCTTTTGTCCGCGACTTTACCACCACAAAGGTGGGATCAATGTGCTCAAAGTCAAGGATTACCTAGTTCCACGCGGTTCTATCAGTGGCAAAATCTTTTCCCATGATACTTTCTTCCAACTATTCGTGTGTCAAATATCAGATCACCTAGACGTTTTTAGCCGGGGAAAATATGTTCTCATATGAATTATCGATCAAGATAAAAGTATTCCAAGCCCTTTTCCATTTTTGTAGCTATTCCAGAGCTGTAAATATAGTTACACAGTTGCTCCGATTTTGAGTAGGTAACGAATAGTGCCCTGCATGCCGTTGCATATGCAGTCAAACTATTCCTAAGAGAATTCACTTTGCAGATATTCCTGTACTAAAAATCAGTACACCTTGTTACTTATTTGAGACTTATAATTGTATTTAATATCGATGGTTTATAAAATCACCTCGATGTTATTTTATTGAAAAACAAAGTCCACACTGTATAGTGTCAACGTACAGAAAAGTAAACTCATTGATTCTTCTGAAATTCAAATATTTATTTTCTTTTTTGCATAATTCAATCATTTCGTTATATTTTAGTTTCAATAATGAAATTGAATCAACTCGACCGCTGAACGCTGATTGATTCAGAATTCTGTGGTTTCAAAAATAATTTTATTCTACGCTATATAAGCCCGATATTAATTACAATGTCGCGATTTAATTGAATTTCATTAACAGTTTGAAACCGTAATAAGTTCAATAGTTATTAATATCACAGAATTTACAATTAATCCTCATCGTTTATTATTTTCTAACGGAATCTTGGTTTTGTCTACAGATTTTATGGATATTCCAGATTAGTGCTTTTGTTCGATTTAAACTTTTGCGACTTTATATTTGTTCCCCAAAGGTGAGAAAATAGGGTTACAAGTTTGTATGATAGTCTGTAATTTTCAAGTTAAATCCATGAAAATTGTGATTTGGGCTTTTGGTCGAATCTTAATAAGTTTATGTCACCATTTAATTAAAAATTTGAAATTCTATACATGTACATGTAATGTTTCAAATTAGAAAAAAAAAAGGGAAAATATTTAATAGGCAGCATGGACTAAGACCCTTTCCTCAAGGATACATGGAAACAAAAAAGAACTATTAAAATATGCGCCATTCGAACTGTTATTAATTTTAAATTTTTTTTTCAGCTTTACAAACCTAGTCACAAAGTCAAAGTCAAAGTCAAAATGGTTTATTCAAATAAGGATTTTACAATCACTTTTGAATCGTCAAAGTTATAAAATATTTTTTTTTTTTTTTGTTGGTATCTATTGTGTATTTGAATAAAATTGAATAGCGTTGACTTGAAATTGGTGGCTTCCGTACTAATGGCTTCGCAAACATAATATAATTATACACCAATATGATTTCAATTGTTACGATAGTAAAGCATTCGTCAAACGATAAGTTACATTGAAATATATGTATATATGAATTAAAACGATTCTTTGGTGTCAGTCTTTATACACATTTTTTACATAACCGTTTTATTTTATGCAAAAAGTAGATACAGCGTAAGTACACATTTATTTATGTCTGAATAATTACGGACTACGGTGTATCAAAATTAAAGTATTAGCGTACATGTAAATTAAAACAGATTTATCGTTTATTTATAAATTTTGGTTAATTTTCTGTATTCCCTGTTTTTGATTTTTAGAAAAAACAACATGCTTGAAATGGAAATCTTCAAACGTCACCGTACATATCCTATGTGAAAAAGAATATAGCTATAAAGAATATAGAAGAAGAAACCATAGACTTCGAGTTCTGTAATCTGTCCTATGCACTGCGCAATAGCCTCACAAAATTGACCACTGTTTAGAAAGAGACAAAGCGATACATCACCAAGTACTTATTTATTCTTCTCATAGATGAGGATCAAAAGCAGAGTGTGCCACACGGTACCAACATTATTTAACCTCGAGCAACATACTTTGAATTCCTTGCTACGCTTAGGATTCTACCCTAGAGTCCTTCGCTTCGCTCTGGATTCAAACAATCGCTCTCGCCCTCAATTTATTATTTGGTCCCTTGTGACACAATTTACTATAAACAAATGCTTGAAAGCTTAAGTAGTTATAATTTTTTTTTGTTTATTTACTTGTTGCCGCTATTCCTACATCTAACATTGTAAGTCTTCGTATTGAAATAAAAAAGAATATTGCAATATTAAAGGATACATAAATTAATTGAAATCCGTCACCGTCTGGTATGATGAAAGTATCCAAGACAATTTTATTCTAAATACGCGTCAAAGATAAAAAACTTCAAATAACACGCATGATCACTTTCTCATGTCTATGTTTTGAAGAAATATGATATTTCTCGTGAACTGAGTATCTATCTGATCTATATTTTATATTAACTTCTCTTGAGGAAGTTATTATAATTGGTCCGAAAATCGAAATCTCTAAATTTGAGTTTTTTTTACGTTTTGAGACTGGTAGAATCGTTTGCCATCAGTTTTAGATACAGATACCACAGACACGTGTGTGTGTGTGTGTGTGTGTGTGTGTCTGAGCGTGAGAGTGTATGTATGTATGTAGGTGGACCTATTTGTCTCGTGACCACAGACCTAGGATTTTTTCGCTACGCTAAAGACCAACACAGCGAGGGAAAGAGATATACTCATTACATGAACGCTGCACAAGAGAAAAAGAGACAGATAACCATATCTACTATGTCCATTATTTTGACGTGACAACGTCTTATAAATTGGTTTGCCGGGTGACACTTCAAGAAACTGCGTTACGCTCCGCTCACGTTATGCGCTCACAATGAGAGCGAGTGAGAGGCACGCGCCCGCCTAAGAGCGAGAGAGACAGACATAAAATCATTGTCACGTAAAACTTTCGCCCGTATACCGACTTTACAGGCAACCAGTTTTTTTTTCTATTAGAAACTCATAGTAATTTGTTTGTTTGTTGACATCACGGGTTTCGTTGATTATTAGGTCAATCCTGACAATAAAGGACTTAAAATGTTAGTGCTTAGGTATGGTGACTTGATACAAACCTGATTGATCCGTCACAGGAAGAAATAACCCGGACAATCATACCTATTTTTGACAGGTAAATACGAAATTCTCACTTATTTTTTTCAAACCATATTTTGTCGCATTTCTGTTAAAATTGGCTCAGAAAACAGTTTTTACGTTATTATATTGCTTTTCTTTTGTTATTTTAAGTAAAATTGTAAAATGTTTGGTTACGCTAGGGCTTGACAAAACGATGACGTCATAAGTATCAGTATATCGATACTTTTTCCCGTAATTATGTATCAACATCCAGAGTTATTTAATTTTAATAATGTTTCTTACAAATATTCTTTGAGCGCACGTGGTTAATAGTCTTTTTTTATATGGTACTGTAGCCAAATGGCAAAAACGGACCCTTGTAAACTCATCATGTCCGTCCGTATGTCATAGCCTTATAATTCCGCCGAATTTGCATCGATTCTAATAAAATTTTACACGAAGGTATCTTTAACATAAAAATGGAGAACAGGCATACATATATATCGATAAAGCACAATGTCGATAGTGTACGCATACAACACTATTCTCAACCCACACAAAGACAGTTACTAACACTTACGCAATTTTTTTTTTGGTATCGTCACTAAACTGACATTGTGTATCTTTTACTATCTATATCTATATCTATGCTCGTGACCATATCAATCGATATGCCACGTCATGACTTAGATCTTAAAAGAGTTTAAACAAAATCGGTCCAGCGGTTTATTTTTAACGCTATAAAACTGCTTTTTTTTATTTGTTACCTCAGAACTCCGTCATTTAGAAACCGATTTAAAAATATTAAACGTATAGGGAAGGAATAACCCACACATTGGTCCCATTCTTAATTTAGTAATGATTGGTACAAGAAGACCAGAGTTATGTGAGAAAATGTTTTCAAGTTTATAATTTTTTTTTTGGTATACCACTAAGGTGGCAAACAAGCATACGGTCCGCCTGATAGTAAGCGGTCACCGTGGCCTATAGACGCTTGCAACATCAGGGGTATCTCTCGCACGTTGCCGACCCTTCAAGAATCTAAAAACTTTTTTCTTGAAGAACCTCTTACTGTAGTCCTTAGAGAAAATCTCGGCAAGGAGCTCATTTCACAACATATGCTAGGAATAAGCGTTCGCGGAAGGAAGTTTTTCTGAAACCGCACTGTAAGCGACCATTTCTGTTCTGAGGTGTGGCAATGAATGGCGAGCGGTGCCATGGTAGAAAGAAGCCGTAGTGATTATTTCAAACAATTCCTTAGAACACATTCCATTATACAAGCGATAGAACAAACACAGGTAGGCAAAGTTTCTCCTCAGACTAATGGGATCGATACGGCAACTGTGTTTGGGATCATCGACAATTCTAACAGCCCGTCGTTGAACCCAGTCAAAATGGCCCAGCTGGTAACCGTGTGCACCAGGGATGGCAGCAGTACTATATTTATATGGGGCAGAAATTGCGATTATAAATTACGAATTATAAATACTAAAAAGTTAAAAATAAAAATAAAGAAAATTTTAGAAGAAGAAGAAGAAGGAAAAAATTTATTTGGACTATTTACACAACCTATAGATAAAAAAAAACAGGAAGAAGAAGAAATTATAAAAAATAAGTAAGTACATATTAATTATCTTATAAGCTATGTGAGTCCAAATAGGCTTCACACTAGAGATTGCAACCCGGTATGTTTCTGAACCCGGCCAGGTCCGGTAACATTCGCTGCCAATACTTCAAAGGATGAAACCTTTAAATTATTTTATGAAAATTTGCTTTAAGTAAATGGAGGAAAAATATAATGATTTAAAGTTACGGAATAATATTTATTTCAAACCAACAAATCGACGATAATCAGTCTTAAAATCACGAGTATTTAATACAGAATTAGTTAGTTAGTCACTTCACTTATGAACGGAATAGTTACATTAGTGTTACTAATTTAGTTTAAGCAAGCATTAGTATTCAGTAATTAAGTTTAGGATAGAAATGATCTTCCACGCGCTGATGAAATTCCTTGTCTTATCAACTTAGATAGATAAACTTTGGTAGCCTTAGTAAAAACAGAACAAATTCTTAAGAGCAATAATAATATTGCTCGTGAGCGGGTGCGCGGGAGGAATGGAGAGCGGCCATTGGCGCTTGCCATGCCAATTTTCTACAAGTTGGGGCTTCCGTGCCGCAGTTTTCGTACCTACCGGGCCCGGTATAAATGGCACCGGGCCCGGTTTGCAATCTCTACTTCACACTCAGCGATACGCTGTAACAAATGGCCATAGCACTGATTTCCAGTGTGAACCTACCGTGGTCGATGGACTCGTTCGACAGTTAAATATAATATATGTAAAAATTACCTACCCACTTATTTCAACCATTAACACTACAAGCATGACTATTATTTATAAAAACAAAACACAAAAACTAACATATAATACATTAATACAGTTATTTATGGCAGTATGATTTAAGACCGTAGTCTGATCTTAAGGACAAATACAAACAAAACGATCACAACTCTCTTTAATCTATGAATCTTGATGGCGATGATGATTTTAGTATTTATGATTCGTGATTTTTAATTATTTTGTTCCCAAAAGTATATAGGACATAAACGGTCCAACTGTCAGAGTAACCAAAGGACCTAATCCTTTATATGCTAAGATATAGCTTACGCTGTGAAAGTTTGACAGTCGTCACAGTAGTAATAAGAAAAACACTTTGTCACTAGTTAATTATATTCACATAAATTACAATAACATGAAAAAGATATTTTTCTCAAAAAAATATTATTATGTCTATAATCTTCAACACCAACCCCCCAGAGGTCCATTGATCCAGGGAGACATTTATAACAAATGGATTTTCCAAAATCTGATGGAGTTGCATTTGGATATTATCCAGGATCAAAGTACTTATCAAGACGATTCAAACGAGCCCGAACTGGATGCGGTTACATCGTTTTATTACGGAGCTTCATCATTAAACACTGGTTACCATTTCGGACCAATGTACAAGCCCAAACTCGATGGGATTGTGTTGTTTAATTACGGACTTCCTATGGCCACCTTCCAGCTCCATTATCAGACTCTGGATACCATCTAGAGATAAGGTACTCCTTAAGACGAACCATACGAGTTCAAACTCGATGGGGTTATCTCGTTTTAGTGCTTCGAGTTCCTATGGCCACCTTCCAGCTCCATCGTCAGAACCTGGATACCATCTAAAGTCAAAGTACTAGTCAAGTCAAATCAAACGAGTTCAATTCAAAATTTCATTACAGAGTTCCTATCGCCATGGCCACCCTCCAGTTCCATCATCAGATCAGCTCCATGTCAACACAATATAACATTGTTACGCGATAAATATAAGCGTGCGAAATTTCAGCTCAATTGGAAACCGGGAAGTGTGTAAAATTTATCTTGCAAGATTTTATTACAGACGGACAACGGTCAGGTGAAACTAAATAAAAGCTTGTAATAAGATAATATACTGCCACTAGAAGCTAAGTGTATAATGTGCAGTACCTGGGCGACCTGAAAATATGTATGCAAGTATTTTCACGGGTCTCGAGAGGTAAGAACTGGTTGTCTATGTTACAGTCAAAACTCTTAACCGGTCAAAAGTACTTTTGAAAGCAAATACTAGTCAAAAGAAGAAAGAAAAAAACTCTAAATTGGTACGTTTACTAAAAATACATATTTGGTTTTCGCCTAATATTACGGCTATTTACAGGACGTATTATTATTTTTTAGTTTTTTATTATATTTTCCATTTTTGCAACTCTGGTTGCACTGGGCAACTGAAAGGGTAAGTTATTGAAAATTATCAGGAAACCATCAGTAAAGTTATTTTAGTTTGAGTGCGATTTTCATAGACACGTCATACAAATATTTTAACGATGCTTAACGTATCAACTGCAGAAATACTTGCTGAATAACATTTTCTTGGGGAGATAATATAAATATAATAAATATGTTAGGACATTATACCGACGAAACCGCTGTGAAGGCTTTATGAATTTGTCTTTAATTCATAAAGTCAAAAATTTACGTAAAACAAAGATAAAAAACTGTCTGAACGTACATTTATTTCAATAAAGAACATTAAAAGGCCTTTGAGTGCCCTAACGAGGTACAATACAATTATTTTCAAAGCGAATAAATTAAGGCAAAGTAGGAGGTTAAATGCAAAAAAAGAATTTCTTTCTTTTGATACAAATTAAAAGACAATTTTCTTTTCGTTTGTATTTCATAAGATATCCAATGATTCAAAAGCAAGTGAGAAAATTTAAATTGCTGTTATTTCTATTTTATTCCCTAAAACGTTTTTTGTTAATAATACTAATGTATAATAAATATATATATGTATAACAAATTTCTTTAAAAAAAAACGTTGTAACTAAATCTACATGTAGCGATAGTTAATTTTACTACTTTTTAGGATTCCGCACTCATTAGGCAGAAACTGCATCTTTACAAATCATGCACTAGCGTCACACATAGCTTACTGTGTGTGATAGCATAGGTAGGTAATAGCAACAAGCGTTGTATGCCGCATCTCACACATCTTGGGACCTCGGAGATTTGCGAAAAGTCTTGAGTAACGCAGACTCGTAAATCCTGAAGTAAAATGTATGCGAATAATTTCACGGGTCACGAGCTAAGATTTACTTGCATACATTTGTTTCTCTAATTCCCGAGTTCGGAGATACTTTTCGCAATAAGCTCTTTTGTTTAGTCTCGCTCGAGAGGCAAGTTGTTTTTGCTACATTTCCATACAACGCAAAAATCGAGTATTCCAGAATTTTCTGCAATAATCTCCCTGATCTAGCATCCTACAAAAATGACTTCAGCTATCTAACTAGTTTTTTGTAAATTTTTATTTATAAAACTTATCTTCAAAATAACTAGCTGAATCAATTTCCGTTGATTTCAGTAAAAATATAGGTAGGTATTATCACAGCGTGCTTCATACAAACGAATTTCCTACTTATTTTTGAGACTTACAAATCAAACTCCATGAAATTTTGAAGACGTGCTCTAGGATTAAATATCTAGGTTTACAGTGTGCCAGTTTTCTATTTAATTATAAAGTTTAAAAGCAATACAGGATTCTAGTTTTCATACAAATGCTTTCCAATAAGAATAAAAGTTAATAAAAACTTTTTTAAGATTTTGGAAAATCACAGACATAGATATACGGCTTGAGATCATGCCTACAAAATTTCACAGTATTTGATCAGTAAATGTCCAAAACAAGTAGGAAATTTGTTTGTATGAAACGTGCTGCGAGGCGCGGCAAATCGTATCCTCTAAAATAAAACTTCGACATTTACTAAAAAGTAACCTATTTTTGTATTTTGGTGGTTACAAAAAAAACAGATGAAAAATGCGATGTTCTACATAATCGAAATAAACAAAAAGAATCCTATCGTAATCAACAAAAAGACTGGGCATAGGTGGGATTGAACCTAAAGCACTAATAGTCATAGTCCATACTAATATTATAAATGCGAAAGTAACTCTGTCTGTCTGTTACTTCTCCACGCATTAACCGCTGTACCGATTACAATGAAATTTGGCATAGATATCTCCGAAGTTTGAAGTCGGTTTTTTCCTGTAATTGAGAAATTGCCGTTGAAATCCTACACCGATAACTGAATTTAGGTAGGGTGGAACCGCGGGCAACAGCTAGTAGAGCATAAATGCAATAGCTGTAAACTTTGTGCCAACACCTGTTTATTTGGTACGTTTAGCCAAATTTTAGATAATAGTTGGATAATCTACTGACCCAGTGGCCATTTTTAAAAGATAAGTAACGTTAGCTTTTTCGCGGCGTTTATAAAGCGGAAGTAGGTGATGTTTTGTACATAGTTGAATGTACATATTAGAGTTGTAATATATTTTTAGGCGTTAGCACATATATCTAATAAATTTCTTTTGAACGTTTTCGGTACGCGAGATGTAGACATTATACTTAGGATCCCAAATTTGAGATCCAAATTCTAAATCGCTGCGTACAAATGAGCGATAAAGGATTTTCATAGTCTTTGCTTTGTTGAAACACTATGAATTGCACATTAAAAAACTCAAGGGCCTTAGAAGCTTTAGCTACAATGTTATTGATGTGAACATCAAATAGCAATGTCGAGTCATGGTAAATAACTAAGTCACGAACGGTTGTTAGACGTCGAGTATGTTAAATTTTCAGTATATGTGGCAACAGAAAATTTGGATGGGTTTAGATCAAGATTATTTATAGCACAGTAGTTCTCAAGGCGGGAAAGCTCAGACTGTAGGTTGACTGTCGGCCCACGATGAAATTGTTGTAAAGATCTTCATATCGTCGGTAAAACAAGTAGATGAGATGATGTCAGACACAAATGTATATCGTTCACGAAAGTTATAAAAAGCAGTGGACCTAGCAATGATCCCTGGGGAACTTCACTGAGTATCTTTACCCAACTAGAAAAATAATAACTTTATACTACTGCTTGTGAACTATTATTTAAATAGGAGGAAAACCATCTCAAAAGAACTTCTGTAATGCCCATATTTAAAAATTTTGTTAAAAACAGTGTGTGATCTATGCGGTCACATTCGGTGTAATCTATATATATATGACGTCTATTTGTTTGCCACTTTCTATAACGTTAGTGATTAAATCATTTAGAAGCACAAGGTTATATGTAGTGGACTTTGCTTTAAGGAACCCATGTTGCAATGGGCTAAAGGAGTTCTTTAGTGCTGATTAAAGTTGGTCATACACTATTCTTTCAAACACTTTGACTATCTGGCATAACTTGGAAATAGGACTGTAGTCAGATATATAAGTGGTAGCATCTTTTTGGGCACAGGTTTTATGAAGGCTACTTCCAAATGTTTGGTACAACTTGCTCATCTAGGGACTTCTTGAAAAGAAGAGTAATAGGTAGTGATGTAGTCAAAGCAGTACCTATGAGAAAGCAGGCAGGCTATGATAAGGATCAATGGGAACAAAAGGGTATGAACACAAACTAACTTCTACAATTTACCGCGCTTAGTTTGATTATAGTCGTGGAATTGCTACTACAACTCCTTGACGATACTCGTACTTAGGAGAAAACTGTAACTGTAGTTATTTCTGAGAGAACTAATAACTATCTACGTCCATCTGTCTCTGTGCCAAATTTTAGCTTAGTTAGATTCTCCGTTACGATGTGAAGAATTGACAAAAAAGCAATAATCTCACTTTCACATTTATATTATAATAATTATGGATGCACGCATATAATAAATTAGCTGGGCAATCAAGCTTTGCATTGGATAAACTTGAAAAGTAAAATACTATTTAAATATAAAACTTAGCTAAATTCATTTTTCGCCCCCTAATTTTGTAAAATATTGTAAATTTTTTCGTCAAAGCGATTACAAACAACCTAGCAATATTATTATATAATTATACTTATATAAAACTATAATTATATAAAAATAATGACCAGTAAATAAAAATAAATAATTTATATAGGTAGAGCATCTCGCTTAGTTCGCTTATTGCTTCAAAGAAATTTTCATATATCACGCTCGACAGCTTTATCACATGTTCTGAAATATATTTCACAATAACGTTTCTGTCGATCGAGCGCTCGATACCTAAGTAATACACGTACGTGCTTCCGACAACTACACAAATAAATTTTCTAAATTGATATCTTCCAGAAGTAGATTTTTTCTATGTTGAAACATTTTCAGGTTTCCGTGGTTAACAACAAGAAACCTTCACAGTTTCGCGATGTCCGTCTGTGTGTCTGTCTGTTCACAGCTTAGCTCAGTGACTATTAGGACTAAAAAGCTATAATTTGGCACGAGTATACTCAAGTCCATTGGATATACATGTTTAATCACACAAATAAAGTAGTAAAATAAAATCGTAAAAATAAATTTGTCCAAGGTAACTTCCCCTACACGTAAAGAGTTAATAATTTTTTATAATTTTATATTTATATTTATTATAAAATATCGTTGGATAGGTCGTTAAAAATTATTGCGAGTTTGTGAATGTGCGATGTGTGTGAAATAACTAATATGAAAAAGGAAAACTATCACAGTTAAATAAGTTTTACTAGTTAACCATTAATATAGTTGACCAACATCTGAAGTGTACTTGGAGAAGTAAAATTTAGTACAAAATCAATTAAAAATTACTTAGACCAAGTTGTTAGTCGTGTCTGTGTAAAACAGGTAGTGAATATAACTTGATGAACCATGTATATTAAGCGTGTATGAACTATGATCCTGTAAAGCTCCTAACACTATACAGTACATAACATTATCTCAAGTGTCCGTCACACGAGAAGCGTAGGCCGAGAGTGGACGTGAGTAAAACTACAAGTACCTATCTAGTGTTGATAATTGAGAACCTATTGTAGTCCATCATCTACAAAAGGGATTTTGAGTAAAGAAACTTTTTCATAAATTATTTTTTTTGATCCGCGCGCGGCCAGCCTATTTTATTACACAGCTAGTTACTTGTTCATACTACTCACTCGAGTTAACAAGACACCCTGGGCGCTTGAAGTCTATTCAATGTAGGGTGTGCAAAAAAATGGTCCTCGCTGCGCTACGGATTTTACCTTAGAATACTATGCTACACTCTGGATTCAAACATCTCTTATTTCTATAATAATGCAATCTAGTATTATTTTTACTAACTGGTGAGCCAGGTTGAGTATCCTTTAATATTATAATAATATTACTATTATAATATTATCCTATAATATCAAACGATTGTTTATTTATGTATTTATTTTTTTGGTTGTTGTCGCGATCTTGAAAATAGCTCTAGGGTTTTTGTTGCAATATACAATATTGAAGTTCGCTTCTCTAACCTACCCTAGGTTAGGGAAGCGAAAAATCAATTTAGTAAAGTAGGTCTCATTTCTGAGAAAATTAGATTCCTCCGTGTTTTCACATACATACATACAAAGTTTCTTTACAAAGATCACCTTCTCAATGTAATTTTGTATTTAGATAATGTTTTACTTTCCACGTTGATCCCACGCCTATAATTGAATAAAGCGTGTGCGGAGCCACTGGCAAAAGCTAGTATAGAATAAGCCGAAGTTTAATTTTTTTCCTAAAAAATGTGTTCACTTGTTACTATTATACCTTATATATGGATAGCACATTAATTAACTTTTCTTTGAGATGACAAGTTAATTAAATGGGTCCGAAAGTCGAAATTGATGAAGTATTTTCTTTACGTTTATAGATTAGAGTTGATTGTTTTTCTCATTCATTTCTTGTTTTCTCGTTATGTCAGCCTATATAACAATTCATACAATTATAATATAACATATCAACATTGGAACAAAAAACAACGAAAATAAATAATTGAAGAAACAAAACTACCTAAATAAACCTGGGGGGTACCCCAGGTATATTGTTTTGCGGCTAGTTTATTAGTGATGTCCTACATCGTAAGTACGTGACGTAGGTATTTTTGTTATCGGATATCTATAAAATTGCCGAATTCCGATTTACGCCCTCTAGGAATCGACCTTATAAGATTTTCAGGAATATCAAAACTATTGTTGGTTTTTTATCTGCAAAGAACTATTTTTATAGCATTCTTTGATTTCGATAAAACTAAGTTTTATTGGGTTTTCGATGGAGTTAAAATCTAATTTTTTTATCAGATTTTTTAAATTTAAGATAACGGATTTAATATGGTGTAAATTTTTTAGCAAACATTATTCGATTTCAATGAGATTAAGTTCTGTTGGGTTTTCGTAATGCTAAATTAAAATTGTCTAGTTGTAGTGCGGTAGTTACTGCTCTGGTCCTAGTTAGTTAGTTAGTTGGACTTATGTTTTCCGCACTTAGCCTCATAATAGGGCCATTGTACGTAGGTAACCAATACCTGTCATTGGTTACCCATACCATCCCAGCTCCGTCCAAAAGTTAAGGAGGCATCTGATGTTATTCAGTGCCTCTCTCATGGTTTGTGGATTCTTAAGGAGCTTTGTCCGTTGGTCGCTCACGCTTTTGCAATGAAGAACCACGTGAGACGGTGTCTCCTCGGCTTCCATACAGCCCCTGCATAGAGGACTGTCAGTAACGCCGATATTGAAAAAGTGCCTGTTTAGAGGGCAGTGACCTGTTATTATGCCAACTATGTAGCGTAGGTTTTTCCTGCTGAGTTTTAACAGTTTGTGCGACAGATTAGCGTCCACGGATGTAAGAACATTCTTGGTTTGTTTGCAATCTGTCTGTTCTGCCCACTGTTTGTTGTGTTGTTGTAAGGTTCTGTCACGTAACCATGTTTTGAGTTGGATAAATGGTATCGGTACAATTGGTTCAGGTCCCATTATTTTAGTGCCCGATCCTCTCTTTGCCAATTCATCTGCCGCATCATTGCCTAGAGACCCACTATGACCACGTATCCATTGAAGAGTAACCCGGTTCTTCAATGCAATTTTTTGCAGTTCACAGTGACACTCCAGGATTAGTCCACTGTTGATGCGGTTGTTGTTGAGAGCTTGTAGCACAGCGGCACTGTCGGAGATGATGCGTATCGATGCATTACTTATGCCTTTAGACAAGACCGCTGTTGCAGCTCGGGTAATCCCAACACATTCTGCTTGGAAGATGGTGTTGAGTGCACCCAAGCTCGTTGACATGTTGATGTTCAGGTCATGGGAGAATACTCCTGCGCCCGTTCCTGATTCCGTTTTGGAGCCATCGGTGTAGATCCTGACTTCATGGATGCCGGAGCTATCTTTTTCTTCCTCATGAAGCTGGATACGGTATTTTTTGTCAAAGACAAAGGTTTTTGGGATGATATCACATGTCGCCTCTATCATCGGAAGCTCGTTTCCCACCGCCTCCTTGAGCCGTGCATGAGTGATTCTGCCGTCCCGTTTCCAGAGCCCTACTTTCTCAAGTCGTATGGCTGCAGCGGCAGCTTCTTGTTGTATAACAAGATGAAGGGGTCTGAGGTTGAGGATGACTTCTAATGCTGTTGTGGGAGTCGTTTTCATACTGCCTGTGGTTGCTAGGCAGGCAAGACGCTGCAGGCTTTGTAGTTTGTTTTTTACCGTGCTTAACTGAGTTCGAGGCCACCAAACTACTGCACCATATGTTATCATGGGTCGTATTATGGCTGTATAGAGCCATAGGGTTATGGATGGCTTAAGGCCCCATTTCTTGCCTATTAGTCTTCTGCATTGCCAGAAGGTTGTACATGCCCTGGTTATTTTTGTGCTTAGATGCTTACTTTGCTGCTCTGGTCCTTTAAGGTGGAATAAATATTTTTCTATCCATAACGTTAGATATATTTTTTGTTATATATGTGGGTAGGGGATGTAGATGTGATGGTATACTGGTTTCCTGAATAAGTTGAATTAGAGGCGGCCTTAGGGTAGTAACTTGTAAGTAGTTTTTTTACTTCAAAAAGTGATATGATATCCTATATCAAGAAATAAAGCATTTGAATTAAAATTTGAATTTGAATTTAGGGTAGAACAAAAGGCCTGGCTGCGGTAATAGGTACTGGGTGGAAACCCTCGCTCGGCTGTACGGCAATTAGAAGATTTAGACCTTGAATTTAAACGGAATAATCTAGAACAAAGCTTTGTTACAATGTTCTAAAAACTGGCAAGAAAGTTTCATAACATAATCTCGAGTCTTGTACTCACGCCACGATATTCACGGTAAAAGTAAGGTAGAAAGTGTTCCGTATTACATACGTAGGCACGGAACATCGTTTTCATAATAATAAGTTGAAGCATAATAACTTTGCGATGTAAACCAGCAATGTATAGGTCAAAAAACTCAGCTAGCATCTTTGTATAGTATCTTAAACTACGCAACGGTTTTTAATGCAGTTTTAATCCACACTAATAATATAAATGGGAAAGTGTATGTATGGGTGTGTCAGTTTGTTTGTCCGTTTTCACGGCAAAACGGAGCGACGAATTGACGTGATTTTTTAAGTGGAGATAGTTGAAGGGATGGAGAGTGACATAGGCTTTTTATCCCAAAATAATCAAAAGTTCCGCAGAAACAAACAAACAAGCAAACTTCATTAGTATAGTGTGTTGACGTAAGAGTCCCACGCCGATAACCAAATTTAGGGCAGGTGGTGCCGCTGGCAAAAGCTAGTCAATATATAAAGTGATTCAACAGGAAGGTTTAAATGTATAGTTTAATATTGTTTTGTTACTTAAAAAGAAAGCATAATTGTTGGAATTCAGCTACAGAAAAATGAACTACTTCATGATTATCTCCATTTATCATTAAATTAGGTATGCTTGAAAAGAATAACAGAAGCTATAGGAATAAAAAGCTGAAACAGAATATGGCAGTAACAAAGAAACAAAAAACGTCAGAGTTTGACATTCGCTTCATAAGTAATAAATTTCTTTATTGGTATTTTCGTTTAAAATCTACTACGGTTTATGCCTAGAAACAGTAACTGAAGCCATGTCAACAAAGAAACAAAAACTTCAATGGTTAAAATATTCCCTCAAACAACGAATAAAGTTAATTGGTTGAATTCATTTATGATTTACTAA
The DNA here is from genome assembly GCA_946406115.1 of Apoda limacodes. NCBI lineage: Eukaryota > Metazoa > Arthropoda > Insecta > Lepidoptera > Limacodidae > Apoda > Apoda limacodes. Next base: position 8,673,034 of record OX291546.1, read on the forward strand.
ATAAGCTATATGTATACAATTTATAAGTTACTGAGTTTTTACTACTATCAGCCGTCCCCAAAACACACTTACTTAGCTGCGAATGAAACTAAATAATTAAATAAATAAAAAAACCGACCGCAAATACATTAAAAACTAACCGGAAATTAAAACAAACCAAATATTTAACTACATGCAGGCATGAATCATTTAAATGCAAGTTCAAATAGTGTACAGATTGCTCAAACTATAGCCGTTTTGAGTTCCGTCTGTTTATAGTTAAATATTCGGATCAGGCACCTTGTTTACTTACATTAGGCAATTTTGTCAATAAACGATTCAAATGTCTATGCGATGTCATAGAGCTCTAACTATGAAAGGTCGTCTCCCGTAAAAAAAACACGACTAATAAAATATAATTCCGATATATACATAAAGAGAGGGCTATTGTTATAGACCTAGATGACGGTAATGGCGGGGAAAATCTATAGAAATGTGCTTAAACACTTAGAAAATAAAAGTTTCGAAAACACTGTATTTTTATTTTAAGCTCCACTATATTTTTTATAAGCACTGTATTTTAGAAGTTAAAACACTGTATTTTCATGACAAGCATCTGGCAACACTGCGCGTGACGCTATCGTGATGCGCCCCCAAGGACGTTATAGAAATGGACGCGAAATGATTTAGCAACTGTATGAAATCCGTTTCAACCGTTTCTGGTGGGGTACACACCCACACAATAATATTTGCCTATAAACACAACAAAAGGCCATATTTAGGTATCTGAAGCGTAATAGGGTTGTACGCAATCGATAAAGATATCGAGCGCTAGACGCGCTGAAGCATAATGAAATTATATTCGACTTGCATTAACACTTATCGTGGCAAGATTGCTTTTTTGAAGAAAAGCAAAAAAAATGTATATGGGTAGCTTCTTTGGGCTATAAAAAAACATCAAAAAAATAAATAACAAAATCGTGATATGAAAATTTTGGAAAAACAAGATGTATACTATTCTATACATTGCTACACGTACAGTGATTATCGTATTTTTAGGAATGTATATTATGCTGTACATTGCTATGTTTAAGAAGAGTTGGAATGTTACTGGTAGTTTTCAACATAAACCAAAAGATTATTGTAAATAACATGATTTTAAATAAAAAAAACTGTCTTGGTGGACGTAAAAATGTTTAATAAAATAAATCTTTTTGAACAATTTTTTTTTTACAAAATAATTGTAACATAATAGTTCAGAGACCCTATTGCTTGCGGTGGTACTCCAAAAAACAGTTTCGATTCTTCACATATCAAAGATGAACCTTACATTTTGTACACATCGTACTTGCCTGACCAGCTTTGCAGTACTTGCATCTCTGATATCCGGTTATTTGCGGCCAATGGTCATATTTTTCATACCGCACATCATTGCATGGTCGTTCAGATACCGATTTTTTTTTTGCTTTCTCGGGAATTGCGTCTAAATTTTTCACTGAAACGTTTTGACCTCGTTTCAGTAGGCCACTGTAGGTTTCATACCTAAAATCTTTTAGGCGATCCTGCTTTCTAGTGGTGTTGGTTATTTTATTGTGTCTCCGACGTAAAAGCCAAGCATTGTTGATGCATATATCCAAAAGCTGCGAGAAAATATTCATATACCACCTGTGCGATCTTATTCCAGTGCGACATAATGCAATCAGCATGTCTGCCAAATCGACACCTCCCATGTGACGATTATAGTCTTTAACAGTTTTTGGACATTTTACATCAACACGAGATTTTGCTTCTTTGCTGAATCGTTTTATATTTTTTATAATCATCATAATTTTAATAATCTTAGATAAAGCTAAAACTATTTTACTTCCAACACCCGTATTCTGTTCCTCTTCAGTAAATGTAATGCCTCTAAAAGTGTCATCTCCCGCGTATAGCAAGAAGTCATAAATGATGCCAGATAGACCGGCTCTGACTAAGTTCTTGAAACCCCATTACAAGGCTTATTTGAGTTATATTGACGACGACTTCCTGCTTTCTTCCCTTTGTACGTTATAACCATTTCGTTGATACTAAAAGCATTCTCTTCTTTTACGGATAAACACTGTGTTCAAATGCGATCAATTACAGGACGCAGTTTATAATATCTATCGGCTTCAGAATTATTGGTAAAATGTAAAAATCGCCTGATTTGTTTAAATCTTTATAGGGACATTACATCGGCTACCTTTGCATAACGAAAGGACTTTTGCCAGTAATCTTTGTATGATGGCAAAACTATAATACCCATGATGACATTTATTGCCAAAAAGTCTAGTATTTCTTCCCTTGAAACTGTTATGGATCTTCCTGTTCTTTGTACGCTATATAAATTTGTGTGAGTGCCTTCACTTTCAGCCTTGTTTTGAAATTGTGCTTTTTGCCAACGAAAAGATAAATTAATTCTTCTGCTATATTGTCTTTTTATTTTTCGAGCAACAATGGCAGGAGCTTTGCGTTTTATTTTTTAAGCGCGCGTCAAAGATTTTCTGACAGGCGAGGATGCAATTGGTTGATTTGAAGGCAGAGATGGCAAAGATGAAATTGAGGGTAGAGCGTCATAATTACTTTCTGATAGATTAGGAAATACTTGAGTAAGAATAGGCGTAAGAGGCACTTCGGTTGTATCGGCATAAATATCATCACGCAAAGACTAATAGAAGCGGAGCACCAATGAGGAATGTTTCAAAATCGAATTTTTTTTCACTGCGTGCGCTGCGTAAACGGTTAGAGTTACGCAAAAATCATATATGACACAATTGTTCCCCTTTAAAATTTCTAAAGAAAAGTCCGCCACAGGATATGTCTATCTTTTATGGTTGGCTTACTATAACCTTTTTTATGCTAACCAAATTTGTTCCAAAATAATGCATTATTTGTGAATGTGGTTTTATAAACATGATATTAATCCTTATAAATACGTTATTCACTACAAGTATTTAATTGAAAACGAAATTGCCATTTACATCATTCGATTTCAATGAATATCTTAGAAGATATCGCAGTTTTAAAATAAAATCGCAGTAAAATAATAATAAAGTACTGCGCGCGCATTTTTGATGTGCAAGGCCGACGGGCAATCATGAGGGGGAAGGGCGGTACGTATTATTTAAAAAATATTTTCCTCTTCTACGTAAACAAAGTCGCGGGTTAAAGTTAGCGTTACTCGAAAGTAACTATGACTGACTGATCTATTAACGCACAGCTCCAACCACTGGACGGATCAAGCTGAAATTTAGCACACATATATCTATGATGTAGGTGTGCGCTAAGAAAGGATTTTCCAAAACTCACCACCTAAACTGGAGTTCAAAGTTTGTATTGAGCACCAAGATCGCGAGGTTATTATATTAGCTAATTAATTTATAGTAGTTAATTATTTATTATTTTTGAAAAAGAGAGAGAGAGACAAAGGGAAACGACCATTTACGTAATTTACAAACGCAAACAAAAAAGTGTACCGCTAAGCGGTCACTCATCCAAGTACTGACCAAGCCCAACTTTGCTGTACCGGTAATTTTATTATTTGTTGTATACGTTAGAGTTTACACTACTCTACACTGCAAGTTTGAAGTTTGTATGTATTACTTTTTTTACGATAGAACAAAAATAAAGAAAATGTGTTTCTTGTATTTAAATTTTTAATTATTTATTAGATAATACCCTATTATAACCCATATTCTGTGAAAAATTCAGGCTTCTTCCTATTTCGGTCTAAAAGATAAAGCCTTTTAATGGTCGAAGAGACAGACAGCGTATGCTTAGTAATAGGGCTCCGTTGTCACGTCCTGGGTACGGAAACCTAAAAAGTCTGCATATTCCTTCTTGCACCCGTGCGAAGCCGGGCCGGGTCACTAGTAGAATAATGAATATTGAAATAGTTAATCTGTTCCGATCTGCATTACCTTTCAAATTCTGATATTTTAATTTCAAGTTGTCAGTATTGATTCACTTTCTCTATTACGTATCAGCTCCCCTCAATTTCCAGTATCTCAATTTTGATAAACAAGTTGCCATGGCCGATTTATTCACGCTGAACTCAATATACAATTACATCATCTATAGCGTTCGTTGATGGAAATGGAGATATCGCACCTAGCGGCACTTCAGCGGGCACGGAACTTACTGATAATGTGATTTTATCTTAAAATTAAATCTATTATGAGTGCGTACACCTTTTTACTGTGAGAGAAGAGTTGGAAATGGCTTTTAATTAACATTACGAAGTAATGTTCTTACAAAGTAAACTCGCTCATGCGGAAAAGTGCTCTGGGTGTAAATACACTTTAGATACTTAATTCTGGTTTCTTAAAATATTTACTTATTTTTTTTTTGTACATATTGTATCAAGATTTATTTTTATAGTAGCTTGGTATACGACTTAGCGAGGCTCCGCATATACCTGAGCTAGTATGTGGCCATTTTATGAATAATATTCATAAATACTTTATCTATCTAAACTAGTCGATCGCCCCGAACTGAGACCGCGACATTTTCCAATTTCACCCATAATTGCAAATTTTTTAACTACATACTTTAATAAATTACAACCAAAAAGGCATCCTAACTAATAAGTCCTATTGGTAAAATTGTGGCTTCCAATTTGTAGAAGCAGCCTAGCTTGAGGTCACTCCTAAATTCAGAACCCTATTAAAAACTTGGCACAAAACCAGCTATTTTGAATAATCTAAATTAGATAGCGGTGCTCGGTTACACCCTAGCAGCTGCCATTTTAATGGTTTTGGGTACGAAAATGTTTTTAAAGATTAACTTTTTATGAGTTGAGGTACAAATATAAAAGTAATAACACAATAACCTATTCTTAGAACTCAAAAACACGTTCAGAAATGTACGTGTTTTGTAATCGAGAAATAATTCACACTTTCGCATCACGCATAGAGTTTTGAAAAACAAAACACGCAAGTGAATAATTTACAGGAAGGGTGAAATTAGGGCATTGGGTAATAATGATAATGGTCTTAGTCCAGTCCAGTTATAGAAAACGAAATATTGTTATATTTTGCCACAGTTTCGTGTCCTTGTAGATTAGTATTGTTTATGTGTAAATAGCGTAGTTGACCGACCTAAAAAATAATCTATGACCTACGTTAATTTGTAGTTCGGTCTTCAATTTATTTTGTGAACTTAGTGCAAATATACAAGAACAAATATACATAAGCTCTTTAGTGGTTTAAAATAATAAGGGTTTTACTTTTGGTGGACTAAAATAAATAAAATAAAATAAATTTTAATTAAACTCTTAGAATGCTCGAAAGAAAAATAAAAAAGTTTTGAGTGTTACCCACCACTTTAAAAATTTAAACTAAATAATTTCTCAATAGGTAATTGGTATTTAAAAAGTAAAGTGGTGAAGGCAAAGTAGACGATCTCCTCGCTGCTTTCCTTTAAATAACAAATCATAATAAATCACAAGAAATAATTTTGTACACAAAAATTTGTAATGCTTTAACTGATTATAAGACTTCATAATGGAACAACCATTAAAACTACCAGGACTGTCTGAACTACCGACTGAAATATGAATTAGGGCTTAATTTGAGTCGTGTATATTTCGAGTAGCGTTATACGTAAGTGCACATTTAGTTAGGTAGTTTGAATTTACCAAATTGGAGTAGTTTGTCAAAATTCTTTTTATAGGACTTCCTCTAATTTTGCTACCATCTGCCAATGAATTTTATAGCTCATTTATAACATAGTTTGGAATGTTTTTGCCAATTTTACACAATTTAAATTTTACACGTTATTAAGGGTTCCGAACCCAAAGGGAACAAAACAGGACCCTATTACTAAGACTTCTCTGTCCGTCAGTCACCAGGCTGTCTCATTAATCGTGATCAAATAGTTGAAATTTTCACAGATGATGTATTTCTGTTGCCGCTATAACAACAAGCACTAAAAAAGAGAAAAAAAAAATTAAGGGAGCTCCCATACAACAAAAATTATTTTGCTTGTTTTTCTGGATATTGATAACGGCAACAGTTAGACGCTTGAAATATTCACAGAATATTTAGTTTTTTGTTCAATTTAAGAATAAATTATTCAAAAATTAACAAATATTTAAGGAGGGCTCTCCTACAACAAACGTATCTTTTGCCATTTTTAGGGTTCCGTAGTCAACAAGGAACCCTTATAGTTTCGCCATGTCCGTCCGTCCGTCCGTCTGTCATCGGCTTAGTTCAAAAACTACTAACACGAGAAAGCTGCAATTTAGCAGGGATATACACACTGATCAAGCCGACAAAGTGGTAGAATAAAATTGGGACGTAATTTTTTTTTCTCGACTACCCCATCGTGTGGGGTATCGTTGGATAGAAATTCTAAAAACATTTGCGGTATGCTACGATTATTTTTTGATTCAGGGCTCCGTTTGCGAAACATTTAGCTTTAAAGTACTAATTTTTGTTAGAGTCAAGTGTCCCCCCGCTATACCAGCGAAAGTATAGTATTTGGAAATGTAACAAAAATTGCGGTGGTAGTGCATATAATGAATTTCAAAGGAAAACTATCACGGGTAAGTACACTTTACTGGCTAACGAGTAATAGTCGACCAAGTTATAAAATGTACTTGGAAAGTGAAATTTTCGTACAAATTTCATTAAAAGTTACTTATATGAAGTAGGTACATCTGTAAAACAGGTATAAACAGGTAGACGCTTACAGAAATATTATATATTTAGTTATATATTCACTCTTAAAATAAATTAAATTTAAATAAAACAAAAACTTAACATTTAAACAATCCCGTACCACAAACGTGTTTTTACTGCCGTTTTTATAGACAATGGTACGGAACCCTTCGTGCACGAGACCGACTCGCACTTGGACGATTTTTATAGATAATAAACCAGGCCCCTTCGTGCACGAGTCCAACTCGCACTTGGCCGATTTTTTTTTAGTAAAATGTACTCAGAGCGCATACAGCCCGGTTTCAAGATATAATCTTAGTATTTATGATTAACAAACTCAGTTTTGTAGAAACCGTTTGTGTGAACGATCTTAAGATCAAATCAAGGAAGTAATTGTACAGCAAAATCCCCCTAAATTATTTGACTCTGTACGATACACCGCATTTGTATTCATAAGGTACTTTGTATAAAAGATAATCTACCACTGATATTAAAGTTAAAATTACTTTCCTGTGTCTTGGGTAGAAATAAGTACATGATGAACTTAATAAGATAAACTTAATTTGTTCAATATTTCAGCGTAAATTAATATGTAAGCTCGTTTGCCACATTAGTATTAAAAAAAAACTTGCCTTGTTCATGCGACACCGAAGCTCGAGATCTGGTCTCTTCTACTCTTCTTTCCATCTCACTACGAATTCACTTTCACATTATATTCACTATTCACACACTCATTATTATTAAAATCAAATCAATAATCACTCGCAAATTTATACAACAAATAGTTCTTCACTCATTGCATGATATTTTTGGACACCTGAAACAATTAATATTTACTTATTAATTATTGATGTTTGTGACCTATAACAAAAACGACTTTACCTATACAAAAAAAAACATGTGTGCTTGACAACTTTATTACGGTGACGAATTTCACGGTATTTATTCATATAAGTATCAGTAGTAATTAATAGTTAAAAATGCTTCGGTACTAATGTAGAAATTAATGTAAGTAGGCAGTTTATATTGTTCTTAATACCTTCCTGGTTAATTTTCTTAAGACCTTTGTATTGGCAGGACATATGTTAACGCAATATTTACGATGGCATTATCACTAAATTGACATCCTTAATAAATTCCTTGATAAAACGAAAATGATAACATGCAGACGAATTTTGTAACATACTCATAGGTATAGATCAAATAACTTCATGAAAAATGCGAAAACTAGGATATTTACCAACTTATGTACCTATTATCAAAATATAGCAATATATAAGGTAAGCGAATATTAACGGCAAAAAAGTAGATTGCATTACAAGGGTTCAAAATTTTTACGGCGAGGGCGCTTTTTTGAATCCAGAGCCAAGTGAGACATTCTTTCTTCAGTAGAATCCTGAACGTAGCGAGGAATTCAAAGTTCGTCACCCGAGCCAAAACTATATTTTGCGCCCGAGTGGATACACTCTACTTCTCATTACTCTCTATCAGAAAATAAAAGGCACTTCATATTTTATTCTAATATTATTATTTAATAAAACTTAGAGTAACAACTAAATTGAAATTAAATAGTATCTAATATAAAAAAAACTTATATTTACATTTGAGACATTTTTGCAATTACGGAAATTTATTGTTTCAGTTTTATCAGGAATAGAGATTGTTGTACATTTCATCTTCTGCGTGTTTGAAATAATGTCCGAGTCTGGCTCATTTTGAGGACAATATGACGGTGAATCTCGTTGTTTGGATGTAGATGGGCGCGGTGACAGCGGCATGGATGAATTAACTGAAGGTTGCAATTTAATGTTTTCCACGATACGTTCACATGTTTTCGCCTTGTTCTCAATGGAATCTTCTATATACCTCTCGGCCACTCGACTTCCATCCTCCATGTCGCTTGAGAACAGTTAAGTCCGCTCCAAAATCTGCCAAAAGGGTAGCGGAAGTACGACGAAAACAATGCCCTGTCTACAGCTTGATATCTGGTAGTTTTCACGTACAGTGCGGTTTCAGAGAAACTTCCTCCCGCGAACGCTTGAGTTGTGGAATGAGCTCCCTGCCAAGGTTTTGTCCAAGGACTACAGTATGGGGTTCTGCAAGAAGGAAGCTATTAGATTTCTGAAGGGTCGGCAACGCGCGAGTGATACCCCTGGTGTTGCAAGCGTCCATAGGCTACGGTGACCGCTTATAATCAGGCGGACCGTAAGCTTGTTTGCCACCTTAATGGTATAAATAAAAAAAGTAAAATAAGAAGCGATTTCTTGTATAGAAATTTTATTCTTTCCCATAACTTGTTTGAAGCACTTGCCATTTTGATAACGGATGAAAAACCGATTGGTTTTCATGTCAGCAGGACGCAGGTCCAGATATTTTTGTACAATAGTTTTATATTCTCCTAGGATAACGAAGGATCGGTTTTGTTTTTGTGTCTGTCAGCTTTACTAACAGTAAATCATTCGAGTGATTTTCGACATCATCAACAGTTATTTTTAAAAGTTCATTACCACGACAAGCTCCATGTGCTCCGAAAATTAAAGCCAACTGTAACAAAACCGAATTTGAATAAGACAAGTATCTATCAAAGTACAAGTTACAATTAAATGCGAATTTTAAAACACTATGGTTATACTTTACTAATCCACCATATACATAGTTATTTACTTTTACGGCAAGAAAGACTTTGTCGGGTGCCTCATTAAGAAAAGTCTCCACGTTTTTGACTGAGAACACTTTGGATTTTTTAGGTTTAATACCTACATCAGACATCCTCTTCAGATACGCTATTAATTTCGAATACGTGTCCAGTTTTAAGTCATTATTAGAACTGACTGTTGATTCTAGCATTGAGTAGGTACTCCAAAGAGTGAAAGGTTGCTTAGTTTTGGCTAAGTACTGGAAGGAGGCCAAAAACTCAGATTCTGAAAAATTCTTGGCGCCTCTTGCATTTCTCCATTCAACAAAATTACCATAGGCTTTCATATATTTCTCCCGGGATTTTCCAGGTAATAAATAGATTATCCATCACATTTCTTGCGTCGGTTATAATACTTATAGGAGTTAATTCAATACTTTCACTGTCTCTTGAAAAACTCATTTTTCAAAACAAAACCATGAATTTCTAACAATCCGTAAAAATTTACTAAAACGGGAGCTGTAGTTCGCGCGTTTTTAATATAATATTGTTTTTTTTATTTAGCCAGCGGCGTGACTATATGTCGTCGCACCAGCCAGTCTTTATTCAAACAATATTTGCGTTCGATTTCTTTAACGCTGAACACTAAGATGTTCCAAATTAAACAAGCGCAGCAAAGATAATTGCGGCGCACTTATAAAGAGGATTAAAAACTCATTACTGCCCGCTTAAATTTTTTTATAGGAAACATCACCTTTGGGTGCACTTAAAGGCGGATCAAGTCGTATTCTTATAGCGTAATAACCCTAAGTCGGTTTGTTATAACTCGTAAAGTATTAGTTTGTCGTGAGAGTTTTAAAAAGTAATTACCTGTATGTGCAAGTACCAATGCTGTTTTTTTTCATGACCAAACAGCCATTTTGGAGTCAAATACATATTTAAAAAACGGGGCACAATTCTAGTTTTTTATCTAAGAAATATCACATCGATTTGAAATTCCGTAGGTATTCAACAATCGGTAATGGGAGGTGTATCGTTACTTATTTATGCAAACAAAATCCACATTTGTAAGTCCAGATATGTCAAGATTTAATTTTACCACCGTCGTCTCTTAGTCAGTGAATAAAAAAGCCGGACAAGTGCGAGTTGAGCTCGCGTGGAGATAGTTGCGTACGAGGAATATTTTATCCACCATGTTTTTTAAATCTGAACCAAACACGGTACAGTTTACATTTTTTTTTTATCTTCTAATGTGCCCTCCAAAAGTGATACGCATATTTAATAAAAACATTTTACTACCGAGGCCGTAAAAGTAAGCTTTTGCTCGTTTAGTAGAATTTAGAGGACGAACCGTGAGATGTGTCCGTCAATAATACGAATCTAGCAATGGCTTCACGGATAATTGAATAGAGCTTGACTCAAAAACGCAATTGGCAAAATAGAAATTAAATTACAGAAATCATTTTCTTTTATTTTATTTTGCCGCGGTCAGTCGATATTTAAAAATTAAGAAATTATTCTTTTACTATTTGCGTATTTACCTTTAAAATAGGCCATACCAAGAAAATAGTTCTATTTAATCTTATTTCTTATTTATTTCTATCCAGTTTTGTTTTTAATTTATTAGAAATTGATGTCCTTTCTGGATGTTTTCGACGTTTAAATGTAATTTAGACATTCGTTCAATAGCGTTTTTGGGTAAAATTAATTAATTTATGATACCAGTCCCGTATTTGATTCACAGAACCTCATATGTGTGCCAAATTTCAACTCAATCGGTCCAGTACATTCGGATTAGACTGACGTTATGTATTCCAAACGCGTTGAACAATTTCACTACGATCTGCAATTAAAATAAAACGCTTCTTGCTCGATGTACAAAAAAAGGTAACGCACCAAAATTTTATCTCACAAAGTATTTAGCAAATTTATTTTACTAAAATTCCTAACTTATGATAAACTTTCATAATTGCGTATTCAAAATAGGCCTTATTATAAATAGGCCCTATTTCGGACAGCGACGGCTGACGAAGTGTCGCGTCGTGCCATTATCAACCGGCCCCATCTGTCTGGAATCGTAACGCCTACCCAACTTTTGTTCGCCCAATGTCATGATTGATTACATCATTTAGATATGTCAAGCTAGTACCTACACCGCACCGTTTTGCGCCTGTAGGTCTAAACTTGTATTTTGTTCAAGGGAACCAGTGTGACAGATATTCATTGATGTAGAAGGTCATAACACTATTTGTTGGTGGTGTAATAGGTACTAAAAAATCCCCTTGGCACCACAGTGGTTCGAGCTGGTGGTGTCAAGGGCCTTAAAGGTTAAATTTTAAAGGCTATGATTTTTTGAAGTGAAAACTTCGTAAGCGACGTTGTGCACTTTTTTGGTATGCGTAAAAAATGTTAAACTCGTTAAAAATGTAAAATTCATACAAAATTCGTAACACGGAATTCGCGTCAGATTTATTTACGTTAGTTTTTGTGATGGGTAAATAATGATAAACTCGCGTCAGACTGATCACAAGACGGAAACCATAATGCCACGCCTATTATAATTTTGAAGTGAAAACGTCTTTAGCGGCGTTGTGCAATTTTTTTGAATGGGTAAAAAATGCTTAACTCTATAGGACGAATAAAAAGTAAGAGGAAATTGGGTTGATGAAAAGATGAAAGTGCGGATTACACATGTTAAAATGTTATATCCAGGTTGAATGTTTTTAAAAGAGGACAATTCATAGAAAATTCGTAAGACTGAACTCGCGTCAGATTTATTTACAATAGGTTAGTTTTTTATTTTAAGTATATGGCGATTATGAGTAGTACAGGGAGGTTGGATATGGGATTTGAATTCTATGACAGATTGAGATGTCAAATATACTGCGTCAAAAAAGTAAATGAACAAAAATTATTATTTATAAAAACGAAAGTGCGGATTACACATGTTAAAATGCGATACGATACGTTACGAGGTGAGATAAAAGTTATTGTAGAGCATCGCTTACGTTACACTGGATAAAAGGTCTATCTATGTGTTGACGTGTCAATAGGTGATTTTATACGAAAATAAATAAACAATCTTTATTAATTATGTTAGGTTGTGTCAAAGAAAATAGTCGAAAGTTACAGGAGTTAGAGACATGTGATAGGATAGAGAGCCAGTTCCATAGTAGTAGTGGCATAGTAATATATTACGTTTAATATAGCTTATTATATTATTGAGAAATATGGGTAGGATGTTGCTCAAAAATGAATGTTAAGCGCGAATCGTGTGTAAAGGACATTGGTTCCATACAATTAAATATGACGTATGAGTCGTAAGTTCTATTTTATTTATAATAAATAAATATTTATACGAAGTGATGGGAAGTAAATAGCTAGTATGTTTTCACTTCTACCGGCACTCCCGGAGTGCAACCCCGTTTTTTTTCTTCTTAGGATTTATATATTATTATATTTATATTGAAATAAATATTTTTTATCTATATAGAAATTATAATTTACGTAAATCCAAAAAACTGATACAAAAAAGATGTCTATCCTGAGGAAAAAAAATACAAAACGTAACTTTAAAAATAAGCATTTTTTAAAATTGTAACTGTTGGATCTTTCTATCAATTACATAAGGCAAATTGGGAGAAATTATTCCGGGAAACAAAGATAAACTCATAAATTTTTCATTAAAATAACTCGTATTTCTCCCTCACCCAAATTCAAGATCTCAATAATGCAAACCCTTCATAAATATTAATTTCTCAGTCCTTTCCTGTCCCTGCATCAAACAGCAGCTCTCACTTGTAAGCATGACCCTATTAACTTGCTAAAGTATTTCACAAAGTGCCTTTGCAACGATACCTACACAAAAGCAGGAAAAACTTAGTAGGTTGTGAATTTAACATACCTAAAATTTATATAACGGCTGGCATTTTCCCGCGACTTCATCCGTGTGGAATTTGTTTTTTTTACCTACATCGGAATTGTCATACAAATTTTCATTCCCTTTTTTTTCAAATTCTTCAAAAATAGCGAAACACTTCAATTCATTTTCAACGTAAAAGCCGAAATTAAGTTTTAAATTGACGGATTTTCATACACATACAAACTTCCAAGCCACATTTTATCCCTTTAGGGAATTAATTTTGCAAAAGCCTTTTTTCGTGGAGCTCTTTGTCCAGTTTAAGTTGCTCATCAAACCCAGCGGTTTGATTTGTGCGTTGATATATCATTCAGTCAGTCAGTCAGTTTCTTCTTTTACTTAACATATTTGTGTTTCCGCAATTTCCCCTTGGGAAACAGGAGGGCCATGGTGTGAGATGCAACCTGTGTCGACACTCCGGCCTCCTCCCACCTTAGGGAAACAGTTATGGGAGCCGGGTCCACAGTAGGGCATGAATATCGGAATCTCGGAATATCGAAATCCCGGAATCTCGGAACGTTTTATCCGATATTATAATTCCGATACTGAGTAGTCCAATATCGTAATATCTGAATTACTCAAATATTCTGTTTAAATTTTAAAGTAAGTCGTAAACGGTGCCAGCCGGCGCTCCTTTGTGCGGGCAATTTGATGTTGTCTCACTACCTTTTTTTTTTTGAGGGTAGGCAGTAAAAACGTCAATACATACTTTTGTATCAGCTGATCAATTTTATTAATTAAAATTAGAAAATCAACATAACTTACATAAATTTTACTGGGTTATTGTCTGTATCACTTAACTGTCACTTTCAAGATCAATTTTCAAAAATCAAATAACCCAGCATCAAGTTACTTGCATTAGCCATTTGTTCCACTTTTCTGCTTACATCATCACTTCTCAGTCACTGTCAATATAATGTATGCCGCCAAGAAAAACACATCCAAAACCAGCAGTGAGGATTCAATAAAAGCACTGGAGATGAAGTTTGAAGAAAGCATGAAGAAATTTCAGACTCAACTATAGAGCAAGAATCCCAATCTTCAACAGTTTGCAGCTGAGTTTAATATGTTTAAGGAGGCTACCAAAACTGCTTTAGAAACTTTAAAAGCTCAATTCCAATCAGTGATACAGATTAAATCTTTACGCAGTAAATCTTTACGAGTCCGGGGGGTTCAAGAAAGCTCTAATGAAAGTCTCAATGGTGTTGTTGTTGACTTAGCCATCACAAAGTTGAAACTAAAGAATTTCAGCACTGACAATATTAAGTCTTGCTTCAGGCTTGGCAAGCCAAACACTGACCGTCCACGGCCTATTCTAGTGTAGTTTTCAAACAGTAGTGTGCGAACAGAAACATGGTTTTCAAAAAAAGAGTTGAAGGGCAGCATCATCTCTTTGGCTGAGTTCTTGACAGACCGGTGTGGAGAAATTTTCCAGGAAGCTCGACAAATCCATGGTATGCACAACAGCTGGACCTTTAACGGCAATATTTACATCAAACTGTCTGATGGCAGCAAAGTTCGAGCCATTAGCTTAGAACAGTTACGAAATATACCGGTCCCTGTCGTTCCCTCCGAAGACTGACGCTGGCCGACCGCGGCGCACTGTAAAGAAATAATTACAGTTAATATAGGTAACATATAGATCAGATACATTAGTTCTGTACAAATATACACATATTTAAGTACTAAGTGCTTGCTTACCTTAAAGAGAAATCCTTTTGCAATTCAGAGATATTTACCTACATATATTAGATAATACATTATAATCTTAATTGTTTACCCTCTAATTGTTTAAAATGTTTATTTATTACCCTCAGATAAACAATTTTGATTGAAGTTGAAGGTTATAAATTTAGGCAGACAGACCACAGAGCATAATATTCAATTTACTTTTACTTCTTAAAACCAGTAAAACGTTATTTTGTTATGTATATTTTTTATAAATACCTGATTGCTTGTTTATGTTTTTGTGTTTAATCTGCTATATTGTCCACATGCATAAATATGGCACATTTATATTGTAAACTTACAAAATTGCTTGAACCTATTACTACTTAATAGGTACATTTGTTTTTCTTAGTTAACTGGCAGTATCTGTGGAATTCCTATGGCACTGTAGTGCTAAGTAACTTGCATTGAGCACACACATACACACACTATACACACATATATATAAACATATCTTTATATAGTTTTTTTTTTTTGTGTTTTATTGATAAATTCATCGGGTTCTGAGCCCGAAAACTTTTCTACTGCAGAGTCCAGTGATATTCTTCACGATACTTTTGCTTCCTGTGAGCGTAATCTGAATATATGTCATATTAATGCTCAGAGCATTCCGGCCCACTATTCAGATCTACTTACTACTTTCAATAGCAATCGAATCCATGCGTGTCTTGTCTCTGAAACCTTTTTAAAGCCCACCCTGATGTCTACCTCGTATGCACTTCCGGGCTACGTGTTAATCCGGAATGACCGCACAGGTTAAGGCGGAGGTGGTGTGGCAATATATCTAAGATCAGATCTAAACTTTAAAGTAATTCAACAATCCCCATCTAATTATTCTGCTTCAATTGAATTTATTTTCATAGAAATTAATATACGTTCCACCCTATTCCTTCTTGGTGTGGTATATGCTCCCCCTACTATCAACTATTTTGACCAACTAGAACAATTACTTGAAATACATTTACCTAGTTACGATCACTTTTTATTGATGGGTGACTTTAATACCTGCTTGTTACGAAATATTAAAATCTAATATCGAAAATCAATATCGGAATTGAAAACCTTCCGATATTACATGCCCTAGTCCACAGCTTTATCTGCGAAAACAGTAAACGGCGAAAATGTATGTATCAATTATGAGAGATAACATATTTTTTCGGCCTGCTTTTGAAACACTTGAAAAAAAAAATTTTTCTCCTTCCATGATTTTCGCTGCGGATCATTCAGCATTCTACATGGATAATCTTTTTATTAATTTTAGATTTTATTATAGTTTTATATTATTTTAGTTTTCCCGCAATTAGTTAAAACAATATTTTTTTCACACATTATTTATGCAATAAACTGGTTGTTGTAAAGTCGGTATACGGGCGAAAGTTTTACGTGACAACTTGTGCCTTTCACTTTTTATGTCTGTCTCTCTCGCTCTTAGGCGGGCTAACCATGCCGCGTGCCTCTCACTCGCTCTCATTGTGAGCGCATAACGTGAGCGGAGCGTAACGCAGTTTCTTGAAGTGTCACCCGGCAAACCAATTTATAAGACGTTGTCACGTCAATAATAGCTTTAACAAAGATTTAAGACGACTTTCATAATGAGTA
Organism: Apoda limacodes; assembly: GCA_946406115.1. Lineage (NCBI taxonomy): Eukaryota > Metazoa > Arthropoda > Insecta > Lepidoptera > Limacodidae > Apoda > Apoda limacodes. The sequence continues at coordinate 8,689,577 of OX291546.1, forward strand.
ACAGGGGTGTTACGGTGTTGCGACGTGGTAGTGCTAAGCTACGCAGACGTGTTGAAGTCACGTAGAAATCCTATATACGCTCTTTGAGGATTATTTTTTTTTGTGTTAGGTTAGTGAAGGTTGTTTTTGTACTAAGGTGGCAAACAAGCTTACGGTCCGTCTGATGGTAAGCGGTCACCGTAGCCTATGGACGCTTGCGACACCAGGGGTATCACTCGCGCGTTGCCGACCCTTTAGAAATCTAATAACTTCTTTCCTGAAGAACCCCATACTGTAGTCCTTGGACTACAATTACTTTTTCGGGTTCCGTATCCAAATGGTAAATAGCGGAACCCTATTATTAAGATACTAAGCACCAGGCTGTATCTCATGAACCGTGATAGTTAGACAGTTAAAATTTTGACAGAAGATGTATTTTTGTTGCCGCTATAACAACAAATATTAAAAAAGAGAAAAAAATAATATTTAACGGAGCTCCCTTACAACAAACATTATTTTGATCGGTTTTTCTGGATATTGATAACGGCAACAGGTTGACGCTTATAATATTCACAGTATATTTAGTTAAATATTCACTTTAAAAATAAATAATAAATATTTAAGGGGGCTCCCATACAACAAACGTGTTTTTAAACCTTGCCAAGGAAATTCCGTATACAACGGGTGTACTCCTGTACCCCATCTTCTATATAATGTACGGCTATTCAACAATACCTCGTCAAGAAAAATTCAAGAGACTCTGACTCTTTAATAATTGTTTTATTTTAATTTAATTATTTGTTTTTAAAGTGAATGTATGACTAAATATTCTGTGAATATTTTAAGCGTCAAACTGTTGCCGTTATCAATATCGAGCAAATACGATCAAAAAAATCACGTTTGTAGTACGGAAGCCCCCTAAAATATTTCTTTTATTCTGTTTTTTAGTATTTGTTGTTATAGCGGCATCAAAAATACATCTTCTGTGAAAATTGCAACTGTCTAACTATCACGGTTAATGAGATACAGCCTGGTGACAGACAGACGGACGGACGGACAGCGACGTCTTAGTAATAGGGTCCCGCTAATTACCCTTTTGGTACGGAACCCTAAAAAGTAATTGTAATCCAAGGGGTTCTTCAAGAAAGAAGTTATAAGATTTCGAAAGGGTCGGTGAGTGATACTTCAATATTTCAAGCGTCTACCTGTTGCCGTTATCAATATTGAGCAAAAATTTGCAAAAAAATCACGTTAGTTGTATGGGAGCCCCCTTAAATATTTATTTTATTCTATTTTTTTGTCATAGCGGCAAACTTCTGTAAAACTGTGACAGACGGACAGCGGAGTCTTAGTAATAGGGTCCTGTTTTACCCTTTAGGTACGGAACCCTAAAAAGACTTTTAAATTTATATATTGGTTAGTATAACGTCTAGGTAGGCACATGTAGGTACTGTAGGTATCATAAAAAGAAAAAAAAATTTTAACGGATTTTGTATCGTCATAAATAAACAAATCAATCTTTGCAGTACATCTTTCTGTCTGGACCCATATGGAAATGATTTGTTAGGTCAGAAAACATATCTGTATCAAATAAGTATCGACATCAAACAACCGCAAATTAAATCTTCTTTAGTGTCTATGTTTTTACCGTATTGGCAATTGATGGCCAGATTTATACTACCTACTTTTATGGTTTTAAACAAATATTGCTTTCTCATGTATTCTTTGTGCTAATATTTACAGAAAAAGTTACTTTTATTTTATTATACTTTTAACTTGTTTATTTGCTGACGACTTCCTAGTCGTACCGGCGGGTTTCCTAAAAAAATTTGAACATTGAAAAACTTGTACTTTTGAAAGCTTCATAATTCGAAGAATAAGTTAAAATGTTAAAAAGGGAAAGTTTCATATAGTTGTGAAGATCGATCCGACGACAGCACAATAGTACATTGTGTAAGAAAATTAATAACGAGAGGCTAAAGCCTTAGGCCGCGAAGGCTTTAATGCCTCGACTTTGTAACTTTCGTACCGCCTGTGTTCCACACAATGTTTTCATCACATTTGCGAGTAAATAAATAATCATCACTTCCTGTTGTTTTATTACTTACGGCAATATATCCTATGAAAATACAGTCCGCCTTTTTATATCGAGATACCTCTACGGCCTAATCAATGGTCCATCTCGCATCATCATAAAAACCAGTGTTTGCCGTTAAGAATTTCATCACCGCACCACGACGGTCGCCGAGTGAACTTTGAACGGGACGCCGAGTCGACGACGCGCATGAAACATAGCACTTCGACACCGACGCCTTGCCCTTTAAAGTGAAACAAAGAAGTCGTCACTGCAGCCTGCATCTTTGTCCATGAAGCTGATGTCATTTGGGAGTGTACATACTGTATTTGAGTGAGTTCGTTCCAATTTGTCTTAGAAGCTGTAATAGCGATAGGCCTGTAATTCGATGGATCTGATCTATGGCCCTTTTTGGGCACCGGGTGCACATTCGCAGTCTTCCATGAAGACGGAAATTGCCTAGTGTGGTAGGAAAGCGCGAAGAGGCGCGTGAGTACAGGACATAACTCAGGAGCACACTGCTTAAGTACCACTGCTGGTATACCGTCTGGCCCACTCGACTTATGAACGTTTAGAGAAAGTAACGTCCGCCTGACCTCCCGCTGCGTTATGGAGATTTCCGGCATGGTCTTATACCGCACCACGGTATAGTAGGTGGTACAGCGCCTTCATCGTTCATTTTCGAGTTCGAGGCAAAGAGACTGCCCAGTAAATCGGCTTTCTCTTTAGCACTATGGGCCAAGTCACCATCAGTCTTTCACAGTGGTGGTAACAACGACTGGCAAAAGTTCCCTTCGGCAGCTTTGGCAAGCGACCAGAAAGCACGACTCCCAGAAAGATAGCTCGCAAGTCGCCCACCTATTTTGCCGATGAATTGGAATTTTCCTCTGGCAGTTGCTTTCTTACTGAACTTCGAGGCAGCATTTAATTTGCGTTTTAACTCATAAATATTCGGATCCTTATTATAACGAGCCGTGGTCCAAGCCTCATGTGCATTTTGCTTAAGAATTTTAGCTTTTCTGCAAGACCTAGTAAACCACGGTCGTTTTTTGACGCCGGCAGCTACTCGGGTTAGGAATATAGCATTCCATACCAGCAAGGATTGTCTCAGTGACTGCAGCTGCGCAAACGTCAGGATCTTCTGAGTTAAAGCAGATCTGCCTCCACGGGTACGATGCGTAAAATTCTTGCAATCCGTCCCAGTCTGCCGACTTATAGTGCCATACACGACGACAATTAGTTGGCCCAGAAGGATCGGGTTGTGTGGATGACACTTGAGTCCGAACGAGACAGTGGTCCGAGGAACCAAGAGGCGCATCCACTGAGCTCGTATGTTCCTCTATATCTGGTCTTCTCGTTGGAGAAAGTACCAGCTGAGAGAATCCATAGGTCAGAGCAAATTCATGAGCAGATATCCCAGCATAGTTATTGGTTCGAGAACTGAGCCACTCGCGATGGTGGGCGCTAAAGTCTCCCAAAATAACTAGTTCTGCTGTGGGATATTGCTCTAGAACTTTGTCAATCGTCAAACTCAGGTGCGTGAAGAGTCGAGTTACGTCCGTGTCACCGCTATGAGACCTGTATAGGCACGCATAGATACGAGTGTGTACAATATCGACAGGTCCCTGTCTTCAAGGCTATGAAGGCGGCGACAGCAGATATCCTCCCGGACGAACATACATATACCGACACGACTCATAAAATTGTGTTCGAGTTTGTAGCCGGGATAGTGAAGGTATGGTGTGTCGGCTGGGCAGGATATCTGCGTCTCCGTTAGAAAAAGAATGGTCGGCTGCGCAGTTTCGAGATGGTGGTGGACTGCGTTAAGATTTGCGTGAATACCCCTGATGTTGCAAAAATCAACATTATATGTGGATGGAGTAGCCGCTGTACGAACTCTTTTCTTTTTCGTTCTCATGGCCATAATATATAAAAAAAGTTACTAAGACTAAGGATGAGGATTCACTGCACAGACAGCTTAGAGGACAAAAGGTGCGGTTCTAAGACTGCCGAAGCTCGCCACAGATGATACGGTTGCTGGCACGGCGGGCGGCAGGGCCCCTGCTCCCCCTCTGTTGTAGTAGCCGGGTCCACTCCGGTCACCTTCTCCGGCACGACTACCACTTCAGATACTTTACACAGGCTGGCGGATCAGCCTCCCAGGGCGGAGATTAAGTGATCCCTGGGTTCGGGATCCCGTTCAACCTGCGGGCGGCCAGCAGTCAGCCGTTTCATCAGGTCTCCCTGACCGCCGAACCAGCAAGCCGCGTCTACGCCGAGCATGACAGCAACAAGCACCGCCGGTCCTCCGCTGTCCGCGCAGCGAATCCTCAAAGAGCTCTGGCAACCTTACTCACCGCCAGGAACACAACACTACTCAATGTTAGTATTATTATGGCCGCGGTTTTCTGTAAGGTGGAGGTACTTCCCCAGTTCGGGCCGCTCCTTCGAGCAAGTACTCGCTATGCCCTGCTTTAGTTCTTCGGGTGGCTTATTCGAGCGAGTACTTGCAGTGCCCTACCTCTCTTTGCTTTGTTCGCGCACAGCTGTTACGTATAACATTTTTAACGTATAAAATAGAATTTCATTTCATCCATATATCAAACCAAAACTTAGAATGGCAGAACAATTAAAAACTTTGATTAAAAAACGTAGTTCTATAAAGTCCAAGCTTACTATTTACAGCAACTATTTAAATTTAATTAAAATTAGTTCCGAATTATCTGAGTTCCAACGTTTAGACTTAGCAGAGCGTTTCATTAAATTCGAAACCTTATATTGCGAATTTGATGCGTTACAGACAGACATCGAAGTGCTTACCGACGACTGCATCTGCGTTGACCGAGCGTGAGGACTTTGATCGCCAGTTCTTTAGTCTGGTAGCCTGCACGCGAAGCCTGCTCGGCGCGTCTTCCAACGGTGCTGGGTCGGAGACGAGCTTCAGAGATGCTGACTCAGGTGCACCTCATTTCAATAAGAGTAATTTTGTTCGTTTGCCTAAAATAGATTTACCTCATTTCGATGGAAACTATCAGTGCTGGCTGGAATTTCGAGACACTTTTACGTCATTGATTCACGACAACAACTGTATAGATGTGATCAATAAATTTCATTACCTACGAGCTTCACTGCAGGGTAGTTCAGCTTGAATTATTAAAAATATAGATTTTAAAGCTGAATATTATAACATTGCATGGGATTTATTATGTGAGCGGTACAACAACAACCGTCTTCTTGTAAATATTTAGAAACAAAGCGAACAACCGGTGCTAGACAGCGCTGGTTCATACATTGTATCGCATTGTATGGCTTTTGGTTTTTTTTCTCCATACCACAGAACATTTAAGACTAAATACGACACTTTAGCGCCAACCTGCACTGGTCGCCTGCTTTCTATTTGAATGCGCTCTTAAAGCTCGTTATACCGTATTTTTTAGCCGTTTCTTCGGACACTCGGAATGGGTCACCTCGTGACAGTTGCTCGCGTGACAAATACCATCCACGCGTTTAACCATGATACGATGAAATGTCACTAGTACGGATCCATATTTATGTCGCGAAATGAAAACGCTTTTAATGTAGGAATCTAATTAATTTGATATTCTTACCCAGTTTACGATGCAGCTCCATTATTCACGACTGTACAAAGGCGGATTATTAGTGTTCTGGACTATTATATATAACTGACTTCTGGGTCGTTATAGGTTTTTACTATGTCATGATTAATTCATGACATGATAATGTATATGTTGTTATTTATAGTATGTGATGCAAGGAACATTTCGCACACAGATTTACATAAATACATATGCTTTCTAATGCAAGTCTATTGACGGCCTTAGTGGCTCAGTGGGTAATGACCTCCCTGCTGAACCTAAAGTCGTGAGATTGATCCCTGCACAGGACAAAAAAATATGTGGTGGACATTAGTGTATGTACATAAAATGTATGTGCTTAGAAAGCAAAAGAATATACAGGTACTCATGTATTGGCATTCATTTGTCTGCTATCCATATTACAATTGATTTTTTCGAAAAATATTATTTATTGTACGCTATGGTTTCCATGTTAGTTATTTAATTCGGATTTTTTGCGTTACAAAAACTTCTTTGTCATAGTAAATCAACAACCTGCTACTACTTACAAAGTAATTGAATGAATATAAAGTAGATTTATAGTAGGAATATAATCATAACGAGCATGCATGTATGTAGTAAAATAAGAAATCTCAAGCATAAACTACCGTACAAAACTCTTAGGTTAATATAGTTGTCGCTTGCTTGAAAAATAATAATTGATTTGTCAGTTGAAATACAAAACATGCATGTGATGAATGAGAAATCCATAAAAAGAAAATGATATCTCAATAGTATTTTGTAAGATATTTAGAATCGGAAGCATGTACTTTTATAGACATTATGTATAAAACATATAGATTGTATGTGTATGTGTATATTTGTGTATATGTATATATATATATTAAGAATAATGATGAATTAAATTGTCATAAGTGGACTCTCACACCATAGTTAAACCCATAGAGGTTTTTTTTATGTGAAATACTGTATAAATTGTATAAAACTAGAAATTTAATGGATAAATAAATAAAAGAAATAAAAAATGTACTGAATTATTGTAGCTTCTAAATCTAGAGTGAAACATAAAGGTAATTAGACATTAGATAAGATAAATACATAGTTATATATGTTTAAATTAATGATTCATTGCCTTCTTCAAAGGATTCCAGCTACACCTTACCAACCAAGGGACTTCCTTGTGCCTTATGGAGACTGCTCTTATCAAAGATATTTGTACTTTTATTCTCAGTCAGTGAATTATTTAAAAGTATGCTTTTTCCCATTTCTAGTTTAGTTTAGATGCATTTTTTTTAAGAAACTTTTATATTCAGTGCCTTGGGCATGAGATAATTCGTGGGGTGAGTGACGCTCTTAAGTCTTTAATAGCAAGATCATGTATTTTTTTTTCTCTAGATATAAAGTGATTATCCGTACAACATACAGAGGTAAGATGTGTCGTAGAACATACAGTAGCGCTACGTACGCCGTTGCTACGTGACTACGGCGTTGCGCAGCTTAAAAGTTTTCTCTTGAGTGGCTATTGTTGATTAAGTATGACAAATAGTGCATGAGCTCTATAATTTATTGCCATGCAGTGTAATGTGAAATGCTAACAAAAAAGTTAAATAGAACGAAGGAATAGGAACATACAGGAAACAAAACTTTTTTGAGATTGTTTGGATTTCGGCGACATTACATTAATAAAAAAAAAACGGGTTGCACTCTGGAAGTGCCGGCAAAAGTGAAAACATACAACCTGGATATAACATTTTAAGAGGATACACTTCCCAGCCAAATACCTAAATCCGTTCTATTAACTAGAAATCTTTTTTAAAACTGTTTGTATGAAGAGCTAGAATCCTGCATAACTTTTGAACTATAAAATTTAATAGAAAACTGGCATACTGCAGACCTAGATATTTATTACTAGAACATGTCTTAAAAATTTCGTGGTGTTTCATCAACAAGTGTCAAAAATAAGTGAAAAATTCGTTTGTAAGAAGCCCGCTGCGAGGCGCCGCGAAGTGTCCTCTAAACATGTGAAATCCGCACTTTCATCTTTTCATGAATCCAAATTCCTCTTACTCTTTATTCATTTTAACATTTTTTACCCATCACAAAAAAAGTGCACAACGCCGCTAAAGACGTTTTCACTTCAAAATTATAATAGGCGTGGCATTACGGTTTCCGTCTTGCAAATTTTTATGGCGTGGCATTATGGTTTCCGTCGAACGACGAATTTTCGAGCAGCCTGACGCGTGTTTATCACTTTTTACCCATCACAAATAATAATGTTTGTTTATTTACTTTTTTAACGTAGTATTTGACATCTCAATCTGTCATAGCCTATGTAAATAAATTTGACACGAGTTCCGTCTTACGAATTTTCTATGAATTTTTGATCAGGACACGTGACCTGACGCGAGTTTAACATTTTTTACCCATCACAAAAAAAGTGCACAACGCCGATAAAGAAGTTTTCACTTCAAAAACAGGATATAGAAAAGACAGTATGAATCTTTATGGTGTGACGACCCTGCGGCGCTTCATACAGCAACACACACTTATCATTGTCATCGTGTTGACCAGAGGTGGACGGCTGCTGGACTACAATATGACGAGGCGAGGTACCAGATAAACACCGCCAGCCTGAACTCGAGTGGTTCCGTATTATCTGTGTTAAACTTAATACTGATATGCAAAGCAAACGCCTCAGCATCCTATCGGATAGTGAACGATGTGACGTCCGCTATTTGGCCGCCGGTAGACGGCTGGTGGACGGCTAGGCTATTAGCCGAGGCAATGTTAATCAGGTCCGGGAGCGTTAAGTCTACTTTGACCTTAATACTTATTGAGTATTAATTACTACGCAAGGGAGTTAGTTCCATTCGCCACCTTCCAGCTCCTCATCATCTGACCAAACCCTGGACGCCATCTATCTTCATAAAAAGGGTAAAAATCCCAAACACGACAAGGTTTCATTGCGTAATTGAGAAGTTGCCACCATCATCATCATCAGACCAGCTCTTTCGTACCATCCATACTAATATTATAAATGCGAAAGTAACTCTGTCTGTCTATCTGTTACCTCTTCATGCTTAAATCACTACACCGCTTAAGATAAAATTTGGCATGGTGATAGTTTGAGTCCCGAGAAGGGGAGGAAAGGAAGCCGCGGGCAAGAGCTAATATTATATATTTGTCACCAAGATTATATAGGCAACCTCAATTTCAGTTCCAATAGAATCCTAACAAGTGTTGGAAAAAAGTTTGCAACGGAAAATTTACGAACATTGCAAGTTTATATTAGCTTTTAAAAGTGTAAAATATAGTATATTGCACAAAAAGTGGAAAACGGCAAATTTCATGCTAAAACATACATAAGTTACATTCCGAGATTGGGGAATAATTTTTTAATTGAATTCTGAGCGTAGTGAGTGGTGTAAGAGAGGAGGAGCGAGGTTAACCTAATTTTTACCATCGAATGTGAGAAAATAATATTTATAAATTTTCCTTCGCTATGTCACACAATGGAAATATAAATTTAAAAAAAAACGTTGCGTTCTGGGACGCACTAGGGTTATTTTCACTTTCTGCATAATGGGTTTTCTACCGGTTTCAAAATTCATTTAAGTTCTTGTGCACTAAGAGGTATTTTTTTAAACGCTAATCGGTAAGAAAATCGGCCAAGTGAGAGTTGGACTTGCGCACTAACGGTTCCGTACCATTGTCTTTAAAAACGGCAAAAAAGAACGTTTGTTGTATAGGAGCCTTCCTTTAATATTTGTTTTATTTTAATTTAATTATTTATTTTTAAAGTGACTATAGAACTAAATATTCTGTGAATATTTTAAGCGTCTACCTGTTGCCGTTTTAAATATCTAGGAAAATCGAACAAAAAAATCACGTTTGTTGTATGGGAGCCCCCTTAAATATTTATTTTATTCTGTTTTTTAGTATTTGTTGTCAAAGCGGCAACAAAAATTCATCTACTGTGAAAATTTCAACTATCTGACTATCACGGTTCATGAGATACAGCCTGGTGACAGACAGACAGACGGACGGACGGACGGACGGACAGCGAAGTCTTAGAAATAGGGTTCCGCTAATTACCCTTTGGGTACGACACCCTAAAAATGAACTTCATAGCAGTAGCAAAAAAATATATAGTGCTAGTTTTATATGTAAGCAATTATATTTAAACTAAAGCCTAGCCTTATTCCGCCTTTTCCTGATCCTAAATAACTAAACTGGGTCGTAAACTCAGTAAGAATAATTAATCAATTAGATTCCTTCATTATTATTTTTTTCAGACATTTCTCTGAACAAATTTATTCACCAAGTACATAAAAAAAATATTTTATAGATGGATACCAAAGTCGAAGCCTTTACACCAGAACCAAAAGTTGAACCGACTTGGCTGTCACCAAAATTCTAAAAACTTGCATATTATATATTTATTTTCCATTACTGCTAAAATTTTACATTATTTAAAAGTAATAAAATCATTTATGAATAAATAATAACAAACACAACTTCGGATAAATACCTCAATATTTAGAATCCCGGGGCAACAATTTGAAACACGACTCTAAAAAGCCAGGAACAAAGACAAACCTCGACATCAATACTTCTCTTTGTGTAAGCTATTATGAAAGTTCTTTTACTACCTTTTGCCTCGAGTTTTTTCTCCGGATTTTCCTTTTTTATTCATGAACATAAGTATAATTTACACACACAAAGTCATCCTATAAGTACTTCAATACATTGTTTTAGGCGGTGTTAGAGTCCTTGTTTCTAAGTATGTTAGGGGTAAAATTTTTTACTGATTTTTGGCCTTTGTTTCTTTTGAATACAATCTTTAAAACAAAATAAAAATATCTGGACGCCATTTGCCAAATATGTAAAAAAAAATCGAGAATATTGGCAGTAGGAAGATTTATTATTTAATTTTTGTTGTCAATATTTCATAAAGATCAATATTTAATAGTTTCCTGATGAGTTTATAGAAAATTAATTTTATAGAATGTGAGTGTTTATATTTATATATATAATTCTTCTGTAGTGTGTATGTCACTCTACTCCTCCTAACGCAACGGCTGGACCGATTTGAATGTTTTTTTATGTATGCGTTTGGGTGGCGCCCTGGATGGTTTAGATACACAAATCAGCCCGGCAGATGGCGCTGCAGTCGGTATCATGAAGAACACCGTCTGCCCGGTCAGCTTGTTAAGTATAAATAATAATAACACACATCGCGCCATCTGGTCCCAAACTAAGCAAAGCTTATACTATGGATACCAGACAACGAATATAAATACTAACATACTCTTTTTTCATAAATACATACTTATTATATATACAGAACACTCAGACTCAAAACAAACACAAATGTTTGTCTTGTGTGGGGATCGAAACCGGCAGGCCGTACTAACTGAGCCACGAAGCTGCCATATTTACATATGTACATCTACTACTATACAAATATGTAGAGCTTTTAATTATATTGTGGTTTGGGACTAGATTGCCCGTGTGATATATCTAGGAATGTATTTATTTACTATTTTTGCTGTAAGTTAAACATAATTTTACATTAGTTTTAGCCTAAGCCCAAAACCTAATGATTTAATTTGTAGTGCAGCGTAATTTTATGTAAAATTTATTTAATGTAAATATATCACTTTGCTCTTAATTCAAAGATAATCACTCAAAACTTATCATTTCCTTCAACATCTATATACTGAATGTACCAAAAAAGTACCTCTAAGTTCAAAGTAGGCGTATTAAACCTAAAATTAATTATATGATATATTTCGATTCCTTTATTCAAGCGTCTTAGGTCTTTAGTCAATTCTATACAAATAATACATAAATAAAATAAATGAAATTTCGAGAATTAAGATGAACAGATGTTGAGATGAAAATTTATTACTTCAATGTCAATATATTTAAATCATACTTAAATATACAAAGTCGTAATAATTCAAGGGCACAGTATTTCGCCAATGTTAACGTGGTGAGAGAATCACGGTTTATACAGTGCAAAAAACTTTTCTGACCCTCTGACCTTGAGTGTTTGGTCGCTAGGGTCGTTGTAAGATCACACCATTTCAATATGGCTCCTTTCGTTTTAATTTATGACCGCCGGGTCAGAAAAGATTGTTGCACTATACAAGTGCATGGTTCCTTCCTTATTTTAAATTTAAGAATCTATATTGAGGTTCCATGTTGGTTGCCATCACTTACAATAAAGGATCCAAGTCACAATTTAATTAAAAAACACATATACTAGAGGAGAGACAATTACTGCAGTTTAATGTTAAATGTTTTGATATATTGTGTTAAAAGATTTATAAATTGCGATTTACAAGGGTTAACAAGAATTGCATGTTTTGAAATTTTTGAAATAGACGTGGGATTTAATTTGGGAGGGTATCATACAAAGAAATAGGGAATTTAGGGCAGCTAAAATATATGATCAGGGGAACCTTCATCCATGCCACATTCACAAATGGAGAAGTCTCTAATTCTAAGTTTTGGTAAGAAGACTAGAGTATGCATGGGGTAATATGGCCTATATGGGGTATAACATATTTGTCACCATTTCGTAAACAAAAAGACCATGGTTCTGGTGGAATAGATGATCAAATTTATCAATAATATTATCCTTTTGTTGCTCTTGACTGTCTCCATAAAGTGATTCAGTTTATTGCAAGTTGTCTTTTTGCAAGGCATTGCAAGCCCATCCGTCAGTTGTCTCGTTACCTTCTACTCCACAGCGAGCAGGAACCCAGGCGAGAAACAATACCTTGAGGTTGACATGAATATAAAACAATTGATTATTTCAAGAATGATAGGAGATAGTAATTTAGCTTTAAATGGGTTGCATAGTAAAGCTTGGAAACAGCATTTTAACTCAGATAGAACTATTAATTTATTTAGTTTGTGTCATACAACCTTCAAAAACATACAGCCAGTAAAAATAGGCCGCGGGATCACCCTCAGGGTCATTAAGATCTAAAACTACTTGGTTGGAATAATAAAACTTCAAAATCTGTGGCAGACAGAGGCTGTTTAGGATATTCAGCCATTGGGTCATAGATTTGGAATAGATTTTTAAAGCTTCTTTGTGGTTCTAGTAGATTTTTTTAATTGAACATTTCTGGAGAAAATAACTTTTCTGCTTTTTGATACCAAAATGGTACGTAAGTATATGGTCATACAGCCAAGTTTTTAAATACGCTAAAGCAGAACAGAAACTGCAAGAAAAATCTATAATGCTGTATGAAGAATATAAAGTGCCAAATCATCAGCATACTCTAATATATTACAAAAAGAAGTGACAACGTTTTCTAGATTGTAGGAATAGATACTGTATAAGAGTGGACTTATAACAGACCCTTGAAGAGACCTTTCTTTAAAGTACCCTGAAGAGAAGTACCCTGCAAGTGATTTTTAATATTTCTAAGCATTAAGAGGTTAAAAATAAATTGAACCAACCTCTCTGGAATGCACAGATGGAAGTTGGACATCGTGGACATATGCGGATTCTATATCTAAAAACACTCCCACAAGATGCTTATACCCTTGGAGAGTGCTATATGGATTTCTATGGTCAGGATGCCGAGGCTCTCTACCTAATTTGGAGTAAACGAACGAAATTTTGACTTCGCAATCAACATATTCCTCATAAACAGCAAGATTTTTTCAATTATTATTTTGGGTTTTTTATCTGTATGAACGCTTTACTAAGACAGAATAAATTTTTACTCGATTTTCGCTGTCGATAGCCTCATAAGATTGGTATACTGCTTTATACCGTAACTGTACGAAATTACGGGTTAAAACAAAAAAAAATAGATTCTGCAAATATGTGAAGGAGCATCGACAACTGCATTTATCCAAATTACTGCACCTAACAGCGTAGTTATAGAAAAAAGAAAGAAGAACATAAGAATAATTTTAAATGAGACTACACAACTGCAACTTCACTTAACATCGAGACGTTAACCGGTCTGGCTGCAGAAAAACAACAAGATATCTGTTGCAGTCATATCAAAAGAAAACTATTTGTACAGCTCTGGGAAAATAAACTGAAAAAATATATACGTAGCGCTTTTCCAGACCGAAGCTTTCACGTCGCTTTTTAAATTTATTTAGAACTGGCTTTTTACAGATAGTTTTTATTTAAAAGACAAAAACAATATTATTAAGCAGTCAGTTTTTTTTATTGATTTGACAGAACTTAATTAAAACCGAAAAAGTACAAACTACAAAACAAATTTAAAAGAACGAGTTCATTATACGTGGGCTTGTTTTATCCTTTTTGTAGCAGAAAAGTATAAAAGGTTTTAAAATAGACAGGACATACTTTAAGGGTACCAACAACAAAAAGAAAGGGATCCTAAATATATGTATTCCATGTTAATAAGGCTTTATTATCTGTCTGTCTAATCTTTAAATGGCTCAATCCTTTGAATTATTATAGGTAGAATGCTGAAATTTGCACATACTGCGTTATTGTGGTGAATATCCTAACAAATAATTAAGAAGCACATAATAAAAAAAAAATCTATTCAGTAATAGTACATTACTGCCACGGCCCGGAAACGCAGCATACCCGGGCGATCGTGAGTATGCGGGACGAGGCATAGCAGAGGCACGCATCAGAGAGTCCGGCTACGCTCTATTGCGGTCAAGGCTTGTATAGTGTTTTTAACATGCGTTAAAAAAACTAATTATATTGACAACTGTATTGACAATAATAAAAATAATTACCGCCAATTCACCACATTCAAAAGTCGATTTCTTTTTTTACTTTTTTAAATTAATTTAAGGGCGCATTATTTTGTGCCAGTCCGAAGTTTAAATAAAACTTGATGAGTTGTCTCCATAGATTGTCCTGTTTTCAAATTCAATATATTTCAATTCAAATCAACTCAAGCAATCAAGCGCACGCATAAAACAAGAAGCTTGTGCAAGGTATGGTTGCAAATCGTAGCATGTTTGAGAAAAAAAAAAATCTTATAGCATTACTATCTTAAATAGCGTGGAAAACATCTGTACGTGAGTCCAACTCGCACTGCCAGATATTTTATGTTCAAATAATATAAAGATTTTTTTAGGCCCTACAAAATAACTTTTCTTGTAAAGAGCAAATAAATTAAATAATTGGACAGATATTTTTAATTATAACTTACATTGAGATATCGAAATAGCTATTTATGAAATTGTTGCGAAAATGAGTTATTTTTAACACAAGTGACACACGACAATTGCACAACACAAGTTTCACTCGCATAAACCGTTTTTTATACGAGCAGGAAAAAATGTGATATATAATATAAAAAAATACCTACTTTTTAACTATCGAGGTCATTAATTAAGAGGAAGTGAGAGTATCCGCTTCGCTGCACTTATCACTATCACGTGACATTGTTTATTTATGTCAAAAATAATTTTAATTATTTTAGATATATTATGAACTAGCTGTCCCGGCGAACGTTGTTCCGCTGCCGTCCCTCTGTACCCGGCGAAAGTTGGTTTTTACCTATAGTGCCCGAGTCCGGCTCGCACTTGACATATCGAGATAAAAACTATCCTATCTTTTAAGTTGGATCAAATAACAGATATTTACGAAGTTTGATCAAAATCGGTTCAGTAGTTTAGGAGTCCATTGAGGACAAACATTGTGACACGAGATTTATATATATTAAGATATGAATCTTAACTTAAGCAAACTATTCGGGAATTTATTTATTGCCATTTAGCGAAAGCGTGTTGCACTACCTCACTTTTCAGTACGATTTACTTGTTGCACGTGCTTTATTATTGCAAGTACATACTTGAAGAAACGTGTTTCTGAAAAGACTACTAATATGATACAAGTTTTAATTTCTTAGTTTGAAAATTAAAGTACGGGTGCCATGACCTTTTAAATAAAAGTCGGGAGTATAAAAATAAATAAGTATGTTTAACTATTAATTATATAAATATTTTCATACCAAAGATGTAGTCAAAAGATCAACCTTGACCAAGACTTGAACCTGCGACCCTAAGATTCTGTCTTAGAGCTCTACCACTGAACAATTCTGACTTGACAAAATCCTGACTAGATCTCTATTCCATAAATACGGTCGTCAGGAACATCATAAACACACAACTACTTGAATTGATGTACTAGGACTTTATAAGTTCCTAGTAGGTGTGTGTTTTGAACTAAGTAGATTTTCGTAACACTTTGATATATAATTATACAATGGAGTTGTTTCAAAGTTTAGTAGGGTATTCAAATGTTAAATCTAACGATTTACTACCCACTGTACTGTGGAAAAAATCTATCATGAACGGTTAGTGTTAGTTATGAAATGTTCCAATGTACGGATTTAGGCGGTACTCATTATAGGTCCGTCAGGGGGCCGTTCAAAAACCGACTGAGTCGAATAGAGTTATGACTCGAACCGTTCAAAAACTAACTGAGTTCCAACTCGAGGCCGTTCAAAAACGCGTAGAGTTGTTACCCTAGGGTTGACACAAGTAAACCGTTCGCGACGTGGTTTCGACGGAGTTGGCGGACATATTTTATTAGAAAGTTTCCAAATTAAGAAAATTAGTAAAATGATTTTGTTGTTAGTTTTTGTTTTTTAATATTTTTCTGTGACTTTTTTATTTGCAGTGTTATAGTTATATACTAATAGGATTTGGTTTTTTTCTTAGATTCTTTAGTAAATCACTTTAAATGCCTCAAAATAGTCTTAAAATATTGATTTTAAGATTGATTATAGATTAATAATAGAATAATAATAATAATAATAATTAGTTATATTAGAATAAAAATTAAAACAAAAGAAATCAACAAGACATAATGGTATTTATTATTTTGTTCCCATTTAACTATGTCAAGTCTAAAAAGCCTAAAACTTTAATGTGAATTTTAATGTTCCCTAGTCCGTAGATAGGTACTTCAAATAAAAATTGGTCCTTAAAAAGGGTGTAGTTCCTAAAAGTGGAAACATTGATTCGACTTGACTGATGTTATTCGGTTAACCCTTCTAAAAGTTTAGGGTAGAGTGAGGAACCCGATGGCGGTATTTTTTACTCAACTTTAACTCGTTTTTGAACGCAACCCAGTAGTTTTTATCAGCCTTCCCGTATCACAAGAATTCAAATTAAATAACTGAAATTCAGTTCAAGTCTAAGCAGCATTTAAAAGAACTTAAATTTTCTGACTATCATATTGTAAGAAAAAAATCTAAAAAAAGGGCTAAAAAGTAAAATTGAAGTAGGTATTAAAAACTAGCAATTTTAATAGGTGAACAGTTATGTATAAATAAGAACCCAGCCTTATTCCGCCTTAAAATGATCGGAAATAACTGAGCTGGATCGTGAATTGAGTAAGAACAATAAATTAAATAGATTTTATTATTCGACATAACATTGTTCTGTGTCTGACTGGGGCATGCCTGAAGTCTTACCATCTCAATCGTTTCTACAATGAAAATGGAAGTATTTGAAGTTGCCATTTTATAAATTGAAAAACATGAATTACAGGTTATCTTAAAACATATTTAAAACTCTTGATATTTGCTACTTTGATGACGCTGTCAAAGTTGAAAAATAAAGTACTTTTAAAAAACTCTTTTATAAGGGCGGGTTCAAATAACCCAGTACGAATTCATGAATGTTTTTATAGTTATGATTTTTCCGGGCATGCAGATTTTGTCCTCATGTTTCCTTTATCATTTTTTCTTGCGAAAAGTGGTCGTCGCAACAGATTCGCCATCTTGAATTTTAATAATGTTATAAAAATTAAAATACAGCACCCACGAAATCAAAATAGAACTTAGATTTAAATTTTCTTCATCTAAGTTTAAATCCTACACCGATAACCAAATTTAGGACGTGTGGAACCGCGGGTCAAAGCTGTTTCTATGTAAATAAAGTATGATAAAATCCTTCTATAAAATAAATACCTCGATATTTTTGAATCCCGGGGCAAAAATTTGAAACACGACTCTGAAGAGCCAGGAACAAAGACATCAATACTCCTTTGTGTAAGCTATTATAAAAGTTTTCTTACTACCTTCTGTCTTGAGCTTTTTCTCCGCTTTTTCTTGTTATACTTGAACATAAAGTTCTGTACTGTATATAAAAAATATATCTACGATTAAAAAACCTGATAATTTCCGTAGAAGAATTGACAATTGAACGACATAAAGCTTTGTTTATAATTTCTACTTCAATCAGCCTATATCAGTTCACTGCTGGACATAAGCTTTACCCCATGAAAGCCCCCAATTCGGTCCTCTACCTTTCTTCTTGAGCCATTTCTACCTAATTTCATAAACGGTCATCGGTCAACCTGACGGGGGGCCACCTACGCTGCGCTTACCGATCCGTGGTTTCCACTCAAGAACACGTCTACCCTAACAGCCATATCAGTTCTGCGACAGATATGACATGCCCACTGACACAACAGCTTATTCTATTTAATTTCTACTTTTACTTACCTAGCCAGCGCAGTCAAAATAAAAATATTTTGAACTAGCCTCTGCCAGTGGCTCCACCCGCCCTAAATTTAGTTGTCGGCGTGGGATTCTTACGTAAACTCCTTAATTATACTAATAAAAGCAAGCTATAGCTGCAAATATAGTTCGTTTGAGCTCGGTTATAGTTATTTCCTACGGAACTTTTGAATTTTTCGGGATAAAAACTATCCTATGTCCTTCCCCGGGACTAAATCTTTCTTCATACCAAATTTGATCTAAATTGGTTCAGCTGTTTAAGCGTGAAGAGGTAGCAGACAGAGAGACTGACAGAGTTACTTTCGCATTTATAATATTAGTATGGATTTAAATGCATTACGTTAGTAGTCTACTTTCACGTAAACTCGGTCTGCTCACCGGTGCGGCTGCCAAAAAAAAACACCAGGCATATGTTGCGGTCATATCAAAAGAAAACTATTTGTACAGCTTTGGGAAAATATATAAAACTGTAACGTAATATTTACGTAGCGCTTTTACAGACAAAATCTTTTACATTTATTTAAAACTGACTTTTACAGATAATGTACGTTACATAAAGTTTAAAGGTCAAACTAATGGTTTTAATTAGATTTAAACTAATGGCACTAGGCATTAAAATTTAAAAAAGGAATCCGAAATTTACAGACTGCAAAGTAAACTAAAAGCTCCAATTTTTTGAATTGGTTTTCTTGTTCTGGCTGAGCCAAAATTATAGTTTTCTTGATTTTAACAAGTAAGAAAAAACAGGGTATTGATAATCAGTTTCCTTAAAAATTTAAACTGTTAATTTATGTAGTTTAGTAAGTTAGTAAAACAGAAAGTAGATGAAGCTATAGAATCAACGGGCGTAGTCCCTGCCTGTGGTAGTACGGAACCCAAGCTGCGCGTGCCCGACTTGCACTTACCAGTAGTTAACGTTACTCTTAAAGTCATATAAATATTTTTTATTCCTAAAAGTCTATTTGTACTGTAGCTGTATAAAACTGGCAATATAAAAAAAGTTATATTAGGATAAAATTAGACATTTAATTTTGTATAAACTATTAAAAGTATTGACTTGAAAACAGTTTTCTAATCGACGTAGTAGATAGACTTCACTATCAAGTAAAACACACGTATATTATAGCCACACACTACTTAAAACAATTACTGCTTACATATTTTAAACTGAAAAAGCGTTTTAGTATCGATTTCCTTGTAAATTGATATAAATTACTCCAACCCCAACATGAAGACCGTTAGAAAATGTATCACAGTGTATCGTTTAAAACATTTCAACGTAAGAATATGTTTTTTTTTATACCACTAATGTGGCAAACAAGCTCACGGTCCTCCTTATGGTAGGCAGTCACCGGTGTAGCCTATGTGCTTATGATATTATACCTATTTATGTAGAAATATCGTACCCAAAACTTTACTGTAAATAAATTTGTGCTGATATTTGTGTTATGTGCTTTTTAATCAGTGTAATTAATATCAGTCTGCAAAACGGAAAGTTCATATTAAGTGATAGTCACACTCCATTAGTGTTAATTTTACATCTAGCTTTTGTTTGCTACTTATATTCGCCTTCTGAAAACCTGTTTACCTGAAGGGGCAGTAGATCTAATCCATTGAGTTATAGGCCAATTTCAATGGTCTCTCATCTCTAGCTCCAAATGTTTAACACACAGCTTCTAAGATACCTAGAAAATCACGGTCTGGTCAGCGATCGTTAATACCCCAACTAGCAAATTTTAGCTGTATAACGGTTATAGGAACGTTTCCTGGGTGCAAAATGGTGTTCATGATTGGTCGTATTAAAATATTAGAAACGTTTCTAAAACGCGGAAAGGGCCTCTGATTTAGAACGTTTAAGTGATATAGTTATTGTATTGCAGCTCCGCTTGGGACTAATTAGATACATATTTGTCATATATGCGTTGTCCTTTGTGACTTTTCGGTAATATATTAGGGAATTTTAAACACTTGTATCACTATGAAGTGATAAAATGGCCACGCGAACATTGATATACAACCATTGTGCGTTAATGTAGTGGCCTTTCTATTACAAATTCAATTACTTTTGTGTCGACCATCTATAAATTTCGAAGTTTGGACACAAAAATAATTGCTAAGTTATTATTTGTTTTATGTTAATGCTTGTGTATTCTGTAACGAGCGATAATAATAAATAGTTTTATATCACTTGCGCTTGCATTTTTATTGATATTCTAGTAGTATATTAATGGTTATTTTTGCATGCCCCTCGTTAATTCATTAATATTTAGGCAAATAAATATCAATTAATTCGTTAATGTCGCTCGTCTGGTGATCATGTAATGATCCTGCACACCCTGATGGGCACTAGCCATTGATAGTCGAAGAAAGGCACTGGCATTTAGCTTAGACATAGTGAAGGCTAGTCGAAAAAAGGAATCGAGTCTGGCACCGGGTCCTGCAAGGCTGTGTGCTATCTCCTACGCTGCTTCTGCTGCATATCAATAATATGTTGTCCATCGAAATTTTTAAGGACGAAATGATGGTGTTCTTCAGAAATAATTTATTAGATTTTTAAAGGGTCGGCAACTCGCTAGTTGCCTCCAAAATGAAATTAGACATTGTCCTTCAGTGCAAACGTGAAACATAGGTAATATAAAGGTATATTATGTTTTGAAAGCGGAATAAATTTCCTATTAGTTCTTATCGTAGATGTATATCTTCAGTCGTGCCGCTGACTCATACTTTGGCAACGGGACTCACGCTTATTCCTAAAATCTGGGTAGGACGGAATGGAACAGACAATATTTCCTGTAGACGCCGTATTGCCATAAATATTATTGGGTTGAATCGTAAGCAACAAAACTTAAATTAATTAGGTGTTAGTATACCTTTTCTACTTCCATAAAGCTAACCTGTTTGTGAAACAAAAACATGACCATATATTTATTGTTTTTAACCGACTTCAAACAAGGAAAAGGTTCTCAATTCGGTTGAATGTTTTATTTTCATAAAATTTTTTTGGAGCTTTATATAAATTGTTTTATTGAAGAAACAATAATTTTAATAAATTAAACTTTAATATGTATACTAACACGAATAAAAATCGCGTACATTAAACTATTTATTCATTATTTACATTAAAATGTCAACTGTCTAACTATCACGGTATCACGGTTCATGAGATACAGCCTGGTGACAGACGGACGGACAGCGGAGTCTTAGTAATAGGGTGCCGCTAACTACATGGGTACGGAACCCTAAAAAGCCACTAACTTAATTTGGGTTGCGATTATGCGTCAGAAATGGTTTCCTATTTCTACATAACGAAGGTATTTGGTGAAATGTCAAGTTTTAGGCGACGCTTCCTGAAAAGGGTTTCGATTCATTATGGCAACATCGAATTGCTTTCTAACAGAAACAATCTTTGTTAATCTATATTCAGATTATAGGATTACACGACGTTTATTGCAATTATGTAAATAGGAGGTGCTCACGGCCTATTAGTCGCATTGTCTATCGGAAACAATAAGCGAAGCTAAGAAACGTGGAGCATAATCAGTACCCAGATGGGTGAGCGCCTGGTGGCACATTTTTCTGCGCTTCTCAGTACCTCGGACAGTACATTTAATCATAGTTGTAGTCATACTATAATAGCAGTCGTTAAGCTAAGTCAGAGACTTTATGGGCGGCATGTAAACTGACAGTCGAGTGGTAGTGGCCAGACGGACACCAATTTGCCTAGGGCCATAACAATGGACTATGGCATAGGCTTCTTTTTCTAAGGAGAAGTATGCCCCTATTCTGTAGCGTAAAATGGCTAAGGCAATGTAAATGGGAATAAACAGTTATATCATTCTCTTAAAAGGTTTTTTTTTTTCTGAAGGGTGCTGAACTACGAGTATGTATGTACTTCAAAAATATATTTACCAAAAATCTAAAAAAAAATATCTTTAGTATCTACACGAATGTAATAAAGCTCAAGAGTTTGTTTCATTTTCTGTTTAAACCCTTTGATCTCTCGAATTACCAGTTGGATTTAAGAAATCCTTTTTAATGATTTGTTAGCCCAATTCTTGATGAAGATTATAGGACATTAAGCATCACGCTATGATCCTTAAGTACCGAGCAAAAAGAAAAAATAAATACCGCGGGTGAGCGATGCAACGGGGGATGGAAGCAACGAAAAGGGCAGAATAACGTCTGTCAGGTCAGCTTGTAGTAAATACATAGAATTTGGATGTATTTTTCACAGTTTATAGTTCCCGTCAATATATAAAGCGTCTTGCCGGTTTTAATGAAACTTCGTTACCCGCCCAACAAGATCAGGCCATAATTTTTGTGGTTCTCATACTAATGAAAAAAAATTAACTGTTATCGGATTTGTCTGTCCGTCTGTCACAGTCCCGAAGACGTGTAACGAAGATAAATTTCGAATATGGAGGTCGCTTATATTTGCCCCTTAAATCATGGAATTAAAATGAAGTTTTGCAAACTTTATCGTGTGTAATGTCAAATGAAAGGGCTTGTGAGGGTCTTAAATATAAATGTTAATAATTTCTCTCCCCTACCCTCCTCCCACCCTTCTTCTCCGAAACTGCTGAGCCTAAAATAAAAGTTCTTTATTTATACGTTAAATTTAATAGAAGTCTGTGGTCTTAAAACAAAATGGTAAATCTCTCAAATCCTTATCATGCATAAATACTAACACTTTTTGAGTAATAAAAAAATATTCCGTGGTTATAAGCCCAATCTCAAAACTTCGTCTTCTACAATCAGATACGTTTTCGTATAATTTAAAAATTTAGCAAGAGTTTCTGGACCACAATGTCCGCTTACTTTACCCAGGTAAGGATCACTACTATGGATTTAATTAATTCTGGTCCCTTACCATTAACATAACACATCCCATAACATTTACAACACAGTTACCTAATGCTCATATGAATACGGCTCATACAAAATGTATGTATGTAAATGTAACAGCACGGTTTAAATCCATAGAAGGGGGTTTCTAGTGGCAATACAAACACAAATCATAATCTCGTGGCCAGCCTCATTTCACCAACCACTTTAATCCTGCGTGACAGGTGGTAAGCCCATTGTAGCAACCATTATATATGGATGTCACTATAAGCTTCTAGGTAGCAACACTGCTTTTCATAGTTTATGTCAGTTATTGAAGAACCTCATACTGTAGTCCATAGAGAAAACCTTGGCAGGGAGCTTATTCCACAACCTAAGCGTTCGCTAAGGTTTCTCTGATACCGCACTGTACGCGACCATTTAGTTTTCAAGGTGTAAGGATGAAATCCCTGCCGATTCTCTGTGTTTGTCTTTTTCATGTTTTCAAAAAAATAATTTCTTAGATGTTTTCGAAGGATTAAATTAGACATATTCCGGAGTTTAATATATGTTTATATCATACATTTTCTTGTGGACAATTATTTATAATAGTAGTAATATTTCAAAGTGGGGAGCCTTTTAATTATCAAATTGTAAATTAATATTATAAATATAAAAGTTTGTAGGTCTCTTTGATTGTTCCTCAATCAAGCACAGCGAAGTATCGAATTAAACTTAAATTTTGCACAGAGATAGTTAAAGAGGAGATCATTTGAAGAAACTATAACTGAATTTCACTGCAACGAGCTATAGCTAGCTATAACAAACTATACAATTTTGCCATCGGCTTCGCTCGCGTTAAATTCGGTTATCGGCGTAGGATTTCTACGGCCACTTCTTGCTTATAGTAAGAACGTTTGCTAAAGTAAGCTTTAGCTGTAGTTATAGTTCGTTCTAATGGAACTCCGTCATAGTTATTTCTGCAGGAACATGCAAATTTTCCTGAATAACAAGCCTATGTGAAGGTCATCCGCCCCTTCAACTAATTTCAGCTCAGCTAGATGCTTTATTGTGACGTAAAGGACGGTCAAATAAACAGACAAACTAACTTTCGCATTTAAAATATTAGGATTGATATATTAGCCTTGTGTACTTCTGTTGTATTGACACAACTATTCATCGAAAATGTCAAGGGAATTTCAACCCGTATCATCTTTTATATAGGTATGTAGTAATAACAAAGACAAAGGCGTACACTTCAATAGTTGTCGTGTCTTGGAGCAAATTTCCATTATTGTACCGACGAACCCTCGTTATCTGCAATACTTTGTGTTTGTCGTGAATAGTAGCTGCCTATTATATTTGTACCTACGTAGAAGAGGAAAGCAGTCCGATATATACGTAAATCAAATGTTATTATACGTAACAATACCTACATAAGAATATCTGTATTTATACACCGCTAAATTTTAATCGTTTATCGTTAATGCCGTTTACAAATGATCAGGTGAACTATCGATTTGTAAAGATAAAAATAAAAAATAAAATATCATTTTATTTAAAACTCGAATCAATTCTTGCTTGAGTGACAAAATGACGCGAACCATTAGTAGGTAGGTCAAATTCAAAGAGACCAACCCTATTATGACACATGACTCATTTCACCAATGACGCGTAGCGCAGTCCATGTTAATGTGGACTTCGATAAATTAACCAATGCTAGACTAATTACCGCCCCTATATCTTATTTGATTGGAAATTCGCAAGACGTGTGCCCCCCCGCGCCCCGCGGGCTACGGTCAAAACATATCAAAAAAATCAGCTGACATCAGCTGAGCGATTCAATCACCTTTACGGCGTAGGCGGAGACCGGGACTGGTTGTGACATTTTTTTTACAAACTGTCATATTTTTTTATTGTGTTAATTGTTTAACCTAAGTATAGGTTTGTTTGATTAAGTAATTATTCAGGATCTTTATTTAAAATAATTTTTATGTATAGGACTTATAGTAATGACATAAATGTATGAATTCAAAAAAAAACCGTGTAACTTTCAACCCCGTGCTCGGGGCTGGGGCAAATTGTTACAATAAAAAACAAACGTATTATAAGAGTTTTTATTAGGAACAATCTTCACAATCAGTTACTTTTCTTGTTTTTTTAACATAACATTATGTCTATAAAGCAGTCTTTTGCCTCATTACAACGAAAACATAATAATCTAAAATGAAACAAAATTTCAAAATTAATATTTCGTTTTCTACTGCACCAATGCAGCCTGTAGGTCAATCGCGAACAAATTAGTCCCCGTAATATTAATTCAAGGGAAGACAAACATAATGGTACCGAGTTCCCCATTGCATTTACTACTACGCAGAGAGTTACAAGAGTCCCTTTCTCTGCTGATGTAATGGAACCAACTTGTTTAGATCCTTTTAGAGCTAAAATTTTTCTAGAATTCAGTTCTGTGGTCATAGCTGTTTCGTCTACATTCCATATGCGTGACGAAGGAAATTTATATCTATACAATACGTCAGCCAATTTAGAAAAGATATTACCAACATTCGTTTTATTAAATAATGTGGCTCTGTTCAAGCTAGAAGCTACAGTAGCCTATGGTGTTCTTATAGATAACGACTGGTTGCGTTTAAGAAATGCTGCTAGACAATCAGACCCTGCTTCTTTTTTGTAAGGCCACGATTGCGGCATTACAATGTTGTGCTTAAATGCAAAAAAAAATGCCGGTTGCTTGACATCCTTTGGCGTCAATCTGTAGTAAATATGGCACCATTTAATTAAGTAACTCACCAAAACGGCCTCTTGCTCAACTGTAAGAGATTTTACAGGTGTACCCTTATCTTTCGCTTCTTTTGTCATCTTTAAATATCTTGTTAGCGGCATGCCATGCCACGATTTTTGAAGTGAAAACTTCTTTAGCGGCGCTGTGCACTTTTTTTGGTATGGGTAAAAAATGAAAAACTCGCGTCAGGTCACGTGTCCTAATCGTGGAATGCGTAAGACGGAAACCGTAATGCCACGACTATTATAATTTTTATTTTTAGTATTCGCGATTATGAGTAGGAGTAGTACAGGTTGTTTGTTTGTTTTTTTGTTTGTTTGTTTGTTTGTTTGTTTGTTTGTTTGTTTGTTTGTTTGTTTGTTTGTTTGTCAAAAAAGTAAATTAACAAAAGTTATTATTTTTAATAAATAAATATGGATAAGAAGTGATGGGAAGTAAATAGCGAGTATGTTTTCACTTCTGCCGGCACTCCCGGAGTGCAACCCGTTTTTTTTTTTTTAATAAATAGTTGCTGCTTGTTGGTGACTGCCTTAAGATATTTTGCCCCGCTCAGTTTTTATTATATGCCTCATCCTAATCCTCATCATACTAAAAAAGACAAAAACTTGACAAATAACATGTAGAACACATTATGTCAGTCGGCAACAAGCACTACTAATCACAACCTGCCCCAAGCAAATGTAACTTTTGGCCCCAACGCCAAATCTGACTTTTTAAAGGTTATGCAGTGAAAACGTCAAAATAAACAGCTGTATAAACGTAGATTCATTGCAAAACCAAAGCATTAGGGCGTAAACATTACAACAAAGACATCTCTGCCTTTATGGAAATTAGGTTGCAAACCAATACTAAAAAAAAAAAAAAAGTGTAAAATTTTAAACTTGTAACGATCCTTCACAGATGTGCCAATATGAACTTTTTTTTGTAATTTACACATTTATCGCTTTGTCTTTATTTGTAATTATGATAATGTCCTTAAGCTTAATTTGTATTTCGAACCCGATACTCTCGTCACACAACAACGCAAATCCACGTAACTTTACAAAACAAATAATTAAAAAAAGAAAAGTTAGTGAAATTTTAATATAATTAAAAAAATATATAAATTATAATTGAATGTAGACGAATAAAGTTTTTAGACTTCAAAATAAGGTTCCGAGATCACTATAATTTTAAGAGTATGTTACCGTATAACTCCGGAATGACTGAAACCGTATCCAACCTTGGTAAAAGCATACGTTAACAATTAGGTTATTTTATAAACTAGCTAAACCACGTTCACTTTGCCTACGTAAAGTAAAAAAAAAGAAAACTTTGAACTATTTATGGAAAACCAGAAAGTTTCGCTATGCGTTAATATCATGGGTATAGATCCATAATATTAAAAGCTCAGTATTATTAGGCAACACAGTAAAATAAGGCAATCTTCAGATAACATTGTATTACAAAGTAACTTAAACAATCCAAACAATATTCCTTAGTTGTTTGTAAATTAAGCTTTTTTTTTTACACTTGTTTTTTCACACAAAAACGCTACCAAAAGTTTAAATTACGGTTTCGATTATATACATATATATATATATGTACTACTATATGCAGCATAAACCGTAACGGATAAAGGCCAACGGCTTAAAATATCTGCGCCATCTTTGCTCGTTTTATAACCGGTCTTATCGCTGTTCGCTGAAGTACTCTCTTGGTAATTTTATATTTAAAATGCATCTATGTTAAATTCTTTTTTCTCAAACATGCTACAATACGCGACCATTTGCACAAGCTTCTTTGAGATAAATCGGCGGCAATTTTTTAGCCGGCCGCTCGAGCGCTCTAGGGGTCAAATATGTAATTTGATAATGGAACCAACTTTTTAAACATTGATAACTAAAGAGATAACTTATCAAGTTTTATTTAAATTTCGGACTGGCACGACAAAAAGAATGCAAGTTTCTTCTGTAGATGATTATATACACAAACCACACCGAATGGTAAGTAGACCACGGCGGTGTCCAGGTATAACACCTCGCCTGGCGGGAGATCTCCCCTTTTCCGCCGTTCCACAAGTCGTTTACGCCAATACACATACATGGCCGTAAGAACTATTAATTAATCAGTGACATGGCTTCGAAGAAATATATATAATACTAGATGACTTATTGCGCGAAAATCCTTTCTTATCCAATGCCTACGTCAAAATCAAAATCAAATCAAAATTTATAAGAACACTTTTGAATCGTCAATACAATGTAAACAATGTTAATTTCTGCCAAAAAGAGCTGGCAAGAAGTTCTATTTAAAGTAATAATACAATACTTTGATAATTAGCTAAAGAGTATACAATACGTACCGAAACACTTATAAGGTAATAAAAATAAGTTAGTAAGCTACTAAAATCAAAGTCAAACATGTCAATTATTATTTTTTTTGTTTTTATGTAGCATAAGGGGCGCACAATTTGAAGCATCAAATGCCGTCATACAAAGAACACACCCTCCAAGTTTCAGGTCTCTACGATCAGCGGTTTAGACTGGATCCGTCAGTCAGTCATTCAGGGTTGCGTTCAAAAACGAGTAACTTTAGTAGAAAATGACGTCATCGGGTTCCTAACTCTACCCTATAGTTTTTGAACGGCTAGCCGAGTTACATCTGTCAAGTTTTAATCAATGTTTCCACTTTTAGGAATTTCGCCCTTGTAGGGGCATTTTTTTTAATTGAAATACCTTTGTAAGGCCTACGGAACACTAAAATTCAAATAAAGTTTTAGGCTATTTTTTTGACTTTGAGTGAGAACAAACTAATAATTTCCTTCTTGCTTTTTTGAATTAAGTTTTTATAAACTAGGTGGGAACTTGGTGAATTCTTTTGTTTTGATTATACATATATTTTAATAAAACTTACCATTATTATTAAGTATATTATAATACTATTTATTTATCAGTATGTTAACAATGTTTACCTTTTTGTAGTTGTAACGTTGTGTTTGCATTCTAAACACTTGAATCGCGGTTTATTTTATTGTTAGATTTTATGTTGACAAAAAATAAAATGAAAATAGGAGTATTTCTAAACAGCTAAAATTTACGGCTAAAATCAATATTTTAAAACTATTTTAAGGCATTTAGGGTTATTCACTAAAGATTCTAAGAAAAAACTGAACCCTAGTAGTGGAGTGGAAATACTTAAAAATCTTTTATTACTAAAAAAACTCCAAATACAAAAGTCATACAAAAATACTTAAATACAAAAACAAACAACAAAATAATTTACTAATTTTCTTAATACGGAAACATTGCTTTGACCATTTTAATGAAATATGGCCGCCTACTCCGACGAACCCGCGTCGAGTACGGTTCACTTGAGCCAACCCTAGGGTAACAACTCTACGCGTTTTTGAACGGATTAGGGTTGGAACTCAGTTAGTTTATGAACGGTTCGAGTCATAACTCTACTCGACTCAGTCGGTTTTTGAACGGCCCCCTGGATAAAGCATTTCATATGTATAGAAGAAGTTAATTTATATTCTTCTTATTTTCATTTCTTATATCCTAATAATCTTATTATTTAAGCACTCTGTGTGTTAAAATCCTTTCAAAAGAACAACATAATCATACTTCTGGTTTAACTGCTGGCCTAATCGACTCTCGTAAGACAAAATAAAATATTTTTTGAAGCACGAAGTTCAGAAATTTTGTCGTAATTTTTAATTTTTCAAGACCAAGCGTTATATCATACAAGCTGATAAACGAGGCGCAAATCCATATTTTAAAATCGATTAAATGGTGGTTATTTAACCGATTTTTTTATTGTCTAAATAACAAGAAAATTTTACATAATTTGTTATTGGTTTTTGTTAAACTGCTTGCCTTGTGCATGTGACACCGAAGCTTGAGATCTGGTCTCTTCTACTCTTCTTTTCATCTCACTACATTCACTTCCACATAACGTTTCACTCAGCATACACTATAAGGGACCGTTATTTTCAAATCACTAACCACTCGCAAATCTTTGTCCTTAATGGCTAGAGCTAAAAAATATTTTGCGGATGGGTTTATTATAACATTGTGGTTTTCTTGTTTACTCTATCTAATAAAATATATTAATACTTTATACTATAATTTTTTTTTGAGCCTTAAGCATCATTTTTTCATTCAAAATAGATAAAACAGTCCAGTTATGTAGGTCCAACTTTGAAAAAGAGGTTTACATTTTTGTGTTATTTTCTTTGTATAATATGTATTTACAAAAAAAACATTTACCTAAGTAATTTAGTACCTATTTTACATTTACCTAAGAATCCATAGTACAAGTTACAGAGTACATTCTTATATACTGGTAAACACACACACCACATGGCGCTGTGTGTTGTCAAATGTCCTGAAAAAAAACTATACCGATAAACGATTTCTTGTAGCTATAGTTATTGCTACAGCAAACTTTCTTACAACATTTAATACCTTTCTACCGCCCTTAATTCGGTTATCGGTGTAGGATTTCAACGGAAACTCTTGAATAATAGAAAAAAAATTGACTCACACCTAAAATTTTCAAGTAGCTTATGTCCTTCTCCGGGACTTAAACTATCTCCATGCCTAATTGCATTTTAATCGGTACAGCGGTTTAAGCATGAAGAGATAACAGTCAGACAAACAGACAGAGTTACTTTCGCATTTATAATATTAATATGGATTTTCCCACACAGATAACCGAATTTAGCAAAAGATACTAAAATATAATTGGTTACCTACAGATTGTTATTATGCCAGTTTTATATTTATTATTTCCAATTTTTTTTTATTATTAGTACTATTATTATTGTACGCAGTAATCCTTAGTTGGTTCCTGGTAAACATTTATTTCGATCAAAGCTATTTAATCTGAAAATATTGTCATTCATCAGATTAGATCATTTGAAATTCATGAAGGATAGACCTGTTCCTCCGCTATTGTCCCTATATAGATATATAACGGTGGATTGCGTACTTTCGTGCCGAATCTTAACTTTATTTCCCTGAAGGGTAGTCGCTGCTAACTTAGGGTTAGTCTTTTGTTATATATTTCATAATTTTGCAGCTTTTGAAATATGAATTTATACTGCTACTACTATATGCTCGGCGAAAGTATTTTTGATTACGTAAATTTAACTGACTAGTTTTTGCCACCTGTCTCCGCTCGCCCTTGATTAAAGTAAAGAAGTTTTGCAATAGGAAGCTACAACTGTAGCTATACTTCGTTTTAGTGGATTTCGGTTTCAGGTATTCCCGCGGGAACTCTTGAACTTTCGGGGACAAGAAGTAGCCTTTTATTTTTACCTTCTGCGCTTCTTTAGCTATTGCTTTGTCAAATTTTAGCTAAATTATCCGTCGGGGCGTGATAAAGTAACAAATAAAACTTGCAAACTTACACATTTATAATACTAGTAGGATTTTTCTTATTTTTATAGTGAAAACAAACCCTATACATTACACCCTATTTTGCGTATTTACTTCTGATTTTGATACTGACCGACACTCGTCTTCGAGCCTATTGCTATAATTTATGAAATTATTTTAATACTAGCTCACTCACTTTAAAAATAAATGATTAAATTAAAATAAAACAAATATTTAAGGGGGGGTCCCATACAACAAACGTGATTATCTTGCCATTTTTATAGATAATGGTACGGAACCCTTCGTACGCGAGTCCGACTCGCACTTGGCTGGTTTTTAAAACAACCGCCGCACCAACCTTTCGTAAAAGGGTTGTACTAATTCAGGACCCTACCCCGCCGTGTGCATAACAACTTACCAAAATTTCATTACAATCGGTTTATCTGTCAGTCAGTTCGGGACAGAGCATTTTATATGTACAGAGGATATTTTCAGCTCAAACAGAGGCGAAAAAAGAAAGGAGAATGGGTAAATTAAATCGATATGGTAATCTTTGTGATCCCCCACTTTCCTATTACACTACTAATATTAAGCTAGTGATATCATAAAATCGTAAGTGTCTCTTTGTTTGTCAAAGACATAATCTTCACATCGTCCCAACGGAGCGTCCGATTAGACTGGATTTGGCCCAGAGTTAGTTGAAAAGACTGAGAAGGAAATAGGCTACTTATTAACCCGAAAAATTTAAAAGTTCCCTCATAAATAACTATAACCGAACTCTTTGTAGATGAACTATAGCTATAGCTTGCTATAGAAAACTTTATGACCATAATAAATAAGTTGCGGTTAATATTCTGCACTGATAATCCGCCTTGGCGCGGGCGGAGCCGCTTGCAAGAACTAAGTACACAAAAACGTATTAAATCGAAGTCTTTTCTTTCTTAATATTTTAACCTATTATAATTTAAGGTATTAATGATAATATACCTACTAAGTAAGTTAAAAGCTAATTTTAAAAAAGTGTTTGCCCGCTTGGTAGAGTTTTAAGAACGCTGGCTGCATTTCCCCTCTTTATCGAAATACTAATTATCTGAGCGAGAAATGAGCCAGCCCTCTTGTCGCCGGAGGATTCAAGGAAAATCAAGCTGCACAATATATATTCCTCATGCACTATGTGTCAACCTTAGCTCTTCAATCAGTCTTAATTTCCTGAACTAAGATCCACAGACATAGTCCCGTTCTCTTTTGAAAACTAATCTAAATTTCAAGTCAACAGCATAGTTGTTATAGCCATGACACAATGATGACAGATAGCGATAAAATTTTGGTACAGAACCCCAATAATTACAGAATATGTATAATGGCGCCACATTTACTAATTTTTTTCCTATTATTACGTCTTCTTCTCGGAACAAACATGTAATGTTACCTATAATTAATATTAGGTAATAACGCAAATAAATTACTTCCGTAATATTAACTTGCTTGCGTCTACAACCACATTAAGGTGAAGTTCTGAAAAGTTTTGAATTATGAGGCAAGTTTAATAATATTTAATTATGATAAGGTAGTGTAGTCGACAAATAAGTCACTGATACTTTTTCAAAGTTAAAGTAAAGAAGTCAATTAAAATATTTACAATGTGTACAGTGCAACACAACTTTTTTGACTTTTGTGTTTGTCGCTAGTAGCTTTTTAATATGGCAACTGTAGTTCCGATGTATGGCACCGTATCGGAATGGTTTGTTGCACTGTTTAGAACGAGAACATGATTTTAGAAACAAACCCTCGATACATAATGATGTAATAATAAAAAATTTAATTATTGAGTCTGGTTTTATTTCTGGATTTCTAAAGATTTCCCACATATCTAAACGCTATAAATTTCAGTATTATTTAAAGCGTTACGCTTCTCTTCAAAAGCAGCATTAGTGACGTCACTGTAATCCAAAAAATTTGCAGAATCATTAGGTGTTGTAAGTCTCCATAGGCTGCGGTGAATGCTTACCATCAGGCAGACCGTAAGCTTGTTTGCCACCTTAGTGGTATAAAAAAAAAAAAAACAAAAAAAAATAAGAAGCTGGTATCAATTAAGTAATACTATATTCTTTAAAATATTGTTAAATATGCTTTTTCCCGCGGCTTAGCTTGCACGAGATTGGGACATATATATATTAATAAAGATAAAAAGTATTCTATGCTATTCACTGTCCCTTCAGCTTCCTTTAAGCCAAAAATTCGCTTACCGCTTTGCACTGTCCCAACGTGAAGGAATACCAAATTTTTTTCAAACCTTTAGATTCAATACTTTTGCCACAAAATTTGCATAAAAAAACTAAACAAAAATACGTTTGCATTTTATATTAGGATAACTATAAATTCTAGAGGAACGTAAACTAAAAATATATTATATTATACTATATTGAGAAGTACCAAAGACAATGCAAATACCTTCTCGTAACATCGAGTCGTAAACCTCGCCATAAAATATCACCCACCTGTTGCATTCATATCAAAATAAAACCATCCATTGTGTAGCTCACAATAAAGAGATCCAAGAAAAATTTACGGTAGGTTTGCAAATATAAATAAGTATGTAATGTATTTCGGAAATAGCATTTTTTATAAACTTTGGAACCTACAATTTGGTTTAGGATTATGGTTTATGATAAACATGTTTTTATGTTTAGGTCAGAGAATTATAATTAATAAAAAATATTTGGACATTACCCACAACGCCATATTGTTCTAAGCTAAGCAAAGCTTGTACTATGGATAGTCCAGGCTAAATAGCTCTAAAATAAAAATTATCTTTGGAACAAATCGTTGAAAGACCGGACCCATCTTTTCGTTCAAAAAAGTAGATACAACTCGGGAAAAATAGTTTTAATTATATAAATTAGCTGAATATAACTGGAATGTGGTGCGCCGGGGGTGAAAAGGGTCAAATGAGAAAGATGTAGATACTAAAAAAATCTATAACTTTTGTATTGACTATTTTATTACCTAACCATACTGACTATTAAAAACCAATTTTTTCGTTTTGACGTGACAACGTCTTATAAATTGGTTTGCCGGGTGACACTTCAAGAAACTGCGTTACGCTCCGCTCACGTTATGCGCTCACAATGAGAGCGAGTGAGAGGCACGCGCCCGCCTAAGAGCGAGAGAGACAGACATAAAATCATTGTCACGTAAAACTTTCGCCCGTATACCGACTTTACAGGCAACCAGTTTTTTTTTTAGAAAAACAAATCGGTTAAATTTGAAATTTTGAGAAAACGTTCCTTTTTTTTGAAAAAATAAAACCAGTTATTTTATTATAAGGAATGAAATATTTAAATAATTTTTGAGATATTAACATTTTTTGAAAAATATCATCCTTTTTGAGTCGGATGAAAATTCAATTTTTTTTCAGCGTGCAGAGATCAGCAGGTTCTCATTTTATTTGTTAGGATTTTTTTTTTTTTATTTTCAAATATAAAAACTTATCATAGCAATATATAAAAATTGTTTAAATCAATCCAAAGTATAATTTTTTTCATATGTCAATTTTTATTATCGATTATAATTATACTATTAGAAGTTAAAAACGCGTTTTTAATTATTGCTTTTGCTTTTCCTATTTTTTTTTATCATTTTATGTACAATTATTAAAAAAAAACTTCATTATTAGTAGTAAATATTAGATTATAAACAAAACACAGCACATCAAAACACAAAAAAGTAACATCAAAACGATAATTAAAAATAGTACAACAGGTGGCCTTATCATATATTATCATGTAGGCAATTTATTCCAGTAAAACTGCATAACAAAGAAAAATAATCAAAATGGTAAAAGGTAGGGTGTACCTCTTTGTTCACCCATACATGGTCAGAATCTTCACCACGGTCATAAAATACCACTTCAGTATTCGTTATGTATAAAATGACAGAAAGTAAGAAAAGCAAAAAAAATCGGCCAAGTGCGAGTCGGACTCGCGCACGAAAGGTTGAAAATCTCGTTAAATATTTGTTTTATTTTAATTTAATAATTTATTTTTAAAGTGAATATATATCTGAATATTCTGTGGATATTTCAGGCGTCCACCTGCTGCCGTTATAAATATCGAGCAAAAACGAGCCAAAAAAATCACGTTTGTTTTATGGCGCACCCTTAAATATTTATTTTATTCTGTTTTTTAGTATTTCTTGTTATAGCGGCAACAGAAATACATCTGTGAAAATTTCAACTGTCTAACTACCACGGTTCATGAGATACAGCCTGGTGACAGACGGACGGACGGACGGACAGCAGAGTCTTAGTAATTACCCTTTGGATACGGAATCCTAAAAACATTAAATTATAAACGCGTTTTTAATCGATCGAAATCGATATTAAAAATGTGTATATGTATTTTTTACTTTTTGGCGATTAATTTAAACATTTTTCATCTATTGCAATGATAGTTTTTAATTTTCAAAATGAAGGTTCCTGAGCTGTGTACGAAAAAAAAGATTTTTCATTCAGCTCAAAAAAGGGTTGATTTTGTTCAAAAAACGTAAATATCGCAAAAACTATTTAACTTGTATTGAAATCAAAATTCTGCTTTTTGATATAAAAATTTCAAATTTTTCCGTTTTTTCCAAAAAAGAGAAAAATTAAAGACGAAAAAATTGATTTTTAACATTTTACTCAGTTAATTTGAGGTTAGTGCCAAAGTTTATTCCCGGATTGTATACATTTTTTCTACACGAAAAAACGAGTCTGGTCTTGCAACGAAATTTTTCCTTAAAAATATTATTTGGTCAGGAATACAATACTTACCAGACAACGGATATAAATATATACTTTTTTTTAAATACATACATAAATTATACATAGACAAGACAAACACAAATGTTCATCACATAAATGTTTTGACTTGTGCGGGAATCGAACTCACCACTGAGCCACGGATCCGACATGTCAATAAATTGTAAACACAGATTAAACTTAAGTTAGATGCCGTGTTTATTGGACGTGTTTTTCAGTGATAAGTCCACCACGGTTCAAGGTCATTTCGCGAAGTTGCCAACCCTGGTTCCAGGTTAAAATGAAAACCAACCGGTGAGCGCGAGTAAATTACACTGAAAAAAAAGATTAACTAACTATAACATAAATTTTATCTACTAGCAACATAATTTGGTGACTGCTAAACTAAATTGCTAATAGTAGATTAAATATAAGTTATGTGCAGCAAATCAGTGGTTTGATTATAACAAAAGTTTGGTTATTATTAAGTGAATTTCGAATAGCTAAACTAGTTTAGTTATCCTTTTTTTTTTCAGTGTAAACAAGTCCATACTCGAAAGGGTCTGTGGTTTCGTTACAAAGTTCCTATGGCCACCTTTCGGCTCCATCATCAGACTGGCTTTATGATATATCGCAATACCATCCGACTAACACGTTTACACTAAATTCCAGTGTGCCGCTGAATCAAACGCCAGAAAGTATGTAGGTGAAAAACTTGCAAGATTTAAATACACCCACAGACAGACATCGCGTCAGGCCAAACTGAATTAAACTTGTAATAAAAAGATAACTATGCCGTTAATTTAATCCCAAATTTTATGTTGCTTTGATTGTTTTGATTGATTGAAAAAAGTATTTTATACTGAATTAATAGACAATTTATCCAAATTAGTTTGACACGAAGTAAACAGGAAATTGCGTGACGACAGCAAGGCAGCTTTTATGGGATTGGTTATGCTACAAAAAGTGGTGACCTCATATACAAGTGCTAACGCGGTTCAAAGAAAACTCTAAAACACTGTTCAAACGGACATTTATCATTAAAAAACCGGCCAAGTGCGTGTCGGTTCCCGCGCAATGTAGGATTCTATTATAGTACAAATTTTAATAAAAAAAAAAAAGGTCAGTATATTAAATTTAAAGTTTTTCAAACGAAAGTCAATTGAAATCAATTGAAAACTGAACCTTAAAAGTGCAAATCACAAACTTATCTAGGTATAGGTAGTAGACACATCTGAACAGCTTGCGCGGATGAGCGCCAGCTGCCACTCGTTACTTCGATTCGTTGTCACTTTCTCTCATCTTCGCTTTTTTTTAATATTATTTTACCACTTTGTCGGCCCAATTAATATGTTGACTGTAGAAGGCTATGGCCTTTTAGGTATATTTAAGTAGGGCCGACCATTCGTTCAGGTAAATAAGGTTACCACTAACCGTTAGGTAATGTTGAATATAGATAACCTTTGAATTCTGACAACCGATAAGACGAAAATGATCAGTGACGGTTTTTGTTTACATTCTTATTCATCCGGATTAACGAGCGCTGAGGCTGACTGCTCGGGCTCTAGACTCACTCCGTTTAGTATGATACGGTTCTCTCATCATAAAGAAACGTATATCAATATAATCTATATAAGCCCGGTCGTGGGCAATGCCTAGAAAGCCACTGAGCGGAAGATGATCAGCGCCCTGAAGAGCTCCTTGATGCCAGTGATTATTGTGTTAAAATTAGATATAAGTATAACCCCTTATATTCGCAGTGCCTAAATATTTATAAAAAGATTTACAATATAACTATTATAAAAACTCTGCATTTCTGTTGTACGATCCCTAAGTCAGAACCCCCGGGAGGTACCGTTACAATACCCATGCCAAATTACAGCTTTCTTTTACTAATTATCTCTGAGCTAAGCCATAGACAAACAGACAGACGGACATGGCGAAACTATAAGGTTTCTTTTTGACCACGGAACCCTAAAAATCTGGCCAATTGCGTGTCGGACTCGTGAATAGAGAGTTTGGTACTACCATAGAATGCACGAGCTCGACTCGCACTTGGCCGGGTTTTTGTCACTTATTGTTTTACTATAGAGCTTACACTCCATTATTTATAAGTGTGAAACTTATATCTATTACCTACAGTTTTTACGATAGGATTAAACCTGACAAGTGTAAGTCATACTCGCGTAGGAATGATTCCGTTAAGACCATAGGCTTCTTTCTGTAATCTATAAATAAAGAACTATATTCTATAGTTATTTTTAATTTTTTTTATTTAATTTTTTTATTTATTCCTAAAAGTTAAACCATATTATTATATTCAAAATTCAGTTATTTGCTTTGCACATCCGTGTTTTGGTCTTAGAATACGTGTACCAAATTTCAAGTCGGTCTGGTAGATCCGGATCCAATTTGCTGTGACAGATGGACAGACAGACATACGAGTACATACTGCATAAGGGTTTTGCTGTTTTTACAAGCTTTTACTTAACTTCACATGTTTGTATGTTAAGTACAAATCTTGGAAGCTTAATTTGACCCACTTCCCGGCGTTCAATTGAGTGGAAATTTGGTACACATTTACATTAGATTTAAACTTTGTTACTAATATGTTCCTAACAAAAACCTGTTATAACCATACAATTATTTTCTCTGCCTCTTAAAAATGTAATTTATGTTTAAATTCCTCATAACAATTTTAAAAACCAATCAAAATCTGACTTATTTGTCAAATGAGAATACACGTTTTTATATTTTGTTAGCCTTGATATTACATTTTAAAGACTTCCTCGCAGCTTAGTTTGTAGTGTGCCCGGCTGCTGTGCAGAGGGTTTGGGTTCGAGCCCCGCACTGGACAAACATTTGTGTAATAAACATTTGTGTTTGTCTTGTGTCTAGGTGTATATAAGTATGATATGTATGTATTTACAAAAAAAGTAATATTTAGTATCCAAAAGACAAGCTTTGCTTTGCATACTTTGGGGCCAGACGGCGCTGTGTGTAATGTCCTAAAATACTTACCTTTACTTACCTTGTTACTACTCAAAGCACATTTTAGTACTGTAATGGAATGTAAAGTGAAAAAGATAAATATGCTGACTTCTCAAACTTTCATTTAACCTCTCTAGAGCCCGGAAAAACAGCAGCAAACCTTCATAAATATTAATTTAAAGCTTTCTCCTGCCGTAATATTTAACAACCACTTTTCACGTCCAACGTAAGGTAAACATAAAACGGTATATTTATTTTAAAACAAAAAAAACTCGTGTATTATGGCCGGAAATTTATACTATTTTTACAGAATATAGGAAATAATGTTGTTAATGGAAATTTTAAAAATTAATTAATTTACGATGTAAATAAGTTTACAGGTTGAAATTTATGCGGCAACTTCTTAATTATAATAGTCAAGATTGCTACAGCAATAGTTTAACAACGTGGAATTTGGCTATAGTAATTCTTGCAAGAAATTTTGTATAATAAACCTATGTCGTTCCCCGTCTCTCGTCAACTATCTCTGTGCTAAATTCCAGCTCAATTGGATGCTCCGTTGCGTCATGATGGAAGAGCAAATAAAGCGTTAACTTATATCCCTTACTTGATCACTTAGGGCATGATGTTTCCAAGAATACTAAAACACACAAGTCTTTGTTTACTTAAAGAAATAGCCCGATTCGTACACAAAGATATTAATCTTTACCCGTCTATTTTACTCCCTACCCATATATTTTCCGAAAATTGTTCAACAAGTAATTCATATTTTTCAGATTCAGATGAAAATAATGAATGACGTGTATTAGCTTGAAGAAAATTAGTACGGAATTGTATTTCTTGATTTGGTAGTATTTAAAAGGGTAAG
The DNA here is from genome assembly GCA_946406115.1 of Apoda limacodes. Lineage (NCBI taxonomy): Eukaryota > Metazoa > Arthropoda > Insecta > Lepidoptera > Limacodidae > Apoda > Apoda limacodes. Next base: position 8,729,358 of record OX291546.1, read on the forward strand.
TACCTAAAGTAAAAAAACGGGTAAATTAAAAGTTACGGGTAACACATCACCGCACACCGCGGGAATCCATCTATTATTCAAATATTTAGTTCTGTCCTAAAAATGTATGCCTAAAGTTAAAAAATTACCAAACGTCAAGCATATATTTTATTTATAGAAAGCAACCTACAATTTCAAGAAATTAGTTTTCAGGCCACGCACGAACGTGCTTGTAAATGTGTACCTAGTAAATTAATTTGGCAACCTTGTTATTTACGATCCAAATAAATTATTTATGGCAACACGAATCAGGGTTAACTATTGAGTTCTTATGAAAATATTCCATTGCAAGAAAAGAGGCGAAACAAATCATGGAAATCGATTTAATCTACAATTTAACTAATTTATGTTGTTTCTGCTGAAAACCGCAAACGTGGAAAATACACTACTATAAGTAATAGTAAGTCATAGTATTTTTGAGCCGTTTGCGGTTGAAGCCATGGGGCCATGGTCGCCAGGGACTCATCTTTTGTTCAAAGAAATTTCAAAACGTTTGGTCAATGTGTCTTACGACAGAAGGGTTGCCAGTTATTTCATTAAAATAATTCAACGAGAAAATACTGCCAGCCTTTTAAGTACACTGCCCCATTCGCAACTTCGAACAGTTTTTTTTGTTTTTAGTTTTTATTTTAGTTAAGTATTAGTTTTTTATTTAATTTCAATCTTTTTCCTAAGTCTGTTACTTGCCTAAGAAAAATTTCAATACAAGATTTATGTATATAACTTACATTTCTAATGTGATTTGATTTGATTTCACTCCTAGATTTTAGGGCAAAAGAGTTGTAAGACTTGATTTTAATTTTTATTGAACTACTTTGATTGGATTTTGCTTTTTCTTGTTTCAGGAGAGAGTTCTTCGTTTTAATGTACAAATTTACTCATTCAGATAATATTAAAAATTTGAAACGCAAAGTCTTTTTACGGTGTACAAATAAAATAACTTAATTTTCCAACTTACCTAACATGGCTGATACTGTCTTTTTTCTATTGTTCTATTACACTCTATATTTTTCGAGAATGGTCTTACAGATAGACTATACCTTAGATTAACACATATGATACCCAATATTTATGCAGACCGATAGTTCCCTCGGGAATAGATTTTTGCGTATCTAGTAATAAAATAAAAACCGCTTAATACGTTTTTCCGTATCGTACGCCATTTTACGTCAATCCTTGCAACTTAAGGCATGCTTTCATACATTTTATTACGCTTAATACGATCCGTCCCCCGTTTTATACATGCACCATCTGAATACGTGTTGAATTTTATGTGGCAGCAGCTATTGACTACAACTTAAGCGAAAAGCATTGTTACTTTAAGAAAAATTTATGTATTGAAAGTTTATGATAAAGAGACACGATCAAACACAGTTAACTGCCGAGCATCAGTTACCAGTTTGAAACGTAATTTGAAAATTTAACGCACAAAATTAGTATAGTAGTAGTAAAACGATTATTTTCTCTATACGCTTACGCTTAAAACGCTTTCTCGCTTAAGACTTGGTCTTTAATGGTCAAGTGCGAGTCGGAATCGCGTAATAAGAGTAAACCGATTGTAATGAAATTTTGGTAAGTTGTTATGCACACGCCGGGGAAGGTTTCTTAATTAGTACAACCCTTTCACAATAGGTTGGTGCGGCAAAAGAAACAACGTTCGCCGGATCAGCTAATTATGATATATATAACTTAAGAAGTATATATCACAAATGTATTAAAGTGGTGTATATTAAGATTGTATTATGATTTTTAGTACATTTACATGTACATCGTTAGTATAACAAATAACAGAAATTAGCTTACTGACCTATATCGCTCTCTTAACACGCGTTTTTGAATGGGTTTTGAAAAGTAGTTTTAATTGCTTATTGTGATTTGGTCCAATAATCAAAAAAGTAAAATAACTTATTGTCTTTAAAGGTGATGTGTAATTATCTAGTACAAAAGTATTAAAAATGAATTTTCATCAGCAAACACTTGGTACAATACAAACTTATCTTGAAGAAAAGTCGTTTTTCTACCCTTACTGGTACCCAGCCAATATAAAAACAAACAAACCGGAAAACGAGAAGCTCCATAAAAGGCTTACGAGTGAATTTGATGAATTCCACAATTGCTTGCAAATGTATTGCCAATTACGAGATACTTCCAGCGAATAAAGACGAAAGCGAATTTTGTAAGAATTTTCCCTCTTTATATACAGCGTGCTTGATATAACTGTCTAACGATAGAAGTATTGTTCTTGCCTCAGCAATTGTTTATAAGGCACAGCCCTTTCCTTAAAGAAAGAAGGCTTAGGCCATAATTGGCAGACATTGTCGATCTAATGGCCGCTCGACTGTAAACTACAGCCAAGACCGACAGCTCAACGTGCACTCCGAAGCACGGAAGAGCTCAGAATAATAAAACACTAGACGGTCACCCATTCAGTAACTGACTAAATCCTTTTGTTCAGTATTCTCGTCATGGTATAGAATAATAGAATAATTTCTCAACATGTTCAACAAGTTATTTGTAACGTTGATAATGTTTAATCAAATAAAGCCCTGCATGTGTTTTGTCGAAATATTACACAAAACATTCGCTACACAATTTTGTTGTTAAAACTTTGTTGATAGAAATAATGTTTTTGCTTTTCACGGTCGACAGAAAACATCGAAACTTTTAAACCCGCGAGGGTAGGGGGGTGGTGCACAATCATAAATTTCGTGCGACATTAGATTAAATCGATTTCCATGATTTGCTCATGCAATTTCGTCGTCTATGTTGTATAGAAATATTTCATAAGAACTCAGTAGTTAACCCTGATTCGTCTCGCTATAAATAATTTAGCTGGATCGTAAATAACAATGTTGCTAAATTAATTTACTAGGTACATATTTACAAGCACGTTACGGCACCAATTCGTGCATAGCTAGACATTAAGTTCTTTCATTAAATATTACTAATTTCTTGAAATTGTAGGTTCCTTTCCATAAATACTACTTGAATCTTAACTTTACAAAAAATATATAATCGGCTCCACGTTTGGTAAATTTTCAACTGTAGGTATACGGTTTTAGGTCAAAACTAAATATTTGAACAATGGCTGAATTCCCGCGGTGTGTGGTGCTACCCGTAACTTTACCGTTTTTTTAGTTTAAGTAACTTTACTGTTTTTTTACTTTAAGTACTCACCCTTTTAAATACTACTATTACTATATCTAGACACGCGGTAGCGTGTCAAGCCAAGTTCAAGTTACAGAACTGGCGAGCAGCACCGCGTGTAATATTACACGAACCATTTGGACCCACTTTTGACCCCCTCATAACTCAAAAACTATACTAAAAGATATAATTTACATTAAGCAATGCGCACAAAAAGGAAGAATCTAAGTTTTGAGTTCACAATGAACCTATAAGAGGCTACTAATATTGGCAAATATGAGTGATGATAATATTCGAATTTATAACCGAAAATAGGGTTACCGCGGTCGATTCGACGCCGCGCAACCGCTTGAAGGTTTGATTCTATTAGGAACACTTAACTTATACTTATGAAAACCGTAATGTAAGAATCAGCAATCAGCAATCGAAACTTATGACAGCCGGTCTTTATGTGGATTTTAAGGTTTTCACGTAAACGTATAACGAGTTGAATACCACCATTTATTTGTTTTTAATCCAAATATTTCCGTTTTAGTACTTATAACTAAGAGTGTAGTCGACTTTCGTATTTATTACGTTATAAACTGGGATTTAGTGTTATTTTTTGTTTCAATACTAAGCGCACTATTAGCGCAATAGTGTGATCATTACTTATAAATAATTAAATAATAGACATTTCATACAAGGTCGACGTCGGAGCAGCAGGGTGGGAGCACAAACTTTTACGCGAACGTGTCCAAGCGAGTGGCAGCCGCGCTCATAAGCGCTAGCGCTGTTTTGCTATCCGGTTGTCTCTCCATATCTGATCTATAAGGTTGCGATTTATGCTACGAAATTCATAGGTTTTAATGAAATACTTATATATTGAATAAAAAGAATGAGTTTGAGAATGAGAACTTATTGGTAAAAAACAGTTTTTCTTGAGAATTCAATAGATAACAGGTAATTTGTTACGTAATCTAAATGGGTGCCAAGTTCAATGGTCAGTCCTGAAATTTATTTATAACAACATAAAATATAATTTCTTCTTATAACTTAGGATAATATATTGTAGCTCTAGGTCTGACTTGGCTAGTTTCTCATATACGAATTATATTATAGCCTTCGCAAGTTCTAAACCTGTTACTTGTCGGTTCTTATTTTTATATTCCAAAAATTTGGCTTGCTGGTAGAAACTAGCCTTCGAACATAATAATTCTTATATAAGAACTAGCCAAGTCAGACCTTAGGCTACAATATATTATCCTTAGTTATAAGAAGAAATTAATTTTATGTTGTTTTAAATAAATTTCAGGACTGACCATTGAACTTGGCACCCATTTAGATCTCACTTCTTTTGTCGTTGAAGTCAACATCCAAGGCATATATCCTAATATTGAACTTGGCTCTCATTTCACATTTATGTTTTTGATGGGATATGCTATATTAATTTACTTTTATAGACGTCATAATAATGATATATTCATCTGAATTTGAAAAATATGAATTACTTGTTTTACAGTTTTCGGAAGATCATTACCTATGGGGAGTGAAATAGAGAGGTAAAGATTAATATCTTTTTGTATTAATCGGGATATTCTTTTATTATTTAGTAACATTTGCATATATTTACACTAACGATACGCATTTTTCTTTTTGTTCAGTTTCTAAGTGTCGGTGCGTGATTCGAATTTATTTCGTCATTTCAAGATGCCAAGTGAAAGATAAAGTATCACTGCAGCTGTAAAGGTTTTCTATCCATTTATAGACCCTGAATGGTCACATCTTGGTAACAACACTTTCCTTCGCGACTTTCAGTCGCTTCTATAGGCGTCTAAGGATTTTTTTACCTCATATTTTCACTTTGACAATATGGCTACAAATCGCTGCCTTATTTATTATCTATTGTACTACTACCTGTCCTAAGACACTTTGATAAATTAAAACAAGTCACGAAAAAAAAATATAAACAACAAAAATACTTTTTTTGTAATTACTCTTACAATAATAGAAACAACATACATGTTCATTAGGTAGAATATTTTTTCATGATTATTTTATGTTCCATGATTTTTCATTATAGAAGATTAATGTAAGTAGTTAACATTAATTAACACTTAACTAATCTTTATGATAATTTTATGTTAGGTATATAATTTTAATTACAAAAAATTAGTTATTCTTGCGTGACCGGTACAATTATGTTAGTTCAAAGGTATTAAAAAGTAGTATTATGTCTTGTCACGCATTGGGTGAAACGTAATAAAATTCTACTTATTTAAAAATAATTATCAGTTTTTTCTTGTATTGTATTGAAAGAGTATACCTATGTATTTATTTATATAATTATGTCTGCAGGCATTTGTATGTATGAAATAATGTTACAGCAAAAATCTAACTAACAATTACGCTGAACAGAAATAAATCATGGGGTTACAATCCGTTCAGTAATGTAATGTGTAGACTGAAAGAATTACCATATGCGGTGGGTGTTATAATGAAGATACATGTAGAACCGCCTAGCCAAGCGCACATTATTTATATATAATAGGTAGGTACTAGGTACGTACATACATAGTATACTGAACTTTTAACTTATACTATACTGAACTGTTAACATTTCCAGGCACTAGGTTTAATGCAAACAGAACATTTTTTCGGTTTATGCCATTGTATCAACATTTTGGTTTAACAATATTCCATTTCAGCTGTGTAATTGAGCTTTGTGTATTTATTGGTGTTAGCATTGTTATATTCATGTATTTAGTGAGCCTTAACATTGATTTCATTGACACAGGCTGCCTTGGCCTTTGGTGTTATAAGCAATTCCAACAACAACTAGACGCTAGACCAGGGGTGGGCAAACTTTGTTCATGGAGGGGCCAGAAAGTTAAAGAAATTTTATAAGAGAGCCGGAATTGCAGCAAAAATGCATTGTGATTTGGAAACGTTAACTTGTCATATAAAAGTATAAAACATTTTTTATTTAAAATCGTTTAATCATATAAACATTATACACTTGCGCAAATGTTACCTAATTAAAAATTAACATTTACTTGAAGGCCCTGCTATAGTCGGTGTGTGAGACATATGAAATTGTTTTTGTTTTGTTATAATATCGTCGAATGCAGGTTCGAGTTCCGAAGAAGAAAGTTTAAAGTCAAAATATAATTATCGCAGGCAAAAAAAGGCCGTCTAAATGAAAAGTAAGCTTTTAATTCTTTGTATTCATATTCATGAAGATAAAACTCATTTGATATTCATGCTGAATAAGACTTCACTCACGTTATTTGGGTAGAGATTATGGGTTGGATATGGTTTCCAATTTCGGAATATCGTAGGTATTAGGCGAACTGTCACGTTTTCGCAAACCTTACCTGAAAAGGATCCTACTTATTAGTAAAAACACTAAATTGTTTTATAACAAATACAATATCAGAAAGAAATTTTCCCTTTTTTTTATTTGAATAATGTTAGATTGAATCATTGGAATTCATATATTTATGATTAAATTGTATGTAAAACATTATTAATCATTCATTTCTGGGTATTAATTGTTAACGTCACAGTTATGACGTTTGTTATATGGCGCACTAATTTTTTTGCTGAGTCGAGAATTGGACGAGTTTGCTTTTGTTAAAGTGCCATAGATGATGATATTGAACTGCACATTTTTGGCAATCGACTTCAAAGCAAAGACACTTACAGGTTGGCCTCAACCACGCCAAAACCCTTTCAAAACATAAGAGCCTTTTTCGCAAACTGTAAATAAGTGAATATAACAATGCTAACACCAATAAATACACAAAGCTTAATTACACAGCTGAAATGAAATATTGTTAAACCAAAATGTTGATAAAATAACACTTTCAAAAAAAAAAAATATGGCAAGAAATAAAAGAAAAAGAGTTTATTCAGCGGCCGCTCCATCCACATTTAATGTGGACTTTTGCAACATTAGGGGTATTCACGCAAATCTTAACGCAGTCCACCTCCATCTGGAGACTGCGCAGCCGACCATTCTTTTTCTAACGGAGACGCAGATATCCTGCCCGACCGATACATCATACCTTCATTATCCCGGTTACAAACTTGAGCACAATTTTGTGAGTCGTGCCGGTGTATGTATGTTCGTCCGGGAGGATATCTGCTGTCGCCGCCTTCATAGCCTTGAAGACAGGGACCTGTCGATATTGTGGGTGCGCGTAGATTACGGCGGCCACACTCGTATCTATGCGTGCCTATACAGGTCTCATAGCGGTGACACGGACGTAACTCGACTCTTCACGCACCTGAGTTTGACGACTGACAAAGTTCTAGAGCAATATCCCACAGCAGAACTAGTTATTTTGGGAGACTTTAACGCCCACCATCGCGAGTGGCTCAGTTCTCGAACCAATAACTATGCTGGGATATCTGCTCATGAATTTGCTCTGACCTATGGATTCTCTCAGCTGGTACTTTCTCCAACGAGAATACCAGATATAGAGGAACATACGAGCTCCTTACTGGACCTTCTGCTGACTACTCGTCCGGACGGGTACTCCGTCTCAGTGGATGCGCCTCTTGGCTCCTCGGACCACTGTCTCGTTCGGACTCAAGTGTCATGCACACAACCTGATCCTTCTGGGCCAACTAACTGGCGTCGTGTGTGGCACTATAAGTCGGCAGACTGGGATGGATTGCGTGAATTTTACGCATCGTACCCGTGGAGGCAGATCTGCTTTAACTCAGAAGATCCTGACGTCTGCGCAGCCGCAGTCACTGAGACAATCCTTGCTGGTATGGAATGCTATATTCCTAACCCGCGAGTAGCTGCCGGCGTCAAAAAACGACCGTGGTTTAATAGGTCTTGCAGAAAAGCTAAAATTCTTAAGCAAAATGCATATGAGGCTTGGACCACGGCTCGTTATAATAAGGATCCGAATATTTCTGAGTTAAAACGCAAATTAAATGCTGCCTCGAGGTTCAGTAAGAAAGCAACTGCCAGAGCAAAATTCCAATTCATCGGCAAAATAGGTGGGCGACTTGCGAGCTATCCTTCTGGGAGTCGTGCTTTCTGGTCGCTTGCCAAAGCTGCCGAAGGGAACTTCTGCCAGTCGTCGTTACCACCACTGCGAAAGACCGACGGTGACTTGGCCCATAGTGCTGAAGAGAAAGCCGATCTACTGGGCAGTCTCTTTGCCTCGAACTCGAATATGAACGATGAAGGCGCTGTACCACCTACTATACCGTGGTGCGGTAAGACCATGCCGGAAATCTCCATAACGCAGCGGGAGGTCAGGCGGGCGTTATTTTCTCTAGACGTTCATAAGTCGAGTGGGCCAGACGGTATACCAGCAGTAGTGCTTAAGCAGTGTGCTCCTGAGTTATGTCCTGTACTCACGCGCCTCTTCGCGCTTTCCTACCACACTAGGCAATTTCCGTCTTCATGGAAGACTGCGAATGTGCACCCGGTGCCCAAAAAGGGCGATAGATCAGATCCATCGAATTACAGGCCTATCGCTATTACCTCTCTCCTCTCTAAGGTGATGGAGCGTGTGATCAACACACAGCTTCTAAGATACCTAGAAGTACACGATCTGGTCAGTGACCGTCAATATGGCTTTCGCCACGGTCGCTCGACTGGTGACCTTCTAGTGTATCTCACACACCGATGGGCACTAGCCATTGAGAGTCAGGGGGAGGCATTGGCATGTAGCCTGGACATAGCGAAGGCGTTCGATCGGGTCTGGCACCGCGGTCTTCTATCGAAGTTGCCATCTTACGGAGTGCCCGAGGGTTTGTGCAAATGGGTGGCTAGCTTTTTGTCCGGCAGACGCATACGAGCCGTAGTTGACGGTAGTTGCTCTGATAGCATGGACATTAATGCTGGTGTCCCGCAAGGCTCTGTGCTGTCTCCTACGCTGTTTCTACTGCATATCAATGACATGTTGGACATGAACAACATACATTGCTATGCAGATGACAGTACTGGAGACGCTTTTTACACGGGTCGTGCAAACATCCCTCGTTCCGTTGTGGAGGAAAACCGCGGAGAACTTGTGTCTCAAATCGAGACCACACTGTCCCAGGTCTCTGACTGGGGACGGGTAAACTTGGTCCGATTCAACCCTACAAAGACACAAGTGTGCGCGTTCACCGCTAAGAAAACTCCATTCACTGTAGTCCCACAATTCCAGAACACTCCCCTCTCCATCTCCAAGAGCATTGGGATCCTTGGTGTCGACATCTCCAGCGATGTTCAGTTCCGAGATCATTTATCAGATAAGGTGAAGCTGGCGTCCAAAAAACTTGGTGTACTCAACAGAGCGAAGCAGTGCTTCACGTCGGGGCAAAGGTTGTTACTTTACAAGTTGCAAGTTCGGCCCCATATGGAGTACTGCTGCCATCTCTGGGCAGGTGCACCCGGATACCAGCTTGGCCCTTTTGACTCGGTTCAACGACGGGCTGTGAGAATTGTCGACGATTCCAAACTCACTTGCGGTATCGAGCCCTTAAGTCTGAGGAGAGACTTTGCCTCACTGTGTGTGTTCTACCGCTTGTACAATGGGTTGTGTTCTGAGGAATTGTTCGAAATGATGCCCACGGCTACTTTCTACCATCGCACCGCTCGCCATCGGCAGGGAATCCATTCTCACACTTTAGAACCTAAATGGTCGCGTACAGTGCGGTTTCAGAGAAACTTCCTCCCGCGAACGCTTAAGTTGTGGAATGAGCTCCCTGCCAAGGTATTCTGCAAGGACTACAGTATGGAGTTCTTCAAGAAAGAAGTTATTAGATTTCTGAAGGGTCGGCAACGCGCAAGTGATACCCCTGGTGTTGCAAGCGTCCATAGGCTACGGTGACCGCTTACCATCAGGCGGGCCGTAAGCTTGTTTGCCACCTTAGTGGTATAAAAAAAAAAAAAAAACCAAAAAAATGTTCTGTTTGCATTAAACCTAGTGCCTGGAAATGTTAACAGTTCAGTATAGTATAATAACTAGTTATATTACATATTAATAATGTGCGCTCGGCTAGGCGGTTCAACATATATCTTCATTATTACACTCACCGCATATGGTAATTCTTCCAGTCTACACATTACATTACTGAACGGATTGTAGCCCCATGATTTATTTCTGTTCAGCGTAATAGTTTCTATAAACTTTTGAATTTTGCTGTAACATTATTACATGCATACAAATGCCTGCAGACATCCTTATATAGATAAATACGTAGGTATACTCTTTCAATACAATACAAGAAAAACTTAAAGTGTCTTAATAAGTAGAATTTTATTACGTTTCACCCAATGCGTGACAAGACATAATACTACTTTTAAATACCTTTGTACCTACATAATTGTACCGGTAACGCAAGAATAACTAATTTTCTTTAATGAAAAATTATATACCTAACATAAAATTATCATAACGATATTAACAACTTACATTAATCTTCTTTTATGAAAAATCATGAAAAATGTGCATGTAAAAATATTCTACCTAATGAACACATATATTGTTTCTATTGTTGTAAGAGTAATAACGAAAAAAGTATTATTGTTCTGTACACTTTTTTTCATGACTTGTTAAAATTAGCCAAAGTGTCTTAGGACAGGTATTAGTAAAAAAAATAACAGGCCGCCATTTGTAGCCATTTTGTCAAAATGAAAATATGAGGTAAAGAAATCCTCAGACGCTTACAGAAGAGACTGAAAGTCGCGAAGGAAAGTGTTGTTACCAAGATGTGACCATTCAGGTTTTATAAATGGATAAAACCTTCACAGCTGCAGTGATACGTTATCTTTCACTTGGCATCTTGGAATAACGAAATAAATTCGAATCACGCACCGACCCTTAGACGCTGAAGAAAAAGAAAAAAATCCATAATCTCACGTGAGCTTTTTATTTAAATGCGTAACGTTAGTGTAAATACATATATCTGTGCTTGATTGCGATGGATATATTTATATAATTTGCGGTGTTAGCATAGCTGAGATAATTTTTATTGTGTAGGACTGGCGATATTAAACACAACTTTTTTTTGCGAAAAATAATATTACGTGGTATTTGAGAAAATAATATTAATTCAGAAACTAAAATTATTTCATGTTTGTCCTACATTAATTTTAAGTTTAATATTCTTATAACTAGCAAATCTAATAAAATAAAATGTACCATGTACGTAATTGTTTTTTTTTTGATCGGATAGCTTGAGAATGAATACTGCGGTTTGATTCATCAATGGGGACCTCCTACCTTATCGGTTTCTCTTTATCCGGATTCGGACTGATTAGATTTGCAGAAATATTGAAACAGCGGTCCAGGTGCTTGCTGATTTGAAATCTTTATCACATTTTAGGGTTCCGTAACTCAAAAGGAAAAAAGAAACACTTATAGGATCACTTTGTTGTCCATATGTCTATCTGTCTGTCTAGATCCTGTTTGTCAAGAACTGAAGGTATCAAGTTAAAATTAATATAAAATACTAAAATCTACGGTCCCTTTAATCTGTAAAAAAATCAACCTTATAAGTCAACGCAATAATAAAATACGGCCATTTTTGTCGCATATTTTGGCATTCACAAATAAATCAAAACCTTTGGGGTACTTTTCGTTGTCCTAGAATCAGAAAATTTGACACGAAGAAAGGTCTTACATCACAAATATCACAAAAAAACGTTAATTTGTCGTCACAACACATTAAAAAAAAGTTTGGCTGGCTGTCCGTCATGACCTTTTTACTCAGAAACGCGTGGAGGTATCAAGTTGAGATTAATATCAAATACTTAAGTCTACGGTCAGCTAAAGTTGTAAATAAATCAAGCTTCTAAATCAATGCAATAAAAATTATGCCCAAAATACGGTCATTTTTGATGCATATAAATAAATCGAAACCTGTGGGGTACCTACTTCCAGTTGACCTAGAATTACGAAATTTGGCAAGAAGCAAGATTACGCCATAAATATGGGAAAAATCGAAAAACTGATCATAAACCTATGAGACTTAATCTATGATAATGATGAAAGAACTATCTGCATATAATAAGTTTTTACGGAACCCTCGGTGTGCGAGCCAGATTCGCAATTAAAAGTTTTTGTTTTATTTAAGATGGCGGACTTTTATCATTTCAGCAAAGAACAGATTAGATTAACAGGCTAATGGGTTTTTAATGTCTTTCAAAAATGACAGCCCTTTTATCATTATTGTTCACACAAATGTTGTCCGCATCAATTTCTTTATTTGTTAAGTAAGACACGTTTTTACTTCTATCGGGTCACATTTTTTTCTTAAAATAAAATTATATATACATCAATTTTTTATTTGATTTAAGACTTATCAAGAAGGACTTATCAAATTTTTATTCATTTATGAATTGTGTATTTCTGTATTAACAAAAAAAATAAGTAATATATATATGTGTGTGTATTTGCATCCGTTATCTGGTATCCATAACACTGGCTTTGCTTACTCTGGGGCCAGGCGGCGCTGTGAGTAATATCCAAAAATATTAATTTTGTTAATAAAAATCTCAAACATGCTACGACATGCGACCATATCTTGCAAAAGCTTCTTTGTGACAAATGTTACTTGCAGTACAGTAACCCGCAATGTTTTAGCCGCCCGCTCAAGCTGGTGTCTATGTACCTATGCAACAGTTTATAACACACTTTGCTTGCATGACACCAATTTCAAAATGTAATTCAGATCAGATTTTTGGAAATTAGTAATTATTTTTACCTTTTTAGTGCATCTTTTTGAAGCCGGTTGTTTTTTTTGTTAAGAAGTTTTTTTATATATACATATATATATTTTTTATTTTGATTTTTTTTGTATACTCAACATAATTTATAGTCGTTATTATTATAACTTATTTTATTATATAAGTTCAGTTTATTCATCTTTGATTCAGTGTAATTAATTTTTAATAAACTGAAATCTAAAATACTATGAGATTCATTTTTTGCGAAGGGACTTTTGAGCTCCCGATTTAGACAGAAATTATAGTTTGGCGATGTTTTATATTAAATCTTTACCCTCTAACTAGGTGTCCACGTTAAAGATCAATAAAAACATTCTCATATTTTTAATTGAACTAGATCTCCACTCGTGCTAAATTCGGTTTTCGGTGTAAATTCGTACAACAACTGCTTGATCAGAGTAAGAAAGTTTGCTATATCAAACTATACGTCTACGTGTGATTCAGTAATAGTTATTACTGCGGAGACTTATGATTTTTTCCGGGATACAAAGTAAACTTATGTCCTTCTCCATATCCTTAACTATCCCTGTGCCAAATTTCAGCTTCAATGGTTGCTCCGTTGCGACATGAAAGAAGTACAAACAAACACACTCACTATTGCATTTATAGTATTAGTGTGGATATGTACTTACTGATAGCTGCGGACGGGGCTGTGGGCATCAGCTTGTTATACATAATTATATTATTCACGGCAAGCACAAAGCTTTTCAGATAACAAGGGTTGGTTGGCACAATGAAAGTTTGCTCCGAGGCACGACAACTATTGAAGTAAACGCCTTTGTCTTTGTTCTTGCCACGAACACGTACATAAGATATTAGACTGGTGCAAAACTTTCTTAGCATTTTCAACATAAATGTATTTCAATTGTAATAGAAGTCAAATCATGTGGGGTTTAGAGATAAAGTGCAGCACCTAAAAAGCTGTACCTGCTTTTCGTCTAATTTTTTTTACAAATGTAACAACAAACATAAATAGTATAAATAAATACTTTCATAGCAAAGATGCAGTCAAAAGATTAACATCGAGCCAGGAATTGAACCTACAACCCTAACACGTTTTACATTATGTTGTATGTCTTCATTCTATGAAGATTTAGTGTGTTTGTAAGATTGATGTACTAGGACTTTATAAGTCACTAGGAGTTGTATGTTATGTTCGTAACGAGCATATTTCCAGAGCAAAGATGTAATTGGGATTTTCATCAGCTAGACTTGTGCCTCGATAGCTTAATGGTAGAGCACTTACACGCGGAGTGTAAGGGTTGCAAGTTAAAGTCCTGGCTCGAGGTTAGTGTTTAGACTGGATCTCTGCTTTGAAAGTATTTTATATATTAGATATGGCATGTTTAATATATTTTCTTCTAAGACTCTAACCTTCAGGGAGTCATCAAACGAAGAAAGATTATTCTATGAAGATTTTGTGTATTTGTAAGATTGATGTACTAGGACTTTATAAGTCACTAGGAGAAATGGATATTGTTACATAACAATTAGAGTGAATATTGTTTTTAAAATTATGAAAACATCAGAAGGTGAAAGCTATGTAGATTTATTTGTGGTAACCGTGTAGCACAAGTAACATGTCAGCCTAATAGTTCAGGCTACTGACATGTCTGCAGGACTGTATTCGATTCCCGTTAGTAGCAAAAGAGCAAACAATATTAATAACAAAGGATAAAACTGAGGCCTATTGATATTTCTCTACTGTCTATCCGTCTGGCTAAACCAAGAGTCTGAAAATTTTAAAAAAACAAGTCCAGTCGTTTCGTCCAGGCTGCCTTAATCTTCAATTATATCGTTTAAAAACCAATAGCTTTAGACACTCACGTTTTCATGACATTTGTTGATGTGTACTATGATAAATGTTACAATATACTTATATTACAAGTAGTTTATTTGATACCAAATTAAATCGGGATTGAAAATGAGCATCAATAATAACCCCACAGATTGAATTTAAAAATTAATTAAATTGATACTTACATTTTCAACTAGTTATGAATTTAGAATTTCTATTATGATATGTACAACACTGTATTTAAACAATAAAATACTGATAAAACTGATTTACAATATAGATTATAAGCTGTAAACTTACTTAATCAAACCTATCGGCCCTCGGTGTGGGAGTCCCACTCACTCTTAAGAGGTTTTATAAGCGCATATAGGCGTTAATTTTTTTTTTTTTTCGTATTCCACTAAGATGACAAACAAGCTTACTGTCCACCTGATAGTAAGCAGTCACCGTAGCCTATGGACGCTTGCAACACCAGGGGTATCACTCGCCTATCTATCTTCTTATCTTCTCCGGTGTGCTCTCCCTCCCCTCAACTATGTAAAGTAGTTTAGGAGATTTTGTAATATTTAAGCAGTACTAACAAGATGTAACAACTGATACTGAATAAATTAAAATAAAAAGTTTAAAAACTAAATAATACCCAGCAACGGAAAAGGACTGAACGACCTATTTTGCGCATTCATCAATTAAGTTTTTTTTTTTTTTTATCAAAGCTTAAAGAGACAAATGTGCCCTCTCACTCCTTTTATCTAATTTGTTTGCTCATAATTTGTTTTCAGATATCACGGTAGGGGCATGCTCTACTTTGTCAATATTTAAATAAAACCTTTTTGATACTTATTTGTTAGTTTGATAAGTTATTTTTAGAATATTAAAGTAAACATACCGTTATTCCGACCTTTTTTATTTCGTTTTGTAAATAAGTTAAAAAGAGACCGAGACCACAATTCACGATTACCTACAATAAAACAGGAAGGAAAGTAAAATGTTGATAATAAAACCTCCATGGAATTTCGTTCTTTTCCGCTTTTCCAGGTTTATTACACAGCTAAATTCCAGAACACGACTTTGTTATCTGACACCAAACGCTAAAAGTTTTTGCTACATCATGTCATTATTTTCTTTTTCAAATTTCACGTATTCTAATAGAAAATTTTGTGCAGTAGAAATATTTAATATTTATTGCGTTTGATAATATAACAACACATAAACAATTGACAATCGAGGCCCCACATAATAAGTAACGTAATATACATACATACAAATGAGTTGTAGTGTAAAGCAATTTAAATACCACTTAAATCATCCAATAAGTCCAAACACGGCTTGGATACATTGTTTTATTACGGAGTTACCTCTGCCAACTTTCCGGCTCCATCATCAGATCAATTTGATGGTGCCATTTTGATCCGAATCATTTAATTCTACTGCGTCATAGTCAATTAACTATCTCAATCAACATATCTTATCGCCACACTTGAAATAGGCATCATTGATAAGTCTCGTGGCCATCTGGGGTCTTTGTTATTAGTTCCACTTCACCAAATTATACTTTCTGAACGCAAATGCTTAATTAGTTACTGAAAATACCAGAATCGCTATGTTTATTGAAAATTGTTTATTTGTTAATAACACGAAATTACATCTAGTGATTGGGATATCCTTTTGAGTAAATATTACTTGTGCCACGATGCCCCGCTGTCTATAATATTTGAGGAATTCCCTCAATTTCTAATGGATTCCATAATCAAAAGTAGGTTTTGAGAAAAATGGGTATACCACTTCCCATATTCGAGGAATATGGGTAAAGTATACTCTTTCAGATGGAAAATTAATTTTTCGAATCGATTTATAAATGACGGAGACCCGAGGTAACAATCATCAAAAGATACAAACGAATTTAGAACGTCTCCTTTTTGAATCCGGTTAAAAATACATCGAAGGTAGGTATATAAATATATAGATTAAAAACTACATGGAACATAATAAATAATGAAACTGGTAAAGCTAGGCATTCTTGTCAGGACTTTGAGTTGATTGTAGATGATGCTAGTTTTAAAACAAATTCTGAGGTAGCAGTTGCCTTTGAACAGTTTTTTAGGAATATCCCATTCAAAACAACTGAACATCTAAACTCAAGTCCAATCTTAGCAGAAAAATTATTAAAAGCTAGTGTTCCTGAATGTAACGTTCCCTTTGTATTTAAAAACATTAGTCCTACAGATATCATTAATACATTTAAAACATTAGAAATTAAAAACACCACAGACCTTTGGGGACTTTCTGTAAAAACTATAAATTCAATTATTCATGTTATAGCACAACCCTTAGCCATTATATTTAATAGTTGTGTTGATAGTGGTGTGTTTCCTGATGAGATGAAACTTAGCAAAGTTATACCTCTTTTTAAATCAGGTAGTTCAACAGATCCTAATAATTTTCGGCCTATTTCAATACTACCTATACTCAGTAAAGTTTTTGAAAAAATCATACTTTGTCAAATGTTAAGCCATTTCTGTATTAATGAGCTACTTAGTAGTAAACAGTTTGGCTTTATGAAAGGCCGTTCCACAACTAATGCAGGAGTGGCACTATTAAAAAATATATATAACGCCTGGGAGGATTCGCATGACGCCCTTGGAGTGTTTTGTGATTTATCTAAGGCATTTGACTGTGTTCAACATGAAAATCTCATCAGGAAGCTACATCAAGCTACATCACTATGGTATTAGAGGCAAAGCTCTCGACCTTTTGACATCCTATATGAGTAGGAGAGTACAGAAAATAGATGTCAACGGTGAAAGATCTCCGGGATCAGCAGTCACTATAGGAGTCCCTCAGGGCTCAATTTTAGGTCCTTTTCTATTTCTTATTTACATTAACGATCTCCCATATAATGTAAAAAACCATGACATTGTCTTATTTGCTGATGACACCTCTTTGCTTTTTAAAGTTAAGAGACGACAGACATGTGATAATGAATTAAATGATGCCCTTTCTAAAATTGTAAATTGGTTTAACGCTAATAATTTGTTACTTAATGAAAAAAAAACCAAATGTGTTAAATTTACATTACCAAATGTTAGTCAGAGACAGACATGTATTAATATTAATGGCGAGCAATTAGGACTTGTTAATTCAACAGTCTTTCTTGGCATAACGCTGGACTCCAAACTTCAATGGGGTCCTCATATTCATAACCTAGCCAAAAAACTTAGCTCTGCTGTGTATGCGATCAAGAAAATAAGACAATTGACCGATGTCGACACTGTAAAAATAGTATATTTTAGCTATTTCCATAGTTTAATGACATATGGTATCCTATTGTGGGGTAGCGCTGCTGATGTAAATACAATATTTTTGTTACAAAAAAGGGCAATTCGTGCTATTTATAAATTAGGATCTAGGATATCTCTGAGGGATAGGTTTAGGGAAGTAAAAATTTTAACTTTAGTGTCGCAGTACATATATGAAAATCTTTTATATGTACATAAAAATATCAATAGTTTCAGCAAGAAAAGTGACGTTCACAAAGTAAATACTAGAAGTAAAAATAAGCTGTTGGTGCATGATACACGTCTACACAAAATAAGTAACTCTTTTATGGGGCAATGTATACACTTTTACAACAAAGTTCCCAATAAAATTCAAAATCTATCAATAAGTAAATTTAAATCTTTTATCAAGCAGGTACTTTGTAAAAAGGCATATTACAATATTTCAGACTATGTAAATGATAAAAATCCTTGGGACTGATGATGCTCAATTACAGGATGCATAGGTAAACCAAATTAAAATGGAAATAACATAAAATTGTACGACTAAAAATCTTTTATTTAAAACATTAATTGTATTTTAGTTTATTTAAGTGTTTTTAAAAGAGTAACTATCGAGTTTCTTGCCGGATTCTTCTCGGTAGAAATCAACAACATTGTGAACCGGCGGGAAGGTGGGAGGGTTCAAAAAATAATATTTTATAACTTTGACGATTCAAAAGTGATTGTAAAATCCTTATTTGAATAAACCATTTTGACTTTGACTTTGACTTAGATTACATTTGTAAATTTGTTTTCCGTTAGCTCTCATTTCTAATGTTAATTGTTTGGTAAAGTTATTGAAGTTACAAGGATACGCGTTCGTAATTTATTTTGTGTACCTAAAGAGAGTTCTGGGCTCTCTAATGAAGCGTTCAAAATACAAATACACTTTGAAGATACAAACAGAAATTACAAATGAAGCCATTGTTATTGGATTAAGTCATTTATAAAATAGCTGAGTTGTGTAGTCACAGATTATCACTGTTCTGTCAATTTGTTAGTTTTAACTGATGCCACACAGTAATACTCCCTGATTCACCCTTTCCCGTCCCACAACAACACCCGCTTTTACCCACTAAAGTGTTGTATTAATAAAGAACTATTTGGTTTCTACGCTTTATACAGGATATTTCGTAATAAGTGAGTATCAAGTATTTTAATGTGCATGACATGTTGGAAATTTTATATCATTATCAAAAATTCCAAAACCATGTGATTATATAAACATTTTTTTTATACGTATTCTATGGTGTTTTTTTTATCCCTTTAATGAGTAAATAGGTCATCAACTACTTCCTCTATAAACTTGTAATTTGGCGTTCTCATTAAACTTTCTTAATTAAATTTATTGCAACTTTAATGGATTTTGGAAATAATAATTTTATTTTTATAAATTTTCTGATGGTCCAAATTAGACTTTAAATTCAACTAAAAGAAAACCGCTTTAGACCACATCATTTTGAGTAGGCAAGCAAAAACCAAAATTTTTGATGATATAATTCTAGATATATCAGATAGAATTTTGGATTTACAAACAAATAATAAAAAACAAAAATTTCAAGGGGTGTCTGCATACAAGAAACATGTAGGTATATGTTTTATTTCCTCTATTGTATAAACGTTAATACCCTCAAGCTTCAAACTTGAAACAATTGTAGTGTGAGCTCCATTGTATAACAACAAATAATAAAAACTATTAAATGCGAGTCAGGCTCATGTATTCTGTGGTGTTGCGGAAGTCTCGGTGCACGAGTCAAACTCCTACTTGCCTGGTTTTTATTTTTTTATTTATAATTACTTACACGCGACGATTTTTCTGATGATACAACCACCCCGTCTCTATGTACATTATAATTATAAATGTTACTTTGTAATTAGGTATTTAACTAATGTATGTGTTAACACCGCACGCTTCATCGTGTTATCACCGCTACAAGAATGTAACACAAATTGCATCTATAAATGCATTTCAATAATTCATAATGTTTCGCAATATAACACGTTAATATTTACATAATAAAAACTATTTTTCTTATAGGGACTAGTTTAGATTTAAGAAAATGTTATATCAATAAGTGTAAAATTGGATTAAGTTAGGTAAAAGTAGAGTAGGTTTGTTTCATTTCCCCTCTTTACTATTTGTTGATATCAAAAATGATATTGTGTGAGTACCGACATGTTGTCGACTTTGTACGCACGACTATCCCCAAAAAAGCGGGAAATTTAGTTTAATATACGTATGTAAAACATATGCTATTTGTTGTGCAAAAATGTACAGAACTACTATGTAAAGTTCTATATAGACCGTATGTACGGTTATTAAGTTACAGGTGAAAACAGTTAGCGTGTTGAGTATTGTACATTCTTTCTCCCTCACTCCTATGATAATAGACTGCGATAGAGATACAAAAGAGATGGGTCTATGGGTAAAAAAGGGAAAGACTGTCTGAAACTTTACCTGGCTAGGGTCATTAAGTCCTAAGGCTTTGCCTAAAATAAGTATCACAGGTTGAATGCACACCTTTGCCCCTATACATAGGTATCTACACCGTTACGGTAAGTAGTATGGTTAGGGCGCAAAACACATGTAAACTTATGAAATACAGTGGCTTATAACTCAGCAACCGGGTTACATAGGATAAAGGTAAATGTATCATTAGATACCTCTCGTAGGTATCTACCAAGATAAATAGGTTTCATACAGGTAACTTGAAGCCCTGAAGTACAGGAGCACAAGGAAAATCCTTAAAACTTGTATCACACTGACAGACACCAAAAATACTGAAAGGTACGTCCGAATTTTAGGTCCATTTTTGACATATAGCACAAAGTCTGTAGTCATTAAGTATAGGTAGAAAGCCTTGAGAGCTAGAATTCCAGCTCTTCTCTCAGTACGACCTAACCGTAGACCATGGAACACACCACTATACGTCGTTGGAACCGCCTCCGAAAGCTCTATCTTAGGACACCTAAATCGTCATTATAGCTCCAACCGTTTGGCTATAAAACCTAAAAAAGTAAAACAACGTTATTTTGTAGTCAACCCGCAAATCGTGTGACTGTGATGGCAATAGCCGATAGAGACCCCAACTGTCAGTAGCGATTTATAGCTAGGTAGATATACCTACACTTTCGATATATGACTATATCGACTACCATATGTTGTCTTTCACTAAGTGTTTGTGTGGGCTAGATTTTCAGTCACCACAGTAAGTACAATAAGTTTAGTACTAAATCTAGAAGGTTCTATGGAACAACCTCTCCCTCTGATGGGGTTTTTATTTTTATTATAAATATAGAACAAATTTTGAATTTGTATTCAGTCTTCAAGAAAACTTCAACAAGTTAATAGCTATGAAAGCTAAGAAGTAAAAATTTTGTACATATGTGTTAGAATTTAAGTTAGAAGCATAAGCAAAATAAAATCGGTCTGTTGTGTGCATATACGCGTTTTAATATCTCAAGCGCCTAAGCGCCTAAGAAGAAACTCCTTGTCACGGGCAAAACCTTGTGCCACAGATTTCGAAGGGTCTGTCCGCACAGTACGTATGTGATCAATGTAAGAATATAATAGTCTACCTATACTTGAATAAACTTATTCTTATTAACTTTCCTTGAGGAAAGGAAGCTATTGCAATAGGTCCGAAACTAAATTTGCGTTTTTTTACGTTTTGAGAATCGTTTGCAATCATTTTTAGAGTGATGTTTGTGTGTGTGTGTGTATGTATGGTAGCTTTTTTTTGCCACACGATATCTCAAGAACCAGTTTGACGCGTGACCATATCAAATGGTACGCCACGTGATGACTTCGATCTGAAAAGAGTGTAAGGAGAATCGGTCCAGCGGTTTGTTTTTATTGCTAAAAATCTGATTTTTGCATATGTTGCTCGTCCGTTGAGTTGTTTTTCTCATATCGATACCCTACCTAAGCCAAGGTTTTTTTGGAATACCTTTTTTATTTTTATACAATATCTATTATTGCAGCAATAGAAGATTGAGTTAAGATGAAAATCAGTGTTAGAGCACATATCACATTTTGTTTAAAAGGCAATGCTATTAGCGTCTGTATTATTTCCAACTACGCATATATATGTATAAAATTAAATGCATTGGAAGCGTCAACTCTTATCGTAGTCACGTAGAAGCTCTACGACAAAGCTACGCTTATGTGCTACGCACCTCTATAATGTATATATCTGCCTACGGTCACAATTGACAAAAATAAACGTAAAGATGTAGAAGCTCGGTGTTTTTTAGGATTCCGTACCAATAGGAAGCCAATGAAGCCCTATTACTAAATTTTTAATTTTTTAATTGCCACTCGAAAAAGTACATTTTCTTATAAATTTGGAATCGTTTAAAACCAATAACTAGATTGCATTCCAATATGTAAAACAAATCTAACGTGTTGTTATGTATTGTTTTCATCGAAAGAGAATACCGTCTAAGCTACACCTAATTTAATTAATGGCATTGCATTTTAAATAAATTCTAAAAGTTATCTTACACACATAAATGCTTTGTCCTGAATGACTGACGGATCAACGCCCAGCCTAAACCGCTGATCGTAGAGACCTGAAACTTGGAGGGTGTATTCTTTGTATGACGTAGGCATCCGATAAGATAAGGTTTTAGGTACGAGTTGGATTCACGCAATAAGGGTAAACCGATTGTGATAAAATTTTGGTAAGTTATACTTATTATACACACGCCGGGGAATGCTTCAGAGAAAGAAAAGAAGGGTCAAGTGCGAGTTGGTGAAATTTTGGTAAGTTTTTATGCACACGCCGGGGAATGTTTCTTAAAAAAAAATGTTCAAGTGCGAGTCGGACTCGCGCAATAAGGGTAAACCGATTGTTATGAAATTTTGGTAAGTTGTTATGCAGACGCCGGGGAAGGTTTTGAATTAGTACAACCCTTTTACAATTGATTGGTGTGGCAGTTGTTTTGAAAAAAGGAAACAACGTTCGCCGGGACTTTTAGTCATTACATATATTGTACTTTATGGGTTAAAAACAATTATCGTGAATATTTGTTTCGATTGTTCTATCTGTAAATATTGTAACAGTTAAAAGCAAAGTTAAATGTGAGTAAAAAAAATATTATTTTCTCGTAGTCAAAAGTAAAAATTAGAATTAAATGCTAATTCGAAAACAAAAATCATCTCGCATTAAATTTGCCTTTTTTACACTTAGTGTGCAACATAATATAACTGTAATATTTGTATTTTATGAAATGTTTATTCGATTATTCGATAGTTTTGTTAGGTTAGGTATTTCATGTTTGTGAATGTATTTTGGAAAATAAATACGGTATAGGAAGGTCACTGACCTAATAGTAAAGTACTAATTATCATTGAAAAAATGTTGTAATAGAATTAAATCAATTTTTTTTTACTACAGATACAGATCAATAAAAACCAATTACAATGGTCAGTAAATTAAAAAGAATTCTACTAAATCTCTTATACATAAGATAACGCAATACCTAATTAATTTAAAATGATAAAGTCAAAGGTATTTATAGAAGTAAAATACAATATAAATAACTCTGAATCGAACAACCACTAGAGCCAAAACCTTACCTTTTTCATATCTTTATCTATTCCCACTTATCAGTGAAAGCAACGAAATAATACGAAAGCTCACAGTATTCGACTACATATAAATAGGGCATCTCTGCGGATAGCCTCACAACCATATTATGTATAATAAACGAACTACGTTTCTTGCGTCATTCTTAAGAGACCGGTTTAAGAAATGGTAATGGAGATAAACGAGTATTATTCGGTATTTTATTTTACTGCTCAATACTTAATACTTTTTATATGTCTACTATTTGACCTTATTTTAGTCATATCGACTTATTTATTATTCCTTTTAGCTTAGTAGCTGTAGATTGTAGAAACAACCTTATAACACGAAAACTTACTATTATTCGGTGACATATGAGTAGTAAGGTGTATAGCATATCTCTATGTCTCTAACCTGACAACTAGATGATACTTGTAGCGGCTTATATCGTACCGCTACAAGCAAGGCTGACGTCACGCGTCCTACATCGCGCTATCAAAGTTTCTTCGGCAGTTCAGCACATAAAGAAACCGAAGCGCAAGTTAAGTGGACTATGGCGGTCCCCAGGCATAACACCTCGCCTAGCAGGAGCTCTCCTCTTTGCCGCCGCACCACATTAATGATCCCGAGCTGAACATTGACGCACCCTCCGCAGCAGCAGTCCACTCTGTCATCTACAAGGCATACGAACCAGTGTTCAACCGTATGCTTCGCATCACAGAGCTTCATCAGGACCTATCGCAGCACTTCAGCACCTCCTAGTGCCTGCAGCTCCTCTCCAGCGACACAACTGTACAGCATTCCACCACAACCTGTTGAGGATTCACACTCCAGCGTGGTACTTCCTATGTACAGCATCACACCACCCTGCCAAGTACTCACACTCAGACCCAGATTAAGAAAAATTAAACAACCCCAAACTCGATGGGGTAGCGTCGTTTCGTTATAGAGGTCCTATGGCAATCTTCCGGCTCCATCATCAGACAAACTATATAACATCAGTTATGTATGCAAATTTCAACTCAATCAAACACCGGGATGTGGGTAAAATTTAAAAAAGAATAAGAGTTGATTACAGACAACAGGTGAGGAAAATTAATAAAAGCTTGTAACAGAGTTTCTTACGTCATTCTTAAGATACCAGTTTACGAGCAAATTAAATAAGGAGAAATACTATTTGTGATTTTAATCGTAAAAGATCAATCAAGGTCAATGGTTCACTTAAAGAAAAATCACTGGGGCATTTTGTTAACGACCTTATCGCGTTTTACTGAAGAAGTCTCGGAGGATTTTATCTATTGATGTCAATGGAACTAGGTTTTCTTAAATGTGAAAAGTCTTAGGTTAGGCGTACATTTAATACAAAATAATACAAAAATAATTACTGTTGACTGCGCACATTAGGATCGTATTCTTTTGAAACGATCCTTAGACTGGCACTTTTCTCCCAATTTACTACTTTAATAATATTCTATATACATGGATAATTAGCCATTTTTGGCATCACAGGTCATAATGGAAGACTAAAGTATATGTGAAGATGAAATACGTGAATTTTAAAAGAGAAGATGATGAATTCCATAAGGTCTATTCCATAAAGTATATTTTTCGTTTGCTCCCTTTTGCATATAGATGCTGATGTGATATTCTTTGTTAATATATATCTAGGAACTTTTTAAAGAATTGAAAGTGTAGGCAACTAATTGTACCCAGTGTGCAATGTGCCATGGAACTCTTAATGTAAAGCAGCCATGACTGGATTTTCACATGAATAGAACCGGCCAAGTGCAATACGGACTTGCGCACCGTGGGATCCGTACTACCACAGAACTCTCGAGCCCGGCTCGTACTTGACCACTTATTATTATGTGTTGTTCCAATATAAATCCCACATTTCTGTTTTATAGGAGAGCAAAAACAGCGAACACATGTTTCTTGTATCATGGGACCCCCTTGAATATTTACTTTTTGCTGTTTTTATTATTTGTTAGGGAATAAGCCATTATAACACGTATTCTGTAATTTCAGGCGTCTAGGTAGAAGTAGGTCAAACAGACAGACAGCGTAGGCTTAGTAATAAGGCTACGTTAGCCCCTTTTTGGCACGGAACCCTAAAAATGGGTCTAAAATATATACTTACAGATGTAACTGGGGGTAACGAGTGACTGGATAAACGCCGCACAATATAATGTAGAGACAGCCTCTTTGGTATGACATATCAAATAAAGGGCTTAATTTTAAAGTAATAAATAAAAATAGATGAAAATTGATCATTCCGCCTGCCCTGATTATCTGAAACTACTTAGACTAAAAATTAAAAAAAAAAATACATCAAATAGTTATACAAAACTACTGTCTATATCTGGTTTCTCTGATAACGAGAATTTGAAATCGAATGTTATGTCCTATAAATGGTAATGGGCTTACCCTCTGTTACGTTTGAACGAAATATAACACCGGTATAAAGGGGATGTTGCGAGTTTTTAATTAATTGCTTGAAAGCTTTCGACCGTTCGTTACAGATTACAAAAAAATCTCTAAAGTTCGAAGTGAAATAAACCTAGATTTTTTTTATAAAACAATTTATTTGCGTAGGTTTTATCATTAACGTTTAACTACGTGCCTCTTTTAATGTTACCATCAAAGTTTCTTTTTTACCGAAATCCAAAAGAAGGGTTATGATTTCCGCAGTATATATATTTTTTATTACATATGTTTCACAATAGCGCCTTTGTGACGTCATATTAAATTCAACTTGGCGAATATAAATTGCGTAATATAAATTGTGTCAATGTGTCGTGTCGTGTGTCAAGAAATTTTCTCATTCCAAAACTATACATATAAATAAAAATCAATTACCACATATATGACGAAACATCGCTTTAAAGTTTTTTTTTTTAAATCTACTGGTAAAATTGCCTGGGCGACGACTTGCACGATCACAAGTATAATAATATCAATATTAATTTCACAACTCTAAAATGTAATTAAACGTCGTGTTGATATATAATGCAACAAAATTTTCTGAACCTTCGGTGTTTGGTCGTTGTAAGTTCAAGCCATTTCAAAATGGAGACAATAGTTTTAATTTACTTAACCAACGTATGTACTTGAGAAATTAAGATAAAGACTCATTGGTACCCGCCGGGTCTCGAACCTCCGCCACTCAAGACGCAAAATGAAATCGAAACCACTTGGCTACCACCGTCTTTTGAATAGTTTGTTGCACTATAACTTAGGTTGTCGGATTTTAGTTTTTAAACTTCCACTTGTTATACTGACTACAAAACGACTATATAAAGAACATGATATCAAAGACTGACAGCTTTCTTTCAGTAAGTTCTATCTATACAAGTAATTTTGGTATTTAAGTTCCATTGCTTTTATAACAATAGGCGCATCAAAAAATAAAAAGGTTGACGTCGGTACTATTTGAGCTTTAATGTAACTCAAAGAACTTAGTTACGGTATTTATATAAAGCTAAGTTTTTTTTTCTATATTACAAAGGTGGCAAACAAGCTAACGGCCCGTTTGATGGTAAGCAGTCACCGCTGCCTATGGACCCTTTGCAACATCAGAAGCATCATTCGCGCCTCGCCGATCTTTACAAATCTAATCACCTCTTTCTTAAAAAAATCCAAACTGTAGTCCTGAGAAGAATAATAATACGAAAATGCAAAAATAGAATATGTATTTATAAAATTTAAATAAATTAATATTAAAACTTTAGCTCTACACAAAACATTGCATAGCACCGCCCACGCTCTGAGCTCAAATCAGCACGTGTACAGGTAATAGTATAAGAGTTCATAACAAATTTAATTACAATGTCCAAAATAGCTAAATCTAGATTTATATGATAACAACTACTAACTGTTATTTATGACTGCTAATCAATTGGTTAGGTTTTACATAATTCATATCAATACAATTAGTACTTACTATATCTACAACATTGAACCATTTGTCTTGGTCATCATGACCAAAAAAACCATAAGACAAATTTGTTTTTGAGGTGCCATACATAAATAATAATACCACCATTTAGCACAAGTAGACCGACATATTTGACGTTTGTGTATTGCACTCTATAATATAAATCCAGATTCAGACATTATAGACATCGTAACCAAATTTGTCGTGACCTCTTAGACTATAACCGAGCGAGATTATGTAAGGCGGTCTGAATCGATAGGTAAAGAAGAATAAAAGTCACGTGACGACTTTTATCTTTAGTTTCATTGCGCATCACAAGTTATTAGTTAAATTATTTATAAACTACGTCCTTTGTGAGGCGCAGTGTGCATCAAAACAAGATCCTTAGTAACTGCCACAAAACTAAGTTAGTTAGTAGTAAAATTAAACAATTTAACAATGTTAGTACACACGGAGAAAAAACTTTAGTAGCTACAAGTAAATATTACTAATAACCACTAAAATATTAGTAATTTGGAGGACAAGTAAATTACACTGACGGTTACCAATGAGTTTTACTTATTGTATTTACTAACAGGAATAAAACTAGTCTTGTAGGAAAAAGAGTGTTGTTTACTAAAAACAAGTAAAATTTAATGGAATGCAAATAAATTATAAACACGCTTACAATCAGCGTTCAATTACACCGATACGAGTTGGTTCTGATGAAGCTCTGTAATGCGAAGCGTACAGTTGATAATAATTGGTCAGTGTACCTGGTAGATGAAGGAAGTGCTTCGGCTGTTAACGCGTCAAATCTGTTCAGCTCAGGCTTACTAATTGTGGAGCGGCGTTAAGTAAAGGGGAATCCCCCGCCAGGTCAGGAGGTATACCTGGAGAACGCCTTGTCATACTTTACTTCCATTTCGGTATGTCGTTAAATATGCAAACTATCGAAAAAACTTCGATAGCGCGATGTAGGACGCGTGACGTCAACATTAATTATGATATTACGATATGATGTTTGTTATAAGTAAACTTCACTAATTCTTAAAAAGGTGTTTGTAAACGTTAATTAGCCTTCATAGTATTGACAAGTAGTGTTTTATCTGCCCACTTTATTAAAACTTTTTTAATCTTTAGTAAGCTTTATATGTTGATATTAATTACCCTACTCATAAATACGAGGAAAGTTTTAAAGGATTTGTAAAATTCTGTAATCCGAAGTACAAATTATTAATTACGGAAATGAATATATTTTGTTGTTATTATTTTATGGAATTAATAAAATGTACTTAAATTTTTATTGTTTTGTAATTTACAGAAAAAAAATTGTGAAATTAATAAAATTTTGTATTAACGCATTTTAATAAACAGTTTTTTAATGCGAAGAATATTTTTTTTCTCCGTGCAGGTTGGGTATTTTGTCAACAACCATTCTGACCAAAAACTTCATTTGTAATTCCGAGCTTGTTTTCAGAATTTGTATTTTGATGGTTCAACTTTGTATTTCAATGTTTCCTTAGGGAGTCCAAACTTCTTAAGCTCTTTATTTACAGAATTACATTACGAATGCGGGGAATAGACACGATAGTAATGAAAAACTTTCTGATGTCTGTGGCTCTATTTCCTTTGATTTAAATATCCTTATACACACCGGCACAATTAGCAGAACACAAAAAAAGGATTTGAACGAATGGCAGCAGGTTCTCTTTACTGATGAGTGCAGAGTTCTTTTAAAACAGATCGATGGGAGACAGCGAATATGGAGACGCAAAGGAGAACGCCACATACAGTCTAATTTTGAACACACAGTGGCTTATGGTGGCGGCTCGATTATGGTTTGGGGAGGGATATGTTTGGGAGCTCGCACGGAGTTAGTGATAGTCACAGGAGGGACCATGACAGGAAATCGATACATCAGAGACATTTTAGAATAACATGTTGTACCATTTGCCCCATTTATTGGTGACGACTTTATTCTAATGCAAGATAATGCTCGTGCTCATAGTGCACAATCGGTAGGTAGGTGATGCAGTGGCCAGCAAATTCCCCCGATATGAATCCGAGAGAGCATGTCTGGGACTTGCTAAAAAGAAGGGTTAAATCCAGAATGCCACCCCCCAACAATCTGAATGAACTTGGAAACGCATTACTTGAGGAGTGGGAGCGGTTGCCTCAAGAAATCATCGACAACATAATCTGTAGCATGCCCAGACGAATGGAAACCGTAATCAGAGCAAGAGGGGGAAACGCTCGATATTAATTTTGCTTCAATTTTATTGTTAAATCATTTAATGCTTACTTTTTTTTATTTTTTGTGATGGTTCATAATCGTCTAAAAATTTCACTTATTTAAAAATTTTTTATTTTTCAATAAAAAATAACGAAGACTTTTCAAAGTCGTTGTTAAAAGATGTTAATCAATTTGTTATTTTGTGTCTAATTACATTTTCGTCAAATATATGCGTTATTATCTCATAGTCTCACTTTTTTTTCTGTTCCGCTAATTGTGCCGGTGTGTATATAGGTCTATTCAATAAAATTAGTTTTACGTTTTAGTATTTACATATAAACTACGATAACCATTTTGATAAATGTGTGGATTTAGTGATATATTATATTTTTTTTTTTTTTGGAATCGTTGTTCAAAATATTTAACAGTTTTTTTGTAATTTTCATAATAAGTAATAAAACAATAAAAATAACTAACCAACTGTGGCCTGCAGTGAAAGAACACATTTCCGTGAGAACACTTTAATGGGATGAGAAGCATCCTCTATATTACTGTATCTACCAATTTTAAGCTCAATCCAGTAAGCCTTTTATGCACGATTGGCTAACGAACATATATATGTTACAAATTTTATCACTTGTAGTGAGTAAGCATAAAAAATACCCTCTAAATATGTTATATCTAACTTATATTATCATAATTAATACATATTTATTTTACCTATCGAGCTACGCATATTTGAAATAAGATTTCAAAACGTGAAATTCATGTTATCCCGTATTCCAAGGTTTTATTAATATTCCTTTTGATGGTTCTTTCTTCCAGCAATCAGTAAGGATATCCACTTTGCTTCCGGAGGCAGTTCCTTTATATTCGGGGCTTTCATTCTTTGGTAGTCACTGGAGTCCTTACTAAGCGATGTCAAAAAATATTTTTCAATCAACACTGTCTGTTGCATCGTTATTTTATATATAGTACCTACGATATACAAATGTTTTGAATATTCTAAATTATTTAAATTAACAATGAAGTAAGATCATTTTTTTTTCTTTTTGTCTCATATAGGGAAGGAATCCGCAATGATTTTTTTTTCGTCATACATATTTTTCTAACGGGTATTATTATTTATATGAGCACCCCATTATAATCGTAGTTGATTTTTATTTATAAAAAAATATGTCTGTGACGTACGGATGGTCGTTGTGGTATTTGGTATTTTCAATATTTTGAAGCGACTTGATAAGTATAGGCAAGCGCTGTTTCTAATGAATATCATGAATTTATGTCGTACTGTATTTCCTGATGCCGATTCTCTTAGGATGTTTTTAGTAATTACATTCTTTATCAAATTTCCTTTTTTGACTTCAAACGCAAGATCACATTCCAAACGTTAATGTCGACACAAATATTTGAATTTAAAATAAAAAACTAAAGGTATAACTGAAATCAACGTATTTTATAATTTATAATTATTTAAGTAAGTATATGGTAAGTAGTTATGTGTGTGCATTCTGTTTATTGTTTATAAAGATTTCTCAAGGAAATAATTTTTCTGCTAGTAACATCGCGGGTGATTAGTCCTTTACGTCGCAACGTTGTATCAAAAAGACCTGATTTTTGGGACCTATATCGAGAAGATGGAGAAGGATATAAAAATATACTTTATATTTCAATCAATTATCATAAAAATCCTACCAATATCTGCGGTTAAAAGCTAGAAATCTATAATCGCAGCTTTCATGGATTTTGGAATAAGAAATTCGAATAACTTTTAATCAGAGATCTAGTTAAATTAAAAGAACTAATTTTCTACTAAAAGTTTCCACCATTATTCATCAGTGCCACCGACGTTGGGACACTAAAAACTTTTGAGATATCTATTTTTAGATCGCTTTGAATAGATAAGTCAAGAGGAAAATTTGATTAATGCTTTAACTAAGAAATAAGTACATTTTTAGCTCCTGACGAAGACAGAGGGGTGTATGAGTTAAACTTCTTTATCTGTGGCATCGTACGCCCAAATGAATGAACCGATTTTGATTTTTGGTTTTTTTTTAAAGCTGACTTAATCAAGACTGTCCTTAGCTATGATTCAAGTGAATTTGTTCATCAGCTCTTTTATGGTTGACTAGCAGTTCGTCGCAACTTCGTCCACGTGTATCTTACGGAACCCTAAACTTATCAGAACAAGACATAGTCTATAACCATCACGAGTTATATAGCTTTCTAACAGTGTAAGCTTTTTAGAAATCTGTTTCTGAAGATTACCATCAGCATATAACACAGATCTCTTTCTTTTTATAATATTAGTAAAGATGAAGGGATATAAGCAAATTCCACTGATCTGATTGAATCAAAATCTGGTATCATATGACTTCAATAATATTGCAAGAAAATAGTAACCTTGACCTGGTGCTGCAGCATCACCTGGAATCCGCAGGATACCCAACTCCTTACCAACTTGCAGCAGAGGTATCATGTTTAGGCTTATTGGAGTGGTCTCAATAAGTTATTTATAGATAGACAGAGCTGAGTCTGATGATTAAGCAGGAGAGAGAAAAGAGTATTAATTGGTGAAGGATTCTAAGCTACTTTCTCTTGTTCAATCGTCACTATTTTTGGGTTGGGTTTTTTTTAAGTTCAGATAATTTCACTTGTACCGCCAAAAAACAATAAATAACGATCTTGTCAACCCGACTTTATCTATGAGTGAAATCGTATTAGTATATTTACATACTGCAAACCAAGCAAAGCTAAGCAACTACTTTGTGGTTGGATTGTTGAAGGCTACTAAAGATTTTTGAGCCAATGGAGTTTCCATGGGACAATAATCTATTTATATATTAAAAAGAAAAAACTGCCTGGCTGATCAATCAACGCACAGCTAAAACCGCTGGATCCAGAAGCTTAAAATGTTGCAAAAGCGTTTCTTAAATGACGTAAATCTGCACTAAGAAGGGATTTTTCTAAACAGAGGTTGGAAGTTTGTATGGAAATTCGTAATTTTTTAATCTAAATGCATGAAACTTAGTATTTAGCCTTATAGTTCAAAACAAAGATTTATTGTTTCCCACTTTTTGGAAAATCATTCCCTAAAGGATATTTTTGTGTCTAGAGACTGGAAATTTAGAACGAAGGTCTTTGTTATAACGTACCCGAGCACTAGGAACAGATTTTGCGAAATTCATCCCAGAACAGAGTGAAATGGGGGTTGAAACTTTGTATGGAAATCCGTCATTTTTTAACCTAAATGCATAAAAATGTGTATTTGGGCGTTAATTTTAAATTTGTTGTAAAATTCAGATTCTAACAAGGTTAAATGGAAGACAAAAGTTTTCATTAAAAATCGTACAAATAGGGTATGAGAATTCCGATACTTTGTAAATAAAACCATAAACAGTTAAAAATTCCTTTTTTTTGGAGAAGCCCATGCGGTTGAAGTCGCAGGAATAAGCAAATATGTTATAATTATCCAGAATAGATATTATATTATAGATATTATACAGTTAACAAACTTTGTTTCGGAAGGTAAAATTTAAAAAAATAGTCCCTTATGCCCTTATATTACTGCAACGGAGCAAGTTAATTTTTTTGAAGAGAGATAGTTTATGGCCCTGAGAGTGACATATAAGCTACTTTGTATCCAGATTAAATTGAAAGTACTATTTTGCATTCTTTACGCATATTTCGAATATCGAAGTAGCCAAATAGCAATATTTTTTATTCCGATTCATAGATCCTACGGTAACTTTTTTATTACCGCCATACCGGAGCCCCTTAATGGTAACGATTTTGTCATTAATACAGCTGAAGATACAATTAGAATACGTTTTTTCCTGATTAAAAGCTCCCACGGAAACAAATATTTCCGCGGGTAATTCCAAAGAGCTCTATTCCCTTATGTTGCAACAGGAAAATTGTTTAACCTACTTTGTAGCACATAGATATCTGGAAGACCTGAAATAACACAGAAGACCTTTTCTGGGTAGAGAGTGCCCACGAGAAAATATTTTTTGGGTGATACCGTAGGAAATTATTCTTTCACTTAGCAACGGAGGAAGAGTGTAAATTGATTTTTGGGCACAAAGACAGCTGGAGAAAATATGACATAGAATACTTTTAACTCCATCGAGAGGTCTTACGGCTTTAGATATTAGGCGGTTGTAACCGTGGGACTCTATCCCTTAGTTATAACGCAACGATGCAACGAGGTGACCTAAGTTTAACCACAGGTGGAGCTGGAGAGACAGAATAATATGGAATATATTATATGACTGAAATCCACGCGTGTAAAACCGCAAGTAAGTTAAGGTGTAATTTTTTAACTATTATACACATTCGAAAGGGTTACTCAAAATTCAAGTTTTAAGATTAAATTAAAATTGTCATGCAATGTAATGCAAAAACAGACCTTATAATCCTATAAAACTTGTGTGTCTGTCTGTCCATCTGTCACAGCTGATTTGCTCTTAATAGATTAAATTGAAATTCGGTACAAGTACGATCCAAATATGGACGCGTAAATATTTTTATTTTGGGGGGAAAATAACAAATAAAGGTCGTCTAATTAATCATATAAATTTCCCAATAGAAATATAGAGACTAAGAGTTACTAACATCAATTTTAACTTTTATAGTAAATTTTACATTTAGTAATACTATTCGGATCGCAAATTTTGGAGACAGTAACCCTTAATAATAATGTAAAGTAAAGTAACGAAATAATGTAGTATTCACTGGGTGTAGGTTTACTTAGCTATCGAGCTACCAATAGACCTTTAGACTTAGGTTTACCTATTTTTTTTAGGTAAATTTAATAGAAATACCTACTGTAACAGTTTTTTTTGATTCTTACTCGTGGTACTAGTAGCCTTTAGCTGCTGGCCACTTAAATAAGCTCAAAGTCACTCGGCGAGTGAAATAATTCTTGTAATATAAAAAATTAAACTAATGTGTAGTCTTTAGTTAGACAGCGGTCATGCGTAATGAACATCGTGTTAATACCTAATGTTGTTAATGAAACGAGTACGTGTACTAATGTGTAAGCTACCTACGTGAGTACTAATGTGTAAGCTACCTACATTACACCTAACGCTTTTGTAAAGAAACTACTAGTCTGCAATCAATAGTTACTGAGATATAGCCATTTCTAGTTTGACAGCTGTCATACGAAATGAAGATCTTGATGAGATATATAACTTCCATAAAGAGATATAGCCCTTTATATTTTGACAACTGAAGTAGGTAGTTTTAACAAGAGAAAACTGTTGTAAGTAATTCAGAAAGCAAAATTTAGCAAGAGAATATTAATTATTTTTTTATTTTATTAATGTTGTAAATTGTATAAAAACAATAAGTAAAAATAACAGATTTTTATTTTAACAACAGTTAAATTTGAAATTGTAAGTATACTTTACAGTATTTTTTTAAATATTTAGTCTTAAGTTAGAATATTGGATTTTAATATTTACATGAGAAAAATTAAATATTTGTTGGTTTACCCATTACACGTTAAAATGCTACCAGGCACGTTAGTAGAACCACGGGTAAGAAGCGGTTTTTTTTATAATTAATTCATAGGCTATGATGTCCGCTTACCATCAGCAGACCGTAAGCTTGTTTGACACCTCAGTGGTATAAAAAAAAATTTAACACCAAAAGTGTACAATGAGTGGACTTTTTTACTAGTCGACCTACATGAAAAAGCTTCGGTAGGTGCAAAATAATAATATTAATATTTACAAATAAGTATACTAAAGTATAATACATAAATATAAACATAACTACCACTAGACTGATTTATTTTGATATAGAAGCTACCCATATCCGATTATTCTCGGATACATATGATAGGATTTATATACAATCATTGGAGTCAGTCGATATTTTAAATCCAATTAAAGATCCCAACTCAAAACAAACACTTTTCTACGTACCTTTTGACATAGACAGGGTAATTTCTTGCACTGAATTAATTTTAAAACAACACAAACTTCACCATTCCCAGAACAGTAACTTTCATTCTTCATTTAATATTCATAATGATTAAGCAATCGGCATTAAAACACATCACTAAATAAATTTTGAAACACTGAAAACTGAACATAGAGTATATCAATATTTTGCAAGCTTTTTAAAAATATTTAGGAGTTTTTCGAGAGGCATACGCGTGCAAAATGCTGTACGTAGCAGGGTACGTCCTCACTCTTGGATCGAGACACGCGACTGAACGTTGACTGTATTGTACGTACACGTATCGTACGTCGTGATACGTCACGTCGGTTTCGCGATAAAGTTTAGTGGAAGGCTCCAGTGGCTATCGTTTATAACTACTTAAAATCTCAATGTAAAGTCGTAGTGAAATGTTAATATAATTAAATAATTTTATATGACTTCTTATATTTAACCGGTATTTTGGTTAGAAAAATGAAAGTGTCAGTAGTAGTAAAGCCGAATTTTACATTTGCCCCGAATTTTATTGGCTTACACTTGTAGCAAACATCCAAATATTCGAAATGCATTATTAGATACAGAATTATATAATTTACTCAACTTATTTCTGCTTTTTTGAAAATAATACATTTCATAATAATCCATATCATGCTGAGGGGCCTCCCTTTTAGCTCACGCACTTTTATTTTTGTAAATTTTTTTTTTGTTAAATATTTTGTATACTGTGTGTTTTTGCTAAATAAAAATTTTATTTGTTTGTTTATAAAAAAAAAATCTTTGAATATTTTATGGGTCCTCAATGGAGAAAATGCTAGTTCGCTGCTCCAGGATAAAAATTATAAAAGTAATCAAAACATTAAATCGGACTCTAGTTAAATATCAATGATTTTTAATGAAGAAAGATTTCATTGGGACTTAAGAGAATACGATTCGGAGCACCTCTCAGTTTATACAAACGAATTTCTTACTTATTTTTGGCACTTGCTGATGAAACATCACAAAATTTTGAAGACATGTTCTAGTTATAAATATTTAGGTCTGCAGTGTGCCAGTTTTCTATTAAATCATATACTTCAAAAGTTAAACAGAATTCTAATTTTTCATACAAATGGTTTTAAAAAAGATTTCTAGTTAATAAAAACATTTTACAAGATTTTAGAAAACCACAGAAATAGGTACTCAGCTTCGGTTCGGTTAATGTCAAAAACAAATGAGAAATTCGTTTGTTTAAAGCCCGCTGCGAGCCGCCGCGAATCGTATCCTCTTAAGTTAAATAACCGTCACTGGACCACGAGTTCCACACTTGTATTAAATGCAAAGCGATAATTCTATCGTATATTATCTTGTTTATCTCATCCACTGTGGTGTCTCCGCCACGCAGAATGTTACGTGGCGCGCAATGTAACGTACATCTTATCTTATTCTTATTTATACTATACATATAATAAAATTCTAAATAACCCGTGTCTGTATATTAAATATGTTTTTAAAAAAAAACAGTTTGTACACGTTGTACCGAAGCCAAAAAATAGTTTTTAGAATTTTTGTCTGTTTGTGCGTTTGTACACGCTAATCTTAACCGATTGAAATGCGGTTTTCACTCTTGGAATGTGGCAAAATTCCCGTAACATTTAGTTTTTGTTTTGTTCCAATCGGTTAACAAACAAAAAAAAAGTTAAGTAAACTGAAATAATACGCGCCATTCTAGAAACGCGCTTCGATCGATTTAGATGAAACTTTTAACTATAGTTCGTAATCAAAATCCGAATTAGAAGATTATATATACACAAATTTTAAAAACAATTCATGTTTAGAGTACGTATAATGCACGGTTTCGGAGATATGCGCAATTTAAGGTGATGTCATACCTAAACAAGTTAAGTTTGCAAGAATTTGATTTATGTTGTTACAGTTCTGAGTACCCTTTTTGTAGTGAAAAAAAATATGTTAAAGTTTAAACCTTAATAAAGTAGATTTGCTATTATAATAATAATTTGGCTATTAAAACAGTGTGTCCGAATTATGTTTTTTAACTGTTGTTCAAATATTTGGGTGTTTTGTTTATATTTTAGTTAGAAATATAAGTAAACTTTTAAAGAAATAAATGGTCCGGAACATTTAAATAATGCCCCTGGTGTTGCAAGAGTTCATAGGCTACAGAACCGTTTTTTTTATACAAACTGCGGAGTTATGGACTTTGGAATATGGATTTAATGCACTGAACTTTGTATGGGATAGTTCATCACCGATAAGGCCGTAAAAGAAAGCCTTTGCTGGATAAGTAGAGTTTGACGGCCGTACCGTACCAGTTGCGGTTAACGACTAAATGAAATGAAAATGCACACCAGTTAAAATGGTAGAATATGTATGAAACTCAAATAATGTACCAAATGTCTTATGTAACCCATATTCGATGCAAATAAAGACCTATTCTATTTTATTCAAGCTTCTCATAAGGCCTTTGACTTGGCTTAACGACTGCTATTCACAGAAATGACAGCAGTCAAGACTGACAGTTCAACGTGCTCTCTGAAGCGCGGAGGGTCTCAGAAAAAGGGTCCTAGTGCGTGCCACTAGGCGGTCAACCATCCAGGTACTGACCACGCCCGACGTAACTTAACTTTCCTTATCGTTTCCGATTCACAAATGAAACTGGGCAACGAGCTCCTCTCTCATCTCTTTAAACGTTATTTGCATCATGTCGGCTCCGTAGCTCACTGGGTAATATCCCGACTGCTGAATCGAGGGGCGTGGGTTCGATTCCTGCACAATACAATGATTTATTATTTATGTTTATCTTGAGACTGAGTGTTTTCTATGTATATTATGTGTGTATTTACAAAAAAAAAGTATATATATATGCATATATATGTATTTGTATCCGTTGTCAGGTATCTATAGCACAAGGTTTGCTTAGTTTGGGACCAGAGGGCGCTGTGTGTAATGGCCAAAAATATTTATTATTTATATCATCACAACAAAAATATGCTGGTAGTTAATTTTTATACTTTTTGTAGACATACTATTTAAATAAATGGAGTATTTACCAATGAGCAGATATTAAAACTCCATGGTCATAATTACTACATCAACAATATTTAACAACAAAACAAAACGTAGAATATATAAATTTTAAACCAACTCAAAACTTATGTAATCAAAGTTGGAAGATCATATTAACGCAGTAACGTGACATGAAACGTAGCACTGCTACGTGACTACGACGTAGCGCGAATCTGAATCGCGTATTAGGTTTTGTTGGATAAAAATAGAGCTGTTCAATTTTCCAATTGTGACATATAGTATAATGTATTATTGTTAGCCAGAGGGTCCAGCAAATTATTACGAAAACGGTATACACAATATTTTGAATTTTTTTTTTGTAATATACATGTATTTTATGTGCAGACACCGGGTTGGTTACAGCTTTATTGTATGTACCTACAAGTAGGTAGATAATAGATATAATAAACTTGTTTTTGATTATTTTAAGCATTATATGATCCTTTTTGAAGCGTGGGACGCACTCCAGCCCGGTGGACCGATGACCTTAAAAAGGTGGCTGGTGGTGGCTGGATGCGGAAGGCAGAGGACCGGGAGCAATGGCGCGCCATAGAGGAGGCAAATGTCCAGCAGTGGACCAATATAGGCTGATATGATGATGATCCTTTTTAACCTACCAAGCAGTGTTTTGTGCTACGCCGTGATTTATGATGCGCGAATCATAAATCCATACTAATAATATAACAGCGGAAGTAACTCTGTCTGTCTGTTACGTCCTCATGCTTAAACCGCTATACACGATGAAATTTGGCATACAAATAGTTTGAGTCCTGGGAAAGGATATGGACTACTTTACAATCGTCATGTGTGAGTCGGTTTTTTTTTATAATTAAGAAGTTGCCGTTGAAATCCGTAACCGATAACCGAATTAAGGGCGGGTGGAACTGCGGGCAAAAGCTAGTTTAGTTATAAATTAAATATTTTTAAAAAATTTCAGAGATTTTACTGAAAATAAAAACGTAGATACTTTTAAAAAACTACTGGTAAAAGGTCTGTCAGTCTAATTATCCATCCGTCCGTCTATCCGTCCGACCTTTAGGAGCTCTTTGTTTTAGACCGAAAGTACGTAGAAGCCTGAAATTTTCACACAATACGTGTTATGATGGCGGATTACGTAAAATATAAAAAAAGTTAAACTTTAAAATTAAAGGGTCCCCAAACAAGAAACAC
Organism: Apoda limacodes; assembly: GCA_946406115.1. Classification (NCBI taxonomy): domain Eukaryota; kingdom Metazoa; phylum Arthropoda; class Insecta; order Lepidoptera; family Limacodidae; genus Apoda; species Apoda limacodes. The sequence goes on from OX291546.1 coordinate 8,769,296, forward strand.
GTTTTCGTTGTTTTACACAATATGTGTTATGATGACGGATTACGTAAGATATATAAAAAGTTAAACTAGTAAAATTAAAAGGGTCCCCAAACAAGAAACACGTTTTCGTTGTTTTACACAATATGTGTTATGATGACGGATTACGTAAGATATATAAAAAGTTAAACTAGTAAAATTAAAAGGGTCCCCAAACAAGAAACACGTTTTCGTTGTTTTACACAATATGTGTTATGATGACGGATTACGTAAGATATATAAAAAGTTAAACTAGTAAAATTAAAAGGGTCCCCAAACAAGAAACACGTTTTCGTTGTTTTACACAATATGTGTTATGATGACGGATTACGTAAGATATATAAAAAGTTAAACTAGTAAAATTAAAAGGGTCCCCAAACAAGAAACACGTTTATGGTTGCTTCACCAGAAATAAGCTTATTCTGACTTAATTGACAATTAAAATAAATCCTAATCGAAAATTATTTGAATTCAGTATATTATAACCAGCCAAGTGCGAGTCAGACTATGGCACTGAGAGTTCCGTACCTACCACCATTTACGTTATTTACAAATACAAACAAAAAATAAGCCGCTAAGCCGTCACCCATCCAAATACTGACCAAGCCCGACATTACTTAACTTTGAATATCGTTTTAAACAAACAAATGTGTTATTGTTTAGGCCGGCCGTTATGGAGACATATGAGGAGGCCTACGTTCAGCAGTGAACGTCTTCCGGCTGAAACGAACGGTATATATATATATTATAATGTTACATGGTTCATAAAGTTATATTTAATACCAGTTTTACACAAGAACCAACTTCATCTAAGTACCTTTTAATGGGATTCGTACAAAATATGTGCTTTTCCGAACTATTTTTTTAAGTAGGCCGACTATTACTCTTACTTATTAACCTACTTAGCGATAAGAGTTTTCCTTTTAATTTCGTTATATATAATATGCTTCTTCCATGAGTTTTTATACACACCTGAGAACAGCCATTTAGCTGGCAGTGGAAGGGGGGGGGGGCACTGGCTCGTAAACGAACTATCCAACACTATGGGGTAGACGAGAAAAAACATATTTATCCCCACTTTACGTGTGAGGGAGGTACCGTAAAAAAAAATATTTTTAATATGTATACTCATGCCAAATTACAGGTTTCTAGTAATAATGGCCTCTGAGATAAGCTGCGAACAGACAGACGGATGGACAGACATGGTAAAACCATAACGTTGTTGATTACGGAACCCTAAAAGGGCCTACGTTCCTACATACGGCTTCGCTTAGCAAAAATAGTTTAAATTATTTAAAGAAAAAGTTACACATTTGTTTATTGGAAACGACATCCGAAGTTACGCAACGTCGGGCGTGGTCATTCATTTCATGGGTGAACGCTAAGTGGCACACTTTTTGTTGTTTTTTTTTGTTCATAAATTATAAGGAACCCACAATGCGCAAGTCCAACTCGCACTTGGCCGATTTTTAATTATTTATCATCTTAACTTTACAAATATTTTCCTCCTATTTTTAAATTGGATACATTATTTATTATTATAATATATATAATGTGGAAGATACACTCTAGCGGTGGCGCAGCACCCCGCGTAGAATTGCTACATGACGACGGCGTAGCACACTTAAAATGATCTCATTAAATAATTAAATATTCTCTGGTAGAACCCTGCTAGCTGTGTAGTGTTCTGAAACTATTTTCTAAATATGTATATTTCTAAAGCGTTTACTTTTAGAGATCCTTTTAAAGGCTACTACGTTTTCTGTTATGTATTCTGTATGTTCATGGTGCATAAAAAAAATTAATAGAAATTCGAGACAACTCGAAAAAAAGGTTAATTTCACAACTCTAAAATATAAAAAAATAGATCAAACGTCACGTCGTCTTTGATATAACATGGGTTACGGGTTTTAGTTTTTAAACTTCCACTAGTGGAAGAGATCGTCTAATCTAAAACTGAACGTTCCTTCAATGTGTTTACGTTTCTTTATCAAATATCCGTACATGGACTGACATACAATTAGTCTACCTTTAAGTGCGCCTGGGAATCAATTTAATCAAAACTGTCAATCAATTTAATCTATTGATCAGGAAATGTTAAAGAAAAATAAGAAATTCGTTTACATGAAGCCCGCTGCGAGAACGCTGCGAATCGTATCCTCTTAAACGAAATTCTACCTGCTTCACATCCGTGCTATAGAACCGATAATCCAGTTTTTCCATTTTTGTCTCGTGTGTCGGTTAATATATAGATCTCTTTTACCAACCACCTTAGCGCTACATGAGAGGTGGTGAGTCTATCACCACAACACTGCTCCTGATACAATATATCTGAACTAACGTAGCTTTATCAATGTCCCATAAGTATTAATTCATATCAGCTCGTATTGATCCACTGCTGAACATGTCATTTCATCCCGATCCTCTGCCTTCCGCATCCAGCCACCACCAGCCACCCTTTTAAGATCGTTAGTCCGCGGGACTGGAGGGCGTCTCACGCTTCGCCTTCCCATACGTGGGCTCCACTCTAGGACACGTCTGCTCCATTGGCCATCTTTCGGCCGACAGACGTACTCAGCCCACTGCCGCTTCAGCTTGCTAATTCTGCGAGCTATGTTGGTAACTTTACTTCTCTTCCGGATGTCGTCATTTCGGATTCGACCCCTCGAGACATTTCTTCTAACTAACTTCCTTTTAAACCATCATTCCGCAGCAACTTTCATTTAAACCATCATTTCGCAGCAACTTCCTTTTAAACCATCATTCCGCAGCAACTTTCTTTTGAACCATCATTCCGCAGCATCTTTCTCTGCGGATTTTTATATTAAAATATAGTCTATATCCATTCGGAATAATGTAGCTTTTAAACGTGAAAGAGTTTTTAAAATCAATTCAGTTGTATCGAAGACTATTCCACAATTTTCTTTATGATATTATTTAAGAGAGGGCAATGTGGGCCATATAGTCCAAACCCGGGCCCAATGTGGATAGTGGACTTCACATACGCCTCATTAACGTACGCTGGCTTTCTAACGATGTTTTACTTCACCGAAAAGCCAGTTGTGTATGAACAATGTACTTGAGCAATTAAAAAAACACTCTTTGCTACATGCCTGGCTTGAACCTCCACCTCCTAGAACGCGAGCAAATGCCAGTACCACTAGGCTAAACCACCGAATTTGCAACTGATTTAATAATTAATATGTTTTCGCTTGGAAGACAGTAATAGAAAACAAACTGAATTTCTTTTAAAAATAAGTAGGCAAATTTTATGCTAAGTATATTTTATATTCACTTTTACATGAGAATTACACTTTTATATCAGAAGCCTAATGCTGATGGGCCAACTGAATAATGACCCGGAATATCCCTAGTAATTTTATCCATTCTATATCAGAGTCGTTAAGAATTGTGGGTGTGAGTGTAATTAATGGAATTCTACAATGAACCCTACTAAACTACTGCCATTAACATTATTTACTGCCTAATCTGTTACGTCACGACCTTTACGAAGTAACACATAAATCAAAATGAAACTTAACACTGGCAACATTTAAGAGCCTAATAATCTGAATGTAAAGTGGTTTAAATTCTATAATATTGTAAAATGTACTAATAAAATAAAGTTCTTGAGCAAGCGTCTTAAAGTTGGAACTTTACGTCAATCTTTTTATAATTTTTTATAACATTTTTGGTCACAAGTATAAAATAAGTTAATAATAATAATAATAAAATTCTTTATTGCACTAATTTTGTACATAGGTAAACTTAAGGCCTTCAGGAATTTTCTACCAGTAAAAGCTTAAATGATAATACATTTAGTGATAAAAGATAGTATATAAAAATAATATGAATTATAATATGTAAATTGGAAGGTGGATAAATTATATATAATTTTATACATTATAAACATACATATATGTTTATTTAATGCATATATATTTAGGCATTGGTCACTAGAAAGCACCAAAAATAGTAAAGTTTTAAAGCTCTCCAGTGACTTTGCATTACGAATATTGCATTTGTTTTATTTAACCCTAACTTCACTATATAAGTAATAAAAAACAGTAAAGTAATTTATTTTCAAATGACAAAACGGCTGAGATACATCATAGCAGTCATATTATTATTATCTCAATGTAGAAGTCATTCTATGATTTCCTGAAACTGCAAACAAAACAAAATTTATGCATAAACCAACGCAAAATTCTAACAGAATCAAAATTATTTTTATTTAAGTAGGTTTTCTCCAATCTTTCATTTGGGCCCCTTAACAACTTTTGATACAGGGCCCATCTAAGGCAAGCTACGCCATTGCCAAAAAGGTTAAGTGATTGTGACGTGAAGGGGTAACAAACATACCTACTAACGTACAAACTTACGCATTCATATTATAAATATAATTAGTTTTACTATGACACTTAAAATGAATATTAACTGAAATGGTTTGAAAGCTTTCCGCAGTTGCAATAATCTCCAAGAGACTTAAGCTGCAGACAGTTTAGAATGAGAGAAGTTTAAATTAAGCTCTTAGCTAAAATTGCAGGTAACTTTGTTAAGTAGGTAACGATTTCAACCTGATTGCACGCTCAAATTTATTTTCAAATGACAAAAGGGCTGAGATACATCATAGCAGTCATATTATTATTATCTCAATGTAGAAGTCATTTTATGATTTCCTGAAACTGCAAACAAAACAAAATTTATGCATAAACCAACGCAAAATTTTAACAGAATCAAAATTATTTTTATTTAAGTAGGTTTTCTCCAATCTTTCATTTGGGCCCCTTAACAACTTTTGATACAGGGCCCATCTAAGGGAAGCTACACCATTGCCAAATAGGTTAAGTGATTGTGGCGTGAAGGGGTAACAAACATACCTACTAACGTACAAACTTACGCATTCATATTATAAATATAATTAGTTTTACTATGGCACTTAAAATGAATATTAACTGAAATAGTTTGAAAGCTTTCCGCAGTTGCAATAATCCCCAAGAGACTTAAGCTGCAGACAGTTTAGAATGAGAGAAGTTTAAATTAAGCTCTTAGCTAAAATTGCAGGTAACTTTGTTAAGTAGGTAACGATATCACCTGATTGCACGCTCAAAAACTACATTAAACTGAAGTATTCATTGTTTACTAGCCGTGTGCCCGATAGGATGACCTGTCAGTAACGTCTCAGAAACAGATTTCAGATTTATAGATATTCACATTGTGAAGAGAGGAGAGGAAGGAAGGATAGGATTTTTTGGTAAATATTGCAGTAACCTGCTATACTAATGCCTTTTTTTTATTCTTTGGCTGCGGCAAAGACGTTTAAAAGCCTGAATACTAATTTCCAAGTTTCTAAGTTAAAAAAAAACTCAACTTACACAAAATCGGTCCATGCGTTTGGTATGTAGAGCGCCACAAAGGAACACACATACATACATACATCGGCTGATAAACACATAACTCTTCCTTTGCATCGTGCAGTTAAGTAAAACGGGACGAATCGGACTAAGGTTCCGTTGGCGCCCTTTGAAGCCCAAATTGTAAAAATGACGAACTTTTCATAAAAAATTTCAAAAACACTACCATTGGTATAATTGACTTTTTTAATAAATAAAGCCTTAACACCTAAATTCATATTTCTTACCTGAAAATTAACTAACTTTTATACACATTTGTTTACCCTTTTTAACCCTAAAGGATTAAAAGATACATTTACAAATAAAACTTATTCAGTGTGCTCGCCTTCATTACATTAGAAACTTCTATGCGTTTTTAAATCCACCAGTTTAGCCTGCGTTTCATCAATCAGTCACACAGTGTTAGACTTTTATCATGTACTTGCTTTTCCCACTGGCTCCGCCTGCCACAAATTCAGTTATCGGCATAGGATTTCTACGGCAACTTCTTAATTGTTAGTGAAATATAGTAAGAATGGCAGTTCCTGCATATTTTTCGCTATAAAAATTAGCTTATGTCCTTTTCCGTCTCTTTTATTATCCCTGTGCCAAATTTCAGCTCAAATGAATGCTGCGTTGCGACGTGAAGAATGGACAACAAACACTTACTTACGTTTATATGACTTTCTGATTTATGGTTGTCAATTATATAATAGTAGTTTTTGCCCGCGATTTCACCCGCCCTAAATTCGGTTTTCAGTGTAGGAATTCAACGGCAACTCCATAATTATAAAAAAAAAACCACTCACACTTAACGTTTGCAAGTACTCAAACTGTCTGTATGCCAAAAGTCAACTAAAGCGTTTCAGCGGTTTAAGCTTGAAGGCGTAACAGACAGATTTACAAACAGACAGACAGAATTCATTTTGAATTAATAATATTAGTATTTATTAATATGAAATTATATGTTTCTCTGAAGAGAACCTATCTCTACTTTTCTACAGTTCCAAACAATAAATGATACCGAGCTCATACAGACAAAGACTTGTCTGAGCAAGACGCTTACACTACTGCGGAAGGAAGTTGTTTGCATCTGCGGCCTCCCTAAGTCTTTACACTTTTGTACTCAAGGAGTGAAGACTGTCGTTTCTCTCTTCAAATATCTACATGTATTACAGTTATAGCATCACCCATTTGTAAAACCTTTTTTGTTTGATATATTTCAATATATTTACAGTGTCTTTTATCGATTTTACATGATATATAAAAATATCATATCTTTTCTATATTTATTGTTTCGGATCTCAAAAGAAAAAAAGAAACCCAGGACTTAGTTCCATGAAAATTAAAATTCTAGTTTTTCATACAAACGATCTCGAATATAATTGAATGTTAATAGAAACTTTTATTAGGATTTTGGAAATCCAAAGACATAGATATTCGGCATACGATCATGGCTACAAAATTACACAGTATTTAATAAGTAAATGTCCAAAACAAGTAGGAAATTCGTTCGTATGAAACACGCTGCAAAGCGCCGCGAATCGTATCATCTTATAAGAGGGCGATGTAGGCCAGAAAGCTAATTTCTGTAATACTAACGATTTGAACTTATATACACCACTATGAAATATATTCTTTATACTTCTTAAGTAATTTATGCCATAATGACGCTTTGAAACCTAATTTTTTTTAATGGAATTTAACGTTTTGTAGTCACAGTTTTTTGCTACTAGAGTTAATGCACTACATAACAAGCAATTCTAATTATTTATTTAATTAACTTTCACTACAAGCATATGCAATACACGCTTCAGAAATTGAATAATGTTCACTGCCTGATTTTTATTGCATTAATAAAATAAAATAAATGAAATGAAATGCATTACACTAGATAAAAACAAAGCTTTATAACATATATTTTTTCCAATTCTTAAGGTGCTATAGTTTAGCCACAAAATGTGCACAAAAACGGCGTATTTACGCGATCTAGCCAATATCGCAGTCTTAAGTAGAATTATTAATTCGGATTAGTTATTTATTTATTTTTTATTATATATACAAATTTAAAAAAATAAATTAAACAAAATTTATAACAAATATCTATTATTAAACTACTAGTTTTTGCCCGCAGCATTACCCGCGCTATAATCGGTTTTAGTTTAGTTGGTTCTTATGATGGTGGTTAGGAGTTCCTTGATAAGTAAAGAAGTTTTCTTTAACAAACAATTCCTATAACTGTAAATATAGGCTTTCGATTATGTAACTACTGTGAGAAGTTTTAAATTTTTCGTATCACACGTAGTTTTAATACAGTTACGAAACAGATAAGTAAATAAAATGGAGTAATAGATTAATTTAATATTTTTAAATAATTTTTTTTTTTTGAAAATTACATATTTTTTTTTATAATGAAAAAGGAAATACATAGACAATTCTGGAAATGAATCATAAAAGATAAGCCAATATTTATATTAAATATTTGCTTCTAGGGCAGTTTTACGGTAAGACTTGGATTGTTTATTTTATATCATCTGGTTCATTTAATTCACTTACTTTTGTGAATTAGTGCAGAACAGTTAGTAAAGCCATGTTTACTGTCTTTAGAAGTGACGCTTTTCGAACAATTGCATTAGATTTATATTTTCATGTTTGAATTGGTAGAGCACTTACACGGAGTTTAGGGATAATTGCAGGGTCAAGCCCTGGCTCGAGGTTATTCTTTTGACTGCATCTTTGGTATGAAAATATTTATTTACATTGATGATGTAGCCATAGGTTTGGCATGTAACATATATATTCTTTAAAGACTTTGGCCATCAGGGAGTCATAAACGAAGAATGATTATTTCTATGTATGAATACTAATTTTGTTTTTATTAATTCTATAAAGATTTGTGTATTTGTAACATTAATGTACAAGGATTTCATGAGTCACTAGGAGTTGTTTATGTTTAATGTCTAGATATTTATGATTGTTTTAGTCCATGTTTATCTTAACCTACAACACAGAGAATATGAGTTGGTACTCCTACAAAATATGTCTTTAAATGTTTATTTGCACCATTACGGCACTTATCCCTCAAAGGGGTGAACAGAGATATCACTAAAATATGCTTGTAACAACCACGGTTCTCCGTACTAAGCACAACCTAGACTCGAGACAACTTTACAATTTACAAATTGTAACAATAATTTTGGGATTACAATTGGGATTTGCATTGTGTTTATTACAGCTGTTATTATACCTGGTCATCAAGGTTATAGTGGTATACACTAACTAAGGCTAGTCTTAGTCTTAGGTTTAAAAGCAGAGTAAAATTATTTAAATGAAATATTTTTCATACTAACATCTGAAAATTGTGGTAATTTCCTAGCAAATACTATGAGGCAGTTCAAACTTCTACCTCCTACTTAAGTGTTCGAGCTCAAATATTTATTAAACAAGCTGCTCGTAATTCTACATAATTCACAGAGAGCGGTTTCTCGTACGTGTTCGGTGATAGCAACACAATTCAGTGTTTCTACTGTTAGGGATTTTGCCTTACTTTAGGAACATACTTAGGCGTAGGGCAATTTAATATTTTTGATGATTAATGGTATTTTGAAGTCAATTAAACCCTATTTACATACCTAAAAAGATCTTGCAATAAAACTGTTGTCCATCTTCCCCAATGTTCATATCACACATAATACACTATTTTATTTGACAAATTTTTGTGTGCAATTAAGGTAACAAATTTAGTTATGTTATTTATTAACATATAATTGTAGTGCGATTAATTTTAAGTGATTTTTTTAATAGGTAAAGTTCCCGGAAACAACTTGACCAGTCTTCAGTATAGTTGTACTTTATATTTTATTTGAATGTAGTGAATAAACGCTCTAAGTAAATGTTATCAAATTATTTAATTTATTAGTTAGTCTTTGGTCTCTGTCTAACCCTTTTGGATGGCGGATGGATGCGTGATATAAAAGTGTAATTTATTATACCATGTTTAAATATTGTTCATATTAATTAACTTTCAAGTTGCGAAGGTCACTTGTTCAGTGTACCACTTTTAAAGCTATAATTCTAATTTCATTGAATCACACTATCGGAATAAAAAAGAGTTTTTTTATGATTTTTTGGTTTATTTCTGTAAGATGAAATTTCACCGTCTAATTTTACGATTTATAAATGAATTTCGGGAAACACTAAGACCTGATAGTGGAACCACTGACACAGTCCTTGAACTAACTTTACCAGAGTGTATAACGTGTATGTACTCGTATGTGAAACTAAAGTGGTGACACTTTGAATTCTCATACACTTTGACAATATTTAGAGATTGTAATTTGATATCCATTTATTTTAATCTTGTTTAGGTATATATATATATATTGTCAAAAAATAATTATGATTAAAAAAAATATTTGTATTTATGTTTAGAGACAACTTTGCAACAAATAAGCTTCGACTTATATATCTGTGTCCGTATATATATATTTCTGTACTTAAATAATAAATGTATACTTGAGTAATATAAAGTAAATAAATGCTAAAGTTTGTGAGTTGTATTGTATCCTTACCATGAAATCCCAGGCTAATAATAGAATTTAGCGCATGCAAAGCCGCGGGCAATAGCTATTTGGAATATGTACTCCTGTGTAATTGTAAACAATACTAAATAAATACAACACACTTATCCCCGAAGGGGTGAACACAGATGTTACGAACGTATGCACAAACGTAATAGGTTGTGAGCCTTTTCGTACCGGACACAAACCAGATTCAAGACAACTTTAAAATTGTAAACAAATTGTAACAATAAAAGTTGTCACTTGCCGGAGATCGAATACGAGACCTAGCATCATTTCTTTGTTTTTGTTTTCACAAATCTTTGTTTTAAAAGTAGTTTTTATTTGTCGTCGCAGTCAACATACACATTATTGCTACCGAAAATTATAAAGTAGGTATTGTAGCTTTCTTTTGTTACAAGACGAGGTGAAAGGAAGATTCCGTTTACCTAGCACTTAACAGGTGACGAACTTGTTCACAATTGAATTTCATCCCAAATTGAATTGATTTGAACTGCCTACACCTTTGTAGCGTATACCTACAGGACGAGTTGAAATGGATTTTAATGAACTGTACCTAAGTTCTAAGAAATATTATCGCTCAGTAATTGCGCTTGCAATTCAAGATACTTTATACATAGAATTTCTTTTTGGAGCTGAAGCATTATAATAATGTGTGCTTCGTTAGTTTCTAATTGTTTTTTGTCTCGAATTAAAATTTTGTAATGTTGATTACAATTTATGTATGTTTTCCAAATAAAAAGATTTAAAATGTTTATATGTTTTGATATAAAAATTTATATTCATGGTTATAGATAACTTTTTTACACTAAATATGATTTATTAATAAAAATTACAATAGATAGTAGAGAACAATAGATTGTGTCACAAATAAATCAAAACCTATGGGGTAGTTCCCGTTGAATCATAAAATTTGGCAATAAGCAATGCCATGTCACACATAAAGTTAAAAATCTGAAAACTGTACATTTGTTGTTTCATGACAAAAAAATATTTTTTTGTGATTAAAACTTATTTGCAGTTGGTAAACTAACCGCGACCTATCGGTATATTGGGACAACAGTTGTCCAATGGCAAAGTTAAGTTTGTCCTTCAATACAGTTTACCTTTTACGGAACCCTCGGTGCGCGAGTCCGACTCGCACTTAATCGTTTTTTTTTATGTATGCTCCCGCATAACTGCGTTCATTGTAAACCGATTTTGTCGATTTATAAATATATGTAATTTTAGGGTTCGGCGGATTTTAGTTTTGTTTGTTGTTATGTAGGGTTCAATAAAAAAAAACCATTATAGTATCGTAAAGTCCACGCTTAAGTAAGTCATGTCTGTCCTACCGTTCGTTTGCTGGTTTTCAGGGTTCCGCAGCCAAATAGTAAAAACCGAACATTTAGTTTCGTTAGAGCTGTCAATTTTCCCGTTTGACGATTTTAGGGTTCCGTTGCAAAACACCAGAAACAAAACCCTTTATTCTTTAGTTTTATCATGTCCATCCGTTCGTTTGACGAATTTTGTAGCAGATAAAAATATAAATATTAGCAAATAATTAAACTCAATTCAAAAACGACTAAAAAGTAAAAATATGGCCCTGACGGTAACATTAGACATAACATTGAACTACGTATTTTTATCGTTTTGAAGTCGAATGCCAGACATTATTTACCATCAATTTAAATAGCGTTATTTTTACAAAAATAAAAACCCGATTTATTTCTGTATTTTTTGTTACAAGAGTCGACAACTGTTTTTCGATCATTTCTTATGGTATTGTGGATTTAAAATGTTTTACCAAAACAGTTAATTAAAAAGTAAAGATTTTGCCAAGGGAATATTATACAAATTTTATTTTCATACTAAAAAACACTATCGCCATTCTTTTTTACTTTTGAAAAGTACAAAAAACTCTGGTAAGCAACTCCTAATATAATCAGCTGTTTAATATGTTAAAAGTATAGTTTAATACCCTTTATATAACAATTAGGAATTATTACGTTAAATATAATTAAATTCATTTTTGAAGACTTGCCAAAATCAGAAACAACGTCCACTGGAATACGCTGTTAGGCAGACCTAGTAATAGAATATATTTCTATGGACACAACTAAGTAATAAAATAACCACCTACATCTTTTGTAAGACAATATTATGTAAAATAATCAAATACCAGTTTGAGAGCCGAACTATTTATTGTCTCTTCATAAGTAATATATATTTTACACTTGATCAATTATATTTGTTGAGAGAGAATACTTCAGCTGATTTTTACGTGTCAGGCTGACATAAAAACCTAATTTCGTTCGGAATTTCCGACCTTACCTTCAAAGGTAATAAAACAAAACCGGAGATTCATGTTTTACGCTTCACTAGTTTTTCTATTTCTTCGATAGAAAAATAAAATTTTCATAGATGACTTCACTTTCTTGTGAGTTTACTGGTTCGTGATCAGTGAAAATGCTGGTATGTGTTTGAACTCTTTTTTCTCTCTAGTGAAACGGAACACAAAATTACATTGGGCCGCTAAACCATTTTAATTAGTATTTTCTTAAAGTTTTAGATTTTTACAACAATGCTATTAGAGATCTTTACCGACACAAACAAACTGAAGCGGAAACGCCTACTTTAGACTTAAATGCTTAAAGAAATGTATGACAGTATTCTAAATAGTTTCGGAATGTAAAAGTTGCTATGAAATACCTAGTGTTTTCCAAAAAGCAAAAATAAAGAAATTAATATATAGTAACACATTCTGTAGTGATTTCGGCAATGTATAAGTATGAATCTGATCAGTAAGATTTGTTCTGCCCTTTCCGTTTCTGCCATCCCCCATCGCATCGCTCGCCCTTTTTTCACTTAAAGTTCTTTTGTTATTTTTGCTCAGGTTAAAGTAAAAGGTCATAGCGTGATGTTAAATAGAATACTATCAAATGCAAAAAGATTTTTTCAAATCCAACTGGTAGTTCCAGAAAATAGCGCGTTCCCAACCCAATCCTAAAAATTATGATTTGATTGATTGTAAACAATTTTGACTAAATGTGTATTTATTAGTTGATTTACTGCAAGAATATGTTTTGTTTGTAAGTGAATTGAATAAACAGCTATTGTATTTATGCTATTGTAACTGGAAGTAAATCAGGATAAGTTGTAAAGTAAATGTTTTTCATCACATTTTCGAGTGAATATAAAATAATATAAGGTGAATAAATAAATAAACTCACCGGAACACAATTTGAAAGGCGGGAACAGATGAAGAGAAAACAGCGTCATCGCCAAAAACCTCTATAAATATCTAGAGAATTTATGAATAAAAAAACTTTGGCTGTAATCAAAACTTGTAACTAACCGCTTTGTAGTGTGCGCACAGTTCTTATTCTAAACAGACAGTTTTCATACGTACCTGATAGAATAAGCGCGTCGTTACTGCCCGTGAGTTTTGTAAACGCGCCTTTTGCTTTGGTCTTAGCATCCGTTTTTCCTGCACGTAATGACATTGTTTATAACTAAGTGCGATAAAAAGCTTGTTTTATGTCTGTTCGGTATTTTGAAACAGAAGTAATACGTTATTTTTTAATCGGCCAAAAATTATACCAAGGATATTATTTTCTACACTCGATAGCAGGTAACAACAAATTTTCACGTAATAAGAAAACAACTATAGGAGATTTCGTAACATGTTGGGTTTACAACATACTGTAATACTGCCTTACAAGTACGTAAGGCAGCACTCTATGGAATTACGAAGCTTAGGTACAGCATCCAGCGCTCAAGACCAGCCTCGCAAGGAACGAAAATTCAAGCTCTAGGTCAAGTGCGAGTAAGTAGCCAATTATTTTAGTAGAACTCGTTGACCGACATTGTAAAAATTCAACCTTCGACGTAGGCTAGACTGGATATAATAATATCCACAGTAATATTTACTTTACTCTGTCTTGCCAAGTTCTATATTGGCTCGTGTTACATCAAAAGTACTTAGGTGATCGGTATTTTTGTTCGTGATTTTTTTAAAATCGAGTTTTTTAATTAATGCAACGTTAACGTCGAGCAGTGCATTACTGAATTTTTCACAATTTTGCTAACTGTTACTTGCTTATTGTTTGCATTTCATCCTCTTTAAGTCTTCGATGCATAATTCTTCACAGGTCTTCGTAAAATCTGCTGAACATTTATTTTATTCCTACAGTCGTCCATCACTAGACAGTCATGGCGCTTCGACAAAATAGTATGACTGGCTGGACTGGCTATATAATAATAATAATATTTTTTAGACATATTACACAGTGCCATCTGGTCCAAAACTAAGCAAAGTGTATTTATGTTTTCATAAATTGTAGGTATTATGAAAACCATACAACGGATACAAATACTTATATACTTTTTTTTTGTAAACTCATATCATATATAAATACACCCAGGCTCAAGACAAACACAAATGTTTTTTTATCACATATTTATCCAGAGCGGGAATTAAACCCACACCCTCTGCATCGCAGTCGGCTAAACTACCAACTAGGCTGCGAGGGAGTCATATGTCAAGACATACTATATAGTCAGGTGCGTTAAGTACCCTTCTCACCGCGCACCACACCTCATCATTCCTCTGTCTAGACAGATGCCTTCGATGACCGACTGTATGAATGAAATGAAATGCTTAGGCTGTGCCTTGGGTGTGACGGCTCAATTACATCTCAGTTAACGTGAAGCTGACGGATGATGAAGTATCGTTCAGTTAACAACTGACTCTCATCCATCTCCTTATAGCCAGTTTCGACAAATGAGGTGGGCTGCAGAAAATCTTGATTAATTTAACTCGTTTTCGGACGTTTTAGTTACAGTTTTGTTTTAAACAGTTGCAAAGATATATTATTTTATTTTTTTTTTGTTTTGAAATAGGAGAATACTACCCATTAAAAATCTAGGCGTATCACACATTTAAAAATTAAAGGATACGTATTTAATTTAAGTTAAATTTATGATTAAAATCGCCGCTGCAATAAAACTATCTTTTTGATGTTTTATTCTTAATCTCATTACCAAATATGATATTTTTACTTAATGAATTCACAAATTTTCAAGTTACATACACCATACAGCCAGCAATAAATTTATTTATATGATATATTTAAACGAGCAATTATTGTACACATATAATATACACACCGGCATAATTAGCGGAACACAAAAAAAGGATTTGAACGAATGGCAGCAGGTTCTCTTTACTGATGAGTGCAGAGTTCTTTTAAAACAGATCGATGGGAGACAGCGAATATGGAGACGCAAAGTAGAACGCCACATACAGTCTAATTTTGAACACACAGTGGCTTATGGTGGCGGCTCGATTATGGTTTGGGGAGGGATATGTGTGGGAGCTCGCACGGAGTTAGTGATAGTCACAGGAGGGACCAAGACAACAGATCGATACATCGGAGACATTTTAGAAGAACATGTTGTACCATTTGCCCCATTTATTGGTGACGACTTTATTCTAATGCAAGATAATGCTCGTGCTCATAGTGCAAAATCGGTACAGGCATATCTGAGCCACGTAGGTATACCGGTGATGCAGTGGCCAGCAAATTCCCCCGATATGAATCCGATAGAGCATGTCTGGGACTTGCTAAAAAGAAGAGTTAAATCCAGAATGCCACCCCCCCAACAATCTGAATGAATCTGAAATATATGCGTTATTATCTCATAGTCTCACTTTTTTTTCTGTTCCGCTAATTGTGCCGGTGTGTATATTTGCGGAGCTCGGAAACGGTAGACCCAACAAGAAAGTTCATCCAAAGATGTTGTTTTTTTTTTTTCTAAAAAACCTTATTTTTATAAAAATACCTAGTGAACCTGGACCGCCTACGTACTAATATGTTAAACACCTGTCCGTCTTAATATGTTACGAGTAATTGAACACGAAAGACAAAGAAGACTGAGCAAATTATAATGGGTCTCCTGAAAAAATATTGTGGACTTATAAAATCTAAGTTATTTTTTTATACCACTAAAGTGGCAAACAAGCTTACGGTCCGCCTGATGGTAAGCGGTCACCGTAGCTTATGGACTTTTTACGAATATGTACTATTATTTTGGTAATTATGATACGTAAAATAATACTTTGTATTAATAAATAATCAGTACCGTGCTAATAAGTTAGTTTTTCAAAATACGACTCATTTTAAATAGAAATTAAAACAACTCCATCTAGTGATTTAGCCTAATACATAATTTAAGTTTTCCCTAATAATAAGACAGACAGTAATTATTCAATCTAGGACTTGTCTAAAGAAAGTTAGGATATAAAATTTTACCTTAGAAAAGTGAACTTAGAAAGTACATAGCTTGCTTTATTTATAGGTAATGCTAAACAGGGTGTTTTATAAATAAATTAAAAAGAAATTTTAAATAAGAAACGATTTATGTAAAAGAGTTTTATTAGTCAAAATTTTTAACATAATTACAATAAAATCGTCAACACTTTCTTCTTCCTCTTCTTCTTCTGTATCTTCAATACTTTTTTAATGTAATTCTCAGTTGTTTGACTTATCTGAAAAAGAACATCGTTTAGTTATAACAAATTAACAAAAATTGGTTCGGCAGTAAGTACCGTACATGCAACATCTCTTGAGAAAAATTCTTTTACAAAAAAAAATACGTCATATTGGATCCGCCATTTTGAATTTTAAAAAACTAATAAAAAATTCGAAATCAGCACCTTCGAAAACCCTTTACTACTCCTCGATACATGAAATTATACATGAAATTTATGTTGCGTGTATTATTGAGGAATCAAAAGCCAAAATATGTCTACATACATATATACATACATACGTACACACACACACACACACACAGACATCACTCTAAAAATGATTGCAAATGATTCTCCAAGTCTTGAAACGTAAAGAAAACACAAAATTTAGATTTTCAGACCTATTCCAATATCTTCTCAAGAGAAGTTAAAAAGCTACGTAGGCGGATTAAATGTTGAGAGCATCCTAGGAAAGCACCTCATCGGCGCCCCTCTGGCGGCCATAGATTGAAAATATAACTAGTATACTAGTAGTAAGTAGTATACATTTATGATGATGACTGTAGTTGACTTACTACATTATTTTGTGAAATATCGTAAAGTTTGGTTAGCGTTAGCGAAGAAAGTGCCCAAAATCCTATGTTTTAAGAAACTTAAAACTTTTTATGTTTTCCTGTAAATATAAAATGCATATATTATACCTATAAACCGCCCGGAAGAAAATATCTGAATGATATTAAAAACAGCATCAAAATCCGTTGCGTACCCAGCTTAGAAGCTTTAAGCTTGTCTTCGATCATTTATAACGATATTGTAGATACTAAAATACCTCTTAGCATCCACGCTGTTGACTGGGCAATACAGGCTTAGAATAGCTGCCTTTTTAAAGCCAGGATAGCAACATTTTGTTGCATTACCTGACATCAACGGGAGTTTTTTGGTTGACCACTCTGAGAAGTTGTCTATAGAAATGAGTATACCCATCAATCAGTTCTTCCTGCGGTATATCTTTACAAAATGGAATTTTGTCGAATCTTTTTAATATTGAACTTGTATCCAAAGATAACGTAGGCACGGCTGCTGCTTCAGATGGACAAAATAATCTGCCAATGTGCTGGCAACATTGATTTATTGGGTTATATTTCATGTGTACAGACAATTTATTCTTCTTTCTTCTTCTTCTTCTGAGCTGCTTTTTTCAACATATCTTATGCACTATCGTCGTGGCGCGGTGGCGTGTTGCGAATGAAATGGACTCTACTCTACACTGGGTATACTACATAGCTGGTGCCTGTTAAATCTTGATTTGTTAAATTAGTTATCGCATTTTCCTTTTAAATTTCGCATTTATGGCATATATAATGCAATTTCGCTTTTATCGCATATATATCGTTAAAACGAAAATAACGTATCCCTAACTATGGTACACACACACACACGTATGCATAGGCAGATCAGGCGTTGGAATAATCAAGAAGGCAGAACACGCTTCGGAAGCTCTACGTCTCTATAGAATTAAATAATCTTTCTATATTGTGTAAGTAGGTGAATACTGTTACTCACTAACAGTCATTTTTTAAAAATTTCGCGCGCCTAATTTACCTTAGGGATAATCCGCCTCTGGCTACGTCCAAACTAATGTTAAGAGCCCTCTTACTCCCCACTAGCGCCGCCATTAGATATCCTCAATTTTCTCTTGGCGGCGCTAGCTAGCTGCTATATGCGCCTTAACGTAACAATTTACGAATTATAATATCTGTCTATCCTTTATTACCTTTGTAAATTCGATTTTGATTTTGCAAGTAACAGGTTCTAATGCCTTTTTAACTAAAGTGGCGGAAAAAAATACTAAACACTTTTAGTCAAAAACTAATTTTCGATCACTTATATTGCAGCACTTTAAACACTTGGAGAAAATCGGGGCTCAAGTTTTTTAGATATTTGCAATATTTTGTATTTCACGGAACCCTAATCTAAAGTGTATACGCACTTGGCTGTTTTTATTGTAGTCAGTGGCCCATAATATCATATCTCTTTTACCCGGATTAACATTTCGAATGTATTATTTGAAACGTTCGAAGCATGTCTGTCTGCGGTAAACAAATAACCACTTGCTGCAACAATTTAAAAAGAATTGTATGTTGTATTTTCCGTGGCTTGGAAAATCGAGCGGCGTATAACTATAGCTCGTTTGACTGTTTCAAATAAAATTAATGGCAACATTATTCACAAAGCTGTTTTAAATAGCATTGAACACTCAGGCTTGAAATTAAATTGTTTAATACGACTAAGTACATAACTACTAATAGATTTTAAATTAACTGAAAAAAGTCTAGTGAAATATTCTCGTAATTCCATAGGACTAGTAAGAAAAATCGCCCAAGTGCGAGTCGGACTCGCGCACGAAGAGTTCCATACCATTAAAAGACGGCAAAAAAATCAAGTTTGTTGTATGGGAGCTCCTTTAAATATCGGTTCTATTTTAATTATATTATTTACTTTTAAAGTGACTATATAACTACATATTCTGTGAACATTTTAAGCGGCTACCTGTTGCCGTTATCAATATCAAGCAAAATCGAGCAAAAAAATTACGTTTGTTGTGTGGGAGCCCCCTCAAATATTTATTTTATTCTGTTTTTTAGTATTTGTTGTTATAGCGGCAACAGAAATACATCTTCTGTGAAAATTTCAACTGTCTTACTATCACGGTTCATGAGATACAGCCTGGTGACAGACGGACGGACGGACGGACAGCGAAGTGTTAGTAATATGGTTCTGCTAATTGCCCTTTGGGTACGGAACCCTAAAAAATGTAATACACATAAATAAAAAATTTAATTGCAGATCATATATCAATTAAAAATCATCGGTGATAACATAAATGTACAAAATATATAATGTATTATACGATTTCGGTTTCCACAGCTGTTGAAACCAGTGATGCCACTTGTTATAATGTTGAATCATCAACAGTAGAAGATTCGTTTAATACCAACGAGGAGACATGCGATACATCGCTATTGAGACAATTTACTTGCACCCAGAATGAAGAAGAAAAACAAGAAGAAGAAGAAGATCAAGAAGAAGAGACAGTTGAAGTTAATGGAAGTTATGAATCAGACGAACAAATTTCTCTACTTTTTTAATTTACACTGCTTTTATCATTTCTAACCATTGCTAAACTTTTGCATAATAGCTGATAATATGCAAAAGTTTCGAATTAAACAGAATCACAACAGATCCCTGGAATAGACCTACCGGGGAAACCACGTTAAGAAAAACGCGCTAAGTACACTACCTCATAGGTGGCGAGAAAACGTTTGCATATAATGACGGTTACAACTTTTTTAATCGTTATATGTATCTTAGAAACGGTGGCGCTTAGGAAAAAAAGTATTGATACATTTATTATAGATAATTTTATGATCTTCAATTTTTGTCTGACCTAATTTTATGATAAAACTTACAATTTTGTTGACCTTCGACCTCGAGTAAATTTTTTTCTAGGTACCGGATCGATGACGACTTTTTAAATTTTACTTATAATTATGTTTTGAACAATTTTAGCAATTTTCAGCTTCTTGGGAATTTTTTATCTTCACTCTTATTTTTTTTTTTGTCTTATTTGAACGGACTATAAGCAATATTACTACACGGTTTTAACTCACTCAAAATTTGTTGGAAGTTTCAAATTATAAATTGCAAAATCAGTTTAAGCTATTATTTCTACATTCGTAAAATAAAACTCATTTGAAATTCAGGTTTAATATAAGCAGCTCTGCCCTCTCATTTATCACAAACGTGGATATTTTGTCAAACTGTCAAGTTTTGCGGGAAAGCTTACATGAAAAGGGTTTCAATTTGAAGTTACTTACAGCCTGAAATTGATTTTGTTTTAAAGTCTTTTAAAAGGTGACAACATTTTTTGGACCAACTTTTTCCTTTTTTTTATTATTAGATAAAATTTCTAAGGATTTTTACTATACAAAAATAAGTAGGTAATAATGTTTTAGCTAAACTTGCAAAAGATTACATTGATACCTTAATGGAATTATAATTTTAATAAAGAAATAGTCTTTAATTTTATTTTTCATGTGCGCGTAGAAAGTAGCTATTTTGCATGAAATAGCCTTACCTACACAGTACGGCCGTTAAACTCTACTTATCCAGCAAAGGCTAACTTTTACGGCCTCTTCAGTAATGAACTATTGCAACCGAGTGATTAACTCTGCTTTTTATCACTCTCTATGATAATAGAGTATGTTTAACTTAAGAATAAGAATAGTACATTAATTTACTTCATTATCACTACTTGACGAAAACTAACTCATTTTTAGGGTTCCGTAAGCAACAAGGAACCCTTATAGTTTCGCCTTGTCCGTCCGTCTGTCCGTCTGTTATCCACGGCTTAGTTTAGAGACCATATATAACGAAAAAACTAACGTAGCCAAGTAGGCTTTACAAGTAAATGAGTAATAGTCGACTAACTTAAAAATAAAGTCGGAAAAGTAAAAATTTCGTACAAATCCACTAAAAGGTATTACGATTAAGTTGGTGCTTGTAATAGTTTACGAACCATATAACAAAGTAGAAAAACTAATTATATTATTCTGAATACTAAAACTTACTAAATTAATAACAATATTTACGTTCGAATAAGGGCGCGGCGCTTGGCAGTACAGGGTACAAACTCAATAATCTAGATGCTCTATCGTAAAAAGATCACATTGTATGTGCAGTGTTTATAGTATGTGTGAGCTATATAGTATAATAACAAATAATAAAAACCGGCCAAGTGTGAGACGGACCCGAGCCATTTACCTACTTAAATCACAGTTACAGCGCCATGTAGCTATTATTAAGCAAAACAGTAACAAATTTATTTGTTGGAAACGGTATTCAAAGTTGAAAGTTAAGCAACGTCGGGCTTTATTAGAAATTGTTTTTTTTTTTGTATGTGTTTGCAAATTACGTTAATGGTGATAGGTACAGAACCCTTGGAGCGTGAGTCTGTCGGTTTTTTTTATAAAAGCATAAATATTCGAATTTTAGTAAACAATTACAAAGGTGCAATATATTTTACGCGGTTTTTTGTTCTAATTAGTCCACTTGCAGTTCGTTTTATTAAACAGCCAGTTACTTGTTCATACAATAAATTGCAACTTTAATCCCAGCTTACGAGGAACCAACCATGCTCTTTTAAGATAGATGTGATAAAATATAACATAACTACTTCTAAACAATTTATTTTAGCTAGGTGTTTAATCGATTCGGTGATGTTTCGTCATTTCGAATACCTAATAAGTAATAAAAATATTAATAATAATAATATACTTAATTGCATCAACATAATAATTTTACAAAAAAAAAAACATATTTACAAATAGAGAAAAACAAAAGTATGTTATTGAAAATGAAAAGTTAGTTACCTGCTACCTAAAACAAAAACCAAAGTTCTTTTAGGTAGTTAATAGCCTAGGTAGTAGTTAGGTATTTATTAATAGATGTGATAAAATATAACATAACTACTTCTAAACAATTTATTATAGATAGGTGTTTAATCGATTTGGTGATGTTTCGTCATTTCGAATACCTAATTAGTAATAATAATAATAATAATAATAATATACTTTATTACATCAACATAATAATTTTACAAAAAAAAACATATTTACAAATAGAGAAAAACAAAAGTATGTTATTGAAAATGAAAAGTTAGTTACCTACTACCTAAAACAAAAACCAAAGTTCTTTTAGGTAGTTAGTAGCCTAGGTAGTAGTTAGGTATTTAATAATCTATAATAATAGTGCGTAATAAAGCTTTAAACTAAGCAAATTAGAAAGCTTAATTCCACCAAAAACATTTTTATGTAAAATGTTGTCAAGACGAGACAATATGGCTCGCACTGTCAAAAAGTTATCAGTTATCAGATCTCATGTAGAGCCAAGTTTCTAACTCTACACGCCCTAAATCTACAAGCCCTAACTTCACCAATTCCACATCTTAGTAGGTATAAATAGTATAAACTATTTTATGACAAAAAAGTAATGAACAGTAATTATTTTTTTACCTTAAGCCTATGTGACGGTAGCGAAAAGGCCAAGCCTTATATTTTCCCTAAGGTGTAGAGTTTGTGAAGTTAGGGCTTGTAGAGTTAGAATCTTATAACTTTTTGATTTTTTTTGATTTACATGAATTTTTTTTTGATGGGATTTCACTTCTTTTTGTAAGTTGCTTATGCCCAAATTATTTTATTTTGTTCTTATTTTCTGTTTTAAAGGGTTACATTATAAAATATAAATGTAATCAGTTATAAATACTATTATAATTTTTGGATCCCTAGAATGAAATTAAGTTTGTTTGAGGAAACCCATATAAATTTCCATCCACTAATTTAAAGGGGGATTTACTAAAAATCCTGAAATATGTATTGTGTAATTTATAACAAGGAATCCTTATATAAATTTTCAGACCCATAGCATCAAAGTTTGCGGAAGTCTTATACAAACTTCCATTCCCTAGTTCAAGGGGTTGGGGATTAAAGTTTGCAAGTTTTAGAATTTTTCAATTTTTTGTTTACTAAAACTAGCTTACATAGTTGCATAGCTGAAGTTTGGCTTCGGCTTTCTAGGACCTCAAGAAGTACCCTAAGAATTTCGGTGATCATCATTGAGTCAGTGACGAAATCGAGGTTTTTTATATATTATAATTAAATCTAAAGTATAAGAGCTATGCAGTTGAAACTTTATATGTTTAATGAGTCTACAATTTACATCATATCCCTAGGATTTTGTTTATCTGGTAAAATCCAAACCCAAGTTATGAGGGTTTAAAAAAACGACGAAGCCCTTCGAGAGAAGGTAGGTAGTGCCCTTGCGCCTCGCTTGGCTCGTCTTGGCGGGGCCACTATCGTACCCCAGCTTAAGCAAATTTATTATTAGTTTTAGGTATCTAAGTTAAAAAAAAGTAGAAAATGAAAGTTTTAGTATCTCAAGAAACGGTTTGTTCGTTGATCACCTTTTTTGGAATAAACCAATAAATACATTCCTTCTTGTTGCAGGGTTGCTTTTGAAGAAAGAAAGGTAATAAGTCAAATTTTTTTTTTCATTTGTGGTGTGCGTTTGTGCGGCGATTTTTGATCAATTTTGGCTAAGAGTTATTTGTTTAACAAGTGAGCAAAGCTTTTTTTTTAAAACGATTGCGGACTTTTGATCACGACTATCAAGGTAGCTTAATATGCTACAGGCTACTGAGCCTTGGGAGTGATTTAAGACACGAGACAAAAACTCACTCAAGGTGAAACACCGAACTTTTCACATGGCCAGCGAAAAAAATAGGGAGAAAGAAGGTGACTTAAACAATTCTACCGCGCTTTATTAAGATACCTCATAAAATCCTAACAGTCGATCTAAGAAAATTTAAAAATAGGCTGGTAAGATCAATTTGTGCGTGCACATATATACAATAGACGAAAAAGATGTTTGTCGATCAATCAATATTTCCCCAAAATTAGATCACTTATTAAAAACTGTGAAAATAAGAATAAAACTGAGAGATTAGTCGGCACGTATTTTCAAATAATTCACACCGTGCTTGACTACTGTAATTATAATAACACTTTATTGCACAAAATAAAAACATAATACAGTACATTTTTACAGTGGAGGTACAAATGGCGATCTTATCGCTAAGGAGCGATCTCTCCCAGATAACCTTTGAGTAAAGAAATTAAAGTAGATACTGTAAGCGTTGAGATAAATAAATAAACAAACACAAGTATAAATAAATTATCATACATATTAAACAATGCAAAAGTAAATAGAATTACATAATAATAGTCTGACATAATAACTATATAACTATATATAATAAAAAAATACTCAACACATATTTTTAATATTACATCTAAATAAAATAATATATATACAAACATACGGATATTACAAATTATACTAGTGATAATTATGTGTGTAATCAAAAACATAATACGCTCTTCTCAATGTCCTTCATTCAAAAAACCTATATATAAGGTAAATTATAGTATTCAGAGCTTAATAATTTATTCGTTTTAAATTAGCGCTTTAAACATTCCCCGATGATCCTTCTGATCCCGTTACTGTTGCGGCAAGTTTCAAATCCCCATAGCGCTTTGTTTTGTATTAAAATGCCAAAGGAATGGCAGTTAGGTATTTATCTTAAGCTGGTAAAAAAGCTATTCGTTTACATGTCCCTAGACAATTGCTGGGTTCTGCTTGGTAACGTGTAGGTTATATAAGTTAAAATAAGACTATTTTAACCAATGACCTTCTAAGTAGAAGAACATGATTAGGAAGTCATTGATTGCATCCTTGTCACCTAAAAATAGAATATTTCGTACCGAGTACAACATGACGCTTTTGCTTACGCGAAGAAGGAAGCTAGTTTCTTGAAGCTGTGCAAATTATACTTTTCCTACTATCTGAAAGTCCGATCCTAATTCATTATCAGAATAACTTTCAGAAACAAAAAATTGTTAAAAAATATTGTAAGTCTTTTTAATGACCTTGCTCCGTGATGATTTTTGTAAATATAGACAAATATTAGGGTGACTGTTGTGTACCTACACATATCTTCACATGAAGCCAGTTGAGTCGGTACAATAACTGTTTGATAAAAGTCATTGGTGTGCTGCAAAGCGAATACTAAGATATTTGGCAGGAACAATAAATAATGACCTGCATTTTTACATAATATAATAATATAATATCACATACTGTGGTGAGTGAATGCTATCTGTACAACAATATCACATTCCGTGGTGAATGAATTTCTTGAAACGAATGAACGTTCCTCAATTCTTATTATAGAAAAACTTCCCCAAAATAATTGAAGTATGACTGTTCATACATTATACATACAATTTTTATCATTATGTAAAGAGGTATATATGTCGTAGGATAATCGAAAAAACGGATCACTGCAAAAATCCTAGGACGTTTGCAAACGACCGGGTGATTTTAAAATAAGAATGAATGTTGTTATCTTCCGAGACATGATTAGGATCATTGCAAAAAAAGAGTTTGCTTTAGGATGAGTAGAAAAAACGCTGATTAGGTGGGATAGGTTACGATCCTGGCTGTTTTTATATAAGAGCAGCAGCTAAGCGAAGTCAGAGACGATTTGCGAACGAAGAGTTATTGACAGATTAAAAATTTCTAAGAGTCGAGTTACCACTCGATAATTTTCACTATTTCGCATTGAACCAGTGCGGTAGACTATGGCATAAGCCTCCTTAAGAAAAAGCCTGTACTTCTGTAGTGGGGATAAACGACGACGGATGCATCACATATTTTTAAATAAACAGTCGGTTTTCTGAATTAGCGACTACAAAAAAGGAGGTTATCTATTCGACCCGTATGTATGTAATATTGTCAGAATTGCACGGTTTCTGCATATGTTAGTCTATACCAGCCAGAATATGTATTTGGGATTCCGATACTAATATCGGAATCGAACAAATTCTTCATAAAGTTGGATTAGAATCAATTGCCTTTGATAATCAACATAATAACAAATCAGAACTTCTTTGATGATTCAACTATAAAAAAAACATTAATCTGAAAGCAAAATATTTTTTATCATAACGTAATACACAAATTATGAACAAAATCCAATTTGGCACCAAATAATTTATGTTTTACTATGTAAAGTGTACTCTGGTACTTATAGTATTTAAAAAGTAATTACATATTTCTCATTCGAAGAGAATCTTCGCTAAAATTATACCTACTTTAAAACTGTACTTTATTTAATTCTTAAGTAAAAAGGGAGAAATAAAAATGTTATCTTATAAAAAAATTCAAGTTAATATGCCAACTATTTTTTTAGGTCGGTGCCGTTAAGAAGCGTCTACACAACGAGTAAAGTTGAGTAAAGGTACTCGAACGCTAACTTGATTAAGTTATTAGTTTACAACTGAAATTAAAAAATAGAAAGAAATAAAAAAGTAAATTTAAAAATTAAACCAACATCAAAACTGTAATTTATTTAATTATTAACTATAAAGGGAGAAATAAAAGTTTTATCTTAAAACAAAATTAAATTAAATATGCCAACTATTTTTTTAGGTCGGTGCCGCTCAAAAACGTCTGCCCGTTCGTGTTGCGATCTCGCTGACACCGACTTCGGGCGCGTTCGGTTTTAAATTACTTTTTTAATAAAAAAAACTATAAGCACTAGTACGTTATACTACTATTAATTATTCTGTGACACTAGATAGAACCATTTGACTATAAAATAAGTCGGTCATAAATCAAGAATGTAGGCATTAGCCCATAGGCACTTCTGTTAGTTTATTGCATTCATACCAACCAATTCATGATTTACAAAACGTGAGTTCTTCGCGTTAATTTAAAAAAAACTCGGTTTTTTGCAATAACCCTAAAACTGTTCAGAATATTACAAAACTCATTGTTATTTTCTAATCATCCGGTCCTTTGTAAAGGTCCTAGGATTTTCGCAATAATCCGTTTTTCTGATTTTCCTACTACATATATATATATATATATATATATATATATATATATATATATATATAAATGGACCATATTATATGGACATTATAAAAATATTTTTTTTGCCATTTAGCTACAAACACTACAAAACAGCTTTAAATATTTTTTATACACGTATCATCCGTGCAAACCCTGTCAGCAAAATACACTTAAAATGCTTTTTTAATTTCTGTGAATCATAATAGCTGTGAGAATCCATGCAGGTGTCATCTACTTGCGGCTATTATAATTTAATGTACAGGGTAATTCACCTTGAAATTATATGGCTTTAGAATATTGTAATAGGTACTTACTTCATTCGTGAGTTGCTTACAAGTAAATCATAATAGTCTCTTTATTAATATATCTGTCTTTAATTTATATTGTAGAGTAGTACAACCATTATGGCAGTTAGCAGTACTGCCGTAACTAGCATTAAAATCGATATGTTCTATAGGTTGTTCTCGTTATTTTGAGAAATCGACGACTTGTTTAAATTTTCATGTTTGCTTTGGGTTTTTCCCATAATACGTTATTCTAATGTAGTTTTTTACAGTGAATGAAATAATGTGTAACTATGTGGTGTATTTATATGTATAAAATGCTGATGAAAAAAAGTTAAACAGTAATAAATGTTAGTCACACGCTAACGGACTACTTGTTATTATAACCTAGTTACTTTGTACATAGTTTGTCGGCAACGTAGTTACTGGTCGGATTACAGGTTAAAACGCACAGGCGGTTTTACAATGCGCCCAGATTGTGTCTGTCTGAGAGTTGACGACCTTGCCGCGGGTGAGTTACTAGGCATAGGGACGGCGGTGGCGCTTGTCGCTGGCCGGTACTACCTGAACTCGAATCGGTGTTTTTATGAGACTGGACAGGGTCACCGTTGAACAAGTAGGCCGGTTTTAGCCTACCTATCAATATCCACTGTTCTTTGTGGCCTAATTCGATTAAATAAACTTTTTCTCTCCTCTGTATAACTCTGAAGGGACCTTGGTAAGGTGCTTGTAGTGACCTTCTGACTGAGTCCGTCCGGAGGAAAACGTGTGTACATGTATGTAGGTCTGTATATCGAATATTGTCCTTTAGTCTGTTTTTCTTGTGTGTTTGGGTTTGAGATTTTATTGTTTGGCGTAATTTAAGTAAGAATTTGTGTGAGTCTCCTACGTTCTTACTTAAATTGTCATAAAATTCGTCTGGAAGTGGTAGTGTCTTTCCGTATGTCATTTCAGCAGAGCTTACAACCCCTAAGTAGGCCATAAGTTCTCTGAAAAGGGAACTTTCAAACTGTGTACCTTGATCCTTGGTGATCTTAACCGGGCAACCAAAGCGTATGACCCAGCCTTCGTACACAATTTTTGCAATCGTTTTTGCTAAAATATCTTTAATGGGAAAAGCCTCAAGCCATCTCGTGGCGTGATCGACCATTGTGACGCTATACCTATAGCCGTCCGGTGATGTTGGTAGTGGCCCTACTATGTCATAGTGGACAAAAGTTGAAACGAAATGCAATGCTGGAAGAAAATGCAATGTTGTTACTTTTGGTTCCTTATCTAAATTACATGACAATGAAAAAACCAAGATTTCTTTTTATCTTCTGTGCAAGATCTTGTATGAATTCTGCGCAAAATATGCAAGTTAAGGCCCGGACAATAACGTTTTTCTACACACACACACACACAAACGTGGAAAACTAAAAATATTTGTAAAAGTAATGTTCTAACTTTTTTTTTTAGAACTTTTAAAACAGAATTTTTGCAAACCTTTAAATACATAAAAATATTTTTTAAGCTCCGTCAGATACATGTGTATTTCACGACCTTTTCAAGCATGTCCAGTGCATTTGTCGGCGATGAAAACTTTAGGCAATTAAAAAAAGAATTAAGATTACATACTGGTGAATAGTCACGAAATGCCAAATCCACGGCAGTGATATTATAATTTCAAAGTCAAACATTTTTTGTCATAAGCATGTAAAAATTGCTAGTTTTCAAATCCACAAATTTATTAACCTACCACCTTTATTCATACTTTGGCAATGTCAAATACATTGGCGAAGTATGGATTGTATATACTTACGGAACTATGATCTGGCACTTATCAGTATTTAGGGTTCCGTACCCATAAACCTTTGCTGTCAGTCTGTCCGAGCATTACAGGGCTCTAACCGCTAAACCTAAGTTAAAAAATTAACTTTTCATTGTTTCTGTTCTATCGTCAAAACAGTAATATATACAAGCTTTAAACTTGCAGTAATTTAAGTATCAGCTCTAAAGTACAACAACAAATAATTGTCACATTGCGCGTTGCTAACGCATGCCTGACATTCTTGAGAATACAAATAAAATAAGTAGGTATAGATATCCATAATGTACTATATCTTGAAAAGTAAAATACTCACAGATAAAAGCCTTATTTATTTATTACTGGGTCGTAAAGTTCTTAATAAGTTCTAGTTGCACTAGGTATTATTTTATCTAACTCACTATAAGACACCAAGACACTCTCCTTGATAATATAGGTAAAACCGGAGGCACGGATAAGGTCGACTTGGGCCACTTGACGAGGGTGCAGCATTAGCGGTGATGTAAGGATTTTAGTAAGGAAGTTATCCTTGGATGTAAAGTGAACCCTGAAATCGGTCAAGTCAGACAATGACTAAATTGTCGAACATTTCACCATGACTGCAACTGACCTATCGACTAGCGAAGCTTGATGGTAAGCGTAAAATATACTAATGATTGAAATTACAAGGTGTGGAATTATAAAAACCAGCCAAGTGTAAGACGGGCTGTCTTTATCATCTTAAATCAGGGTATCAGTGCCATCTAGCGAAAATAGTCCATATTATTAAGAGAAACAGTAACACATTTGTTTATTAGAAACGATATTAAAAGTTAAGCAACGTCGGGCTTGGTTTGCCATTGGATGGGGACCACTTAGCGGCACACTTTTTATTTTTATTTGTGTTCAAAAATTAAGTAAATTGTGCGTGAGTTCGACTCACATGTGACCGATTATTTTAATTAATCACTGATCCATCAGAATCCTGCTTATCAAAATGTGTAATATGTGAATGCCCCAGTACGTCGGGAAACCCAAAAAAACATATGACTACGACGACGAAGATGAGTATAACTCTTTCAAGGTTTTGGATGTGTGTGGGGTGTTGGTTTATGTGTTTATACATGTTTGAATAGATGATCTCGGTTCCTGCATGATTGATAGCTAAAACCCTGAAATTTTTTTGCTACTCCTTCTTCACTTGGGTGTTTCTCTTCTTACTTAATGAGCATGTTTTATTAAGAAAATCTGTTTGTTGCAAATTTAGTATAAATCTTTTTTTTTAATAGAGTGTAGATCCCATTAGATCATTTTTTAACGATTATTTCAGATATTTATTTATATCGCTAAATGTTACGTAATTCGAACATGACTATCATTTTTTCTAAACTGGCATTCAGCATCAGCCTGTGAAATTAAAACTGCACGTTTAGCAAGCAACCCAATCAACGCTTCAAAGCTTTGAGGATAAAAGAAAAACAAACAAAAAAAATCATATTACGTTCTCGTCCTCGTTATGAAAACTTTGTTGATTTAATAACTTTGTGAGCAAGCTCTAAAGCTTAGCTCTTTTAGGGTCTCGTAGTTAAATAAGGAATCTTTAGAGTTTCGCTATGTCTGTCCATTCATCCGTCCGTCCACTCGTCCGTATGTCGCAGTAATTTAACTCAAAAACTATTGGACATAGTATTTACAGCGATAAAATTTTGTGCACATATTATTAGCTACCTGCGCTTTGTTCATCAACTTAAGGTCCCTAGGTAAACTCTCGGGATAAAGTATTCTATGTTATTCTCTGTCCCTGCAGCCAAAATTCAAACCACTCAATCAGGAATTACATATAAAGGAAATGCCTTTTTCTATTGACTTTTTTTATAAATACCAGTGACCGCTTACCACCAGGCGGACCGCAAGCTTGTTAGCCACCTTAGTGGTATATAAAAAGTATTGATATTTTAAACATAAAACTTATTTTAAACAAAACAAAGCATAGCCTTTGGTACTTAGAGATAGTTTAGCTTTCTGATGGTAAAAGCATTTTTATAACTTGTTTAGTTGTTACAGAATACCCCCTAAATACAAACTAACAGACAAAAGACAAAAATATATTTTTTAGTTCATAAGGCTATGATAAATTCTGTTAAAATGTGACTTAAAATTTTACTTGTACATATTACTACTTAGAAGCAACAAAAACTCTTTTCGAGAAATGCTTGTCAAAAATACGCATATTCTTTGCCCGTGGTTGCGTTAATTTAGTGTGCAATTGCGTTTTATATTTAAAGTATTGCAACATTAAGATAATATAAATAAATAATTCATCATAGACTAGTAGTTTCTTGTCAGTTGTGATAGACCTTTTTAAGATCTTCTTTTGGGTGCCGCTTATCTTAAAAAGGCTATATCTCTAAAGCTGTTTACGTCAAAGACGGTCAAGTGCGAGTGCGAGGATACGCGCACCGTAGGTTTCGTACCATCATTTACGTAAGTTACGAACACAAACAAAACTAAAAGTTTGCAGCTATGCGTTCACCCATCCAATAATTAACTTTTAAGTACTAACGTTGATATTCTATTTGGTGACGAGTAATCTTAATTAAATACTATTTGATTTCGTCGCATAAAAAGATGCGATAAGTAGTTTATTCCGGAAACTAAATTCTAACTTAGTTTTTGATACCGTCTGGCCCACTCGACACATGAACGTCTAGAGAAAGCAATCATCCCCAACCCAACCATCGGACCTCCCGCTGTGTTATAGAGGTTTCTGGCATAGCCTAACCGCACCACCGTATAGTAGGTGGTACAGCGCCTTCGTCGTTCATATTCGAGTTTGAAGCAGAGACTGCCCAGTAGATCGGCTTTCTCTTTAGCACTATAGGCCAAGTCACCATCGGTTTTTCGCAGTGATGGTAACGACGACCGGCAAAAGTTCCATTCGGCAGCTTTAGCAATCGAGCAGAAAGCACGACTCCTAGAGCGATAGCGCACAAGTTGCCCACCCATTTTGCCGATGAATTGGAATTTAGCTCTGGCAGTTGCTTTCTTACTGAACCTCGAGGTGGCATTTAATTTTCATTTTAACTCAGAAGTATTTAGATCCTTATTATTACAAGCCGTGGTCCAAGCCTCATACGCAGTTTGCTTGAGAATTTCAGCTTCTCTAGAAGACCGACTAAACCACACTCGTTTTTTGACACCAGCAGCTACTCGCAGATTAGGAATAAAATATCTATACTAGCGAGGATTGTCATAGTGACTGCGGCTGCGCAGATATCAGAATCTTGTGAGCTAAAGCAGAGCTGCCTCTACGGGCATAAAATTCACGCAATCCACCCCAGTCTGCTGACTTGTAATGTCACACACGACACCAATTAGTTAGCCTAGATGGATTGGATTGTGTGCATGACACTTGAATCAGAACGAGACAGTAATTTGGCGTTAAAGCCTCCCAAAATAACTAGTTCTGCTGTGAGATATTGCTCTAGAACATGTTAGTCGTCAAACTCAGGTGCGTGAAGAGTCGAGCTACGTCCATGTCACTGCTATGAGAACTGCAAAGGCACTCATAGATACGAGTGTGGCCGCTGCAATCGACGTGCACCCATAATATCGACAGATCGCTCTCTTCAAGGCTATGAAGGCGGTGACAGTAGATTTCCTCCCGGACGAACATACATACATCGGCACGACTCACGAAATTTTGCTCGAGTTTGTAGCCGGCATAGTCTAGGTAAGATGTATCGGCCGGGCAGGATAACAGAAAAACTGCGTTGAGGTTGGCGTGAATACCCCTGCTGTTACCCCTTTTTCTTTTTCTACCTTTTGCCATTTGCCTTTTTTTGTTTTTATTAAATAAGGGGTTCACTTCGCAGCAAAAGTTTCAGTACTAGAACTGCCAAAGCTTCACACAGACGGTTGGTTAAAAGGCAGGCCCCCCGGTCCCCCTCGGTCGCAGTAGACACCACTCCGGTCTCTTCTTCGGCACGACTTATGCTTCAGAGATTTTACACGCGTTGGCGGGTCAGCATCCAAGGACGGAGATCAAAGTAATCCCTGGGTTGGGGAACCCTTTTAACCCAGCGGTAAATTGTTTCACCGGGTCTCCCTAACCACCGCACAAGCACGCCGCGTCGACGCCGAACAATGACAGCAAAAAGCACCGCCGATCACTCGCTATCCTCGCAGCGTATTCGCATTCGCTCTGGCAACCTTACTCACCGCCAAAAACACAACACTACTCAAGACTACGTTAGAATTATTTGGCGGCGTACTGCAGGCGACTCAGTAGAGCGAGTATCTGCTGTGTCCTATCTCTGCTTTAAATATAAGGATACAATTAAAGAAGATTGTATATGCAATTTCGGCGATCTGATCGCTACCAAGCGATTTCTTCCAGACAACCTTTGACACGTAAGTGACAAAAAAAATGTTCAGAAGTGTGTACTTGGCGATAAAACATACGTGAGCATGTATTTTAGCTTTGTGAACTGACTTCAAAAAAGGAGGAGGTTCTCAAGTCGTCGGTATGCAATTTTTAGTTAGTTCATAGTGAAATTACAAATTCAATTGATAAGTTATGCAGTGTGCGATCTTCCGGATTTCTGTCTAAAAATCACTCTCTAGTTCTTTGTGAATTTAATATTTTTACCGATTTATTATTTTGTATTATTATGAAAATAACTTTGCGATTTTCTCTACGTAAGGGTCATATCTCAAACCTTCAAGCTTCTTAAGTAAACAGTGAGCGAGGCTGTGATTACAATAAAATGGAAAGGCACGTAAAATGTAGATAGTAAAACCTCCACAAAATTATCGTGTTTTCTCTTTTCCAGATTTATTTATTATACTGCCGAATTCCTAAGCCCGAATTTGTTATCCGACCTAAATACAAATGTTGAAAGTTTTCGACATAATAAGTTCGTCGGATACTATCATAACTTTTTTCTACTATTCTTTACGTATAAATAAATATTCCTTGACATTAGTCATAGCGCTATCTGGTCCTGAACTTAGCAAAGCCATTTGATTTTATCTGAACTATATAATTCGCTCATTGTTGTGAGGCGCCTGTTGTGCACGAAGTTGCAGTTTTAGTTCGACGCGGTCTTGGTTTATCGACGCGCTAATGTTCGGCTGAATAAGGAATAACACGCACAGTTTAACGCCATATTTAAAAATTAGATTTCAAATAACATCCTTACAAAAATCAAATAGTGTAGGAAATGGAACCTATTATTTAAAATATGGATATGTTAAAAAAGAAAACTGCAGATACTGGAGCAGTGAAAATCCCAAAATGAAATATCGAAGTGCTCTTTGACACACTTAGAGATAATAGGAAATACCCCTAAGGTCACTTCTGCACTCCAAAATTCTCAAAGCGAGGATTCAGAAGAAAAGAAACACGGGTTCGTAAGGACAAGGTTTAGTTATAATGAACTCATTCAAGTTTACTCAACAAGTTATTTATTGATTAGGATTAACTAATTACTTTAGGTGATTCCTAGCCCTTAAATACAGAAAATATAAAACAATATATAAGCCTGCCTGAGAGAATACGATGGGAGATTTCACAAGTGTTTATATTTAAGGACAGAAGTACAGAAGTGCAGTGGTACCGTTCTTCAGCCTAAGGGTCAGCTCATACCGAGACGCGTCGCGTAAGGCCCGAATTAAGGTAGATTCTAGCACGTTGTCCTCTCTCAGGTTGGCGGCTGGCTCAGTATACCATCGGACATCAGAGGAAAGTAGTTTTTTTTATTTATTATGGCAACAGTACAGTAAATTTAACTTTTTCTAATACAAATAATTGCTAAAGACATGGAGCGCCAATACTTAAAGTATACAATTACAAATTTTGAAATCAATTGGTAGACGTCTTTAAGTTTTTAAGGATACATTGTGACCTTAAGATTATTTTTTACAATATACAAATATATACATATATATTTGAATACATATGTATAATACATGAGTGTATAAACTTGGTGTGTAAGAACAGGTTATGACAAGAGTATTTTTTGAATTTTATTTTTATTTGTGGACGACAAATCGTTAAACAAGTCTAAATTAGAGAATTCTTTCTTAAAAAGAAAAGAAAAAAGAATTTTTAATAGATATCTTTATTAAAAGAAGCCTATATATATATATATATATATATAATATAATAAAATTCAAAAAATACTCTTGTCATAACCTTTCAAATAAGTCGTATAGGTTTTTTTCTATTTTTTTTTTAAATGTTAATTTATTCATGCAAGCAGTAAAACATAGAGTCATCCGTATAGGAACGTATGCTCTCGATGGGCAACACCTAATTGATATGCAGCATAGAAAGTGTAGGAGAAAGCACAGAGCCTTGCCAAACGCCAGCATTAATATTCAAGCTATCAGAGCAGCTTTCGTTAACTCCAGTACGTCTGTCGACTGCCGAACAGAAAGCTAGCCACCCGTTAGCACGAATCCTCGGCAGTCCGTAGCATGGCAACAGACAAACAAGACAGAAGACCCCAGTGACAGACCCGATCGAATGCCTTCAATTTGTCGAGGCTACATGCCAATGCCTCCCCTTGACTTTCAATGGCAAAGCCCTTCGGTGTCTGAGATACACTAGAAGATCACTTCTACGTCACTTACCCAATGCTCAGTTATACACAACATATGTACGTGTTTTATGAGTGTATATTTTGTCGTACAATATTAAATAAACTATACCAGAAAACATAATAATGTTTTCAAATTCACTAAAAAAAAATAAGCACCTAAAGCCTGAGATTTATTGACAGAACAATCAGGTACATGTTTTGTTCCCCTTAAAGTCGATTTCCAAAAATAAAGACAATAGATAGGTGTTCTGTAATTATGCCTGCTTTAGGAGCATGTTAGTGTCTGTTTAGGTTTTTTTACACCCCCAAGATTGCAAACAAGCATTGAGTTAGTTTGTAGCAGATTTCATGTATTTAATTGTATTTAATTCCAAATGCTGTGAAAACGTGTCAAATCGTGAAAGTGATGATTTTTCTATAAAAAGTGTTGAAATCTCGAAAACAGCCGAGTTTAGGAGGTGAATATATTAAAAAAACCGGCCAAATGCGAGACTGGCGCACCGAGGGTTCCGTACAAACTTATTATATATAAACAGTTCTTCCCTGATATGTTTAAGCCTTAATTATTAGTTTTTAGATTTTTTTATGTTTGTGATGTAACATTTTGCTTCTTGCCATTTTTTTTGTAAATGCCAAAATATGCGACAAAAATGAGCGTATTTTTGTATTGCGTTAAGTTATATTTGATTTTTACATTTGATTTTCAACTTGATGCCTTCACGCGTTCCTGAGAAAAAGGGTCTTGACAGATAGACAGCCCGACAGACAAATAGACAGACAGACGGACATTAAAGTGATCCTAAAAGGGTTATGTATATTCTTATTATACGATCATCATCTAGAAATAATCAAATAAAATCGAGCATAAATGAGAAAAGTAAGCTCGATAAATAAAGTTCTTTAGTAAAACGGTACAGTAAAATACGGTGGAGTCGTACAATAAAATGCTTAACTAACTTCCACTTAAACGAAATAGCGTAGTTCAAACTGTTGGCGTTATTCCCTCTTTTATATATACAATATCATTGACTTATTCCAAGAAATAACGTACTTAAATTTATTAAAAAATAATACTTACTGAATTTATACCTAACTATTTGAGATTGACGTTAGAAATCTCAACTATTAACTTTAATATTCAGTCATCATTATTTCACAAGTTAATTCATAATACTAATACCAGAGCATAATTCATATCATCATTATATCAGCCTGCAGACCACAGCTGGACACAGGCATCATCTAACGTTCTCCACAGAGTGCGGCTCTTTGCTGTCTGTAACCAACGGCAACCAGCATATGGACATACTCAGTTTTTGAGTTTTTTTTTTTTCTGAACTGACTATGCATTGCAGCCATTACTGCTTCACCGGACTTTTTGGGGCGAGACTCTTAAGGAGCCTCAGCCCATATAGCGCCCAACGCTCAAGGGCTACCCGCGGGGGGGAGCCTTCGATCGGCGTGAGTCTCGAACCCGAAAGTGAGTTACCGCCAGGAGGGTAGTTCCCCGTTACGCGGGTGCGGTGGCGATTGAGTGTGGGCGAGAAGCGCCCCGGCACTCTTTGATACCTCGTGTATCCTTGTGGGCGAGAAGCGCCCCGGCACTCTTTGATACCTCGTGTATCCTTGTGGGCGCCGATGAACCTGGGGACGTCGGCGTCGTGTTTGGAGGGAGGCCCTATTGGGGGCGGTCGTTGAGACTAATCTCGCTATCCGGACAGCGAGATCTTCATCTGGGGCCATTAGTACGTGCCGAGGCCTAAGTAAAACTATAGTTTTACGACCATGCCGAGGTCAATCGGGGGGATGATACGTTGTGGATTGCACAATTAGTCGATTCGGGTGATTTTGTGTACGCTCAAAAAAGCGGACTGCCGGTTCCTTGAAATATTTGGGAATCGTGGGGAGTTCGAAATCTCTGTGTAGGTCAGCATTGCGGAAGTACCAGGAGGCTCCGGAGGCCGCTCTGAGAAAGCGGTTTTGGAGGGTCTGAAGTTGGTGGAGGTTGCGCTTGGATAACGCAAAGACTACGCTAGCATAAGCTAGTATGGGGCGGATTCTAGTTGTGTAAAGATTCAGCTTACTTCTAAGCGATATCTTACTGTCCTTGCCTATCATGGGATAAAGACGACCGAGGACAAAAGCGGCTCGGTCTCTAACTATTTTGGTGTGATCGCGGAAGTTCAAACGCCTATCCAGGGTCACACCAAGATATTTGGTCTTGTTTTGCCAGGGAATGGCACGACCGAAGAATGAGAGGGGAGATGGCCACGTAGGGCGGCCAGAGGTAAAGAAAACGGCAGAGCTGTCGGGATTCACCTCGATTCTCCATTTCCGAAACCATTCGCCTAGGGTGGTGATAGCGGGTTGGAGTATCTTAGTGATTCGACTCACTTGCCTATCGGTGGTATAAATAGCGGTATCGTCCGCGAAAAGGGCTATTCGGGTACCTATCTTTTTAGGGATGTAGTTAGTGTACAGAAGGTACAAGATAGGGGCGAGCACAGACCCTTGCGGGACTGCTGCTTCTATGGGACGGGGGGAAGAGAGAGTGCCTTCTACTTTGTAGCACAAGCTACGATTTGACAAATAGTCTCGTATGATGAGCACAAGAAGGTCTGGCAACTGAAAATTGTACAGTTTATAAATTAAACCGTTGTGCCAGACTTTGTCGAAGGCTTTCGCTACATCGAAGAAGACAGCGCTGGTGTGCCGGGGCTTACCTAATACTGGTTGAAAGCCAGTGAGAATATGTTCCGTGATGCGGAGGACTTGAAGGACGCATGAGTGTTTGGCACGGAGCCGAACTTCTCGTCTATTAAAATGCCTTTGGAGACTATAGCGTTCCGTAGGCGAGCGAGGAGGAGGCGTTCGTAGAGTTTACCAAGGGCCTTTAGTAGACTTATGGGGCGGTAGGAGAATGGCTCACTGCGAGCTTTGCCTGGCTTGAGGATGCCTATAAAAATTGCATCTTTCCATTGAGAAGGAAAGGTGCAATTTTCGATAGCAGCGTTGAAAATCGCTACTAGAAGGCAGAGAAGGGGAATAGTGAGGCACTTTAGGATATCGTTAGAGATACCGTCCGCACCGGGGGCTTTACGGGGGCGTAGGTCTTTGATGACCTGTTTGACTTCGTCAACAGTGACTGGGGGCAGGAGGTCTTGTGGGGGCAGAGAAGTTCTGCGCTCCACTTCGCCGTTAAACTCGCGCACGTGGTCTTGAACGGCTGTGTGCTTAAGGCACATTGGGCTTGGAGGCTAGACGTTGTTGGGACGAGTTAACGGAGGGAGAGAGTTCACGTTGTCTGACTTTAAAGCTCTGGCTAAGTGCCAATAAGCTTGGTGAGAAGGAGAAATTTTCTCCATCAGATCACCGAAACGTTACACGGCGGTGTAAGTCGTTGTAGCAAGCTTTATTTTCGATAGTGGAAGCGCGATCGCGTCTGCGGCGGGCCGCGTTACGCTCAGTCATTAGCGACCTGATGTGCTGAGGCAGGATTAGGTGGTGATAATCACCAACCGGCACTTGACTTGAGCACTCATCAACGGTGACGGTCAGGTGGCTAGTGAGTGAGTCGATAGCTACGTTTAAGTCGGTCGCGGAAGAGATTATATTGGGAACGCGATCTAGATGTGGTGAGCTGGGATTTTCGAGCCTAATCGGAGGAGGACAGGGCGGTGGTCCGAGTCAAGTTCGTCAAGCACCTCTATAGAGCGAAAGCTTAGCCTTACATTCTTTAGAAGTGCTATGTCGAGTACGTCAGGGTTGTTCCGAGTATTGTGGGGAAAGTTAGTGGGCGTCATGGGAGCGATGATGTCAAAGTTTAGTCTGTCAACTAAATCGTCGAGGAAGCTGCCACTCCGTGAAGTAACTGAAGAGTTCCAGCGGCAGTGCTTGCAATTTAGGTCGCCGGCAAGAATGACGGCGTCGCCTAAATTTAAGAGCGACTGAACTTGACTGAAGGTCGCTCTCCAGCAAGTCTTTTAAGGGAGAGAGATAAACCGATGCAATGATCATCGGCTGATGGCCGGTCATCGCTTAGCGGCAGACGGATGCTTCTATATTCGTTAGTGACGGAGGATCGATAGGGGAGCAATGCAGGGAGCGCCTGTAATAGATGAGTGTGCCTCCGAGATTGGAGGCAGTTCTATTATAACGGACGTTGCGATAGTTTGCGATCGAAGGGGTGCGGACAGCGGGCTTTAGGAACGTTTCCTGGATGAAGAAGACGTCCGGTATTGGGACGAGAGGAATTGCGATAATTCCTCTCTTTGGTTTCGAAGACCGTTGGCGTTAAAGTAGTCTAAGAAGACGGAGCGGGGTTTTACGCGCACGTTTTTTTGCAATCCATTTTGGTTTTTAAGGTTTGGGGGCCACCCGGCAGAGGGCGACGAAGAACTCGCGATGCTTAGCCACGAAGTTGAGCATTCGATTTAGGTCTGGGATCTGTACGTATTCGGCATACACGTCCTCAAAATAGTCTGGCTCTAGAGCCCAAGAAACCTCAAGGAGAATATTGAGGTGTTGCTGTTGCTCGGCCGTCTGAGCGGCGTTGCGAAGGGAAGGGCGCGTGTGCGCGAGCACCATGTCGTAGCACTCTGACTTATTTTGGCCATTGTACATTCTGTGTACTTCCCTTACAGGGAGGCCTTGGACGATTAAGTCGTCTTGGACAGTTTTTTCGGAGAATTCCTTTGGGACTCCCCTTATAACTGCCCAGAGCACGCGTTCTTCGGCCAGCGAGTACGTGTGGTACTCGTATTTCTGAGCCGTAAGAAAAGCCGTCAGATTTCGAAAATCTGTTGGCGTAGGGACTTGATATTCGATGCCGCGTTCGGCATCGATGCGGGCGTGCGTATAATAGATACGCTTGGCCTTCATCGCATTTGCGATGTTTGACCAGGCCCCTTGGTCTTTAATAACAACAGGGGGCGGAGTTTTTTCCTTCCGTCCCGAAGTGGGACAGTCGGCCTGCGAAGAGATGGCGGCTGGGGTTGTGTCCATGGTGGCTGGCTCAAGGCTGGCCGTCTAGGTGGACGGGGACGGGGAAGCGCTAGGTGCTTTGAGGCGTTTTGCCTCAGAATCGGAGGGAGGGGAGAAGACTCCTGAGCGGATGCCGCCGAAGCCTTTTTGGACTTTGCGGTCTTCTTCCGCTTCTTGCCCTTTTTGGTCCCCAGGCCAACCACTTTTTTGAGTTAATGTGGGGCAGACCGGGCAAGTTCTTGAGGTTATAGACCTTTGGGTAGTCAGGTTCAGGCAATTCGCCTTACCTTGATATTCTTGGCTACATCCATGTACTCGCAACCTTCTCCGCGTTTGGTTTGTAGCATTGAATTATTTTTAAAAACTGTTAAAACTAACACTAAATGTGTCCTAATACTGAGAGATAGGTACATGTAATAGAAATAGCTGATATTGAACTATGAAAATGACTGATTGAAATTATAGTCAATTTACACCTAAACAAAGTATTAATGCACAAAGACAAGCTTGCTATGGGCTACAATAAAAGAAAAAAAACATTTTTGCCTACTTTACTTGACTATAAAAGTATGTATAGTATTTAGATTGTCCTCTCAATATTAATAACGTACAGGTTAAGTTAACAATATACACATACACATACAAATAAAATATATATAAAAATTGATTTGGTTTCACAAAGCTGAAATCATCTGAAGCAGAGCCATTTCGAATTCTATAAAGAATGAACATAAAAAGTTAAAATGTTTAAATATACTGCAAACAATAACAATATAAATAGACCATTGAGCACTTTCGTCACTACAATGGCGTAGACGGTCTACGTTATTGCTACTATACATTGCTACGAGCTACGTACGTAGATGTAATTGCTACGATTTATGTATCCTTATACCTTACTCGTGATCCCTTGCGGCGAGCTTACGTCACTAGGATATTCATGAGAACATAAATAATGTGTTTGTACTGTATAATATGTAAAAGTGTTTATAAAAATAACAACAGATAGGTATATAGGACAAAAAATAACAATTAACTTTTGTAAATCAATAACCTGGTTAATTCCAACTACCGAAGCTTATAACATAAAAAAAAACAAAGTTTTAATTTCCTGTAATACTGACTAATACTATTGTATTGTTGTATGATAGTTAAGAAATATAGAATAGTGCCTATTTGGGTTAGTGTGTATTTGAAGTATTGGGATCCTCTTGTTGTTGACATCTCTACCAACGTTTAGAAAAGAGGTCATAAAGAAGACCAGCCTACTTCGTCCGCGCCTTATTTATGAAATAATAAACTTAAACTACGTTATTTATATGAGGTTTTCATTTATACACCTTAACCCCCATCAAACCAGATGCATATATGAGGTAACCTCCATAAGTAAAATTTTAAATAGAATATTTTTGTTAGGTATTAGTCTTGTCAAGAAATAAACACTGTTGCGATGTATATGGAGTAGCGCGCCATCTAGTGATAAGCAAAATGTATTAGCTTCAGTCGATTCTTTGTAATACTACGTCTTTGATACAGTCCTTATGTGTGATATTATAAGTTATAGTATATCTATGATATTTCCTAAGATATTCATTTCAATTAAAATTAAAATATTGCAAAAATAAAATTTTGGTCTAAATTAAGATGAATAATATACGTATTTATTAAGACAACGAGGTTACCCATTACAAACAAAATAACCTGCCACCGTGTTCTAGGGAAATTGTCAGTCTTTCAACGCGACGCGCTAAATTTAAACCATTTACGAGTATATCTTTAAAACTATTCGTTTAAATCATATAATGTAATCAACAGTTTTAATCTACATTACATAAACAAGGTATCTAACACACTCATTTGAATAAGGATTGTTAATAAATCGGAGAAAACAGCTTTGCAAATCGCGTAATATTTTTAATTAATAATTGAAATATAAGTATAGTTATTGTAAGTTTACCTTATTTTGTCGAGCAACTTTAACTATATCACGGACGCTAAGCAGGAAGAATTTCGTTCAATGACCGGTCACTATTTGTCTCTGTTGCACGCGCATAATTATTTGCCGTTAGACATACGCAATGCATTAAGGTCGAAAATTCTATTTCAGTAAAAATATTATTTGTCACTTCACATTTCATCTCTTTGCGAAAAGTTATCTTTGCTTTTCTAATGACGAACATGTGTCAGTGTCAATCAAGAAAATTGAAAATAATTTTCAAATACATTATTAATTTGAAAAATAAAATGCTTGCCGCTAACCGTGATCTATTAAGAGCACAAATAGTGGAGCTACACCAGGAAGGAATAGGGATTCATGAGATAACACGCCGGTTAAATGTGAGCAGAGACACAGTTCGCCGTTGGGTATGTCGATATAATGCTGAAGGAAACCTTATTGATCTACGGCAAAATAACCATCGCCCGCTTGCAATAACTGAAGACTAACGCCGGTCAATGCAAAGGCAATACATTCTGGATGGCTTTACGTTTACGTCAACGGGACGATTTGCGGATATGTTTGACGTTCACCCTAGAACAATTAGGAATTGCCTACATGCTATGAATTTACATCACAGGCGGCCTGCGAAAAAAATTGCCTTGACCGAGAATCATAAATTAGCCCGACGTCATTTCGCCCGCCAGTATTTAAATTTTGACTGGACGACTACAGCTTTTATTGACGAAAAGACATTTTCAAGTTCTCAAACTGGAAGATTACACTTGTAGCGGTTTGATCGAACCCGGTACACAGAAAACCACGTCGTGGCTAATCATGCATCTGGACGAATTACTGTAAACATTTCGGGTTGGATTTCTTCAGCTGGTGTTGGAGAACTCGTGCATTTGCCACTCAGGACTAAAAATCCTAAGCGCGGCGTGTTTGTGTGTAAGTGAAACAACTTGCTCGCAGCAGTCGCAGAGAGCACAAACAATTTTACGCGTAGAAACCTCGAATACTTTAAATTAGGGCTTTCTATCTGCTAATAATATTAGTCTTCTCGAGTTCGATAATTCTCGAGCAGAAACCCTAGTGGCGTGTCAAGCGTATTTAGCTGTGTAAGCGAAATCTAATCTATATCGTGAACCGCCATAATATTACTTAGTCTATGTTTCTTCCATATAAATACACTAAGGTAAGTAAGGTAAGGTGGTAGACCAAAGATTAAACATTACAAAAAAAAAACAAAGTTAACCTCTTTATAATATTAGTGAAGATAAGATGAAGTTGGCACCCGTCTTCGGGAAAGGTTACTGATTAATAACTCGTCAATACAGCCCTATATGAATTACTGCTCTAACTTAGGGACGGGTGCACTTGGAGACCTACTTAGTCCCTTTCTTTGATTTGGTTAAACGATGAGCTGTGGAATCTTGGGTGGAATCTTAACAACTCAGACACACAGAGTCCAAACGAACAGGTGGTATTAAAACCTTAAGTCTGAGAATAGACCTTGTCTCCCCGTGTGTGTACTACCGTCCTACTGTTGGTAATGTATAGCTGTTCTACCGCTCAAGATCAAGTGGACCGCCTGCTTTTTGCCACTTTACTTAATTAAAAACCAATCATTAGTCCTTATGATACGTTCAAAACGATTGTTTTTAATAAAAATATATGGTACTACAATTTATTTCTTAACACATTTGCTCAAAAAATGCATTTACGAAGCTTGTATACATTGTTCGAAAATCGGCACTCTCACATAATTACCTGTTTTACCGCACACTCCGTTGTATGGCGCCGTGCGTATCCTGTACGGGTTTTTTTTAATTTTGATCGAACCTCCTTGGAAGCGCTTTTGATCTACACGTTTGATTAACTTTAATACTAACAGAAAAATAAACAATAGATGTAGTTCTTTACGCCTCATTCTCCCGTTCCACATAATACATGTGAAATTAAAAATGTCAGTCAGTCAGTTATGCTTCGAATGTAGCAAATTTTACAAAATTTCAATTATTGTACCAATTTTACTGAATTTCCAAAAGTAAAAACCTTACCGTATAATTTCTTATTTGCTTTTTAAAACAGTCTAATGAAAAAGTTTATTTAATTACCTATAAATTATACTGTTTTCTCGCAAATGTGTTGAAAAACGTTGTATGACATTCGTGTGGAATTGGTATTTACCAACTAGTGACTATGGTTAGCCCTCGAATTCATCTCGGGCTTACATTCGTCTACTCGTTTGCAATAACCAACTTACCGCACTAATGTCATAAATTACTATTAACAAAAGATATGAATATCTCATATTTAAAATGT
The DNA here is from genome assembly GCA_946406115.1 of Apoda limacodes. NCBI lineage: Eukaryota > Metazoa > Arthropoda > Insecta > Lepidoptera > Limacodidae > Apoda > Apoda limacodes. Next base: position 8,814,262 of record OX291546.1, read on the forward strand.
ATACCTACTGACTCGTAATATATGTTAGTGTTTAGTTCATATATTATAAAACCGGTTATGCTGAATGAAACCGAAAATAAAAACCAATTTTAATTTACAACGGTTTTGCATTCTCTACTACAGGTTGGACTACTACCATAGGCAGTATATTTGAAACTAGCGTTTGCCCGTGGCTCCACCCGCGCTAATTTATTTTATCGGCTTGGCATCCCTACAGAAACTCCTTACTATTTTATAGTAACGAAGTTTTCTATAGCAAGCCATTGTTTGTGTACGGGGAATTAATAATTGTTGAAAAGTTGTTTGTCCGTCTGTCTTTTCAATTTGTTGTGACGTGGATGACCAAATAAACAAAGTCACTTTCCAATTTAGTATAGATCTTAATTGCATACTAAAAATAAATTAATACTAAATGTTACATTCTATTGTAAAGCATACACCAAGGCGACCTTATCGCTTTATAGCGATCTCTGCCAGGCGACTTTTAAGTAGAGAAAACATTAATTTCTAAAAACAGAATAAGGTAGGTGATGCAATATAAAATTTAGAATAAATAGATAAATACACACATTACACATACATACATACATATAAATATAATATATAAATAGATACTCAAATATACATAGAAATACATATATATTATATTATAACCTAGATACATGTCTATTGTCTACATATATTACATAGGTAATAGCAAAAAAATAGCTAGTAGGTATACACATATATTTCGGTGTAGGATAGAATTGACTTCTTATTTGTTTTTGAAAAATATATGAAGATTGATCCTTCTTAATGGACAAAGGCTGAGCATTCCAAAGTTTAGTGCGCTGGTACTTTTAAAAAGAAATAGAATATGAATATTCCGGTGAATACGAATTGGCGGCCACTTGAGTTGTCGAAAACTAGAAACATGATCATATTTACGATGTCCAAATATAAAACGGTTACATAAATTCTGGAGACGCTAAAGTTTATTTAGTTGGTCCTCCGTGAGAAAATAGCTGGCGTCAGCATAGTCAAGAATAGGATGAAGCAATGATTGTGCCAGCGCAATTTTAGTAGATATTTGAAGAAAACTAACTAATCGCCTTAGCGAACTAACCGAAGCGTCTAGTTTTCGACTCTTGTAGAGAGAACCCAAGAAAAAGTTAACGGTCAATAATGATTCGAATATTTTGTACATTTTCGCTGTAAGAGATAAGTACACTATCTAGTACAATTGGAGGTAGTTTTGTGTTTTATGAAATTAACTTTACCGTGTGATTTATTCCATTCTGTGACATTAACTAAGTTAGCATTCATATTATCGATAGCTGTATGAAGATCGTGTAGCGATGTTTGGGTGTAAATTTAAAGATCGTTTGCATATATGTGGTAGGGAGAGAAAATACTTTGAGGAATTGCATTAGATGGATCCCACTGTAGACGATAGGGTGGTGCTGGCCGCTGCATTATGATAAGGTTATATATAATAATACAAAAAGTCAACGTTGTGTCACTTTTCGTAGCTTTATGACATTCATTAGATTTAAAGATGTCTTTTCTATATTGTAAATAAGTTTAAAATTTCAATATATAAGTTACAAGCTTCTACCAGCGGCTTCGCCCGCCCTAAATTTCATTATCGGCGTAGGTTCTTACGGCAACTCCTCAATTATAGAAAAAAAACAAACAATCAAATATTTCCTCTTAAATGGCATAATATATTCGTATCTGTGAAGCCATGGAAATACACATACAAAATTTCAACCCAATCGGTCAAGCCGTTTAATAGTTGACATACCAACAGCAGCGCCACCTACCGAAATTTTTAAATCATCCAGAAAACCATCGAAATACCCATTTAAAATTTCAAACCAATCAGTTCAGCCGTTTAGAAGTTATGTGAAAGAGGAAGTAATTACGTAATTAAGTAATTAGGAATGTACGGAAGGATAATTCTTACTACCCGTTGTCCTATTACCCGTTTTCCCGTAGGAATGAAACATTTTCAGGCGGTAAAAGTAGCCTATGTTCACCAGGGATAATGTGGGCTTCTAATGGTAAAAGATTTTTTTAAATTGGTCCAGTAGTTTCGGAGCCTATTCAATACAAACAAACAAACAAACAAACAATCAAATCTTTAGAATTAAGAAACTTTAAAAATTAGAAAATGCAAGTGCCTTTTTCCTTTAACAACAAATTCAATAAATAATTTAAAAAGCTGCTGGATATTTAATAAATAAACTAAAACAAAATTAATACGTGGCAGCACGCAAACGTTACGTGGTAGCAAGCAAACTTACCTACCTATTCTTAGAACACTTCCGTATGTAATGGATGGGAACAACAATTCGGTGAATAAAAATAAATAAATTTGATAAAATTAAATAGATATTAAAAAACAAAAAAATGAAAAGCAAAAAACAAGTCCTGAAATCATGAATTTGGTTTAGCATACCTAGTATAAGAGCCAAATGTAACTTAGGTTAAATAACACGGGATTACGTAGTATAAGTGCCAAACGTGGTTTAGCTTAAATAAAAGTAGATTACCAAGTATCTGTAAGTAAGGTGACTAAAAATAACGGTGTTATTATGGTAGCGGTCCGTTACCACGACCATAAGAAGCCACGGCCTTAGTTAGATTCAGTTGGTTTTTACCGTATTAAATCAAGTGGACCGGTTGTCAAAATTTGACATTGGCTTTGACCTGCGGTTGTTTGTGGTGAGTTGGTTTAAGTTGAATTATTTTAGATTGCGGTTCATCAACCGTGGTTTTGATGTCATTTGGTCATCTGTGGTCTAATATGGTCATTGTTCATCGTACCGGGACCGCACTCTATGTGGCTCTATTTTTTGGGGGTGCTCCATATTTTACTGAACTGAAACTCAAAAATTTTTTTTTCCTCAAACCCATACGTGTGGTGTCTCTATGATATTGAGGTTTCTTATATCATTTTTTTCTAAACTGAATAGTTTGCACGAGAGACACTTCCAAAGTGGTAAAATGTGTGTCCCTCCCTGTAACTTCTAAAATAAGAGAATGATAAAACTAAAAAAAAGTAGTTTGTTTTGATACGTCATAAATCGTAAACCGCAATTTACCTTTCATTCAATCAACTCAAATATAAAAACAAAAAAAAAAAAAATTAGTTTGTGTTTGTAAAGTAGGTAAATGATGGTAGATATGGAACCCTCGGTGCGTGAGTCCAACTCGCACTTGGCCCGTTTTTTAATATTGTCGTTTGTTTTACTAGCCCTTATAATACAGGAATACCTAATAGTTATGAGAGCCAGAGAGAGGTGTCTTGTTAGCGTGCTTTTTCTAAAGCACGTTCAGAGAGTTCTTCACAGAGTCAGAACCTTATATTGGCCAAAAATTTTGGCCGAAAATTTGCCTTTGTCTGATCTTTTTCCCGTCATTGATTTTAAATTATGGAAGTCATATACACAAAAATGTAGTTATGCTACAAACTCTTTATTATCAAAAACATTTGGTATTTCGGTATCCGTATTCTAGCATGGGTCAAATTTGTAATTTAGTTGTGAACTTATTTGACGTAGTATCCGTTGTAAGCGTAAGGCAGGGCAGCGTAGGGAGCGGAGTAAGCGACGGGAGCGTAGCCGGAGTAACCGACAGCGGCCGGGACTCCCGACACGTAGGAGACCACTTGCGGGTCGGCCTTGGGGCTAGCGAAGGCCATCGCCACCAACGCGAATAGGGCAAACTGTAACAATAGAAAAAAAAAGATTTTCATTTCATCCAGATCTCTGCAATGTTATTCTTTTATGTCAGTGTTTAACTTCTTCTCTTCCATGCCAATCCCATTAAATAAATTATCCGATAACAAAAATGTACTTATCTATGAAAGAATTTAGATGGTTAAATAGAACGTACACGTCATTTTGAGAATAAAGATTTGCACATCTCGGTTTTGTTTTTTGTGTCTATCTTTTTTCTAACGTAAAGCCATAATAATAAGCAAAATTGTTTTAAAAAAATATAATCAATAAAACACCAAGGGACGTAAATGAACTTTCGTTTTGGTCCTTCAAGCCAGATTAGGCATCCTTGAAGCTGAGCATCAACTAAATGAAAAAGCAGTCTTGTTCTTGTTCTTGGTTCTGCGTCTTGGATAACGCAATATTAATGTCGTCCAAAGTGGTATTATATAGATCTTAACCACTTCTATATACTATAACAGTTTGGATAAGTAAAAGTACATAAAAACGCGTTGCTCTTTGCGCACACGGTACTTAAAGCATAAAGTTAATCGAAACGGAACAAGAAACAATATGTCTAGCTAGACCTGTTTTGTATTGGTCAGTCGGTATTGATAGCCAACTTATTAAGCATACATAGCATTTCAAATAAATAAAACGAACGCACACTTATAAGTAATCATATATAATTGTGTTCCAAAAGCAGAATATCTATATAACAATTATATTAAACACTACAAAGTGAAAAAAAACCGGCCTGATTCCGTAAGATAAGAACTATTGAGGACATCTGAAAATTTAGTGAACCGATTTTGTACAAAGTATTTATGTATCTCTGTTTGTCTGAGATTCTTGGGAATTTTTAGACTCACAGTTAAAAAACTCGTGGAGGCAAACAACTGTCAACATTATAACTCGCAAAGTAAGGACATTAAGTTTTAAAAGCAACTTTAATACATTTTTGTTGAGTATTAACAAATATTTAATTAATACATCGGGAAATTTTCGAAATATTAAATTTATTATACAGGCGATTAGTATCTATAACATGTTTCAAACGATATCAAAAACCAATAATCTAGAAATGATTACGACAGATAAAAATAAGTACTTACCACTCTGAAGAACATTTTGTAATATTGTTATGCTGAGACTGCACAAGTTATAATTTATCAAACAAAAGTTTCGGCTTATATAGGTCCAGTACGGTATCCATCACGCCCTCGCCGCTTGTCTTATCGTCACAAAAAAATATCCTTGATCTTCAAATCGAAGTGTGATATATTTAATAAGCTTATTAGACACTGTGACTGATCTGGGAGACGTAAGCCTACTTCCGCGTTTTTGTTGTCAACAGACCTTTAATGTGTTGAACAATTTGATTATCATTTGTATAACAACTGCGGCTTAGAAGGATAATCTGTACGAGAAAGCTTATTCGAAAAAATATTATTAAAATATAATACTATTTCATCATAATTAAAAACAGGACAATTGAGAGTCTGACTCGCGCAGAAATTGAACAAACAAACTTAACTTTGTAACTGAAAAAAACCACTATTCGATATACATACTTACTAAAACCGCAAATGTAAGTTTATAATCACAAAGAATAATAACCTTTTCTGTGTTATATCTACAAATTAACGATTTTCGGGTTTTTATTGTGCTGTCTGACCTTGCTTGCCAAATTTCATGATTCTAGGTCAACGAGAAGGACCCTATAGGTCAGAATTTTTTTGCTTAGTAAAAATATGATTCTTTTTACAGCTTCAGAGGACTATAGACTTAATACTTAATACTTTGATAATTATTTCAACTTGATACCTCTACACCGACTTGTTTCTGGACTGCGTTCAAAATTTAAAATTTGTGTTACAGACATATTTGATCGATAACTGGTGTTAGAACCGACATTTCATACAAACAATCCTCACTTTGACAGTTGTGACGACAAAACAGTATGAACCATCGATTATAGTTTTTTTTATATCGATAATCGATGGTTCATACTGTACAGGCAGACGGACAACCAAGTGTTCCTTTATTTTCCTTTTGAGGTACAGTACCGTAAAAATTGTTTGTGTTCAAGTCGAGCTTATGGAAACAAACTTTGGCTTGCTTGCATAAAAAAATCCTAGAAACCGGTTGCAGCACTACCAGGTCCAATTTCAAATCTAAACCATCCAGAGACTCTCACAAACACAACACATACAGAAGAATAAATATATTAGGTAAAAGGGGCAACGTTTTTGTTACAATCTGGTTTATGGTTTAGGTATGTTTTTTTATCGAATAATTTCGTTTTAGTTCTTATTTTTATAAGAATTTTAGTACATTTCACATAATGTTGAGACAAAAAGGCTCGAAATGGGGTTTTCATAAAAAATCAGGGGCAAAGTTTTTAAAGTATTTATTATTACTCAAATGTCACACAGTCAACAAAATTGGAAACACTCTTTGTTTTTGTTCTACGAATATTAACTAACTGTAGGTTTATTCGCTAATCGCTTAATTTACGTTTTAAGAACGTCCTTATATTTCCTGAACAACCTTAACGGAATAAATCTTCTGTACGCAACATGGCGTTTTCACGTCAAAAAGTCAGTCTACTCAGGATCAGCAATATTGAAAACATAATTAAACTTAATTAATACCCACATAATACCTGCTAATACGGAACATACGGCCGAAATACGGCCATTTTTGTCGCATATTTTCGTTTGTTATCCGTGGTATCCCCCCGTCGTAACGCCAGTGGTACCACGGCTACTTTTTCCTAAACGTGGTACCCCAGTCTATCACCAATGACAGTGAGGGTCTTAAAAAAAGGAAGTTCTCAGTTTGACCCGTATGTTTGTATTTTTTCCGAAAATAATAAAAACTACTTACGATAAAAAAGGTAATTGTTATAAAATTGTATTTATCAAGTCAATAAGCGTAATTATAACTTCTGCGCTTAGGTACTTCTTAGTATTAAACCATACCTTCCCTGCATTTCTTGAATAAATAACAGTGACCAGTTCGGCTACTACTCGTCAGCAATGGAAATTTCTACAGGCACTGCAGGAGCTGAAAAAATGCAGGGAAGAGTGAGAGGTTAATTACTTGTAGAAAGAGAGGAAAGTGAACAAGAAATGTTATCAGTACTAGATAAAAATAAACAATTAAAATCAAATATGTCAAAACTGAAGCAAGACAATGAAAATTTAATTGCTGAACGAGATGAGCTCATACAAACTATCAATAGTTTTGATCAATGTTGCATTGAGCATAAGCAGGCTCCGTTTTTAGCTTTGTGATGCACATTGTCACAAATTATCTTGTCTTAAGTTAGCTAAGCTTGACCTCACAATTGCGCAAAACCGGAGTTTGTTCGACGAATTGGTCTGTACCACTCCTGGCTTAGTATCTGCTGAATCCTGCAATTGCACCACTGTTGAAATTGATAACACAAATAAAAATAAATACTTTGTCTCAAACATTAGAATGTAGTAAAGAAAATTATGAGGCTGACACTGAGACTTGAGGCAGTGGCCTTTTCTTTGCAAGCCTCCCTAAATTAAATAACTATAAAATATTGTTCAGCCCAAAACGAACTGCAGTAACACTCGCTCTATGGGTGAACTGCTTGACCTTTGTAAATATAATGCTGAACGGTTTGAATCACCAACCAACCACCAACAGACCTGTGAATGTCAACGATTGTCAAGTATGACTCGGCATAGTTTTGAACCCCTTTGCTTTGTTTAGGGGTGTCAGTACTGATATTTCTCAGAAAAACAGTAACACGCAGTAGTACAAAACTTAAGTGTAAATTAAAATTGTAACGTTGTTACGTTCAGCGAGATTGGAAAGGATATGGGTTATTTACTAAAAACAAACTTGCATTAGCCTATTTATTAATCACTATCAATATAACAAATAATAAACTTTCTGAAAACAGCAAAAGTTATATTTATAGGACAAAGTGGAAATATGAACAAAAATCAATTAGCCAAAAATATCAAAAATCTGAGTTTATTTAATGTTAAACAAATTATTGTGTTCACTTTTCCTTATAGTAAGCACTTGCATTACAATGATAATCTCTGGACATATAAAGTAAACTTGTCAATGCAATAATGTCACAAGAATATAAAATTTTCATATGATTGACATTAATAACTATATATTTATTACAACTATTATGTAAGCAAACTTAAAAACGTGATCTCAAAATGGTATAACAGACAGATAGTACTTTCACTGTCTTTACGTACTATATAAATACGTATTATATAAATAACTTATCCGAGAACCGACTATACCGAATATATCGACTTTCGAAAATGTTCCAAGAAATTCTTATCAAATTGCCTCTTTTGGGCAAGATAGTATTAAGACGATTTTTAGTTAATTGTTAAACGGATGGATGGCTCAAATCTTGTTTCTAAATATAATTCACCTAAATGTTCTGCCAAAAATGTTAACAAAAAACATGAAAAAGGTCTAAGCATACTTCATCAAAATATACAAGGTATGCTAGGGAAAGAATTAGAAATAGAGTTATTCATAAACAGCTGTGACATAGATATTCTTTGCATCTCTGAGCTCCTTACTGGACCTTCTACTGACAACACGTCCGGACGGATATTCCGTCTCAGAAAATGCGTCTCTTGGCTCCTCGGACCACTGTCTCCTTCGGAATCAAATGTCATAACACACACACGATAGGCCCAGATCTTCTATTTGGCGTCGTGTGTGCCATTATAACTCGGCAGATTGGGATGGAATTGCGTGAATTTTATGCGTCATACCCGTGGAAGCAGCTCTGCTTTAGCTCAGAAGATCCTGACGACTGCGTAGCCGCAGTCACTGAGACAATCCTTGCGGATATGGAATGTTTTGTTCGTAACCCGCAAGTAGCTGCTGGTGTTAAAAAATTACCGTGATTTAGTTGGCATTGCAGAAAAGCTAAAATAATAAGGATCAGAATATTTCTGAATTAAAACGCAAATTAAATACTGCTTCGAGGTTCAGTAAGAAAGCAACTGGCAGAGCTAATTTTTCAATACATCGGCAAAATGGGTAGGCAACTAGCAAGCTATCCAAAGTGAGTCGTGCAGCAATGGTTCTAAAACATGTGCTGAGTTGTGTCTTGTATTCACGCGCCTCTTCGCACTTTCCTACCACACTTAACAATTTCCGTCTTCATGGAGGACTGCGAATGTGCACCTGGTGCCCAAAAAGGGCTTTAGATCGGATCCATCGAATTACAGGCCATTCGCTATAACCTCTCCCCTCTCCAAGGTCAAACCAAACTCTAAGGTTGATCAACACACAGCTTCAAGATACCTATAAAAACACTTACCGTCAATATGGTTTTCGCCACAGTCACTCGACAGTCGCTGGTTTAAATTATGGTTGAACCGTCTTTTCAGGGGTTTCCTTGGATGCCGAATACATTGCAATGCTCAAAATTTACCAACCGTAAGCCTGCACTTCTAAGACAGTCGCCGAAACTTTGTTGTGTTGCTCCATGCGTCTTGTTGTCCTTGGGATTTAAAATCCGTATAGTTTTTAGTGGTTAATGTGTACAAAAACTATTGTTTGTGGGTGTTATGTATTTTTAAGTAATATTTTTTACCATTGCCACTCCAAAATCTACATTTTCTTCGACCTTAGCGTTGTAAACCGCAATGAGAAAATTTGATGCTCTATCATTTCACTGGAGAGGGGAAATCACTCAATAAACTTTCGCTATGTATGGACAAGGCGTATCCAAAAGTGGTTGGGAAGATAAACCAGGTCGAAGAAACAGGAATAATTCCGACGAGGATGCACTTCTCAAGGTTATGCAGTCGTTTAACTTGATAGACTTTACAGTTCCCAACTCAAGTGTGTGCAATATTGCCACAAAAGACTGTGTTACGGCCAACCCTATCACCGGAGGAGGCAGGACGCGAAGGGCGAAGAACCGGTCCGGCGGCGAAACTCTCCGAGTTGAAGCGTGATGCATCGACAATGCACAGCTATCCGCGCTAGACTAATCATACCGAATCTCCGATTTTCCATAAACCTATGTACATACATAATATATAAAAAAATACTTAAAACTATTAAGTAACGCTCGTTAAGCTTGATATTTCCAGAAATAGCGTTGAATTTTAAACATATCGAAATTCAACCACAATATAAAAATACAACGTTTATCATCATTCAACATCTTTTATTTATGGAGCAAGTGGCTTCATAAAGTGACGACCGCAAGACAGCACCAGGGCTCGAGCATATCACGCAAAAACAGCATGTAGTTAGCGTGCACAGCATCGGACAGCAAGGCCGTGCGTAAGGACAGCGCGCGACAGAACGTGGCAACATGGCAGTGAGGCAGGACTCCAGGGCTTCTAATCGGACCTTTTCGTCACCAACACTATTGGGAGGCCAAACCCGAAGGAAGTAATCTTTTTCCCCTTACTCAGCCCTTTCTTATCTAAGTACCTAAATCTGTGAATTAGTAGTTGACTGTTTTTAGCGTGAGGTGTTTTCGTAATAATTGATTACACCAGTTATAAATTTTTGCAAAGTTACTTAGAAGTGGTACCTTAGAAAGTGATGAAATATTATATTAACAATTTATTCTAGTGCACGTCAACGAGATTGCAAACAAATTGCTACGTAACCGTGAGTACAGCGCTTGCTTACAGCAAAAACCAGCTTCCCTTCTCATTCCATTTGGTAGGTGCACAGTCAATCATTTCTTTGGACCAATCTTCGGTCATACATAATATATAAAAAAAACTTAAAACTATTAAGTAACGCTCGTTAAGCAAATTCTAATGAAAGAAAATCAAAAAAAAATGACAGCTTATATTATGGAGAGATAATAATAGCCTTCCTATAAAAACTTACCAATTAAATACAGTTACTTACGGTACAGCTTCAGCCCCGTTCCTTAGTACCCGATGTCTCTTACAGTTGTCAAAAGAATGTCCCAATAAAGTTGTTTCTAATATTATAAAACATGATTTTTATATGGATGATCTTTTAACAGGTTGTGATAATTTAGCTGATTTAAACCACATCTATACCTCAGTAACAAAGCAATTACATTCAGCAGGAATTGTTTAAGGAAGTACCGTACTAATGCTTCAAATTTGGTGGAATCTGATCAATCGCTGTCGCCAAAAAGTATAGAGTTAAGTGCGGAAGCAAATGTTCTTGGTCTTATTTGGCATCCTTCTGATGATATATTTAAATATTCTATTAATATCGAAATTGGGGAAATAGACACAAAACGTACAATTTTATCAAGGTCTACTAGATTATTTGATTCTTTAGGTTTATTAAGTCTTTGTTCTATAATACCAAAAACAATTTTACAAAAGCTTTGGGTTTCGGGGTTAACATGGGATGAACCTGTACCTTCAGATATAAAAAATGAATGGATAAAATTTGTAAACGGCATGAAAAAATTAGATAATTTCTCAATTCCAAGATTTGCTCTAAATGAAGAGCCAATTCATATAGAGTTACATTCTTTCTCGGACGCTTCGCAGGAAGCTTATGCTGCTTGTGTATATGTTCGGTCAACAGACAGGTCTGGACAAGTGACAATTAAGCTTTTATATGCAAAAACTAAAGTTTCGCCACTGAAACCATTGACGATACCAAGGCTAGAACTTTGCGGTGCTCTCCGCACGGTTGACAGGAAAAATTAATTCGTTACTGCGTTGTCAAATTAACAATGTTTTTCAATGGACCGATTCTACGGTAGTATTAGGATGGATATCAACTCCTCCAAAAGTCTTTTGTTGCTAATAGAGTAGCGTAAATTCAGGAGTTAGTACCTGAAAGCACTTGGAGACATGTTCCAGGGCTTTAGAACCTGGCAGATATGGCATCCAGATGTAATGTGTGTGGGGTGTTAATCCGCAAAATGTGGAGTCGGCATTGATGTGGTGGCAGGGTCCTTCCTTTTTGGCTAAAGACGTGTTCATGTGGCCCACATCGCAAAAAAAGTTAAGTAATTGACTTATCTGAAATAAAAACAAAGTTAAATCAATAAAATTTATTAAACAATGAAAATTAAAACACATGTTAATTTCTCAAATAATTTAAATTTCATTGACTTCACTAAATATTCTAAACTTAAAAAATTCAAAGAATTGTTGCGTATATTAAAAGATTTGTATATAATATAAAAAAATCCAAAGTCCAAACTTACCAGTGCTTCAAGTGTAGATGAGCTTCAATCTTCCTTAGATTATTTACTAAAACAATCACAGCACGAATCGTTTCACAATGACATACAACAATTAAAAAAGGACAAAGGTCTTCACAGTAAATCGTCTTTAATCTCTTTAAACCCGTTTATTGATAAACAGGGAATATTACGTGTTGGTGGTCGTATCCAACAATCCCCTGAAAGCTATGAGAAAAAGCATCGTGCTTTATTACACCCAAGTCATGCTTTCGCAAAGTTATTATTCTTTGATGAACATATCAAACTTTTGCATTGTGGTCCTCAATCTCTACTTCATTCTATTCGGCAACGATTTTGGCCTATCAGGGGCTGAGTACTAGCGAGAAGTACTGTAAATGGTTGTATAAAATGTAGGCGTATAACAACGAAACCTATCAACCCAATAATGGGCACTTTGCCTATCCAAAGAGTAACGCCAAACTTCCCCTTTATTACTAGTGGGACCGATTTTGCGGGACCATTTTATATCACTGATCGTAAGGGTCGGGGATGTAAAATTAGTAAATGCTATTTATGCTTGTTCGTCTGTTTCGTTACAAAATCTCTACATCTAGAATCTGATTTAACAACAGAAAGTTTATCTCTCGCCGAGGAAAACCTTATGAGATTTTTTGTGATAATGGAAGTAATTTTGTCGGTGCAAATAACGAAATAGGCAAGTTTTTAAAAGAAAATGACCAAAATATTTGTTTTGCCTCTAATAAAGGTATCAAATTTACATTTTCACCTGCTTATTCACCTCACTTTGGTGGTCTGTGCGAATCTGGAGTTAAAAGCGCAAAGTATCACTTAAAACGTATTTTAGGAACTACTCACCTGGCTTTCGAAGAATTGTCAACTCTATTTTCACAGATTGAATCTATCCTGAATTCCCGTCCCTTAACTCCTCTTTCCTTCGACCCACATCACTACGATGTAATAACTCCTGGACACTTCCTGATTGGACGGCTTTTGACGACAATACCTTCTCCGCCGTTACTAGAAGAGAAACCTACTCGGTTGGACAGATATCAATGTCTAGAACAATATCGACAACACTTCTGGAGACGTTGGAGCAAAGAATACCTTTGTGAGCTATAGCAACGGAAAAAGTGGCAATCCAGCCAAGGTCAACTCAATGTCAACGACATGGTCATATTAAAGGAAGATCATCTGCCACCACTTCAATGGCGCATTGGACATATTCATCACCTATATCCAGGACCTGATGGAATATCCAGGGTAGCCGATATACGCACAGCAAAGGGCATTTTTCGTAGAGCCCTTAACAAGGTTTGTCCTCTACTGTCAGCAGAAGAATCCCCCTCTCTAAACTCTATTTAATACTTTCAAATGTGAGCACTTCCTGTTCTTCTTCCAACATCTGTCAATTGAGAAACATCCTTTTCATCTGAATTTTTCTTTATTCTCTTACACTTCTTGCCTACTTCTTGCTGAGGAAATGATTCTGAAATTCTAAGGCATTTGAGAGGGGGGAATATGAGGGTTTAAATCATATTTTTTTAAGCCAACGTACAAAGGAGATATAAGGAAAACAGAGTTTTGGCGGCCATCTTGGATTTCGGTCTAACGGTCAGCTTTGGCAACAGGCAGAATCGTATTCAGAGGGGTCGAAATACTCTAAAAATGTTGTTTCCCCAACTGTAACATGATTTGCTTCTTGCATTTTCTTTTTTCGAAAACGGTCCTAGTCTATAATAACAATCAACAATTACACATATAGATAATGAAAAGAATAAAAAAAATTAAAGTATATAAGGAATGTAAAATAATTGAGGTATTTTAGAAGAAATGGTCTAATCTATTATTCATCACATATCAATAAAACCATTTCTTCTAAAATACCTTCATCTTTATCATTATTTGCAGACTATGAGCTGGAGGTCCCGGCAGCTGGTGAGGTAGGTTTGTACCTTTCGGGTTCAAAATTTTAGATTTATCACAGTACTACCTATACAAATTTTTAACCACCCGTGTGTATGTACGATAAAAGTTGTCGTGTAAAATCAGGAAAGAGATCAGCGGCCGGCCAGCATTATAATTTCTTGTCAGTCTAAAATCCCCTAATTTTTGTTTAGGATGTAGACTGTTCGCCGATCGCAATTTTTAGTCGCTCGAACACCCTCCGAGATAGTCTAAATGGCGAAAAGTCGCCTAATCTGGCACCACTGAGGGCAGGGCGAAGTAATGCGGACGGTCTAGTGTTAGCTCATACAGTCTTTCAGGATAAACGAGTAAACAGAACGCTTTACATTAACCTTAACAAAGAAGGTTACGTATATTCCTTTAATTACTTTTATGTTGGCCGAGTTTCTTTATTTAAATTTTACAAACAAATCTGTATAAGGTAAGGAACGTTGATATCAGAAAATTGTATTTTAAATAAATCAATTACACAAATTTTTAACTAGTTCGACTTGCCAATGAAAAGACAGACAGACATCAAAATTCTCGGATTGATAACGCTTAAACCAAGTTTTTGCTACTCTTACTGACAATGCGTTAGGTCCATAAACGTCCCAAATTTTCTTCGCAGCTTGCGTTGCATTTTTTCCCTTTTTTGTAATTAAAATTTTAAATGTATCGAATTGCTTTATTAGATTCACTCATTTTCACAGAACGAAAAACAAATGAAAAATAGCGGGAAACAACAGTTTACTGATTTGTTATCAAAACCAGCCAGATACAAAAGTACAGCCAAAGAGATTTTTTTACAAGTTTATAATTACTATATGCGAAAAGACTTTTTCCCTACCTATTGGATTCATAGATAAATATCAATTTTCAAACTGTGAATTAGTAACCTATCGCTGACACCATAGGTATGTATGCAAGTTCAGTACTATATATATGTCGCAGCCATCTGGTTAAACTAGCCAGTTTATTGGACGCCTAGGCAGATCGTCTAGTATGGAAAAAAAGGAACAGAAATCGCACTGTCATGTATAACTGACTGACTGCAAAGTCATGTATATTTGGTTAGGTTCTGTTTCTCTTGTGTCAACGTAGATGCGAAGCGGGCGAAGCGTTCCAGTCAAGTTTCAAATAATAATCTGTTCAGTTATATGATAATTTATTTTTAACGATGTGCCTAGGCACCCAATTAACTGGATAATTTAACAAGATGGCTGCGACACATACATAAGCTGACACCATTTTATCAGAGATATTTTTATTTTTAATGTTTTTAAAATATTATATATCGTATCGAAAACGTACTGAGAATATTTTATTCCAAAAATATTGCGAATGATTTAGGTTATTCGTAACTCATTTATCATATCCGAATTAATATTCCCTCAAAGCATTTAAAATAATAAATTATAAATCTGTCCTATGACTGTGCAATGGCCTCATAAATTGACTACATTCTAAAAAAAGATAAAGCGACTGGATGGCGACTATTTTACCTAATGATGAAAGACCTTATGCTTTACTTATTGTTCTGAGCTGTAAACAGTCATTTCATCATCTCACAGTTCATCATTCTAATACTATTTTTAGGTTATGGTTTAAAACATTTATTTCTCATAATCGAATACACATAATTCAATTTACATTGAGATATATCTGTAGATGACATATAATTATACAAATAAAGACAGACGTTTTAAAAAAAAATTGTTGAAATAAGTAGGTTTATATAACCATAATAGATAATATGATTTTAATATAAGTGCATAATATTTAGTGTATTGAAAAGAGATAGCAATATCCATTTTTGCACGTGTTGAAGCAGTGCGCGCCACCAGCCGTGTTTATTTAGTATCCAGCTGGAAACAGGTGTCTTTTTTATTTCCTAAAATATTTTGTTCTTTTATATAAATCGTAAATATATTTAACATAAAAGAACAGAATATTATCAGGTAACATAATTAACAGGTAGGGAAAAAGTCTTTTAGCATATAGTAATTATAAACTTGTAAAAAAATCTCTTTGGCTGTACTTTTGTATCTGGCTGGTTTTGATCACAAATCAGTAAACTGTTGTTTCCTGCTATTTTTCATTTGTTTTTCTTTCTGTGAAAATGAGTGAACCTAATAAAGCAATTCGATACATTTAAAATTTTAAAGCCAAGAAAGGGAAAAAATGCAACGCAAGCTGCGAAGAAAATTTGGACCTAACGCATTGTCAGTAAGAGTAGCAAAAACTTGGTTTAAGCGTTTTCAATCCGAGAATTTTGATGTCAAAGATCTAAAAAAGTTCTTAAGCTCTTTAGTTTTCATATAAAATGCGAAGAAACTTTTTCCCCGACCTATTATTAATTTATTTATATTGTATATTATTATATATTATCGATATTTGATATCGATATTTCGAAAAAAAAAATATCGATGTATCAATAACTTTTCGACATCCCTAAAGTAAAATGAACGTCAATTTTTGAAAACATTTTATTTATTTGTAAGTAATTGTCTCTTTCTGCCCGAGAAATTACTAATTGATAAAAAGTTCATTGCTAGAGGTACTTAACTGCAATTCCAAAATGCCCAAGTGTAAAGACAAGAAAGCTAAACAAAAGGAACCAACATCAGGCGGCAAAATTACCAAAAATCAAAACACTTCAAAGAAAAAGAAACTGGGCAAAACTCCTACAGCTGCAATTGAGATGTCCAAACAACTTGCAAGAAAGGCAACTAGCAGTAGAATACGAACAACTCGCTCAAACTCAAAAATAAGTGAGCCTAGGATTTGCGGAAATGGTAAACCTATGCCTTCTTTAGCGGAACTAGAAAAGATGTTCGAAGATTCAGACGAAGATGACGAATCAGTACCTGCTGTCGTAACTAATAACATTTCCGAAAGATGTAAGACACCTGAGAATCTAGTTAAACCAGCGGAGAATATTCCAGTTTCTCCTAAGACACTTAAAAATATAACCACAAAAGTGATTGACTTTATATCAGCTATCACAGATACGTCGCTGTCCTTGGAAGATGAGCCTCAGCCTCCTGTCATTCCACAAAAAAAACCTAAAAAAAGTGGTATTCCATATATTGTAGGTTGTAAGGATCGCCCACAGGTAATAAAGAAACCCACCATAAGTTTCTGTAAAGGTGGGGATGATTATGGAATTGATTCTAACTCCACTAGTCAAGATGAAGACGATGGCCAGTGCCCTAAAAAACGTAGAAAAAGGTCAGAAAAAATTAACATATCAAAATCTATATTCAATGCCAAAAGTGATGAAATTACCACAAGGTTGAAAGAATTAGATCATGGGGAAGTTTTAAGTGATGGCAGTACTGACAGTAACAAAACTGTATCTTATGAATTCATGAATTCCTCTTTGGTGCCTGGAAACCAGTATCGTTCATTTTCACCTTTACCCAGTACATCCAAAGACAATGATACTTTCCTGCAAAATGTAAAGAGATTTAATGACAGTTTGCAGCTGGAGGAAGTGTCCAATGTCAGTCATCAAAGTGACTTAGAAATTATCGAAATACCATGTGAAACTATTATTATTGACGCTGATAAAAATCCTGATAACTATATTCTTCAAATCATAGAACTAGGTGTGCAAGAGCAGGGCAATGGTTGTCTTAAACCTGATAAAGTAGACTCACCCATTGACGTGGAAGACTACTATAGCTCTATTGATCTATATGCTGACAATGAACCTAAAGCATGTGATGTAGTTGATATTGATGAAGTTTTAGCAGAAAATAAAGCAATCATAGAAAAATACAATAATAAAAATAATATAAATACTGTGACTCAAGTTAAGCCAAATTTAGTTGATGAAAAAGAATCAGAATCTAAATCACTAATTAGTAATAGTAATGATGATTCATGTTGTAAGATGCACTCTGTCTTAGTAGATGAAAATATAGAAACGGATCATGCTTTAAATTCATCTGATATATACTCACCTTGCATTAACAAGAATAAAATTGGTGAAATAGTGTCTAACTTCTTTAAGAATCAAAAACTAGCTACTAAAAGACATAAAACCAGAGTAAAAGGGAGATTAAGTAGCAATGGAAAAACTGATTTAATTAATGAAATACCTTCTTCCTTGCATAAGAAAATACAATGTTGGGTGTCTGAAATAGATAAAGCCTCTCAACTTCACTGTGCTAAAGCAAAACCATCAAATCACAGTAAGCCAGTTACAAACAGTTCAGTTTATTTAGATCATTCATCTAAGTCAAGTGATGAAAGTGATCTTCCTGTTATTGATATTTCTTCCGACTACCTCCCACGAACACCAAGATCATTAAGCCAACCAGATTACCAAGTAATTTTACTTGATTCTGATCAGGAGCAACCAAAAACGGCACTAAACAGAGCTAATGATAATTCAGTTATTTTTGTTGACTCTTTCCCTGCTGAAACAAATAACCAAAGTGTTGCTATAAGAGTATTAAATGACTGTCCTATATTGGTAAGAGACAATGTTCAAATAACGAATGGAATTCAGACTCTATCAACAAATTATAGTAGTAATAATTCTACAGGTGTGAACCATGTTACACAGGGAAATTTTAATGTCATTAATAATGGTCATGTTGACAACTCTGCTGCAATGATCAGAAATTTTACTAGTCTAGATCATAACTACATGACCGTTAATAATAATCCTGTAAACAATGCAGCTGCAGTGATTAGGAATGCCAGTTTAGATCATAACTATTTGACAGTTACTCCTAACGTCCAGAGAAGTAAAAAACCTAGAAAGGGCACTAAAAATAAAGCCAATGCAGTAATGCCTTTAGAAAAACCAGTTGAAAATGAAACGCCAAGAAGTATCTCAGATTGTCCAATTTGTATGGAGAACATGTCTAATAAGGAAGTTGCCTCAACATTATGTGGTCATTTATTTTGTATGAAATGTATAAAAGCTGCTATAAAAGCCAGTGGAAAAAGGTGCCCAAATTGTAGAAAAATTCTTAAAGGAGTAGGCTATCATCAAATATTCTTGTGAAAGGGCTTATTTTCAAGTCTTATTTTGTTTTGTTTAAAAAATGTTGTTGAAATACTTTCTATTTACCAAAAATTACCTCAGTACAAAAATGATTTTAGTAAGACAAAAAATTATTTAGGTGATAAATTTTGATGCTATTGCAAAATTTGTGTTACCGTTTGTTGTCAATAGTGAGTGAAGTCAACTTAGACTTGTAGGTTTGAATGTTTATGTGAAAGTACATAATTCTAATATTCATAATCACAAAAAATTGGAAATGTGTTTCAAACTGTATACCATTTCTAAAAATAGCCTTACAATCTAATTTACGTACCTAAATATAGGCATGGCCTTGCACCATCTTGTTTTTGGATTGAGCGAGTTACGTATGGTGTGCAAAAAAAGTTGCAAAAATAAAAATAATTATTTTAAAACTTATTATTATTTTTTTGTTAAATTGAACAGATTGTTTGTTTCAAATTGTACTTAATATTCATGTAAATCTTTTTTCAATGCATTCCTCTTATGAATAAAAACCAGTTAAGCTATTTTTGTAAGATGTGGTTAAGTTAAGGCTGTAATGTATGTGAATTAGGTTATATGTTTAAACAGGTGATTAAATAGGCCCAATCTACGATTTTGGCATACACCACTACAATATTTGGATCGGAGGCTTCTACTAAATTCAGGTGGGCCATCATTGGTCCCTGTACTTTGGACCTTTACACCCAGCTTACC
This sequence comes from Apoda limacodes, assembly GCA_946406115.1. Lineage (NCBI taxonomy): Eukaryota > Metazoa > Arthropoda > Insecta > Lepidoptera > Limacodidae > Apoda > Apoda limacodes. The sequence goes on from OX291546.1 coordinate 8,833,865, forward strand.
TTAGCTATTCCCTGTTTTTTCTCACTTATCTTATTTTGTAAACTTCAAATCAAGCAGGCTATGATTAAGGCTCAAATTAAATAAAAATCGAAATTTTAAATCAGATACAACAGAGGGATTATGGATTAACTAAGCAAAACCTAGTTTTATATTTTTTCTAAGATAAAAATAGGTTTCTTAACACTATTGATTCAATAAGTTAAATTTTTTTTCTGATTAGTATGTATGTCTGTTTATTGTCAGGCTTGATAGAAGAGAGCTAAAGACGCATTTAAAGTTCAGCATTCAGTCTATTAGTAGTATTCTTTAGGTTTTTTAGGACAGGTTGATATAATGAAGGCAGAACCCTGGGATCAGCCCCAGGTTTCAGGCACTTTTCGAGTATGGCTGGTCTATAATATTCATTCTTAAAAAATGCATTCAACAAGTATGTCAGCATCATGATAATTTTTGACGTGAATTACTGGGATAAGATGTCCACTTGAAAACTGTTGTCATACCTACATACATTATTAAAAGACAAAAAAGAAAAACATTTGGTAGGTACTAATCCACAGCTGATGATGGTATTTAGGTACTGAATAAGAGGGTCAGATCAGCTGATCAGCAGTACTAACTTGACAAGTAAAAATTTCTTTAGTTGTGTTAAAACCATGTACATTGTATTTGTACGTAGTAACAAATTATATAAAATAAAATTATAACACCTAAGGGTGTAATTCCTATAATAATTCATAAATTAATAACAATATTTACGTTCATTCAAATAACGCATTGGAGTGGACGGCGCTTGGCGGTACGGGAGTCTGAACAAATCAGCTTACAATTTTTTCATATATCCGCAATAATTCTCATTTTATGGAACCCTTACTTAATTCGAGTACGACACGCAGTTTTTCAGTTTTTACTATATAAGTTTTATGTAAATTGCATTCAGTTGCATATATGAATTGATTGGCAGCATTTTAATGTACCAACCTAATTTCCCACCATACGCCCATACATATGGGTACATAAGTTGGCAACCTATGGAGGTTTACAAGTGGCCCTCCTGGAAGAGTAAGCTTAAGCAGATATAGTATTTCCAGTCTCAAAAAATCTGTGATTATATATTAATGTATGTTAGTTAAGAAAGTGAGATTATAATAAATGAAAATATAATTACGGAATACTGCTTTATTTTTGACGTAAACCTTTACAACTAATTCAACATCATTTTAAGTTATGCCCAAACTTGATGCTGCAGGATTTAGAAGAAATGTTAAACAGCCGTAACTGTTCTGCAAGACGAGTGAGTCACACAAGATTTTTATTTATATGTAAGCTTGTGGTCCGCTTTTGGACGCTTGCAACACCTGGAGCATCACTCGCACGTTGCCGAACCTTCGAGAATCTAATAACTTATTTCTTGAAGAACCCCTTATTGTAGTCCTTATGGAAAACCTTGGCAGGGAGTTCATTCCACAACCTAAGCGTTCGTGGGAGAAAGTTTTTACCAATGCAGAAGATATACGTATACAAGACGAAGGGCATATCTAATACACAAGTTGACTTCAAATAAGTGTACGTCGGTAACGTCGCTATCGAAGCTATTGTAGAACATGTCTACCTAGGCAAATTACTAGATACTTTACCTAGGTAGACATGTTCTACAATAGCTTGTACAAGTGTATAAAGTAGAATAACTCGCGCCATCGTCACAGTTAATAGTATATGGGCACACGTCTCACGTCTGCGGCATCGATATGAAAAAACGTCTGCGGCGGCGGCAGCACAGAGTAAATTGTTTTGGCGGCAGTCGTGTGGATTTTATTTGTAAAATGTAAAAGGTACCGCGTGCGCGCTATACGTACTTTGACCTAGGTATAAACAACTTCGGTAAAAATCTGACAATAATTCAGCCGGGCGTCACCTCGTTCACCGTTCACTTCGCCTATACAAGACGAAGGTCTTTAATTAATGCGTCTTGCCGGTCAATATCTATGGCGCAGAAACTTGGAATTTGGCAGTTGGCCTGATCCACAAGTTAAAAGATGCTCGGCGAGCTATAACTAGGACTATGCTCCGATTTCCATTGAAGGATATGAAGAGATCCGGCGAAGAACCAAAGTCACCGACATAGTCCAGCTTAAGTGGCAATGTCGCAGAACTGGGGCCGACGAGTCTTATAGTGGAGACCACTGATTGGTAAGCGCAGCGTGGGTCTCGATTCAGCTAGATGGACCAATGACCTGAAAAGGGTAGGCGGAAGTGGCTGAATGAGAAAGTGGAGGGGCGGATGTGGTGGTGGTTTATTACGAAACGCCTATGTGCAACAGTCTACTGCTATAAGCTTATTGATTGAGACACGGAAAAATCATTACTATGCGAACCTAAGCAACGTTGGGCTTGATCAATTATTAGATGCCTGACTGCCTAGTGGCACAGTTTTTCCTCCGTCCACTTGAATTACCTACCTGCTAAAATCCCCTGAAGGAATTCTATACTCCGTGCTTCGTACTTCGCATGAAAACAGTCAGGCTCTCTCTCATCCAATCCCCTCCTCCCATTAGGACAATAAAATTCTGACATTCGTGTGGGCACTAGCTCGGCCACTTCTGCTAAATCGTACTAGGCCAGCGCGTTGGACTGCCATAGCTATGCCTTCATTCTCAAAGGAGAGGCCTTAGCTCCTGAAGTGGGGGGCACAAAAAACGGCTAAAGCAATACCCATAGGACCTTTAATAATTTAAGTTTTTGCCATCACGATAAAGCAGAAGACCTAAACGTATGAAATTGTATGCTGACACTTTTGCACTGCGGCTCTCAATTCGACGTGCATTTTGCGTGTTATGTAGGTATGTCAAACTCTATTTAAGTAGTGTTTAAAACAGCATTTTTGAATCGTCAGTTTAATTATTAATTTTATAAACTTTACCACCAGTTCGGAATTAATATACTTTCGAGCAGAACCGGCAAGAAACTCAGTATTAGTAAAACCTTTTATATTTTTTCAACTACATACAAATATACCCGTGGTAATTACATAATACATAATTTTTTAATTTACACTGATTACTTCTGGCATCCTTCCAGGCGTTCTGTCTAATAGGTAAATATTGCTTTGGAGACATAGTAGTAGGCATCTAAATTATGTAAACATAACATTGCTTCAATAGTATCTAAACAAAACAAAAATCTTCAACCTCAGTAGATCCATTGTCCAAATCCAGCATGGATCTAGTGAGATTTTTTTTCAACATGAACAGTTTGCCTAATATAACATAAATATAATTTTATTTTTTGCAAATAAACAGTGTTAAATATCGCCAAATCCTACACAATAACAATTATCTCAGCTATGCCGACGCCACAAAGTAGCAAGTAAGGTTTTTTTTCTTATAAATCCAGCAAAATCAAAAATAGATTAACATACTCGTATGTGCACTAAGATACGCATTTGAATAAATCTCACGTGAAGAGAAGCAGAAGGCGTACTCAAAATGTGGTGTGAGAATGATGAGTCGCTAACTTGGCTCAAAAACACTGTAGCCACCCTACAGTCACCAATCTCGGACAGCAAACTGACCGTCATCCGACAGTCAGATATAGCGAAGCGAGTCCGCGCATCGCTGTGGCTTCCGAAATCAATTGGTGTCGACCTAACGAGGACCCATCGACTGCTGACCGCGCAGAACCCATGGTACAACGTAAAATCATGGCAGTTGTACGGCGCGACCATGCAGGAGAAGGGTATCTTCCTGACCCTGGGCATTCCAGAATCCGAGGTGGCGAAGATTCTGGGAAGGGATAGACGAGTCGCCTTCATCTCCGGCAGTGTGTACATCAAATTCAGCACTGTCGGGGGTGGAGATGATTCGGCGGACACAGAATCCCCAGTTGAACCCAACACAAACGGAGCTAAGGCTACTGGCACACTACCACCTAGCAACCCAACTACCTCAGCCTTAGCTTCCACAGAACACGCACCTATGGACACACACGTAGCTCCCACACCGAACACAGGTGCCTACGACCATACGTCGTCTGATGGGGAGTCGTTGGATAGTAAAATTCTCGGGTCCCTATCAGATTAGCGTGATCCAAACAAACCTCCAGCACAAGCAAATTGCAGCGGCTACCCTGCGCAGACTGCTGGAAGTTGACAAGAAGACCATAGCCCTAATCCAGGAGCCGTGGATTAGAGGAAATAACATATGCGGTCTTAACAACATCGGGGGTAAGTTACTACACAAAATCTCGGCTAATCAACCGAGAACATGCATATACATACCCAGATCAATACCAGCCTTGCTACTAACCAATTTCTGTTCCAGAGACCTTACAGCTGTAAGGCTTGACACAGGAACAAACAAACAAACGCTAGTGCTAGCCTCAGTCTACATGCCCGGGGATGAGGTGATACCGTCTAAGGAGCTGACTGAACTAGTGCAACACTGCGAAGATCATGGCTGGGACATTATAATATCAGCTGACTCAAATGTCCACCACCCTCTTTGGGGGAGCCTAACACCGAACCAACGAGGTGAGTCTCTAACAGAGTATATATTCTCAACTAACCTTTCTATAATTAACAACGGCTCGGAGCCCACTTTTGTTAATTCCAGATATCAGACAATAGTAGATGTAACTCTCGCATCCGATGGGGCAACGAATCTTGTGTCAAACTGGCACGTCTCCGCTGAACCATCCTTTGCAGACCACAGAAGAATCTGCTATACCATACAAGTGCATGAGAGGGACGAGCAACCAAAACGTAACCCTCGTAAGACGGACGTTGCAAGGTACACGACCCTTCTTCAAAATGAGGTAGACACAATCACCTTTAAAGACATGACCAACAGCACTGACAACATAGAACATAATATAAACACACTAACCACGTGTATCCAACACAGCTACCAGCAAGCCTGCACCCCTACAACACCAATCATAGGGGGAAAATCTCACTGGTGGGGGCCAGAACTAGAGAGACTCAAACTCAATCTGAAAAGACTCTTTAATCGAGCCAAAAACACAAGAACTGAAATAGACTGGGAACGATATAAACAAGCCCAGTATCACTACAAGAAACGCATAAGATATCGCAAAGGTGAATCCTGGCGGCGGTTCTGCGACAACATCAATTCCACCAATGAAGCAGCTAGAGTGAAAAAAAATTTATCACAAGATAATAACAGAACTCTGGGCTCAATAAAAAAACTAGATGGTACATATGCGACCTCCGATAGCGAGATAAGCGAGGTGCTTATCGAAACACACTTTCCAGGATGTGTAGTCACTAACAACCCAAACTGGGAAAATGTGGAACACAGAGAACCAACCCCTACAGACTGGAATATAGCCAAATCCATAGTCACTGCAGACCGAGTTGTGTGGGCAATCGAAAGCTTCCAACCCTTCAAATCTGCTGGCCTGGACAACATATTTCCAGCACTCCTGAAATGGGGACAAACAACACTTGTGCCACATCTAGTTGATATATTTAGAGCTTCTATAGCTCACAACTATATACCTCGCCAGTGGAGAGAAGTCAAGGTCATATTTTTACCAAAACCAGGTAAATCTGACTACACACAAGCGAAATCTTACAGGCCAATTAGTCTGACCTCCTTCATGCTGAAGACTCTGGAGAGGCTAACAGACAGATATCTAAGGGAGGGTGCACTAACGCGCATGCCAATGCACCGCCAACAACATGCTTATAGAAAGGGTAGATCGACAGAATCAGCCTTACACGCTGTCGTAGGAACTATAGAAGCAGCCCTCTCTGATAAGCTGATGACACTAGGCGCTTTCATTGACATCGAAGGAGCGTTCGACAAAACGAAATTCAATAGCATCAGCCGCTCTCTTAGTAGATTTGGAGTCGAACAAACCATCAGTGGGTGGATTGATCAACTCCTGAAGCTAAGAGCAGTGCAATTTACAGTTAACACCACCACGAGAGGCATTGTAGCCAAAGGCTGCCCACAAGGAGGAGTACTCTCTCCTTTACTATGGAACATCGTGGTGGATGATCTGCTGAAACGTCTTAACGATAGATGCTACTACACAGTAGGTTACGCGGATGACATTACCATTCTGATTAAAGGCAACTCAGAAAATATTATCTGTACCCGCATGCAACTAGCCCTCAGAATCTTGGAAGAGTGGTGTCACCACCATGAACTGACGGTAAACCCCAACAAAACAGAATTAGTCCTTTTCACAAATAAAAGGAAAATTCAAATAACTACCATGCCAAAGCTATTTGACATTGAGCTTACCCTTTCAAGTGAAGTCAAATACCTTGGGGTAATTTTAGACAACAAACTAAATTGGAGTAAGCATCTAAGCACAAAAATAACCAGGGCATGTACAACCTTCTGGCAATGCAGAAGACTAATAAGCAAGAAATGGGGCCTTAAGCCATCCATAACCCTATGGCTCTATACAGCCATAATACGACCCATGATAACATATGGTGCAGTAGTTTGGTGGCCTCGAACTCAGTTAAGCACGGTAAAAAACAAACTACAAAGCCTGCAGCGTCTTGCCTGCCTAGCAACCACAGGCAGTATGAAAACGACTCCCACAACAGCATTAGAAGTCATCCTCAACCTCAGACCCCTTCATCTTGTTATACAACAAGAAGCTGCCGCTGCAGCCATACGACTTGAGAAAGTAGGGCTCTGGAAACGGGACGGCAGAATCACTCATGCACGGCTCAAGGAGGCGGTGGGAAACGAGCTTCCGATGATAGAGGCGACATGTGATATCATCCCAAAAACCTTTGTCTTTGACAAAAAATACCGTATCCAGCTTCATGAGGAAGAAAAAGATAGCTCCGGCATCCATGAAGTCAGGATCTACACCGATGGCTCCAAAACGGAATCAGGAACGGGCGCAGGAGTATTCTCCCATGACCTGAACATCAACATGTCAACGAGCTTGGGTGCACTCAACACCATCTTCCAAGCAGAATGTGTTGGGATTACCCGAGCTGCAACAGCGGTCTTGTCTAAAGGCATAAGTAATGCATCGATACGCATCATCTCCGACAGTGCCGCTGTGCTACAAGCTCTCAACAACAACCGCATCAACAGTGGACTAATCCTGGAGTGTCACTGTGAACTGCAAAAAATTGCATTGAAGAACCGGGTTACTCTTCAATGGATACGTGGTCATAGTGGGTCTCTAGGCAATGATGCGGCAGATGAATTGGCAAAGAGAGGATCGGGCACTAAAATAATGGGACCTGAACCAATTGTACCGATACCATTTATCCAACTCAAAACATGGTTACGTGACAGAACCTTACAACAACACAACAAACAGTGGGCAGAACAGACAGATTGCAAACAAACCAAGAATGTTCTTACATCCGTGGACGCTAATCTGTCGCACAAACTGTTAAAACTCAGCAGGAAAAACCTACGCTACATAGTTGGCATAATAACAGGTCACTGCCCTCTAAACAGGCACTTTTTCAATATCGGCGTTACTGACAGTCCTCTATGCAGGGGCTGTATGGAAGCCGAGGAGACACCGTCTCACGTGGTTCTTCATTGCAAAAGCGTGAGCGACCAACGGACAAAGCTCCTTAAGAATCCACAAACCATGAGAGAGGCACTGAATAACATCAGATGCCTCCTTAACTTTTGGACGGAGCTGGGATGGTATGGGTAACCAATGACAGGTATTGGTTACCTACGTACAATGGCCCTATTATGAGGCTAAGTGCGGAAAACATAAGTCCAACTAACTAACTAACTAACGTGAGATAAGAAAAGGGGGAGGGGTTCGATCCAAATCTCACCTCAACTATGGAAGCCCCCTTAACTACTAAATGGCCTGGTAGGTACATAAATAGTTCATCTTGGTAGGTAGGTATTGATAAACATTATGAATACCTGAGAGCAAAAGGCGATGCAAGGATGCAATGTAAACATTTAGATTCGTGTGAGTGGTAAGATGAACTAACCTAATAAAGATGTGCTAATGTGTTTCTTTTCGTAGGTATTCATAGAGACTCAGAGACAGTCAACCATTTCCTTGAACTAAGCTCGCAACGCGCGAGTGATTGAGTGAGACTTTTGTCCCAGTTTTCGTAAATGACTACAGTCAACCAGTTGCTTTCAACGGCTTAAAATCTCCCCCTAGTTGTTACTAGAGTGGCCACTATCTTGACATCCTCCAATCTAAATTGTTTGCGGTGGAATATGGCCTAGCCTACGCCTTATTTCTCCAAGGTGAGGTGTGCAGTGGGAACATACTTACAAGGGCAATAAATACCTATCTATTAGAAAAGCATTACATTTTAATTCATGTAATAGGTAGTTGTACCTGTTCCAGTTGAGAAAGTATAAAAATTAGTAAGTGGTCATATGTGTCTCGTTGATATGCAGCAATTTATTTAAGCCAACATTTATTTACATACCCAATACTCAACGTAATTTCAATTGGTCACCTCATAAAATTGCAAAATTTGGTTGTTCCAGGGTAGTGAATGGCAAGCCCGACAGATTTGCTTAGACTTTTAATTACTTTTACTAAATTAAATTTGTATTCTATTCTACATTATAAAAAAAATGTGTTCATACATTACTTGATACAACCAAAAGTCACCAAGGCTAAATTCTGAAACACATCATGGAAGTTAAAAAAGTTGTTATGTAACTCCTGGCTAAGGATAATTTTCCCTCTATCAAGATAAATTATTTTCACTGTATATATACAGTTGAAAATTACTCCTGTCAGTGTAAAAATTAATTGTTAAACTGCCATTACCCATCATAATTTCAATTAGTCACATCACTGCTCATAAAATTGCAAACTTTAGTTTAGTAGTTTAGTTTTAGGGCAGTAAATGTAATCACAGTAATTATAGTTAAGTAATAGGGTTTAGCAAAAATATTATTTTAATCTTATTTAAATAACATCCTTCATTTGTTTTAGTTTTGCTTTTTATTTTTTCTATGTTTTACAAAAAAAATCTGAAATGAAACTAGCCAAGAATTTGCTTAATTGGTTTTTTAAAAAACCCTCAATTGCCAACCATCCTGGCTGCTGCAGCGCCAAACAAGGGAATAGCTATATCCAACGATGCTTATTTCTCGACTCAACACAACGGCTATGGCACTAAGCACACACAAGGCACATCAAACATGCTTGATGTTATATGTGAACTATTCTTGTCTGGTTTGTTTTGGTATATTTTCTATGTTGGCCATGAGCCAAAAGTCACCCATTGTAATAATTACAAAATACAATATTTAAATATAATTGAAATGAAAACTGTAATGATTTTTTTTTATTTGAATAAAGAATTTAAAAAAAATCCTCACCATACTTTTTAGTTTGTATTATATTGATACAAAACAACTTAAATTATATTTGTATTCTTACCATTTTACTCCATACAACCAAAGGCTACATTACAAAATGCATCATGAAAGTTAAATAAGTGATTTAGGAACTCCTGGCTCAGAAAAATTTTCCAACTGTCAAGTTACACCACATAGATACAATTGGAAATAACTTCAAATCACCAAAAAAATTAACTAGTAAACTCCCATTCCAAAACCAACTTTACCAGGTTATAATCACACAGCAGAGTAAAAGTTAATTAGAACATAGTCAAAAAGATTTGATGTGAAGTAGGTAATGTTTTTGCAAGTAGGCAAAATACTAGAGCATTTGAGTTTTCTGCGAGCTATGTAGCAGCCATAAATTGAAAAAATCATTTATTCAACGCTCTTTTAATTAACTTCTGTGAATATTTCAAATTGTACATATTCCAATTTCCTTTGCACCTCCTTTTAGTAGTAATTTTAGGAACAGTAAGAATACTTGTTACCATACCTTGTTATAGGTACTTCATTTCTCTAAATACATATACCCAAACCTATGAATGAACATTAGAGTTGCTCACTAGAAATCATAATAAAGTCTTATTTACTGTTGTTACTATTGGTACTTGAGCTGCAGCCTGAGTTAAGGTGTTCTATAGAAGTAGAGAGCTGTTCTAAACTTTGAACTAACTGAGTCATTTTGTCCTTGGAAGTCGCATTATCAAAATTATCTTCAGTAGGCTTTTCCACATCAGCATACAATCTAAAATGTAGCCTTGCTAAATGTTCTTGCTGATCTCTTATATTAATCATTTGTTCCATACTACACCCAGAGCCAAACGCACTTAATTTTCCTGTATGAAAATCGTCTAACAATTCAAGAAGGGCTTTTTCCATATGTTTGACATCTGGCGCCTCTTTCGGTATGTGTTTAGGCTTATTACTGAAATTTGAACGTGTAACATCACGGTTTAAACGTCGTTCGTTGACGTAAGACACTTTTGTTGAATCATTCAGGCTGGTTCCCATGCTCAACGGTGGTCCGGGATATCTTGAAGTAAAACTTGCTGCACCGCTTGACATTTTATTGCTTGTAACTGGAGATGTTGCGGACTGTGATAGCTTCTGTTCGTCATCTTCACCTTCATTCTGCATTAGTTGTAGTGACTCGTTAATTTCTTCAGCATTTAAACTCATGTATTTACAATTATTGTATGCACAATACTATATGTATATAGTACTGAACTTGCATATCTATGTGCACAATTTCCTCGTCACAAAAAAAATATTTTCCTTCTTTTTTTTTTTATTTTTTTTCCCTGGCTTGCATGGGTTTTTCGCATGCAGCCAATTAACTGGTTAAAACGAGGAAACGTTCTTTTATTTTAAATACAAATTTTGGATTTAGTCATTTAGGGCAGGAAATGATCAGGAGAGGATAAATGGAGTGCAGTAGGTTGTTTTGGAGTTTTATATATAGAAAATTTGCTGTACATATTTATAAAAAAGACTTGACACTGGCAACAAGCTGTGCAAGTCCATTATATTAATAAATAAAAATAATAAATCAAAATATAAACAAAAATTGGAGTTTTGGCGCGAATCTTAAGAAGGAGTGGTGTTTTTTTCTGTTTAATTTTTCTAAATTCATTTAGTGACTTTCTATGTATATATTTTAACAAAGTTTTACGAAAGCGTGTTAAGAATTGTGCAGCGAAGGCTCATGAATAGTAAATTATGAAGAAATAAGCAGGACATGACGCGCAATATCTGAGGATCCACACCAAATCTCCCGCCCAATCTTGGGACTTGAAAACGAGGACGCGCGGTAACGCCCGCGCCACGATACGATATAATATAATTGAGTTTGACTCTGGCAAATGCATAAATGGTCTGCTAAGACCGTGCGAGCCCATTATATATTTAAAAAAAAAAAAAAACAAAAATTGTACAAATACATACTTTTTATTTATAAAATTAAATCCTAATATTATTATGGTAAATAAAGTAGGCAATTATTCGATAAATAACAGGATCATTCGAACTCAGTAAACACATTTTATTAGTTGGAAAGGGAACACGGATTGATAACAGAGCATAAAGAAAAGAGGAATTGTCATAAAGAGGACAGGAAAAGAAGAGGTGATTCAGATCACCTACATCCAACCCACAGGGGCAAACATTAGAGTTGATAATATGAAATTTAGATAGCTGTGCATGAGTACAAACATGTCCTAATCTCATACGTATCAGAATTGTGGTTATGACCTTGCTAAAATTCATTTTATAGAACCATGGTTTAGAAGGAATTGTTGGCTGAGTCTGATAAAATGAGTTACCTTTTAACTGACTGCTTACTTGCCAATGTGTATTCCAATAATCTATTAGATAAATCTTGGGTAAAACTGTCAAATCATGACAATAAGTTTTATAAGGACACATATCACCATCTTCAATTGCTTCCCTTGCCAGATTGTCTGCTCTATTGTTTCCCTCAATGCCTCAGTGACTTAAGAGAGGTAGGGCACTGCAAGTACTCGCTCGAATAAGCCACCCGAACAACTAAAGCAGGGCATAGCGAGTACTTGCTCGAATGAGCGGCCCGAACTGGGGAAGTACCTCCACCTTACAGAAAACCGCGGCCATAATAACACTAACATTGAGTAGTGTTGTGTTCCTGGCTGTGAGTAAGGTTGCCAGAGCTCTTTGAGGATTCGCTGCGCGGACAGCGGAGGACCGGCGGTTCTTGTTGCTGTCATGCTCGGCGTAGACGCGGCGTGCTGGTTCGGCGGTCAGGGAGACCTGATGAAACGGGTGACCGCTGGCCGCCCGCAGGTTGAACGGGATCCCGAACACAGGGATCACTTAATCTGCGCCCTGGGAGGCTGATTCGCCAGCCTGTGTAAAGTATCTGAAGTGGTAGTCGTGCCGGAGAAGGAGACCGGAGTGGACCCGGCTACTACAACAGAGGGGGATCAGGGGCCCTTCCGCCCGCCGTGCCAGCAACCGTATCATCTGTGGCGAGCTTGGGCAGTTCTAGTACCGCACCTTTTGTCCTCTAAGCTGTCAGTGCAGTGAATCCTCATCTTTAATCTAAATAACCCTTTCAAAAAAAAAAAAAAAAATATGGCAAGAAATAAAAGAAAAAGAGTTTATTCAGCGGCCGCTCCATCCACATTTAATGTGGACTTTTGCAACATTAGGGGTATTCACGCAAATCTTAACGCAGTCCACCTCCATCTGGAGACTGCGCAGCCGACCATTCTTTTTCTAACGGAGAGGCAGATATCCTGCCCGGCCGATACATCATACCTTCATTATCCCGGTTACAAACTTGAGCACAATTTTGTGAGTCGTGCCGGTGTATGTATGTTCGTCCGGGAGGATATCTGCTGTCGCCGCCTTCATAGCCTTGAAGACAGGGACCCGCGATATTGTGGGTGCGCGTAGATTACGGCGGCCACACTCGTATCTATGCGTGCCTATACAGGTCTCATAGCGGTGACACGGACGTAACTCGACTCTTCACGCACCTGAGTTTGACGACTGACAAAGTTCTAGAGCAATATCCCACAGCAGAACTAGTTATTTTGGGAGACTTTAACGCCCACCATCGCGAGTGGCTCAGTTCTCGAACCAATAACTATGCTGGGATATCTGCTCATGAATTTGCTCTGACCTATGGATTCTCTCAGCTGGTACTTTCTCCAACGAGAATACCAGATATAGAGGAACATACGAGCTCCTTACTGGACCTTCTGCTGACTACTCGTCCGGACGGATACTCCGTATCAGTGGATGCGCCTCTTGGCTCCTTGGACCACTGTGTCGTTCGGACTCAAGTGTCATGCACACAACCTTATCCTTCTGGGCCAACTAATTGGCGTCATGTGTGGCACTATAAGTCGGCAGACTGGGATGGATTGCGTGAATTTTACGCATCGTACCCGTGGAGGCAGATCTGCTTTAACTCAGAAGATCCTGACGTCTGCGCAGCCGCAGTCACTGAGACAATCCTTGCTGATATGGAATGCTATATTCCTAACCCGCGAGTAGCTGCCGGCGTCAAAAAACGACCGTGGTTTAATAGGTCTTGCAGAAAAGCTAAAATTCTTAAGTAAAATGCATATGAGGCTTGGACCACGGCTCGTTTTAATAAGGATCCGAATATTTCTGAGTTAAAACGCAAATTAAATGCTGCCTCGAGGTTCAGTAAGAAAGCAACTGCCAGAGCAAAATTCCAATTCATCGGCAAAATAGGTGGGCGACTTGCGAGCTATCCTTCTGGGAGTCGTGCTTTCTGGTCGCTTGCCAAAGCTGCCGAAGGGAACTTCTGCCAGTCGTCGTTACCACCACTGCGAAAGACCGATGGTGACTTGGCCCATAGTGCTAAAGAGAAAGCCGATCTACTGGGCAGTCTCTTTGCCTCGAACTCGAATATGAACGATGAAGGCGCTGTACCACCTACTATACCGTGGTGCGGTAAGACCATGCCGGAAATCTCCATAACGCAGCAGGAGGTCAGGCGGGCGTTACTTTCTCTAGACGTTCATAAGTCAAGTGGGCCAGACGGTATACCAGCAGTGGTGCTTAAGCAGTGTGCTCCTGAGTTATGTCCTGTACTCACGCGCCTCTTCGCGCTTTCCTACCACACTAGGCAATTTCCGTCTACATGGAAGACTGCGAATGTGCACCCGGTGCCCAAAAAGGGCGATAGATCAGATTCATCGAATTACAGGCCTATCGCTATTACCTCTCTCCTCTCTAAGGTGATGGAGCGTGTGATCAACACACAGCTTCTAAGATACCTAGAAGTACACGATCTGGTCAGTGACCGTCAATATGACTTTCGCCACGGTCGCTCGACTGGTGACCTTCTAGTGTATCTCACACACCGATGGGCACTAGCCATTGAGAGTTAGGGGGAGGCATTGGCATGTAGCCTGGACATAGCGAAGGCGTTCGATCGGGTCTGGCACCGCGGTCTTCTATCGAAGTTGCCATCTTACGGAGTGCCCGAGGGTTTGTGCAAATGGGTGGCTAGCTTTTTGTCCGGCAGACGCATACGAGCCGTAGTTGACGGTAGTTGCTCTGATAGCATGGACATTAATGCTGGTGTCCCGCAAGGCTCTGTGCTGTCTCCTACGCTGTTTCTACTGCATATCAATGACACGTTGGACATGAACAACATACATTGCTATGCAGATGACAGTACTGGAGACGCTTTTTACACGGGTCGTACAAACATCCCTCGTTCCGTTGTGGAGGAAAACCGCGGAGAACTTGTGTCTCAAATCGAGACCACACTGTCCCAGGTCTCTGACTGGGGACGGGTAAACTTGGTCCGATTCAACCCTACAAAGACACAAGTGTGCGCGTTCACCGCTAAGAAAACTCCATTCACTGTAGTCCCACAATTCCAGAACACTCCCCTCTCCATCTCCAAGAGCATTGGGATCCTTGGTGTCGACATCTCCAGCGATGTTCAGTTCCGAAATCATTTATCAGATAAGGTGAAGCTGGCGTCCAAAAAACTTGGTGTACTCAACAGAGCGAAGCAGTACTTCACGTCGGGGCAAAGGTTGTTACTTTACAAGTCGCAAGTTCGGCCCCATATGGAGTACTGCTGCCATCTCTGGGCAGGTGGACCCGGATACCAGCTTGGCCCTTTTGACTCGGTTCAACGACGGGCTGTGAGAATTGTCGACGATTCCAAACTCACTTGCGGTATCGAGCCCTTAAGTCTGAGGAGAGACTTTGCCTCACTGTGTGTGTTCTACCGCTTGTACAATGGGTTGTGTTCTGAGGAACTGTTCGAAATGATGCCCACGGCTACTTTCTACCATCGCACCGCTCGCCATCGGCAGGGAATCCATTCTCACACTTTAGAATCTAAATGGTCGCGTACAGTGCGGTTTCAGAGAAACTTCCTCCCGCGAACGCTTAAGTTGTGGAATGAGCTCCCTGCCAAGGTTTTCTGCAAGGACTACAGTATGGAGTTCTTCAAGAAAGAAGTTATTAGATTTCTGAAGGGTCGGCAACGCGCAAGTGATACCCCTGGTGTTGCAAGCGTCCATAGGCTACGGTGACCGCTTACCATCAGGCGGGCCGTAAGCTTGTTTGCCACCTTAGTGGTATAAAAAAAAAAAAAAAAAAAAAAAAAAGTTGGTATCAATGCAAACTCAACAATATATCCATTTCTGAAGCATTTCAAAAGTAACTCCCACATTTGAAAAATGATAAAATAATCTGATTTTAAATAAAAAGGATATCTAGCTAAAGCTTGTAAAGCACTTTTAGAGTCAGAAAATATTATTGTATTTTTTAATTTTGCCAAAAGAGTATATTCTATAGCTTTTAAGAGGCCGAAACATTCTGCAGTGAAAATAGAACTTAACCTTTTGTATTGTTTTGTACTGAGAGTGGAAAACACCCACTCCAACACATTTATTAGATTTAAGTTTTGAAGCATCACTAAATATGTAATGCCAGCCTTGCCACATTTCATTTACTGTCTGAATAAAGTTTTTTGTAACTTCTGTGGAGTTTTTATTTAACCCTATATTACTATGAATTACAGGAGATATTACTAAATAATCATAGCTAAATAAAAAGACTGGAAGTTTTTGAAAAGAATATATTGGAGTTTCCATAGACAAAAATTTCTTGTAGCTTAAAACCAGACAAGGAGGTATTTTTTTAGACCAGTAGTGGGAGGCTCTAGTGGAATCTAGTAATAATTGTAGTTTACATTTTAGTGGGTGATTGGAAAATTGCATATTTCGAAACAGATATCTGTCTGAAAGATATTGCCTTCTTAATTTTAGGGAAGGGTCCCCACATTCAACTTGTAAAGCATTTACAGGGCTAGATTTCATGGCTCCAGTAATTATTCTTAATGCTTTATATTGAATGCTATCTAATTTTTTTAGAGCACTAACATTGCATGGTTCTAATAGAAAAGAGCCATAATCAATCAGACTACAGACCATTGCATTATATATAAGTTTAAGGGAAAAGGGGTGGCTGCCCCACCATACTCCTGCTAGACATCTAAGCATATTCAAACGTTTTTCACATTTGGCGGCTATAAATTCACAATGTAATT
The DNA here is from genome assembly GCA_946406115.1 of Apoda limacodes. NCBI lineage: Eukaryota > Metazoa > Arthropoda > Insecta > Lepidoptera > Limacodidae > Apoda > Apoda limacodes. The sequence goes on from OX291546.1 coordinate 8,850,308, forward strand.
TTCCTGTCAACTTAGAATCTAATAAAATACCTAATATTATCTTTATTAGGTATTACAGCATTATAATACAAAACATTAATTACAGGGGGGATTCTGAATCTGGAGAATAATACGATAGTACTTTTTGGAATGGATAATTGTAAACCATTGTAGTTTAGCCAAGAATGAAGAAGACCCATAGAAGCTGTTAGGGTAGTGCAAGCTTGGTCTACATTATTATCACTTACATATAACACAAGATCATCAGCATATTGAAGGACATTAACTTGGCCTTGAAGTGAAGCAGCTAAATCATAAGTGTATATGTTATATAGCATAGGACTAAGGACCGAGCCCTGTGGTAAACCTTTCCAGACAAATCTTGATAACTTGTTAGGTTCTTCAAGGGATATTACTCTTTTGGATAGGATATTAATAATGAAATTTGTAATCATTTGTGGGACATTAAGGTCATTCAGTTTTTTTCTAAGAATAGGTAATAGGACATTATCATAGGCCGCGTGAATATCTTAAAAGGCAGCAAGGGTTGATGTATTCTGAGAAAAGCCAATGCGTATATCAGTACTGAAAACAGTTAGATTGTCCATAGTGCTTCTCCCTTTTCTGAATCCAAACTGGTCTCCTGATAAAAGCCCCTTACTTCCAATAAACCATTCCAGTCTATTTTTCAAAAGGTTTTCAGTTATTTTTACCAAGACTGAAGAAAGAACTATACCACGGTAAGCAGAAATATCAGATGGGTTTTTATCAGGTTTTAAAAATGGTCAAGAGGTGGGAATGTTACCTGTTATCATTACTGTATTAATGACATCCAAAAAATATAGTAATGCATTATCACTTAAGTTTGAAACAAAAGAATAGGGAATTCCATCATATCCTGGTGCAGAGTTCTACATGAGCTAACACACCTTTTAATTCCAACATGGTAAAAGGAGCATTAAGGCCTGTCAGATTTATAATAGGTAATGTGAGTGGATTTGTACAAGAATCCTCTGGCACGTATGGTGGGGCTAAATTATCCATAAATGAGTCTGTTTAGGAAGAGGGAATAGGAGGAGAGGTATTACTATAGGAGGATTTGAATCTTCTTATCTAACGCCAAACAGCGGATGGGAAAGTATCGGAAGAGATAGAGGTGCAAAATTTCTTCCATCCTTCTGATTTCTTTTTCCTAAGAAGTTTTTTTGTATGCTTAATAGTATCTGACAATATTTGAAAATTTAGAAAGGACATATCTGAGTTATATTTTTTCGCTGCTTCTTTTCTAGATTTTATAGCTATTGTGCATTCTTTGTCCCACCATGGAGGAGAAGGTATTTTGTTAGATGAACTAGGTTTTGAAGGAAAATGTTTATCAGCAGTTTCTATAAGGAGATCACTCAATGCATTATTGCATGTGTTCTCCATTCCAGGATTAGATTTAGGCAACATTGATATTTTCTTTTCAACATAGTCTCTATATTTTTCCCAATCTTCAATTTTATTAGGAAGAATATATTTTAAATGTGGTTTTCGAGGAATGACTTTAACATTTTTAAATGGAAGTGTAATTAACAGGGGAAAATGATCACTACCAAAGGTGGAAGAGAGTGGATGCCAAGAAAGGGAGGAAGCTAGATTAGGTGAACATATTGTAAGATCAACTGCACTTTTACCTTCTTGTGGAGAAGACCTTCGAGTAGGATACCCGTGTATTAAGAATACAAAGGTTGTTTAAATCAAGAATTTATAGGACTTTTTCTCCATTATAATATGATTAACCTCAGAGAATATAAGAGTAGAAGGATGTGGAATATATATGGATACAAAACAGATATTTCGAACATTAACTGCAACAATTGAAATATTATCATTATGGGTGGGAAGGCTTATAGGGGAAAAATGCATGAGAATTCTTGATGAGCATGGCAACGCCACCATGACCATCAGCTCTTTCTTTTCTCATACAAGTATAACCAGGTATCTTTAAATTATAACCAGGCTTTAACCAGGTTTCACACAGTGTAAGTATTATAGGATTGTATTTATTAATAAGATAAATTAAATCATTTTTCTTGTTTATTATACTTCTACAATTCCACTGTAGAAGTGTGGCTGGGTCGTCCATAGTGAGACTTTTTTTTTAATCATTTCAATTAAATGATCAGCGTTGGATGGTGAAATAATATTGGATTGAGATACTGATGTAATAAGGTAGATTATTACATCAGACACAGATTGTTCTTTGTCCATCTCTCTACTCATATTCAGAACACAACCAACTGAAGGTGAAGGGGTATTATAATCTTTTATAATAGCATTGTGAGCTTCTCTATCATATGCCACTGTTTGTTTAGGATGTGATGGAGGTTTAATCATAACTGTTTTTTTATAGGATTGCTTAAAAGGTTGTTGTTTGGTATGATTGAAATTAATAATATTATTTTGTATTGGAGAGTTAACAGAAGATATGGTCACATCTGCAAATGATTTGGAGCATGCAGGGAATAATTTTGATGCTTCAAAATAGGAAACTGAGTTATGTGAAATATATGACTTAATTTCCTTCAGTCTCGAAAATTCAACACAGGATTTGCTAGTTGCACAATGAAACCCAGAACAAACAGCAGGATGCATTATCTTCAGAATCACATGAATCTCCATTGTGATCCTGACCACATTTGTAGCAACGTGGCTTGGCTCTGCATTGTGTTTTGGTGTGGCCAAATCTACAACAATTGTAGCATTGTATGGTGGGATATATATATAAGTCGACTGGGAGGGAATTGTAACACATAAATATCCTTTTTGGTAAGACTTGTCCATCAAAAGTTAGGACTGCGGTTTGGGATGGTTTCCATGTAGAAGCTCCTTCTGTAATTACCTTGTAATTAATCCTTCTAATTTTTAAAATTTCACCGCAACCTACTGGAACTGATATATTTTTTTTTACCTCCTCAGGCGACCATTTAGATGGAATGTTTCGCACAATACCCATTCTTGTTACATTAAAGGCCTTTAAACTCTGTGCCGATAAACTTGAGTTATCAATAAATAAATTGGCATCAATGAAATTTGAAAATCCCATGCAATTTTGTTCCTACCTAAGCGTTTTAAACTGCCGTTAACTATATTTTTTATAGAATTGTTTTTTAAAAATCTGCCAAATGCAATTGGATGCAAAGTTGTGCTATCATTAGGTAATGTTTGCAATTTTTGCACATGTACTACATAATGAGACACATCAGTGGATTGGTACAAGGTTCGGCCTATGGGAGTATGTGGTAGAGCTGAGTTAGTATTTAAATCAGGGATTTGAGTTGTATTGGGAGTTTGGTCCAAACTAGGTTTCGAAGTACTACTTTGAGGTATGGGATATTGAGGAAATGAATCCATTTCATCACAACAATCGCAGCTTTTACTATCTCCTAATTTATTTTTCCTCTTTTTTTATTACATTTTTTACATCTCTTAGTCAAACAGTGTCGTTTCAGAGATGGTTGCCAGGTATCTGTTTCTGCACTCGATTCTACTGTCACAAATTCAGACGCCTCAGGAACTGAGCCGCCAGGATCTGGCGGCTCGTTCATAATTGTTTTTTATTTACAGTATATATATATACAAAACTTACCTATGTGGCTAAAATATAAATAAACTATATAAACTAATCTACTAAATAAAAATATTTACACTCCTCACTCGATCAATTTACCACTAAATATTTATAATTATAAATACTGAACAAAAAAAGACGCCCGCCAAATTTAACGTTGCCCGCGCTTTTCTCTTTCCTCCATTTGTTCTTTTTTTTTTTTTATATTATAATGGGCTCGCACGGTCTTAGCAGACCATTTATGCATTTGCCAGAGTCAAAGCCAATAATATTATATGGTATCGTGGAGCGGGCGTTACCGCGCGTCCTCGTTTTCGAGTCCCAAGATTGGGCGGGAGATTTGGTGTGGAATCTCAGACATTGCGCGTCATGTCCTGCTTATTTCTTCATAATTCACTATTCATGAGCCTCCGCTGCACAATTCTTAACACGCTTTCGTAAAACATTGCTAAAATATATACATCGAAAGTCACTAAATGAATTTTGAAAAATTAAACAGAAAAAACACCACTTCTTCTTAAGATTCGCGCCAAAACTCCTCCATTTGTTCTTTATTTTTAATTTGAAAGGGCCTGGATACAAGTCCATAAGCCTTTTCTTTATACGGTGCGGGAATTTGGCTGTTCACCATGAACTTCTGACGATCGATGTCGTAATCAAGCGTTTTTGAATGAATGAGTGAACCATATCATGCGACCTAACTGAGGAGGTATGCATAGAAGTATGGGTTACCACTTATAAAGCACACCATACTTAATGGCAGTATTATACATTATACAATTATTTTGAGTAGTCGGTTATTTCATTTGAATCTTAGACTACAGTATACATTACAAACGTAATTTTATATAAATAGATAAGTAAGATTATTTGTAAAATCAAAAAGTAATTAAAATAAAAGAAAACCCACTTAATTACATAAATAGATGTGTTAAAATTATTATATAGCAATATTTGGTTGTATAAGTATAGTTAATAATAATGTAAGTGCGCTCATGTCTTTTGTGATATAGTTGTAATTTTATACTTAACCTAACTAGTAAATATTATGTATATATATATATATATAAAGGTACCTTTTGTTAAAACATGAACGATGGTGTGCGAACCACGAGAATTACTGCCGTCAGAATAGTACATATTGAAACGAATTTTGTTTGTGGAATAAAGAGAAAAAGAAAAAAAAATTGCTTGGTTAAAATGTTGATATCCGACAGTTTGTATTCTATTGTTTGTTTACTTTTACTACAAAAAATCTACCCGGCCTTTGAGTATTGTGCAATATTTATGAGTAAGGACCAAAAAACAAGAGCCCTTAACTTTTAATGACGGAACAAGAATCGTTGTGGAGCTACCTAGTTGCAAGATAATGAATAGAGAGTTGTGAAATATAAAAGAACTAATGCCACATCAAAAGTTTTATGATATAATATGTTCGTTGCGAGGCTTGTCGTTGAACTCAATATTTTACTGGGTGATTATAGCGATGCGGAGTGGACAGATTACCTAAAACGTACATAATGTTAATTTTTAACGGAATACGTCAGTGCATTTATTGATATAGTAGTAATAATTTTAACCATTAAAACCAATAGGTACAGTAGGTTTTACTGTTACAACTTTATCGTTGAGTATAATTTATCTAAACATAGTATAAATAAACTAGACGAGTGGGCCGCCTCACTTATTTCCAAATATTCCAAATGATCAATTATTATATTATTTACCTATACTTTTCAATTATACTACCTACCTATACCTTATTTATGTCAAACAAAGTATCCCTATAGAAAACAAATAAAGTATCAACCCACGGATACAATAAAAAAACGACTGATCGGATGTTTAACCGACCTCTCCAAGCCTGGTAAACTTAAACGGCTGATTGACGTAGTTAATCAATGTGTTTTGGGTGGTGAACAGATAGAGAAGGTTGACGGATTGTCTAAACAATGGTTCACGTTTAAACGATCTGTCAAATTTAGATGAACTCGGGCCTAAATACTTTAACTGAAAATGCTAAAACTACCTACTCATGCTAAAAACTGTTAGATTTTAAAAACCTGCTGCAAAATATCGAAGTTTAATCCTGCTAAATTCACAGGATCCTGCTTCATGTACAAGTTTATTTTTAATTTTATGTTAATTCAGTAACCATTTTGCATTGTATGTGAATGTATGAGCACATAGTTGTTGTAAATAAATTACCTTTCAGTCGTTGAGTTTTATTGTATACTAGATTTTGCTAGCGGCTTCACACGCCCTAAATTCGGTTATCGGCGTAGAACTCCGGAAAAAAATTACAGTCCACTCAGCATTTCATTTGAGGTAAGATCAAAGTAGGTTAGGTTCCAACATATGTTCTACTAATCCTACTAATATTAAAAATGGAAAAGTTTAGATGTATGGATGCCTGTAACTCAATCACGTTTCAACCTTTGGACGGATCGCAATGCAACTTGGCACACATATATATTAGGTTGGGACATATGCTATTTTTCAAAAGTTTCCGAGGGAATATAAATAACATTTATTACTCAATCCTGCTGCAACGAGCATCCAATTAAGCTGAAATTTTGTACAGAGATAGTTGAAGATACGGAGAAGGAAATAAGCTACTTTATATCCTGGAAATTTCTGGAGTTCCCACGGGAGTAACTATATCGAAATTCTACTTGAACAAACTACAGCTAATCAAGGATTTGCCTAAAGAATTTCACGCTAATAACCAAATGTAGAGCGGGTGTTGTCACTGGCAACCGCTATTGTATCAAAATAATATTCGACAAAGTTCAAATAGTTTTTGAGAAAAAAAAAGGTTGGCATATATGTAAAATGCAGAATATGCATTACATAAATAAAAAATCATCAATGGAATCTGTTAAGATCATCGCTCCTATAGTGTAGATAAATTTGACGTTCCCATGTTTTTAATGGTCCATTTACAGGCTTACCGAAGCTTTGGCAAGCCTTGAACTACCCCAGCCAATACAAATGTAAGGTGGCTTACATAACCTGTAAAATTTAATCAGAATCGAAGTATCTATGCGGAATTATAAGGAATTGTAAGGCTTTCTATTTTTCATTTTGCCACATTACCCTAAAAAACAAGTTCTGTCAGTAAACAAGTCTGTGTGTTGTGTTTAAAAACTTTAAGATTAACATTTCTTACATTTGAAAAATACATTAAGTCAAAACATAAACCAGCAAAAGGCTTTAGCTAGGTCCCTATGGAATTGTCTTAAGTGGATTTTATTTTTATTGTATCTAAATAAAAATAAAATAACTTTATATGTGTAGATGTAAAACCATTAAAAAATTATCAAATTATTTTGAAACTTATCAAGGTACGAATGTACCTACTCAAATAACGCTCGCGTGAGAATCAAAATAGTTATTTACGGTCTGTTCGTACCTAATTAACAAAATTATATTTAAATTGGAAAAAAAAAAACTACTATCCTGTAAATATTAAAAATGCGAAAGTTTATTTTTCTGTTTGTTACTTCGTAAGTCACTTACACATAGACCCATTTAAATGAATTTTGGTATGGAGATAGTTTAAGTCCCACAGGACATAGGATAATTTTATACTGAAGAGAATTCAGAAGTTTCGGCGGGTATAAATATAACCGAGCTTCAACGAACTATAGCTGCCTATAGCAAACTTTATCTGTATAATTAAGGAATAGAAGTAAAATTCCCATGCCGGTAACTATATTAAGGTATATAGATATACTAGAATACTAGTCCTGGAATAGGACATGGGCTATTTTCATCCCGGAAAATTACAAAAGTTCCCACAGGATAACTATGACTGAATTTCTCAAACCAATCGTAGCTGCAGCAATAAATTGCTGTAACAAACTTCTTTATAATAATCATCTAATCTTTTACAATCGTAGAGTTGCCGTAGGAATCCCACGCCATTAACCAAATTTAAGGCGGGCGGAAAAAGCTAGTTGAAAATAAATTACTCACTACTCGTATGAATACGATATAATAATAGAAATAAAAAACACCACAGACTTTTGGGGACTTTCCGTAAAAACGTTGCGTTGATGGTGGTGTGTTTCCTGATGAGATGAAACTTAGCAAAGTTATACCTCTTTTTAAATCAGGTAGTTCAACAGATCCTAATAATTTTCGGCCTATTTCAATACTACCTGTACTCAGTAAAGTTTTTGAAAAAATCATACTTTGTCAAATGTTAAGCCTTTCTGTATTAATGAATGACCTACTTAGTAGTAAACAGTTTGGCTTTATGAAAGGCCGTTCCACAACCGATGCAGGAGTGGCACTATTAAAAAATATATTTAACGCCTGGGACGATTCGCATGATGCTCTTGGAGTGTTTTGTGATTTATCTAAGGCATTTGACTGTGTTCAACATAAAAATCTCATCAGGAAACTACATCACTAAAGTACAGAAAACAGATGTCAACTGTGAAAGATCTCCGAGATCAGCAGTCTCTACGGGAGTCCCTCAGGGCTCAATTTTAGGTCCTTTTCTATTTCTTATTTACATTAATGATCTCCCATATCATGTAAAAAACCTTGACATTGTCTTATTTGCTGATGACACCTCTTTGCTTTTTAAAGTTAAGAGACGACAGACAAGTTATGATTAATTAAATAATGCCCTTTCTAAAATTGTAAATTGGTTTAACGCTAATAATTTGTTACTCAATGAAAAAAAACCAAATGTGTTAAATTTACATTACCAAATGTTAGTCAGATACAGACATGTATTAATATTAATGGCGAGCAATTAGAACTTGTTAATTCAACAGTCTTTCTTGGCATAACGCTGGACTCCAAACTTCATATTCATATTCATAACCTAGCCAAAAAATTTAGCTCTGCTGTGTATGCGATCAAGAAAATAAGAAAATTGACCGATGTTGACACTGCAAAAATAGTATATTTTAGCTATTTTCATAGTTTAATGACATATGGTATCCTATTGTGGGGTAGCACTGCTGATGTAAAAACAATATTTTTGTTACAAAAAAGGGCAATTCGTGCTATGTATTAATAAGGATCTAGGATATCTCTGAGGGATAGGTTTAGGGAAGTAAAGTTTCAACTTTAGCGTCGCAGTACATATATGAAAATCTTTTATATGTACATAAAAATATCAATAGTTTCAGCAAGAAAAGTGACGTTCACAAAATAAATACTAGAAGTAAAATAAGCTATTGGTGCATGATACTCGTCTACACAAAATAAGTAACTCTTTTATGGGGCAAAATATACACTTTTACAACAAAGTTCCCTATAATATTCAAAAGCTATCAATAAGTAAATTTAAATCTTTTATCAAGCAGGTACTTTGTAAAAAGGCATACTACAATATTGCAGACTATGTAGATGATAAATTCAAATTCAAATAGTTTATTTCTCAAAATTTTTTTTGATGTCAGTATAATATGCAAGGAATTCATAAACTACTACTGTTTCGGAATCAAGATGGCGTTCTGGGGAGAAGAAACGGCGAAAGAAACCCTCCAGCTGTCGCTCCGATAAAAATCCTTGGGACTGAAGATGCTCAATTACAGGATGCATAGGTAAACCAAATTAAAATGGAAATAATATAAAATTGTACGGCTTAAATTTTTTATTTAAAACATTGATTATATTTTTAGTTTTTATGATGTTTTTTAAAAGAGTATCGAGTTTCTTGCCGGATTCTTCTCGGTAGAAATCAACAACATAGTGAACCGGAGGGAAGGTGTGAGGGTTCAAAAAAAAAAATATAACTTTTACGATTCAAAAGTGATTGTAATATCCTAATTTGAATAAACCATCTTGACTTTGACTTTGAATACCTTATCTATACAACTCGAATTCTAGGCAACTTATAAGTTAACATTGTTTTGGCATTTTCTGTAAGAATTTAGCAGGTCTTAGTAGAAATTCACCCTGCAGACTAGTAGGATCATAATTTTAAATCTGGTTGCACTGTTCCCTTTGGCCTTTGAAAGCAAAATAAAAAAGTAAGCAAAGAAATTGAGTTCAGTTTATAGTTTCAATATTTTAGCATAACTTTAATTGACCGATAAAATCACACTGTTGAACTGTTTTACATTAACTACCTTTTATTATTGTATAGATTTTAACGAGTAAGAGTTTTATGTGCGTCCATTACCACCACAGTTTTTTTCTAGCCACATCCTCAGTTTGAAGACACATGCTCTATTAAAGCTGCAAAAAATAAATTGCTATTATTAATTAGTAGCGTGTTTAGTTCCGTACATTATCTTTGAATTTTTTTGTATTTCCAGCTTTGTAGTTGCAGTTTGAATGGTTTTCCAACACAAGACACAAGAAGTTTTGTCGTAAGTTTGTTGCCGTGTTGGAAAAATATTGCACAGTAATAAATTACGATAATGCCAGACCCATCGACGCTTGATCCGAAATTGCGGAACCGATTAACAAGATTTTTGCATTTAGGTGATGAAATCCCTAAATATTTTCCTGGTTGTTGGTCAGCCCATAAGTGTTTTGAACCAGACAAACTATGTGTCATAGACGAAATTTTTGCTAGTGGAGCCGATAATGTCGAAGTGCCGAATATCATTTTGAAGGTATTTTAACTGCTTACACGGATAATAAACCATTCCTACATAATTTTAATCATGAAACAGTTTCAGTGCTTTCTTGTCAAAGAAATTGAATTGTTACTTTGTGAGGAATGTTTAGATTTAGTTCATTTTGGGATAATGAATCATTATTTTGTGACCATTCATTTAGCTTCAGTGTCAAAAGTTTCAAAATTTTAGAATGGTCTCTAACCGCATAATGAATGTGGAAGCACAAGACTTCATGCAGATAGGTGAAATATCCACTACAAAGGGGAGAAAGGCCTAACTTCGTCTCATTGACTGAAGGTGGTGGAATAAGGTCGTGCAGTTCTTGCACACACTCTCTGAAATGCATCCAATAAAACACTGATAAACAACTAATGGCATCTAAAGCATCTGGCTGGTATAGCGGGGTTGATCCATCCCATTTGATAAACTAACCAAATACTATTAGAAATAATTCTGATGAAGCACAACATCCAAATCAGCCTGAATCAGAAAGAATGAAATCAGGCCAAGTATTGTATTATAATTTTTCTTCTCCATATTGTTAACATTTGTTTTTTACATTCATAGCATTATTTTACATTACATGATTATTATATTTAATTATTATACATTATTTTACATTACATGATTATTATATTTAATTATTATACATTATTTTACACAACATTATATCATATTACATCACTTTACCAGTCAAGTGTCCCCGTACTAAGGAAATTATCTGCCCTTGCCGCGTACAAACGGACATACACCTAACTTTATTATGTTTATTGCTCTTTATTTATTTTTAGGTATGTTCCCTAATATATACAGTATAAAAAAAAGTAATAAGAATAAGTTTATGATAAATATAATAAGTAATAATAAATTTATTTACTAAAAAAAGGTATAGTTTTTTATATATAGCACATTACCCGGGGTCAAAATGAACACTATTCTACTGTTAATAAAATCCAAAATCCAACTCAAAATGGTGCAACATAAATGGCGACCGGATCAAATTACCAAAACAATTTCTGATAAAAAAATATTAAACGCGCAAAATATTGTCCACCCAAAAATACTAGAACGTAGGACAGGCCATTGGCTTCACTTCTGAATACTTACAATTAGCCTGTCGTCCTGAAAAATTCCCCCACGACACAAGTCGCTTAGAGACCACTGTGGTCCCTAGGACGCGTAACGGATTAATTAGATAATTTGTTATGTACTTGATTTGAAGCTTTGTAAATTATAGAAACATTGATTTGAACCATTTCTTTAACATTGTATTAAATTTTCTAGGATTTTGTTCCATAATAATACTATTTGGCAAATTATTATATATATTTACAGCAATGTAATATACACTTCTTCTGTAGTGTGTATGCTTGTGCGGTATGACCTTCAATTTATATTTTGTTTTATAATGATGGCTTAAGAAATGGAATTGATTAATATTATTTTTCACAAAAGATGCTATTGTTAATAAATACTGTTAATAAGCTTTAAATAATTCCTTACACAATGCACTTTTGCCACTAATGACATGATTCTGACCGCCCTATTTTGGAGCTTAAAAATTACATTTGCTATACTTAAGGATCCCCAAAATTCTATACCACAAGTCCATATCGGATAAAAATATCCCCAGTAAGTAGTCTTTAATACACTTAAGGAACCAAGTGAGTTTAAAGATTTTATAGAAAAACATACAGAAGCTAGTTTTTTAGTTATATTGTCCGCATGTTTTGTCCATCTGAAATGATGATCTATGTCAAAACCCAAAAATCTACATGAATCTACTACATTAATTAAATTTTTGTCCATAGTTACATATTTTTTTTTGCATTTTTCGGAATTGTCGTAAAATTACCTATAGAAGAGTTATTTGTATTGCGAATTAAGGTATGAATAAGTTTTATGATTATGCCAATTAGCAATTTTTAAGTAATGCTTTTAATACTGTTGATTTGACAGTTATGCTTTACTTATTATTCTCTCTTAACATATCCCCAACAGCAATTGATTGGTTTCAACATGCATCATTGAATCTGGTGTAGGGGGTGTTTTTGTTTCCATTCCTATTTGCTATTTTCTATTTGCTCTACTACTACTACTCCGTCATATTCTACAAATTTCTCTAATTCTTCATTTACAACTGTATAATATATACAACTCTGGAATGTGCTGCCTACTTCAGTTAAAAGTGCTCAAAACATAATTTCTTCAAAAATTATAGAAATTAGAAATGCTGTCAAAATAATTAGTTTTTTTTTTATCTTTTATTTTAAAGTCAAAGTCGAATTGTCTATATATTTTATCATATTTGTATATACAGTAGAATCATGAAAACCAGTGGTATTCTGTATAATCAAAAATCCAGATAATCAATTTTGAAGCCAAATCAAACAACATGTTAGAAACCTATTTATTTAAATTTTAATTAATTTTTATTATGTATGTAATGGGTTTCAGATCCGTCATTTAGACAAAACAATTTAAAACATATGAGCTATAATGATAATAAATAACATAATACTCTATTTAATTTAAAGTATTGGAATCAGTATTCATTTTAATGTCTGATAATATGGAAGTTCCTACAACATATTTTTCAAGTGGCCGTGCATGGCCAAATCCGAATGGATTTCATGATTCGAACATTGATTTGATTCCTGGGCCTAAAACTCCTTGTACTTTATGACATTTCTCATAGTTAAGGATTTGGCCATTAACGCCCACTTGAAAAATTCACCCTGTATACTTTACTAACTTACTGCCAGATTCACAATTTTTTATAAAATGCGTTTTTTTCACTGCTTTAACTTGTTTTAATGTTGATCCAGCCAAGATAAAAATACATAAATTTTGTATGGAACCTTGGTTCATTCACTTTGTTGGATAATTGACATTCAGCGCATAATGTACATTATGTCAGTAAACAAGACGCCACTATACTCTCCATTATCTTTACAAAGACTCTGTTTTTAAGCAACAACACTACTTTTTGTCGTTGGGACATTTTAGATTTTCTTTCTATTTTACCTGACCCAAAATGTAAGGTAAAATAAAGGCAACTTATCAGTTGCACACTTCCAAAGAAAATTAAACAATAACAAACACTATTTCGCAAACAAATAACAGCTCCAGACCATGTACTCCACATGGTCGGAGGTAAGAATAAACTCCTAATAACATATCTTGCAGTCAAAACATTTTTAAATCAGCAATTAAATCGTTAATAATTAAATGTTAAGATAATCTACTGTATAATGTATTTATCTATAAACATTAATAATATAATACTTTGCTGTGCATGCAATTCACCACCTTCCAAGCTTGAAATTTAATTATTTTCTATAAGAACAAGTATGGCTGGAAGAAATTGCTACAGTGATAAGAACGCCTTAATTGTTAACTAGTTTCAATATTTACTATTGTTAATTACTTCAAAAGTTATCCTTCTGTTATTGGATTAAAAAATTATTCAATTATTTTAATAGATGTCGATATCTTCGTCATTGCAACTCCAGCCCGTGCATTGATTGTTGACAATACAATTAGTTTCTGTAATATTTTAACCAAGTTAGTAAAATTTATGAAAAATACTATGTTGCAAAGCTTGTCACTATGCCCCTCTAATTCCTGTCTAATTTTGTTTTGATGTTTTTGTTCCTACAGCACATTAGAAAGTAACGTTTTAGACTATATATAAACAGCGCATAAGCCAAGTAATTTGTGTCGCAGAGCGGCCAGAGAGTGCCGTAATCGAATCACACCTATATTACATACTTGGTTCTGTACATAGGAAATCTGTTAATAGAAACTGGTCATAAATGTCTAAATTGAGTTTTTAGAATGTTGTTAATTTAAAAATTTTAGGGTAGATCAAACTATTTTAAATGAGTTATTTAATTATTAGTTTTGATAATGCCCATGTTTGCTATTAAATTTCTTGTAAAACCAAAACGGCGCTTTACTTTTTTTTTAATATCTTGATTCACTAAGATCAACTGTTAGTATTACCATTGTTATAAACGACAGATATGCCCCTGATCGAAATTTTGTGTCACTACCTTAAGAGAATGCAATCTTCTCTTTCTTACCTAGCTTACATTATGACTGCCTTGCAGCCTAGTTGGTAGTGTGGCCGGCTGTTGTTCAGCGGTTGTGGGTTCGATTCCTGCACTGGACAAACATTTATGTGATTTACATTAGTGTTTGTCTTGAGTCTGGGTGCATTTATGTATGATATCTATGTATTAATGTATGTCTTTGTATCTGTTGTCTGGTATCCATAATACAAGCTTTGCTTACATTGGGGCCAGACAGTGCTGTGTGTAATGTCCAAAAAATATTCATTTATTTATTGTATTGTTGTCCTTCTTGTCACTGGTTTGAAATGAGTCCTTCTAAGTCATTTCAATGTGAACACGTTACGGTGCGGCGACAGAATAGAACGGGCATGTCTTAGTGTCTATATTAATGATTATTACCCAATAATTAAACTTGCATTAAACAGTTTTTATCTTTAATTTTTAGGCTTATAAAGATGGCTGGTATACACGCTTTGATACCATTGCTTTTGCATTGTGTAAGTGTCTTTTAATGGGTAATGCAGCTGTCAAAGAAGCAACCTACAATGTTGCTACACAGGTTTGCAACACATCAGAAGAATTGCTGCTTTTCAATAAATTCACCAGGATCTTAAAAACAGGTAAGTCAAAAGTGTTTTGATGCAATATTTAACATATAATCACCATATAACATCTAAGAGCACTTAGACATTTCTTAGCATTAAGTGTAATTTGTTTAATTTTTTTATGGCACCCATGCAAGTGGCTAACATAAGCTAAACTGGTCCCCACAGGCATAAATGAACCACAACCAGTCTAACGATATTATTTTGCTTAACCGCGAAAGGAAACAAATTATATGTCTTCCATCAGTCAGGTGCCGAACTTTCGACATAATATGATGATATCAAACTTCAATTAAAAATTCTTTGTTTAATTATTTTATACATAGAATAAAGAACACAAAATTTAACATACTTGTTTAACTTTTAATTTTTCTAAATGTAATAATGAAACATTTTGTTTTTATTATCATTACATTATTTTCTTTAATATTTCTTTCGTTGAAAACGCAACGCGCGATACCCCTGGTGTATCGCGCGTTGCGTTTTCAACCGTCTATAGGCTGCGGTAACCGCTTACCTTCAGGTGGAACGCAAGCTTGTTTGCCACCTTAGTGGTATAAATTATTTTTTATATTTTGTAATTGACAGGCAATGGACACGGATGGTGTAAGAGTGTCAAGTTGTGGTATACTACGAAAAATCCCATGGAACTTGCTAAAGAGATATCGAGAGCACGATCTCGCCACGGGCGCTCTCACAAGACGCTACTTCGGAAATCACACATCAAAATACCTCCAAATGAGCATGGTATGTACTTACTGGCTTGCTGCTGTTTAATTTTCTAATTAAGTTGCTGCTTCTCTAAATAAATGTATTTATAATAAAATTACCTGACATTAAAACTTATGTGTAGCACGTGATGCTGTGGTGAAATATGCGATTTTTGGTCTAAAACATGCTAAGCAACTGAAAGGAGATGCAGAAGGGGTGAAGGAGATTTTTGATTACATTCAAAAAGTTGAAGATCTACGTCACTGTGAGGATCCTGTGGCAGCTGCGGCAATAGTGACACAGAATCTTTTCACACTTGACCATCTTCCCGGACATTTGATGACTACCCAAGATGTATGTTAATTTTCATTTATTTAATTATATATAAAGTCAGGGTATTCGCCGCTTTGTAAGTGATAGACTAGAAAAATCATTTGTGTGTCTGTCCGTCTGCGACAGCCAAATTTGCTCCGTATCTACTTAACCAATTAAGTTGAAATTTGGTATATAATATGAGTTTCTGTGACCATAAAATGGACGTGTAATTTTGGACATGGGATCACTTTTGAAAAGTTAATTAGAAAATTTAAATAAATAGTCCCCAAACTGTACTGTGTGGCAAACAAAATGAAAAAGCTTTCAGAGAGCTTTAAGAGTTTCAAATATATTTTATTTATATAATAAACTTTTAAATGTTTAAGATAATAGATAAAGATTGATCCTATATTCAAATATTTTTAATTTAAGACATCTAATACTAAAATTTTGTAGAACCGAATGTAGTTCTTTACATAGATTACTGAGAAATTATGAGAAGTCAATGGTCTTAAAATAACATGGCAAATCACTTTATATTGGGCGTAGTACAACTCGCACTTTTATTAGATTTTATATATTAAATTTAAGGACCCTAACTCTGGTGTGAGACACCCTGTACAAAATATACATATTGACGAATTACGAATTGGATCGTATGGGCAGGCTAGGCTGTAATGACCTCTGAGCTAAGCCAAGGACAGACAGACGGACGGACATGCCGGAACTTGTTCCTTGTAGATAACGGAACCCTTAAAAGTCAATTCAGTCATTTCTGTTATATACCTAGATAAACATAGTTTTTTTGCACTAGTGTAGTGGATAAAACACCAGCAAGTGATATAGCTTAAGTTATTTTCATTATCCTAATACGCATTTATTAGCTGGTTAACTTTAAACAAGCAAAACCAATGTGTAGTACCAAGTAGGGGCTAGGGGTTGGATAGCCTCTAATTACAGTGGCATATTCAGTTCTTATATTTATGCAGCCAATATTACATGTAAGTATGTATTGGATACATTATATAATTTCTAAAATTATTTCGACATAGAATATAATTTGTTTTTACTTCACAGGTTTGGGATGCAGCTCTCCCACAACTCAGTGTCAGCGAAGTTCTCTACAATATCATACGTATTCACAATATGGGTTTTCTTACCAATGATTCCACTACCACAGCGGCTGTGGTCTCTATTCTCAGTAATCAAGATGTTATTAAGAAGTCTAAAATTACTCCGCTTGAAGTTTACCTTACTCTATGCAACTATATGAAAAAATTCAGGTATGTGCTCATTTTAGGTAACTACTAGTTGTGCGCAGCAGTTTTATCCCCTTAAAAATTATTGCTGTGGGAACTCTAACGAGATAAAAAGTAGTAAATAATCAGTGCAAAAAATCTAGCTGTTCATTAATTTTTTGTTATACAATAGTTCTTGTATTAACGAAACAGCCAAGCCACATATTTTGAGTAAGGTGTAGAGTAAGGGCTTGTAGAGTTAGAAGCTTGGATCTATATGAGATCTGATATCTTTTTGACAGAGCAAACCTTATGATCTTTTCTTTTTTACATGAAAATGTTTTTGGTGGTATTCCATCAAAACAGTGTTTATTTTAAAGCTTGCATTGCTTGACAAAACAGTGAAGAACTGAAACCAACACTATTATGAAATGGTATCAAATCTTCAAAACCGTGTCAACTTCGAGCTAAATAAACACGACACTAACATTCTTAAGAGTACTGCAATTTTTTGCTGCAGTAAGCTACAATTTTTAATACAAAATACCATATTGTTTCTGCTCTTTAAAACCTAGTCAGATTTTCACGGATTTTGAAAGTATTGTATTTTATTAAAGGTTGGTAAATCAAGATTTGTGTAGACATATTGCATTGCAAATATTTTCAATTTTGTACTATATTTCTTAAAATTAAAACTTACAAACCTAGTTTTCTGAAATACAGGATGGCGCAATAGAATGTTCATATTTAAAAAAAAGATTAAAAAATAAATACAAAAGGTATAGTTAAAATAAAACTGACGAATTGCAAAGTAATAACTGAAGTTAATTTTTAAAAAATAACATGATCTAAATGATGACCCACTCTACGACAGCACTCCTCTAACCGCAAATAGAAATTATTAAAAACTTTCTTCAGTAATACTAGTATGATTTCTGTTATTTTACTATGGATATTCTCCTTGAGCTGATCGATGCTTCTTGGATTGCTGTAGACTTTGTGTTTGAGGTATCCCCACAAGAAAAGTCAGTAGGCGTCAAGTCTGGACTACAAGAGGGGCATGGGATATCACCTCTTTTCGAAATCAGTTTGCCTGGGAACATCTGTTTCACAACCGCCATGGCGTCATTTGACGTGTGACTGGTAGCTTCATCTTGTTTAAACCGAGTCCTAGAATTTACTATCCTTGAATTTTTGAGTTCAGGAGCCAAAAAACCTTCCTACATCGAAATATAGCGTTCGGTATTAACAGTGACGTTTTGGACCCGCGCATTTTCAAAGAAAGAAGGACCACTGATTCCTCTGCCAGAGATTGCTGCCCATACTGTCACTTTAGGACTATGCAGTGGTTTCTGGTGATTGAGTTTGGGACTCTCACTGTTCCAGTAACGACACTTTTGACGGTTAGCGAACCCATTGATATGGAAATGGGCCTCATCAAAGAAAAGGGTATTCTCAAAATTGGAAAATTGTTTAGCATTTCATCAGCAAATTCTTCAATTGCTCTGAAGTCGGACTCTTTCAATTCTTGTGTTAATTGCAGCTTGTATAGATGCAGTTTAAGATCCAAGTTTAAAATTCGTAGCAAACTTCGTCGTGATAAGTGTGACAGATGATCTCTTGCGACAAGACATTTGTGGATCTTCTAGTACAGACTGCATAACTCTCTCAATATTGTCTTCGATCCTAGATATACTTGGACGACCTTTTGCTTGTAGTTTAAAAGTCTCTACAAAACGCTTTACCCATATTTTAATTAAATTAGCACTCGGAGCTTTACTTATTCGCTGTAGTTCATATGTGATGTAGATGTACCAATGTGTGAACGAGAGATCTACTAAAATGCGCGACGCTTCCCTTCGAAGTGACTCATCGTGCCTTACGCTCCATGAGCCCGCCTATACAACGACAGTAGGCTCCCCCCGCCCGCGCGCTTTCTACCCCTCAAAAAATATGATGCAATATGCACAGTCTATTTATTGCGACACTCTGTATCTCCAAAACTACCATTATCAAAAATCGTAAAACTTGGACTAGATTTAGAGAAGGAGAAATGGAGAAAGAAAATTGCATATTATATTAAAATTTTGCAGCGTCATCGTCGTCTTAAGTTAGTCGTCAACTCGACGGATAATTGTTCTCGCGCTTCAAAACCGTGCGTTCTGGGAGTTCGATTTTTTTTTTCGATAATGGTGTTATGGTGGAATATAAAGCTCTACAAACCCGTGCGTGTTCCGGGAGGGCAGAGACTTACTGAACACGGAGCGTAATTACGCCATCCGACTAAGACTTAGTCTTTACATTTAGTTAGTCGTCTGCTGTCCAGCCATACATTTTGTCGTGCCGTCATGAGTGTCGCGAGTGTATGAATGAACTGAATGTTTAGGCTGTAGTACGTTGTGGATAACTAAAGGTTTTCCAAAATTAAATTCAAACGATTTCAACAATAAAACTGTGATTATTTAGGTTGGGTTGCACCAACTAACTTTGACGTTAACCAGTCGCCAAAAATGGGAGATAGTATAAAAATTTCTATCGTCAGTTATTTTTAAAGTTAACCCACTAGTGGTTTTCTGTACTTTGACGGGTCGATTAAGTTTAAGCATAGCTGACTATGCAAATTTTTATAAAATCTCCCATTACTGACGGCTGGACAACGTCAAAGTTAGTTGGTGCAACCCAGCCTTAATATTTATTTGTATTTCATGAATACACTATTTGCACCTATTGTTAATAGAAGGTTAATAGCAATATAATAACGCATTTTGAGTACAAAAAAATCTAACTCTGTCCTATTATGTTAATCTTATTACAGACCAATGAAACATGAGAAAATTAAAGTAGCTAATGAGAAAGAACAAAGACGTCGCACCCGACAGGCCTTCGACACAAAAACTGGTCTTTGGGAGTGGACTGTAACCAGGAGGCATCCTAAGGAAGTTAAATTTTGGGGTGAGATGAAACAGCATCGTTGTTAAAACCGCTTAATATAATTATATTCACTTATGTAAGTAATATTAGAAACTTAACTCACTCTTAATTTCATAAAAATAAATATTATATGTCACTTATTCGAAATTCGAAACCAGTAATATTCACGCTACATTTATTTCAGAATCACGGCTAAAGCCCTGTCTTTTTTCCACCATGTTTTCTCTACCAGGTTTTCAGCTCATCAGAAATGAAAGAACAGATAGGGTAGGTGGTGTTGTAGCAATATTTACGATCAAAATTTTGATTATGTCTGCACAACCTCCACAGCCTGGTGCCGCTGAGCACCTACTTATTGAAATACTGCATTCACACATTCAAGTTCTTGGAGTATTTTATAGTCCCTCAAATCATATAAATTATTTTACATCTTTTGAAATTCTACTTGAAAATTTAATACCTCTTTATAAGCATAGTATTTTAATAGGGGATTTTAATACATGTTTACTGTAAAGTGATAGTAGGTCTCAAAAACTCAAGTCAATCCTTGATGCTTGTAACCTGAATATGCCTCCACTCAATGCCACATATTATTTTTCAGATTCTACTCCCTCACTTCTAGACCTAATAATAATTCTCCAAATCATAGAATCAAGCATGGTCAGTGCGCTTCTGACGCCTTCTCATATTATGATTTGATATATTAATCTTATAAAGTTAGACCTGGAAAGGTTAAGTTGAGAATATAAACTGGAAGACTGTTTTTTTTTTTCAATTCTTCTGTCACCCAGTTATATAACGTGCATGCGCCAATACGGCAGGTGAAAGGGAAACACCTTCCCGCACCTTGGCTTACAGAGGATAAAAAAGAACTTTTAAACAAAAAACATAAGAGCTAAAATTTAAATCTTACTAATAATAAACCCGAATGTTTTATTCAGGCTATCATAGTAGGAAGCTCAAAACTTTTAATAAACTTGATTGGCCACAGTTACCCTCCATCATGTTTAATATTTGTATATGTGTAGTATAAAATTTGTGTTCCTTTCAGCGAAAGTGAAAAAACTAAGCATTTACATTGATCGCACGTTTTTCTGGCATCATCAGCTAAAAAAAATAAGTAGAAAACTGATTGCCTCTATAAAATCCTTAAGACTTAAAAACTTCCCGCCAATTCCTACCAATATTGCGGCTGCAGTCATTACTCCTCCCTGTTCTCGACTATGGCGACCAGAGGCGGCTTGTCCTAAGGAGCGCTGGTGCGGCGCACTCTCATAAATAATGATGGTTCGATTAGGTACCATTTATGTTGACATAGCTTCTCACCGGAAACATTCCGTACATACACAGTTAGTAACACACATTACAAGATTTGGTAGTATGTATCTTATTGCACGGAGTCTGGTGGAGCGTTGGCGATTGCGCTCCTATGAAACCAATTTCAGTACAGTCGCTTAATGAAAAAATAAACGAGTGTGAAAGAGAAAGTTCGGTACAGTTCCACATGTGAAACAGAAGATTTTGTATGACAAATTAGCAAAATGTGGCGCGCCGCTCCTGGGCTAGGTACCTACAATAATAATACTAGCTAGCCATGTTGCGAGCTTGAGCCACGCAGGTCTCCGGCCAGTCTAGCCGGCGCCAGCGCGCTGTTATTACAACAATAGTTTTCGTTCGTGCGCGCGAATTTCTAATTTACAAATTAAATAAGTTAATACAAAAATAGTTGTGTAATATGGCTAAATATAATGTTTTGTTTATTAAACAGTGCGAAACCTATGTCTGAAAATCACCTGAATGCGTTGTACATGATATGCAGAGAAAAACGCCTAATCAACTGCATCTCTGATTTTCACAAAAAAGTAACATATATTTTCACTAGTCAGAAAAACAGGCGAATGGATTTTATCTATACTAATATTATAAAGAGGAAAGATTTGATTGTTTGTTTGTTTTTTTGTATTGAATAGGCTCCAAAACTACTGGACCTATTTAAAAATTATTTGACCATTAGAAGCCGACATTATCCCTGATGAACATAGGCTACTTTTTATCGCGGAAAAATGCTTCATTCCTACGGGAAAACGGGTAATAGGACAACGGGTAGTAAAAATTATCCTTTCGTACCTACTTAACTTTGTCACAAAACTTCTAAACGTCTGAACCGATTGGGTTGAAATTTTATATGGGTGTTTCGATAGTTTCCTTGATGATTTAAAAATACAATTAGACCTAGGTATTAGGTGGTGCTGCTGTTGGTATGTCAACTATTAAACGGCTTGACCGATTGGGTTGAAATTTTGTATGTGTATTTCCATGGTTTCACAGACACGAATGTATTATGCCATTAAGGAGGAAAGATTTGATTGTTTGTTTTTTTTTTCTATAATTAAAGAGTTGCCGTAAGAACCTACGCTGATAATGAAATTTATAGCGGGCGAAGCCGCTGGCAGAAGCTAGTTTATAAATAAAATAAGGCTAGTTTATTATTATCATAAATTTAAGCAATTCCTATTTAGTTTTTTTTAGTGAACACCCATTTCAAATTGCCACGAGCCGCCTATGATGGCGACGTAAGCTCTCCCGATCTTACTGAACAGCAGATAAATAAGAGCGGCTTCAAAATTTATCTATACGGTTCATATTTTGGTTTACGCAAAAATGATCACGTATCAGAGTTTCTTTCTAAGCTCAAGTGGCTCTCCATTCGCTAACGCCGGAATACACACCTTCCTTCTCTTCTTTATTCCGTTCTGTTCATAACTTTATCACCAACGTATCTTAAATGAATGCTTTGAATTCCTTGGCTCTTCTTTACAAAATTTTAGATCTTTTACAAATCTACTTTTAAAGATTCCTTCACATTCATCTCAGATTTATAAGGATTCCTTTACAGTTAAATCTATAAAACTATGGAATGCTTTACCTTTCACTATCAGACAAGCCTTAAGCTTACAGTCCTTTAAAACTCAGGTTAAAAATTATTATCGATCAGATAAAAAAATATTATTTTACGAATAAGACATGCTATTTTGTTAAAGTTATACTGTGTATGTCAATGTAGAAGGTATGTTGGATTTTACTATGTAAGTATATGTATATATTTTTTGTCATACTGTATTTTAATATGTAGTAACGTGTATTATGCCTTATTCATATCTATTATAATATTATAACACACTTTTTTGTATTTATTTATGAAATGTTTTTTAGCGATTTATGGCTGAAGTATTGAATTTAGAGAAAAAAGTCAAATTAGAAAGTTGTAGATACTAAAAAATCTATAACTTTTATAGTGTAGTTTTTTTGACCTAACCTCAAATTTAGCAAGTAAAATGGTATAACCATTTTTTTCGTTGTTAACTTTTCTTTTTTAGAAAAACAATCGAAAATATTTGAAATTTTAAAAGAATGTTCTTTTTTTATTACACAAAAGCTGATTTTTTTAAAGTAAAATATAGTTTTCGAGATATTTACATTTCTAGAAAAAAATCGTTCCTATTCTATAACATGCATAATTAGGTATTAAAACGCTTCTGTTTAATATTCTGACCATTAGGGAACTCGGTTGTAGCTGTTTGTTTGTCATGATTACATAACCCTCGATATACGACAGTTGCATAAATAACTATTAGTTAATAATAAGTATAGTGTATTCCAAATAATCACTTTTTACTTAAAAATAAATCACACTTGTAAAATAGCAACAACGTCAATAGAAAACCACCATATCGGATAAAAAAGCTACTGTGCAAGCGGTCTTTTATTAAAAATCACTTAAAAGTAAACTTCGCACCCCAGACTTTAATCGTTCTAAAACATTTATGTTTTGTAAATTGGTTTTTAGCACTTACCTCCATATTCAAAAGGTGCTAAATACTGAAGAATCATGAAAATCCAGCGCATTGTCTGTGCAGGTTTTGCAGTCCTTTATTGCTAGTTAAGTTAAACGAATGGTGACCGACAAATTTGTATAGAACTATTCCTTAAAAAGTGAAATGCGATTCTATATTAGTAGGTATAAACGGGAGAAACGAGATGTGTAAATTCAGTAATGACTGCACAAGCAAGAAACAAAAATACTTCCTATTTCCAAGAAAGTCAAACTGCATAAGAAAGCTACTTTTTCTACTTGTAAATGTTTCCAGGCATTGACCATCCCCCAAACCCTGAAGTGATAGCAACCTTGAATAAGCTGATTGACCATACGTGGCTTCTGACGCCTGCAACTGGCCTGCGTTATATGATAACCTTGGATATGAGACACCATATGTTTAAAGGTAAGGATAGTAAGGAAATTAGTAAGAAATAGCTGGGTGACTTAGCAAAGCTCGGTTTTAGGGCCTTCTGTTGTTATTTCAAGAATAACACGTTTCGGAATAAACTTAAAAAGTAAAACATTATCTAAATACAAATTTCCACTAATTAGTTTTTTCTTTGACTATATAAAACAAGAATTGTTCATTTTAAGTATAATAGGATAAATATAAAAGTCTCTATTACACAAATTTAAATGAAGAGCTTAATGCTTGTGGCCATTTTCTTCCAATTAGCTATTATAATATGTAACTATTAAAATCAAACCATTAGAAAATAAACTTTACGGGGAGATTTTTACTCGACTAGGTGTTTCGTAAGCAAATTATTGATCGTACGAACTTTTTATTCTTTAGGTCGTCACTTTTGCAAGAACTACGCAGTTCCGAAGAAGGTTAAGAAGGTTTCGGCCACAAAAAGTGTCCCTGGACCTGGTGGAGACGCGGATCCCGAGAAGAAAAGCAAGAAACACCTGCTGGCTCAGTGCTTCCATAACAAAAACGTAACGCCTGGACACATTGGTTAGTGTTCATACTAAAATTCGAGTGACATTTTTGTAAATATTATTGACTGATACCTAAGTGTTGGTCATTATCGGACAAGAACGGCGGCAAAATAAGGCTGTGGTTCTATTGCTATCAGCACGTGGCCATTTTAGTGGGTGATTCCACCCACATTTTCATACAAAGCGAAGCTAAGTACACATGCGTAGCGAGTGCGTCCGCGGCTTTATCACCGACTTATTGACAACTAAATTTGTTCTTAGCTTTGAAACCCACCATTACCACTGTTTCTATAATTTTTAGTCTTACTCCATTTTGAGAAATTTTATCTTTTGTAAATTGTGAATAAGCTAATAACTAACCTGAGTATAGTTATTTCAAGCAAAAATACTTATTCATTGTATTATAATTACAGCGATTATCCTAGCGCTGCAAATAGTGAAACGCGAGAAAAATGTCAAGTTAGCAGTGTTCACCGAGGAGGGTATACAGATTATCAATATTGAACCAAACTTTACTACTATTGAAGAGGCAGAGTTTGTGCTCAGGGTAAATATTTCATTAAAAAGTTGTCATTCTTATTAACTAATGTTTGAAAGTTTAGAACTAGAAGTAACAATATACTTATATGTATAAGGAATTATACGTAAATGCATTATCGGGTCTGGGTTCTGGAGGGCTGTTGTTCTAATTAAGGTGAAACCTTATCAGATATTTTCCATACCTTCGTAGCACTTAATATCCACAACAATGAACATTTCGCTGCTTAAAATGACGCCTAATCATATATTGCTATTTATTATTATCATAAAATGCATATTCATTCATTTTATTTTTGATACATTTATTTGATTTAATAATTATTTTTTTAATAATAAATTCAACTATTTATGGATGAATTCGCATTTCGTAACAATGATAAATAGCGCTTAATGATGACAACATATTTTGAGTAGCGAAATGTCTATAGTTAAGAATATTGATAATGTAGGAGTGATGTAATGTAGTTTCTATGAAAAAAATATGTTGGAATACATACACCTTAAATAAAATGTGATTGAAACCTTATTAGCAAAGCCTGCTGCTGTTACGCAGGCTGTGTAATGATCTAATGATAAAATAATCACTAAGGTGGCAAACAATCATACGGAGCGCCTCATGGTAAATGGTAATCGCAACCTACGAACGTTTGTTAAAGCAGGCAATCGTTCTGTGCTGAGTTTTACAGTTAATTTAGCTTGCGTAAATGTAATTTGTAATATGTGAAGCGGATCATATCGTACCACTTCAAGCAAGGCTGATGTCACGCATCCTACATCGCGCTGTCGAAGTTTCTTCGGAAGTTTAGCATATATAGAAACCGAAGCCACTTACCTAGTAAGTGGACTACGGAGATCCCCGGGCATAACACCTCGCCTGGCAGGAGATCTCCTCTTTGCCGCCGCTCCACATATGTATCTGTTTTTTTAGAAGAACGTTGCTTTATGTTTTGCTATTTGTCAGTCTAATAATACTTTAATTTTGCTGTAGAAAGCGAACCTCGGTCGAGTTCAACTAGATGCGCCAATGGAGTGGGCGAGTCAGAACAAGCAGCGGATAGACGTGTTCATTAATATGGTTGACCGCACGACACGGTTCATGGAGCTGGAGAAGACGTCGCGCGGGGGTCGCGGGCCGGGGGGACGTTACGGGCCACCGCCCAAGGTGGAGGACTTACGTGACCACTGCCCCGTGCGCGCGCTTTACCGCTACCGGAACGTTGTCACTCTCCCAAACACCAAGTAAGTGTAAATAATAACTGCAGATCAGGCAAACCAGTCTGCCAGTCATGATGAACCTAAAGCCTACCCTATGGGAAGTATATATTTAGTGGCTCTACCTATAGGCTTATTCAGGGAGTAAGTTTTTTTGGGGTTCAATGCCCCCTTCTACCCAATGTAAATTTAGGGTGGGACTTCATGCATCTGGCATCCCCGTGATTCGAGAAAAAAAGCTATTTCGGCGTGATATCGACTACATGCGACTGGTTTTTGCGGCTGGTTTTGATCCGGAGAAAAATTAACTCAGCAACCAGCACTTGCGTCCAACAGTTATATTTAATGTCTTTGTTTTAATTGAAAACGTTATCTTTAGTTGAGATTTTGTGATTAGCTGCATTTCTATGTTAATAAAACACAAACTAATATACGACGACGGATTTGATTCGAGCTTACCCGGGGCGGTTTTTTCCAGATGCATAAAGTCCGACCCTTAAAGTGGACTATTCATAAGGTTTATTATTCATTCATTATTGATTAATTTATAACAAGTTTTTATTAGGTAATAAGAAAGTTTACTATAGCTGTAGTTACACTTTGTTCACATGGAATACGGGTCGTTATTCCTGCACAAACTTATTTTCCGGGATAAAAAGTACCCTATGTCCTTTACTGTCTTTTCAGCAATCTGTGTGCCAAAAACGAGCTAAATTTGTTGCTCCGTAGCCACGTTGAGCAATAACAAACAATCAAATAGACTTTCACAAATATATACTACTGGATTTTGCCCGCGGTTTCACCTGCCCTACATTCGGTTATCGGTGTACAATTTCAAAGACAGCTTAATTATAGCAAAAAAAACCGACTCAAACTTGACGTTTTCAAGTAACCTATGTCCTTCTTTGGGACTCTAAACTATCCCCATGACAAATTTTATCCACATCGGTACAGCGGTTTAAACGTGAAGATGTGACAGACAAAACGACAGACAGAGTTACTTTGGCATTTATAATATTAGTATGGATTTAGTTAGGATAATGATTGAGACGAGCATAAGACGGATACACAGTGCCACTGACTGCTGTGCAGAGGGTGTGGGTTTGATTCCTGCACTGGACAAACATGTATGTATTTGTATCCATTGTCTGGTATTTATTATTTATTTAGGTTGATTGTTATGTCACTGGCTTCGCATCGTGTGGCTACTACTGACGGTTCGCACGAAGGGGTCCTAGACGTTATTGGCATCGATGAACATGTTCCAAAAGTGTTGGACGCATTCGCTCTTGGGCAGTTCAAGTGAGCAGACGTTCGGATAAAGGCCTCGTGTCCACCCTACACACCCGCTACTTCTGCGCTTCGAATGAAGCCATTCACAGCTTGAGAATTACTGTGACAGACGATTTTGGCCTGCTTGTAACTTGCAACAAAGTAGGCTTGCGCGAAAGGAAAAACACCTATCTTATCTCTGTTGTTAAAATACCTCAGTATTGCAATAAAATGTCTCATGTATCAAATTTACCAAATGTGTTCCGGAATCCCGATGTGATTTTTTACCATGTAATAGACTTGATGACATATTTTTTAAATTCGAAAAGTAAAGATTTTGATATCTTAGGGATCATAAAAGTATTTAGTGATTAATTAGAGGCTTGCATGTTCGACTCGGTTATGGCGTCTGTTTAACTGAGATATCTTTGCTATAGAAGTAAAATTTTCGCGATTGCGGATAACTATTGTGCATGGAAATTTTATATTCCGTAAACATTTAAGTTTACACGGAATTAATGGTTTTTTCTTTCTAATTTTCTAACTCTAGTGTTTCAGTTGAACTTATGATATTGTAACTTGATTTTTAAATTATATTATATTGGGGTCCGATAAATTTACCTTTTCCCGTTTTATTCTCTCCTGGCAACTCAAAAGAAAATTGAAATAGAATAGACGTATCCATTCTTTTGTTCAATAGTACATGGTGTCTGGTTAATCTTTATAATATTGTCATCACTGGAGTTGGTAATATGTAGATTACATTACAGAGTTCTGTTAATTATGGAACTAAGCAATACATACATAGTAATGTAAAATTCTATATAAAAAAGAATACGATAGCAAAGGAGGCATAATAAATCAAATAAAAATTATTTTAAAGCTGCAAACGCGTCATATATACACCCACCAACTAATCTGAGTGGTGGCGATAGTATTGATTAAAAAATAACTGAAATTTTGGGCAGCGTTCGAAAACTTCGCATGTTGTAGTTACATACACCGACCCGAGAATATCCAAACAATAACTGTTACTACACCTGTCACTGCATACAAGCATACCTTGATATTTGGGACCTAAAACATTATGAACCCTGCTTAAGATTGGTGTCGATGATGTGAACACCGGTGCAGCGACACAAGAGTTTCCGAACGGGTCAGTGTCGTAACACCAACTCAAGCGTTAATATCAGAACAGGTCCTAAATATTTGTATATGGTGTTATTAGTACCTTAAATTGTCAGATCTCAGATAAGGCCACCGCCTGGACCTAAATATAAAATAATGTTCTAGAAAACGAAAACGATTTTTCGATTAAAAGTATGATCTTATTTACTTGATATATTTTTTACTAAGTTTGTATTGTTAGATGTTAGTAAGCTTAATAATATAGAATAGCTTAAACCATTGCAACAGGGTCCTTTTGTTATTCAGTACCTTAACATTCTAACTGCTAGTGTTCATTTTTGTAACCACGGTACATAGATAGAAAAATACGTAGTTACAGGGTTACAAATTCTACGCACGCAAACGCGCCGCACTTATATTTCTTGAAGAATTCAAGTGGGACAAAAATATGTCTGTCTATGCATATAGCTTAAAATGGAAAAGACACGCGCTTCTATTATCTTTAACGCCATTGCCAACGAAACTCCGAGTTAATGTCTTACATTCTCTGTATATTTCTCGAGAAATTTGAGTTATTTATCATACGTTTTCATGTCTTTATAACTACTGTTCCTGTTTTGTCCTTTTTTATAACACATATCTTAACACAAGGATATAACTGTCATTCTTGTAAGATTATTAAGGTAAATTACAACTATCCAAAGACTTTTTTGTGGATTTGGTTGGTGGTTAATTTATAAGTCAAACAAAATTGCAGGATCTAACTAGACCAATATGTTTAGAAACATTCTAAAAACACCTTTGTGCTCTGAATTATCACTTGTTGCTATAAAATTAATGTTAAATTTATTACTATAATGAATCATGTCTTTGTTCTCAAAACATTATTACGAGTACTGTTGTAAAACAAAAGTTAACGACCTAGATATGATATTCCCTTTTATTATTTTTTACAGCTTAGCTCCTTTTCATATTAAGTAAAATAGTTGTATCCATATCCATTTTTAATTATCAATTAATGTTTTACATTAGATTTTTATTTCAATAGAAAAGGTGCCGAAGTTTAAATGTTATCTATGTACTGTGAAATAGTTGTAACTGAAATGAAATGACAATAGGTGAATATTTCTTTTATTAGAATATTATAAAAGTTACATATTTCGTAAACCAACCGTCATTTCAAAACATAGACCCACCAACTTATCTGAGACGTTAATGTCGATAAAAAAAAAAAACAACATTTCTCAGCTGCATTCGGTAACTTCTTTTTTAAACATCATGTTCTGGCTCTGTGGGGCTACATATACCCAAGAACATCCGAAAAATAACTGGTGTTAGGCCTGGTACTTGACATCAAACAGTGTAGCAATCCTTGAGGTTTCCCAACGACTTAGTAACGCAGCAGCAATATTGGTTTTAATTTCCGAAAAGCGCAGCCTCTACGCATTTAACATGATGTCATTATTTCCAAAGATTAATAACCCGAAAATGATAAGTTACTCATAATGACAGATCTCAGATAAGTTTGTGGGTCTCTTAATCTTTTGTCCATGCCAGTACTTTGTCAATTTTATATGTGAATATCAAATTTTATATATTTTTTAAATACTGTTAGACGGTTTGGTGAGAGATTGTGAAGGTTGATTATTGTAAACTGCCAAAGTGTCGCATTTTGTACGTTTTAGTCATAAAGTACTGGCTGGTATACGTAAGATCTTAATGTGTAGTTAGCAAATACTGTAGCATATCTTTCTCTTTATTAAAAAAAATGTGTAAATGGAACATGCTCATATCTAAATCAAATGATATAGTCTAAATAGTAAGCTAAAATATACATTTAAGGTGAATCTGACGTAATGTTTTTCATACAAACTGCGTTATACTAAATGTTCTAAACTATACACATTTCGCTTCTCAAAACGTATTTTTATAATATATCGCTATATACATACCATAGTCGAAAAAAATATAGTTATAACATGCCAGTGAAATATTAAATTACTACAGTATTCATTTTATCAATGAAATGTATGAATCCATCAAAAAGCTGTTATTTACTAATTCAGTGGCATATCATGTAAGTATATGCGTATTTTGAGTTGCGAAATGATTATGGTTATAGATACTTAGTGTAGTTTGTATGAGAAAACATTTATTGGTTTCACCTTAATTGTTTTTTCTGAAGTAAGTTGTGATGGGCATGTAAAAGTTTTCGTACGTAGTTATAGTTGAAACCGTTTCATAATGTTGGTTACTTTTTGTACTAATATTTGTACGGAATTTTCAGAATCTGTGATCACGTGGTACTCTCTCGAGTTTAAGTAATTTTTATAGCTAAAATTATCAAAAAAATAGATGAAGTTAACTCGAAATCGGTATGCTTTCTCAATGTAAAAGTTGTTTTGTTAAAGTTTATTAGATTAGATGTATATGCTATTCAAGTTTATTTATTTTATTATGCAAATGCATCTGTTTTATTAATCAAAAACATTTTGGTTTTGTGTTTTTTGGGAAAAACTGTTAATTTTTGGCTAGTCACCATATCTCAACAAGCAGTCTGTGATCTGTGCAGTTATGAAATGGAGAATTAGCAAATACAACACAAAATTGACTACTCACATCAAAAGTGTATTTTATTAAGTACTTATTGAGATTTAAAAATTGCTTATCAATTAGCCGTAGTGCTCATTAGATGTAAAATAAAGTATTGCATGTATTCTCCAAAGTTCTCTCTTCAAAGTTACCTTAGATGCCTACTAACAAAAATCAAGTGGGCCAGTGGCACTACCGCACGTCAAATGCCGAGGACTCATTATTAGCGCCAAAATACACCTTATGTTGGTGTAAGTCTTCATGTAATATTTTATTGTTTGTGTATACCTACCTTAAATAGAATATAAAGTGTGCGGGCTCTAATATTTCAAAGGTGGTTGACAATTTTCGTACACATTCCTACGATTACTATAATAAATCGTACAAAGACATCTAATGTGCGTACAGCCCAAGCGATTAGCTTCCTTTTTTTGCTTTTTATTTATTTAATAGTTATCAAGAGCTTGCTACTGTGTTTTTTTTTATAAAATTTGTAAACAAATTGATCCGTCCCAGTTGCATTATTCATCAGTTGTATCAAAATGGCAAAATTAGAGCTAGCATTAATTTTATATTATTAGTCATAACATAATATTTTTTGCTTAACCTGTCCACAGCTGCATATTGATCAAGTGCACCGTTCAGTGAATAACATTGTGTAGTGACATTTTGTTAAATGTACTTGCATGATTGTTTTCATGTTAATAAACTCTTGAATATTACATGATATGTGTATTATTTCGAATCGACGTAAACGATTTTGCTCTTCTATCTGGCACTTGATGTTTTATTGTGAGTATTCTGGAAGTAGTGTTAAAGCGCTCAATAGATGTCATATTACTTTCATAAACTATGAATAACATCAATAATGTACTGAACAAGGAAACCACTTAAGGTACATCTAATTTAGGCTACCACATATACAATGTTTATTGTATGTGGTAAATGGCATGGTTCATTTAGACAGTCTTCAGACATCCTCGACCTCAACTAGGTTTTTGCCCTTCTAAAAGTTGAAAAAGTACGTTCTGAAGTTGCAACGCTCACACGAAGCGTGGCTAACACAAGAAGTAGACTTCTAACTGTAAGAAAGATATCAGTGTCTGTGTGTGAATTATCCAGCACTTCGAGAACAGATTGTAGCATTTTGGAGGACTTTACATCATGACTGGTATGTGTCCAAAGTTCAAACCAATGGTTAAAACACATCTTTTATACAGACTTGATAGAATAAACTGTACGTCATTACCACTTATATGAACGCCTGCATTTCCTTGGGAAAAGTAAAATGTATAAAAGCCCGTGGGACTAATAAATGTATAAGACTAGATCAGTACTGTATTGTAGGTAGGGCATGTAATATAAGGATTTCAATTTAGATATTGGACTTCAATATCGGAATTCCAATACTAATATCGGAATTACAAATATTCGATATAAAGTTGGATTAGATACGGAAAGGAAGACATTTGTATCCAATTTCTTGTACATTGAACATAAGAAACACAATATCACCACTTTGGTGAATAAACTATGCCAAAAAACATAAAATTAAAGGAATTATTTAATAACAGATTATCAAAAATAATTTAATGAAAGATATTCATAAATAATTTGTTATATTATATGAGATACGTCGGGCAGGCGAAGAACCGGGTGCGTAAGTGTTCATAAGGAAAGGCCAATTTCCAGCAGTGGGCTGCTATAGGATAGGATGGTCAGTTATGTGACTTACCCGTCTGGCCACGCACCCTACATCACGTCGAGTGCGCTCGCCCCATGAACAAAATCTTATTTCTCAATCAGACAACTTAAAAATATTGTAAGAAATTATTTTATGTTTTAATGACAATGTGTTATAGTACTTATAGTATGTACCATGTCAAAAATCATAGACATATTTCTTATCTTATACTAATTAATTCAAAAATAAACTTAATACAACAATTAATAATTAAAAAAAAAACAAGATAATTAAACTATTAATACTATATAATTTATTTATCTCTTAAACGAACGTTTCGTAGAAACTATGCAGTAGTTTTCCTACTTTTATTCTACTAATAAAATAAAGAAGAATGTACTTGAGAAATTAAAAAAAAGAGCAAATGGATCCTCCGCCACTCAGGAAGCAAGGTGAAATCGAACCACCGATAAATAATAAATAGTCGGAATCAATACAATTAAACTACTTATTTACTAAAATAAAATTATGCGCATGTTTCTCTGAAAGAAACTTGATTGATTGAGTATTCTTAAAAATTTTAAGGCTTTTATTTAATTTATCTAAAGGTAATCTTGGAACGAAACTTCAAAAATATTCAGTCGATGATAAACAGTACTTGGCAGAACTGATAAAAGATACCTTCATCAGATATTATAATTTTGGAAAAGACAAAATAGACGAGGCCCTCTTATTTTTCAGATTTCTCTATTTCCATCTCAAGTTCTTGGTAATCTTACACCTTGTACAACCTTAGCTGTTTTCATCAAAAGAAACTCCCATCAATTTAGTATTTGTTTCTGTGACCGCTCAGTACAAACAGGATTGCATTATATTAGAGGTTTTCAAGATGCTTACAATTTCATTTTACCTATATTTACCTATTTTTAATCACTTGTTAACTTAAAAAAATGTGTTGCCCTCGAAAGCCAATAGAATCTTTCAGAATTATGAAGGAAGTGTAATAAGTAGTAAGTAAGTAAACATTAAATTTCACGCAGGACGGAGCTTAAAGTAGGGTGTCACATATAAACATAGTTTACAAACTGACTAAACAGAATCTATAAAAATATTTTTATTCTAAAAGATAAATAGTGCCCTGTTTTGAAAACGGTCTGCGACAATGGAATGTCCCAATGCGGATTGTGCACTTCAGATACGAGTACCTACCCCTTTTTGACGTCTACAGGTCCTCCAATGTTTAACTTCACTAAAAAGCCAGTAGTGAATTAACAATGCACTTGAAGTTAAGAAAAAGACTCATTGGTTCACGCCTCCACCCCTGAGAATGCGAAGCAAGCACTGAAACCACTAGGCCAACAACGACCTTAAAAATATTGCGGCATAAGTAATTCTTAATAATTATTTCTCTCTAATAATCTTGCCGTGAAGTGACTGGACTGCAGGTTCTAGAGCAGAATCACTTAGTATTCCGAAACCTCTCATGGATGTTGTACGAGAGGAAGGGACTTTTGGGGGGGTGGGGGCAGATCTTGTTGAATATATAGTTTTCATATGGGAAAAATGTACTGTGACTCTTTGGATACCCTAGGGTGTCCTAACCTTGATGTTCCTAGCTACGCCCATTATGGCAGCAGCACCATTCTGAGGACTAAACATCAACGTGACGTCCCAAAATATGTATGCCAAGCGTGGAGATTATTGGTACAACCCTAGACACTATTCTCCGGTAGCCCTGCTAGTGTGGTAGGTACCGGTTAAAGTAACGGCGCGGCGGCGCAGCGAAATGGGATATGTATGTATAAGTCGCGGGACGTAAGTTCAACTAAGCGCAGTAACACATTTTAAGGTCCGTCTAGGTGGGGAATGCGGTGGGACGCGAGGGGTAGCGCGTAACCATAGCAACGCAGGCCCAATAATGTTTTTATAAAGTTTCATGACAAAGTCGGAACTTCAGGCCCAAGTTATGCCAGTTCAAAATTGCGTAGAAAGTGTCATGACTTTACTAATGATTGACAGTGATTAAATAGTAGATTGTATCACAAGGGATCAAAATAATATTTTTACGGTGAGGGCGCTCTTTTGAATCCAGAGTGGAGCGAAATTCTAAGATAGAATCCGGAGCGCAGCGAGGTATTCAAAGGACGGCGCTCGAGGTAAATTAATTTTGCGACCGAGTGATACACTCTACCTTATATCACCCTCTATGAGAAGAGAGATAAGTGTAACTTATAAATCAGTATAGTAAATTTTTCAACTGCCCTTCATATATAGTGTAGTAACTTTCCAATAACTGAAAGGATATTATCACACTGTTTACAAGGTCACATAACAAAAGTCTATAAAATGTTCAGTGAAGTTTTTACATAGTTACATGGATAAAAACTATTATTATGAATATTTGAAAAATTACACGTGTTGGATATCTATTTTATTTTTTTACTATCTATTTCCATTCAGGAGATACATTTTTTCTGATTTCTGATAATTTTATAACACAAAATAATGCCAACTTGTGTAATCAATGGATCTGTTAATGAAAACGATCAACACCATCGCCCCCTATGCTAAGCCCATGGTCTCGAGCTATTTGGATTCTGGAATTCGAAAGAAAAATGTATGCAAGTACATTCACGGGTTTCGAAAGGTAAGTCCGACTTCCATACATTTTTGTCTCGAATTCCAAAGTCCGAATAGCTTGAGACTGTTTTTAATAGGGTCCCTGTTGGGAATATGCATGGACTTCGTAAGTTCTGTAATCTGTCTTATGGACGGCGCCAAAAGCCTTATTAGCCTCATAGAGCCATCCTTTAGAAAGAGATAAAGCGAACCTGCGGGTCGATTCCGTAAAAGATTGCTAACCTTTTTTGAAAGAAATAAGATATACATTGCGGTTTCGCGACAATCGATGAATTTCATACGTCATTTCAAATGCGCAATGTATATCTTATTTATATGGATTTCAAAACAGAATTGTTAGCTGTCATTTTACGGAATCGAGCCGCTGCTGTGGTCTCTTTTATGTTTCTATCAACGTCCGCCATTTTGTTTCTATATGATTATTAAAACAAGTTAGAAAGAGACAAGACAAATAACCTCCCTAGCCGAACGACCTTTATTTTAGCTATTTTGATTTTCTTTTTCACCTGCGAGTGCGATTTGCGGTGGCCAGCAATGTGATAGTATTTTTGCTTGTTTGTTTTTCAGTTTGTCAGTACGATAAGACGAAAACATTCACCAGTGTTTGTTAAGACCTTTGAATAATTATGCATCGAAGACCTATAGAATTAAATATTGTTTTTAAATTAATAAAGCCGGCAATTACATACCTTAGGAACACAACTTCATGGCCAGGCTATATAGATCTTACTACAGGTAAAGTAAACACTGCGTGCGTCACTACATCCAAGCATTCAACTTCATTCAACAGCCTTTGATAAATTAAATAAAAAAAATATACAAAAAAACATCTTCAGTTTTTAGAAAAGTAAAAATATTATAAATACACTTTTCTATAATGACTGAAGTAGATAAATGGATAGAAATTGCCAAAAGGTGTAAATATTTGCCTGAAGATGATTTGCGAGAACTGTGCAATATCGTGTGTGATTTATTACTGGAGGAACCAAACGTTCAACCCGTACAGACACCTGTAACAGTTTGCGGAGATATTCATGGTCAGGTAATAAATAATATTGAACTAAACACTCATATGTAGAAGTGTAAAGGGTGTAGGTACTGTGTGCTATTTTCTTTTTTAGTTTATATATTATAACCTATTATATTTTCTTCCGAACAACCCTTGTTGCTGCAAATGCTACAGATTCAACATTATCTGGATAAGACTACATTTTAGGCGTGGGCGTTACTTAACGTAAAAGGTTACAGAAACTACCTACAGGCTCTGTAGCCTTTAATTACTTGGTAAAGACAGCCAATGTTTCTACAACCTGTCACAGCATCTGTCTATGAGGGATAGTAAGATTGCTATACTCTCTCAGTGGCCATAATTAGAAATAGGAAGTTTAATGACTGCATCCTTGAACTCTAGTCAATATTACTTTTTGTCATCTAATTTGTAAACTTAGTTCTTTTGTAAGTTCGTAAAATCATTATTATTCTCGTTAGTTATTTATGTTCTAAATACAAAAGTTTAAATAGGTTTTATTATTATTTAATAATTTTTTATATGCTTGAGTACAAATAACCACTTTATATATACCTAAGTTAGTTATCATTCAAACAAGATTTTAATTTTATAGTTAATAATACTATATATTGACATTGATCTATGGTGTAACTTTTTCAGTTTTATGATCTGGAGGAGTTATTCCACATAGGAGGACAAGTGCCACACACAAAGTATATTTTTATGGGAGACTATGTTGATCGTGGGTATTATAGTTTAGAAACTCTGACATTACTTATGGCACTTAAGGCTAGATATCCAGATAGGTAAGTTTGCTAAATTTTAATAAGACAGTTATCTATATGGTCCAGACTATGATCATTCCAAAATGTCTTTTTGGTGCTGTAGCAGGGTCAGGCTATTTTGTTGCACTTATGCTTGATTAATAGGACAATGAGACAGCAATGTCTACATTTTACAGAAGTAGTTTGTCACTCTCGGGGGCATCCGGACTCCTTCAGAGTCTTGCCCCAAAAGCCTGTTGTAGCAGTAATAGCTGCATCAGCCAACTGCATAGTTAGCTGAGAAAAAATTAAGTGGATTATGGTTTGCATGAGTGTTGCTCTAGCTTGGCTATCTTTCCTGGCGTTTTTGTAAAAACTTATGTTGTCACATAATAGAAGATAATTTGCTAAAGCATATATGACCTATTCAATGAGTATCTTAGTGACCTAACACAAACAAATAAAAATAAATTAAAAATGGTTACAAGCATATTTATGTAGCTATCAGAGGTGGTTCATCCTCAGGAGCACTAGTGCAGTGCACTCCCATAAATAATTGTTATATATTTTTTTAGATTTTGCTTAAAATAATTATAATGCTTGAATTGCCTTCTCTTAATGTTAATATAGCATTTTACTAAAAACATTCTGTACACACACAGTTAACTCAAGATTTGGTATAGAATTGCACTGAGACTGACACTAAGTGGAGCGCTAGCAATAGCGCTCCTATGAAATGAATTTCAGTACAGACACTTAGAGCTAAAATCAATAAGTGCAAAAGATCGATTAAGTCTCACTCGTGAAACAGAAGATTTTGTAGGGAAAATTAGCAAAATGTGGAGCCCCACTCCTGGACTGTGTAAAGAAAAATACTGTTGCCGGCCAGACCCCCGCCTTCGGTCCGTCTGGGGTGTGCTTTTGCCAGTTTTTATTAACAAATTAAATAAGTACATGTCTACATAAACAGGTTGTTTATTGCCTAATACATAACTATAGCAAAATAAAATGTGATTATTGTGATGTAATTAAACAGTGCTAAAATATTTTAGTAATTCAGCTTGAAATAATGACAAGCAGTCTCAAAAATGTGACACGAAAGTATACACATGCGACGCGCGTTTGTAAATCTTAATATGCAAATGAATTTTAGTTATAAAAAGAATAATAAAAGGTAAGCATTTAAGCAATTTGTCTTTTGTTTTGTTTTTTGTGAACACCCAATAAAAATTGTCACATGCCGCCTCTTGTAGCTATATGACCTAAAACCTAAGCATTTTCAGTTGCTGACTGATAAGGGTAGGACATAAGTCTTAGATTTATCTTTACTATAGAGATAATATAAAATACTCTTATATAAGAGATACTTATTTAAATTAGGTAAACACAGAACTACCTTAAAATTAAAACCTTATTTACTCTAAAAAATTAGCAAATAAAAATATTAAAGATAATAAAAAATTAAATAAAAGTTGTTCACAATAAAAGCAAATTACACAAAACCTGCTTTTTTCTGAGAACAGCTCCTCTCCAGACCACTTTATCATAGCTTGCCTCTAGAGAAGACAGGTGGACAGAACAATCTATTTGTTGCTGCTCACACATGTAGTATGAATATACTCATAATAAAATCTAACTTGTCTTAGAACAATGATGTATAATAAGTCAGCTACAGACAACTAAAAAGACTGTTTGAATTTTGACTACACAATACTTGTATAAGTTTTTTATTAGTAGTTACTGTCTCATTCACTTATTCAATTGTCTCAAAACATGTATATTAGGAGAAGCCCTGCTTCATTTTACTCTTTTATTTTGTTTACTTAAACAAAATTGTAAAACATCATACACAAGGCAAACCTAGCTTTTAGGTTAGAGATCAGATCTTCAACTTTTCATCTCGCATTTAAAGCCCATCACACAAGAGCTATAATATATATCGATATAAACTATAGCAAGGCATATAACAACATAATCTCTATAGGAAAACATTAAATTTCCACATACACCTGTTATAAATATATTTTAGATTTTTTATGGATATATTTTGTCAAAATAATAATAATAATAAAAACACTTTATTGCACAAAATCAAACATAAAAACAGTATTTACTATATAGGTACAAATGGCGATCTTATCGCTATGGAACGACCTCTCCCAGATAACCTTTGGGTGAAGGAACTTAAAAAAACGTTAAAAGTTCCAGGATAGTGTAGATTAATTATTAAATTAAATGTAGTATGTGTGTGACAGGCTTAACTTTACCAGCTAAAAAGATTTACATGCAAATTCCTTAAAGAAGGTTATATAGTTTGTTTATGGCAGCTGAAGAAGCTGTACCTACCTATTTCAACTATTGGTTATATCCAGTTTGTTCTTATAAATGTCCTTTTCTTTCAGGATTATTTTACTAAGAGGAAATCATGAGACATGTCAAATAACAAAAGTATATGGATTTTATGATGAGTGTTTAAACAAGTATGGCAATGCTAATGCTTGGAAAGACTGTTGCCGAGTGTTTGACCTTCTAACAGTTGCAGCAGTAAGTATTACTTTCATAGTTATATAAAATTTTCACAATGAACATAAGTTTATTTTACAACTATTATAAAACTTAAAACAAGTAGTGTATGAAAAAAAATTTTTAGTAAAAATAAAGTAGATATATCCTTAGGGTGGGACTATAATCCAGAATCTTCCCCGTCCGAGAAAAAAACCTGTTTTTCAAACCTATTAATGAAAAGTGTAAAGTTATACTATAGGCCATTGGTGTAGACCCTTCACTGATAAAGATTTACTTATCTTTACTGTCCAAGAGTCTCTGTCTAAGAGTTATATTATTTATGTTTTCAGTTAATAGATGAAACAGTTCTTTGTGTCCATGGAGGCCTATCACCTGAAATATCAATGTTAGACCAAATAAGATGTATAGACAGAAATCAACAAATACCTCATAAAGGAGCATTTTGTGATTTATTGTGGTCAGACCCTGCTGAAGTTAAGGTGTGGTTAGTACACAACAATATATATTAATCTTCAAAAAATACTGAAGTGTACTTTCGTGTTAAGATTTACATCCTGTTACTATTCACAGAGGAACCACACACATTTTGCACATTCATATGTAAACGTAATCAGAGGCGACTAGCCCTAAGGAGTGCCGGTGCAGCACACTCTCATAAATAATTATCTTAATAAACACTATGTTTTTAGATTTCACTTAAAATAATTAATTATTATGCTTCAATTTCTCTTTATATTAACATAAGCATTTCACTAAAAATATTTTGTACACACACAGTTAACTAAGGATTTGGTATGAAATTGCACTGAGACGAAATCACTTACTGAATGGCGCTCCTATGAAAAAAATTTCAGTTCAGAGTATAGAGCTAAAATCAACTAGTGTGAAAGAGAAAGTTCGACACAGAATCACACGTGAAACAGAAGACTTTGTGTGAAAAATTAGCATGTGAATTATGAAAAATGTGGAGCACCGCTCCTAGGTTATATAAAGTAAAACACTGTTGCTAGCTTGACCCCGCTTTTAGTCCGGCCAGAGTGCTGTAATTCAGATTTAAATAAAGGGAAAGGATCACAAAAATGTGGCGCGAAAACATATTTAAGCAATTCCTATGTTTTTAGTGGACACCCATTAAAAATTGTCACAAGCCACCTCTGTACGTAATTTTTCTTTAAAGTGTTAGAAGCCACGCCCACACACAGCGCCTATGATTTCAAAGTAACTGATACCGGATAACAAATATTAACTATTTTCTAAGCGTAATCGGTCTCGTTCTATTCGGACATGTGCGACAGCAAAGGAACAAACTATGGGTGAGAGAGAATGAAACAAATGCTTGGCGTAATCGTTCGGTCACAGCGCTGGAGAGAATTTACTTCTATCTCAGTTGTTTTTACGATAGACGCATGAGTGAGAGCGGGATGCGCGTCTGAACTATGACAACGAAACCTAAGAAATGAAAGACCTTAGCGTTTCGTGCCTTGTATTAATTACAACTTTAAAGCCCAGAATATAAAATCTATTTAACGAAAGAATAGTATAAGTCAATCTAGTACCTGAATTAATTCAGTCAGTAATGTTTCATAGTTCATTGATACTTTTTGTTTTTTATTCATTGATACGCTTGACGCTTATTAGGACTATATATGTATTTTAACTGTAAATATTAAATTTGTGCTTAAATAAATTAATAAATAATGTCATAGTTGATTGATAAGTGCTTTGGTGGCGGTACCTAGTAGGTTTGGGCCTTTTTATGTGTTAGGTTTAGACATTTAAAATAGCACCAAATAGGCCTAAACGAAGCAACATTTGGCTCAGAAAATAATTATTACTCTAAAAACGTTACCACAAAGTAAAATTTAGGGAGCTTCGAAAATTAGGGTAAATTAATTTTGTATGAATTTTTGTATGGTGTTTACCCTTAACAAGGTTGTCAAACTAAAGCCTTCTATGCGCACACGAATGGAATACCACATTTTTATGCACTTACTTTTTACCGAGATTAATATAAAGAACTACTAAGACACACAAACAGACACTGAAGTTTAACATACATTGCTATGCAGATGACAGTACTGGAGACGCTTACTACACGAGCCGTGCAAACAACCCTCGTTCCGTTGTGGAGAAAAACCGCGGAGAACTTGTGTCTCAAATCGAGACCACACTGTCCAAGGTCTCTGACTGCGGACGAGTAAACTTGGTCCGATTCAACCCTACAAAGACTTAAGTTCACCGCTAAGAAAACCCCATCAACTGTAGTCCCATTGTCGACGATTCCAAACTCACTTGCGGTATTGAGCCCTTAGGTCTGTGGAGAGACTTTGCCTTCCTGTGTGTGTTCTACCGCTTGTACAAAGGGTTGTGTTCTGAGGAATTGTTCGAAATGATGCCCACGGCTACTTTCTAACATCGCACCGCTCGCCATCGGCAGGGAATTCATTCTCACACTTTAGAACCTAAATCCAAGGTTTTCTGAAGGATTAGCAACGCGCGAGTGATACCCCTGGTGTTGCAAGCATCCATAGGCTACGGTGACCGCTTACCATCAGGCGTAAGCTTGTTTACCACCTTAGTGGTATTAAAAAAAAAATCATTTTGGTTGGAAGCCTACCTACGTACAAGACGCTGAAAAAATTGACAAAAACCGTGGAAACGAGTCTTGTAACTGGAGTATTCAGAAAGATATGAAAATTGACTGGTTGAGCTCACCCGTACTACATAGTGTAC
This sequence comes from Apoda limacodes, assembly GCA_946406115.1. Classification (NCBI taxonomy): domain Eukaryota; kingdom Metazoa; phylum Arthropoda; class Insecta; order Lepidoptera; family Limacodidae; genus Apoda; species Apoda limacodes. The sequence continues at coordinate 8,893,297 of OX291546.1, forward strand.
TACTGAACACATAGTACTAGAATATTTCTTTCTTTCAAATGTACTAGTACGGAGCGCTCAGTTTAGTGACTGAATAAGAACAAGACTACAACAGAGCCCAGGGCTACGTTCAGTTTCAACGCCCTGTGATCACCCGAAGATAAACTTGCCGTTCAATAACTCGGAGTGACTCACACGGCGAACGCACCAAGTCGTCGGGCGATCGCACTAATCACACCGTGAAATAGGAGGGTGAAAGTCGCACTTTGACAGCTAACGAGAATCAATTTTTATATTCAATGTTACTAAAGCGACTATAGTTGATAAAAAGTACTTTTTGTGGACTGACTAATGAGATAAGATGATAGGAGGAGACAATAACACAATAATTGATAAATAGAATCTTTTCAGAACCTTAATTTACATTGACTGTTTTGCAACCTCGCGGTTTTCAAACCCCTGCTATTGTCAAAGCCGTTCAGTTTCAAAAGTCACGTAAATCGAACCAAAGTCCGGCGATCGCCGGGCGAAAGACAAACGGCGATAATCACACCCAAAGTGAACGTAGCCCGGGAGCAGTTTACAACAATATCTCAGTTTTTTTTCTAACTTATGCTTTCAGGTCAGTTAGTCCCCGTGGCGCAGGATGGTTATTTGGGAGTTATGTTACAGAATTATTTATGGATTGCAATAATTTGAGCTTAATATGTAGAGCACACCAACTTGTAAATGAAGGTTTGTTTATTCTTTATTATATTCAATTACTACAATAATACAAATAAATTATAAAAAATCTATTTACATATTGCTGTAAGTAATAGTGATTTAAGGCGCTACGAAACATTACTTACGCCACCGTTACATTTTGATGTCTGCTTAGAACAAAACGAATTTCGTAAAAGTGCTCAATTAAAATTTAGAAGTTAAGCTAAAGCTAGTTTAAACCGTTTTTGGGCAAGAAATCACACACGTAAGACAAAATTTTCAGTTATAAGTAGTTACTTTATCTTAGCCTCTTAATAAAGTTTTAATAAAAGTGATGTTTAATGTTTTGCATACTCCAGTTGGACATTGCCCATCTGGTTAGTTTAAATCCAGGAATCATAGTAGTTCCGAATACAAGAAATGTTTATGATAATTTTGGCCACGGCTCCGCCCACTCTTACTTAATTCAGGGAAGTCTTTGATTATAATAAGAAAGTTAGCTACAATTGTAGCTGTAGTAAGTCCACATAAAATTCTGTTTCAGATATTCCTGTAAAAAGTTTTTCGGGACAAAATTAGGCTATGTTCTCCGTCCCCTCAACAATCTGTCTGTGCTAAAAATCAGCGCAATTGGTTGCTCTTTAGCGACTTTAAGCAATGACAGACATACAAAACAAATCAGACTTTCACAAACATTATTAGTTTGGGGATTCAACCTCAACTGTCAAAGAAATCTTAATAATTCCAAATTAACATTTACTATAAGCTACAGAACTTTTAAAAGCAGTGCCGTGCCTACCTCAATTCTTATTTTTATTTTTCAGGTTATAAGTACATGTTTAACCAACGATTGGTAACGGTATGGTCAGCTCCAAATTACTGTTACCGCTGCGGAAACGTTGCTTCGATTTTAGAATTTAAGACTGTGGACGATAGGAACGCCAAAATATTCAATGCCGTTCCAGATAGCGAACGAGAAGTGCCTCCACAGCATACAACTCCATACTTCCTCTAAACTAAATAAATAAATTGATAAGCAAAAGTGATACAATCCCCAAGTGTAATCCGAGATTTTGTATTATAAATTGTATATATTTTATACACGTATTTTTATTTTTGAATTTTAGGATTTTCAGGCTGAGTATCTTCTAAGTACCTATATGTAAAAAGAAAGTATATATGAATTTCAATCCGTTGTCTGTATATATCAATAGTACAAGCTTTGCTAAGCTTGGAATCAGATGGCGCTGTGTGTAATGTCCAAGAATATTTATATCTCAACTTATCGGTATTTTTATCAGTCCTGACGGACTCGCACGTTATTACGATGTGACATTTGTGTCCTAAACGTCGTAAAATAATTTATTCTGCATTTAACCATGTTTATGACGCGATTACAAATTTTAACTGATAAATGGTTAGTTATACTAATACACTCGCGAGCAACCAAATAGACTCAAGCGCTACCCCTGCAGTCAAACATTGTTTTAAGTGAATGTATACAACATTTTAATAAAAATGATATGTCATTTGAAAGCCTAAAACTTCAGCTTTTATGAGATGTCATCATTATTAATGTTCAAGTTTACTTTTTTTTACTATTGGTGTCTGAACTTAAATGGGGGAAAAATGGGATTTTGGGTAAAGAAGTTGTGTTCAGAATTGACACAAATAAAACACGTTTTTTTTTTCTTAAGAAGTATAAAATTAATAGGTTCCCCCTAGCTCTAATTACAGCCCGTAGTCGGTTCTTCATCGACCAAATTAAATTTTTTGACGGTGTCTTGAGGAATACCTTCCCACTCCTCTAACAAAGCTGCCTTTAATTCTTCATGGCTCGAAGGGGCTGGATTTCTTGCTCGTACCCTTCGTTTGAGCTCATCCCATAAATGCTCGATGGGATTTATGTCTGACTGATTTTTGTGCTTGGGTTGCTTCTTGCGTCGACAGTCTGGCGGTCGCGCATGCAGTGGAGCCAGGCCACAGAGATGCTCGTGACGCGACTCGTCCGCTCGCGCAAAAATAGATGTGGCCAGCCGTCGAACGAAGTTGTCCAGGCTTTCCCACTTGAGGTCCCTCTGGATGGTCGCGTCCCTCACGTACCGCGGGGCATCGACGATAGTCCTTAGGGCCTGGTTCTCTTGGGCTCGGAGTTTCTTCTTTAGGGACTCCGAGGCTAGGGCATACCACGCCGAGGCGGCGTAGGTGAGGCGGGATCTAACGTAGGACTTATAGATCCCGAGTTTCGATTGCAGAGGGAGCCTCGACGAGAGAAGCGGGCGTAGTTTGGCTCGCGCCACCTTCGATTTCCAGATTGTGTCTTTGATGTGGTTTTCCATGGTGACTCCACGGTCAATAATAAGGCAAATGTATTTGACCTGCAGTTGAAGACGTGGTGGTGGGTGCTTGACTCTTCCAACGAGAATGGCCTGCGTTTTCCCGACATTGACCGATGGCCACCATCTTGATAGCCATAAAGGCAGGTCATCCAGTGCTCTTTGCGTCTTGTGTGCAGCGTAATATTTGTTTGTTGACGCGCAATGTCGCATCGTCTGCGAAAAGTGCCAGCTGGACATCCTTCAGCACCGGTATGTCATCGGTATATCGGGTGTAGCAGGCAGGGGAGAGGCAGCTTCCTTGGGGAACACCTGCTTCCACACAGCGTTCTCTGGATTTGGCATTTTCAACCACCACGTGAAAACGGCGGTTGTGCAGAAAGGAGGCCACAACTCTTATGATGCGTCGTGGGGCTGAATACGTCGATAATTTGTACAGCAACTCCTCGTGCCATACCCTGTCGAACGCCTTTTCCATATCCAGGAATACTGCAACTGTCTGCTGCCCCATGTTGAGGCTTGCCGTCATTGAGTGCAGTACCCTGGTTAATTGGTGCGTTGTCGAGTGTTCGGATCTGAAGCCGAACTGTTCCGACCGGGAACTAATGTGAGGCAGCAATTTCGTCAGCAGGAGCTTTTCAAACACCTTCGAGATCATGCTGAGCAGTTGTATGGGCCTGTAGCTATCTGGTTTTCTCCAGTCTTTGTCCGGCTTCGGCAGCATAACAACAGCGCCCAGCTTCCACTCGTCGGGGAACTGATCGGTACGCAGGATGGCACTAAACAAACTTGTCACTGCTGCTATAGTTTTACGTGGTAAGTGACGTAGGGCCGAGTTTGTCACGCCATCTGCGCCCGGGGCCTTCTTCGGCTTGGTTCTCTGTAGCGCCCGTAAAATTTGCCCGGGTGTAAAGAAAATCGGGTCTTCTGATGCTGGCAGGGATGCAGTAAAGTAAACTCGAAGGTGTTGCTCGACTGCGTTGACATGCTCTTGGTCCGTTGCTGCGTTGTGTCGGAACTGTTTCTCCAAACACTCGGCGAAAATATCCGATCGCTCTTGCGCGCTAAAGTGGGGTAGGCCATCGCTGCCCAGCAGCGGTCTGACAGGATCGGGTTTGGTAGACAGCTGCCGGCATAGGCGATGAACGGAGGGGACGTTATAGCCCACGGACTCGACGTGCCTATCTCAATATCTTCCGGCGTGGTCATCTTCATCAGTCAGTACTCTTTTTACTTTAGTAATCAGGCGGTTCAGCTGGGTTTTCAGTGTGGGGCACCTTGTGCGCTGCCACTGCATACGCAGCTACCTTTTCTCGCGTATTAGTTCCTGTATCCACACCGGGATAGGTATCTAAGGCGCTTCGTATGTTCGTCGACAAGGATGCGGCTGCTCTGTTGACCTCTTCGTCTTTGGTCATCGAACCGAGAGGAGAGGTGTCCTGTAAGATTCCTTGGAAAATCTCCCAGTCTGTTTTCCGGCGCATGCGCGCCCTGACCACTCTTGCAGGGAGCTCATCCAGGGTGAGAAGAACGGGCCGGTGGTCTGATGAGAGCTCTTGAGTGGGCGGTGTTCTTTGACCTTTGAAGACCACGGCATCTAAAATATCCGCACCCGTTCGCCAGTAATGGGTCGGTTCTTGTGGTCCAGCGACATCATATTGGTGGTCCACTGAGTCTTGGAAGAGGAGTCGTCCTTGCGGGCAGATCCTACTGGAGTTCCAGGAGAGATGCTTGGCGTTGAGATCGCCGGCAACATTAGTCGGAAATGCGGAATCTAGCAGACTCCGTAGCTCTTGTAATTTGAGTTTCAAGTTGGGTGGTCTGTATGCTGCGTAGAGTCTGACTATTTTGCCAGCAATCTGGATCTCTTTTCCCAGAATTTGCATCGATGAGAGGATTATCTGTGGTAGTGGTTGATGGATGACGCTCCTCTTAACGAACACCGCTAAGCCCCGCATGGCTCGTCCTTGCTCGTTCTTCTCCTCCTTCCTGTAGCTGATAAAATTCGGAATGGCATATGGAGAGGTTTCCCGGAGGTGAGTCTCACTGATAAGTGCAACATCCACGCTATGTTCCTTCAGGAAAAGCTGCAGGAGGGGTCTTTTTCCTCGTAAAGAGCAGGCGTTCCAGTGAATTATCCTCAGAGGCTCACTTCCCATGGGTTCCCACGAATTGGAGTACACCTCTGAGGGCAATGGTTTCTGCGTTTCCGGCTGTCTTGATTGCTTGCAGCAATTCCTGGATGACGCTGATGGACGTTTTCAGGTAGCTTGGATCATTCTTGGCTGCTGTAGTAGCTGAAGTTTTGTTGGTACCAGTTGCCTCTTCGGCCGCAGTCGGCTTTTTGCCCTTTTTACCCCTCCTTTTCTTGGTCTGTGATGTGGTAGTCTTGGGCTGTGGGTCGTTTGCCGGGGCCATCAGTGAAGCTGGCGCTGACTCTTCCACAGTTGTCTGCGCCACCGTTGTTTTACCCATATTAGTGAGCGGGACGGTACCTGCTTTCTTGTTCCGCATCTCACGGCGAAACAGAGGACAGGTAGTGTTGTTGTCTGCGTGTGGGTCTCCGCAGTTGACGCAAGTCGGCGGAGCGTTCCGGGGACGGGGGCATTCGTGGGCTTGGTGGAGGTCGCCGCATCTTACGCAGGCCAACGGACGATGGCAGTTATGCGAGGAGTGCCTAAACTGCTGACATCTATGGCACTGCACAGGTCCTTTTCCCCCCCTCCATGCTTCGATGATGACTCCCGGCATCAGAAGAAGCTCGTTGACTTCAAACAACGCCGGCAGCAAATTTGGAGTACGCTTTAGCTGCGCGAAGAAAATGCAGCCTGGCTTTCTTTGTTGCGCTTGGATGCGTTTGGCGTATTCGGCTTTGAATCCGCGGTCATTAAGCCCGGCGACAATTTTCTCCGGGTCTGTGTCTGCCGAGAGGCCGCGTATCGCGACCTTGACGCTCTGTTCGGCGGGCAGTGAGTAGGAAAACCAGCTGATTTTCTCCTCTTGTTGGTTGCTTCGTTAGAAAGTGCTGTATGTAGCGGTACTCCTCTGCGCTGGCTGGGCTGAATTTGACTCCTGCACCAAAAAGTCGGGCGTTGGGTCTATGGGCCAGTTCCTTCGCTATCTTCTTAAAGTGGGCCGCCCTTTGTGGTAGACGTTCCACAATAAGTGGCGGATAGCGTGGCTTCTTGAGCTCTTGTGCTGTGACAGCGTGCTGTTGAGTCGACGAGCTTGCGGAGGCGGCTTCTGTTCGCTGTGACTGGGCCATAGCGTTAACCGACTGGGCCGTATGGACGGTCACCGTCGACTGCACTGGCTTGGCCGGTTGGGCGGATGATTTTGACCGCGCGGGTTGGGCGGGCGGTGGCATCTTCGTGGTCGCTGCGTATTACGTCGGCGTCGGCGTTGGTTTCTGCGTCGCGGCGTTGGCCTTTGAGTGACTCTTTTTAGGGTCCCGCTGCGGGAGCGGGGCCGGTGCTTTCTTTAGCCATTGCTTGGTGTTTGGCTTGGTTTGGTCCGACTCTGAACCGCTGCAAGAATGTCGTGGAACGGCATCGGAACGTAAGCGAGTCAGGCGGGGGTCGCGCGTCGCTTTTTCGGCCTTGGCATCGACTGGGCGTGGCTTTGGGGGCGGGGCGGCAGCGGCAGCTGAGGCGGGGCGGGGTGGCTGTTTCCATCTCGCTCGCACGTTCGCTCTCGCTCTTGTCCGAGGCGGAGTGGTCCACGGTGTCCACTTTCTTGCAGCGGCGCTTCGCGGGGGTGTCCTCATCTTCAGAGGGTCTGGGCCGGCGTCCGGGATGGTCGACGCGCGGTAGTAAAATCGGCGCATTGGCGGCGAACTCAATGGCGACGGGGTCTTCGGGTTCCACCGTTTCTGGTGGGTTGTCAGTGCCTATTTCATCCCGTTGCCGGGTGAGGTATTCCTGCATCCAGCGCAGCATTCCCTCGGAGAGCAGGCCGGCACTTTGTAGTCTACGAGTAATGATCATATCATTCTCATAGACTGTCCTCGGCGATTTTCCCTCGAGGCGCGACTGCTGCGTCGGAAGCGCTGGTTGGGGGCGGTGGGGTGTGCTGTTGTTACTCATTTCGACGAGCGTTAACAGCGTCGGCGTCTAAGTCGTGACGTCACCGCATCATTTGCATCGGCGTCGGCTCAAAGTGAGCGACAGAAAACTAGGCTTTCCCCTCCGCGGGTAGCGTGCGCTATCCGTGATCGTTTTGCCAATGAAAACATCACGGAGTCAGCGATGTTTCCTTTGGGTCCGTACACTGTTGCGTCCACTGCCTGTACCTAACGTTACAATGGTTATTGTGTGACGAGCGTCTCCTATGCAATGGTTACGGAGGCTAGGTACGCCCATACAATCGGAATTGCTCAGAACAGTAAGGTTACGAAAAGGTTACAACGACAATGGTCACGTTCCAAAGCAATGCCTGAAAAGGGTTGAAGGGTAACGGGGGTTTTATAGGGACCGAAACATGTTATTTTGCCGAAACCGAAGGTTCGGTTTCATTGTAGTTTCGGCCGAAACCGAAACCGAAACCGAACCTTTTATAAAAAAAAAAAGTACTTAAAAAGTCGAAAAAATGTTAGTAAGCCCGTTTTTTTTTTTAAATTAATATCTCGCCGACCTATAATTACAGGTTTCTACTTTCAAAGATTTATCACAATGAAATTTCAGCACAGTTACAGAGGTTCTGTTTGAAAATTTAACTACCCTATAAAAAGAAAAAAAAACATTATTTGTAACACAAAGTTAGCGATTTTTAAATGGTGGTATAAAATAAAACAAATTTATTATTAAAATATGATGCTCATATATTATGTTTATTTATTTTCAGTTACTTACATTTTAATTATGAAAAAACTTACAAGGTACGATGTTGTAAGTTTTGGCGCGGCCGAAGGCTTCGGCCGTTTTTGGCCGAAACCGAAACTCGGGCCGAAACTTGATTTTTTGGCCGAAACTGGCAGAAACCGAAACCGAAATTTCGGTCGGACACTAGTTTCAAGCTTTAAATGACATATTATTTTAATTTAAATGTTGTATACTGTAATGTAAAGGTAGCGCTTGAGTCGATTTGGTTGCTCGCGAGTGAATTTTTAAAAGGGAAAAGTTTCCTCTAGTAGCAGTAGTCCGGTTGACCGAACTACTGAAACTTTTAAGTTGCAAGGTTGTGACGAAGAACCGAACTATTGATACCTTTTTAGTAGCAACAGTCCGGTTACTTAATAATTTAAACAAAATATATTTACAAACTATTTTATATCAAAAAAACATTTTGTTAAGAAAATTAACGTTATCTTAAAAAAAAACAAATGAGTGTCGAAAAACAAATGAATGTCAATTTTTATTTATCATAAAAGCCCTTTTTTGGAAACTGTTCTTAAATTTTTTTTTATTATTATCAATTTTTAATCATAAGTAAAAAAAATATGTTTTTTTGCGGTAAAGTTAGTATTAATCGTTAAAACCATATATTTTTTTATCACACTTGCTCGTAAACAGTGTCATTACGGGCAGGCAAAACCTTAATTGCTCACACGGGCTCTTATTTTGTAAATTTTACTTTTCAAAAGTGATAGATTTCATCAAGCTCTTCGTTTCGAACGACAGCTGTCAAACTTAATAGGCCCATATCTCAGAAACTATTTATCATTGACCGGTTGTTTTTTACAGAAGTGATAGATAGATCTCTTCAAGACCTTTATTTCGGATGACAGCTGTCAAACAAGAAAGGGCTGTATCTTCAAAACCATTGTTCGTCCTTTCGTATGACAGCTGTCAAACTAAAAAAGGCTCATATCTGGGAAACTATTGATCATAGACCAGTTGTTCGTTTACAGAAGTAATAGATCTCATGAAGAGCTTTATTTCGGATGATAGCTGTCAAACTAAAACCGGCTGTATCTCTGTCACTATCGATCGTAGACTAGTCACGTCTGTACAGACCTTATCAAGACCTTTATTTCGGATGACAGCTGTCAAACAAGAAAGGGCTGTATCTTCAAAACCATTGTTCGTAGACAAGTTGTTTCCTTACAAAAGTGATAGGCCTTATCAAGATCTTTATTTCGGATGATAGCTGTCAAACTAAAAATAGTTATAATACCTTAACTACGATACAAAGCACCCCTTTAGTACCAAAAAGCCGGATAATTAATAATTTAAACAAAATATTTTCACAAACTATCTCATATTTTAAAAAGAAGACGTAAAAAGAGCGATTTTATATAAAAATATTTGTGTTGAAATTTTTCCACAAGTTAATTGTAACTGTGCATCTCTAATAAAGTCGTCTTCGTTCCAAATTTTTGTATTGTTCGACTTGGAATTTTGAGAGAGTAATATCATCTCTCAAAACGTGTAAAATTTGTAGCATGATTGGATTTTTTTTAATAAGGCCGTTTATTTTGAGATCCTTCCACAATATTTGTTGTCCGATGGCGTTCGGAAAATACTGACCAAACGTTAATGAAATCGGGCTTCATCCAAAACTTTTCAAAGTATTTAATAAATTTAATATTTTTTGTATCATCTGAAGATATTTCTTTCTTTAGATTTTATGAAGTCCCAGCCCTCATTTATTGAATGCACAGGTAACAAAGGTAATGCAGAACATAAATTAATTATGTATTTGTGTTTGGTTGCTGTAAGTTTGTATTCCGCTGCTTTACGCTTTAAACAATTTCGGAAATGAAAATAGCAACCATTTATTGAAGCATTTTTAAATTCGGATTTAAACGCATTCATGGTGGCCATTTCGTAATCAACATGTAGGTATTTCTTTAGGATCCCAGTCTGGAATATTTGACTTGATCAATTCAAAAACAATTTCCCTGGGTGCAGGTTCCTTTCCTTCTGCAGCCTCCGCTCCGCTATGCTTTCATTAATTAGTATATCAATATTATTTTGGGATTGATCCGGACTGCAAATATGATCACCAGTTTTATCGATTTTATCCTCTTCCTTAAACATAATTATAATTCAATCTATCATTGTTATCATTCCATTATTGTAAATATTCGTCTACAGCATACTACCATAAATGAAAATAGGAATATTAAATTTTAACAAAAAAATAAAACAGACTTCAAAATTCCCTTTATTTCCCATCGACGAACTGAACGGCATAACTAGTTGATACACTAAAAAGGAAAGGAGATTACACCTAAAAACGCTGCGTGCTTTCTTTGCTTTGGAGTCAAATGCCAAAAATTTGCAGTAAAGATGGGTAAAAATTGTCAAATGGCATCCGACTTGAAACCGAAGCACGTATCTCAATGTTCTGTCAGTACTTACCTATATCAACTTAAGGAGTTTTTTTTTCATTTAACGTTACGCATTTGGCTTTTGATGATTGAAAAAAAAAACGCTTAATCAATTTCGATAAAATTCATATGGGAACACCTCTAAAGTATTACCTACAAAAAAAAAATCATCAAAATCAACTCATAATTGTTGGAGTAATCGTGTAGCATATAAAAAAACACACACGTCAAAGTCAAAGTCAAAATGGTTTATTCAAATAAGGATCTTACAATCACTTTTGAATCGTCAAAGTTGTAAAATATTATTTTTTGAACCCTCCCACCTACCCGCCGGTTCACAATGTTGTTGATTTCTACCGAGAAGAATCCGGCAAGAAACTCGATAGTTACTCTTTTAAAAACACTATCATCGTATCGATAACCTCCTCCTTTTTTGAAGTCTGTTAAAAATATGTAAGTAACACTATAGATTTATTGTTAACGTAACGTAACCTTTACAACGTATATTTTTAGTCTTATAGACTTTGCGACGCGAGTAGCTGCTTTTTGTGGCGTATTCAGAATTTTTATAGGATTGGTACCCAGAAAAGAGTAAAACTCTGCCTCGTCCTCATTTAATTATTTTAAAGTCTCTTTTATCAAACATTTTTGTCACAATAAGTAATTATTGACTTGAAAATCACATATACATGTACATGTGAAGAAAGACTTTCAAATAGACATATGTCATGAATAATTAATACCAATGATGCTAATTATAATATGGCTATGGCATGGACTTAATATTAGCTTTAAGAAAACTAAAGAATGGCGCACAAGTTCGAATTAAAGAAAGTTCGGACTAACCGGTGGTTTTAGAGGTATAGCTCTTTAATTTGACAGCTGTCATCTGAAATAAAGGTCTTGATAAGGTCTATCACTTCTGTTCGGAAGTGACTAGTCTACGATCGATAGTTACAGAGATACAGCCGGTTTTAGTTTGACAGCTATCATCCGAAATAAAGCTCTTCATGAGTTCTATTACTTCTGTGAACAAACAACTGGTCAATGATAAATAGTTTCTGAGATATGGGCCTATTTAGTTTGACAGCTGTCGTTCGAAACGAAGAGCTTGATGAAATCTATCACTTTTGAAAAGTAAAATTTACAAAATAAGAGCCCGTGTGAGCAATTAAGGTTTTGCCTGCCCGTAATGACACTGTTTACGAGCAAGTGTGATAAAAAAATATATGGTTTTAACGATTAATACTAACTTTACCGCAAAAAAATTTTTTTTTTTTTTACTAATGATTAAAAATTGATAATAAAATATTTAAAAGTTTGTAAATATATTTTGTTTAAATTATTAAGTAACCGGACTGTTGCTACTAAAAAGGTATCAATAGTTCGGTTCTTCGTCACAACCGCACTATTGCAACTTAAAAGTTTCAGTAGTTTGGTCAACCGGACTAACAACCGGACTACTGCTACTAGAGGAAAAATTTGTTTGTATGTAGTCAAAATTACTTGAATTTACTTGAGTTCAAAACATCAGTGTTTGAAAATCAAGTTATAAGGAAAAAGGGAAACCTTTATATTGCAATGAAGTGAACCGATTTTTGGCACAAATTGGAATATAAAAGTACCTATGGAATACTTTTAACGTGATTGATAGTTCCTACGGGAATAGGGTTTTGCTGCAGGTACAAAGAACTGTGGGGTTTGTCTAATCATTAATAAAATAAAATCATATAGTTTAAGAATGTAATAAAAATAATAAATTCACAATATTATTTTCTTAATTTTACTCTCTGTTGTAATCAAAAGTATAATCGAAGTACGATTGATCAAAACTTTGGACACGAACGTAACCATCCTCTCCACCTGAGGCATAGCTTCTACCATCAGGGTGGAAAGCTAAACTGTTGATAGGACCAAAATGGCCTTTAATACGCCCAAACTCTTCTTCAAATACTAAATGGAAGAATCTTGCATCAAATTTGCCTTGTCTAGTGGATGTAGTGGTTACGTCCATAGCATCTTGGCCACCCCCAAGAACTACATGATCCAATATAGGGCTGAGTGCTGCGGAGTTAGCTGGACGCTCAGTCTTGTACTCCTTTAGAAGTTCTAAAGAGCTTGTATCAAATAATTTCGCTGTTTGGTCCTTTGAAGCTGTTATAAACATGGTGCCATCTCGAGACAGTTGCATGTCATTTATTTGACGAGTGTGTTCTTTTATTGAATGGATTTTCTTTCCAGTCTGTAACAAAATCAGAAGTTTATAATACATCTTTCTGTGCACTTATTTATTTGAGTTCTTCTTGTCTTGTGATTTCTTGCCAACCAGTATTCAAAAAATGGACCTTCATATATTCTGGGGTCCTTAATGTTTAATAACTGGTAAATGATTTATTGGCACTGGCTTATTTGACATTAGCTTTTGCAGAAAACCTGATTGAATTGACCTTTCTCTTTTCCTTGTGCCTCCAAAACTACCAAGCCTAAAACTTATAAATTAGAGGTCTGTTCTTTAAAAAACATGGTACATCGGTCACTACTGTGCGTGCATACAAACTTGTTAGGGTTCCGTAGCCAAATGACAAAAACCGGAACCCCAATGGATTCGTCATGTCTGTCTGCCTGTCCGTCCGTATGTCAAAGCCACTTTTTCGAAACTATAAGAACTATACTGTTGAAATTTGGTATGTAAATGTATTCTGTGAACCGCATTAAGATTTTCACACAAAAATAGAAAAAAAACACATATCATTTTTGTCTAAACTGGATAGTTTGCGCAACAGACACTTCCAAAGTGGTAAAATGTGTCGTCCCGCCCTGTAACTTCTAAAATAAGAGAATGATAAAACTAAAAAAAATATATGATGTACATTACCATGCAAACTTCCACTAAAATTTGTTTGAACGAGATAAATCGTATACCGCAATTTACCTTTCATTCAATCAACTATGCAAACAAAAATATTTTATATTTGAAAAATATATTTGTTTGTGTTTGTAAATTACATAAATGGTGTTAGGGTGTAGGTAGTGGGTAGGTACGGAACCTTCGGTGCGCGAGTCCAACTCGCACTTGGCCGGTTTTTTTTTGTTACCACAAACAAATTTGGATCAGGTTAAATAAGATAGTAGAAAGATAGATAATAAATTCATCGTAAAGAAACCTCTACATAAGTTCAAGTTACACTCGTCCGGTTGTTCACATTTGTTGGTTATAAGAGGTATCTAAGAGTATGGTCCAGGTACCATTAACAACGACCAAATATGACCAAATGACGTCACAACCACGGGTCCACGACGTGAATCTAAAATGATCTAACTTGACTACAAATAACCACTGCTCATAGCATGGTTTTTCCTTTTTTTTTTAGTTGTTTTATCTGTCACTGTCAAATATCGGCGCGTAAATAAATACTTGAATTATGTTTCGTTTTATATTCGTTAAACGGGTTGTAAAATTGATTCATCTTTGCTTAAAAATCACAACTAAAACCCAGAAAACCTTAGAACAAGCAAAAATCTACAGTTTACGAAAGTAAATAAACTTTAACTGTCACTGTCAAATTTCGACTACGGGTCCAAATGTTTAACTTAATAAGCGGTATTTTTAAATTCTTTTAGATTCTGACGTTTTACATTGCACCCTATAAAATCCCTTTGTCATTGGATAAATAGTCATAAACTATAGTACTATTCTATTTTATTTACCCTAAGATCCCATTGGATAAGGTCACCAGCTTCATGCCCAGTTATTATGGTTTCATCTAAAGTGCCCCATACCATGGAAGTAACCTTCGAATCTGTGACTTCCCATTTCAGTATTGGTGACTGTGAAGATATAGAGTCATCAACTGTTCTTGTGTCAATTATGAATACCTGTAAATAATAGGATAAAATTTGTGTAACATGGTAACCGTTAGGATGCATATACATACATATAGGTATATAGTATATAGGTATATAGTAGTCGGGATTTATAGCAAGAAAGACATTATCTGTAACTTGGGCTTCGTGCAAAATCAAAATTTCTACACTTATGGTCAGTGGCTCTCTATAAATGTGGGTGTTTATAACTGCCACAAAATATTTCTTAGCGAAAGTCTTAGTTCTTCAAGTATAACTTACTGTGCACTATTTAATATATATAACATGCAAGTAAAATATCTGTCTGTGCATTTGATTACAATATTTTTTTTCAATGTTAAGAAAATTTTCTTTTGGACAAAGACATTAAATACAAAATTTTGAGAAGTAGTGTTTATACCATTTGGAAAAGTAGTACATTGTGCAAACTATTATAAAGCATGGTTTGGTTTTTATTACGTGTGCCATTTTAATTTTGTTGGCAATTATATTGTTTTCTTTTTACTTTATTAAAAAACAAAAGCGACATTGATTCTCTATTAAGAGGGTGCGTTTTTAAATTTGCAACTAATTTACCAACTCATTATAAGCATAAATACAGGGGTCATTAGTCTTCGAGCTATCGTCGACCAAACAAGTCTATTGGGAAGAAATTGTAAAATATGGGGAAAAGTCAAGTTCCACACTATGGCGCCAGACCATACTGGAAGAGATGTCATCCGTTTACGGTGACTCTTGTCCAAGTAAAACTATGGTTTACAAGTGGTATACCCTCTTTAAAAAACAGCAGACAGGGAGTCACTTGGAGACAGCCCACGGCCAGGAAGGCCAATCAAGATGATCACTCCGGAAATTATTCAAAAAGTCAAAAAAATTGTTAAATTGCTCAACTAAAGAGGAAACAGCTTTTAAAATTCTTCAAGTTTCAAAAGTCAGCACAAGATAGGTGCCAAGAATGCTCATGCCGCTTCAAAAACAATAGCGCATGGAGTGTTCTTGTGCATTTTTGGACCTCTGTAGGGAAGACAAAGATGGAGGGTTGGCTCAAATAGTTATTGGTGATGAAAATTGGGTTGGGATGTTTATGGACCTGAGTCTAAACAGGACTATGCAGTGGCACTCCACCACCCAAAAAGTTTAAGGTGTCACAATCGGCTGGGAAAATCATGGCAACAGTCTTTTGGGACTCGAAAGGAATCCTGTTCATAGATTACAAAGATAAAGTGTCTCCATAACCAGAGAAGCATAGTACTTCAATCCTAGAGCAATAAAAGGAAGCCATCAAGGAGAAAAGAAGGGGAAAATCGACAAAAGTGTCCTCCTTCTGCACGACAATGCGCCTAATCACAAGAGCTACATTGCGATGGCTGCCCTGTAGAAGGTAGGCTTCAAAATTTTGCCGCACCCACCCACAGTCCTGACCTGGCTTCTAATGATTATTGCCTATTTCCAACCTTGAAAAAAACTCTGTGGAAAAAATGTTATCAAGCGATCAAGAAGTAAAGGATGCAGTTTCAACATATTTTTTAGACAGAGATAAAAAAAATTTGAGGGTATATGTAAGTTAATTGAAAGATCCGAAAAATGTATTATGGTAGGAGGTGAATATTTAAAAAGGTAAAATAAATTTGGATTTTTATTTCCACTCCTTACCCATCATTCTGCAAACTTAAAAACATTTCCCTGGTATTTTTCATTTTATGGCAATAATAAAAATATATACAAAATATAAGAACATACTTCACATGGATGACCCATGGCTTTGTCTGTGGTGTAAGCTGCTTGGTAAGCACTGTAACTGAAGTTGCAAGTTCTAACTGAAGATTGGGTCTTAACTGAGGCTATATTTTTACCAGTCTCCAGATCCCACAATCTGTAATAAACAAAATAAAATAATGTGTGAGTACAATACAACTTGCAGATATTTTGATCTATAGAAGTATAGAATGCTAATGGGAAACATAAATCAACTAAAAATTCAAATGCTTTTTTGAAGTCAATAAACAACTGTTTCTGAGTCAAAATGGCATTCTGGTGAGAAGAAACTGCAAAACTCTCCAGCAGTAACTCTTTTAATTAATCAATATAAAATTATCGTAAACTATTATAACACAAGAAAAAAAATTTTTATCCCATGCATTTTTATCATCTGTTTCACAATTTTTTTGAACTTTTTTGAGTTTAATTGACATACTTCTGCCGGGTTTCTATTGTAAAAACGAATACATTGTCCTTTAAATTACTTATCTATTTTCTTAAGCCTTGTGTGGATCAGAGCAAGTTTGTGTCTATTTCAAGTATTATGATTATGAATGTCACTATTCTTTGTAAAGCAATCAATATTTTTATGAACATAAATGAGATTATCTAATATATACTGAGATAGTAAAGTTAAGCCCTAGATTTCCTTAAATTTATCTCCTAATTAGTGTCTATAGGATAGATTCTAAATTGCTCCAACAGCCCTCTTTTTTGTTTAAATATTAGCTTCATGTCCCCATAGTAAAATACAGTAGGACATCACTCTATAAAAGTAGCTGAAGTATACTATTGGGGCAGTAGCTGCCCCTGTAAGTTGACAGTTAAAAAGATTCATCAATCTAGCTATACATATGTAGAACCCACTGAAGCTTTGTGTCTAGGGTAATGCTTAAGAATACTGTATTATCTTCAATATCTAACTGCTCCTCGTTTATAAATACACTAGTTCTTACCTGACTGACATTTGATGTTAAAAATTTTATACATTTTGTTTTCCTGCTTTTTAGAAGTAAATTTTGTTGAACCAGTAGACAACTTTATTCAGACAGTTGTTAACTCTTCAACCGGCACTACTTTTGTCAAATTATTTCTACTAATGAGCTTTAGTGCACATGCAGTTTATGGCTGACATGTTGTGGAACAGCTGGCATGGTGAGACAAACAACTTATATAATTAAACAATAAGGTTTCCGTTTTTGACATTTCATTACACAATCTTTAAAGATACTTATTTCCATAACATTTATTGTGCCAGCCAACATCCGTAACAAGCCAGAAAACATTTTTTGTCTTAGCAATAAATGCAAATTTACTAAATTAGGCAATTGGGTTGGAACCTTGGCAGGCGATAATTACTTGCCAGAGTGACATAGAATTAGAATAAACTTTAGTAAAATAGGTAAGGAATAAGATTCTTTGAACCTGCATGTGCTGTCACCACCACCTGTGATGAGATGAATGCTTTGCCAATCAACATCAAGACACCATACAACACCACCATGTCCATTGAATGTGCCTAGACGTTCTCCATTCAGTGACCACCACACGTTTGGCTTTGAATCCTTTGCAGCAGAGAACAACAAGTCTCCTTCTCTGTTGTATTTAATTTGCGTGATAGCACGTTCATGACCTTGCAACATAAGCGGTTTCTGAAAACACCAAATACCTATAAAAGTTGTCGAAATTTGTACTGACATATAGGTAACCAATATCGTGTTGAGACACGATATTGGTTGTAAACGTGGTTCTTAGTATATCGGTGTGTAAATTTAACTACAGTTCATATATTCTTACAACCTTACCATTTTTATAGTATATTTTTTTAAATATTATTAACTTTATGGAAATTTTAAGGTTATTTGATGCAACGAAAGAAAAAAAATATCACGTCACGTCTATCATATTTTTTAAGAATTTTTGGCTTGGATACTATCTGTTGGCGAAACCGGTCATGTGTGGAGTGTAGCGTTCAAGCGATTGACTTCCTTAGCGCCCTTAGCTATAGGGCGAACGGAACGCCGCGTTCCATCTAGTTAGCGGTTAGTTAACAGTTTGCGTTACATTAGTTTTTAAAGCTATTTAGTAACAAAATTTAAATTTGACTTCTAGCGTTATGTTTAACCGGTTTTGCTGCGAAATATTGGTACCAAAAACCCATCCAATAGTCTGATTGGAATCCGTTTATTTTTAACTGAGTTCAAAAAGGAGGAAGTTATCAATTCGAAATTTTTCCCTTTTATTCAAAGTTGACAGAAAAAAAACTAATTTTGACGACGTAAGTAGTGCACTTTCTCGGGTTCTTCAGTAGTTTACAACAAATAACTTATTTCTTAATGCGAAAAAGACTAAGTAGTCCGGGTCCTATTGACATGAACCCTGCAGATTGTGACTTAAGCATGAAACTTGGTACAGGTGTAGCCTAGGTCAAAATGATTAGATTAAGCCCGGTTCTCACCAGTTCCACATATTGTATGTTTGCAGTCTCATACGTCCCCAAGGAGTCCGCGAGGGCAATTTGGGCCATAGCCCACACGCTAGCCCAGTGCGGATTGTGGACTTCACATACCTACGTCTTTTTTTTTGACGTATGCAGGTTTTGTCACGATGTTTTCCTTCACAGAAAAGTCAGTGGTGTGAATATTCAATGTAAATTACATGTACAATGTACATTGAACTTGAGAAATTAAGAAAAAGTCTCATTGGTACATGCCGAATTTGAACCTCCGCCCCTCAGAACGGGAGCCAGTCACAGATACCACTCGGCCACCACCGACCGATTATAGTATGTACCATAATTAAGGTTCCCAAAATGTTAGCATCTTTTATAGGTTTTGCTAAGGCAAATGTACTGCACCTATTTCACGCATTTACTGGCTGCGACACTGTGTCTGCGTTCCTCGAAAGTGGCAAAAAGACTGCTTTAGATGCTTGGAATGCCTACCCGGAGTTAACGAGTGCTCTAAGTGTGTTAATGTCGTCTGGAATCTTAAATGACGATACCCTGTCTAAGTATGTGGTGGCTGTTTACGACAGGCAAGTCTCTTTGTAATCTTATCTATTTCCAAACTACGAGTAATATGTATGAGTAATATGAGAGTTAACACTCATGTCTACATAAATATGTAATTACAAGTGCTCACAATTTTTATTTTAGGTCCAGCAGATTTACAACTGTAAACGAATGTAGGAAACATTTGTTTACTAAAAAGGATCGTCAGTTCGAGCTCATACCACCTTCCAAAGATGCTCTTCATCAACAATATGCAAATGTATATCAAGGAGTGTTTGTGTAGGGTCAAACGGCAGCTCAACAAAATTTACCCAATCCCGATGACTGGGGATGGATTGAAATCGATAATGTCTGAGTGCCGCACTGGACAACAGCACCTGTTGCTGCCCGTGCTTGTTTAGAGCTAGTACGATGCAAGTGCAAACAAAAATGCAGTAACAGGTGCAGTTGTATAAAACAAGGGTTGAGCTGCACTGATCTATGTGTATGCAGTGGAAAACATTAAATAAATTGAAGATTTTCAAATATTAAGATATCTGTTATTTAATTTGCAGTATATTAAGTATAAAAACTAAATTTACTATATCAAAATGATGTTAAACTCTAATAGGATTTTTTTAAATTTTACCACTCACCTTCTTATCTATCGCGTCTCTTGACCTCAATGTTGCGTAGCGTTCCGGTTTTATTTTGAGCATAATGTATGTAATAAGTACATTTTTTAAATATTTTTAAAAACTAGAATAGCAATGTAAGTCCCCGGTTTATTTTTATTTTTATGATAATTAACTAATTTCAAAGTGACACGTAACCAAAAAATAATACTTTTGAATTTTAGTTTTCTTAAAAAATATATATGTTTAATATAAAGGTATTAAAAAAATTCCTTAATCTCAATGCCGCATCCTTTATTTATATGAAAATGTCATCAAAGACAGACCTTGGTAAAATCACGACGCGTTAACGATGACTTATTGACTTAAGGCGCTCGCTGCTGTACGTAGCAAAACGAAAACGCGAGGTGTATTCATAATTTTTATCTGGCAGTTTTTGTATAATAAGTATATATTTAATATATATTTTCATAAAATAAAATACCTACGCTATCTAGTCATATTTATTTTTATCTTATAAAGTAAGTATTTTTTACGTGACATCCGTTTAAAGAGAAAATTGTTTGTAGTTATTTTCAGTTTTTAACTACAATTTCCATTTTTTTGTATAGAGAGGTATTATCAAATATGAATTCCTCATACTTCATTTATACGAAATGACACCAAAGACGGCCCCTGGTGCAATCTCGGATCTGATGATTTTTTTGTTTGCAGAGCGGCGTGAGCGTAATTCAACCAACCCCCCTCCCCAGCCCCGTGGGCGGAACTGATGGGAACCGGGCTTAATCTAATCATTTTGACCAAGGCTACACCTGTACCAAGTTTCATACTTGAGTCACAATCTGAATGGTCTCCATACAAGAGCTGGCAACAAGACCCGTACTTAAAGTGTTTAAAATTTATGATGCCAAATGTCAAAAACATAAGTACAAAAATATCCTTAAACGGAGAAGAAATAAAACTATTAGACTCAACAGTGTTTCTAGGTATTACATGAGACAATAGGCTGCAGTGGAACCCTCACATCTCAGTTCTGGCAGGGAAACTCAGCTGCCTATGCAGTTAGGAAAGTTAGGCAGCTTACAGATGTTGACACTGCTCGCTTTGTCTATTTTGGCTATTTCCATTCCGTCATGTCTTATGGCATTTTGCTTTGGGCCTTACCCCATTACCAGCTGATATTGATACAGTCTTTATTTTGCAAAAGAGAGCAGTACGGTCAATCTATAACTTAGGACCTCGAATTTCTCTTTGGGAACTATTTAGGGAAATTGATATTTTAACTGTTCCTTGCCAATATATCTTCGCTTGTATAATGTATGAACGCAAAAATTGACATTTATTTACTAAAAATAGTGACCTTCACAGTATTAATACAAGGAATAAGGATAAATTGATAGTTCCAAAATTTCGTCTTCAGAAGGTACGATCAGTTGCAAAACTGCATATAGAATTTCAAAACAAAATAGAATGGCAAGGCGTAGTCAATCACACACTTAAAGAAATAAAGTAATATGTCTTGTGGAACCTGAGTAATATAAGTTTCATTTAATATTGTATATAATAATTTCACTAAGAAAATTATCGTATCCGTAGCCTAGTGGATAGACGTATCAGATCTTATTCTTATTTTTGGAGTAAACAGAAACAAAACTGTATGTCGAAAGCAAACATAAAAAAAAATGCTTTTCAACGTTGGATTATAGCTAAGGTATTGAATTTTGGACATATTAGGATTTGGACCCATTCGCATTTGCACCAATTCGTATAAATTCGGTTAAGTTTTTGGAGGATGAAAGTAGGTTAAACAAAAGACCGATTTTTATGATTGTGAGTAAGGTATAATTAGCTTGAGGCGCAGTTGTCCCTATCTCTCAACGGTGTCTAGGCCCGGGTGTTAGCACGACAGCAATTGTATTTCCAAATACCTATGTGTGTATCCGATTGGTTCTGATATTTCTTAAGTGTCAAGGGAGCTTGTAGCAAATAAGGGAGAAGTACTCGAGTTTCCCGATTCCGGGAACACGAAGTTTCGAAAGGCAAGTTGTATTTCCAAAAATTGTGCCTCCAAGAATGCGAGACCCGAGTAGAGTTCTCCAGAATCGTTTACAATAAGTTCCCACTTCTGATTCATTAAGTTCTTCTCAAAACATTTAACGTGTAAGAATGATAATCTAACAAGCAGGCATAAAATGAAATACACAAATTAAAGTCACATACATTTTATTTTCTTAAATTATTAACCATTGATTTCCAAGAGTACAACTAAAAAACAAATTAAAGTACAAACACGTTATGCATCGCTACATTAAACACAACTGTAGGTAACTTCTCTTGGCAAACCCTCTTTCTGACTAAATACGGCGCACCACGTGAACGAGACAAGGTATACCTCAGGGTACATACGTAACAGTCACTTAACTTGGTCGGATAATAACAACAGCCTTAGAAACCATCAAACAGTACAGCAATCAGCAACTAATTTCATTTGCTAGATACACACGTAAACACAGAACATAAGTAAGTAAGGTAATACTTAAAGTAAAGCCTGAAAACAATAAGTCTTGATATTGAGCGAACCCAACTTAAATATTTGAAATACATTCAAA
Source organism: Apoda limacodes (assembly GCA_946406115.1). NCBI lineage: Eukaryota > Metazoa > Arthropoda > Insecta > Lepidoptera > Limacodidae > Apoda > Apoda limacodes. The sequence continues at coordinate 8,915,448 of OX291546.1, forward strand.
CATTCAATTCGAAATATGTACGTAAAATACATGCAAACATTCAATTAGAACTTTATATAAGTAATCTATGTATATTTTTACAACACAATTTATTTTGAAAGCAATTTCCATGATATTTATATATATTTCAAAGAAAATTAATGGTTTGTAGTCCCATCTGATGACACGCACTAAAATTTCTACTGAAACATATTTTTGAATCTTGAAATATAACCATAATTTATCGATCATTACAAAAAAAGCAAAAAAATCATCTTCGCATAAATAACCAATGTTTATTTCGATTATTAAAATGAATTTTTATACATATTATTAATGTCTTAACAAATTTTAATTAAGAGTTTGATGTATTTTGGACAAAAATACGAGTATCAGCAAATAATTTAACATTAGCACACAAAATAATGTATGCACTGTAAATTTATTTAACCACGAAAAACTTTGAAAATCAATATTTAAATCTAACAGTTTAAACATTTAGCACGACAAGGCTAGGAAAATATCTTTATTTGAATAAAATATAGTGTAACCTGTAGAATAGATTCCTTATTATTGAGTTTATACACTCATCCATTAACACAAAACGTTTTATTAGCAAATTAATGTTCAAAAATAATGCTGTATTCGTTACTACAAATGCGTGTAAAAGGGGCAGTATGATCTTTAAGATTATTTTTTTTAACCAAATAAATATTTAATTTTAATTAGGTCAAAGTTTAAATTACTCTCTGTGGCATGTTATGAGATACAACAATCACTCGTCAACATTTCCAAATATATATTCTCTTACAGATTTACACTCGATTTAAATTTAGTTCATAACTATTTTAATACAAGTTTAAATGTACACAAAATGTCAACCCTCCTTTTACCCGAAATACATGCAACTATTTGATACACAACAAACTCTTAAACTACAAACGTGAAAATATTTCGTCACAATATCTTAAATGTAGTCTAATTATTTTCTTATGGACTGTAAAGAAAGTGTGAAATGCAATAAGTTTTGTTATACTCTTATATAATAACATTATTATGTTACATCTATATCAGTCAAATTATTTTCAAAGTATTACATAATAACCGACTATTGATTTACTTGTGTATCTACAAACTTTGCCACATGTAGCACATAGGTATATTCCAAATTAATAACCACATTCTGTACAAAATTCTTTTTAAAAAGTAATGTTGAATTTTCTGATTTGCAATTTAGATTTTTATTATAATTCATAACAAAATTTAGAACCTCTTGGTCTATTTAAGATATGAGATAAATTAAGTAGACATATTAAAGGTGCAATGAATCAGATAGATGTCGAAGTCAAAGTTGTTTAGTTACAAGTTTTATGTACAAATAAATCTGTAATCGGCTTCGTCCGGTTAGATCTCTTACTATCAGTGCAGTATTTACAAGGTATAAAGCAACCCTTACATTAAGTCAATGTAAATAATAAAAAAAAAACAAATATAATAAGCTTTGCATGTAAATCATTTAATCAATATTTAAAGGAGAGAACTCATATTGAGCCCAGAAATTAAAATGAAAGAAAAAAATGTGCCACCTGCGTCCAAAACATTAGCACGATAATTTTTCAAGTTTGAGTATGAAATGAAAAGACAAATAAGTCCTATTAAGTTCAGATAATTTAGAAGAGCAATGCTAATTAATGACCAACTTACACAAAGTCTATTATTATTTACATACATATCATTTTAGCCTCTTGGGCACTTTGCGTATTTACTACTCTAATTAGGTACTCGCCAGTAATGCGCCAATTTCAATGTTTACGTTCCTATCAAAACTATCCTTTGTACAACGCCAATAACATTCTTAAATATCTAGTTTTTATTTGATACACTGCCGTTAGTCTCGACTTAATTACCCTACGCTATTAACAAAATATGTATCAATATTATTTTACATGTCTTACCAAATACACTTGTAAAACGATGCTCAATTCGTGATTATATTTATACTACGTCTTCCATCATTATGTTTAGAAATCTATAAAGGCATCTTTACCTCAGACTTTAGATTTTACACCGCCATTATGGTGTTTTTATAAACTAATTAACTATAAGTTAGATACAAAATTAATAAATAAATATAGTTAACCAAATTTAAAGTGAATGACTTACCCTCATAGAAGGTTAAACATCACTGTATAGTGAGACCGAAAAAAGACCACGCAATAGAGTTGGAACAATTTTTGCGTTCTACGAGCTTATTGCAAAACTCTCGTGTTCTCGGGAACAAAATTTATGAAAGAACATCTCGCCTCTCGTGACGGAAAAACTAGATCTTTAAACGCGAGATGCTCTTCTTCACAGTCTGTCTCCGAAAACGCAAGACCCGAGTACTCCAGACTTTTTACAGTAAGCTCCCAGATATACTATCACGATTTTGCTATCAGAATTAACTAATAATTTCATGAACGTTAAATTATACTAAGCATTAGTAAAATATAACAAAATTAATTGAAAACTTTTTAGGCATTTGATGGCAGTATCGTAACTGGTTGTATTCAATTTACATTTATAATTTACAAAACATTTAACGCTAACACTTAAATAATGGTAACATAATGAGGAACGGACGCATGTCGCTCATTCAGGTAACAGGATATTCATTATAAAGTAAATATTTCCCACCTTTACATACTCAGACTATTATTTAATATCTTAGTTGTGGTTTTCAAACTTGTGATTTAATAAAAGTAATTAAAAGTGCCTACTTTGAAAGGAACTGCACGAGTTGATAGTGAAATATTACTAAGTTTGCTTATATTGTAGGACTTAGCATTAGCTTTACGTTATAATATGTTGGATTTCTTTATGTTACGTATCAAAGCAAATGAATTTTATTATACTGTGAAAATTTATAACAACACTGAAGGACAGTGAGATTCTAGTAACTGGAAAAAAAACAGAGATAAAACTAGAGCGTATAAAAAAAATTGTGCATTGATGTCATTATGAAACGTCACTAAAACAAACGAATTTAAACTAGAACCTAAGTCCTTAGAACGAACTTTTTGGTTGCATTTACTTAACTTTAAATGGGCATTCTTTACCCTTCATATATATTCTAGGTAATGGTAACTGTTCACCGTTGCTGAAACTCTAATTACATATTACATAACTATTAATTAATACAAATGTTACTGATAATAACGACAAATAGCTTTCAAAGGCAGTTTTAATAATACATAATATAATTGTCTATTAATTGTGTGTTTAGAATTATGTATTTTTTGTCTTCTATTTTTTTTATTGTTTTGTTAATATTTTGATTTGATTTTTTTAACTGAATTGTGATGTTATTTTATGTTATATGGAAATAAGTATATATTAATATTATTTGACGTAATTACGTAAATTCACATGTGACTTAATTATCAAAATGTTATGGGTGATGGAACAAATGGGAAATTATTTATACAATACAATATATTGTAAAATGAAGGGTCTTGTAACTGCCATAAAAGCATGGCACCTCAAATATAAAGTTAATGTTATTTAATATTCGGTTACAAATGAAAATAATTTCTGGAATATCAATAATAATTTTATTTAAAACTGTACTTTCATGACGTTTTCAAACCAATTTTGATTTGCTCGAGTGATTATAGTTTATCTACGAGTAACACAATGAAATTGCTAACTAACAGCGACATGGCATAGGTACAAGACACATTAAAAAAAAAAAATTTCGGAAATCAATATCTTGATCCTTAAAACTTATAATCTGTGTATTTTAAAATAAAACTCTTGAAAATTACCCAAAAACACTGTATTATTGACCAAAAGCAACGTTTTCAAAGGGCTTTTTTGCGAACTAATAGGTATTAAAATTTCAGGTAACACTGACTTCAATATTTTACTAAGTCATAAAAGTACAATCAGATAATATGAAAATATTTAACAGCAAAGTGACCAACATGAATCCTTAGGGGAATGGTACATCTAGATTGGATAAGGTAATTGAACATTAGTAAAACAATAAGGACTCAAATAATTTATTATAATACATTTCAAGATGTAACACAAGAATTACTTTGGAACAGTAGGTGAATGGACGCATTAAATCATTTGGTAATTAAATTTTTTTGTTATTACTTACATACATAACGAGACGCCTGTTTTCCCGAGGGGCAGGCAGAGACCAAAGACTGCCACTTGCCCCGATCCTGACACATTTCTTTTGCTCTTATTTTCTTCTGTTATTATTTACTGTAAAACATTAGCAGTTTTTATTTTATTGTAATCAAGTAGGTCCTTTATGACATAACATAACACATTGTGTTAACAACAAAGTAAATGTTAAAAACAAATATTTTTTTTACCTTTTCCAATCTATATGAACTAAAATTGTAATGTTAAATTGAAATTGAACTCAAATTGAAACATTTTAGGTATTTGAAGCAGAGAACTTTGCAGAAAAAATTGAAAATTAGTTTAATACCGAACAGAACAACGATGCAATGAATATAAGTGTAACAGTACATTATAAGAATTCACATACCGAGATAGACATTTAAATCGAAATAAATGTTGATTATTTTAGTCAGAGTCGTAGTAAGTAAAGTAAAGTAATGAAGTATTGGCAGCAGAAATGCATAAGTTGTGACTATAAGAACCGAGCGAATCTGCGCTTAGAATAGAATTAAGGTTAGTGTATAAACAGTACAGTTGTATACAGGCAGTCTTAGTAAACACTGAGAGTATATACTTAGTGCTAATGCATGAACAAGTCATACAAAATTTAATTAAAAATCCTCAATTACAAACACACCCAGTAATCCTACTGGTCCTAGACGTTATAAAATGCAAACTAAAACAGTTATTTTCATTTACAAGAAACGACTATGTCTAAAACAACATATTTATCTATAGTAAAATTACATTCTATATTTACAGAAATAATATATTATGCGATTTTTCGACTGTTAAATTTAAATAGTAACATATATTTTAAACTATATAAGACTAAGTAGTTTACACTACCGCGTATAAAACACTCATTCAAGTCCCTGGTACCTATTTCATAATAATTATTTAATAATAAATCAGTCTGTCAATTGGGACGTTTAAATTCCTCTACAAAACAAAACCAATACACACATCGATTCAACAAAGGTATACCTTAGTTTATAATGCGCTTTCCTCGCCATTGTCATAAAAGAAAAAATCACTTGTCATATCACGGACGCGGGTTCAGCCGATTCCCGAAGTTTGTTCAAACTTAGAACGCCAGTTATTGTCGATGGTAATCAAGTGTTGCCATTTTTGTGCAATACTTGTTTTTAAATTATTTTACGGCCTGGTCAGTATAAGACCTTACGCCAGATTGTCACTTGTACGCTAGTGGTGTGCTCTTGTGCTGGCCTGGTGTGAACACAGGTGGTGTTATCGAGCGCGGTAGTCATAAGACGAGAGTGCGGCGAGGGCGCTTAGTGACGCCAGTCGCTCGTACGTCGAGAACTAGACGCCTTGCTGTGCCATATACTATCTGATCTCAGCCGAATTTAGCACGAAAGGTACGTAGAACATTTTGCTTTCCAGTAATAAGTTGGCTGCCGCTTGGATCTGTAAGTAAAAATTGAAGAATGTGAGGTAGACTGTAAATTCGCATGCCATAAATAGTACCTATAGTAGATTCCTAAAGACTTAGAAGATTTATCTTTTTAAAGCTCTAATGGACCTAGTAACGGACCGAAGTATTTGATATTAATTTCAACTTAATACCCTGACCTTTTCTTGAAAAAGATCTTGACAGATAGACAGACGGACCACACTTTTGTAAGCCAGGTTTTTAATCAAATAGCTTCTTTTACAGTGTTATAATAAGATAGGATAGAAGACTGTTAAGGGAGCTTATTGGGAATAGTCTTGAGTACGCCAAACTCACGAATTCGAGAGAAAATTGTATGGAAGTACCTAGGTCTTCCACCTCGTGGCAAGTGAATGTACTTGCATTAAAACTTCTCTCGAATTTCAGAGTCTGGCATACTCGAAACTGTTCCCTATAAGCTCCCAGATGTTGTAGACGCTTTATTTTTTTAGAAATAATGTGTTTTTTTCAGCAATTTCGTATTTTTTTTTACCATAACGATTTTTAATCAAAACAAATGTAGTTTGTCTATAGTCTATATCTTAGGAAATAGTTGAAAAAGCTGAAGTCTAGTAGTTGACATGGTTAAACTGTGCTATTTTACATAAGTAAAGTACTTATCTATAACCCAGGGAGGCGAAGCTTTATTGCGAAAAGCGTCGAGGCTCTGGATATTGAAAAAAAAAACAACGAAGGTAGGTTTTACCTCTCGAGACCTGTGGAAGTACTCGCATACATTTTTTACTGCAGAATTAATAAGTTTGGCGGACATGAGACGTATCGTAATAAGCTCCCACCCAGCTAGGTTCATCACAGTTTAGGAAAACGAAGTACCTATACATAAAATAAAAGGGCATATAAACCTCAGGTATCCTTGCAAACAGTTCCTGTAATCTGCCAGGATGGTGCGGAGCTGCATGTTCCAAGTAACTCCGCAGAACTTGAACGTAACGATCCTGAATGCCCTCTAGCTCCACTTCTGCAAAGAAAAATAAAAAATTAGAAAATTAAAAATTTACTTTGAGCCCTATAGATAAAAGGGGTTGGCTGAAATTTTTTAAAGCAATTATAAAATTGTACTATATTTCATAATCATTACGTAATTACATAAACACCATTAAAAATACTACGATAATTAAATTTCTGTTAAATATTAAGGTAAGCTTATTTGAACATTTCAAGTTAGCTTTCTTAGCTACTCGCCGCTAGATGGCATTGGTTGTAAACAAAATATCCAATGCCATTAGCATCGAGCGAGCGCGGCGTGCGGCGATGACGTCACGCGTTTAGTAGGTCACTCCGATAGCGGGGCAACGACCGCGGCTAGCCGTTGACCTCCGCTCGACAACTCGCTTGCGTCCTCACTCGCTCTTGCCATCTCGTTCGCACACGTGTGAATGTTCATGAAATTATACGTGCGCCTGTTTCTTGTGCGACGTTTATCTTTACGTTTACCTTCATTTTAATAAATTGGCGGATTTTACTCAGTACACAAAAGGTAATTAAAATAACACGTTTGATTACTTCATTTGCTGTAGAAGGATACGTTTACTATTATAATAACATTTACTAACAAATGTTATCACTGCATTTCTTAAACGTACCTATATTCAATTAGTTTTTTTAACCGATCGAATGAATGGCACGCATTTTTGCCATATAAAATTGATTATTGTATTTTTTACAGGTTGCATCGTATTGTAGTGCTCATATAATACTCGTACAGCGGTTACGTAAAGAGCGCAAGTCGAAGCGGTACTAGCGAGTAACGTTGCTATAATCTGCGCTTTTTTCTATGCGCCAGAGAGCAGCGCAAAAGAGAAAGTGCGCCTTCCGCATCGCACTTTCCGCTTGGAGCGGAGAGTGAAATGCTGTCCCGTTACTGACGTAATCATACTACTACCATTTTACTCGGTATTATTATGACATTTATTTATTTGAGTGCGTTGGTTGGTTGTTTGTTACCAATGTTTGTAATGTTTTAAAGTTTTATTAGTCAGATAGTATTTTGTTTTGGAATGTAACATTTACTAAAGGTTAAAGGCAGGGTAAGGGTAGGCCGTGCCCCAACAGTGGGGACGTATGAAGGCTGGCAAGGACATGTTATGGTTCTTATATTTATTCAATGAAATACTGCTCAAAAATTATTTACCAATTAATTACTATTATATTTTTTAAAATAAGCATTTTAATTTTAACTGAATGATTATTTTTAACTATTGCATTACCTAACAGGTGATACAGCCTAGCTAATATTTCGAATGGGTAACTATCATATCTCAGAGTAATGTTCAATAACGTGCCGATTGCTTAATCTGACCAGCCATTATTCGGCTTTGACAGAGATATGTACACACATGCACATGTGCTAATAAACACACACACACACATAAATACACACACACCCATACACACACACACACACCCTCACACACACACACACTCAGTTTGTAACACAGTAGGTGTTTGTCAGTTGCGCAAGCGCTTTCCATTTCACCGTCACTGCTGGCTCATACTGCTGAACTAACAAATTGGTTGTTGGTAGATAAATACTAGGGAGTCAGCATTGAACCTTTTAAATAAATAAGGGTTCTTAGGAAGCTGTTGAAGTCGATTTAATTTTCTATAAACTATATTTGTCTACTTATTTCTACACCTGTCTAGGGCGTTGGCAGAAATTTTCTTATTCAGGGTTTAGTTTAGACTTTGATTGTTTATTGCGAACAGTATTGAGAACGCTACATACTACATACGCTAAAAAGGTACACGGGTCGCGAGATTTAAGATGTACATTATTCTCTTGTCTACGGCCATGATAGCTTTATCGGAAGTATATAGATGTAAAGATTACTATGACATTACTGTTTTTTTAAAAAAAAGGTTAATAAATAATAATCATATTATTATTATATAGGTACTTATTAGCTGTTTCCTTCATTATTTTTTTCAAATTACGTATAATTAAAAAAACAAATTATATTTTTAGTTCAAATTCATCTTTCTAATTCCAATTTAGTATAATATAAATATTGCGAACGTGGTAAAATATTTTTTTAAAGATGGCGTCAATGCGTGCGAGCGACCTACATACATAAGCCTCGATAACGCTGGATGTCAAAGTTTTTTCCGTAAAAAACAAACCGATGCAACAGTTTTATATCTAAAGCGAATTATTTGAAGCTGAAAGGTTGCTGCTGTTATGAGGAATTGTTCGAAATGATGGCCACATAAAAAAAAAACTTAAAACTTAAGATTGATGAACTGAGCGATACTGGATTTAAAATGTAATATAGGTATTATCCATAGTTCGATACTAGTGTTATAAATGCGAAGGTGAGTTTGTATGTTTGATTATCCTTCGCAATTGAGCTAAAATTGAGCACAGATATAGTCGAAGAAACAGAGAAGGCTACCTTTTATCTAATCCCGAAAAATTCAAAAGTTCCCGCCGGTTTAACTGTAGCCGAATTCCACGTGGACAATCTACTATAACAAATTGCGTTATTATAATAAAGAAGTTGATTTTCATGCCGGGAACCAAATTTAGCGCGGGCGGAGCCGTGGACTTAATCTTTTGAACATAATTTTGAAAAAATTTAACACTTACAACGGACTTCCTAAAATATAGAAAATCCACCGTGATAACTAACACCATCCTACTGCCTACTTCGGTCTAAAAGATAGAGTCGAACAGACCGAGAGACAGTGTAGGCTTAGTAATAGGGCTTCGTTGGTATCCTATGGGTACGGAACCCATGAAACAAAACGAGATATTAACTAAAAAAATGTTTTATATCTACAGATCTACTACGTAATATTAAAATGTTATCATCTTAATTCCGACCAAATGCACGTTGTAAGTACACGCATTGAGTAAGGGTTCCGTGAAATGAGAATTATTGCGTACATTTAAAAAATATATGAAACAATTTTGTCCAAAAGAATTTTCTTTGGTGGTATTTATAAAGCCCTATTTTCGAGATCTTTTTAATAATTTTAGATCACGCAGTTTAAAAGTTAGATGGGGGACACAAATTTTTCAAATTGCGAACCTCAAATGGAATTTTAAAGCCCTATCCAACAATACATTTTAAGAGAGGTAGGGCACTGCAAGTACTCGCTCGAATAAGCCACCCGAACAACTAAGCAGGGCATAGCGAGTACTTGCTCGAATGAGCGGCCCGAACTGGGGAAGTACCTCCACCTTACAGAAAACCGCGGCCATAATAACACTAACATTGAGTAGTGTTGTGTTCCTGGCGGTGAGTAAGGTTGCCAGAGCTCTTTGAGGATTCGCTGCGCGGACAGCGGAGGACCGGCGGTGCTTGTTGCTGTCATACTCGGCGTAGACGCGGCGTGCTGGTTCGGCGGTCAGGGAGACCTGATGAAACGGCTGACCGCTGGCCGCCCGCAGGTTGAACGGGATCCCGAACCCAGGGATCACTTAATCTCCGCCCTGGGAGGCTGATTCGCCAGCCTGTGTAAAGTATCTGAAGTGGTAGTCGTGCCGGAGAAGGAGACCGGAGTGGACCCGGCTACTACAACAGAGGGGGATCAGGGGCCCTTCCGCCCGCCGTGCCAGCAACCGTATCATCTGTGGCGAGCTTCGGCAGTCTTAGAACCGCACCCTTTGTCCTCTATGCTGTCTGTGCAGTGAATCCTCATCCTTAGTCTTAGTAACTTTTTTTTTATATATATTATGGCCAGAAGACAGAAAAAGAAAAGAGTTTGCACAGCGGCTACTCCATCCACATATAATGTGGATTTTTGCAACATCAGGGGTATTCACGCAAATCTTAACGCAGTCCACCACCATCTCGAAACTGCGCAGCCGACCATTCTTTTTCTAACGGAGACGCAGATATCCTGCCCGGCCGACACATCATACCTTCATTATCCCGGCTACAAACTCGAACACAATTTTATGAGTCGTGCCGGTGTATGTATGTTCGTCCGGGAGGATATCTGCTGTCGCCGCCTTCATAGCCTTGAAGACAGGGACCTGTCGATATTGTGGGTGCGCGTAGATTACGGCGGCCACACTCGTATCTATGCGTGCCTATACAGGTCTCATAGCGGTGACACGGACGTAACTCGACTCTTCACGCACCTGAGTTTGACGACTGACAAAGTTCTAGAGCAATATCCCACAGCAGAACTAGTTATTTTGGGAGACTTTAACGCCCACTATCGCGAGTGGCTCAGTTCTCGAACCAATAACTATGCTGGGATATCTGCTCATGAATTTGCTCTGACCTATGGATTCTCTCAGCTGGTACTTTCTCCAACGAGAATACCAGATATAGAGGAACATACGAGCTCCTTACTGGACCTTCTGCTGACTACTCGTCCGGACGGGTACTCCGTCTCAGTGGATGCGCCTCTTGGCTCCTCGGACCACTGTCTCGTTCGGACTCAAGTGTCATGCACACAACCTGATCCTTCTGGGCCAACTAACTGGCGTCGTGTGTGGCACTATAAGTCGGCAGACTGGGATGGATTGCGTGAATTTTACGCATCGTACCCGTGGAGGCAGATCTGCTTTAACTCAGAAGATCCTGACGTCTGCGCAGCCGCAGTCACTGAGACAATCCTTGCTGATATGGAATGCTATATTCCTAACCCGCGAGTAGCTGCCGGCGTCAAAAAACGACCGTGGTTTAATAGGTCTTGCAGAAAAGCTAAAATTCTTAAGTAAAATGCATATGAGGCTTGGACCACGGCTCGTTTTAATAAGGATCCGAATATTTCTGAGTTAAAACGCAAATTAAATGCTGCCTCGAGGTTCAGTAAGAAAGCAACTGCCAGAGCAAAATTCCAATTCATCGGCAAAATAGGTGGGCGACTTGCGAGCTATCCTTCTGGGAGTCGTGCTTTCTGGTCGCTTGCCAAAGCTGCCGAAGGGAACTTCTGCCAGTCGTCGTTACCACCACTGCGAAAGACCGATGGTGACTTGGCCCATAGTGCTAAAGAGAAAGCCGATCTACTGGGCAGTCTCTTTGCCTCGAACTCGAATATGAGCGATGAAGGCGCTGTACCACCTACTATACCGTGGTGCGGTAAGACCATGCCGGAAATCTCCATAACGCAGCGGGAGGTCAGGCCGGCGTTGCTTTCTCTAAACGTTCATAAGTCGAGTGGGCCAGACGGTATACCAGCAGTGGTACTTAAGCAGTGTGCTCCTGAGTTATGTCCTGTACTCACGCGCCTCTTCGCGCTTTCCTACCACACTAGGCAATTTCCGTCTACATGGAAGACTGCGAATGTGCACCCGGTGCCCAAAAAGGGTGATAGATCAGATCCATCGAATTACAGGCCTATCGCTATTACCTCTCTCCTCTCTAAGGTGATGGAGCGTGTGATCAACACACAGCTTCTAAGATACCTAGAAGTACACGATCTGGTCAGTGACCGTCAATATGGCTTTCGCCACGGTCGCTCGACTGGTGACCTTCTAGTGTATCTCACACACCGATGGGCACTAGCCATTGAGAGTCAGGGGGAGGCATTGGCATGTAGCCTGGACATAGCGAAGGCGTTCGATCGGGTCTGGCACCGCGGTCTTCTATCGAAGTTGCCATCTTACGGAGTGCCCGAGGGTTTGTGCAAATGGGTGGCTAGCTTTTTGTCCGGCAGACGCATACGAACCGTAGTTGACGGTAGTTGCTCTGATAGCATGGACATTAATGCTGGTGTCCCGCAAGGCTCTGTGCTGTTTCTACTGCATATCAATGACATGTTGGACATCAACAACATACATTGCTATGCAGATGACAGTACTGGAGACGCTTTTTACACGGGTCGTGCAAACATCCCTCGTTCCGTTGTGGAGGAAAACCGCGGAGAACTTGTGTCTCAAATCGAGACCACACTGTCCCAGGTCTCTGACTGGGGACGGGTAAACTTGGTCCGATTCAACCCTACAAAGACACAAGTGTGCGCGTTCACCGCTAAGAAAACTCCATTCACTGTGGTCCCACAATTCCAGAACACTCCCCTCTCCATCTCCAAGAGCATTGGGATCCTTGGTGTCGACATCTCCAGCGATGTTCAGTTCCGAGATCATTTACAAGATAAGGTAAAGCTGGCGTCCAAAAAACTTGGTGTACTCAACAGAGCGAAGCAGTACTTCACGTCGGGGCAAAGGTTGTTACTTTACAAGTCGCAAGTTAGGCCCCATATGGAGTACTGCTGCCATCTCTGGGCAGGTGCACCCGGATACCAGCTTGGCCCTTTTGACTCGGTTCAACGACGGGCTGTGAGAATTGTCGACGATTCCAAACTCACTTGCGGTATCGAGCCCTTAAGTCTGAGGAGAGACTTTGCCTCACTGTGTGTGTTCTACCGCTTGTACAATGGGTTGTGTTCTGAGGAATTGTTCGAAATGATGCCCACGGCTACTTTCTACCATCGCACCGCTTGCCATCGGCAGGGAATTCATTCTCACACTTTAGAACCTAAATGGTCGCGTACAGTGCGGTTTCAGAGAAACTTCCTCCCGCGAACGCTTAAGTTGTGGAATGAGCTCCCTGCCAAGGTTTTCTGCAAGGACTACAGTATGGAGTTCTTCAAGAAAGAAGTTATTAGATTTCTGAAGGGTCGGCAACGCGCAAGTGATACCCCTGGTGTTGCAAGCGTCCATAGGCTACGGTGACCGCTTACCATCAGGCGGGCCGTAAGCTTGTTTGCCACCTTAGTGCGACAAATTTTCATACTTTATAAAAGACACTCTCTCTCTCGATCTCTATATAATTTCATTAGAATCTACTTAAAAGCGAATTATAAGGCTGTGATATACGGACGGATGGGCGGACATGAATTTATAATGGCGAAACCCTTATCAATTTAGCCAATTGGCTATGGACCCCTAAAAAGGATCTACATTTAAAAAGGCTTTTCTGTACAGTGTTTGTTTTAATTACTAATTTAAATGTGTATACTGATATCCGTGTGAATGTAAAGACTATATACTTTACTATACTATACTTTGTTTTACTATACTATACGTTACTATAGATATGATTTAGAAGTAACAAGTGAAATTATTATCTGTATCAGTCGTTCCTAATCGATTTCGCAACCGCCTCGCCTCAAGTGGGTTACATGCACCATAAATCATAATAATATTAACGAGCATGCTGTATCATCGTATCGAGACTTTTATTGCCGTACCGCTTTTGGTATTGGAGGAGCTTATATTGTGTTTTAGTGCTAAATAGAGCCAACGGACATGATCTATTATTGGTGATGGTGAGAATTTTGTAGTTAAATATAGAACTAGCATACGTCTTTCATTACAATACACGTTTTAAAGTAGGTCTCACCAAAATATAGAACATTTGACCAACACCACTAATTTGACCAAAAATATACGAATTTGGCCAACTCTGTACGAATTTGACCAACCAAAACCAAAAGATGACAAAAAATTAGTTGGCGTTGAGACAGTGACAAATGTCGCCATTGACCGTCACTGACGATGATCAGCAATTTGTTGGTCAACAATTCAAATATGTACAGAAGAAGACAGAAGTTGGTCGTGAGGATTGGCCGTTAGTTATGGAAGCTTTTGTTTATTTTAGTAAATGCTTTTAACCTGCAGCTTTTGACGTATTCGCGGCGAGCATCGATTTTTCAAAGCTGCAGCTTCGAGAACTAAGTAACTAGTCCTAATGGACATGAAAAAAAAAAAATTGAATTTGTTACCTACTTAATTGGATTTATTTACTTACTTAATTTAAGCAAAAAACCTTGCCATAGTATGGTTTTAAAACTGTGCCATAAAAAGCAAAGAAAGTAGATCTTAAACTAGTAGATAGTCTAGTCTTTTTACACGATACGGATAGTTTCTTCGTTTAGTATTAATTAGGAAAGATTTTTTAACAACTAGATTCTTTCAAAACGAAGAAATCTATATAAATAAAGTTCAGGTAAAAGAGCGAAGAAAATAATAGGTCGATAGTCGAGTAGGTAGTCTTATAAGAGCGATTTACTTTCGCGGCAAAGCTTTGTCTCTATCTTAGATATCTCAAATTATGACAATGTATTCTGTTAGTAACGTAGAGAGACACTAGAATAAATTGCAGAATAGTTTATTGACCTATTGTTTGGGTGAAATCTTGTTCGTCTATGTGAAGGTTTTACCGGATATCTTTTTAGAAACAACTGATATTTAATGTACGAAAACATTTAAATAATTTGCTTTTGTATCGTGTTTTCTGTATATAAAAACTGTCACAGTTTTAGACTAAGGTATGCCTTGCATAGATTGAATACGTTAACTGTAATAAATCTATGCAACATCCTAATAATGCTTAGAAACTAATACTTTTTAGGGTAAATAAAAATGTACATATCTCATCACACATGTACAAAATAATCTTAAATATTTGATCTGTATATCAAACTTTTTAATCGAAGACTTTTTGAAAATCGTTTCGTACAGAGTGTAAATCAAAATCGTGTACGCGTGCGCAGGTTAGCGTATTTTAGGGCCTTAGGGTAATCTCGTAGACATCATCATTATTGTACACCAATTTGATATCAATTATAGTGTAAGTCTGTAAGTTATAATATTTATAATAATAATAATAAATATTTTGGACATTACACACAACACTGTCTGGCCCCAAGGTAAGCGAAGCTTGTGTTATGGGTACCAGACTATGGATACAGATACTTTTTGTTTGTAAATACATACATATTATACGTAAATACACCTAGACTCAAGACAAACACAAATGTGTATACTATGACATAAATGTTTGTCCAGTGCGGGAATCGAACCCACACCCTCTGTCTCTGTACAGTAGCTGGCCACACTACCAACTAGGCTGCGAGGGAGGTGTTTGTATTTCTTCTATCGTACGCCAAAGCGTGGCCCTGTTGAATGTACAAACTACGTTTTGTTTACCGACCGGAGAAGGCATTGCTAATTTTTCTTTGTTAATAAATGGCTCAACACTTTTTATTAGCCCAAGACCTAACATTGAATCCCTACCAAATAAATTAAGGTCTAATTTGTTCACTTGTTACTGTGTGTGTAACGAATATAAAAATATAACAATAATTTTAGTAGAACTTTTGTATAACCAATCATATATAATGTCTATTTTCGTATTCCTTGTCAAATGCAGACATTTTGCGAAGGAGTGGTAGTAAAAAACTTTTCTACTGGGTATTAAGATGTAACTGGAAATGCTAAAGTTCGGCGCCAAAAGGTTACTTTTACTTCGAGGTATTATAAAAACGATTTATTGCCATGGTTACCTCATTTAGTGCTTAAGGCAAAAATAGATCTTTAATTCCTTCACTAGAGAATCCGTGAGTTCAAAGTAACTAAGAAAAATCAAAATCATTTATTGATAATCACTTTATATCAAAAGGAATTCGAATAATTAAATTAGTAAATGTTATTTTTTTGATCCAGGTTAGTTGACATGGTAGTCAGATTTTTCTTATTTTTATGTAAACTTATCAATATTTAATAAACAATTCATTTAGGAACTTAAAAATTTACAAAATACTTAATTTTAAGGAATTTAGATTTTTGGTTAAATTTTTTAGGGTTCTGTACCCGAAGGGTCCGAGCGAAAGTGAAAAAAAAGGGCTCTACAAATTTACTTTATCAGGGGTTACTCAGAATATTAAGGCTTCTTCTTAAGAGCTCTTGTCCATGAGCCGCACCACCCGCACGTAAACATCGCACCCCGAATAAAATGCCTTGTTTAATAATAATAAATAATAAAAAAGTAATAACTAGTCAGGAAAATATATTTTTTGTGTGTTTTGAATAAAAATGTAGCAGTAATAGGGTTACTGGAAAAAAGGGGTTAAGTTTAGTATTAGTATTTTTTTTATATTATAAAAATTATATATTTATCAGGAAAAATACGGTAAAACTTACTCACTCGCTCGCTATACTTTTAAGCAATTTTGGAAGGATAAGCCTTAAAGTATATGAGCTTAAATTATTGAAAAACATAGTGTAGACGTAATTCAAGTTCGTGATCTAAGGTTTATGAATACTATTACTTTAATTTTTAATATTTTTTTCAATATTTTCACATTATCTTGAAAATAGGAAATGTAGGTACTAGTGCTTTTCTTGTGCACTCATTAGTGTGTGTAATATAGTAATAGTAACTCATCTCGCTTCTTCAGTCATACATTGGCACACTTTTTTGTCATTTATTTACCAATCTGACCGCAATCACAGTTTAACCTATCTGCAGCTCACTGTACACATACTGTGTAGACTAGGAATGGGCGAGGTTATTCGCTGTATTATAGCTTATAGTGGTCATAGCCAAACCTGCGTGTTTTTTTTATTAAGTATGACGTATATCCATGTATACCAAATATGCAAAAAGAATAACTAAATCAAATTGATTTTATAATACATAAAAGTCTTTTATAAATATGTATTTCGAAGTTATACATAATCAATGGTATTACGTAGTGTTACGTTATCATTGAAAATACTTACGGCGTGTGCAGACGAGGGACTTTTGTCCGCAGGGGACTAACATTTTTGAACGCGGTTTGTACTTAGATACTTCACTTTTCGTACATAAATTCCAGTCGTCCGCGGACAGAAGTCCCTCGTCTGCGCAGGCCCTTAGATAGATACTTAGTTATTGAAAACTAAATGTATTGTAATGAATACAGAGTAATATTATAACTAATAAAATAATAACACGTGCTGTCATAAGACATAAGTTGTACACAGAATACAAAATCGAAGCAGTCGCTTTTATCTGATCGTCAAATCAATAAATTAATTTCATCTTCATAATTATCGACATATATTTTTTAATTAATCGTAACGAAAAGTGGGTAAATCTATTATGTAAGTCACGACCTACAGTTGAAAGTAACATTTACATCTCGGCCAGAAACGATAACTTTCGAAATTATCGAACGAACATACAATGTTTTTCTAGCCTAAATAGCTCTTGGCCTTAATGAGTCGAGAACCGCGATGGAAGGTTATCAGTAATTAGCACAATTTTAAATCGCACATCTATTTATAACTCTTACTCAATAAAAAATTAAATTAATCAACATACATTGAAGTCCTTTTTTTTTTAGTACCTTAGTTACTCCTAAACATTTATTTCAGAATTGTTATCCTAGGTTTATTAATGTTTTGATTAAATATTTATTTGAAGAGTATCAATCTTAATTGTATATATTAATGTTATAATTATCTTTTTGACACCTATTGAATTAAGTTCTGCCCGTATATTTTTTTATGCAATACATATCTATACTAATATAATAAAGCGGAATGATTTGATTGTTTGTTTGTATTAAATAGGCTTCGAAACTACTGGACCGAGTTCAAAAATTCTTTTACCATTAGAAGCCGAAATTAACCCTGATGAACATAGGCTACTTTTTACCGCGGGTAAATGCTTCATTCCTACGGGAAATCGGGTAATAGGACAACGGGTAGTAAAAATTATCCTTCCGTATTTATCTTTTCACATAACTTCTATACGGCTGAATTGATTGGGTCGACATTTTATATGGGTATTTTGATGGTTTCTGGATGATTCAAAAATACAATTGGGCCCGGTAGGAGGCGCTGGTGTCGGTATGTCAACTACTAAACGGCTTGACCGATTGGGTTGAAATTTTGTATGTGTATTTCCATGGTTTCATAGACACGAATGTATTATTCGATTGTTTGTTTTTTTTCTATAATTAAGGATTTGCCGTAAAAATCTACGCCGATAACGAATTTTAGGGCGGGCGAAGCCGCTGGCAGAAGCTAGTTAGTAATATTATTTTGACGTTTTTTGTTTTAGCATAGGTCGAGCAAATAATAACTTAACAAATAATACTTTTGAATTATTTCTATTACATTTTTTCCTACTACTTTATTCCCAAAATAATATAGGTGGGTTTGGGTAGTTCGGTCTTTATAGTACCTTGTTTACGACTGTAGACCAACCTCTAGCCACTATATCAAGAAATCTACACATAAATATATCATGTTTTGTACACTATAAAAAAATAATTATTATGATTGTTAATTATTATTATGTGATTAATAATAATAATAAAAAACTCTTTACTGCACTAGTTTTGTACATAGGCGAACTTAATGCCTTCAGGCAATTTCTACTAGTTAACCTTTGGTGATGTAGACATGAACAAGTGGTTGTGTAGTGTTAAGTGTAATAGATGGTAGTAGCTTCAATGATGATAATAGATTTAGTGATAAAAGATAGTATATAAAAATAATATCATAAAGTATGATAGGAAGGTGGATAAATTATATATAGATTTATACATAAACATACATATATGTATATATAATGCATATATATTTAGGCATAGGTCACTAGAAAGCGCTAATACCTGACCTATGTATTTTGGATGTCGATGTAGTACCGATGCAGTAAAGTTTTAAAGCTCTCTAGTGACTTTGCATTACTGAATTTACTGGTAAATTATTCCACAAACGAACTGTTGTGACCGTGAACGAATCCGAATAAAATATTTGATTATGCGCAGGGATGCGGAGGAGATTGGAACGGCAAAACCGTATCTGTCGCTCTTGGGAACCCAAGAACTTAAGTCGTTCTATTAAATACGGAGGGGATAAGGGATTATTAAGAATGCCATAAATACATGTCAGAAGATGAGTATTACGGCGAAAACGGATATTGAGCCAATTTAACTGTGTACGATATTGGGAGACATGATCATTACGCAAGCCGAAAATATAACGGATGCATAAGTTGAGAAGGCGGTCGAGTTGGTTAAGTAGTTCTTCAGTTATTAGTTAAAATTTACTTTTAATTTGTATTACGCAAAAAAAATATGAGCATCCGTTGTGCAAATAATTTTAATATACCTAAAATGAAGTATAAATTTAAGTCACATTGGTAGTACAAAGAGGGAGACTGACCTTGATTTAGCAGTATGTAGACCTTAAGACAGACGTACTCCTCCATCCTTAGCTGAATGCGTCGGAAAACGCAGGTGATTTGAGTCATTTTCTCTACCACGAGACCGACGTCCAGCCGTAACTGCTCCAGGGTTATAGGTCTTCCCATCAGAGAGGTTAGACAGTTCTGTAGAGTTCGAAGGTTGGCGTTGACCTGGTCAAAAATTAATATTCTATGAGTCATTCATCGCTTCTTGCGGACCCATGCGAATCAGTTCCCTTCAAATGCCTTCATCAGACACCAATACCCGCCCGTGACCTCTTTAATATGTACGTTAGAACTAAATACCATTTATGCAATTAATTCATAAAATAAGTTTAAACATCGCGGCATTATAGGTACATTATGTTATGTTTTTAGGATTCCGTAGCCTAATGGCCAATACGAAGCCCTGATAGTTCGTTGTAATGACCGTCTGTCAGTCCGCATGTCACAGCTTTATAATTCCGCTTTTGCTTTAATTCTAACAAAATTTTACGGAAAGGTGTATTATGTGAGCCGCCATCAAGTTATGTAATGTAACTGAGAAAAAAATTGAACGTTAAAAATACATTGAATTTATTTACGTATTTTTAAAACGTTTTTTTACATACCCAATTGTATGGGATGTGGTTTTCAATAAAGTTTTTCTCAGAAATATATATTTTGTGACGTATGGGACATATATAAATCGTAAGTGCAGATACGCTGTTATCACAAGCAGTGTTGCCATGTCTCACCACCTGTCGATTTAAGGTTCTTTATAATCTAAAAATATTTAATCGGTAATGTATTAATTAACAGGCGATGCAAAATTTCAAGTATCAAGATATTCCATTAAAATCTAAATTTATGCCTTTTTATAATCTGCTGAGTAGGAAAAACATAATCGATGCATTTGTGTAACATTGAAAGTACAACAACTGAGAAGGAAATGTTCTAGACAGTGAAAACACAGCCTAAGTTCTTGTTTACCGCCGCGTGAACGTTTACGTAACAAAAAGTGAGTTTACAAGCCAAGTTCGTGTTTTGTGAATAGATCATGCTTATTTAACCATGTTATATCAAAAAATATAATTGCACGATGTAAAAATGTATTTTATTTTTTTAAAAACCTACAAAGAAGGTTTTAGTTAAATAATTCTACTACAGAGCATCCAGTTGACCTATATCCGCAAAAAAATACTAAGAACATTATCTAAGGTGATACCTATGTCCTGCAACAGGCAATATTCAGTAGTTTCTTCAGAAACTGGTAATAGATATACATATATACACACAAGCAAACTTCCACCATAAATACATTTATATTTTTTTCTCTTTAGCGGGTAAAAAAGATTGTCATCTATGATTAGCTATATTTGATAATTTTTTTTTTTTTTTAAGATTAAATTATGCATTTTTAGGCTGGGTTGCACCAGCTCACTTTGACGTTAACCAATCGCCAAAAATGGAGATTGTATATAAATTTCTATCGTCAGCTCTTTTTAAAGTTAATCAGCTAGAGGTTTGCTGACCTTTGACGGGCCGGTTGAGTTTGAACATAGCTAACTATGAAAATTTTTATACAACCTCTCATTTCTGACGGCTGGTCAACGTAAAACTTAGTTGGTGCAACCCAGACTTGAATTAGTTTTAAGGAAAATTTTAACGTTTACAGACTCTGTCTTTACCGAATTCTACTTTTAGATAATTTACTTTACTGTTTAAAGCACAATTTAAATAATGAACCAAATGCATATTACCGAAATAATCTAGATTGAATAGTGTCTATAAAGTTATATAAAGTTATATAAAGATATAACATGTAAAAAATTACTCCTGAATAGTGCCAGAGTACAATAAGAATTAGTATTTAAAATAGGGATAAAAAGTTCAATAGTGCAATAAACCATGGTGTACGAAGGCGAGTGTAGGAACGCGAACGGTCGACTGCAGCGTCTGGCAAACGCGGCAACTTTCTATCGGTTGCGTAAGCCATGCAGATCACGTAACTGCAGCGCAGCGCATGGCGAATGCGGCGGAACTCTCTGGAGCGAAAGTGACAAGTGTGGTCTAGGCCAAAGCCCAGCTGTAATACTGTAATGTTCATCTCATGCCTTATTCCCGGATTATAAAAAGGTCTTAAGGAGATTCAACAAATATGCGTATCCAGGGGGTGTTTTAGGGGTACAAACCCCCCGTAAAAAAAAGGGGACATCGCATCCCCTCTTTCCTACCTATACCGACCTCAGAGTGGACATTTTTATGCTTAAATTATGAATATTGTACCCACCGCGCAACATCACATTTCAACAAAGATTTAACAATTCCATCAACCTGAAGGAAGGCGTTACTGAATAAGTATCTTTCTATAAAAGTTATAAACGATAAATTAAGTTTTAGGCACAAAATATTTAAAAAAAACTAACCTCTTGCGTAAAGTCATGTTCATGGTCTGAGCTAGGTGCCGTGTGTGCATGTTTCCCATGCATCGCTTGATACGCCGCTGTCGTCAGAACTGAGATCTCATGCCACTTCTCCATCAGCAGCTTCGAGTGGATTTCCATTGGTATCTCCATTATGAAGGGTAGTTTTTTTGTCCACGCAACCATTTTGTGAACAATTGAGTCTCCGATCTTACACAGTTTGTCACCTATTTCTGAGGTATCGTGAAGTAAATCGGGAAGGTGACGTACGGTCGCAATGTCTTCCATCGCGTCGCAGTCTATTAGCGCTCTTATCATGTGTAATGCCCTTTCTATGGGTACCGCTCGATCTCTGGACGACGATACAGCGCTTTCTAGCCTCGCTCTTAAGTGTACCACCTGCGAAAAGATGCAGCATTAGTTAAAATATCGATTCACACTAGTATTAAAGTTTTGATGCTGATATTTTAATAAAAATGTAAATCACCTCGCTTGGATTTGTGAGTGCAGTCTTTAATATGGTACCATTGACGAGGTGCGGTGGGAGTGGAGGCAGGGGTTCTTTAGGCTTTTCGGGTGGTGACTGTCGACTAGTCGCCGTCGCTACTTTATTAGTCTTTTTGTGTTTCCTGTATTTGACTTTGTATAAGTTGTATACTGCACCGCTGTTGCGGCCCCCGGGCATGCGATCTTCTCGAACGGCTGCAATTATAAACAAAAAAATATAAGCGTGATTCCGTTGCGATGAGCAAAGCAGTAAGCGATTGGGTTATACTAACCTTGTAAAACCATTCCCTGTTCAATACACTTCTTAAACCTGCAATACTGACATCTATTCCGTTGCGCTTTTGTGATTTCACAGCCACCATCGGCAACGCACGTATAAACTCGCCGATTTTGAACAGTCCGTTTGAAGAAACCCTTGCAACCCTCACAGGTTATAATGCCGTAATGAAGGCCAGTCGCTTTGTCTTCACAGATCATGCAAATCATGGGCTGTTCATCGTCATCACGGTCGGTGTCAGGCGCGTAGGCTCGCAGCTCTGGACGCGGGAGGCCCGGCGGCGAGGGCGCGCCTGACGCACCGGCGAGACTGCCCGCCGCCGCGCTCAGGTTCAACGCGTGTAGTTGCTGGTGGGCTGGTAGCTGCGACACGTCGCCGGCCCAAAGGAGTTCCATGTTCAGCGGCGGCCCACGCTGCCGCCTTAGTTCACCGCCCAAGTTTAGTAGAAGCCGAGCCGCGTTCTCCTCACTGCATGTCGCTGGGTCAGGTGTCGTTGGCATCGGCGGAGTATGTGACGCACCAGGTGATGGTTCTCCACCTGTATTAGGCGCCGGAAGCGTCCAGAACATAGTTCGAACACCACCTGATTCGCCCATAATAACGGCAGGTGCACCGCGCCATTGCGTCGGGCCTCGTTGTCCAGTCTTAGGTTCAAGTGGTTGTGGTGGGAAGTGGCCGCCAATGAGCTCTGGCTTGACGCCGTTGATGCAAGCGGCCTGTGGCCAGGCACCCGGCGAGAGCGTCTGGTGCGGACTAGGAGGCAGGGGAGTTGGTCCCCGGGGCCTGTACGGCTGAGGCAGCTGAGTCGGCTCGGGTGTCTGCGACTCCAGCTTCACGGAGGACAGCTGTGACGCAGGTGGAGCGTCGTGCTTGATCCCGATGAGCGAGCTCTCGGATTTGATGCCAGATGGCGTCCCTTCAAACTTGATAACGGAGAGAGGAGGCGCGGACCGGATAACGGTGGGATGGCAGGCCTGGTAGGGCGCAGGTGAGCCGCCGCCGTCGAATACGGGAGGTGGGTGCGGCGGCGTGCTGCAGCCCGGCTCTGCCATCCGCGGCGACGGCGGCCCGGGATCCGGCGATGACGTGCTCGTATCTGCAGCAGACTCGCCTGTCAACACACGTTACCTTATTAGCCGAGTGGGTATACTACTTTACACTGTGCAAAAGGAAAGGAGCACTGGGAACTTTTTAGAAACGAGAAATAGAAACTAGGTGAAATGTGAATGACCGCTCGGCGTGGTCGCGGCTGCGGAGCGAGCGGCGCGCGGCGAGGGACGCCGCTGCACTTCCCGACGCCGCCGACTAGATTAGCTGACTGTGTCGCGATGCCAGCGCCTCGTGCCGCCCTATCCTAACCACTACACACATGAAACAAATACCTATAGTTACTACTCGTATTGTCAGAACTGTACCCGTTCCTGAAGTATTATTTACATCCGTCGAGATAGTGACGGTCTGCTAAACGTTCGTAAGTATTCAGTCAGTATAGGTGCAACAAATTTATTTTTATCGGTAAAATTAATAACACTAGCCAGTCACTTGTATTTTAAATAAAAAGTGTACGAGTAGAGAGTGCACGACCGTCAGGAGCGAGATGCAGTGGGCTGCAGCGCTAGGCGCCAAAGAGAAAGTGAAAGCAGCGCAAGCGCAGATGCGGTGCCCGGAAATGCCGCCCGTCATGTACTGGGATCACAAAGGGCATTTTGCTAACAAACCACGTACAAATCTAAATAATTATTGAGTTGATAATAATAGATATAAAAAATTCTCATTATTTTTGCAATATTTTTGTTATGTCTGTTTTGATATGTTTATTTCAAAAAAAGGTTGACACAAGTTGTATGCTTAGACAGTTACAATCCAAATATACGTTTAAAACATTGACATTCAATTAAAACTAGTTCAGTACCCTTTCTTACCCCTGAAAAAACGTTTAAAACTAGGTCAGTAACCTTTCATAATTTTCTGAAAAAATAAATCGAACGCGGAAAAAATCAACGCGTACAATCAATCATTAAATTAGCAAAACTTTACCGACTTTTTATTACTAAATCCATAGGCGTAGAAATCTTTAGCCTTCTGCTTACATCGCAAAGCACAGGCGTTCAGTTTAAACTTGGGTCACTTCACATTATGTAAGAAAAAATCGCAGTGATAAGGAAAAACGCAAGTTCATGGAGCGCGGTATTGTTAGGAAAAGTCGCGAAGAAAGTTTTCCGGTGCGAGCGGGCGTTAGGCGCGCGTAGTGAGCCCGACCTACCGCACGGCGCGGTGCGCACTCCCCGCGCCTCCCGACTCCCTCCAGCACTATTAGGTCACTCAGACGGCCACGCGTGAAGTGCAACTGCACAATGACTAGTGCAGCGCGTGCACCGCTCTCGCTTCGAGGACGATCTCTATTTCACTCCGCGTCCTTTGCCATATTATTGGTGGGGACCGATCTTTCTAGCCGCGTGATGCAATTGCTAGTTATGGAAACTCTAGGCACGGCAGTTTAGATATACTAGGTTATTAACTTATTAGTTGACTGTTACATATTTGCGAAAGCTACTCTTAATGGTGCTCTCTCTTAAGTTCTTAGGCAAATCTTTATTAAAGAGGACAACAGACGCAATGACTAAGAAAGTGCCTAATAAAACAAACCCCCTAACTATCTAGGCGCATGAAATTTTAAAATTAAGTTCATGTGGTGATAAAGGATACTTCTACGAAATCATACAAAATCCAAATAAAACAAAAAAATAGAGATTGATATAATGTACAAATGAACTTGTACCTTCGTAAAAAATAATACGTATAAAATCACGAAACAAAAACAAGTTACGCAACTCGCAAAGTACTGTGCTAACGAAGACCGTTCAATAGCCGGTGGCTCGAAGGTCACATGCGGTCGCCGACATTCGGGAAAGTAGGTCACACCCCTACCTCTGCTATTTTCCTCCCCATTTCTGCCCCTACCAGTGACAGCGCCGCTGTGCCGTGTCATTCGAAAGGGCTGCATGAAATATGCAACAATATTTAGGTTTGTTTACTGCTGTGGTATACCTTTATTTAGAATGTATATACCTACGTAATTTGTATTGATATATATATATATATATATATATATATATACTGACTGTCCTAATATCATATATAGAAGTATTATTGCAAGATACAGGCCTTAAGACGTAAAAAAACAGGGTGCATCAATAAAATTATGCCTTTGGCAACAAAAATACCTAAAATTAAGAGATATATTACTCTAAATTTAAATCTAATGATTCTAGCTACATTGAAGGTTTTCAGTAAGCTATCGTGATTGAGGTGGTAAATGCTAAAATATAGTTTGATTCAAAGTTTTTGAATATGTCAGCCTTCTCAGCAAACGTGCGGAATAAAAGATCCATGTTTAAATTAATTTATGTGACAATTTTGTAAGAACTAAGGCTACCTACTGCTACGCGTTTATTTATAGGTTCATAGTGATGATGATAGACAATCACAAATTTATATATATCTACTAGTTTTTATCTGCGACTCCATCCGCGTAAAATTTAAAATAGATTAAAATTCGCTTTTGTTCTAAGGCGCATTTCAATTCACGTTTCCAACCAAAAGCCAACTTTGATGCTCCTTGCTTAAAAAAACTTTAAGATTTTCATATAAATAATCTAACTGGTAGCACACTTTAGGTTTTGGAATGAGGTCCTGCCGAGGTTTTCCCTAGGGACTTGCAGTTCTTCAAAGACGGAGTGATTAGGTTTTTAAAGGGTCGGCAAATTCAGGTCTCACGTTTGCACTAATTATAAATAGGTATTAACAGGCGAATTTGCTTAATTATATTAGGAGTAACAGTGTAAAAGTCTCACTATGTTTACTAAATTAGTAATCCTTAAACAACTCACAAATACTTGTTTTAAAACAAAAATATACCTATTTATAATTAGTGCAAACGTTGTGAGAACAAGGACATGCACCCATACACACATAAAGACTCGTATTGACAAATATTTTCACGTATCAATGAATATAATTAATATCACGAACGTACTCGTGTAATCATACGGCATGTGAGAAGCGTCACATTGACGATAAGTACGCGTCACGATGCTCGTTACGTCATTTCACGTGGTATTTCGCGACGTCATACCCTATCACGTGGGATTCCAGTAAGAATTTACGTCACTACACAGGTAACTAACTAGCCATGTCTGGACTAAGTTCAACAAATGCTAGCAGACATTTATTTGAACTCAACGCAAAAGAACAATGTAGGTATTGATTAAATAAACACCTTTGTTTTATTATTATGATTTATTATTACAAACTTTTGTTTATTCTTTTAGATTAAAAAAAAAAACTGAATTGTATTTTAAAACCGTTGCCGATACAGAAACGGCATGACCAATTTGGCCGCCAAAACACGGTATACCTGAGAACGAATACAATGATTAATTAGATAGGTGCAGATTGCATTTTATTTTTTATTCGGCCAGTCGTTTTGTATTTCGAAACAGCCGATATATTTATCTGGCGGTGATCGCGGTCCAACTTAATACATCCGATTAAAAAACTGGTTGCCTGTAAAGTCGGTATACGGGCGAAAGTTTTACGTGACAATGATTTTATGTCTGTCTCTCTCGCTCTTAGGCGGGCGCGTGCCTCTCACTCGCTCTCATTGTGAGCGCATAACGTGAGCGGAGCGTAACGCAGTTTCTTGAAGTGTCACCCGGCAAACCAATTTATAAGACGTTGTCACGTCAAAATGGTGCAGTGCGCAGTTACGTTTAGTCTGGTACTCTTCCGTGACTTCGTTCACGTATTTTACGGTACTCTTAATTAAAAAAACACCACAACCTTCTTTCATTATCTGTGGTAACGTAATATTTTGTCGGACCA
The DNA here is from genome assembly GCA_946406115.1 of Apoda limacodes. NCBI lineage: Eukaryota > Metazoa > Arthropoda > Insecta > Lepidoptera > Limacodidae > Apoda > Apoda limacodes. The sequence continues at coordinate 8,943,084 of OX291546.1, forward strand.
GTTCAAGTCGTACCTACAGTCGAATTAGAAACATTTTTAGGCTAAAAAAACATTAGTCGGTAGGAAGGTTTTGAATTTTGGCACATATGTTCATTAAGGCCTCCCGTTGAACATACTAAAAGTCCCTATAGCTGTTGCGCTCGCGCTGCCATCTTGGAATAAAACCTTTTTAATATCTTGCTTATATCTCGGCATTTATTGCATATACGAAAAAATTGTAGATTTGAAAACTAGAGCTTATTAAATATCCTACAAAATAGCTTATACATATTATTATCTCCAGTAATCCGGCGTTAAAGAAAAAAATATTTTTTTTTGCTGCCCTATGTGGGCCGTTTGTTTTCTGTTTACTCCAAAATTGTTTAAATATTCTTTTAGACTTATTTCGTGAAACTAACAAGGGGACAGAGACAGATGTGAGAAAGGGTAAAAACGTCCTGAGCCCTCGTCATATAGATCATTTTCTAAACGCTTTGAATAAACTTTATCAACGTTTACTACTACCACGGTTACGATTTTTCATAGACACTTTAGACCTAGACCCCTTCACCAATGTCATTTCGGTCTTGAGGCAACCGGGACACTGCATGACGGATTTCACGGAGCACATCTATACCTACTGAAGCGCCCTTTTTCGAAGTGGCAAAAGTATTTAATAAATACTAGCACAACGGTTTCTTTGCTGTTAGATTTATAATGAGATCGCTTTAAAGTGGTTTCTATTTTAAGCACTTGCTAAAAGTAGCTTGCAAGTTATGGTGGGAGACAGATTTGATGACCACATCAATATTAAAGATCTAAGGAGAGTAGGAATGACATCTAGTTGAGGTAAGCTGATTCTTTTAAGAGCTTTCTTGAATTTGTCCCAGTTTATCAGTTCTTGTTGCAGTGGCTTCGTAGGCCTGGGGTCCCAGGGACATAATAACCAAGAAATTATTAGGACAAAATTCAATCAGCACTTCTACTGAGTGCAAACTTTGGCTTATCTTCTGTAGAAACGCTGAGTTTATTTAAAGTCGAGAACCCAACTTTTGCCCAGACACATACTAGGTAGTCTCTCCTTATAAAAAATAGTAGTAAGTATAAGAACGCTTGTAACATCTGGACGTGCGTCAGATGGACTGAATTAAATATATTTTTAATTTTTATACCAGTAAGGTGGCAAACAAGCCTATGATGCTTGCAACGTGGCAACAGGCATAACGTGCTGTAAGCCTTTTACAATCTCATTACCTCCTTCTTAAAGAACCCCATACTGTATTCCCTAGAGAAACCTTCAGCAGGAAGCTCACTAATTATGAATCAATGATTCGAAATAACCTCTTTTAGCAAAATGTATGACTTCTCTGCTAACAGGACGATATACGTATTACATGTATGTATGTAACTAGCAGTAAGGGTGGGTATCACCAAAGTGATACCTACTTAAAAAAGTCAAGTATGAGTCGGTTTTTTTTTATAATTGTGAAGTTGTCGTTGAAATCCTACACCGATAACAGAAATCAGGGCGGGTGGAACCGCGGGCAAATTTGGCATAGAGATGGTTTGATTCCCGGGGAAGAATGTAGGCCACTTGAGAACGTCAAGTGTAAGTCAGTTTCTCCGGTTTACAATTGTTGATTTCTACCGAAAAGTATCCGGCAAGGAACACGATAGCTACTCTTAAAAAAAAATCATTCAGTTAACAACATAAGTTGTAGATGTCAGTCCTGGATGTTGTCATATGACACATGTGAGAGGCCACAGGACCGACTTGGTCTGCGGATTTGCAAAAAACAGAAAAGCAACGGCTGAGACAACCTTGCTGAAGTTTTCTTTTTCAATTGATTGTTGTACACTAAATAACTTTAGAAAAGAGTGCCCTTATTATTGGAAGTCAACAATATTCACGACTCGAACGAAATGTTACGTTGTATGATGCGAACTAATCTTTCACTCATGATTTATTCATGAAGACACAATAGCAATAATTACAGCCAAAGTCATCTATTACTTTCACTTTCGAGTTTACGTAAACTTTCTTTGTTACTTACAGACGGTTGTTATATAACCGGGGTTAATGGTTTTATTTGTTATTTTAAGGTTATTGATTTATTTCAGCCGGATTGGAGCTGGATGGATTAGACACGACTATTTACATATTTTTCAAACACATATACATATTGTCAGAGAGTATATTTGTAGTAGAGATATTGAGGGAAAAATATCTTGCGTTTAGTTTGACAGAGTGACAACAATTTTAGCGTACCACCACGCACACTGAGCCACCGGACTCTACACTCACCTGAAATACTGCGTAGCCTATTTTGGTAAGCACATTATCAGTGTTGGAAGTGTGGTTTGACATCTACTCATACTCATCCACTGACTTGCGCATCATACAACCTTTAAGCTCCTGTCAGAAAAAGCTCTTAACTTGGTATGTTGAATAAATCCAAAAAAAATTGGTTACAAATATTTATATAGTATCATACAAAGCTAGATGTTGCTGATAATTTTACTCTACTCTAATTTAGTTTCTAGCTCCTCTGAAAGTGACCTAGGTGTAAGTCTGATAATATGCTGTCAGTCAGTGATAAGCTGCATGAGCGAGCTACTAAAATTGATTTTACTAAATGGTTATTCTGTCTCTTTCTAAATCATATAAATCGTAGATCACCTTTATATTATTTAAGGGACATATATGAAACAACCTTAGTCCAGATACGCCTGCTGTATTGCTACTGATACGGCGATGGGCTAACCACAACCCAGGGTTCCATGAATGTGAAAATAATACACCTTAAATAAAATACTACTTTGACATATTTTCATGTAGGTAGCGAACTTTGGTTTCAATGATAAATGTGGTATTATATGAAATTATAGAAGGCAAAAATTAAAACTGTTATCTTACTGAAAATATAAACACAAAAATAAATAATATATTTTTAAACCTTATCATTATAATGTCAGTACTTAAAATTTATTCCGCATGTATACAAATTTTATTTTCATTATATCCCGCTATAAATCGTCATCCCAATAATGTGTTAAATGTAACGAACCGGTTCAGCCGGATCTTAACCGTATGTTTTTTACAGCCGGAGTGAAAGTTACGACACTTCTCGGAACTTGTTTCGGATCTCTCACGCTGCGCCAACACGTTATATTATTTAACTTTCCGCATTATTATGACGTTCATTATCAAATGCTTACTAATTTGTTTACAGAATCCATGTTATGCAACGTTTTAAGATGTCTCTTAAGCTATCGATTGAGTTTGTCAATCGGATTAAATAATTATTTCACTTAGAATTAGACTATTAAATAGTTAAACTCAGATGACGTTACGCTTTTTTATAGGAAAAAGTTTGTGAGTTTTGCATTAAATACGAACTTGACTACTTTTTCTAAAACCAGTCAATATTAATGCAACATAAGATTATGTATTATCATGTTGTTGACTGACTGACGATCAATACACAGCCTGAATTGTATCTCTTTTGGATCACTGCCCAAGGGGAGCATTAATAAAAGAAAAAATCAAAGGAATTTTAAAAATTGCTATTAAAAGAGATTTCAAATTGCAGATCAGAGGTCATCTTCGCAGGGAGGCGGGGATGGGCATAAGTGACATAAAATGCTTTTGGAGTTCCCGTAGATTTCTACTTCAACGGATTTTTGCACGGATGAAGCCACGGTAAAATGATAGCTTGTAATATTTTTTAACACTGCATTTACCCATAAGAACTTGGATGTTCAATAATACATTCTACCTCTTCGTAAATATTGGAACGCCCGCCTACGAATTAAAAAGATTGATACGACATTGAGCTATGAATCCGCACAGTGTGGCCCCACACATACAAAGAAATGCGAAAAAGTAAGTTTTGCGCTAGAATCGATTGGACGAGAATATAAAAAACCCTTAAATGTTTTATTTATCAATAACTTTATAAGGCAATACAAATTCGATTCAAAATGAACTAACGGCAATTAAAAATTAAATTATGAAACGATATTATATTAAAATTTAGAACACGTATCGAAGAGAATGTAATACCGAGTAACTAAACGTATCACTATCGTAGTCGAAAGTGATAGCGTTCGTGGCACGACTCGCGAGCACGTTCGAAACCTCGCGACTGGAATTGCAATCGTTTTGACCTTACACTTCTAAAGATGAACGTAAATTTGTACGAACTAGTCATGCAGTTGTACAACATTCTCATTAACAGCAAACAAGCCGTCTGGATGGAAGAGTTTGAACATTGAAGGTTTTTTTTGATGTATCGACTACATAATATGAGCAATCTATCTCAGCTGTTTTTAAGTGCAAAAACTGCTTAACAGATGTTGATGCGGTTTATTTTTCGATAAAACTTGATACTTATGAAGTTTGGTCATTAAACGAAATTTAGCAATTTAAAATATTGACAGGACAAAATAAAAATTCAGTTTGATTACTGATTAGGAAGTTAAGAATCAAATACGTGAAGTCCACGCAGGAGCTAGTGTATAGGTTTATATTAAAACCTATGAATTTTAAATATCCATCAATAAACGAATTGCTTTATTAACAAATTAACAAATAAGATTTATAATGAATTTATTTCAAATTCTCGTCCTTAACGGTTTTATTTCTATACAATTTATTTTAAATTTAGGATTTTTATATCTTGTGTGTGATTCGCTGTATTTAAGTCATTCCTTTGTCTCGCAGTATATAGATAGTTTAAAAAAATATTTGAGTTAGTATTTTGTTTAATTTTGGCCTAAGAATTATAATGAAATTTCAGTATAGCGACAGTCATAAATTTAAGTACATATACCGTATCGTGTGATTTTTTCGTTTGAAAGGTGACTTGATTAAAAATGATCTCAGCTATGATTCAAGAAAATCTGTTGAGCCGTTTGAAGAACATCAGCTATTTTATGTTGATGAAGAGATCTGAGTAACTTCTACACATCCGACAGGTTCAAAATTATCCTGTTACTCCAGAGATATTGCAAGAACATAGTAACCTTGACCTTATGCTGCAGCATCACTAGTTTATTTTGTATTATTATAACGAACTGAACCTCTGTCTGGGCAGTTTATAATAGGAAATTACATTTGACAAGACTGGGAGATGTTATGCCGGAAATCCAACGCTATATTTAAATTACATTGAAGAAATCTCTCAAAAATTACGTTTAGCTTACAGTGCTTATAGTTGTGGTTAGTTCAATGGAATTCACATGAATTTGAAATACGACCATCTGGCTTAACAAAGAATGACTTATCTTGCATATGGAAATGCAGCAGTCAGTTATCAGCTACAGTCATTTTGAAAACAAGCATTCTAAGAGACAAAAATAGGAAAGGTAACCAATATGACATCAGGCTACAACCTACTTGACACACGGCAGCATTGTTAACCTATGTTATTACAGATTTAATAACTCGTAGTCGACTACAATATTGAATTTGATTATAAAAATGAGTACCCCTTTTCTTTCTTAGTTTATAATCATAAAACACAAAACCTTAATCTTTACTTATTTTAATGAAGTCGACATTTAAAAGTTACATATACTGAGTCTGTTTAAAATAATATGAGAACCTTTATTCATAGGTGTTTTATTCAAAAATTGATATAGATTCTAAATACGTCGTACTATACCTCGAAAACACTAAAAGGGGGAGTGGTACTAATTCCTTCACTAACAGCAGAATTTTAAGAAAATTTTAATGCTATATCCTGCAAGATTTTCTTTTTTAAAGTAACTTATAATTTCTATTCAATTGTAGGTTTTTAAACTTTTAATTAATTTAGAATTTTTGTAGCACAATGACACCATTTTTTTATACCGATTTTGGGTATTTTCGAATTAGATTTAAGGGAAAACTGTTTTACTCGTCAAAAAACCTATTTCCTCTCCTCTGTGGAACTATGACCCAGGAGAAATGCCATCGAAATCCTTCTAGCCGCTACGCGTACTAACAAACATCTTCACAAAGTCTCAACGTTTTCTAGTTATATTATAAACAGTTATTTATGTGTAAAAACATGACAATATGCTTACCATCGCTACTACATCGGGAGTCAACTTTCCGCCTCTTTAGTTTGAGGTCTTGGAATAGACTCATGTTGTCGAGGTCACACGGGCCGCGGCTGAGTGTCATTATTCCTGTGGACAAAATATATAAGAATTAACAAACGAAAAAAAAATATGTAAAAGGAGATCATTAATATTGCGCCCAAAAACAACTAGCGAACGATAACATTTTTCATTATGATACCAAATCTCTAAACTACTTCATTAACTATTTTTTTTAAATAATGGGTGGGTACTATAGGAGAAACCCGGTAACTTCTAAATCTTTACATACATCCAACATCAAGTAATGCTCTCAAAGATTCGGTTTCATAGTAAGACTTGTTGATGATCACCTTTCCAACAACCTCGAAAATCTTTTTTATCTACCAGAAAGTAAGTTTTCAGTTTTAAATAGTATGGAAAACAAGATTTATTACTAGTAAAAAAAAATGGTAGTAGTGATGAGTCGCGATACTAAAAAATGTTTGCATTCATGCTCCAAACGAGACGAATTTTGTGTTTGTTGACAAGTACTTCATTTGGGTCTAATTTAGTATAAAATATGAATGATATGCTCTATTTATATAGTAAAAGTAGCGTCACTGAACATCTAAAGTGTTGTTCTATTTGAAATTTTTTTTAAATTTTTTTCTAGTTTTATAATAATAGTATGGTAAAATAAATTACAAATTGGTAAACTTTGATTAGATTGATCTTTAGCCGCATAGGCTATCACTATAGTTAATAAACATAATGACATACATATATTAATATTTATATCGTGAATAAATGAGGTACAATCCATTAACATTACATTTTATACCTATTCATGAGGATGAATATATAATACAAACTTGATATGAATTATATATATATTTAATTGGTCAAACGGTGAAATCCGCTCAACTGAGGATAAAATTGTCAAAGGCCGGTTTATACAAACAACTCTTCACAGGATATCTTCTAATTCCGATGCGTTATTGATTTAAGTTGTGTTAGTAAAGTTGTTTCATTGAAAAAACATAATATATACGCTAACCTAAACTAATCTGCATCAAATCTTTTATTTATCATGTTTTAGTTTTAATGACCCGGGCTTTGACTAGTCATTCCTCATTTGTCGTATTTTCCCTTTAACTATGACATATATAAAGGAATTAAATATGATAACTTAATATATAGAACTAGCTGTCCCGGCGAACGTTGTTCCGCTGCCGTCCCTCTGTACCCGGCGAAAGTTGGTTTTTACCTATAGTGCCCGAGTCCGGCTCGCACTTGACATATCGAGATAAAAACTATCCTATCTTTTAAGTTGGATCAAATAATAGATATTTACGATGTTTGATCAAAATCGGTTCAGTAGTTTAGGAGTCCATTGAGGACAAACATTGTGACACGAGATTTATATATATTAAGATTATTAATTTAAACAAACCTAATGCGGATCGAATATAAATACATTTGCATACTTCATTATAATGTAAATAATTTAATTTGTTGTTGAATTACGTATATGATTTAAATTTATTTCTGTTCCAAAATCTAGTTGAATAAGTATAAAGCTATAGCTTAATGAAAAAACGTTAACCAATTTAGTATTTATTAATGTTCTTTTGTGTGTGTCACCTTGTCTGCGCCGTTTTCAGTGCAAAGATCAAGGATGTCAGAGTAGGTATCAATAAACTTGTAACCTTTTTCATATTATTGTTCCTCGATGCAGCTGATTTTTTTGTTGTTGTTGTTTTTTTAGTTATATTAAGCCGGAAGCTGACTTATTTTTCAATTTATATCTATAATAATATTATAAATGCAAAAGTGAGCTTAATTGACCTTCTTTGTCGCCGCAACGGAGCTTTTAATTGGTTTAAAAATTTACAGTTTACAGTGGCTCCAAATTAGTTGGTAAAGGAACTCTAGCGGATCATGCTGGTAATGCTGTACTCGACCACAAGGGGTTTTCTACATACTAATTTGGCGCTACTTACGATTGGTACTGCAAGCAGCTGAAGGGGGTGACTGCGCTGGGCTGCTTAAGGTATTTTGACCTAGGACCCTTTTAACGCAGAGATAGTAGAAGACGTAGGCTACTTTAGTCCCAAGTCATAAGTTTCTGCAGGAATAACTAACTGAATTCTACGTGAAAGAAGTATAGCTACAGCTGTACTATAATCAACTTCTTTACTATAGGAGTATATATATTATATATCCAGAAGTTACCGTGAGAATCGCATGCCAGTAACCGAATTTAGCGTGCATGCAAAAGCTAGTAGTTCAATATTTTATAGAAGGTTCATGCATACTTTTTGCATATATATTAAAACATGGTTTAGCCGGAAATTTGTTTGATTCATATATCATCGAATGGAATTAATGTTGTTCTTATAAGTACTTTGTTTTTAAATATGTATTTTTTTTAAATAAAATGATAAAATATGCAAATATGTGAAGTTTTTTGAAAATAGAAATAAACCATGATGTTTTAAACTGGTTTTATATTCACGTAGCCATATCATTTATTAAAAGAAAAAAAAAACAATATCCGCGTAGTATTTTATTGGAAACTGTAAAAATCTACTATTTGGATTAAATAATAAAATATTGTGAATATTATAACCATATCGCTGCAACAGAAGACAACAAGAATATTGATCAATTCTTAATTGGGTAACGTTTTTTGATTCAGCGTGCCGTCCGAAACAATGGATAGCACAGAAAAATGTGCTACAAGGCGGTCACCCATCCATATACTGACCACGCCTGAAGACACTTAGCTTCGCATATCTTTCCCGCTAAATAAATATAACTGGGCTACGAGCTTCTCAGAAATCAGAGTAAAGATCTTAAAATTACAAAGAAAGAATTGTAAAGGCAATTAAAATTTTTCTTTGGAATGGATTACAGCATATTCATAAGTATATATGTTCAGAAAATATGTTCAGAGTTTGCATATAAAAGGACAAGTGGTTGTTAAGTTACTCACTGTAGTCCGGCAAAAGTTCTGGGGCTTTATTTAAGTAGGGTCCAAAAATAGATGTAAAATAGTACATATTTTGCCTAAAAAAAATAATTAATTATAAATATAAACAACAAAAACCTCTACAAGGTCAGTATTTGACTACATTATTTTGCGCATGGCTCTCTCTTTTATTTCCTTCTTAGGCAATTTTAAATAACCTACGTCGTTTTACGACTTCGATAACTGTTGTCGTAAGTTCAATGTTACGTCAATGCCATATACTAAATACAACAATAAAATACATTTCACTGTTCTTATTAAATCATGTAATACTATGTTGTTGTCCCAGATTCGATTCCCGATACTAACGCAAATATTGTTCTCATTAGTAAATTATAAAGTTGTTTCGACTGTAGATTGTGGCCAGGCGGCGACAGGCTAACCGTTTGTAGGAAATTCGTCCTATCTCTAACCAACTCCTTTAGAGATGAGTGATGATATCGTGATGATATATAATTATAATATATACACTGACGAGCAATAATAACTAGTATCTTAAATAGACGACAATATTTCCTAAACAACTTATGAGAGCTCGATGAAGTAAAAGGATAATTAAAGCGTATTTAATCACATAGGTATTTAATTATTCATGTGTTTAGTGTGTATCTTTTTAAAACACATTTTTAATACCCCTAAGGTGGCAAACAAGCTTGGGGTACGCCTAATGGTAAGCGGTTACCGCAGCCTATGGACGCTTGCAACACCTGGGGCATCACTCGCGCATTTCCATCAATGCCCCATCAACCAAAAATCTAATAACTTCTTTCTTGAAGATCCTCATACTGTAGTCTTTTGAGAAAACCTTACCTTAGCAGAGAGCTCATTCCACAGCCTTTACTACTTTATGAAATATCGTTACATAAGTAAGTGACTAGTTATATTTGCTCGTCAGTATAACAATCTAATGTTATAGAGTTTTACAATTTAGTTCATATTAATTTTAATTTTTACATTTATGTATACAGATATGGGAATATAAATAATCATTTTCTTAATTACGATGATGATGATTTATATATATATATTATATAACAGGAATATCAAATACAAATACTTTGAATCATTATTCCTATCACCGCTTTTCTTAATTTTTTGCTCCAAAAGTTGAACAATAGCTGAATTAAAGCTAATATTATAATCAGTGTAATGTTTTCGTCATAGAGTGAAGGCTATGTGGTAACAAACATTCGAACAAAGAAACATCCTGACATTCAAATTAAAAATCTCAGTGCGGATGCAATATAGCAGTACACATTTTTTATTACCTTGTGTATGACTAATAATATACTGCAAATATTGTTTTTATACAACGTGTTACGTAACTCGATCACATGCGTAATTGTGTACAAGCAAAGACGCATTAAACATTGACGCAAAGCGAGTGAAAATCGCGTAGCAATTTATACGCGTTGCACTTGATAAGAAATAACTCATTCATGTGAACGTCACATGCTATTTATGAATGCTGGTTATTTTTAAATCATGAATGTCTGGTGTCTGATAAAAATATTACAACAACAAAGGGCATATACCTTTTAATATCGATATGGTGTTATTCGTACGGTGCTTAAATAAAAAAAAGGATTTTATTTGAAATTTGACTGTTACTCTCTCCAATTCTGGCTCATTTCTTATATTTCAACAAGAAATAGCAAAAGGGGTATATTATTTTGTTCATGGTTTTCACCTACACCCTCTTACTTTAAAGCTGGTATTTTAGAAATTATGGGACATAAGTAAAGCCACTTCCGTTCAGGTATTACATCAAAAGCCGTGTTGCTTACCATCCGTCACGCTGGATTTAAGTGGTTGGTAAAAAGAGGCTGTCCTTCATACTATTATATACGTGTAAATTTAGCCACTGGTTACCCCCTCCTGGGCATTAAATCCATAAAGAAATACATTCATAAATACAAACGTTATTAGTGATATTGTATTTAGTAAGCTTTCACCCATACTAATATAATAAATGCGAAAGAAACTCTGTCCGCCTGTTACCTCTTCTCGTTTAAACCGCTGAACCAATTTAGAGGAAAATTGATAAGGAGATAGTTTGAGTCCTGCGAAAAGACAAAGGATAGTTTTGATGCCGGAAAATTAAAATATTACAGTATGAATATCTCAAACCGATGCTTATTAAAGTATTTAGATAGAAACAAAGTCGCTGAACGTGTGCACTTTAAATAAACCAGCGTGGAAACCAAATTTATTTATAAATTCAAGCATACGAGTATGTTCTAATATCGTAGTTGCAATAAATTCACAATTCACACACACTATATTTTATTCCGAGCAATATTCTCTACAGTGTTTTGTCAACAAGAAATTTAATAAACGTATTCTTGAATGTGGACAAAATTAGCTGGAATGAGTCAAAGACCTTGATAATGGCACGCCTACATTAATAAAACCAATAAAAATATTCGCAACACAAAGTTTAGGATAGACTCATTGCGAGCTTTTTTCGTCTTTGTGTGGTTGAATGTTTTTAATTGACTTCCTCTTCAAATTATATTGATATATTTTATTATATACGAAATTGATGATGCAGAGATTGCAGAGATTGATAATTATGAGAAGAGCATTTCTTTCTTATTATCTGAAGTATAAAATAAATGAATTGGAAGAAGCTGAATGATAAATTTTAGGAACGAATGAGATTCGTATCCAGCGTATATATCGATCTTGATACAATGAAAACACAATGCGGTTTTAGCGGAACTTCCTTTCCTAGACTAGGTTCCTGTCTAGGTTTTTGCTAGCAACGCCCCTGGTGTTATGAACTTCCACGGACTACGGTGATCACCAAACATCAGGCAATATGCTTTTTGCGCCACCTTAGTGGCATATAAATATATATATTGGTTTGATGATGAATTTACGTTGAAAGTTTCTTCGGCTTTTTTTTTAGGAACGAACAGCATCCCCGATCTATTGGATTGCTTAAGTTCTTAGTGGTTAAGTTGCACATCTAAAGATTTTGTTTATTATTTGATTATTATTTCAACACAAATTCTTAAGCGACCCTGAACTGGCAAAGGCGTTTGTAGAAAAAAATACGTAGGAACCAGAAGTAATTAAATGTAATATACATGAATACATAACTAATGCACTCTTTAAAATTAAATAAAAACCCGGAAAGGTCAAAGTCACCAAAATAACAAAATAATATACCTACCTGTCACAAAGTTAAATATGTCATTAAAACCGATCAATGTTGAGAGAGACATTGACGAATGGGTCGAGAAACAAAGGATTTTCTTGATGAATGTAAGGCTAAGGTCACACATGACGGTAAAATCTCGCGGAAGTTGTTTTGATCATGACCTAGACCGAGGGTCACTATCTTTTTTTTTAAATACCACCTAGGTGACTAACAAGTTAACGGCCCACTTGATAAGCCTTTGTAGCCTATGGACGCTTATAAGCTTACCCTAAACTCTAATAAATCCGGAATTGAATTTTTCTTTTTAAATACTACCTTTTTTTATATACCACTAAAGTGACAAACAAGCTAACGGTCCGCCTGAAGGGTTCCGTGCCACCACAGAATGCACGACCCAAGCCCGCTTTGGACAAGTTTTTATCATTTGTTGTTTTAAGTTACTATAGAGCTTGTACCATTATAATTTTAAGCTTGATATTTGTCTGTGTTACGGTTTTTAAAATTAAGAAAAAAACAATATTTGTCTTGTATGGAGATCCATTTAAATATTAATTTCAGGCTTCTTGCTACTTCGCTTTAAAATACAGAGCCATTTTTAAGGTTTGACAGACACACAGGCAGACAGATGGCGTGACCTTAATAATATTGCTCCGTTGGCATCTTACGGAAGCTTAAAAAGGTCTATAAGCTATACGATAAAAACCGATTTTGATAAAACCTATTAATAAATTAACTGATTTGTCTGACACGATACATTGATGTGGGTCGATCAGTGTGTAAAGGAAGTATAAGTTCTTCCGGCCTCAATGTCAGTATCAACACCGAGGCTGTCTGGCCGAATTGACTCAATTTTTAACTTGGTGTTCGGATATATATTTTTTTCCATATTTCCTCTTTCGTGGTGGCAAACAAGTCGGTGCGCCTGATGGTAAGCGATCACCGCAGCCTAGGGACTCTTACAACACTAGGGGCATCGCTCGCGCATTGCCAAATCTTAAAAAAACTAATAATTTCTTCTTTAAAGAAACCCATATTGTAGACTTTTTCATAGAGTTAATTAACTCTGCGAAAAAGTCACCAAATTTCTCTATTAAACGAAACAACTGTAAATTCAATACATACAAAATTAATAAACTAATTCATTATAAATAAGTATATTTGAATTAAATCAATAACAGTGTAGAATTAACGATAGGTAGATGTCTGCTTGGCGTTATTATCTACACGAATTAAAGTAGGTCAAACAAAAGACATCAACGAAGGTAAGATCTTTCTACAATCTTTGAATTTTAATGTAACTGAAAACGTTACATTAAATTTAATATAATAAAAGATCAGTACCTAAACCCAAAAAGTTTTTTTGATTGTAGCATATCAATGTAAATTGATTTATTTTTTGTGAGATTAGATTTCATATTATACAATTTTTTTACTAGCTTTATTTTAAAGTATGAAACGAATTTAATATCAAAGCATTTTATTTTAGAACTAAAGTTATTGAAAGTACTTTCAAAATAATTTTCTTAACATCTGACTTTTTCTACTTTATGTATATACTATACTAAACTATATGTATATATTTACGGTTTTTATCTTCAGTAGAGGGTAACCAGTGGCTGAATACACACTCACATTATATTGTGGGGGACAGCCTTTTTAGGGATGTAGAGCTATTATTTTCGTTTACGTCTACTACTACTACTGTCATCCGTTCGTTTTAAATCGGAATAAAATTTTAGTATCTTCTGTAACAAACTGTCATGCATTCGTTTACGATATTTTTGTTATTTTTGTCAGTTTTGGCACCGAAAACTTGAAATTTGAACTGTCTATACATATTCATTGTTTTTGAGTGTGTGTATGTTTTATCGTGGTGTATACGTCAAACATTCGTTTTGGAAGTTTTGTAACCAAAAATTTTGTTTGTAACGTTTCAAAGCTACACGAATGATAGGCGTCGGTTGCAAAAAATGTGAAAAGTATCAATCGTGGGATTCTAAGTTTTTTAGCTATGTGATCTCTAGATAGTTTTTTAAGTCGAATGCTAAAATATGTAACAACGGCTTCTTTTTGCTTCTTTTCCTATCTAGATCTAGACATCTTATTTAGTATAAGCATGACTTTTGTACATTTTTACCCTTTTTTATATTAGCTTTATTATATTTGTGTCATATAAAGATATTTCAGACCGTTTATAAAAAACACGAGCCACTGTTAAAACACCATTGTTTCAACTTCAATAAAATTTAAACTTTGTCAAATTAAGTTTAAGCTTGAGCTATTGGATTGAAGCGGCTAAGAGGCCATTCTCCCGGGCTTGAACTGACTACACCTTGACATAACCATCGCCCTTGTGAACTTTGACGCTTCTTTTTACTACCTAGCTCCAAGCTACTTCCTAAAATGTAATGAAATACTTTGGAAATACTTAGATGTGTTTATAACAAAAAATATAACGTTTAAAATGAATAGTATTTATATATTTCAAGAAACTGTAGTTGCTTGTGCAAGTATCATACGAAAACCGCCCAAAAAAATTGATAAAACTTTACAGAGTGATTGCTGCATTTAGTCAACAAAAAAAATTATTCGAAACTTGGAAGAGTTTTTACAGAATCTCCAAAATCAATAAGCGCGCATGGCGATAGCTTATAGACCCGAGAGTAATAAAGCCTACTTTTTAATCCGCAGACAGTTCCCATGGGAATTGAATTGTCCGTGGATAAAACCACGACGCACAGCTAGTAAACATTCAAATTAACCGTATACATTCTATGAGAAATTGACATAGGCTAAGTTTAGTATGGATTTTACTAGGAAACGATAAATAAACTGAATATCTACTGCATTTTATTTAAATTTAAGTATTTATGGAGAAGGAACATCGGAGCCGGAAAAGAATCATTAGTGAATCATAAATACGAGTATACTCTCTTCCTTATTTTTGTGTTATTTTTTGTTAAGTCTTTAAGTTAAAGTGCTCAGAACTGGTTTATTACCCTGCAACTTTAATTACCTTATAAGTTAATTACTACGCTAATTTTAAGAACGTAACACAATTATGAACCATGAAAAAGGTTATGTTAAAATAAAATTGGTAAAGTGCAAGGCGGACTTGCACACCGTGGGTTCTGTACTACCATACCGTATACAAACATAAACAAAAAAAATCCTCTAGCTGGGACTCCAATCCATCCAATGGGTGAACAAGCTTACTATTGTTGAGTATGTTTCTCTTAATAATCTGGATAATTTTCGCTAGTCCACCATGTCACATGTCAATTTTTTATTATCTGCTGTTACACTTTAGAGCTTACACTGTAATCACTGCAAGTTAAAGCTTGTATGTTTTATCATTTGACGATAGAGCAAAAACAGCGAAAACCATGTTTCTTGCCCCTTTAATTTTTACCTTTACATTTTTCTATTATTTTGGGTAATCCGCCATAATAACACAAATTCTGTGAAAATTTCAAGCTTCTATCTACTTCGGTCTAAAAGATACAGCCCATTAAAGGTTGGAAGGACGGACAGACAGACAAAACGAGGCAATAACACTCGTTGCTTCGAAGTGTCTGAGTTTGCTTAGAAACAGTTCATTGATACAATTCTGCCCATGCAGTCTAGCTATAAAAGACTTGACACACGCCTACTTCTTTCTCATTAATATTCGCGTAGACACTATACGTTACTTAGGTATTGCAGACACTTACGTTAATTTATCTATACATCACTAGCTGACCCGGTAGACATTGCTTTGCACTTTGCTTAGTTTTATAGTTTAGTAAAAAACCTTCTTCATAAACAAAAACTTAGAACTTGCATGTGTTAACATAAGGGTTGCCAACTTTTTTTGAATGAAATAGAGTATATCCGGGTTTTAAGACAGTAAATCAAATAATAAGAAAAGAAATCAATAATAAGAAAGTAAATCAAGTACACGTTTATTAAAAGATTTTTTTATTATTTTTTAATTTTATTATAATAACATTGCAATTGATTAATTTTGCAGTTTTTGCACCACAACAGTTTTGTTGTCAGTCATGGCTAATGTGGTGACAAATGTGAGTTTCAAACTTTAATTTGAAAAAAAAAATCTGTTTATTACAATGATGTATTTGTTTCGCCCGATCTCGACAGGCAAAGGCACTATTTACCAATCAAATCATACAGCCTTACGTAATAGTTTACGTAAATTGAATATTATAGCGTTCTCTGTAAGTGTTATAGATTATAAAGAAAATCTAAATGCAAGAGGGTATAATACTCTATTTTATTTTAGAGTCCGGTTACCAACCCCAGTCAAGATGTGCGAAGGTTGGAAAATATTGTTGGAATATATCAATTTATATCGGGCGGAGTTACTTGTTCTGCTTAGGGGTTAAAAAAGAACAGAAACTGTAGCAGATATTATAGTTTCAATGTGGAAATCCTGAGCATGCGGTAAGTTGAAGAAAGAGAGTTGCGTTACTTACACGCAGTCTTACTGATATAATCACTATACCTAATCACTTATAATTGAGGAAGTAGGTACCGATGATAGATTATGTAGATGTAAAAAAGTGTTGTCTGCAATTTTATGTCTGTTAAATTGTGAGTGAATTTTTACAAAAACTGCTTACTGTATTTTGATGTTTTTCACAAAATATTTTATAGCCCAGTCGCTGCGGCTTGTGAGTCCAGTGAATTTAACCACGACGATAACTATATGTTCAGTTTCCAGAGAATTAAATCATAGACTGTGCGCTGATTAAAACTCATCTGACGGTATGTACTGATTACAAATTCAGTTAATTATATAATGGGATAATTAGCTTAATCGATAAAATGTACAAAATATATATTTATATATATATATAAATACTACAGAGTCCCTCGCAGTCTAGTTGGTAGTGGTACCAACTGCTGTGCCAAGGGTATGGTTTCGATTCCCGCACTGGCCAAACATTTATGTTATAATATAAAAAATTGTGTTTGTCTTGAGTTTGGGTGTATTTATGTATAGAGAAAAAAAGTAATATTTATGTATTTTTATCCGTTGTCTTGACCTGCGGCGGTGTGTGTGATATCCAAAAACATTTAGAAGTATTCATTGATAATAATATTATAACCTATTAAATCTTACCATGAACCAAAGCTCATTGACATCATCGTAAAGTTTCAACATAGTGAAGAACATATAGAATATATATAGAACAGTTGGTATTCTAATGATATACAGAGTTAAAATAGATCCATTGAAACTACCAAACAATGCAGGAGTTTCTACTAGCCGGCGTCACAGGTCTATTATTATTTGAAATTGCCATCCTCTCTCCACAATGGATTGAATGGAAGCAGTGACATTCGGCACTTTTTTCGCTTTCACCGTATTGGAAAGTGAGCGTAAAAATTTTCGGCAGTGTCGAAATGGCTGCCGGCCATCGACCCCGACGAGTCATAGACCATAGACAAAGGCGGGCCATATTGTAACGAAAGTAAAAGTTGTGCGGACGTTGAGCGGAACGATTATGTAGTCATGAAGTCACGACTGCGTGATCCACGAGATGATTTGGGAATGTCATGGTTACCGTCGAATGAAACTCGTTTCGCAATCGTATACTTTACTTTTCGAATTATTTCGGAGTAAATTCCGTCAGATTGCACAACAAGACATTGAACTGGTTGGAGAAACGGCGACAAATAGTCATATCGGCGATCGTGTTGGGCGATGTAGAAGGATTTATACTATCCGCTTAGTAATCAATGTTTGAATGGGTTTTCGTTTATTTACTACTAAGCTGCTACTTACAGCAAGTGCTACTAAGATATGGGATAATTAATTTCGTCTTTTGCCTACATTTGTAAATTTAAGTTCGTTTAGGTATTCCAAAATTCAGTAAACTCCTCGCATACGTTTCTTCCGCCCCTTGCAAACGATGGCAAACAAGTATGCAGTACCAAGTGATGCTTATCTTCAAAGTTTTTGTGTCCTAAGGTTAGACAAAAAAAACTAAGAGCTCGGCGTTTTTGGTTTCATGAGATTCTGATAAGCTATTATTTTTTAATATTTTTGCAAAGTTCCATTAAACTTTTTTATCAGAAAAAAATTCGAACGCTTCAATTTTTAATATTAAAATATAAACCATACCTCTGTATGGTCTGATAAAATCAGTAAATGAGTGGCTTCGAATGTTTGCTTCGATGACATGATAAATTAATAAAAAAAAAGTTCGTCAATATGTTGGCGTAAATAAACAATTTATATTATATACATAAAGTCGCAGCTTACTAGCAGAGGACGGAATTAGGTAGTGCGATTTATGTTGATAGCAACATGGACATTCCCAGAATTTTATGAACACTTCCCACCGTAATTTATTTCCAATAGTAGGTATATTTATTTTATTTATTTACTATCTTAAGTACCGTGACAGTTTTTTGGTTTGTGTCGATATAGAAGACTACTAAAACCTAAAATATTTAATAGAAAATGATAACTATTATTCTTTAAATCGCATTATCTAATTTCGACCCCTGATTATCAGTTTATTAATTATAATAAAATATCAAGCTATAATTATTGTAATCTACTGTTTAATACAAATCTATTGCGTTATTTTCAAAAAATGTGACAATACAAAACAAAAATGTTAAAATACTAAGCATACCAAGTCAATATTTAATATGTTTAGTTTTTTTTTGACTAAATCTTTATCTTAGTTCTACCGAATCAACTCATTTTACAAAAAGATTAATATGCATAAAGTATAAAAAGCAATCAAACCAATTACCA
The DNA here is from genome assembly GCA_946406115.1 of Apoda limacodes. Classification (NCBI taxonomy): domain Eukaryota; kingdom Metazoa; phylum Arthropoda; class Insecta; order Lepidoptera; family Limacodidae; genus Apoda; species Apoda limacodes. Next base: position 8,962,110 of record OX291546.1, read on the forward strand.
AAAATTAAAAAAAAAAAACAATGTCTTGTAAGTTGACGCTGAATTCTACAAAGAAATTAAAAAAAATAAGTCATGATAGTGGGTATTGCCGTTTTATTGCCATTCAGCTAACTGATTTTATTTTTTCAGTTTATATAAACAAAACATTATTTTTCGTACAGAAACAATAGATACAATAAAGAAAGAATTATTTAAGCTAATTTTAACCGTATAATAATGTTTCGTAGCACTTTCGTAGCATCTGTGTAGCGCGTAGCACGGCGTTACACCACGTGTGACAATACATCTGAATGTAGTCGGATTTTTTTATATTTTCCTTTTTAAACAGGATAATAGGAAATTAATTCTCTTTTGCCGCGAATATTATTAATTCCATACTAATTAAGTAAACAATATTATAGAGTGTACACGTAGGTATAATGCAATGGAATTAATTTCGTGAATTTTATAATTAGAATTCTTTCCGAAAATAAGTTTGAAGAAAAATAACTGTTTCTCACTGAGTAACAATAAAAACAGTAAGTAAAATATAGTTTACCCATTGTGGAGGTCATGGTCTGTAGCTGTACCGCATGTGCTGAGGCGTCTTGCGCCTCACCGGGCCCCAGCTTGTCTCTCGACACTTTGCCTAGCGGGGCACCTTGCACATCACATGAAGTTCCACCTTGTTCTATGTACACCATTCACCTTTTTAATTTACGTCTCCGAAAATCCTTTGAAACACCACCTCCGCGCATAGTTCAGTAACTAGGCGAAGTCCAAACACTGGGCGAAGTGAAGCCACGCGGCGAAGTCAAGGCACTCCTGCGCGGCCGAACCTCTAGATTCGGCAAAGTCACGATAACGACTGCGCGCGAATGTCGTCATGTCGAAATTCGAAACACTTTCACCTAAATATTCCGGCCGAGCTCCGTTTCGGCGGACGCGGCCGTCGCTCTCAGCACGCACGCACACAAAGTCACTGCTCAATTACGTACCCTGTAAAAATTGCGTCAGTGTTTTTCGATGTCGACCTCGAAGAGTCGTCCGCCGAAAATACAGCTATCTCTGTCTCGTATTGGTTTTAAAAATGTTTTGTTTCATTTTTTTATCTGCTGCGTTGGTGTGAGTCTGCGGATTTCGATAGCGGGGTCGTTGAACTGTTGGATTGGTTTTGGTAAGGAAGAGTTGGTTTTTCAGGTGTTTCAGTGTTTGGTTGTTGGCGATACGAGAGGTTGGTGGTGTGTATTGGCGGCGTGTTCATCGCCAGCGCATAACTAGGTCAGGCGAGCATGCACGCGCACCTTCGTGACTGCACGCGTGCGCTCTGGCCCGTTCCCTACTCCCCTAATCGTAGTACATAGATAGATATATGTTAGTTGCACATTCTATAAATATAGATCTTTATAGTTGTAGATGATATCACTGAAGGTGTAGGCTTCCGCATGAAGAAATGTGGGTCGTGGGCCCAGTGCGGTTTGTTGAACTACATACAGCATAATTAGGCTGGCATGTAGGTTTTATTACGTCTTCCTTCACCTAAACTTCCTTAACACAAAATTCGTTCTTCAACACTACCCTTAAATCGAACTTAAATCCTCTACGGATTCTAACCACCAAGATGTCACATGATACCTTATGTAATATTATTCTGTTATCATTTTGCAGAATATGTTCCCAAAACAAACTTTAATTTTAGCCTAAAATTAAGCAAACTGCTCGACTCGTGCTGGTCTGACGATGCGTCCTTAAACAGTTTCGATGTAATTGTGACGTAATGAAAACGAAAACTTTCCAGCTATGTTAAAGTATTAGATCCTGTAAAACTGTTCCAGTTTTAATTATTCATGAGTCCTATATTTAGTATCCCTGCAAACGAGACGTGTCTACTAACATTGGAGTTGTAATGTAATGGGGAATATAGGACTTCTGCACCCGTAGGTTCCTCAGCCCTTTTAATTCAGGTACTTGTATAGTGACATTCTTTTGTCTTCGCTGTTGTACGTTGGAGATGGAGGTTTAGGCCATAGTCCATCATGCTGACCTTGTTCGTGTTGGCAGACATTGTAGAGCTACCCATAGGGCCTCCGACTATGACTGTTACATAAAGTTCCATTTCGGGGTAAAATACAATATTTACCACTACTCATCGACTTCACCACTGTCTTAGAATTAAGCGGTTGCGGAATCTCCATAAAATAAACTATTGAACTAATATGATGAAGGTCAATAATCAGTTTATATCACAGGGCAAAAAAGGTTACCAACACCTAGTCCGTAATAAATATAATAGCGACATCTACCATCGTAAATTGGGCATTAATCATGTCGCCGACAGCGGTAGCCTAGTTTCGCCGATGTGCTTTTTGTCTGAAAGGTTAGCCGGGCCGATGGCACACTTTGTCCCGGGTTGGGTTACATTAAACCTAGAGTTCATTCGCATCGGTCGCTTTTCATAAGTATCTAGATTATGACACTGATACATTGTGTTGTGAACAATGAGCTATCCGTACATATGGGTGATTATATTATATTTTGATGAACAAATATCGGATATTACTTTCTTCGAAATGTGAAAGATACTTTAGCTTACTTAGTTTAAGATTATCTACATGTGTGGATGTTAAATCTCAGACTATATAAATTATAAACATCCATGGGACTGAAGATGATCAATTACAGGCCGCTGAGGTAAATCAAATTAAAGTTAAAATGATATAAAATTAACATAACAAAATAATATGCTTAAGTTGCGTTATTTATTTATTTCAAACGTTGATGATTTTATTTGTGTTTATTGTGATTTATAATAGTTTTGTTGCTATCCAAATGGATTTTCAAAACAGTAACTTTCGAGTTTCTTGCCGGATTCTTCTCGGTCGAAATATACATTGTGAATCCGATTTTTTAAAAAAATGCATTTAATAACTTAATGATTCAAAAGTATTCATAAAAACTTATTTGGATGAATTTTATTTGTATGTTTGTATAACTTCGTGATCTTTTTTTCTACTTCTTCTTGGTCTTAGAAGAAACCAGCGACTGAAGAGATGACATAATTTCGTGGACAGCCTCTTTCTACCAAGCACTTTAACTTAAGTCTTGCTATCCTATCATAGGTGCCACAACACTATTTCTGTCACATTGTATCTAAATTAAAGTGGCTAAATATATGTCCCATAAGTCGTTCTTTTACTTGTCATGCCAGCCTTCATACGTCCCCACTGTTGGAACACGGCCTACCCTAATAATCGTGGCGGATTTGGGCCATAGTCCACACGCGGCTCCAGTGCGGACTGTGGGCGTCCCATACTCCTTTTTTTTCGACCTATGCAGGTTATCTCACAATGTTTTTCTTCACCAAAAAGGCATTGGTGTAAATAAATAAACGAGCTTACTTGAGAAATTAAGAAAAGACTCAATGGTACACGCCGACCCTCCGCCTTACACTTGGAACGTGTAGTGAAATTTGAACCCCTCGGCCACCATCGACTATTTAACCACTGACTATTTTACTACTTTAAAGCAAGTACTAAAGTGGTAGAATTTAAGACTAGAAAGAGAATAATTCATTCCCATTATGAGTTCTTGATGATCTCAAAGAAGAAAGTCAGGATTAGACGAGGGAAGGACTTTATACATTTAAGTCCAAAGTTTCTTACCAAAAAGTAAAAAATCATAGAATACTTAACCTCGCAAACAACTTACGGCAGCATAATATCATTACAACGGTACCTATAAAGCCCAAAAAGTGAAAAAGAAACAAACGATACTTTCTCTCTAAATGAGTCACAAGAAAGTAAAAATAGCGTATTTAAAGAACAAATCTGTTTTTACGCTTCGGTGCTGTCAGTCATTAGATACACGTTTCTGACAATGTGCTGGCATCAGGTAAGTGCCTAATTTTAGCCTCAAACAGCCTAAAAGTGGGTTACTTTGCTTGTAAAATAAGACAACCACTTGAAAGATTGACACAATATTTTGGTTTTGAAGGTCGCGTTACTTTACGTATTAGAAAGAGCAGGATCTACTTACACAGTACATGTCATACTAAAGATCGACGTTTGCAACGTTGCGTACATAGTGCCAAGTTTTGGCGTTACACGTATAAATTTGTGATATTATATGTGTGTATATGGGTGGCCCATCTTAATGATCGGAGAAAGCGAGTCATGCCGCGTAACCCCATTCGCGGATCTCGAATACAGGATATATTCACGTTTTCTCCGAATTTTTTCCCGATGCATCGGTGTGCCTGTTTCGTCGTGAATATAAAATTTGAGTAATGGCATATTTTATTTCAATTAATGTAAGTTTTATGAAAAATGGGCACTATTCCTTTACGTTTCAACGAAACAAACTGTTGATCTGAGTCATGAAGCATAGATAGCTGGGGCCTAGGACTGAATAAGATATGGAATCCTTTTAAACGGCATCGACCGAGAATTCCAACGGTATAACTTTCACGTGTCGGAACATTGCGTAGTAAAATCAATTATTTGAAATAAGTAAACACAAGAGAATGACAAAGAATACATTTATCCCGATCGAAGTTTCACACAGGAATAGCCTTTTTTCTCTAGTGAATATTGATTTTTATTTTGGATTTATAAATGCTTTCCCACACGAACTAATTTAAATTTAGAAATATCTACTATACTTCGTTTCATATAACATGATGCCTGAGATACCAGATTTTTTAGTACATCGCAGCCTCTGGCGATTGTAACGGAGTTATTGAGTATTCAGTTCAGAAGATATAATTATCTTTATAATGAGTTTATATCTTATGATTAATGAGGTTATAATCTTATCTTATCTTAATATCTTTATTATATAAATAAGGTTGATCAATAAGTTTCTGGAATAAGACTTCTTTAGTAAATGCAATTTTATACATGCCGATACTAAGCTTTCATTATAAAGATATGGCTGAATCCCACCGGGGAATCGTTGTAAAGGTAGATTATAGGTATTTATTAAATCTTTCATAATGATTATATGAAGGACTGTGTGTCTCTAAGACTAACATACTAGGATCGCATGCGTTGCCTAAAATTTGTGTACAAGCGTATTTCAGAACAAAGAAAAAGTCAGGATTTTCACCAGCCAGTGTAAGGAATCTAAGCGTTGCAGATTCAAGCCCTAACTTGAGATCAGATCATATTTTGAGTGTATCTTTGCTAGGACAATAAACATATTTGATAATATATGTCAATCAGTATAAGCAATAGGGTACCCCTTTTGTTGCCATTGCCGTACATAACCACTATGCTGCAACTCAATAATAATTTAAATTTGATAAAATCATAGAAAGATTCTATGACTTTATAATTTAGCTAATCAATGAGCCAGTGAACGAATGAATCAAGCTCGAAAATATGGTGTTATTAACGCCATTTTCATATTGAACATCTATTTTCTGGTTAAAACAACGTTATCTTCAGTAAACAAATGTGCAGTTAGTAACATGTGGCACACGCTTACACACTAACACAAGTAATACATTTCACAATTCTTGCTACAACCTTATTTTCGTCTTCTAGAGATACGGTTTGAATGTTAGATAAGCACCATGTGTTTCTCACAGTAAATTTATATTGTAGTTGTAATTTTGGTATTAAGTTCTGGTAGTGAACGGGCAATTTAACTCTACACGTCCATAGAAACTTTTACACTTTTCAATGCGCAGATGTAGGCAAAATTACGAAAATACGGAGCTTTTGGTCAAATTTTGTAGAAAAACTTTCATATTTGAAGAATTTAAAGAAATATTTTGTCTTAGTACTTTTTATTTTTCGTCAAGTACTGTCAAAGAGGGTATATAATTCCGTCCCTGGTCTTACATTTTATCACTTATTTTTTAGAGACAGTGGTTTACAAGGGACCTTCATTCTTAGTTAGGGATAAAGCCAGCTTAGTCCAGATACTAAGTATCAGCAGCAGCGTTGCAGCCCACCCCCTGTCACGCAGGACTAATGTGATTGGTAAAAAGAAACTGTCCTCCACATTATTATGTGGGTGGGTGTTCAGTCGCTGGCTACAACCTTCGGGGGATTGAGGCCGTGACGATATATATACATACTTATATGTTAAATGCTTAATATTGTCTTCTGCATAACTTATCGGGTTCTGTTTTATAGTTGAAAATATATTATATTTATAATAAATACAACTCGATTAGTTAAAATTACTTAGAAATCTGAAAGTCACTGTTGTGCCAACACTTGGACAAATTTTCAATGCTGACAATTTACTCGGCTGTATAAAAAGTCAGTAAGTTACTATTAGAATTTGTTGTATACAAAAAATGTTAAGTTTTAACACGTAACTTTGGTTTAGTGTGGATGACATTGTGTAACGATTTAAGCATACATATTTATATAAATGCACATCGTTAGTTTTACCACAAACTATGGTATTACAGAATTAAGCTTTCTGACCGAAATAAATAATGTATAACTCATAGGTACACTAAATAGTTCCGGAGATTTCGAGATGTGTATCTCCGTGAGTGTACTAAATACATTTCAATAAAAAAAAAACTTTTCGGTCTGTTAAGTTTAAGAACGACCTCTAAATGATTGAACTTCCCTCTCTCTCTTTCTGTCTCACACAATCTTTAAGATTTGCTCACATCACATTTCACTAAACATCTTTTCCCTAGTTACTATAAAGTTATCTTTATCTTCACCAAACAAAGTTGAGTGCTTTGGGTAACACAGATACGAAATTCACCAAGAGTTTCGCAACTCTTCATAGCCAGCAATATTAAGCGACATTTCCCAGCGATGCGAGACCAATTTATCAGTTGTTTAGTGGCCCATATCAAGGCATCACATTGTATAGATAAATAAAGCACTTTTCACACGCTATAGTTTTCAGATCTAGGTGCAGTTGAATGAACTATGGTTGTCGATAATATTTGCAGATAGTCTTGATTGCCAATTCTGTGTCGTTGTTTGATAACAGGATCTAGCACAGGAGTCTCTAAAATAATTAATAATTGTAGTAATATACAATACTTATCATTATAGTATGATGTGATTATCTTTTTCCAGTTTTGATTATTACAACTAGATTTGTTGGCGTTTTTGGTGTTTGTTAAATAATTATAAGACGTACGCGATAGATCAGCAGGGTAGCTCTTGAAATAAGAACAGTACATACGTGCTAGACCAGCAAGACAACTCTTGAAATAGGTACAGTACATACGCAATAGACCAGCAGGACAACTCTTAAAATAAGTAAAGCACATAAGCGATAGACCAGCAGGATAAGTTTTGAAATTAGCTTTAATCCTTATCCAGTAACGATTTGGTTCCAAAGCGAACTAAAACTAAATCTGTATTCTTAACCAAATTGTAATGATATTGAAAATGCAACTGCGGTATACTTTGTATAAAATTAGGTTAGTTACAATTATAAAACAAATTAATATTCTTTAGCCTAATGCTTTTAATAATGTAAATTACAATTATTCATAATATTTATAATAATGAAGTGAAAAGTAAGTCTTTTGCAATACATCATTTTATTAGCGCCAAGATAATCGATTCAAGTTATTTATAATCGATTAAAAAAAAAAATTTTATGATCATAATATTTTTAAGGTGCACGCACTTTATCACCTCATCGGCGCATACTTGTGCAGGGAGCTAGACTCATCGAGAAGACGGATTTATATTTGTATATTTCAAATGATAAAGTCATATATATACTTAACGGCTGAAAATGGCATTTTTTTGTGAAATGTAATGATATTTTTAATTACATTCTCTGGGATTGCTCTCAAAAGTTGGGTTAGTCCTCGGCATAGTTACATTTCTCTCTCTTTAAATTAAATCTATATACCTGGTTTTCTTTCTGTTGTGTTGGTAACGAATGCCATGAATACAATGAACTCAAGTCTGATGCTCAAACTGCTTGCTGTGTGTAACACATTGTATTGTTATTGGTACAGAATTACGAATGTAGGGCGTCTAACACCCAAATTTTGCAGAGTTGCACAATAACGGTGTGAATGACCTCCACGCAAATGGTCGACAAAGCGATTCAAATTATAAATGTACTAATAGCAATTTGTGTATCAAGTTTGCAGGAACCTGTCTCTACCGTTAATGTTGACCTACAACGAAATGTATAATAAGTTGTTGTAGTTCTCTTAATAAACAACTAGTTTTGCCCGCGGTTTCACCCACCCTAAATACGGTTATTGGTGTAGGATTTTAACGACAACTCCTCAATTATAGAAGTCTTCAAGTAGCCTATATCCTTCTCCGGGACTCAAACTATCTCCATGCCAAATTTCATCTTAATCGATATAGCGGTTTAAGCGTGAAGAGGTAACAGACAGACAGACAGAGTTACTTTCGCATTTATAATATTTATATGGATATATAGAAAAAGAAACTAAATGACTGACTAGTCTAGAAACATAAAATATTTAATGTTAGTTCCTCATGTGACTCTTAAGGCTCAATTAAAAAGGATCTTGCAAAATTCATCCCCTAAAGAGGTAAAATGGGCGTAAGCAGTTTAATCTAAAGGCATGGAAATATTATACAAACCAATAATACTTATATAATGTCTATTACCTCTTCACGCTTAAACCGGTGTACCAATTAAGATGAAATTTGACACGGAGATAGTGTGAGCCCCGGAAAAGGACATTGGCTACTTGAAAACGTGAAGTGTGCGTCGGTTTCTTTTTATAAATGAGGATTTAGGGCGGGTGAAACCGTGGACAACAGTTAGTATAATATAATAGTATAATATTATGCTGAAATTTAGGAGTGACGGGTATCTACGCTCTCGGAAAATAATGTAAATGAAAAATTGTATGAGAAATCTGATATCTTTTTAGGTAAAACCATAAACTGTCAAAAGCTTTCTTTTTTAAATGTGCGGATACAAAGTTGCGGGAAAAAGCTAGTCATATATATTTGTATAGCCGTTTTTTTGTTTTTACTAAAACTTCAATGAAAATTATTGATTGGTTACTGTATCGTGGTTTAATTTACCATTCGATGCGCTTTATTTTTGTGTAATTTAGTTTAATTTTTAGTACGACTTTTGTTTTTTAACGTTGCTACAATCTTATAAGTTAAAACTATACGTTTTGACGTGAAATAATTTTGACTATTATGATTAACGAACACTCCTAACGCTCACTGTATTTTGGGATACATTGGTAATTGGCTTTTATATTTAATTTTATATGTAAACAACTTTAGAGCGATCCTAGTGGGAAGAATTGGTTTTAAAGGTACTACCGGAATTTGGAATTGAATTGTCTAAGACATGAAGCCCTTTAATTTGGCAAACACTCAGCATAGGTAGGCTTAAAAATAGGGCTCCGTTGGCACCCGTTGAGATCAGAACCCTAAAACTTATGTAAACTCAAAATACTGTGTATGAGAGCCAATATAACCGTATATAAACGATGAAATGTCTGTCTTTGTCTATATCTATGTATGTGCCTCTGTCTATCTCTATATCTACTTCAAGTTTATTTTACAAAATTGAATTAAACTGTGTAAATGTAAACATATGTAAATATTTGCAAAGTCTTACATCTTTAGGAATTATCTTTTCGTGTGTCATAAGTATCAATTATTGAGTATGCTCAAGTACCAAGTAATGCCCCTCAAAGCAAGTCAGTCAGTGACACAACACACATAACATCGAATGTGGCACGTCCACGATCACCAACACTTCCTATTACATAAGCGACGTGTGCTTCGACCGCTCTCCTCGCTCCGCAACTCTGCAGCACCATCGCTCGAGGCCTCCGTCACCGCCTAGTTTCACAACACCCAGCCACCGCAGTCGTTTTCACTTTTTCTCTGTCAAGAACGCGCGCTAAAGATAAACAAAGTAACATTTTGGCCGTCACTGCCAACCAAAATTGTAACAGCAGATACGAACTACCAATGCCCGCTAAACAACATTCAATCTTAAACTCCTCGCATACGGTTTAAACTCTTTTAACGCTAGTTAAGGATATACGACAATGACTATTATTTAAATCGTAGTTCAACAGGCAAATTAGAAGGCCTTCGAGTCGCATTTGTTCAGAGGCAATTTAAACCGTATATTTCTTATGTTAGTGTTCCAAATTGAGAGTCGTATAAATACAAGAAATGCCGTTACTGAAATACAAATGTGGTAGGTAGTAGAAACGTCGAGGCTGTTCATTGACCTTTTTTTGGCACACACGCCGTATCTGTACCGACAACAGTGAAACAAAAGATGTATTAAAAATATTAGAACCTTGATAAGTAAATATGTTGTCAGAAGTGTACGTGACTTCAAATTTAGACATTGATGATTTATACGTGCTGAGTACGTAAATAGTCATTACTAATACATGACTAATTATAGTCATACAATGATACACATGACAATCAGCTGTATGAATGCGATATATATTTATTAACTAGTAATTTCCTGTAGCTTGGCCTGTGCAGGTTTTGAAAATATGATTGAGTTCCATTTGCTCTCTTAGTAACAAAACGTAGGCCATGTTTAACATGACTGTATTATATTACATACATATATTATATGAGAGGTACCTATATTTCTTTGTTAACAGATTTTTCACTTTATGGTACTAGACTGGACCAAGTTGTCAAAAACTTAAAGTAAAGCTACACTTTTTTTTAGATACATCTGTGTTCTTAATGAGTTGGAATAGTTTTATGTAAAGGTTAAAACGACGAATAATATTATTTGTAAGGTAGAATGTACAATAATATAGTAGACATTAAGAACGATTAATACTATTTTAAGTTGACGTTAAAACTTAGATCCGGAAGCGACCTACATTGACGAACTTAGCAATATGACTAAAATCGTAGCAGAAAATCGTAGCGCTACGAGTCGTAGAGCTGGCGTAGTCCGTAGCAGCACTTGCTACAAGCCTACTCCATTCATAAGGCTGGAGCAGACCAGATGCGTGGCGAGACGTGTTGCGTGACGTGACGTGCGCACGCGCGTGCTAGCCCTGTCACAACGGCAAAAGCGGTACAGCACACGTCACGCAGGTAACTTCTGCATATTGATGTTAGAGCATTTGTACGCAATGATAACTTATAATTTTTATTTTTCTACTCATTATATTTGATATTGTGAGATACTCATATTTTCTTTTTGCAAACTTTTTCTATGAGTTTATTGAAAAAAACACTCGTAAACTGTATAACTTTTGTAAATAAATACGCAGGTCACGCGCATGCACGTCACGCATTTAATCTGGCACCTCTCTTACAGTTTCATTTATTAGAAATGGTGTGTGCTCACGTCACGTCACGCCACGCACCTGATCTGCACCGGCCTTAAATCTAATAAGTATATTTGTAGCAACAATAAAAAAATAAACACAAATTTCAAATCAATTGAAGTTTCACAACAGCCTTAAATGGATTTAGAGATTTCAATCGGCCTTATACATTTCATTTTCGAAGTACAAAATACACTTCCATTGACCAGCATTGCACTACTGAAAAAAACGGTATTACACTCCCAGCAACATTGCCTAAATAAAAATTAATTTGGCAAATAAGATAGATCTAATTCCGTGTAACTTTATTACAAGAAACAAAGCATTGTGTGGTAAAAGCCGATTAGTAGTCATAATACCGCGATTGCAGTCTGACATTGCCTCTCACCGTGTAACCTAAGTTACGTAAAGGTCTTTGCCCTCGGTTTATTTGGGACGCATTTTATAAAAAGATGTTTAAATTTATTAGCACTTGTTGGTTGGGTAATGACACACAATCGCTAGATGACTTGCGATCATCTCTAAATCGAATTTCAATTCGCGCTTGAGTAACGTTTCTTGGTTGTCTTTTTTATTAGCGTCAACGTACTTTGAGCCGGATGGACAAAAATAACAGTATTATTAACAAACATTGAGTGGTTATACTTTATATTTATGTATATCGTTACGCTTTTATTCCGGAAAAGAGGGTAGCCAGTGGCTAGAAACTTAACTACATCGTAATGTGGGGGAACGTTAATTTACATTATTTATATTATATTTAGTTTATATTTACGTATTGCAGGTCATATCCGCTCCAACTGATGTAAGATTAAAGCATTAAATGTATATTGGTTTATATGTTTATGTAGTGTTTAATTATAAATATTATTTTCCATTTGGTTAAGTACTAATAAAGATAATCCCACCAAAAATATTTTCATGTAAAAAATGTTGCCAAGACGAGGTTTGCACTGTCAAAAAGTTATCAGATCTCATGTAGAGCCAAGCTTCTAACTGTACAAACTCTACACCTCGGTCAAAATATGTGACTTCGCCGTTTCGTTACTACAAGAACTATTGTATAAAAGAAAAGTAATGAACAGTGAATAATTTTTTAACCTTACGTCCATTTGTCAGCAGCGAAATGGGCAAGCGACATATTTTGTCACTAATAGTGTCACCCATCTAAGTAGTGAACAAGTCCGAGGTTGCTTAACTTCGCCTATCGTTTCCGATAGACGAATGTATCTGGGCCACGAGCTCCTCTAAACCTCTACTAACTAAATAGGTACATAGCCTCAGCCATTAAACGCCCCACTGCAGGGGCACAGACCTCTCCTAATGTTAATGCTAATGCTGACCAAATGCGGGTTGGTAATAAATAGGTATTAATTTTAAAATAATTTTAATATCTGAGTGGAGTAGATGTTTGAAACTAATATTTAAATCTATGTACAGGTATGTACAGAGGTCTGCACGTTTGTCCATAGACCGTTTGGTTTCGTAAAATAATTGCGTCTAGACTGTCTACGCTATTGTGAGGCATATGTGCTAAAACCTATTTGGCAATAAGTGTCATAAAAGAAAACGGCCTTCAAACTTAAACGCAAATGAGATATTAGTAGTTTTTAAATAGTTTATAGAAGCTAACTCATAGGAAGAGAAGAAGAGTGTTTTACAATAAATACGTTTAAGAAGAGTTCATGGCTATTGAGTTAATTAATTGTTGAAGTTTATGAATCAACATGAATATTTTTAAGTTCTTCAGAAATAATAGTTTTATTTATTTTTGTTTTTTAAACACTAGCTTAAAATAGTTCTTTAGCTATCTCTGTAACAAACTACAAAAAAATATTTCAGATTCAACCTTTTTTTCATATTTTGCATGTAAGTATAAACATGCCTCCATAAGACTTTATAATTTTACGGACACTTAACATATTACAAAAAAACTTAATATAATACCTAAATACAAAAACAATAATGATCCACAAATAACACACACACACACACTATATTGCGAAAGTCTGTCTGTTTGTTTTTTATTAATACTTTTTTCTTTTCTACTTGTCAATACTTAATTTGGCACAGAGTTAGTTAAAGCGATGGAGAAGGACATAGGCTACTTTTTACTTCGGAAATTCATAAGTTTGCGCGTTCGTTAGTTGTTTATTGGTAATAACACAAATAACACACACACACACTATATTGCGAAAGTCTGTCTGTTTGTTTTTTATTAATACTTTTTCCTTTTCTACTTGTCAATACTTAATTTGGCACAGAGTTAGTTAAAGCGATGGAGAAGGACATAGGCTACTTTTTATATCGGAAATTCATAAGTTTGCGCGTTCGTTAGTTGTTTATTGGTAATAACTAAAACAGAATTCCACGTGGACGAACTATAACTATTACAGAAAACTTTCATAGTATTATCAAGAAGTTGCGATAGAAACACGACGCTGAGAACCGAATAAATAAAATAAATAATAAATATATAATTATTTTTGGACTCTACACACAGCGCCCTCTGGCCCTAAAGTTTTTTTTTTTTGCATTACTGTTTCACCGGGCCTATTGCGGCGAGACTCTGAAGGAGCCTCAGCCCATATAGCGACTAACGCTCAAGGGTTCCCCGCTGGCGGAGCCTCCTCGGCTTGGGTTATTGCTCTCGCGGGCGTCCCTTCGACCGGCGTGAGTCTCAAGCCCGAAGGTGAGTCAGCGCCAGGAGGGGAGTTACGCGAAGCGGTTGCGATTGAGTGGGGACGAGAAGCGCCCCGGTACTCTTTGATACCTCGTGTATCCTTGCGGGTGCGGACGAACCCGGAGACGTCGGCGTTGTGTTAGGGGAAGGCCCTATTAGGGGAAGTCGTAGAGACTAATCTCGGTATCCGGGCAGCGAGATCGTCATCTGGGGCCGTACGTGCCGAGGCCGCCTAGCGATAGTTTTACGACCGTGCCGAGGTCGGTCGGTGGGATGAGCCCCAAAGTAAGCAAAGCTTGTGGTATGGATACCAGAGAACGGGTAAAAGTAAGTATATTATATATAAATACACCCAGACTCAAGACAAGCACAAATGTTTATCACAAATGATGGTCCAGTGCCGGAATCGAACCCACACCCTCTGCACAGCAGCCGACCACACTACCAACTAGGCTGCCAGGGAGTCAATCAATAGTCGCAGTCAATAAATTTATCATAAATAAATATATGTAAAGTGATTGTCTGAATTTTATATAACTGTTTCCTTTTACATACGTTTGATGCAAGTGGGGGTTAAGACGTAATTTCATAAGGAGCAGCCGCGCGCCGGTGCATCGTTACGTAACCAATGTCACCACTCAGGTTACATAAATGCCGCACTTTGACAGGTGGATTAAATGCTCTTCCTTATAAAAACAGATCGGAAGTATTAAAAACCAAAAATCATATATAGCGATAAGACCACCTCAATTGTACAACATGATTTCTTTTCTTTATTTAACTTAACATATTTGTTTTGTGCAATAAAGAATACAATAACAATAATTTATAGTGAATTTATATTTCATATTTTTATTCAATAAGTATTAGAGTCTCGATTTAAAGTTTTTAATATAGCCATCTTTGTATGCCTTTACGGTTTTAATCACCATAAGGAGGTAATTAGTGGCTGCATAGGCACACACCTTATCATAATATGGTAAGCCCTTTAACCAACACTGCTTCTGGTACAGTATCTAGACTAAAATGGCTTTATATGTTGTGTATGCCTTATTAGTCGGTAATAATTAGTTTAGAGTAGGTAATTAGGTTGTAAAATAAAGGTCCAGGGACTTTTTATACTGCTTTGTAATTATTATGATTTGAAAGAAACTTAGATTTAAAGCTTTCTGTCTCCTACATAACGACAAGCGACAGGAAGAAGACAAAAAGCTAAAAATTAAGAAGTTTTAAAAAAAAACTAGCTTTTGCTCGCGGTTCCAACCGCCCTAAATTCGGTTATAGTGTAGGATTTCTAAGGCAATCCTCAATTATAGAAAAAAAAACCGACTCACATTTGACGTTTTCAAGTAGCCTATGTGCTTCCCCGGGACTGAAACTATCTCCATGGCAAATTTGCGAGCGGTTCCACCCACCCTTAGATCGATTATCGTTGTAGGATTTCAACAACAACTCCTTAATTATAGAAAAAAATTGACACATTTTTAACATTTTTAAGTAGCTTATGTCTTTGGGACTCAAACTATCTCCACGCCAAATTGCATCTTAATCCGACAGACAGACAGAGTTACTTTAGCATTTATAGTATTAGTCGGGATGTACATAAACAATACCCTAAGAGGAATAAGGCTTAAACTGGATATATTTATTAATAACTGGATACCTTTGTACGCTGAAGTCCTTAACACAGTAGTGTAGAGTATACTTATGATACACTGTCGAGCAAAACTACCTAGCCACTTAGATAAGCGAAGATATTTCATAAAATAGTAAAGATAGCTAGCTTCATGGAATAAGAAGTATATTAAAAGGTTACTTTTGTTTTACACATAAATAATTAAATAAGTGTTTAATGTTCCCTTAACTTATTACTATCATGAGTTGTTAAGAAAATATTGTCATGTATGTAAGTGACTAGTTAGTTTTGTTCGTCAGTGTAGTTGCACATATTTTCAAACACGTGTATACTGGTGTACTACTGGTACGCTTATAGAGATGCTGACACATATTACAAGTTACGAAATGCAGTAAGGAACAACAGATTGAACGCACTAAACCGAATTTCCTTAGTGGAGCGAGTTAAACTAACTACGGACAGAAATATTTGTTACGGCGCCGCATTTAGTGTTGTAGAAAAACATTTACGTATTAGTCATTTTGTTTATATTGGTATATTTATTTTGGAAGTCATGACGCATGTTTTAGAACGATTAATTATCAAAAGCAGTAAGGATGGAATAGGATTATGCTACACAAGACCGCATCCTATATAAATGTACAGTTTTCCACTCGATTTTTTAATTGATTCTGCCTTATTTAAAGTAACTGTAAACGTCTTTTAATTTTTTATCCAATGCTCTTCATCTTCTTTTAGTTGTATTTAAGAGTAAACCGTCACGGTTTTTACCCCAAAAGAGTTAACTAGTGGCTGGAAACACGCCCACATCATAATGTGGGGACAAACTCTTTACACCAGCCACTTTAGTCCTGCGTGTCAGGTGGTGAGCCCATCACTAATTATTATTAATTGTATATTATGACTGTTTGTTGCCCAAATAATAAAAAAAAAATCACTGCAATACTGCTTTTGATACAGTGCCTGAACTGAACTAAACAATGAAAATTTACCATAAAGCTAGCACATTACTGTTATAGATTTTTATCTTTTGTAGTGTCGTAAATCTCGTTTTCTTTGCGCATTTTAAGGATCGAAAATAATTGATGTAAATATGTCTAAATCAAAATCTTATAATATTCAAGTACGTGTCTAATAGATCGTTCTAGTAATTTAGTAAAATTAGCTTATATTTGAAATACCTTGTAATATGAGAAGCAAGTTAGTTGGCCGACTTTATTACAGCATGCGGCTAAACGGCACCGCAGCTGAAAATATCAGCCACCGAATTAGTCTGTCGAAATATTTGTGACAAAACATTGGGTGTTAACGAACAAAAGGAAAAATAAAATTATTTTATGGGAGCGCCATAAGAATGATAAACCGTACTTATATTACTTTGGATGAAGTGATTTGTCTATTTTTATCACAAAATACAACAAATGAATAATAAGAAGTTTAGGTTGTTTTTAGTTTTCAGATAAACACTATTTTTATAATAAGACTATTAACGAAGATTTGCCTGCTTATGAGTTTATTAGATATGGTTTATTGAATAAAGACGGCGCTATTTTGTAACTAAATGCTAAGTGAGTGAGTAGTACAACTACATACATATTATCTCATCTCATTCATGCATTAATGACTTTTAAATAGTATCGTTTTTGGGTTCCGTAATCAGAGGGTAAATAGCGGAACCCTATTACTAAGACTTCGCTGTTCGTCCCTCCGTCTGTCTGTAACCAGGCTGTATCTCATGAACCGTGATAGTTAGACAGTTGAAATTTTCACAGAAGATGTATTTCAGTTGCCGCTATAACAAAAAACACTAAAAAACAGAATCAAATAAATATTTAAGGGGGCTCCCATATAACCAACGTGATTTTTTTGCCGTGTTTATAGATAATGGTACGGAACCCATCGTGCGCGAGTCCGACTCGCACTTGTCCGATTTCTATAATACGTTGATTTTCTAAGCAAAGTTTAATGATCTAATAGGAAATATTTTTTTGGATAATTAAAATTACTAGGGTTTATTGTATCGAAAACTTTTATGAAATCATATTTTTGCTACACGTAGTAGGTACATAGGGTCCTTAACTTCACCACATATTTTTTATAGAGTGATTGCTGCAGTAATTCTGATATGACAGAGGATCATAGCTCAGCAATTTGTGATAGTATAGACCCTTAAGTATGTATTAAGGTATGATGGACACTTTAACACATATTATGAAAGGAATACACACAAGGGTGCTTATTGTGAAAATTTTGAGCTCTCCAGACTAACAGAATTTATTCTATCGGGTTGCCGAGTCTGGAGAGCAAGCCTTAAAGTAGAAATGAAATAAAAAAATCGCATTAAAGTTACAGGCATTTAAGCATTTATACTCAAGCAATTTATCAATCTTAATTTATAAGTAATTATAATTAAATATTGCTTTATCTGTGACTCTGAAAGCTTACATTAGTTGCATGTGCTGCAACGTATGTTTGTCGTATTCGAAGAGAATCGGGTCTTGAAGTGGTTTGGATCCGGCCATGAGAGGGTTTTGATACATGCAACACGCAAGCGAATCACGCGATCGCGTCTTAGTAACACACTGTTAAAGAAACTGCTAGGAAAACGCCTTCCGGGGTGAACGGCCGCTTTGTGTTGCGTAAAGCTCTCTGGCGCAATGTGCGAGCGCCCCCACCGAAGCGCGAGTTATGTTCTTAAAACAAAACGTGTTAACGCCATCTAGTGACGGCTAGCAAAACTATTGTTAATAGTTGTTACTCTACGTAAACTCTTGTTTAACTGCATTACAAGTATAATGATTTTCCTAAAATAAAGGAATATTGCACTCAGATGTAACAAACTAATGAAGGTTTGTCATTTAAAGAACCGACTTAACTAGTACTTAACTATTTATAATTATATATTGATTGATAGACTGTGCTATTTTTTCTAAAATTAAGTTTTTGAAACAAAAGTAAAGATTTTTGTTTAATTCCTCAGCAAAATTTATCTACTTCTAAAATTTATCTTAATATATATATGGAGTAACTTCAAGGGGATTGAAAAGTGGAATCCACTTTATTTGCATATTTATTACTATAGAGACCCCCGGGTTGAAGTGTTCAAGACATTTTGGTCAATCAGCAACCTTGAAATAAAATCTCTGAGGTACAGACATTTATCAAAGACGGGTCACATTATTTTTTCTTTTGAACATTCAACACCCATATTCTTGCTTAAGCGTTACATGAAAATGTAACAGCTAACTTTATTAAGCGATTTAATAACCCGAAATGTTTTGCAGCTGCTGTACAGATATTAAATCAATTATTAACTAAACTCTGAAGTATCACATCAGTATTATGTAACACAGGCATACATCTTAAACAAAAAATAGTTTACATATTTGTACTACTCACGTCTGAAGATATCATTTTTAGAAAATTTTTGAGACTTTTGCTATATTTTATAACTCATTTATAGGAATGACTTCAAAAAACAGCAAACACACAGACAAAGTGATTGTGTGTTTCAATCATACATAAAAAATAATAGCTCTGACATATTCCAAGGAAAAACCGGGTAATACGTTTGTGTAGGGAAAAACCGATGTTTTACAGTCATATTTCCTCTAAAGCGCTAACTATGTAGCTAGATATATGATACTAGACAAGCAATGTGTAGCGAATAGAGCGCCGCAGCGCGTGAATGATGAAATTATTATAATTCCTAGGTCAAGGTTTGGCTAGTCTTCGAAATGAGAAAATTGCTACATGCCGGCGACCTTAGCTTCGCGCGCCGACTGCGCCGTGTTTCGCAACCAATACCACGAACAACAGCATTACTACATCTCTACCGAAGATTACAGTACATACGATAACTATTTATGAACGGTGTAACACTTGTTTATTGTATCTTTTCGCATATTATCCTTATGTTTAAAGTAAATTTATGGAATTTATCGACCGGGTTCTGCTGTGATTTTAGTCCGGGATGGATTGGACTGACTTGATTCTTTATAATAAAGATCAACAAATACGAAAAAAATAAGTTTACTAAGCTATATTTAATATTAAGATTATAAATCGATAGTGTAGAAGCACCTGCAGATAATTGAACTTCGTTTGGAATAAAATACAGACACTGTTTAACATAGCTGAAATAATAATATTCTTCAACTGGGTGATTGGTTGAACTTGCTATCAGTAACTTTTTTGTATAATTATAACAAATCTTTGCATTAAGCTATTTATAATTATAGAAAAGGGCAATATTGTCTAGTGATTTGAAAAATTGCTATTAAGTTCCTTTTTATAAGTATAAAAAACGTATATAAAAATATAAGTTTTTGCATTAGTTGACTGTATTAGGACACAGAATGTACTATATGATATATCCAGAAACATTTTTTTTAGAGAAAAGTGTCATTTTACAAAATGTTTTAAATCAGAATGAAATAAAGCAGGCTCTATAAAAGAAATTATGCAGTTAGTATACTTCCAGTTTATATACAATGTTATATAGCGATAAGGTTTTTTTCGATTTCTATAATATTTGATTGACTTCAAGGACGAGTTAATCTTTTTATCCTTATCTGCCTAAAACTGACATATAATCTCACATAATTTAAAACCAAAAATGAAAATGAGTCACTCTTATTCATTTTAAGTAAATAAATTCATTACATTAATTCTTAAGATAAATAAGTAATGGATATTCATCAACGTTGCATTTTTACATATATATCGATTAATACATGTAAGGAAGATGTTTAAAATAATCGATTAAGAATCGAAGAAATGGAAAGTGAGTTATACAACAGCCACTTATAAAAGCCGTGAAAGGTGTCAGCCACTCGTGGTCAAGGTAACTACAATTTGTTTTAGGTGCAAGAGATTTTATCTTCGTTTTTACGTTTACGAATGGAGGACTGAATTTCGTTATAGCTTTCTGTTTTTAATTAAGTACATGACATTAATGGACACCAGTTATCAAGATCAAATTAAGTTATTTTAGCTTTGTAAATTTAGTACATTATTGTAAAGTATGAGTATTATTTCTCAAGCCAAAAATTGGTATGAGCGCCATTATAAAAAGCAGAGTAAGTGAAAAAGAATAAGTTAGATTTTCTTGAAGTTTTCAATTTCCACTGAAATGTTAAAAATACTATGCAACCAATTTATTTTTCTACTAAAAGTGTGATTCCAATAAACTAGACAAGTATAGCAGTAGGACAAACATGTTAAAACAATGCAAAAACATTTAAAATCTTATAAAATTTATGCTTAGCTTAAGCTTCATGAAACAGATATTTTGAAAACTTCAGTAGGTAAACGAGAGTGTTTATCCTCCCTTAATTAGCTACGAAAAGACGTAAATAAAGTCAAGATTACACAACTGTCATACTATATAATCATATTTTGTCAATACAGTCCATACGCAAAAATAGTTCTTTATGCAAATATTTTAAGGTGAAATGTATAAATAATTTCAGAAAAAAGAAAGGCCAATGATAGCTGCACTTGAATAAAATAAATTTGAAAACGAAAGTGAGAGTGCGGAGTCTCAGTCTCAGAGTCTAGTCTGCGCAAGCGCATGACGCCGCACGTGACTGTGTCGTCATTATGCTCCAACGGTATCGGGTGTAACAGGCACACGGTACAACCCGAGGCAATGACGTCACAGTTCGATGCTACGACGGCAACAGGTTTAACTTCGTGTAACCCGAGTGCGGCAACCTACGGAATTACGGCACTTCCCATGGGACTGGCTGTACCACTACTATGGTTCCGCTGCTGTATGAGTTAGTGATGTGCAGTTTTGTTGCGACGATATCGACTTTAGATGTAGGTGCAATTAAATAATTTTATGCTAAAGTAATAAAATCTATTGTTTTAATTAATTTGTATATTTGAAGGTTAGCCATGTTTGTAATTATCGATTTTAAAAGTAAATTTTTGTAGAAGTACCAAAAACCATGTCAGAAATCTCTTTATAATACAGCAGGTAGTCCGGCAGGCGGAAGTCATTTTTTTTAAATGTTTACAACTATAGTGGCCCAGAACGTGAACAACTTTGTGCTCCTGAGTTACATCCTATACTCAGGCGCCTCTTTGCGCTTTCATGGACGCACCCTGCCCCGATCGATTTAAAGGAAAGTAGATATAACCTCTCTTCTCAGGTGCATTTGACCTTTGATTATCAAACCACTTTTAAACTATATAAAAGACACGATTTGGTCAGCAATCACAAATACAGTTTCCGCCACGGTCGCTAAACCGGTGACCATTAGTTTATCCATCAAATTGAAGGCTACTAGCTATTGAAAGTCAAGAGGAGGTATTAGCATGTAGCCTATGCGTAGTGAAGGCGTTCGAACGGGTCTTCTAACGAAATTGCTATCTTAAGAATTGCCCGATGCGCAAATGGGTAGCTAGCTTTCTGTCCGGCAGATACATGTGAACTGCAGTTGACAATAGTTGCTTTGATAATAGGATGGACGTCCTGCTACTGCTGCTGTCGGTTGTAATGATTAGATGTTTAAGAGTCGGCAAAAAGCGATGAGCTGAAGTTTCAGCTACTTTATGTCATGAGTCTCGAAAGACAAGTAGTGGCTAATATTTTATTGGTTTTAAATAATATCTTATTATAGCTGGAACCAAATATTCTCGTCTAAGTAGTCCTGCATGTTCTTCCTAAGTAAAACTAAAAGTCATAAGCAAATCATGACTAAGGCTGCCGATAACAAAGTGTATTTGAGTAGGTGACAAAACTTTTAAAATTAACGTAGTTTAAAGTTTCTTTTTTTAAAGTTAAAACCATTACCAAAAAGCCTTGATGTGGTTTTGATACGACTTTGGTAGTTCATTATAAATTTTAATATCGATAGTGTTAAAAATATATATCGACTTCTTCAAGCACTAGCCCAGAGCAGTTCATTTCCCATTGAGTCCTTAACCACTTTCTCTTTCGATGGTGCTTACATTAACTTACACAGTTATACCAATAGCTGTTTATTTTATAGCGAAAGGCAATTTGTCAGTGTGTGTGAGTGTGTTGGTCGCTTACATCTTACATCATGTTACTTTGGCTGACGCATAGGACGAGCGAAAGGTCAGTACTATATATAGCAGATATGTCCACGCGCACCCAGAAGAATGTCTTTTGATTAAAAGTATATCTAATTATAGTAGTTAAATGATGCATAGCAAATGGTACACACCCTTTGGTTATTAGTTAGATATTTATATCCTTTTTCCGTATCTACGTGTAGACAGACTGAAGTAAAACTTTATGATAATTTTTAAGTTTCGTTACGTTTAAGTACCTTACATCCCTATTACAGGGGTATCACGTTACAATCCCTTTAAAATAAGGGTCAAACTTAATTATTGTTTTGAAATTTTTTAAATTATTAAGAGAATAAATTATTAGATTAAAGATTTTTTTTCTGGGAATACTGTAATAATCCTAAATAGTATTTACACAAAAAACGATCTATAACTGTATGAGTTGTCAGTAATGCAGATTAAGTTCTATAGATTATTTTTCTTTTTGATTTAGATTCTTTTATTCAAAAACAATAAAAAAATGACAAACTCATACAGAATCGGTCCCTTAATTTTAAAATGATTAAAGAGGAACTTCGTGTTTCTTACTTCAATATTTGACTTCCCTCTTTGTGCACATAACAGTATAGGTAGAAAAAAAAGTTAAAGACATTTTTTGTAAGTCTCTAATCAACGTTTGTTGCCAGTAATCAGATAATAACTTAGCACAGAAACATGGTACGTAACGTAGCTAAAGAGGGCAGAAATGTGATTATTGCGGAAATAGCATCCCACCAAAAACATTTTCATATAAAATGTTGCCAAGACGAGTCTCGCACTGTCAAAAACATTTGTCTTGGCAACATTTTTTTGGTGGGATTTCACTTCTTTTTGTAAGTTGCTTATGACAATTGTGTTTTTTGTTGTTTATAAAAGGTTAGACTATAAAGAACTATACCCGCATAAGTCGACTGGTTTACTATGTCATCAAATTTTGAAGTCCGACCTCTGATACAGCTTATTACGATTTTTATATTACAACAACCGGGGCTTACACCATTGTGATTTCCCATCCCCATAGAAGTTTTCTTGTGTAAATACTTGTCACCACATTTTAATTTTTATCGAAGTACATAAGTATAATAAAATTATTCGTTTAATATAAGTATAATCTGAAACATGATGAAAACCCCATATACACTTTTATCGCCTAATTAAGGGGGTTGAGGGATATTTGTTTTCTAAAAACCTGATAAATGTATTTTTAATTGGTAATAAGAAGGTCTGTGTTCTTGTATAATCTTCCGATCTCTACCTAATTTAAAGGGTGGGGGTGATTTACTAAAGCTCCTGATATATGTATTTTATTATTTATAACAAGGAGTCCCTTTATCAATTTTCAGACCTCTAGCATCAAAATTTGCAAAAGTATTATACAAACTTCCATCCCCGCCAACCCCTTAAACCCCTAGTTTAAGGGGTTGGCGGGTAAAAGTTTCAAGTTTTAGATTTTTTTGTTGTTTGTGTACTAATACTAGCTTACATACCAAATTTCAGCTTTCTGGGGCTTCAAGAAGTACTTACCCTAAGAAGTTTGATGATCATCAGTGAGTCAGTGAAGAAATCGGGGTTTTTTAGATATCAATAAAATCTAAAGTATAAGAGCTTAAAATCTAAAGTATAAGAGCTATGCAATTGAAACTTTGTATGTTTAATAAGTCCACTATTCACATCATATCCTGATAATTTTGTTTATCTGGTATAATTCAAACCCAAGTTATAAGGGTTCAAAAAAACGACAAAGCGTTTCGAGAAAAGGTAGGTAGTGCCCTTGCGCTTTGCTTGGCTCGTCTCGGCGGGAGCACTGCCGTGCCCCCAGATTTGTGGCAGTCCGTTGAGTAGGCACTCGCACTTACCTGGATAATGACTACGCCCATGTCTCATCTGATGATAGTCAAATAAGTTTCACAATATTCTCTGCAACCAGTAAGATTGGGAGTTGTTATACCTACGTGAGTATATATAACGGCGATCTGTACCAAAGTAATAAAGAGAGTGAAAAATCAGTAAATTGAGATGGAAAAGAATTAGCAATAATCATTGGAGAAGAAAGCCTGCGACAGATGGTGCATCGATCTGATTAAATAGGGTCGTGGTACGTAAAGTAAAAACTAGGGAATCATATGTTACGCAGTGTGAATTAATAAACTTCCAACTGTAATGTTTCTTCAAAACATTTAGAGTCATGTCCATAACATTGAAAGTATTGGTTTTGAATGTAAACAGGTAGTGACACTTTTGGGTAACATTAGGATAAACACTAGTCTTAATAAGGTCAAAGGTTCAAGAGCTTTAGCATTGCCGGAGAACAAAGACTCAGCGCGAGGCCGCTCGCCTCCCCGCGCGCCGTTCGCGACCCAGCCAAATACCTCTGATACTGACTGGGCTTGCATGCGTGGGAAACTTATTCCGCCAATATCTATATTTTTCAAATATCAACGTTAATCTGCATGTGGGACTGTGTTGCTGAATATGATTTTGGATCTACTAGACTTTCTTTGATATGGCTATGGATATGAAATTTTGTGGAATGTGTGTGTGGTGTGAAGTGTGAAGAAGAAAATGTTTTGTGGTTAAATACTTATGAACATTCTATACAGGACTTAAACATGGCTTATGCGAGCGGTCCACTGCACAACTACTGCGGACGTGGGAAATGGTAGAAAAAGCAAAGGCTTTGCACTTGCGCCAGCAGCTGTTTAAGAAATTTGTTTTTTGATGATTTCAACACCAAAGAGATATAATAGGTCGCGGAAAAAGTTTCTACGCATTTTATATGAAAATTTAAGACAGCTTAAGAGCGAGGTGCATCTTTGATATCAAAATCCCCGGATTTAACGCTTTAACCAGCTTTGAGCTATTCTTACTGACACTGCATTAGGTCCATAAAATTTTCATTTTTTCCCTTTTTGTTAAAAAAAATTCATAATGTATGGAATTTCTTCATTAGATTCACTCATTTTGACAGAAAGAAAAACAAGTGAATAATAGCGGAAAAGAACATTTTACTAATTTTTTTTAAATGTAACCCTTTTTTATTCATAAAAACCAGCTATAGATACAAATGGTATAGCCAAAGAGATTTTTTACAAGTTTATACATACTATATGGGAAAAGACTTTTTCCGCGACCTATTATAATAATCTTGGTATATTCTTCAGACACTGAAACAGGTCAGACTTCAAGTAAAAGTTGAACCAAGTAATACAATTGGATGGACTTGAACTTCAAAAGTAATTTAAGATGTCGATGTTAAAGATGCAAGACTCAAACGTAAACTAGTAATTCAAGAATTATTTTATATGTTTAGGGTTCCGTATCCAAAGGGTGCCAATAGATCTATCTGAGTGTTTGTCCGAATTGTAATGACTTAAAGTTCTCAAAATTTTGAAGTCTTATATTCTCACAGAATATGTGTTTTAATGGCGGATTAACTAACAAATAATAAAAAGTTAAAAATGTGAAATTTAAGGGAGTCCCTATACAGGAAACACGTAATCGTTTTTTTGCTCCATAGTAAAAACAGAAATACATGCCATGATTATTGTGTGAGCTCTAAAGTATAACAACAAATAATAAAAACCGGCCAAGTGTGAAACGGGCCCGGGCTTTTAACATATTAAATTATCGTATCAGCACCATCTAGCAATTATTAAGAGAAACATTAACTCATTTGTTTGTAGGAAACGATATTCAAAGTTGAGCAACGTCGGGCTTGCTCAGTCATTGGCTGGGTGACCGACTTCGTAAATGACGTAAATGGTGGTACGGAACCTACAGTGTGCTAACCTAACTCACACTTGACCTTTTTTCTACATCATAACTTCACATGAATACATAAAAAACCTCGCATAAACCAAATTAAATAATACTTTTAACAAGTATAGATATATTTCCAGTGCAGCATTTATTGCTGCATGTGGTTAATTTAACAATACAGCGATTTGTTATTATTACGTATTTTGACTTTAACATATAAAATTGTACACGCATTAGGGTGCAGTAAGTTTAACCACACATCTTTGAAACCTACATGCGCAATACAGTAATATATATTTATCAGTAAATGTCGAAGCATTTAGTACTTAACCTATATTCTGACAACTTGTAAACGAAAATAATGATAATGTTGGTAGGTATTTCTTCTAATAGGTATGTACGTGAATGACTGTCCATTGGGCGAAATAGGTAACTATGTGACTAAGTGTCCATTGGGCAAAATAGGTAAGTATGTGACTGAGTATCCACTGGGAAAAATAGGTAAGTATGTGACTGAGTGTTCACTGGGCAAAAAAAGAATAAATACAGTTGTAAATATATATGCTACAAGTGTTATTTACTTCTAAAAATTAGTATATAGGATTCACGGTGTTAGGATTATGTTCTACGAAACTTTCTACTTACAAATAAAGAGTCATTTACATATGATTTGGATTAAGTCCATTCAGCTATGAATTTTAGGAGCCCTATAACTACGCCATTGTTGTCTGTCTGTCCATAAAAGGGCTTTCTCTTTTAGACCGAAATAAGTAGAAACCTGAAATTTTCATAAACTATGTGTTAATATGGTGGATTGCCTAGCAAATAATAAAAAACCGGCCAAGTGGCTCGCGTACCGAGGGTTCCGTACAAACTAATTATATAAGAAAAGAAAGAAAGAAGAAAGGAAAGAAAAACATTTTATTTGGACAACGCAACCTATAAATAACAGAAAAGAAAAACGAAATAACGTCAAAGTCAAAGTCAAAAAAAGTCAAAGTCAAAATGTTTTATTCAAATAAGGATTTTACAATCACTTTTGAATCGTCAAAGTCAAGAAATTAGTTGAAAATGTTAACACTATTTACATAATGTGAGTTGTGCGCCAAATAGGTTTCTCACTCAGCATTACGCTGTGACCAAATGACAATGACAACACTGATTTTGAGTGAGAACCTTTCGTTTGCGACTCGTTTGACAATCTATACTAATATTTGTTTGTTTGTTTGTATTGAATAGGCCCCGAAACTACTGGACCGATTTGAAAAATTCTTTTACCATACGAAGCCGACATTATCCCTGATGAACATAGACTACTTTTTACCGCGGGAAAATTTGTGATTTTGTTTTATTTGTGTCACAATATGCGATTCAAATAACCGCATTTTGGGCATATTTATTACATTAAGTTAGAAGCTTCATTTTTACAACTTTAAGTTACCGTAGACCTTAGCATTTGATATTAATTTCCACTTGATACCTTCAAGCGGTATCAAGCCTTCTTACCAGACAAACAAACGGACAGATAGAAGGAAAACGAAGTGATCCTATGAGCGGTCCTTTTGAGGAACGGAACCCTAAAAACATAAACATAATTTCAAGGGAGTCAAACTTATAAAGATTATAGTGTAAGCTCTATAGTTAAACAACATAAAAACCGGTCAATTGCTGGTTCAGCTCGTGGAATTCTGTGTTGGAACGTAATGCACCTCAGTGCGCGAGTCCAACACGCACTTGGTTAGTTACTGGGTCCATAATATATCCTGAACCATTTAAATATGTTAAAACGAATTAATTTATTTACGATTACTTTGAGTGTCCCCTAACACACACATGTGTTTTGATATTAAGATAGATAAGTAAACCACTTTTTATACTCGATATATTATATATAATATGGTTATATAACATACTTGTATAAGTAAAGTTGTAATGGCTCTGGTTTCATGTTAAAACATGCATTAACTTATTGGTAGACGTGAATAAAACTAGTGCATTAACTTATTGGTAGACGTGAATAACACTAGTGCATTAACTCATTGGTAGACGTGAATAACACTAGTGCATTAACTCATTGGTAGACGTGAATAACACTAGTGCATTAATTCACTGGTAGACCCTTACCAGATGAAAAACACACTAGTGTATTAATTTACTAGTAGACGTTAAGCCGTCACAGTAGTTGAATTAGTGACTAGTGTATATTAATTAACTGTTACACATTAAGAAGTTCGATGTGATGAATTATGTGACAAGTGTATTAATTCACTGCTAGACGTCAACAAGTCTTCCAAGACTAGACGAACTAATGACTAGTGTATTAATTAACGAGGAGACGTGAATAACACTAGTCTATTAATTCAATAGTAGACCTTTCCAGATGAATTTCAGACTAGTGTATTAATTTACTAGTAGAAGTTAAGACGTCGCAACAGTCGAATAAGTGACTAGTGTATTAATTAACTAGTAGACGTGTGGAAGTCCCATTAGATAAATTAGTAACTAGTGTATTATTTCAATGGGAGAAGTTAAAAAAGATGGGTGCATGAAATTAAAATGCCAAAGGAAGGCAAATAAAGAAGTCGTATCCCATCTTAATTTATTTATTTTATTCCATATTTTTTATAAAACGATTTAATTTTGATAGAAGTCTACCACTGTTTGTTATCTAAGTATAAAAAAAACTTTCTTACAATCTTATCATAAAACTAGTAAAAGCTGTAAAAGATGAAAGTCTCGAGTGTAAACATACCTACGTACAAAATAAAATAAAACTTACGGAAAAAGTGGCATCTAATAAATCGATGTCTTTAATTAATAGTTTAATATTTTTTGGCTTATAAAATTGCGACATTTTATGGATTGAATGTTACTGATTACTGTAATGCAGGATTTGTTTATGGACATAAAATCGACCAAGTGCTAGTCGGACTCGCGGAACAACAGCTCCGTACTGCGACACAATGCACAAGCTCGAATCGTACATTACCGGTTGTTATTATTTGTTGTTGTACATTTCAATAGTTTAAAGCTTGTATGTAGGAATATCCATTTCTAAGATATAGCAAAAACCACTAAAACATGTTTATATATGAAGATGTTTATTATTTGTTGGGAAATCCGCCATGATAAGTAACACATATGTTACGAAAATTTCAAACTTCTACCTACATCCATTTAAAATTATCGAGCCCTTTAACGGAGGACAGACAGGCAGACAGCGTAGGCTCAGTAATAGTCGGTGCCGTTGGCACACTTTGGGTACAGAACCCTAATAAATTAAGTAAGCGTTCCGGCAAAATTTAGTTGCAACATTTGTTGAACAGTGAGTGACTTGAAAACATAAAAAAAAAATGTTTTTGTTGAAATAGAATCTTGTGCCAGTACGAGTTCGTAACTATATATATACTTTAGCCATAAAAAAATACAGTGTGAAAATAATTTTGAATTATAAACCCTTTGTAAGTGTATAGATCTAAAAACAAAAGACTAATATATGTATAAAGGCTACCTACCATAGAACAACACGACATCCTGACGCGACCAATGAGAGCCATATTGCTCTATGGTAACTACCTAAATGTAATAAAATTTAGGTAACATTTTAAATTTAAACATACATAGACTCGTACTAGCTTGTAGTAGAGTACTTTTGGAAATAACTATAGCTCCTATATTTATATTATATCATTATAATATATTAATAAATATAAACACTTATATTATAAAAAGGTAAAATTTGTTTGTCTGTAGGTAATAGTCTCTGCAATCACTTACTCTATTTGAAAAAAAAAAGTTTCTAGAAGAAAGCTACACTCTTACCCTGAGTAACATATAGCAATATTGTTTGAATTAAAATAAATTTAAGTTCAAAATATCAATATTCGTAATATTAGTCAAGTTTGAACAAAAACGGCAATATTCCTTTGCGTCGCAACAAAGTTATGGACTAACAGGTTTTTGGCACAGGTGTAGCTAGGCAAACTAAAATAAAATAATATACTAATACTTTTTATCCCGATAGTGATTTGCCACAGGAATCCTGCGGGGCACTATTCCTCATGCGTCCTTGCGGTGTATACCTGCAATTGACTGCATTTTGGCGCAGAGATAGCTTTATTTTATTTATTAGGGATAAAAAGGACAAGATTGTGCCAATGTAAGTTTCGATACGGGAAAGGGTTTTATGCAGGTCAAATGGCAAGAACATCTAGTTTTTAATATTTGTGATTCATACCCTGTGTTTAAAAATCGATGTAATAAACTACCTATTCGAATTCTCAAACAAAAGCTTGTTATAATGAGGTCAAATAATATATCCTCGACATTTTATGTGTTCGTACCACATACATATAACGCATCTAAGACCAGCATCACTAGATATTACAATAATACATTCCGGCTCCCGCGCGTCACCTTGCCAGCGTTCGTTGACGCATTACGTTTTGTCTAGGCGACCTTAAGCCAGTGCGTGGTAACTACTACTGTTAACAACAATATCGAATAACCTGTCTTGCTCGTTCTAATCGCTTTAAACTCAGATAAGAGAGAGACGAAAGGTTGGCATGATGAATTAAGCTTGTAGATATGAGCCAAACGGTTACCTTCGCAAAGGTAAAGTGTAGAAGGTGCTAACTAAAATGAAGGGCGACGGTCGCTAAGATCTCGAAGGCAGCAAAACATTATGCTACCGATGATATAATCAAATGCATTTTTTGATTAATTTACGCTTGAATGCGTAATCAGTGATGAAGAAAAAGAAACCGGTAGTTTTCTTAACTTCCCCAACTGTTATAAATAAGGCTGCACTGAATTTAGTTTTTTATGTGTATTTGTTGCAAATCTGTCTGCACACTACAGATTTAAGATTAAAAGTTTCCACGTTTGAGACTTTTCACTATTAAGACACACACACACTACCATAAACAATGAATATGTATAGGTAGTCAAAACCTCACCTGCAGACATGAGGCTAAGTTTCATTTTTCGGGTGGAAAAAGTGACAAAAATATCGTAAACAAACGTTTGACAGCTCGTCACAGAGATGATACTTTATTTTGATATTTGTGATACAAATGCTTGTGTACAGGTGACAAAATTACCGAAAATAATGATTCTTCATTCCAAAACGAACAGATCCAGAGATAAACAGAAACCATGAAGAAATAAATTAGACTTAATTACCGAAAAAAATCCTGTGAATATGTTTACCAATATTAAGGTGCTACCCTAGCGATTTAACGTTTTATAGTAATAAAATAAATATTATTAATTGCCATGCATACTAGATGTGCCGTGTTCTATTAATAAGTTACTAAAATAAATTATTGTTTGTTATTATTATTTGCATATTTATAAGAAATATTAAGATGATAAAATTAAAATAAAAACATTCGATTTTAATATATTTTAAATTTGATTGTCCAAAGTGATTTTTTAGCCAGTGTGGTTCCCGAATTCCTTAACGATGCACCATCTACAATAAATCCTACGGCTTATTTTTTATTCCAACTATCTATTTAACTTCAGATATATTGTATTATAAAATCATCGTATTATGTTGTATCGTAACAAGATGCGAACCAAATAGATATGTTTGTGGACGAGCCTTAACAAACACACCACAAACAATGGATTGCAACACAGTACAGTACAAGCTACAACTGTGACCTCAGTATCGCACATCCTTTCTCTTCACTTTCACCGTCCTTGGGAAGCGGCGATATGAATATCACTTCCCACACTTCCATATTAAATTTCAAGTTTAAATAACTTTTTCTTATCTTTAGTTTGAAATATTTGAGAATAAATATAAATTGCGTTATGCAGGCGCTAGCGAAAGCTAGTCTTCTATATATATAAAAATGAATCCCTGTTTCCCTTGGTCACTGCATAACTGCCGAACGACTGCACCAAATTCAATAATTAATATGTGTTGTGTTTGTTATTGTTCGGGCAATGTTCTTATATAAGAAAAAAAAAAGTAGTTGCTAGTCGGTCTCGCGCAATAAGTGTAAACCGATTGTAATGAAATTTTGGAAAATTGTAAAGGTTTCTGAACTATATTAAATAAAAGTAAAACCCTTTCCGAATAGGTGGCGAGCCAGTGGTTTTCAGCTAGTTGTGTATTAAATATTTATGGTATAATGTGTAGGAACATAAGCTCAGCCGATTCTTTATAGTGCGAAAACATACAAACAAATAAAGTTAAACTTTTGGATTTATGGAGTCCAAAAGTTTTAAGTAAAGTTTTAAGTAGTGCCTATCTAAAGGCATTTTTGTAGTAAATACTTTTGACTTCACAGTCATAATTTGTTAAGTAAACTAAATTCTTGCTATGGTTACTATATTTAACTTTAAATTTCCTTTATTTAACAATAAAATAAAGTAATAATAACTATAATTCAGTTGACTTTACAAAATTATATTGTTGATTATACATTGTTTTTTTGTACTTAACGTGAAAACTATTTACTTCTTTCTTCTTGTTAGGCTTTTACAATGCCTGCGAGATCGCAAATTAACATCTACATAGAAGTGACAAACAAAATTTACTAGCGCATTATCATTCAGAACAAGTACCTACATAGTGCAAGAGACAGGTTGCCCGGGTGATAACCTAAACGAAAATGCGACCACAGATAATAACATGGCGAACGGTACAGGCGCGTTCGAGTCGCACTATCGTAAGATAAACATATAGGCCACTGAACCGACCTAGTTTCGGGAGCCGACACTGCCAGCCGCGTGCGAGTTTTCGACAAAAATCCACATATACGCAAACGCAAATCCAATCAACATACACATTCACATCCCATGTTTTACCAACACACACATACAAGCATTGTAGATAAACATGGCTGGCATTGTCAGTGTATTTGCTTTTGCTTGTGTGTGAGTGTAGGTCCGTAACTGTGGTTACTTCGGTCTTCACTGGTAAAATATAACTGTGAGATCATCAGAGTTCGCTTGAATTGTAGCTCCCGGCCGGCCTACTTGCCTACTGCAAAGCACGTGTTACTTAAATCATTTTTGTAGGTATAAAACGATTTCTTTTTTTAAAAAATGACCTAGTTATCGTTGACTACTGCACTTACTCACCACCGGCAGTTAGGATTTGATTATTCAAGGATTCAAGTAACAACTGAAAGTCAATGCCGGATAGCGAATATTGCGTGGGTCGTGGAGAACCAAAAATGACGTAATGTGTTCTTATTTATTATTATACGATAAGTACAAATTCAGTGTACGTTGTTTTAAATAAGATAACAGGGTTAAAATAAAAAAAATAATGTTTGCATGGATTTGAACTCTGACCGGCCTCGTCCAATCCGATCCGTGGATGTGCGTACCTATTGGTGTACTTTATGCGAAGCTCTGGTATAGACACTAAAATACAGGCCAAGTTGCTATTATGTAGAATAAGAATTATTGGGGATATCAATAAAACTTATTAACCATTTTTTTTCAAAATTATTATTATTTAAAGGTGTAGTTATATATGATATGTATATATATATATATTTATATATTAATAAAAAAGAAATTATATATATTTGTATCCGTTATCTGGTATCCATAACACAAGCTTTGCTTACTTTGGGGCCAGACAGCGCTGTGTGTAATGTCCAAATATATTGCTCCCAAAATATAATTTTTAGAGAAAATAAATCTTAAGAACCTTGAATGAAACTTTAAAGCCCTATAAAATGGTGTGCGAATTTTCAAAAAAATCGGTTCAATGTGTAACCCCTTTTTTTTTTTTTCTCAACTTACATATCTGTATGGCGGTAAATATTAGAATCTACCCAAAGACGGCAAAATTGTTAGGCTGTTGTGACATACTGACGGGCAGACATACAGACGGACATGACGTATTTATAAGAGTTTGGTCAAGTGTGAATGTGGTGGTACGAAACCCTGGATGCGCAATGCTCACTCGCACTTGACTAGTTTTTATTATTTTCTGATCAACGGGTCGGGAAGTGTTTGTTTTTAATAATTTACCGCAGCTAAAACAGACCGAAGTAGCGCAGTAATGGTTTAGATTATCGAGTCCTGTATTAAGGTCCTAGGTTCTATTTTTGTATTGAGACTGTTCCCAATAAGGTCCAAGCTCGCCACTTTCCTATTGACTAATGATTGGTTTTATGAGGCATGAAGGTATGCAGACACATTATGATGTGGTCGGTTATTGGTTAAACCCTTTAGAAGGATTAAAACTGTAACGTATATAAATAATCAAAAGTAAGACGTAAAAAAGAAATATATGTAATGTAAATGTTTTTTGTTTTATACCTCCATATAAATAAATGATAATGTTTCGTGATACTACACATTAACTAGTTGAAATCGCCATTTGGCGATTACTATCTTTAATATAATTTTGTTAATCAGTGCAATAAAGTATACAAGTATTTGAATTGAATCGAATTAAATTGTGCGTCATTGTTGTCCAGTGAAAAAAACCCAGTGAAATGATGTCTCTTTGACATGGGTCGATTCAGTTGTATTGAAGGGGTTTACTACCCACTAATATATAAATATAATAATAATAGCTAACCATGTAGCTTAGGCCCCGCTCTGCTGCTGTAGGCACCCTAAGTTTTATAATGTATTTAAATTTTGTATTTTTGTTTTATTTTTATATTCATTTTCACCTAACTTGACAATTAAAATTAATAAAGAGAATTATAATAATCTTTCTTATATAAATATACCTAAACAACAGCGATACTAGTTCCATCTAACGAGACATAAATAAATCAATTCCAATATGGCTGACCTTATAGATTTAAGTCATTTTATATATTGTATTATAAATATGTCTTATATTATATGGATACATATTTATATATATTCGGACTACAGAAGCGTTTGCCAAATTTAAACAGATATCATGATCGTTATTCTATTATATTAAATGCAAACTTTTATTTACAAGGACAACAGCGCCATCTGTACTAGTACAAACTAGGTACGAAAAATCGTTTCCATGCTTTTTATGTAGAAAAATAATGTAATTCTGCTAATAATACCAAGTACATTATTTATTTATGTTAGTTGACTTTAGTTGACATCGTTCAAGGTTTCAAGTAAGGTCCTTTGCCGGTTTACAATGAAAATTGATTAAACTGTTAAAACAATCCATTAATTTGCTTTCAATATGCCATAGATAAGTTAACACGTGCGCATGATATGTGTGTTGGCGTAAAAAAATAAAGAGTATAACACAAACACTGGACACAACAAGTGCATGCCAATCTAAAAAAAAAAGCATTTAAGTACATATAGTGACTTTTTCTCACCATAAAACATTTTGCTCAATTGCCCCTGTGCTCCAATCGAATTAATAGTATTTGTGTCCATTCAAAAACTAACTAACTGACGTATCTGTTTTGAAATAGTTCTATAATTTAAAGTTTTTCATAATAGTTCGTCACTGTAAAAAACCGACTCATAACAATAGTAC
This sequence comes from Apoda limacodes, assembly GCA_946406115.1. Lineage (NCBI taxonomy): Eukaryota > Metazoa > Arthropoda > Insecta > Lepidoptera > Limacodidae > Apoda > Apoda limacodes. The sequence continues at coordinate 8,998,012 of OX291546.1, forward strand.
GTGGTACATAGTTCGAGTAGGTTGGCTGCTGAGTTAGCAGCTAGCAAGCAGGCCGCGCGAGTTCAGCGAGGCGAAGTCGGTCGCGGTTGGCGCCCGCACGGAAGTAGGTTACTAACTAAAGTTTTGTTTGCGTGAGGCTGCGACGCGCTGCACACCGGCTCGCTAGCGCCGCCGCATGACTCCGCTCGAGTTTCCCCACCCCTGCGCATCTTTCACTTTCGGCTTGCTCGGTGCACCGCCCGCCCTACGAACTCAATGTAGCACCCCTACGAAATATATCAGTCAATGATGATTCAAACTTTAAATACCAATTTTATGTGTGGCTTTATTTACTACGTTCACGCAATAAAAGTCTGTACGTACGTATAGAAGAGTTAATTGAAGTAGCGTAGAGTTGTTATTCTATTGACGTCACAAACGTCAGTCTACATCATCATCAGAGTGTTGTGTTTGTTTGTGAAATCATTAACCTAACATTTAGCGTTTTTACTTTAACTGGTTCATACATTTAACCATCACTAAAATAGTTATGATTGATAAATTATTCTACATCACCTAGTCTATTCTTTTGATTAGATTTGTGCATATCAGGTGGTATTGTTTTTATACCTTAAAATATTTTTGTCCTTTTCATTATTTTACTTTTATATTAATAAAAAATGTATTTGTGGAAAAACTATTTAAATATGTTGTTAGGCCCTGAGTCATTTTATAACAGTTATATAGTAAAAAGGTAAGGCATAAATAGTTTCTTAAATAATTATGTGCTTTGTTGGTACCGGTAAAGTACGTAATTGTGAAACGAATTAGGTACCAGGACATCATAGGTTTCTAGAAAGGTAAACATCGTCACATACGCATGAAAAGGAGGTGTATTGAGCTAATGCAATCGGGTGGTACATCACATGCATTCGTGGAGCGCTCATTGTCGGTGGTTATGTAAGGCGGAGGCCGCGGTGCCGCTGGAGTCAACGAACGGCATTGACACGGCCTGCCGCCCGCGCGCCGCAACTCCCCTCGCTGCTGAAACCAGCAGCTGCGAAATTGGGTCACGAGCTCCAACCCACTGACCAGCTTCTCTAGACCTCTGACGTTACACGCAATTTCCCCCTGATTCGTCGCAGATACAAGCGAAGAGAGGGGTGTCGCGATTCTAACGGACTGGTGCTATGTTAGAAGATGAGGATCGAAAGAAAATTTCTGGAAAATAGATGATAGGTATTGGATACTACCAATGGCATATGAAATTAGCTTCTTAAATAGAATTGTTAGTTTAAAAACCAAGTCAATATGAGTAATTTCGCAATTTTATTGCTAAAGAAATCAGCCTAACATGTAGGTATTCCGCATTAGAAGTAACTAACTAAATAAAAAAAATCTTACTTAATTTAAAAAACTAAAGTATTCAAGGCCGATGCGGTACTTATGACTTAAGGCTCCATTGAAATTTGGTAGATTTTCATTATACAGCCAAAATATGAATTTATATTTAATATCTTACTTTTATAACAGATATCAGCCTGATATCTGCAGACAGCAGGCAAGTTTTCTTATCAGCTAATTCAGAACCTTGAGTCTGTTTGCAGAATTATTTTCAACGACATTCGTTTAAGGATCGTGTTCTTGGCCTTCTTTTGCAAGTTTTACCGTTGAAAATTTATTATAATACATAATAACCTGAAATATTGTAATAATAATAATATGGGTTTCAATATACCTACATGAAATTATGTTTTCCATGTTATTTTTTTACCAGCTAGGGGGAAACTTTTACATTTTTTTTTACTAAAAAATTATATTCGGACTATTACGTAGTAAAGAAAACTAGCCTAAGCGGTCTAGTTATTTCATTATTATTTATATCTAGAGCTAGATACTATATCTAGAGTTTTCAATTGAAAATATAGCTGAATTTCATTCCATTGAGACTTGCGGATAATAAACTGAACCTTTCCAGCGGACCAGCAAACGATTTAAATTTTCACTTGGCCTGATTACTTTCTCGTTAAAGTCACAATAGATATAATAATAGTACCTACATAGAAACAAACATCAGTATTTTCTAATATCAATGCATGGAGAAGGAAAACAGCGCTGCTGCGCTGCGCTACGCCGGCATCGAACGCTCGAGTCAACGAACGTTATTGAAGATCCACGTCAGTATATTTTGAACTTTTAGCATTAGTTAACAGAGTTTAAAATCACATGAATACGTTGATCAACCTAGCCTTGGCTTCTACTGGCCTGGCTGACTTAGACATTCTATCTACTTTTACATGGGCGAAGGCTCTAGTACTATTTGGTACCTATAGGTACGCGGTCGATGCAGTAGGATTGAACGCGGCGTCTTGCCTTAGAAACTATGGCCTTAGGTACTGGTGGCGTTCTACTTCTATCTAAATGCTTTCATTGGATTAGTGTTAAGATTCTTTATATACAAATAAGTATAAAACATTTTCAGTTCTGATACTATTAGTTTATCATGGTAAATTGGAAAAAACTGAACACTCTGGTGTAAGTCCGTCTGTCAGTCACAGTCGATTTCGACATAGAAAGTTGGAATTTGGCACAAAAATGGAAAGTAGTAGCCTAAAATTATACACGTTATTTAATTTAATTTGATCATATGAAGATGGCATTTGTTTAAATATGAATATAATGTTATACCTACTGCTATACCAATGTTTTTATTTTATAATAAAAAATCGTTGACCTCCACAAAAGTTTGTTGCTAAAAATATTTTTTACTATTAGCGCTCCATCATCACTTATATGTTTTATTTAATTTATACTAAGTACAAAACGAATTTAATAAGTGTTATTATAAGAACGACTAATACTAAAATATTTCAGTTCAACTGGATTATTGAGTAACTGAGCACTAATAAATAAATATGTACCTATGTTTGCCATATATTAATATGCCTATTTATAAAATACTGAAGAAAACCTCATTTTAACTTAAGTTTACTCATATAAGTGAATGTGTAAAATGTTCTTTTGGGTAAATAAAGATTCCTTAAACCGGAAGAACGGTTTTATTCTATATTTAGCCCATAAGGATAAAAAAAAATTTTTACTTAAAGCGACTTTTCGCATAGATTATTTGTTCTGTGTTTCAAAATTTTATCTAAGAACTAATGAAGTGAATTTGATGAAACGTCTAAGCTCGAAACGGCTTTAACGGGTAGTATTTTAAGATAAGTTGCAAACTTCGCGATCTTAGCACCTCATATATGGAATTCGATTGACCAATTGTACTGTTCAAAAGGTCAAAAAGGTCATAAACTTCAATTAGTTTGATTAATAGGCCAGCGTTAGTAAAAAAGTGTTTAACCGTTAAAGTTTCTTCAGGTCGTTTCCAAATTTTATAGCATTTTTTTTTAACTTTGCTCGATAGGAAATCGTCCGCTGATAATTGGTCAGATAAAATAAACAATTGGTCAAATTAAATTCTATTAAAGAAAATAATAAAGCTTAAGATGACAATGCACATGTTCTGGGCCGATTGTATGGTGTCAGCAGTTGTTTTAATTGTGAACAAAATAGAGATGTGGTAGTTTTTTAGGGTTTCGTAGCTATTGAACTATTTCAAATAGAAATGTAAACTTTTTACATGATAGAATATTTATTAGTTTTGCAATCAGATCAGCATAACCGATTTTTGATCTTTCCTTACTTTCAACCTTGTCAGTGGTGTAGTTTACACGGACGTACGGACATGGCGATTTACATTTTGTGTTTATAATTTTGCTTTGGAACCCAGAGCCACCGTAATCAAGCTCATAGTTGAGAGAGGGCCCTAAAAATATGCGTTACGGTCTAAGCGACTTATTTATTGTTTTTAATACAAATTACTTAGACCAATTATTTACTTTGGCTGACCAATTATTATTAGCTGATATTTCGCAATGAACTTGACAAAATGTAACGGTTAATAACTTGTTTTCTATCCTAAACTATTAATAAAACGAATTGACCACATTTCGACCTTTTAGACGGTATAATTGGTAAATCAAAATTCCACATATGAAGTGCTAAGATCGCGTAGCCAAAGCTAGCAATACGACAGTTATGTACAATTAGAACCAGGAGAATAGAAGACATGAAGATTGCATAGAAGGCATCAAATTCACAAACATCCAAAGTTTAGCGGTCGTGACTCCAAAATATACCCTATTTTTTTTTTTGAAGATGAAACTCGTAACATGATGCTTTGTGCACTTCCTTTTCATATTTAGAAACTAGCTCTGCCTCGCAGTGTTGTACGCGTAAGCAAAATAGCTATTAATGTAAAAAGTATTGAAAGGGTTAAATTTAAAAAATACAAATTAATATCGTAACCGTAAAGAAAGACTAAATTGACTTTATAATTATGTACACTATGCGACATTCAATCTTTTTTTTTTTAACTGTAACTGCGTGTTTTGATTTCTACTTTCTTCTTCTAACTTTGTAGGATAAAACGAATTTTATATCAAAGAGTGTTTAATAAAAGAAGATACTTTATTTTATCTATTTTTATCAACCTAAAAAGTTTGCCAATATTGTTATGAAAGTAAAGAGTCTTTACTAATTGGGACTCCCTTATTATGTACCGTTCGATATGATATAAATAAGCAAGGGAGATGTTCTCCCTAACAACCTGCTTGAAATTAAATCTGTGCTATTTTTATTTAAGTAATTGGTCCAAAGTTATTTTGAATTTTGACCCAATTTAAGGAGAAAAGAATGTTCTTGGAAGTTCTTTTATTCTTAAATTACCTGTACTTAGTTTAATATTTTTAAAACTATTTTTTTTCATAACAAAGATAAAGTCAAAATATTTGACCTAAAGCTAGACTTTGAACCTGCAATCCTAAGATTTCGTCTTAGTGATATGCCAATTAAGCTATCGAGATAAAATTTTGGATGGCAGTTAAAAAACTGTAACAGCCGAGTTTAACAATTTCGAGCCGAGTTCGCTACCCTCACTAGGACAGTAGGGTGGATAATGAACTAAGCCTCCTTCTCAAAGGAGAGGCCTGTGGAGAATTCTACTAATAATATAAATGTGAAAGTTTGTATGTCTGAATGGATGTTTGTTACTCAATAACGCTCCAGCCACTGGACGGATCGGGATCAAAATTTACTGCGGGAATAACTATAACCGAGATTAAACGAACTATAGCTATAGCAAAACTTCATTAGTATAATTAAGGAGTTCCACGCCGATAACCGAGTTTAGGACGGGCGGAGCCGCTGGCAAAATCTAGTACTAATAAAAATTAAGCCTTTTGCAGCAGGTACAATTACAAAGGTGTTGTTACATTATATGGTGGTATCTAAGGGTGAGCTGTAACGGAGCGCCCTAGTTTCGAGGGTGCGCGCAAGTTGCATAGGGTGAATGGTCGTCATTGACCTAGCTGGTACTAGCGCTATGCCCCCGCACTCCACCTCCACCCGCCCCGTCTGATAAATATAGTCTCTTGGGCTATATGGCATTGAAAACGTTACCTACCACTACCAATATACCGGTTGGTAACTATTGCAGATAACAAGGTTTGTTTGTTAGTTATTATAATTTTGTACATAGTTTTGAGTTGCGTTGGTGGACGTTGGTTATTTATAGTAATCAAAAACTTATAGTTGCAAAAACACTATTTTTTTTAATGATTTTTTGCGTATGACCTACCCCTAACAGCTTCAGATTTAGACAGCTTGAACGTTTAGGTTGTAGTATAAGCTACATTTAATTTTTCTGGAACAACAGTATAGGTTTCTTCAAAGGGGGAGTGTTCACGAGTAGATTTTTAAAGGGTCGGCAACACTCGAGTAATGTATCTTGTGCTACAAATTTACAAACATCAACGCCCGTGTATCATACGTAGTTTTTCAATACAATTACGAGAAAACAGATTGGTAAATAAAATGGAATAGTAAAAAAAAATTAAAATTTTAAAAAAGGGAATACCTACATAGATATATTTTTGCATATTTTAATAGTGTGTTCTTTGTTTATGAGCAATAAAGTATATTATTATTATTATTATTATTGTTTGTGACAATTAATAATTATTTATAATACGTAAAAGATGACCAATTACTGGAATTCAATGATATTTTCTTCTTAGAGATTCTTTAAATAGATACACAGTTCAGGCCACAGGGCTCTGGAACGCACTTCCTAAAGTAACTTGTAGAACAGAGTGTAAGAATATCTAGGTTAGGTTATAGAGTCAGATTAAAGAAGCAAACTGAGTTGCCGTTATTTAGTGTTTCTGTGACATAATAATGTATGTTTATATATTTATATGTATGTATATATTATATATATTTATTTGTAAGTTGTATGTAGTTTATCTATAAATTGATATATACGTATATTAATATACTTATATATACTAAACATTTAGTGTGCCACCCACACTCTATTTTTTTAGCCATATGGTTGGCTGGTACAAAATGCTGCATGGCATTAGCCCGCCATTTTGTAACAATGTACAAAAAGAATATATAAATAAATAAATTAAATAAACAAGTCTATGATAAACCATAGTTTAGTTCAGATTCCTCACAATTTTATCATAGGTTTATCCGGAAAATTACCTTTTCAAACTAGTTTTTTTTTTATATCACTAAGGTGGCATACATAATAGTGATTATGGTCCGCATAATGGTGAGCGGTCACTGCAGCCTTTAGACGCTTGTATCACCAGCGGGGCATCACTCGTGCGTTTCTGACCCTTCAAAACTATAATATCTTCTTTTATGAAGAACCCCATACATGCTTAGTCCTTAGAGAAAATCTTGGCAGAGAGCTCATTTCACAAACCAAGCGTTCGCGGGTGGAAGTTTCTCTGAAACCGCACTGTACGTAACCATTAACGTAACAAATTCTAAGGTGTGAGGCGTTCCCTGATGATGGCGAGCTGTGCGATGGTAGAAAGTAGCCGTGGGCATAATTTCGAACAATTCCTTAGAACACGTCCCATTTTATAAGCGGTAGAAGACAAGGTAGGCAAAGTCTCTCCTCAAGCTTAAGGGTTCGATACGGCTTGTGAGTTTGGGATCGTTGACGATTCTCACAGCCCGTCGTTGAACCGAGTCAAAATGGCCATGCTGGTATCCAGGTGCACTTGCCCAGAGATGGCAGCAGTACTTCATATGGGGCCGGAATTGCGACTTGTAAAGCAGCAACCTCTGCCCCGAGGTGAAGTACTGCAAATAGTAGGTACTTTAGTTTTGTTTAACTTTATGCTAGTGCGTAAATGTTAATTTCTTTTTAATCTCAGCAAAATAGTTTGGTAGTGGCCAGTGCGTTTACTTCAAAGAAAGCTTACTTGTATTATAATGTAATATTTCAGTATGCCGTGAACCTACAAAAAAAAATTATGAACCTAGTTGAATCATATGTATTTTTCAATCGTCTATTCCAACATTGTTATTTTGCTATCGCTTGCGAGAAAATTTACTTGTTTTTTTTTGGAATTAAATCCCTACATGTCTACCTATGTAAACACCTTATTTTGGGAATAATATAAACATATACATTTTCCGATACACACAATATGAAACGTTGTGTTCAACCTCTCTATAGTCAGTATCTCAGCGACAGAAATTAGAAGAACTTCATTGTTGTTTGGTGGAGCTAGTAATTTATTTTAGGAGCAGTATTGAAGTATATATTTTCGTAATGTAGCTGGAAATCATAAGTATAAAAATATTCGCAAAGAGTACAGAATCACAAGGGTTTACATCGGTAGGATCTAAGGAATAAATACATTATTATTTCACACTTTCGAGGATAAAAGTCCTGATGGCATATTATTATTATCTTTTATACATAATTTACTGACGTCCAAAATTGATGTATACACCAAAAGATGATATATTTGACTTTTCCGCCCCATTTTATTTACAAAACAAAAATATTTTCATAAATTAAAAAAACCCTACGTATTTAAAAAAAAAATGAATGTCTTGACCTTTCTACCTACCCAACCTATTTTCATAGAAACTTTCCATGGCGTTAAAAATTATTCATATCCTATTTTTTAATCCGTAACCCGTCCCTATTTGTGGGACAAAGTCCACCAAATCCATTCAGCCGTTAAGGCCACATATACTGCAAACTGGCGCCGTCACTAGATATTGTTTATTTCTTGTTCATACAAAGCGTTCAATTTAAAAAGTAGAAAAAAAAAAAAAATCAGGATGTTTTATATTGCTTTTGAATATATCTGTGAGTTTTATTTCGGGTTTCTGCTAAAAGTGGCCGCCTTTTGACATTTCCGAATTAAAACCCGCAGACATATTCAACAATCTATACAAAACGATGTAAAGATTGTTAATGACCAGTAAGTATTTTTTTACTTTTTTAAAATACGCTTTGTATCAAAAGGAATAAATAAAAGCTAGTGGCGGGGCTAGTATGCAGTATACGGGGCCTTAAGTAACAAAAAAATCAGTAATAAAATTAGCTATTGCTTGTTTTGTATCACTCGCTTCTTTAAAGTGCGGTTTTAAAATTTATTTTGATACGCACATAATTGCAGTTTTTACTAAACAGCGATTTTATTAATACGTTAACCGGCTGGTTTCCCGCAGTTTTACCAGCGCGATTTAAGTTATCCCGTCGCGTCGTATCGGTGGTAGAAACTAAACAAACTTATTTCCTCTAATTCACCCCTTTGGGGAATAATATTCCAAAAAATGCTTAAACACGTCATTCTTTGTTTTCAACTAAAAGTTTTTAATTTTCTTGGTATCATTTCCGCAAAAATTGGATTTCTATACAAAATTCCAATTCTTAAAAAATTATCAATCTTAATTTTTAACCAAAAGGATTTACATAAAGACTTCTAACCCTATTTCAGGAGATAAAATTTGCAAAATATTTCTCAGTGTACGCCTCCGTTATTAATGGTCAAATTTCGTGCACCAACCAACTTTGCAATTAACCAGCCATCAAAAATGGCAGATTGTATGAAAATTTGCATAGTCACCTATTTTCAAACTTAACCGGACAGTCAAAGTTCACCAAACCATTAGCTGACTATAGAAATTTCCATACCAACTTCCATTTTTGGCGACTGGTTAACGTCGAAGTTAGTGGTACCTGGCCTTACAGTGTAGCTCCCTTTACCAGTGTGGCTCTACATTCTTTCTTTACAATAGGAGTATATGTACATAGATAAGGTATTTAAGTCATCAGTAATCACTTATGACATTACACACACTTATCACCTGCGTTTGTTTTTTTACTACTTAAAATACATGTGAATGAGCCTTTAGATATGTATCACAGTGTTAAGTGCATTATTGCAGGAGCATGGGCAGTCGGAAAGGTTAGTTACGATCGTCATATTAAGCTGGGCGGGGCGTCAGAAGAGACGGTCCGGAGAAGCGAGGGGGAGAGGAAGATGCGAGGCCAGCACGTGCGGGTTGCAGTGGGTTAACGAACGTCATTGACCCACCTTCGGGCCCTAGTTATACCGGGCCGATAACACCCCCGGTGATAACACTAGCTGTGTGTGTGTCACGACGCGCCAACTTGCGACTTGGTTGCTTTCAAGTGATATTAGGCGAAGGCGAATGTTCTTAGTAAATTACTCGCGAGCTCTTACATTATATTATAAGGAAGTATTACAAGAAAACTTTCCATTAATATTTTTAATACTTAAAGGAGATATTATACTACATAACGGATTATATAACGGAACCGGTTGCAAATCTATTAATGACGACGCTGTAAATCTTCTTGGATGATATCTCAAAGTTTTCTAACATCGGTCTGTATATATAAAAGAAGAAACTGACTGACTGCTAAACTGATTCAATGACTTTTAGAACATAGGTACGAAAAAATTGGTATTTGGCCTTAAGAATGAGGATTGACGAGCCCTAGGGGGCAAAACAGTAAAAAAAATTTATATGATTATTTCGACATTTTTGTAGGTAAACCCATAAGCAGTTAAAAGCTTTCTTTCTTCAATAATCCACGCGGACGAAGTCGCGGGAAAATGCTTATACATAATGTTTATTTAAAACATTTTGTTTTTTGTTGGCTAAAATAAAATCGGGGACTGCTGATTTGTATGTGTCTTTTGAGTGGCCTCAATCATGACTATCACAAACGTTGATATAATATGATATTAGTGCAATCGAGTCCACCTGTACCTAATCTGTGCCTGTACTATTGCCTGTACGCAATCAACCTCATGGTCAAGCGTGAACTTTGTTACAGTTTTTGACTTTTTGCTAAAGCACATAGTCAATGCACTAGATAACAACAAATGTTAATAATTTAACTGACTTTTATAACAATCAAATGCAATACACGCTTCAAAAAATTTCTCAAGGTTTGGAAAAAAAGTCTCTTTCAGATTTTTAATTGAATAGGTACAATCAATAAAAATTACTGTAAGGTTATGCACTGATGTGCCAGGATAAAGATGACCAATGTTTGGAGGTGGGATTTTATTGTCAATCTGTCAAACTACCTATACATTCATTGTTCATGGTAGTGTGTGTTTATTAATCGTTTGCTTTGCAACCAATACTTTTTAACGTTACTAAACGTTAAAGCGAAGTGTCGGTGGCAAAACTTATCAAAAGAGTGAAAAGTATCAAACGTGGAAACTTTTTATAGCATAACGAACAAACCCTAAACATGCATTGCGATGCGGATTGTTCGCGCCTGGATGGCGGATCACTATCATTGGTTGACGACTTATTAGTACTTGTATGTAATACAAGAGTTATCATTAGTCAACCTTAGAGTAACCTACCATTCTACGCGCGGGCGATTTTCTACGTCGTTTGTCTACGTCTCTTGAATTTCTTGACTGCATTTTTTTTCTTTTTTTTTATGAATGCGTTATAACAGACAGTCGAACAGGCAAGGAAGTGATCGTGTAAAGGTCCGACTATAAGGTTTTAAATGGGTTAGAAATCTTATACAGTAAACATTACCAAAAAATAAAATCTTCAATAAAAAGTATCATTTCATACTCGAAATTAGTTTCGAAACTAGAACTTTCTGGACCCAACGTACTATATAGGGGGGACAAGCCAAAACGGGTAAGCGTTTTAAATTTCGCGCCTTTAGTATTAGTGTCGAAGTGTACGTGTAGGAAGTTAGCGCGGGCGTCTTTCAATCACAGGCAGTCTTTGTGTACGAAAGGATCACGCGGTTGCAAGGTAATTTGTGATCAAATATTATTGCATTTTTGATAAAATTATTAGGGAATTTGGATTTTGGTTAATTGGAAGTTGTTACTAATTTAGTAAAATTATTTTGTAGTATTTGAACTTTCTTATTGAGGAAGTCAATTAAAACATAATCATTTTGTTTTGTGGTTAGGAACGTGCGAAACAAAAATGTGGCATTGGGTAGATTTTCCAAAAATAACTTATGTGTAACATTATTTTTTTCATATTTTATGGATGGTTAATAAGTATAAACCCAAAACTACAATGGGACGAGAAAACAATGGAGATTGCAATGGGTCAAACTAAAAAAACATCTGTTAATGCGACTGCCAAAAATATATTAATATATATTAAGGTTGACAAGGATTGTAATAATTAATAAACCCAACATGTATATCCAGTTCTTATTAGATGTTTAGGTTGATTGATCTCATTGATTTTTACTTCTACCCGCTTTGCCCAAAAGCCTTCCCCGTTTTAGGCACCTCCCCCAGGGCAAAATGGGTTTTTGTAGTTTTTTGGTATTTTTCGTTTATAATGAAGATATTTTTTTTAGTTGAAGACTGATTTGTTAAAGCGCTGTAAGTATGGAAATAAAAGTTAAAATTATATTAAGAACCTGCAATTTTTTTCATCTATCTTTAGCTTCCCCGTTTAGGCTTGTCTCCCCTACTATTAATTATTCTGTGCCCGCGTCCCGGTGCGATACGACTCACAAGTCAGTACGAAATATTGGTTGAAATTTCATTTTATACTCGGTCTCGCCGATATCATTGTGGCAGTGCGCATGCACATTGATGAATTGGGATTTAACTTTCGGGTAGTAGAAAAAGTATCGTTTAAGGCGACCCATTACCTCAGGTAAGAAAAAACGTCATTTCGTACTGGGTACAATATATACTATTAATTATCACAAAATACATGTAGATAATCACCATTATGGACGATTTAATCGCAGATCACAATCGTATTATAAATCCTAATTATTATAATCGTAATCTGTATCCGAGCTCATTAAGTCTCGTGTTAAGGTCATGACGAAGGTCTGCAACTTAACTAAATGATTTTCCTTCTTTCGAGTTAGAATAATATGCTTTAATATGCCAATGTCAAGTGTAACTGGTTTAATTAGATGAATTTCGTTGTAAATCGATTCAGTACGAATTTAAAAGTTGACGAATTTTTGGTTTTGATTTAAAGTTGTAATTTTATTTATAATGATAATTGTTTCCTCCAGTCCGTTTTAGGTTATTTTTAGATTAAGTCATTACCTTTAATTTTGTATGTCATGAACGGTCTTACATACGGCACACTCGTACCTTTGTTCCAAAAATATATTATTATAGTAAAGTATTCTAAATCATACAAATGAATCTAAAACCTACTACACTACACAACATAATTAAAATTAATAATAACTAAAAATTAATAAAAAGTGCCAAGAATGCTGATTCTCTGATTAAGAAAAAGCTAGCCCTCTTGTCACCTGCAGCAATGATAATTTTAGGTGCTATTTTCTTGAAACAATTATGTGCACATGGACCCCATGATCTAAGAGTTTCTACTGGAAACGGCACAAACATGTAGTTTGACAATAAACTATTGTATTTGCGCCGCTTGAGGTGTTTTGCAGCTTCGGCACCCGCCGCATAATCCAGTCCGTATGCGGGGTTGGTTGTATTCTTTGTGGCCACCATGAGATTTGGGCTAGTATAGGTTCTTTGGGTCGCTAATCACGAAAATCGTGGTTTCGCTTTCAGGAAATTGGGTCTTCACCCTTAAATTACCAAAAACTACCCCAAAATAGGGGTTTTCTTTCTATGTATTTGCACTTTAATTGTTAATACAAATATGCCCTAAGTCCACATTTTTTCTCGTTTTCTTGAAGTGAAAACTTCTTTAGCGGCGCTGTGCACTTTTTTTGGTATGGGTAAAAAATGTTAAACTCGCGTCCGGTCACGTGTCCTGATCGGAAATTCATATAAAATTCGTAAGACGGACCTCGCGTCAAATTTATTTACATTAGGTTAGTTTTTGTGATGGGTAAAAAATTAAACTCGCGTCAGAAGGAAACCATAATGCCACGCCATAAAAATTCGCAAGATGGAAACCCTAATACCACGTCTACGATGACGATTATGAGTAGTACAGGGAGGTTGGATATGGGATTTTAGTTCTATGACAGATTGAGATGTCAAATATATTACGTCAATAAAGTAAATAAACATTCATTATTATTTCATGACAATATCAAAGACATGTCTTGTGACATATTTGAGTGTTAAGCGTGAATTGTGTGTTAAGGCTGCACCGTACTTGAACGTGCAGTTTTCTGCTCGTTTTTACAATCGATTCCACTGTCTTCTTGCAAGTTTCAGACTGGAAAAAAATAACATTACTTTTCACATTCTTTAACTAGCAAATTACTGTATTTGTTTAAAGATATCTGTTAAAACGTTGCTTTAAAAAAATGACGGCCGAACCTCTCGTTTTTCTATTTTTAATTCATAACTCATTATCAACTAGTGGTGGAAACATAATTTATTATATGAAATATTAAGTAACTATAAAGCTAGAAAATACTGTTTTAGAATTTCGACTTTTTACGCTAAGCTGCACGCCTATCTATAATATATTTTTACCACTTAAAAATGAGCTCTATTACCGAACAACATTGTCGACTTCAGCTTAACGCCCATAAGGCAAATGTATATGCGCGGTGGGGGCCCTCTTAAGAACATTGGTTCTGTACAATTAAATATGAGTATGAGTTGTCTTGCAACATATTTGAATGTTAGGCGCGAATCGTGTGAAAAAGGTTTTCACTTCTGCCGGCACTCCCGGAGTGCAACTCTTTTTTTTTTTAATTGGTACAAAAGTACTTGAAAAATTTTTAAACATTCGGATTGATTAAAGGGGGTGAAAACTACCCCTAAAGGGGGTGTTTCTGTTATATTTTTAGTTTTATCGGAAAAAAATATGCTTGGACTTTGAGTTGAGATGAGTTCAAATACTTGATATACTTTATGACAATTTGTACCCGAGGGTTAACTGGTGGATTAAAACTACCCCTAAAGGGGTGATTTTGCTTACTGACAGTTTTAGCCTTAAATTTTGCGATCAGCGACCAAAAAAACCTATAATAGAAAAAGTTTCATTATAATACTTGTTAATATTATCAAACCCACATTTTGGGGTAGTTTTAACCTCCCTTGGGTAAAAATTTTCATAAAGTATGTCAAGTATTTGAACTACAAGTCAAAACATTTTTTTTGCTTTTTTTTAGGCTAAAACTGAAAATATAGAAAAAAACACCCCCTGTAGTGGTAGTTTTCACCCCCTATAACTAACCCGAATGCTTCAAAATTTTTCAAGTACTTTTGTACTCAGAAAATAAACGGGAAGAACGTTGATTAACAATTAAGATATAGAAAAATATTATACCCCTATTTTGGGGTAGTTTTTGCTAATTTAAGGGTGTAGCCCCAATTTCTTGGAAGCAAAACCCCGATTTTCGTGATCAGCGACCCAAAAAACCTATACTAGAATAAATCTCATGGTGACCACAAAGAATACAACCCGCCCCCCCCGTATACGGACTGGATTACAACTTTAACACTGGGTTCAGTGAGGCGAGATGAAGCCATAGTGTCAACGCATATGGCTTCCCATGACAAGGCTCGGCCTCGCTCCCAAGAAATGAGTGTCATACCATGAGGTCTCTTACGGTAAACTCCAAGGGGTACAAGAACGGATGGCACGTTGATGGTGGCAAGAGCCCATTTGATGGTATCATAAAGCGAGCCGTGGCGGTAAAACCTGCCAGCACTCTTTTTGCATGACAGCCCATGAAGTCCATGTTCGTCAACGACGCTACCACACGGGCAAGTATGGGGATGGCAAATCTGCACTCCGAAGCGAAGGCCAATCGCAATTTGGAAACTGCTCCAAGGTTTGAGTGTCAAATAGCATGGAGCCAGTAACCAGATTCCTTGGCTTATACAGCATTCAGGCAAGCCTTGTCACGAAGACTAGAACAATTTTTAAAACCCTCTATTTGATATTTTTACCAGCGGAGTATCCCAAAGTGTCTGGCGGTTTGGTTCTTTCGGAATATCTTCATTTCCACTGACCGAGATTTCTACTCTGCTGTAGCTTCAACTAAATATCATTTTTTTGGGGTATTTTCACCTAAACTTTCAAAGCTCATTACTGCTATATATGGAAGAAAAAAAAGTAGGTAGAGCAACACTTCATATTTTCCTGATACCACTTCCTTCAAATTTAATTGGTAGGGAAGATTGATCCCATGCTGTTTGGGAAAGAAAATATATATTTTTTTTAAATATAGAAGATGGTACATAAATTTAGGAACGAAATTTTTTAGCATCTATAGTGCAACAAACTTTTCTGACCCGGTGGTCAAAAGTCAAAACTACAGTCGCCATATTGAAATGGTGTGAACTTTCAACGACACTAGCGACCAAACACCGAAGTCTGCTCATGCGTGTTAAGGGTTTAAAATATATAGCTTAACAACTAAAACCCGACAGCTTAAAACCAAAAAAAATAATTGTAAAATTCAATTATACAAATAATAATATCCTAATAATGTATTTTAATATTATTCCGTTATACTGTGGCATGGATAGTTGTGCCTTTATATAGTCAGTAGTTGTGTTGTGAGTGACAGTAGTAAGGTTTTAAAGGTGGCTTTATCAGAGCGTCATCAATGTTGCTGCACCGCTAGCCCCATTTCCGGCCTCGAGACCGGATCAATACGCGCAGCTCGGGGAATGAACCTGTGACCCAGTGGTAGAACTAGGGCATCGCGCAGGCGCCGCCCTTTAGACGACTACGAACCACGGCGGTGCATCCACCGTCGCTATATAAGTATTGAAAGACAATTATATCAACCCTCTATTACGCAGAGCTTAAAGTATGTTTTCTTAACACTAACTATCCATAACTTTTTTTTCTTTTAATATGAACCAATACCTAATTGATGAGTTGAAAAAACTTTAAAAAAAAAAAAAACCGGCTTCAAAAAGGTGCACTTAAAAGGTCAAAATAATTACTTATTTCTAAAAATCTGATTTGAATTACTGTTTGAAGTTGGTGTCTATGTACCTAACAGTTCATGGCACACTTCACTTGCATGACACCTACTTCAAACGGTAACTCAGCTCAGATTTTTGGATATAAGTAATTATTTTTAGCTTTTAAGTTGCCGGTAGTTTTTTTTTGTTAAAGAGTTTAACGTACACTAAAAACATCCATACTCTTAACAAATTTTCATACAATCATCGACATATAAAGGGGCATTTCATTAGTTTTAAATTAACATCAAATTTTTTTTTATTCAAAAATTTCAGTTTTAAATCTACTAACTACATTAATATGGGACCACCTCAGGAGCATACTTTTTCGAATTAAAAAAGAATTTTTTAAATCGGTCCATAATTACACGTCGAACAATGAAACTCCTCCTTTTTTGAAGTCGGTTAAAAATAATTAGGTTATCTGACAAAATGTCGAGATCTAAGACAAGTAAACTTAATATAATGTTAAGTATTTTTTTGTGATTATTTATACATAGAAAAGGCTTTGTCCTGAATGACTGATGGATCAACGCACAACCTAAACCGCTGATCGTAGAGACCTGAAACTTGGAGGGTGTATTCTTTGTATGACGTAGGCATCCGATAAGATAAGGTTTTAGGTGCGAGTCGGATTCACGCAATAAGGGTAAACCGATTGTAATGAAATTTTGGTAAGTTATACTTATTATACACACGCCGGGTAATGCTTCTGAGAAAGAAAAAAGGGTCAAGTGCAAGTCGGACTCGCGAAATAAGGGTAAACCGGTTGTAATGAAATTTTGGTAAGTTTTTATGCACACGCCGGGGAATGTTTCTGAGAAAGAAAAAATGTTCAAGTGCGAGTCGGACTCGCGCAATAATTATATTATATTATATTATATTATATTATATTATATTATATTATATTATATTATATTATATTATATTATATTATATTATATTATATTATATTATATTATATTATATTATATTATATTATATTATATTATATTATATTATATTATATTATATTATATTATATTATATTATATTATATTATATTATATTATATTATATTATATTATATTATATTATAAATATAAAAATTTAAGGGGGGCTCCCATACAACAAACTTGATTTTTTTGCCGTTTTTATAGATAATGGTACGTGTGCCGACTCGCACTATGGTCGATTTTTCAACGTATGCATAGTTTCACATAATATTGTTCTTAAGAAATTAGGAAAATGACTCATTGGATCTAGCCGGACGCGAAACCCCTAGGCCACCAATGGCTTGTTAATTACTAACACTCATCAATTACCTTAATTGTTATCAGCTTAACATGTCGGGGCCATTGCCACTGCAGTTCATTGTACAAAGCGGGCCAAATTTATTCTAATTTATGTAAACGTAGTAATAATATGTGTATTCCGAAAGACTTGGATTAAGGTCAATGTTGGTTGTATTTTGGTGGTTCACTTTCAGTGTTTCGTGCTTGAACACGACCGGTTTCGAAAGGTAGGTATGCATATTTATGTCGGTAATGCTAAGGTAACACAGTTTAAAGTGTTTTCAACGACACTGCTATTGAAGTAACTCTGCAGATATCTTAAGAACACGACCTTCAAACTTTGAGCACACTACATAAAATTGGTTTTGTTAATACCTACCAGGACCCTGACCGTTAGTTAGGTACACTACCTACCATCGGTTGTGTTTATACCAGATCCTAACCGTTATTTAGTTACACTACCATAGGTTTTGTTTATGCTAGAATTAGGTGCGTTCTATTGACGGCATTGAGATATATGACATCAAATAGGCATTGAATTCGATCTGTTCACCAAATGTAAACATGGCCGTTCACTATTTGACAGCACATCCACTACTCTACCTCCCGACCATGTACAGCCAATGCGTTGAATGCGGTCCGGAAGTGACGTCATAGCGCATTCATTATTGGTCAACAGAACGATCGAATGTGCGCATTAGACAGCATTGAGCGCATTCAATGCGTACAATGCTTGTCAACAAAACGCCCCTATACTTACCGTGAATTAGGTACACTACCATCGTTTTTGTTTACACTTATCAGGATCCTCACCGTTGGTTAGGTACACAACTATCGGTTTCGTTCATGCCAGATCGTAATCGTAATTTAGTTACACTATCACCGGTTTTGTTTAGACCTATCAGGATTCTGATTGTTAGTTAGGTACACTATATATATATATAGTACGCACTATAACAATAGTAGAGGTGCGTTCTGTTCACTGCTTCAATTCGTTTAAAGTCATAATCCAGCCAAGTTTAAAAGACATAAATGTTATGTACACACTGTACAAATCTTGGCTCATTCTCTTTGGTTGGATTATTGACATTCAACGCATAGTGCGCATAATGTCGGTCAACAAAATGTCACTTTGGTTTCGTTCATGTCAGATCCTAAACGTTATTTAGGTACACTGCTATCAGTTTTGTTTATTCTAGAATACTTACAGTGGTTTAGGTACCTACCATCCGTTTTGTTAATACCAGATTCCTTTCCGTAATTTAGGTTTATGCCATGGCTTTTGTTTATCCCGGAATTCTTACAGTAATACAGTATAGTTAATAGCACTTAATACCGTAATTTAACTGTTCATTGCCCGGTGGCCCGTAAATAGAGTTATCAGTGGTTGCTAGAAGAGTGGAGCAAAAGCTGGGAGGCGAGAAATGGCGCGCCATGAGGAGACTTAAGAGCAAAACAGTGAACCAGAATAGGCTGGTAAGATGATGACGTCTTTTGTTGAACAGCTGAGGAAAACGAGCTGCGATATACAAACAGACATAAAAGCGTGTGTCGCCACTGAATAACTAATTAGTTATTGTTTATTAGTTAGGGTCGGCAACGCGCAAGTGATACCCCTGGTGTTGCAAGCGTCCATAGGCTACGGTGACCGCTTACCATCAGGCGGGCCGTAAGCTTGTTGTGTAAGTGTTAAGGTTTTCTATATAAATGTACCATGACAGAATTAGTCTATATGTCTTTTCCTTCCGTCTGCCTGCGTCACACCTTGGACACGGCATAGAAGCACCGCGTGACTCATTACTACGCTTATGAATTCTTAGGTAGTGGAATGAGCTTCCTGTAAAGGTTATCTGTAAGGACTGCATTATGGGGTTCTTCAAGAAAGAAGTTATTCGATTTTTGAAGGGTCGTCAACGCGCTAGTGAAGCCCCAGGTGTTGTAAGCATCCATAGACTGCTGTGACCTTAGTCACCTTCGTATTATATAAAAAAAAAACTTACAGGTCAAAATTAATGGCGTAATATGTGTGTAAGACGCAAATATGTGAATTCTCTTTGTAAGTTAACATAAGAACGTCACATAGTGGTCCCTATACATCGATGGGGTCAAAATAAAAGAGCCGCTGAGAGTGGATACTGCAGTAAATATTTTTGGGCACTGTTCTTGAGTTTAGAAAGTGCGTTCTGCTTTTCACTTAAGTCGTCATAATACGTATCTACAATGCATTGTTAAAAAATGTATCGCACAATAAAGAAAAAAAAAACAATAATGCATAGACGAAGGTAAAGGCCGTGTGAACGTACAGGAGTTGTTGCTTAGTATTTTTGATCAACAAACAGGCTCTTAAATGCGCTGTCGCAATGCCAAGGCGACTGCCGAAATGTGTAGTGCGCCCGAGCCAATGTCAGGGGCCCTGCAAAATTTGTCTCTACGACACTGAGGTTGCATGAGATCTTCTGGTACGACTTTTAACAGCCAGAATATTACTAGAATCTAGGGTAGCAGGTTCAAGTCTTAGCTTAAGGTCAAATCTTTTGGCCAAAGCTTGTTTCTTTGCTATAAAAAAAATGTTTAAAAAGAAATTACTGTAGACGGTTTTTTCTTCGGTAACATCTGCATTCAGGCAGCCTTTACGAAGACAGATTATTTCTTTGTATCTAAGTATAGTTATTATATCTTTCTTGATTGTGTGTTAATAAGTTTTTTGTACTAAGAGCGCATAAGTTGATTTATATATTTTTAACAGTTATTCGTGGCTCCACTTGCATGAATTTGTTGTAGTTATTTGTGTAACATTAGACGTTGTACGTACATCCCCATACCAGGGGAAAAAGTGCACTGAGAAAGGAGGTTTAGGCTTTCAACTGCTGTTTCAGTGCGTATTAGAGGATTTTCTTGTGTTTATGGCCATTCGACTATCAGAGCCACCTGTCAACTGTTATCATTGAGACCAACCATCACCATGACTATAAACAATTCTAAACCAATAATAAAAATCTTAAAAAAGTTTCTTAGTTTATTACTATACCACCTTTTGTATATAAGTTGTCCACTGTTACTAGACTGCAGTGTGCGCGTATTTCATATTTTGAACATATATATTTTTAACATACATTTTGAACATATTTCATAGTAAGGGTGCTTCATTACCGCCTGTGGATTGTATGAACGCCCGCTTTGCTTTAAGACAAAAATTATAAAGAAAAAGCCCGTAGGAATGATTAAGGTTTTAGCACCCGCTTTGCCTGCACTGTTTAAGAGTAAGTGTGATGAAAATAATTTTATGTAACAGTATTTATTAAACAATACGTACTTGCCTATTCTATTGTTTTGTTGCGAAAAGCCTATGACCATAGTTTATTAGAGTTATGACAGAGATCGTCAAGATGCACAGTTGTTTGAATGAGAATCTATTTCCGAAATCCGCAGTGGGTGTAGAACAAAGTGTAGATATTGTTTTGTCATTGTCCTGAATTTGTCTTATTGAATGGAGCAATATTTTTTGCAATATCCGCAGTAATATTGTTTCAACTAATGTTTTAAGGTTCATTACATAAATTAAAATATTGTTCGAAATATAGCGTATAATCGAATAAATCAACCTATCAGATGATTTTTAACCAAATTCAAATGTAATTGCCGAACATTTTAATTGTTTTTGTTTTAACTTTTTTAAATTAATCCAACTTCAAAAATACTCTTAATAGTAAAAAATCCATGCTAGTCCATACTAATATAAATTTATTTTTAAAAAGTAACTCTCTGTCTGTCTCTCTGTCTGTCTGTTACCTCTTCATGCTTAAACCGCTGTACCAATAAAGATGAAATTTGTGTGAAAGTTTTGAATATAATTTGCAGAAAAGATAAGTAAAAATTGTATAATGGCATCCAACGGCAAGGCAAAGAAAACATGAAGCCCAATCTCTAAAAAGCAAATATACTTGTATATTGTACTAGGTAAATACTACTACCCAACTAGCAAATCTTAGCTGTGTATCGGTTATAGGAATGTTTCCTGGGATGCAAAAAAAGTGTTCATGATTGGTCATATTAGAATTATTGGAAACGTTTCTACAACGCGGAAAGGGTCCCTGATTTAGAACGTTTAAGTGATATAGTTATTGTATTGCAGCTCCGCTTGGAGCTAATTTGATACATATTTGTGATAAATGCGTTGTTCTTTGTGACTTTTTGGTAATATATTGGGAAATTTTAAACACTGGTATCACTATGAAGTGATAAAACGGCCACGCCAACACTGATATACAACAATTGAGTGTTAATTTAGTGATTGCTTTTCCTTCCTATTACAAATTCAATTACTGTTGTGTCAACCATCTATAAATTTTGAAGTTTGGAGACAAAAATAAATGGGTAATAAGTTATTTGTTTAATGTTAATGCTTCTGTATTCTGTAACGAGCGATAATGTATTGAAATACATAATTCAATATCACTCGCGCTTGCATTTTTTTGATATTCCAGTAGTATATTATTGGTGTTTTTTGCATGCCCCTCATTAATTCATTAATATTAAGCCAAATAAGTATAAATTAACAAATATGTTTAAGACTGATATATAACTGAATAGAGTTGCGGTTCCTCATATACAACCGATTCACAACATCTTGAAGCCATAATAAATTTTAGATTTCCTCAAGACAAAAAAAGTTAAGCTCAGGGATGTTATATGTACCATAATAAAATACTTATATAGAGCAGAAAGGTCCTGTAAAGATATCACAGTGAAGCGATATGTGACTTTTTGGTGATAAAAGGAAATAACAAAGTTGTTATGTAACTAGTTATATCTAAGTCTTGTACGTAAATACGTTTATACAACTTTTGAGTGTTAATTAAGGTCCATTTAGGACGATTTTAAAGCAGTTTTAATGGGAGCGGCTTTAACGCATATTTGTTGTAAATTCATTATACCTAATGGGAGCTGCTGTATCACGGCTTAGCAGTGATAGTGACTATTTAAACACCAGTGTTATATTAGTTATTTAGGAGCCGTAATAGAATGGCTTCGCTTCATAACGGTACCATGAAAGCCTTATATACAACATAATAGCTCGATAATGACTGTTGTGTGTGCCTATTTACAACAGTGCTATAGGCGTTATACAAAGTGGCAGAGTAAACGTTTATATGATAGGTTTATGTCACAATTTTCCTGTTAACAGATAAAACGCTTTAAAAGATACATATATATGACCAGCAGTTACAAGAGTTACCTCTTTATGACTTTGATATCCCTCTTTTGTGTTACAAGTTTTTATTTTATCGCATTTTTGCTAGTTGGGTAAGAACGTGATACTGTCAATCTGTTTCAGTGTTCCCACGGGAAATCAACAAGCTGTCCAGTATTCCAATTCTAATAAAATAATGATGATTAAATATTTTTATTATTATAATCGATGCTTTTTGTTCATTTTATTTCCAGACTTATTGCTTTAATTAACTTGAAATATTCATTTCTATAGGATTTTACATCAATAACTTTTTGCGGCGGGCTGATATCCGCACTTGCCACACGTAAATCTTGCCTTTGTGCGTAGCGGACACATCAATGACTTCTGTATTTTACTAGTTTGTCTGTAAAATCATAGATACGAATAAAAAAAAAATATTAAAAGAAAATAGAGCGTAACAATACCCTAATCTACTCCCGAGGTTTTATAGCCAAATAGCTACAAGTCAAATCCTAATTTATTTTAAAAACAACAAAAGAAAATTTAATACATTGACATCTTTATATATATAATTCTACTGTACGTGTGTTTGTCTCTGTACGCCTCCTAAATAGCTGGACCGATTTGAATGTTTTTTTGTATGCGTTTGGGTGGCGCCCTGGATGGTTTAACTTCACAAATTAGCCCGGCAGATGGCGCTGCAGTCAGTATCATGCAGGACAACGTCTGCCTGGTTGTTTTCAGTTGCATACTTTTCAACGATAGTCGCGGATGCGTCATTTGGAACAATTACACACACAAACGATAGTCGGCCGGTAGATTATGTAAACCGCTCTCAATATCTATTTGCAATTTGTGTAAACAAAAATGACCTTGACGCGCGTCTTTCGCTTTGTTAGTCTATGCAACATATACGTAAATGTGTATAATATTTCTCATCGTAAATTTGAAATTTTGAAGATTTAAGGTTTAATCAGTGTTGTGATTTGAAAACTAGTTAAAGAATGTGACAATAAAAGTAATCATGTAAGTATTTTAATGATTAATGATTAAATTACCAAAAAAAATTAACATTAAGTAGAGTTAGGTTATGTTTAGAAGATTTGCATATAGATTTTGAGTCAGGTTTAGTCGTATCATTAGAACTCGGCATAGAAAAACAGGTAACAGTATTCTTAGAATAAGTAACCAATGCTCTAGGACGTAAAAACTAGGTGGAGGTTTCATATGTTTAGAGAAGACGATTCTCTTTTTCCAAATACTTGTACCAAACAATAATAAATAAACTAAGGGGAAATTTTGTATCCATTAAACAACATTATTTATCCTGAACGTCCATGGTTCGTCAAATGTATTAAAGTGGTTTGTGAAATAAAGACATTGGTAAGACCTACGTATTGTTTTCGTTTCGGTTAGAAAGTAGTATAGGTATATAATTTACGATAAGCATCTAAAATACATAGTATACAATTTTATGGGAATGATGGGCAAATTAGTATGATTTGTTAGTATAGCACGGACGCGAATTTCGTATATTGACCTTTTAGCCTGTGTTCTGACCACTGATAGTAGTAATTTCTGATGACAGCGGTCATCGCATCTGTGCGAGCGACGGAATAGTGACCGGTCATTGAACGAAATTCTTCCTGCTTCGCGTCCGTGCTATAGTCAATGCCGATATAGTAAATGTTTATATAACACTATCAATAGTCCAGTACGCGTTGTTGCGATATTGCTTTGTGATTTTTTTATTATAAAACTGCTTAAAGTTGTTGTATGAACCTGATTTCGCAATTATTTTTGTAATGAACTAATAAGAAACAATATGTGAAAGTAACACAACTGATTTTAAAAAATTGAATCATTAATAAAACGAAATACGATAAAGTACAATATAAATTGAAGCGCTCAGTGTTACCGAGTTTGTGCTGTGAAAGAGCGTAAGCGACGCATTTTCCAAGGTGCATGCGACGTTTTTTACTGCACGGCGCAGCTGCGATAACTTCGAACACCTTTCACTTTTTAGACTGTGGTTTTGCACATTTATAAATCTACCTACTAGCTGCCTAAATAAATCTCACTATGAATCTGCGGCGCTCACCGCCAAATACGCCGGTTTCAGAAACAACTGTTGGGCTAAGTGACTGCAAGAATGTTTCACAGTCTGGTTTTACACCAATTGTGACTGCTTTGAAAAATGAGGGCATTACGACCCGATTTTAGCGTACGCATGAAGATTGTACATCGTGTATGGAGAAGATTCGATTGTTGCTCTCAGCGTCTACTGCACAGCCGGAGGACAATTTACAGACTGCTATGAGCAAAATTATTGTACAAAACACTACAATAGAAGAAGAAGAAGAAGATAAAAATCGACCTACAGTATGAACGTATGGCAGACCGCTGCCATAATCAACAGCTAGAAAATAAGGTTGATAACCTGGAGCGAATGTATTTTTCGACCAGAATTCAAATCCAAAATTACCCAGGAAACAAGGTGAGACTTAAAAAGATTAGCGCAAAATAGTGACAGAAGTGATCAATGTACTTGATGTAACGGTACAACAGAGTGAAATAAAGGATGTATTTCGTACCGATTATAAAGATTTGTATCGCCAATAAATGTTGACTTTATGAGCAAAAATACGAAAGAGATCATTATTTAAAAAACGCGATAGTTTATTAGCCAAAATAAGCAAATTAAGCTTAGCTCAAATCACCTTAAACTAGATGGCCCAGCAAAACCTGAACACATATCTAAAGGTGTGACATCTAAATTCCAGTGTGTATACTACCTTGCGCGCAATTTGCCAGAGGAAACGATTATAAATATTGCTAGACTTCCTATGGTAGGACCTATTCGGTTGGAATATGGCACACCGCAGATCCTGATGAACAGTGAAAATTATCTTAGCAACCTACATTCTACTAGACCACTATTAAAAAAATATTTTAAAACGGAACGAGTTCATAAATATCACACTCGTCTATCAAAAAAAAATAAGTTAAAGGTTGAAAAATCAAAAAACTATTTTTGGAACAAGGACGAGACAAAAGATAGTACCGACTCTGATAAATAAACTACTAAGCGATCTTATAAAAAATGTTAAATCCCAAAATCACTTAAAAAGTGTTTTGTGGAAATATTATTTGGCGAAGCTACCGTAACGTCACCTAATACGGTATATTAATTAAACATAAATATATAAGTTTGTCTTACGTAGGCTATTTTTGGCAGTATATTAATAAAGTGTACTCTAATAGAAACTATGTGTACGTAAGCTAATATTAGTGCATTAGATATCCGTGACAACGCATCACTGCTGTAAAGAGAACTCTAAAACTAAGGAACGAAAACCGCTGCCGACAAACTGCTGCGCAGTTTTTCAGAGTACTATTAATAAGATCATTGTATTTCTTTTTATGGTAAATAAATTTTAAAAAAATGTGTAAAACAATGACTGTAAAAAACTATACATCTCTATTCCTTTTATCTTTAGCTTTTGTTAGCAAAAGTTTTTTTTATCATGACTTCTGGAATTGCACAAATTTTTCGTACAGGCGCATCTTCTAGTAGGACACTGTGTCTTGAATTTTTACAAGTACATTGGCCTCTAAATGCAAACAAATTTTGGCATATAGCTCTCAGCAATAACTCCTCGTTTTGTATAGGATCATTTATAGTAATATTTGTCAACTGTATCGCATTTCAAGCAACTCAAACAACTTCTTCAGTTTCTAATTTACTTAGCAAATTAATAACTAATCTAGTAGATATTACCAGATCGTGCTCGTATCATATTTATATTCCTATTAAGAGAATTATGAGCCGCTTTCATATAACTATGTAACGTTATATAGCTATATCCCTAGGCATATAACTATATCACGGCTTTAACCATCTTACTGCGACATATGTATATACCAAAAGATTTTTAGGACTCACTAAAGCCCACAAATCATTTATGCAACCAGTGTAAAATAAGTTAGGTGACAAACAGTTTCAATTTTATATTAAACATCCGCTATGTAAGAAAGCATATTATAATGTAAATGAATATTTGAATAACAAATTGTATGGCCTAGTATAACAAAAAAAAATAAAGTTGGATTTTCTTTTAAAACTCAAACAATTTACGTTTGATAAGAAGTTACAGGAGTACTGTATACTGTTGTCATAGTATAAAATGCAGTGCTAACTTTTTTATACCACTAAGGTGGCAAACAATTTAGCGGTCCGCCTGATAGTAAACGTTACCATAGCCTAATCTGAACATAAGGTTTATTTTAAGATTTATCTCAATACTGTTACCTTAAACCCATTTTGTTCATTAGTTTTTGATTTTGAGAATTTGGGTGTGCGATCGCTTAGTGAAAAAAAAGAGCATTTTAACCTTTTGATTTATGTTACCTTTTATTTTGATAATATGAGTATCAAATCTGAGACTGAGATACTGGTAAATAAACTAATTCTCTGATCTAAATATCTAAATTAACAGATATCAGGCATGTCCAGAAAAGTCTTGCAGAAAAGATGGCCACATTTTAAGACTTCCAAAAATAAATACCAACACAAATGAATAAATATTTTATTACAGTAAAGATTAATTTATACAGAGTACCTTGCGAGCAGTTCGGCATAACAAGAGTCGATTTCCATGGACCAATAACGCAAATTCTAAGGTCACCCCTAAACAATAACACGTGTCATGAATTACATTCACAAACATACTCATAAAAATATGTAAAATATGCACACACCCATAGAATGGTATCGTAGATACTGCCAGTGGTCGGCCCCCTGTCGACCTATTTTCTGATCCCTTCTGTCGGGTCAGGACACGCGATGACGCAAGTGTGTACAGTATCGGCCGGGAAAGCGGTGAACTTGGAACGTACGGCGCGCGCTGCAAAATATCAATGAAAGGGTCTAATGGCACTGAAAAGCTGCTAGCAAACAAATCAAATTCTAAGTTTTCGCTCCAAAATAGTACAGTGTGACTTATGGTGAAACTTCGGCGTCAGGTCTATAGATTTTATTAAATTTAAATGTGGGACAGTAATAGAATTTGATTGCCCTCACATAATGTCAAATAATATAAAAATAATTTTATAGTTTTAGAAATGCGCTCTTAAATGAGAGGTCGAAATCTGAAAGGTTACTACAGCAAATGTAAAGTATCCACGTAACATATAAACAAAAAATGAACTTGGCAAGCTGAAAAGTCTCTATATTTCGTTATCTATTTATTACTGAAAAAAACAGGTTTTGGGTAGGTTGTTACAAAATAAAATATATAATTCTTTTGAGCATGCTTCAACTCGCACTTAAACAATTGTGTTTTACTTGATCTTACTTAATGGAAACTTTGTCCGGGACAAAATTGTGACTGCGCAATCTATTTAGTTACAATTATCTTAGTTCTGATAACTTAATTTGATAAAAAAAATGTAATTTTTCAGTTTAATTACTTAAATATACGAAGTGCAACAAAATATTCGCTTCTGATATTTCTGATGATATGTTACTATAATAATATATAATATTTATATTAGCTTATATATTAAGAGTAGAGGTTATAAAACAAAAACAGAATTTCATTGCTCGGAAACTGTATAGAAGGCTAAATTAGCAAACCAGGAAGTAAATGAAATCGTTTAAGAACGTGAACATACAATACTGAGATGAACGCGTTTCTTTTTAAATAATGTGCATTTCATCTCGTACACTTTTAAGGAGTGAAAAAAGGGATTGAGTTTGTAAACAAGTCATAACCCAAAAGATATCAAATAGTGTCTAGGGCGGGCTGCGACGTTACTATAGCAACGGTCCTGCAGCCGCCGCACCGACCTACTTCCACCCGCCCAAATGTTAATGACCTCCAAAACCCAGGTCGAAGTTCACGCGGCCCGCGGTACTGATTTGCCACCTACCCCCATAGATGGCTTTTTACAGGTCACCCTCTGTATTGATCCACTCTAACGTTGTTTGTATAGAATCTGGGTTAGATGGTCCGACGGATTGTTCATCACCGCAGGATACTGTGATTTAGATATTTCCAAGATGTTGCGTTGCTTTTGTTTTTATCTATAGCTGTTTCCTATTTATTATAGATGTACAGATGTTATCTGATAATATCGGCTTTGTCTATTAAATAATAAGTATGTATAATAGACAATTTAACCTGTAAATTTTATATTTACTTATAATATTCGCGTCGCGTACAGTGCGGTTTCAGAGAAACTTCCTCCGGCGTACGCTTGGGTTGTAGAATGAGCTCCCTGCCAAGGTTTTCTTCAAGGACTAGGTAGGTCATCAAGAAAAAAGTTATTGGATTTTTAAAGGGTCAACAACGCGCGAATACCCCTGGTGTTACAAGCGTCCATAGGTTGCGGTGACCGCTTATTACCATCAGGCGGACCGTAAGCTTGTTTGCCACCTTAATGGTATTTAAAAAAAAAATGTAAAGAAAAAAATCTTTATCCAAACCATATTTTATTAATATCTTAATAATACACACCTCAAGGTCTGAAATAGGTAGTAGTTATGTAGTATGCAAATTGAGATTTAAGATACAATATTTTCTTAGCATAAGCCGATATGTATCCTTTTGTACATACATGCTACCTCCTCTCTTGAACCTGAAGAGGCAAATTATTTCTTTATATTCGATTAAGGCTAGGAACTCTGTTGTATTTTAAGTGAAATTATCAGTGAAATACAGCTCTAGCTTACCAACCTAAACAATTAAGGAAAACATCACTTAATTAAGATAGTGAAACAGACGTAATTGTATCTAGAAAACTATTTAGGTAGGAGTTTTAGAAGATAAGGAAGTTTAAGCGTTTGTAGACTATAAAAAGTTCTTAAATTTGGTCGAGATTAGTATTAGTTAATTATTTGTCAGTTTTTATTTCACGATACCTATTAAAAAATTCTAAGAAGCATTGCGCTTGCAGGCATATTTTGTACACATTCATGCCGAAACAAAACTTGTAATGAATATATTACTTGTGCACATTTATGCTAAAACAAAACTTGTAATGAATATATTACTTGTGCACATTTATGCTGAAACAAAACTTGAAATGTGTTCATAACGTGTACTTATTGATGTCAAAAAAATACTTTACTATATGCACTATTTGTGCACATTTATGCCAAAAAAACTGGCATACATACCTACTTAACATTAAATACATAAATGTGCGCGACTTATGCATGCCAGCGCAATAATACTGCATGCAAAACGCAAAAAAACAATTTAAAAAACTTCGCAACAACTATTTACTTGTTTAAAATTCGAAGGTGTCGCGTCGTTATGTTTGTTGTGTAGTAAATGCAAAAACACGAGGTCATCTAACTAGGCGACAACGTGCAGACGTAACGTATCTACCTAGTGCAAAAAATATTTTTTCTACAACCTGCAATAAAAAGTTCCAAGGTTCATACATTATAAGTTTCGAAAATCGAACTTTTTGAGACTCCAGTGCGGAATATCTCCCAGGTCAGTTCGAAAAACCATATGAAATTGTATTTTATACTCGATGTGGCCAGTGATATTTTTAGTGCGGCCGTAGAAGGAAAATGTGACGTCACCAGCGGACGGCCGAAAGACCGGCGAGAATTATGCTAACCGCTTCACGCCGCGTTTCATTCTAAGAACATAAATTTTGTCGGGAAAACATGTCAGTTTTTCGTTTTTTTCTACCTCCTTTTTTTGTAGTAGAACGTGCGTATCGAGCACAAAATGGCTTTTCTTACCCTTGGAATAAAAGCTTTCGACGTTCGCCTTACCTCACGTCGAAACTAGCTTCTTCCCTAACCTAAGGAAAATCGACATTTTGTACTAAGTACGAAATAAACTATTATAGTGGAACCTGTTAATGGAAATAATTAGGATTTTGGTGGATACTGGTCCATGATTTTCCGGTTTTATAAACCTATTTTATTTTAAACAGCGTTACTTAGGGGCATTGTGTCTATATACCTCGTAATTATGGTGTAAACACCGTGCTTGGGTGTTATTTACCACCTATCTTAAGCATGTATTACCGTGACCGTGACACAGGGTTTTGGATATGTATGAACTACGGATAAATTTTTAGTTGTAGATATTTTATTGCGTGTAGAAGTTGTAGATATTTTATTGCGTGTAACGAAACGTAAGCTTTTTAAACACTAGTGTCGTCCTTATTTATCTAATTATTTTATTTTGTTAGATGAGGACTTGCACAGTTTTTAAAGAAATTAGAAACACAAGAACAAAAAAGTTGGCAGCATGGACTAAGACCTTAGCCTGTCCTTAGGGAAGAATGGAGAAAAAGAACAAAAAAGAAAACATTACGACATAATGGTCCAAGAAAACAAAGTTATGTATGTGGTTATAACAGAGTAAATATTGCTACATTGTGTTTACGTTATGTATACTTGTACTCATTCATAAGATCATAGATACATGCTATTACAATACAATTTGGTGTCCATAAGCGATATCAAAAGAAAGCCAAAACCTAAACAAAATACAATAATATATAGCTTTATTAATATTTTTGACCTAAATATGTTTATAAGTTTTCCAGATCTCCGCAATATTCTAAACCCTACGTTATTGCCATTCAATTCCCTTCTCTGACTCTACTTCCCCAATGCGTTCCTAATTTAAATAAGCATTAAACAAAGAAAGTCCTCATTCTAATATGTCTTTACTCTAGCCTTTGTTGTTAAGAGCCCGTGACAAATGTAGTAACGTACAAAGTACCGTGTTCACGCCATGAACTGTGAAGTTCGTACGTGCTTATGGGACGGTACGGCTCTATGGCGGGGTGCGCGTTGAAACGCACTAGTTTAATGAGTACTGGCTATGTAATGAAGTGTTGTGGCTGATGTACATATTTGTTAAGCTTAATAGGCAGTGTTACTTGGCAGTAAATTTGAGTAAAGACAAAGACGACGCGATATGTAACTAAGCGTGTGTGAGTAATGCAGCTAGATTCATTCAATTTACTGGTGTTTTCAGTGAAATACATGAAATAAATTAATAGTGTATCATAATTCAGGGCTATTGACAAATACAGTTACAGCTTTTTGTAACGGGTTAAATAACTATGACGGTTGTAAAGTAGATTTTTTTTGCCAAAAAAGTTTTAAAATAGTGTAAAAGGGTCAATGTAGGATTTTTTAAAAGACAAAAAGTACATTATTATGTTTTACATTTGTTGGGGTTTGAGCTTATATCCAGTGGAACACGATCAATAAATTATAGTCGGATCTATTAAGTAGATCCAATGAAACCTGATGGAAGAAGGATGAAGTTTTTAATCACTTTAGAATTTAAAATAGATATTTGTCTATTAGCTTGCTGGTGTTAAATAAGGATCATGGGCGCTGTTATCTATTCATGCATCACGAGTACACGTTTGACGTTGCTAACGCCACACAAATTACTTAATTACAGTGTAAAATCTTTCATTCTTCTTGATGCAATTAATATTTTAGTCTTTCTTTCTCTGAATTGTTAAGGCGTCTATAGGTAAACTAGCGCCGCTATTACATTTTTTTAATTATCTCTTGGTATAACGCATATTATTATAAAATGTACTGCATAGTAGTTATAACATGAGTAATTTTTTTATTTTTCATGAAATACACTTACTTAAACTTTATTTGGCTTTTTTGCTAAAAAGTTAACTTCTTTTAAAAAGTTTACTAAAGCTTACAAATTTGTTCCAGGGAAAGTAAAAGTAAAAAAGTTCTAAATATAGCTTACGACTAGTTTGATGATAACTATGTAGTACATTTTTGAAATAATATGCTTTGTGCGAAGCGTAATTAAATAATTTCGAATGGCGAAACTAGTTAGCTGCTATGCTGCCCTTAAATTTAATGTTATTTTTTAAATAAACAAGTTAAATAAAAAAATTACTCTTTATTAAATCTAATATTGTGTAGGTAGTTAAAATACATGTAGGTATTGCATCCGTGTCCTTTAAAGAGCGCGCGGGCTGTTCCCCGAGCGGCGACGCGGCCGGGGGCGGCGCCTATTCCTAGCGCAAAACTAGGCCGGCCGCCGACACCGGACGTGCGGCCCAAGGCACAAGAGTTGCGTCTCACGAGCCCAGGACCAATAAGTTCACTTCACTTCAAAAGATCAAAAATACATAGCTATCTTTTTCTAACAAAAACATGTGTATAATATGACAATAACAGTTATTTTTTAACTTAACAAATAGAATCTTTATATAACAGTATCCTAACACAGTCATCCCAACTGCCTTCCTTGTACTTTCGACTGTGACATTCAAATAAAAAAACCCGAAAACAGAGCGGAGCATGGTTTACATTCAGCTGGGGATCGTATTGTTATCGAACCATGTTGTGCGTTGAAGCTGCTTTTAATTCTAGTGTGTGATGGGCGCACAGAAATAAAGATTTATATTATATAATTATATTTATAAAGATTTATGTCTGAGGATGGGCTTTTACGCCTTCGCGGCGGCTCGCAGCGTGCTCCAAACAAAAGATTTTTTTACTTGTTTTTGACATTTAGGTACTGTGAAATTTTGTATGCATGATTAGGCTATGTCGGTTTTCCAAAATCCTAAAAGATTTTTAATCCTATTTGAGATTATTTGTATGAGAAACCATAATCCTGTATAACTTTTAACAATGCAATTTAAATAAAAACTAGCACACTGGAGACCTAAATATTTATTCTTCAAAATTTCATGGTGTTTAATTAGTAAGTTTCAAAAATAAGTGAGAAATTTGTTTGTATAAAACACGCTGTAAGTTGCCGCGAATCGTATACTCTTAAGCTGCCTACCTATGCTGTGCTGATAGGAAACCTTCATACTTTAGAATAGAAAAACTCCCAAGAAACTTGTGTTAAAAATCAGTCAAGTGCGAGTCTGACTCGCGCACCATAAGTTCCGTTCTGCCATTTATGTAATTTACTTGCACTAGTAATTTATGTTTGTATATCTTCACTGTTTTTATTCCCAGAAGGAATAACCAGCAGCTGGATAAACACTCACAATATAATGTTGTGAACCACCCATTTTCACCAACCACTTTAGTCCTGCGTGTCAGGTGGTGAGCCCAACGCGCGTCTGATGTAAAGTCCAATACGTCGTAAATAACCAGCCCTAAAGTAATAGGCGGTAATATATAAATGACCTGAAAGAAAACTATTATACCCCCATTGCTAAATCCTGAACATTGCAAGTTGCTGAGTTTCTTGTCGGTTTTTCTCAGTAGTAAATCATACCGAACCGGTGATATTTTTTTAAAATTAATATTAAACTGACGATTCAAAAGTGCTGTTTAAAATCGATTTGAATAAAAAAGTTTGAGTTTGATTATAAGGAGTAAGCCAGGATTGGGAAGGGTAATTTAAGTACTGTACTGTGATTAATTTTTTTTCGCAGCAGAAAGTAACAGCAATAAGGCTTTGACGACGTCGTTGTCGCGCTAAGTTAACATAGGGTAAACTTTAAAGTTGGCGAATTATTTGGAGTTATTTTTATATTTAGATATGTAACTTATATTTCGGTATTTTTTTTGATATAGTTCATTCATACTTATGCATAGTAATAAAATGCAAAACTCTTTCTGTCTGTATGTTATTTCTTCACACGTAAACCACTGAACCGATTGAGATGAAATTTAAGGTAGAGATAGTTTGAGCCCTGCGAAAGGACATAGGATAATTTTTATCCCGAAAAATTCTAAAGTTCCCACGGGAATAACTAAAACCAAATTCCACGAAATAAATGAACAATAGCTTCAGCTATAGCTTGCTATCACAACATCTTTTGTCAATCAAATAAAGCCCAACTCAAGGAGTTGTCGTAAGAATCCCACGCCGATAACCAAATTTAGGTCGGGCAAAGCCGCTGGCTAAAGCTAGTTATAAGTTTTATTTATTGCAACGAGATGAAGCCTGTCTGCTGTTTTATTTCTGACATCCTTATAATTACGTAACAGTTGCATGAATAGTTAAACAATATGAATTTTGATATTTTATTTTCGTTTTAGATAATTCCTGTCCATATTATACGAAATTGCAAATACCGCCTTCGCAGAACACCATTTGGGCTCGCTTTCAAAATAAAAATGTATTTTTTCCTTGAATAAATTTATAGTTTAATTAAATACTAAGTAAACCCATAAACCTAGCAGAGATGACCTAAAAAGGGTTACAGGCCCCTGTGAGCCACAGCCGATTAAAGGCAGGCCTCTTGTGAAAATGTTGCGACGCGAAACTCAATTTATTTTGCCGCTGTCACTATAAATAAACAGCGAAGCAGAACCTAATTAAATTAAAGAAAAATAATTCTTCATTGTTTTCTCCACAATATTATATTTCCCTGCGTAACCTAATTTGAGGAAAATTTCCTAAACCGACTTAGAGGGTTAGGCTTTTAGGGATTGAGTTCGTAGTTTATTATTGATATTTATATAGAATTTTCTAAAAAATTAAACAAAAACGAGACCTGATTATTAATATAATATACTTGTAGTTTATTGTTAGACAGATCTAGATACCTACATATACGTAGGTACATCGTTATTATTGCTCATAAACACAGGATACTAAATATATTTTGTTGCAGTTTTCGCAGTTGAGTAAGGCCTAGGCCCATATATATATGCTAAGACCTTAATTACTCCCCGGGCTTTTTCTTTGTAAATTTAATTTTCACAATGCTAAGCCCGCGTTCATAGAACCCACGGGCGGCAATGACGCGCCTATTCTATCAAGTACGTATAAAAAGCAGGTTTTTTCAAAACAAGAACTACGCGTTAATACAAGTGAACAAAAATTTTTAACTTTTGCCAAAACTTTTTTAATTACCTACCTATCTTCCTTTTTTTATACCTACTCATAAATGTGATGAAAATCATTGTTAAACAATGTACTATTAATTCAAATTTTATTTTAATAACTTTTACTGAAAATTCGAGTTCTCGATATTTGGATCCTGTTGCAAGCACCATGATCGCTGGTTGACTTTTTGGTTCCTTAGGTATTACTTACAGACTTAGAATTCTGTAAGTAATCTGTCCTATGGACTGCGCAATAGTATCACAAAATTGGCCACACTTTAGAAATAGCAAAGTTAATCTGTGGTATCTTTTCTCATAGACAAGAAACCACACGTTCGCTTTGTCTCTGCCACACTTTTGCGACCGTTTTTTTTTACAGCTGGCTAGTAAATGTTCCATCCAGTTCTATGGTATTGGTAGTCTAGAATATTAGGTACATACAAACTTATTAGTATATACAACGTATAAATGCACAGATTGGCAACATTGGTGCTACAATAATCTTGGACAAGTTTGAAGCAATAAACCTTAACCCGTGGCTTATCTTGGCCTTGTCGTGTCAACTATGGATGGTTATCATCAGCTAAGGCAGAACAATCTCTGTTATTTCGCATACGTATTTATAACAATGTATACTATAGGTAGGACATACCTTTGAGTACATTTAATATACAAGTATTCCAATCATTTCGTTACGGAACCTTAAAAATATTATGGATTTAAACTTAACTTGAATAAATTTATTCGAAACGCAGGTTTAGTTTGCACCATACAGTTACACTGACTACGGCCAATGGCGAGGAGTGCCAAACGAAAATTACTTCTCAGAATAGAAGTTCAAGATCTACCTATACAGCTCAAGTGACCACAAATCCTTCTAGTAGTCATTGACTTTAAAAACTTGCATTAAATTTAAGACAATTATCACGTTGCTTATACAACAAAAAACACACAGACAAAACTGACTGCTTTAACATAAGAATTACCTATAGATAGAACTTAACTCGCTATTTATAAAAATAATAATTAGGGTTTCATTTTGACAAACTGCTGCAATTTCAATTGTTTTTATTCATATTCCCTAGAACAGACATCCAAAGAAGAAATGTGTAATAAATTGCGCCAGGAAGCACTACCGAGAATTGAATATATCTTTTAGCTTCCACAGGCAAAATAAACTGAGTCATGCCCGACATAATTATATTTTTAGGATTAAAGGACACATGACTAACAAAAATTTATCCAACCAATCCCACAAGATGGGGTACACGAGAAAAAAAATTACGTTCCCACTGCACGAGCTATGCAGGATTCTAGTTTTTCATACAAATGATCTCGAATAAAAATAAATATTAATGAAAACTTTTTCTAGGATTTTGGAAAACCACAGACGTAGATATTTGGCTTGAGATTATGCCTACAAAATTTCACACTATTTAATCAGTAAATGTGCAAAACAAATAGGAAATTCGTTTGTATGAAACACGCTGCGAAGCGCCGCGCATTGTATCCTCTTAACATGACTGACAACACAACACAAATAACTTGAACTTTCTATTAATTCCATCCGAAACTGCGCGACAACGATTCAAGTACACGCAATTTATCCTGGTCTCGAACAAATTCAGGACGCTGTTGGCGCTAGACCGCACAATGCGCATCAATGATGCACACCTTTAACACATAGTAGCGTAGCAGCAGTCGACTCGCGTCTCAGCGAACATACCTCTTAAAACTTTCAAGTTATAATCTGACACATAGTTGATCGATGAGGAACCCTGACATTATAGAATTTAATTGTTTATAATATCTATCACCACTGCATTAACTGATTTGCTTTCTTGACTGTGAAAGTAAATTTGTTACTTTTGAATTATTATAGCTTCGGCCCACGAGCGAAGCATCTAGTTCGCTCAAAGGTATCGGATTACGAAACATCCGCATTCTAAATGCTTTTAGCGATGATCTATGAACTGCGCGAGATCGGACGCGAGCGTGCCGCATTTCGCTTGTACCGTAGAAAGCGAGTCTTTCTTTTCACTTTGTATCGGTAATTTGTAGTAATGAGGAGAGATCATTGCACGAAGATTTGTAAATTGCTGGGATAAAGCGCGTCTCGCCGTATTTGGACAAGTTCCAAATTGCCGTTTCTTTTTTGAAACATTTTAGGCTTATCGCTCTAATTAGCAACAGCATTTGTTCAAATGGGATCATCTTTTACACGGTACATCTTTTAAGCAGTATATCTTTTAAGCAGTATATCTTTTACGCGGTACATTTTCAGATATTATTGAATACTAGTGTTAATGTCCTTCAAGCAATTTTAGTTAAAATAAACTTACTGACTTTTAGGGTCGTGCTCACGTGCTTTTAAATATATATCACGGTTTTAATTCCCAGAAGAGGATAACCAGTGGCTATCAAAACCACATCATAATGTGATAGATATCCACTTTTCACCAACCACTTTAGTCATGCATGACTGGTGAGCCAATCGCCGCAACACTTTTTTTTAATACTACTAAGGTGGCAAGCATGCGGCCCGCCTGCTTCTGATACAGTGTATCTGGGCTAAGATTGGTTTATAAACGTCCTATAAGTTGTAAATCATAATCTCTAAAGTATAAGTAATAACATGAAAGCCCAGGAACAGAAGTCAGGATTGGACAATATTGTAGATAACTAGGCCAGTGGCCATAATGCATGAAAGTTTGGTGGATAATCCATAATAATAATAATCCAAGATTGCATACAAAACTGGTTTGGTGTCATCTTATCGCAAAAATCCTTAATTTGTGATATTTATATATGTCAAAGTGCGTCATCATAAACAGAGTCACGGTCGTTTGTCGATCTCTTAATTTGATGGTCACTTTTTATCGGCATTGTTATACTGCTTATCTTCCGACGATAACACTATAGGTAACAGACTTAAATGTGTCAAAATAACAATCGAATCATTTCTTATTGTCCGTTACACGAAGAAGATTACCGACAATCCGAGTTTCAATCCCAAATTAGTAGTAGCCCTCTCTCCAATCCAATCAATTTATAGTTCGTCAAAAACTGGCAAAAGGGGGTAGGTATGTAATTTTATGGCTTATTACAATAAAGCTATGGTGATTAAATACTTATTGGAGATATGATAATATAAAGCCACCTTAGTGGTTAGTCGAGACTGTACTGTGCCTGCAGCATTGTTGCAGCTTATGACGCAGGCCTACACTAAAGTTATTGTTAAAATAATCTGTCCCCCATATTATGATGTGGATGTGTAACTACTGCTTCCTTTGGGTGAATAAAACCTTGATGTTATAAATATTTATTATTCTAGCAATAGTATATGATGCATTAAATTAAAATGTGGATCATTGGGGCGCGGGTCATGATCTCGAACTTGTCCGATTTTTGTTGCGAGTTTGAAGAAGCTAGCGAACTTGCCCCACTGACCACCACGGTAGTGACGGCTGATGGTACGAATATAGTGCATAGGCATAAGTCCACGTACAATAATAGATTGGTCTGTGGCACGCTGCCGCGCCTAGCTAATTGTCGTCGTGTCACTGTGGTTAACAAGATGATAGTTTAGGTACCTCTATATACTCTTACTCCCTACAAACACATAATAGATACACATGACTGTTGAATTATAAGTTAGACGAAAATATACCAATATTGAAATGTGCCTATTTAAAACGCTACGTCCGTCCGTCTCCTCGTATGTATATGCACTTTATATTATTCGTTGCACTATTATCTTGTGCGACTATTTTAGTACATTTAAACAACATTTCCCGCGACATGTACCATGTAAGTATTGCGGGTGTCCGATATATATTTTCATAAATACGAAACATTACACTTTTGACTTGGATTTGCTCCTGGTACAGCCTTTATCTTTAACCACTCTCATTTTTCACGCGCGTATATTTTTAATACTATTATAGATTTTTTTTTGTTACAATCGACAACTTACAAAGTCATAGTAAAACAAAGCCTTATAGTTTTAGTTAATCCTGTGCGTAAAACTATGGATTAGTGTTAGTGCCAAAGTATATTTGTAACCACGAATGCATTTGACATTTTGCCGCTGAAAAATGCATAGATCATAGAAGTAGTTGCGTGGAAAGGGGGAGGGGGAGCGCGGGGCGTAGGGCGCTTGCCGGTTCGCGCGGAATAACCTACATACCGGTCAACACTCCGGCACAGTCAACACTCGCTACAGGGACATTAGGCGCGTTTGATGACGTGTTTCTACTGGAACATTTTCACGACGGAGCGACTAGCTTAATTGACAACATTGAGCCTGTAGTTATACCACATTCACCATTCTAAAATAGAATTCAGAAAAGATGAATCATGTTGGTAATTCACAATAACAATATTATTTAAGGGAATTATTTAAAAAAAAATTATCACTGTGGTTTTTATTGTTAATTGTTCCCTGCCGTGGTGTAATCCACGTTGAAACGTTAGAAACCAAAAAATACACGGTTTTGTGTATCACTGCACTAAGACCCGAATAAAATAATTACCTAAAGTGAGTGGAAAACTTGAAAGTTTAAATACAGTATATGAAAATCAAATCGCAAACTTATAAACTAAAATAATTAATGAAAACTATAAAGAGCACAATTTACAAACTTTCAGCCAAATCCACAGAAGTATTACTTGTTCAGAGTGACCAGCGCTCTTACCTGAAACAAGGTAAAGTAAATATAATAAAAAAAATTAACTATACAAAACCCTGTTATCTACGCCAATGACCGAATAATTCCAAATTATACATCTGTCCATACATTTACTTTTTATCAACAAACACAAGTGTGTTGCAGAGTGTGACCTAGAAAATTTAATTAGCGTGTATAAAAATAAATATTTAATAAATTTGTGAATATAAACTTACAGCACATTTGTAAGAATTAACTGTACTTGTACAAGTTAACATTCGAGTAGTTTAAACGGTCTAATGCCAGCATTAGATGCGACTAGACAAGGCCACAGCTATCAGTGGAATGCCGAGAACGAAAGAGAGGGATATACGTAATGTATTTATTGCACACTTAACTACATGTGTAACTTACTCACACAAGTAATGTTTCTATTTAAATATACCATGTTATAGACTTGGCTGCCGAAGTTGTTAAAAACATGTAATTTGGCGATGCACAACTCATTGCAACCAAACTACAATTTAGTTATAGGAAACCTATATTTATATAAAGATTGAGAAAGATTGGCGCATACTTCTAGGAATTTACATAATAAAACCTATAAAGACCTAAACGTATATTCCTAGAAGAAAGACACTAAGGTGGCAACCAAGCTTGGGGACCGCCTGATGGTAAGCAGTTACCGCAACCTATGGAAGCTTACAACACATAGGGCATCATTCGCGCGTTGCCGACCCTTCAAAAATGTAATAACTTTAATCTTGAAGAACACCATACTGTAATACTAATAGAAAACCTCGGCAGTTTTTAGCTATTTCAATATAGAAAATTAATATATTTTGATATTGGTTAGAAACAAAAATATGAACTGGCATCGTCAGTTTTTTACTTTCCAATCAAAATATAGGCTAAAATAGATATGGGTAAACACAAATCTCCAGGAAGCTTACAAATATCCCACCATTTTAGTTGCTAACCGGAGATTAATAAAAGCGTAAGAGTATATCTTAAATATAAGATTAAGCGCACAACTTTCACTCTCTCTCTCAAGGTTAACAAAGATAATCTCTTAAACTACCGGTCATTTACATAAATTTTATTTGCCGGACGTAAAAGAAAGCAAAGCCGAAACAGCTTTAAGAAGTTTATATTTTTTTAAATGCAATTTTTTATTGGCATATTCATCATCTCAATCTATGTAACAGTCCACAGATATAACAGGGTATTTGACAAGGTAATCAAGTTTGTTTGAACGTAGTATTTTATATTTTTAAAACATGATTCAGAACTTAGCTTAGCACTGAACGTTTTTGCGTGTTTCATAAAAATTGTTCAGATTATGTCTTTCTTCTATTTACTAGGCAGCCGCAGAAAAAACTAAAAGTTCCTGAAAAGATTCCTGAATTCCACAGGTTCATGATGAGAATAATAAAGCCTGACGACCTTTTGTACTCGATTTTATTTTGCACATAAGTTTGCAATTTTATTTTTAAAACTTAAAAGAAATTGTCTACATACTTCAATTGTAAAAAGCAAATACCTATTAATATTGAAATTTTTCCTACGATGACATGTATCTGGATCGATTATTCCATCGATTCCAAAAAACCCCAGTAGTGCCTAGATCAATTTTAATGAAAATCGCCGCAGCCGATTTAGAGAACGTGAAATATTGACAAACTTTGATCGTCGAATAATACCTATTTAATACAAGTACGTAGTAATAAGATGTTATTCACAAACACACACGACAAAGCCGGTGTTGC
The DNA here is from genome assembly GCA_946406115.1 of Apoda limacodes. Classification (NCBI taxonomy): domain Eukaryota; kingdom Metazoa; phylum Arthropoda; class Insecta; order Lepidoptera; family Limacodidae; genus Apoda; species Apoda limacodes. The sequence goes on from OX291546.1 coordinate 9,040,046, forward strand.
GTTCTTTACGTGTACTCCCATAGGAATTAGGTTATCTTGATAGATCGCACTCGGCAACACGCCCCAACGTAGATAACTCGGTGCGAATGCAACTGTTGCTGAAAAAAATATTTTCTTACCTTATATATGTCAACCGATTTTGTAACCGAAGGGATTTTTTTTAAATGAGTCATTGTACTGTGCAAACAAACTTTTCTGACCCTCTGACATTGAGTGTTTGGTCACTGGTGTCGTAATCGAATCATGTAAGTTTACACCATTTCAATATGGCGATTGTGTTTTGATTTTGGACACCGGGTCAGAAAAATTTGTTGCACTGTACGTTTTAGTTAACTATTTTTAACCGACTTCAAGAACGGAGGAGGTTTCCAATTCGTCAAAATCTTTTTTATGTATGTTCCCTGATTATTCGAAGACGCCTGGACCGATTCGAGAAATTCTTTTACTGCTTAACAGGGTATACTTCCCAAGCGGTTCCATGTTAATTTAGTGAATTTAAAATTTTAACTTTTGATGTTAATTTTATGTTGATGATTGTAAACATTTGTGTACCATCATCAACATCAAAATGTTTTTAGAGTACGAGAAATAAGGGCAAGTTAACACTCAAAAGTAATAAATAAAAACTTTTTAACAACAAAAAAACAACCGGCTTCAAAAATATGCACTAAAAAAGTAAAAATAATTACTTAGTTTCAATAATCAGATCTGAATTTCAAAAAATTTGAAGTTGGCGTCATACAAGTAAATAGGTACATCTTTTTGGAGTCGGTTGTTTTTTTGTTAATTTTTTAACTTGTCATTAGTTATTATTCAGGTGTGACCAGAAATCTAGGAAGTGTTTATTTATTACCTGTCTCATAGTTTTCGCATTATCAAAGAGTTTTGTCCGTTGATTGCTTTTGCTTTTCCAGTGTAACATCACGTGAGGTTGTGTCAACTCGTCGTTCATGCAACTTAACTTAGAGAACTGTCAGTAGTACCGATAAAAAAACCGACGTAGAAAAGATTTGTTAACGAAACTCTGAGTATATTTGTTTAAAGATTAAAAAAATGATACAAGAAGGATCAATACCATAAACCTAAAAACACATTTAAATTATGTTCTTGGAAAAATAACATGGCATAACAAAATGGAGTCAAAACTAGTACCTATTGCATAAAGTTTGTAGGTAGCGAGTGAGCTTCCTGCTAATAGCGAATGGTGTGACTGTAGAAAGATGGCCGCGAGGTGGTAAGCGGTAAAACACATAAGGGTGCTTATTGGGATGAGTCTTAAACAGTAAGCCAGACTCTGGAATTCGGCGTAAATAATAAAAAATATATGCAAGTTCATCTAAAGCCCGCGAGAGGTAAGACATAGGTAAGTCAGACTTCCATACATTTTTCTCACGAATTCCAGACAAAAATGTACGGAAGTCTGTCTTACTTCTCGAAACCTTTGTGTGTACTTGCTTACATTTTGCTCTTGTATTCCAGAATAGCTCGAGACTGTTCCCAATAAGGTCCCTTATATACTCGTAGTAAGGTAGGGCGTACTCGAGACCGTTCCTAATCATCTCTCTGGGAGCTTATTAGGAACAGTCTCTGGAGGCTTCAGATTCATACGCGTTTGGGTTTTAGATCGTCAACAATTATTTTTGCAGTCAAAAGGACCAAACTGGCCAGACATTGCAACGGCAGATACCTACTCGATATGAGGTTTATTATTAGTATTTAACTTCATATTTTAGTGGTTGGATTTGGCTCGTCTTTAATGTACAGTATTGTGTTATAACGCTTGAAAAACTCATCACATGAAGTATAATTAAAACAATAATGAAAGAATGGGCATACATCGAACCGGAAACCTGGGAACGGTCTTGAGTTAAGTCAGACTCTGGAATTCGAGCGAAAAATGTATGCAAGTACTTTCACGGGTCTCTAGAAGTTAGATCTAGTTGCATACATTTTTCCCTCAAATTTCAGACTCTGGCGTACTCAAGACCGTCCTCAATAAGCTCCCTTTATAGTATTTACCCTACTACGATTCGTATAAAAGCGTCAGTTAGTGTCAAGCTTAGCGAGGATCAATTCTATTCTACGTGTGACTGGTATCTAGAAATAGAGATGCATGCACTAATTGTGACAGACTCATCTGCATTTTGAGAGAATAGCTTTGTAATTGTTTTGTTTGAAGTAAAGGGGCCGGCAGACGGCCTATTTACAAAATGAAGACTGGCAAAATGCCCAAAAATAATTAGTCATTATTTTCTGTACTCTGCCTATGTTACTATGATTGTTAGAATCGTTTCTTAGAAAATAAAAAATAGATAACAACACCTTTACTTCGAAGAAACATTTTAAAAGCTAGCCACTAATACAAGTTATCATTTTACATGTCGACTTTGCAACAGTAATATTCACAAATTTAAAGCTATCCTGTGTGAGATTTTATGCAATTAAGTCATGTATCCATCTAAGTAAATGATCGTAGCCAGGATTTTTTTTATAGAGGCCTTCAAGGTAAAATCACAAAATTAGGTAAGACTTAGGGAATTAAGACACCCTAGAGTACCTACACATTTACTACACAGGTTTATATACGAAAGTTTTATTTAGAGAAAATATAAGTTAAATTCTAATGATTTAATAGCAAAGCCACTTATATCAAAAATATTCAATAAATAAGAAAAAAATAATTAGTCATTATTTACTGATCATTATTTGCTGTTAACATTCTTAACAGTTTATAAAGAATGTTAACAGCAACAACGCCATTACCATCTAGCGTCAAATAGAACAACTAAAACCTTTTGCCACTCCCCACTAGATGGCAGTAATAACCAAATGAACTCTACTTCAATTATACCATATCTTATTTTCATGGAAAGTTGAAAGGGGCAGAAACTAATAAGGTATTTACGATCATCACTATCGTTGAGTATCTAGACTTATCTAGACTAGCATTTTCCCGCGACTTCGTCCGCGTAGACTTTTGAAAACAGAAAGCTTCTGTATATGTTTTTTTTTCCTACAAGTATATCAGAATTCTCAAACAAATTTTCATCCCCTGTCTAAAGCTAAAGCTTCAAAAATTGACGTTCATGCACACTTACACCCCCCATTTTACTCCTTAAGGTGATTAATTTTGCAAAATCCTTTCTTAGGGAAGCTCTACTCCAATGTAATTTTTTGATTTTTAGAGCTTTTTTTTTGAACTACTGACTACTATTATTTGCCGCAGTTGGCCTTGACCTACACGCGGACTAACTATTGCTGCTGCTGCTTGCACTCTGCTGCGAAATGTTGGGGCGGTTTCTGCAAGGGTGTCCTGGACACGAAACTCGGCTTGGGCAACCGCTCTTAAAACCAGATCTGACTAAAATTTACTGTCGGAAAAGCAAAGGCGTTCTGAAGAGAAGAAACGGCAAGAAACTCTTTAGCCCTCGCCTATAATTATTATTAAATCTTATTAGTCAAAGCGCCCAGGTATAATTAAAAAAAAACTTACCTTAAAAAACTAAAAGTCGTAAATCTTGCCTCTCGAGACCTAAATACTAGGTAGGTATTAGTATATTTGCGTACCGAGTACAAAATGATGATTTTTCTTACCCGAGGAAAGATGCTACTTTCGATTTAAAGTGAAGGCGAACGTCGAAAGCTTTTATTCCGCGGGTAAGAAAAGCTATTTTGTACTCGGTACGACTTACTTTTTCTACTACCTGAAAGTCCAATATACATAGTATAGAAAAAATAAGTAGATATTTATTAGAAATAAAAATTAAAACCAACAATTTATTACAATGAATGACCAAGCGACGCGGCGCGACACGAAGCGGCCAGCATCTTTCTCGCCGGTCTATCGGCCGCCGGCTGGCGACGTCATATTTTTTTTTCTAAGGCCGCATGCAATTTCATAGGGTTTTTCGAACTGATCTGGGAGTCATTTCGCACTGGGTATTTTCGAAACAGAGTATGAATGGAACTTATTATTGCAGGTAGTAGAAAAATGTACTTATATGTATACATTTTGCCCTCAAGAACGCAATAGCAAAGTACTACATACATTTCGCAGCAGGCCAGTGGAATAAAAACCGACTCTCGTATGGGTAGGTAGTAAGTTCTCAAGAAGCAGAAGGGATTTTACCCTTTGCCTAAAAACATCGGTTAAGAATTCAAGACAGAATTCTTGATATCCAAAAATTCTTACTGAACATTAACACTTTTTTTAGTTAGCTTGAAGAGTCTGATAAGAGTATTCCGAAACTACTCTTACCGGTGGACTTCGGAGGACTTTTCACCCCAACGGTAATTTAATCTTCAAGCTACATAGCATGGCCTGCCTTTTTTTTTGGAAGTTTTATGTTTTATAAATTGTTTGTCGACGCCCGTGTAACTTGCCGCATGTTGCACTTTCAAAGCTAATTAAGTTACTTTTTTGCGTTACTTAAGTTGATTATGTAGAATTAAGTACTTTAGGTCATACAACATAATAGTTGAGGTTAAAGGATAGCTACTGAGAATTTAATAATTAATTAAGTTGCTCTTTAAAGCTTTCCGTATTTTTATAAGGAATTTAAGGTATTATCAATATATAGTCATGCATAAGGTAACAACAAATAGTTCTAATAACTTTCATAACAATCAATATTTTTTTTAAATACCAAAAATTCTTTTTTTAACAAAAAAGTAACTATCCTTAAATCAGAGTCAATCTTTCTTGTGAGAATATAGTGATTGTCTTAAATTCTCTTACGATACTTACATACTCTTAAGGTTTCCGAGTGATTTCAGCTTAGTACTCCTATTTCCAAGATTAAATTGCCTAGCAAACCTTACCAACATTAAGAATTAATTAAGAATTTCTAGTTTCTAGTAGTGTTAGTTTTCTGATAGTAGAAATAGAATTATTACACAATTGTTGGCTAAAAAATACGCTGGATCTAGATGGATTGCTGGTATGCAGATCCAGCATTACAATCCCTGTCAGTCGATCCGGCCACCCTGCCATGTGATAGTCATTTTATTCAAAAACTATTAAGATTACTGCAATGAAATTTAGTACACGTATATATAAATAACTAATATAAATATGTGATTGAACGGGTAAAAAAACATTAAGGGTCTATTTTTGTTATAACAACATTGAGGAGGGGAAAAGTTAAATAGGGAAATTGTTATGATGCTTAAGACTGTTAGTTTTTTAAAATAATATTCGAAATTAAAATAGAATATAATAGACAAATTGAAATAGTCATTCATTTTCTGTTCAGTTATCTGAACGCGTTGCAACAAAAACTAAAAAAAAACAGAATACTACTACTAAATAGACTAAATTAACTTTAAAAAATAGCTATCAACATTAAGCTTGACCGATTCCGAAAATTAATTGGGGTAATGAGATCAGGAGTTCTGGGTAGTAAATCGTTCTGAACGGGTGGTAATTTTTTAAATTAATTATATAGATATAGGTGTTAAAGATATATATATAAATGTCTCTTTAACACCTATGAGTATGTATTTAAAGTTAATTAAGTTTCGACTTTATAAACCCATTAAAAGTGAAATATTGAATCCTACCCCTCGCGCTTCTCAGTAATGGCTTAATGAAGTTTATGCAAGTGTGCGAGCCTAGTGCATCCTTTAGCACTAACACATGTCGAACCTAGTATTTGCACACTAGCAGGGGCAAACTGGGAATTATTGGGGTAGGTTAAGTGTGCCGTATATATTTTATTAGACAATTTACAGTCACACTGCATTTTATTGCACAGTGAGTACTTGAAAGCTTATGTAAGTGTGTGTAGTGTGAGTGTACAGTAGGGACAAAATAAATATATACATATAACTTACAAAAAGGTGCCCGCGACTTCATGGAGGGACAACGATGTGTTTTTTTGGTTTTAAAATACCTAGGCTATATAACCCCCTACAACTTTATCGTTCTTCCTTTGCTTTGTGACACCGTTAAGGAAGGACAAACGGACATACAAATTTTTAATAGAATAGTAGGCACATATTGTTGTTTTGTATTTAGGACGAATTTCTATTGACGCAAGCAAGTTGTCAGCTAGTAAACATCATAGTCAAAGAAAACCCCAAATAAGCATATCTTAAAAGCGTTACTCAGTAAGTTAAAACAATCAGAAACTAATAGCACTTTTTCAAAATAAGTAGTGTCTGGACACGCACCCATGTCATATTGTGGGGGGCAGCCTTTTTTCACTGCGGTTGTGGGCCCAACATCACATCATTGCTTCTGATGCAATGTAGGTATCTGGACTAAGGTGGCTTGGTTGTTTCAGCAGCTTTTGTGAAATAAGTGGTAAAATGCAAGACAAGGGAATAAATTATATAACCCCTTTGCCAGTTTATGACTATCCCTATAATATATCCATATGCCATATTAATATTATTAATTCAAAAGTAACTATTTCTGTCTGTCTGTTACCTCTTCACGCTTTAATCGCTGTGTATCAAGATGAAATTTGGCGACATAGTTTTATTACTGGGGAAGGACATAGGCTACTTAAAAACGTCAAGAGTGTGTCAGTTTTTTTTCTTTAACTAAGGAGTTGCCGTTGAAATCCTACCTGATAACTGAATTTAGGGCGGGTGAAACCGCGGGCAAAAGTTAGTATTCCTATAAAAAAAACTCAATATTGGGCAGAGGGAATTAAAAGAAACGATATTTTGTTTTGTTTTGCAATTAACTCTCAGTTATTCTATAATCTAGTCTAGGTGGCAGCTGTTATAAATTTCATTCTAAGAAAACTGAATCGTTTTTTTTCATATCTTAATTTAATGAACACAAAAAGTACAGTTCTTACAAAATGTCTTAAGTCGTCTAGACACTATTCTGAGTAACAACGGTTCATAGTGTAAATATATATGTATGTACAGACTAAAATGTAAATAAGAAAACTCCTTTGCATTACCATAGTTACCGTATACCTATACATATTCTAGAAACTATAGAAGTAAGAATCAATGTCAAACACACACATACACAGACAAAGTTTGCACAGACTGCATCGATCTTATTTCACTTGTGTGTGTGTGTGTAGCCGTCTAGATATTTAGTACCTATCTAGATATCTGGAGGGCTGGGGTGCATCGCTGCAGCGTTGGCGTAGGTCGCGGGTGGTAGGTCGGGAGCGACCCACCCCTTTATGCACTACCCATAACTAGAACGTAATCTAACTGTATTGTCGCTGAAAATAATTACACATTTCAGAAAATAAGTACTAATGGATTAGGTATCTACTTATTATAATTTTATCATAGAAATGCTTAACATTGTGATGGTCCAGTTTAAATGACGTCATATTGCTTACGAAATGGGACACGTTTTTTTTATTTTACGCTTTTGAGAAAAGGAGGTATCTCCTAAAAGTTAAAGAAAAAACCATTAAAAGATCTTTTTATGAGTAGTTTTTATATTTTCGAAAATAACACTGGTGACTAAGGCTGTTGGAATTTGTACGTTACGACCTGCTTATTGAATTTAGGCTCTGCTCAATCCTGACTTGGTGCATATTGTTCGTTAGGAAATGTCAATGGTGTTATTATTTTGTCCCTAGTCCCTCAATTCCTTCAAGCTAATTTACGACTTATGGGACATATATGATTCGATGATATGATATGATATATTTAGTGGCAAATTTGTTGAATTTACAGGTTATAATACATTTCTTTATACATAACAATATACATTTTACGATCAAATAAAATAATAATAATAAAAAGAAGATGATATACAAAATGTCAACACAAATGCATACGTATACTTATGTATGTAGGTACATATACTTATGTATGTAGATACATATACTTATGTATGTAGATACATATACAGTATACTTCGTCACACTTTTTCTTCAAACAACTCTTTTAGCGAATAGAACGCTTTGCTTTCTAGCCATCTTTTAAGCTTGTTTTTGAATACCGTGATGGAAGTTGCACTTGTTATATCCTTAGGTAGCCGCTTGTACACCGGTCGTGTACAAAATGTCCTAAAATATAGGGTGATATTTCTGATTTTTTTTATTTGTAGGTTGCTGACTGGAGTTTTTGTTTATTTCTAGTTTTATAGTGGTGATTTTCACCTAGGAATATAAACATACCTTAGTCACCCACATTGGATTTGACGTAGAGGTGCGGCGATATGCTTACCACCTAAACGCACGACTAAATCGGTTGGTGAAAAAAGAGGTAGGAGTATTAAAAAAAATAAAAAAATTTAATAGTTTGATGTCTGTGGTATGATGTAAGTACAAATAGGAACCAAAAGCCGTAAGTTACGAGATGAGATAACTGTTCCCATTTAATAACTGGCTACAAAACGGGAAATCACATTTCTCATTTCGAAGCTGGTTACCACGTTTGGTTACGAGGTAGTTTATAATTTTTTTATCGCAACATGTGAAAAAATGGCAAACTGACAGACTTACATGTAGACAGACAAACGCAGTGTATAAAATTGTACACAAAGGTTCCTTGAAGGACCACTGAAACATACAAATAGTCATATTTGCGATCAGACAAGCTGATTATTTGGCATTCAGAATGTTGTTAGTAAAAGTACTGATTCTGCTAAATGTTTTAGTAATATACTTCTGGCGTTTTTTATCTTCCAAAATATCTATGCTTTTATTTTTATTTTATATAGGGGTCTTATACCTATATTTTTAGGAAAAAAAATGCCTTCCCTTACCTTTCTTTTTGTAACTATATTCGTCAGTTTATCTGTTTGAGGGTCATCGTGGAAAAACTATTTATTCTATTTTCCGTCACATCCTTAAATATTATAGTAAAAACATAATATGTACCACGCTACCATAAGCGGAGTAAGGGTAGTAGATTAAAAACGTTTTTTTACACTCTACTTAAAAAATTTAACTATATCTTACAAAATATTCAAACAGAACCGCTAACCGATGATAGTAACAGTATTATTTCATTAATTATAAAATAAATATTAACATTTACTTAAGAAAACGTTGCTGTTTCATAAAAACTTTGCTTTTGTTTAGATTAATTTTAACAATTAACACAATTTTAATATTATGTAAAATATAAATCAAGCATACATTAATATTATTTCGTATTATTCACTATAGACATATTTATGTAGAAAATACTTTTTTCTCAGAAAGTAAATGCAAAAAACGTGCGAAATTCGTTGGAAATCAATCCCTGGTTTAGGCATTATAGAGGCTAATCAGTTCTAAAATAAAAAAAATATTTACCAGTAGTTGAAAATTACAGATTTTTAAAATTATTGAAAAAAATATGCACCTTATAAAATAAAGAAGGATAGTAGGAGTTAGAGAGAGAGACTCTTAGAGAGTGGGCTAAGGCAACACGTATTATGAGAATGACTGTATAATTTTTATCTGAAGTCATTTGAAATTTGATTAATATGAGAGATCGTCATATTCGCCCTTACCTAGAAACTTATTGCGAAAAGTTTTGAGGGCTGCTGGCTCGGAATTCGAAAGAAAATGTATGTAAGTAGATGTGACCTCTCGAGATCCGTGAAAGTACTTGCATAAATTTAACTCTCGAATTCACGAGTCTGACGTACTCGAGACTTTTTGCAATAAGCTCCCATTTTACAGTAACCATTTCAAAATAGCTATTGAATAATATTATTAGGTTGTAGTTTATTATATATAAGGAATCTTGTATATTTAAGTAATTACTGTTTTTAAAGATAAAAAGAAATATACTTTATATATTTTTAGTTTTTTTGTAATTCTTAGAATCCTGAAAGATTAAGAATTTTACTTTTTGTGTCACAAAACTCAAACTAGTGAAAAAGTCACACCAGTAAATGTTAAAATTTAGTAATATCTTGTATTTAAAAAATATTTTAAATATTGTAGGATCTGCGAAATCTCATAGAACGCAGAGTCGCGTTCAGCTTACGTGGTCGTTGTATGAAATAGCGTAATATACATTATATAGGTTTAAGAATGTTACATCTTATGTAACTCATACTAAGTTCTACATATCCCTTAGAAGACTTTCACTATGCCTTAAAACTTTTTTTCAGAGTGCCTCATAATGGCCTAATATCTAACTTTGTCAAGAATTTGAAGGAGCTTTTTTGAAGTTTGAAAAAGCAAAACCTTAACAACCCAAACCTCAACCTTAACATCCCCACATAAAAACTGTATGCTTTAACAAAAACTAAAACAAATTGAAGATTAGAACTTATTCGTATTCAAAAACTTAGTAATAAAGCTACGTGTCAGTAGCATATTACGTCACATAAATATAAAGACGTAATTCGCACCTGCATGTTTATCCTCAGCTACCTTAAGTTTGCTCCTAACAAAGTGGTATTTAGTGGCGAAAACAAAGCAAATTGACTCCCTCCTGACTTGGACGCAGACAAATCAAAACATTCGATAGAAGTACATTATGTACCACTGTTTATTTACCAATACGTTTGTCGTTCCTGGTCATTAACCCCGGCTCCTGTTCGTACAAATTCGGCACTATTCGCACTTTAGAAGGGGACGGGCTTATGCAGTACTGTTGAGGTATGACTGCATAGCCTCGGAGGGTAGAGACCTTGAGCTGGCAGGATCAAGGGTAAGGTTTGTGAGGTTGTGTGTGTGAGTCCACAAAACCAGCTCTGTGTATGGGTGGGTATATCCCACAGATATAGGTATTACTACTAAGGATATATTTCATAAAAGTGTACTAGCAGCCATTTAAGAAGACGGACAACTTCTGGAGAACAAAAATAGTGATATCTCAGGTACTCTAGCCTACGGATCATTGAGACGCTATCAAATGTAGATAAAACGTATTATTAGTCCATCTCTATCACAGCTAGCTCAGTGCCAAAAATTAAGTCAATTGTATGCACCGTTACGTCGTAAGGAGTCCCTCATAATAAAAATATTACCTAGGAAACTTTTTATTGGGATAAAAAGTATTATGTTACATTTTCAGTCCCTCCAGCTATCTAAAGCTAAGCATAGCCTATGATACTTAGGGATCTTACTCGGGGTATGGGGACTTTCTATTAGTGATTGTTTTTTTTTTAAATCGGAATTGCAAAGCAGCACACAAAAGAACAAATAAATTTTACCTCTATAATATGAGTTTAAGGAAAGATCAAATCTGAATGCTAAACTTTAAAATCACAGATATTCTTATGCATATCTTAATCAAACTTAATATATGCCACGTCACGAAAACTGAACCGATTTGGCTGAAATTCGAATGGAGATATTGTAGGTCCTGCCTGAAACATAAACTAAAAAAAAAAGTGAAGTTTTTTGTTTTCGTGATTTATATACAAGCTGTTCTTAGCGGTTTCACCAGCGTTAATTTACTGCTCTGCTCCTTATGGCTATAGCGTGAAGCTATGTAACCTATAATATTCCTCATTTAATGGGCTATCAAACACAAAAACAAAATTTCAAATTGGAAATGAGATGAATCCTTGAAATTAGCGCATTTATACACAATCCCCAGCTTCATATATGAGTATAGATATAGATTTATGCTTGCCAGCCTTCATACGTCCCCACTGCTGGGGCCTACTCTCATAAGTGAGGGTGATTTGGGCCATAGTCCACACACGGGCCCAGTGCGGATTGTGGACTTCACATACGTCATTTTTTTTTTTTCTTGACGTATGCAGGTTTCCTCACTTTGTTTTCCTTCACCGAAAAGCCTGTGGTGTGAAAAAATAAATAGACATAGATGTATATATATATATATATATATATATATATATATATATAAGTATAGATATAGATGTATATATAAGTATATATATAGATGTATATGAAGTCAAGAAAATATGAATATTATTACAGTAGCAGCAACTGTGATGAACCCAAGGCCAATCATAGAAAATCGATAAACTTTGAAATGTTAATTAAATTAATAAATAAATTTGGACATTACACGCAGCACCATCTGGTCCTAACCTAAGCAAAGCCTTCAGTACGAACACCAGGCAACGAACACAAATATACTTTTGTAACATATACATATACATATATGTTATACATAGAAAACACCCAAAATCAAGACAAACACAAATATTCATTGAGATGTTAGTTCTGTGTGAGCATCGAACCCAGGCCCCTCGGTTCTGTAGGCAGGTCATTACCACTGAGCCGTCGAATTTTTTCATAAGATAAAGATTAATTCGGCAGTCTGGGAATTTCCGAGTGACGACTGCAGGCAAAAAACTATCCAAGACTATAAAGTAGGATTGCGATGAAGATCAAAGCCTAAATAACCCAAAAAAAAAGAAAATAAATTGATGAATGGATTGCAGTGAAAATTGCTATTTAGTTGGTTGTTATGTGTCTAACTAACTAAATATTAATATTCAATATTTATTGTTTTCAAAACTACCTATAGTGATTTTAATTAATCATATTCCTACATAATAATATATGTATATACCTATTTCTATTTACTCAGACCAAGCTAATTGAGGGCAAACTTGCTTGATTTATTATTTTATAAGTATATGGTTTATTTATAATAATAAACCATTACTGCTTAACTAAGCCAAAGTTACATAATAGTACTTATAATAAAAAACATAGTAAACTGTAAGCTCTCACAATAGTAAGCTGTTGACCTTTTAAAAACCTATTTTTATCATATTAAGTTTAGTTGGATTGGTTAAGATCAAAGTTAAAACTATTTTTCTTTCAACTACTAAGTACTATAAACTACTAAGTAAATTTTTACCTAATCTCAGATAAGTACGATCATGTCCCAGATTAAGACTTATGATACTTTTCATTCTGATCGAGAGTGGAAAAGGTTTTTTTGCAAGAGAAACCATGGAAAATTGCTAGTATATGATACATAGCTATCCGTTGATGTTTTATCTTAGGAACACACACTTAGGACTTAGCAGTGTCCAAGCTTACGTAGTCAGTACGTTACGTTATGTCCAATGCTGCGTAAAAACATACTTTCAGGAACCTGAAAAGCGTAACATATTAAATGGATGACCTCTCCAAGCTGTAATGTACTGTAGAGTAGAACAAGCACGCTTACAAACTTCAGTTCATCAGTCCGGTAGAAATAGCCCCTTGTTGCATAATTTGCACGTAATAATGCTAAATAAATTATCTAAGTTAATATGACGTGCAATTAATCGACGAAGTATAAAAAGACAAGCAACAAATACGACCACGTGTACTCCTTAAAATAGATATACACGCCCACATAAGCAACGACACAGCACACACACATCACGACACGAACCTAGCGGAAAAATCAATATTTTCAGCAAAACACTTCCCTCTAATTCTCCAGTGTGCGTTCGAATCTCTTACAGCTGCTTTACGATATATAAGCCATTAAAAATTATAGTGAACTACACTTTAACTTCAAAGGAAGATGGTTTTATTTCCCGTAATGTGGTTGGGGGTTGATAAATCGTAAGGGTTGTGAGTTATATAGTTGTCCTGCTTCTTTCAATCGGGTGTTTCGTTCGCACAGACCGGCCGCGTGGCGTCGGCCGACGACCCCAGCCCGGTCGTTACCCCCTCGATCGGCAGTTGCACCCTGCTACCCCGAACCGCTCACGCTTCGCACCCTCGTTCTGCCCAATCTTGGACCCTGATGACATTGACTTAATGCAAAGTTCGACGACCTCCATATTGCTTCCTCTATCCGGTGCGCTCTCTATCTAAATATTTACAGTGGTTTTCTTATCACAGTTATTTTAAGTTGAGCCAAAAATAGTTGAGGAAAGATTATGTTTTCCAGACGATTTGTTAAAAGAGTGCAGCTGTAAATATTTCCACGACTAAATACAATCTGTCAGCTGGAAATCTGTCTGTGACTCATTATTTTTAAAACTTTCTTGACTGATTATATATATAGAACTTAAGAATTTTGCCATAAAGATATACAGTAACTGGGTTTTATTATAAAATGCATTTCGTAATAATAATTTATTAGTTAATTATTCGTTTTTTTTAGCTTTTTAGCACAGTGTTGATCTGTTATACTAAAAAGGTTTAATTTAATGAGTATACTTTTTAACAGACTTCAAAAAAGGTTCTATGTTCGGCGCGTAGGTTTGTTCTGTATATGTTTATCGATTTTTCGATTACCACGTAATTAATTTGAATAATTAACTGTTGAGCTGGCACCCAAGATGGTCCGATATAAATTTGAAAAGGATTGAATTTCGGGAGCAGAATATACAACACAGAGGTTTAATGTAGTTCCGATATTTGCTTATGGTAATGAGTATACGTTTAGATGTTTAAGTATGTTATTTGGGTGTATTTAACGGGATGTGTTTGCCATTCCTGAGCCAATTTCGTTGAAGATCTCCTTACTTACTAATTTATATGCCCAAATACCAACTAAAAATAAAATTAAAATTACACTGACTTCATAATCCCACTTAAAAATTAACAGAGGAAATATTAAGCTAGGTGTTCTGTTCTCCTTGCAAAAATAAAATTTTCATTCCAAAAAACTCTTAGCTCTATCGGCGTTTTTTCACTTTTTAGTGGGGTTTTGAAGTCGGTGTAATTTTTTTTTTCTTAAAGTAAGTCAAAATCGCAATTATCTAAACTATATTTAAAACAATTGTTTTAAACATTGCCACTTACTTCCTTATAATGCTCAACAAGTTACGAGTAATTAGGTGTAAGGTAAGTGCTTAAATATACTGAAATTTACAATGTTGTCAATATTAAGCTGCTGAAACAAATATCGAAAAAGGTATCCTCTTTTTTCATCATATCCACGTCTGTCCGACTGTCGGTACGACCGTAGGTCACAGCCATCAAACCATTAATCAACGTTGAGGGCATACAAAATGGTTTCTTTATGTTTCTTTTTTTTATATTTTTTTTCTATTAATACACCTTATATATAAATAAAAACCAATTACCACATGTCTGACGGTGACGGAGCATTACTTAGGAACGACTTATTTGTCTGATTTTTGTTTGTATTCATAATGGTCAGGTCAAGGTTTGTATGTAAAGAAAAAAATGGTCAAGTACGAGTCGTACTTGCGTACTAATAGTAAGCTACATTAAAATAGAAAGCAACTAAAATTACACACGCCGGTTAAGGTTTCTGAAGTACTAGATACAACCCTTTTTTTAAAACAAACTTTATTTTTTATGTCTGTCAATGACTTAATTAGATACTAGATTTTTCTTGCGGCTCCGCCCGCTCTTAATTCGGTTATCAGTGTTTGAACGGCTTAACTAACTCATTAATTAGGTATACTAATCGGTTATAGTTATTCCCGCAGAAACTTATGGATTTTTGGGGTTCCGTACCCAAAGGGTACATACGGGACCCTATTACTGGAACCCTATTACTAAGACTTCGCTGTCCGTCTGTCACTAGGCTGCATCTCATGAACCGTGATAGTTAGACTGTTGAAATTTTCACAAATGATGCATTTCTGTTGCCGCTTTTATAACAAATATTAAAAAAAAGTATAAAATAATTATTTAAGGGGACTCCCATACTACAAACGTGATTTTTTTACTCGTTTTTGGTCGATATTGATAACGGCAACAGGTAGACGCTTGAAATTTTTACAGAATATTAAGTTATATATTCACTTTAAAAATAAATAATTAAATTAAAATAGAACTAATATTTAAGAGGGGCTCCCATACAACAAACGTGATTTTTTTGCCGTTTTTTTAGATAATGGTACAGAACCCTTTGTGCACGAGTCCGACTCGCACTTGGCCGGTTTTTTTATTCTACTACTATCAGTTTTTGTGTAAAAATAGTTCTCCTATTACCCTTTGCTTTTAATGCCCTGTGGCATAGTATTACATACATAATAATCAAGAAACAGACTGTTTTAACATCTTCCTAAATGAATGAATGAATCATGTGTGGTCAAAAAAAGGAAGTAAACCTTAATACCATTAATGCATGCACAAATCATTCTAAATCCAAAGTGAATTAGGCGCGAACTCCTGTCCATTTCAATTTGACGGTTGCTTTAAAAACCAAAACGAATTAAACTCGACATGTGCACTTTCCCCAAATTAACTGAATGACTAATTGTAAGTGAGTGTTTGGTTTGAGCGCTTACACATCCTTTTAAATCGAATTTATTTTTATACCTGAGACAGAACGTTAAAAGAATGTAAATAAAACTGTATATCAACTTAAAACATTGTTATTAACTCGAATCGTTTTATGAGGTGACATAAACAAAATTGATAAATCGCGTTGTTAAAAGTTATTTGAGTAATATTGTTTTAATATTTACATTCCCGATACAGTTAAATGTCATTCCCACTGTGCATTTTATAAAATACAGTCTAAATTTAATTTCACTACAGATATGTGTTCCCGATCTGATTCAAATACCAGTAATTAATATCACTTCTATAAACAAATGTTTTTTTATTAATATTTTTGGACATTACATACATCGCCACCTGGTCCCAAAACCAAGCAAAGCTTGTTCTATAGATGCCAGACAACGAATACGAATACATGTTTATACTTTTTTTGTAAATCAATACCATATTATACATAGAAAACACTCAGTCATATAATAAATATTTGTTTTGTGCGGCAATTGAACACACGCTACTCGATTCAGCAGTCGGGTCATTACAGACTGAGCCACGGAGCCGACTTATATATAAGGTATGTTTATGTAGGTGATTGGATTTTTAATTTAATAGTTATAAAAATACTATGCATCATTACATAATTAGGACTTAAGAGATTGCTTCGGTAACTGTAGATATCAGCAGAAAGTGAATGTGCTAGTGGAGAAGTAAAGCAAAACAAAATGGACTTAAGTAGTTTACAAAATACTTAACTTTCCAGGTCGAAATATTCTATTCAAAAGCTTTGTAAAAGAAAAAGTAATCTAGCGAGGCAGCATCCAAAATGGATACCTAATGGAATAGTAACACAATTTTTTTTTGGGATTGTGAAGGTGACTTCGATAATAAAGCCAATCTCACTTCCGCAGAATTAGTTGGTTCAACAGTAATTAATGTTTGGACGAAACTTTCTTACTTTAAACAGGCAGTCATTGGATCTGTGGCAAGAGGTTCACTTTGGGACACCTGATAAGTAATGAAAATATGAGTTGAAACCAATGCGGTCCATCCAACTTTATGCCTGTCTGTCTGTCAAGGCCCTTTTTCTCCGGAACACGTAGAGCTTTCAAGTTGAAATTAATATCAAATACTAAGGTCTACGGTCCCTTGAAGCTGTAAAATAATTAAGATTCTGAGTCGGCGCAATAAAAAAATACGGCCATTTTTGTCGCATATTTTGGCATTCACAATAAATCAAAACCTATAAGGTACTTTCCCGTTGCTCAAGAATCATGAAATTTGGCAAGAAGCAAGAAGTTACATTACAAATATAGGAAAAAATCCAAAAACTGATGATAAAGGCATAAACCTGTAAGACTTAATGATGATGGATAAACAATCTACATATAATAAGTTTGTACAGAAAGCTTGGTACTTGCTTGCAGCCAGACTCGCACTTGGCCGGTTTTTTTACTATGCTTTTGATTATTTGTTCAAAATAGGTTCTAAATTAAATCTAATGTGATTGCAGATATGAAAGTGGGTATTTCTATTTAGTTTTTAACTGATTCATTTCCATATCTTGCAGGATTTCGAACACACAAAAGAACTTAACCAAAGTAGTCTAAAAAAAATTTCCTGTGATATGAGTTAGCACCTTTCAACTTGAATAATTTTCATCACCATTCAAAAGTTTTTTTGGCGATTGAAACTTGAATGAAGCAGGATATTTATTCGTTTTCTTTTCTTGATAATATATTGCCGGATGGTGTCCCGTCTTCAGTTAAATGCGAGGTTTAATTAGCTTTAAATTTTGCGCAATCAATCTTCTTAGATCAGCGCGGAAAATGCTTTAAGAAAAAATAATCCTGATAATCCTGATACTTTTTATTTGATATTTGCGAAACCGTTAGTTATTTATGCGTTGATTATAACGAAATCTTATTTATAAACGAGTTTTGTTCAAAATAAGAAGTGATTTTTATACTAAACTGGCTATTTGAGACCGAGTAAATTTTTTAGATTTTTTCGAAGCATTTTTTATCATATAAACCTTGGCCTGACAAACAGATCTTTCAGACATGTGGCAATTTAATTTTCATATGTATTATACAATCACGGTTTTCCTACACATAAGAAGTGGCTAACCAGTGTATCTAAACACTACTACATCATAATGCGGGGAATATCCTGTTACTATCAACCACTTTAGTCCTGCGTGGCGGGTGGTAAGCCCATCGCCAAATCTCTGTGTTACTTTTGATACAGTTAGAAACCATAATTTAAAAACCGACCAAGTGCAAGTCGAACTCGCGCACCGAGGGTTCCATACCCACCACCATTTAGTAAGTTACACACAAAAACCAAAAGTGTGCCGCTAAGCGGTCACCCATCCAATTACTGACTAAGCCCGACGTTGCTTCACTTTGAATATAATTTTCAACAAACAAATATGTTACTGTTTCGCTTGATAAAAACTAGATGGCACTGAAACGGTGATTTGAGATGGTAAATGGCTCAGGCCCGTCTCACACTTGGCCGGTTTTTGTTATTTGTTTTATATTTTAGAGCTTACACTCACTTTGATCACTACAAAACTATATGTGTTACTTTTTTAAAATTTGCATTGTAAAGCTTAATATTCGCTATATAGCTTAATATATAAACGCATCGCTGAATCGAAAAATGGTTTTCACACACCTGCAATATTATTGAACGCCATATCAAACTACACCAATTCTCACCATGTGATAGACGAGGAAAAAAAATGTTCCCACTTTGCGTATCTATATTACTATACTATAAAGTAAAAAAAAAATATGATTATATTCGGAACCCTAAAAATATAGTCAGAAATTAACTCCCAAAGTTTTCGTACAAATAAATATTGGTAAATATTCGGCCCAACAACTTGACTTACACCGTAACAAATATAACATGGTGTATCTAATTTGGGTTTGTCTCCTTTTTGCTAAAAGTACTTTGTTTTGATGTGTTCAATTCCTACATTATTTTACGGGACATATTGGAAGTGCGGCTGATTGAGCAGTAGCGGTGGGTGCAGTAAGTAGTGTCTCGATACATTAGATGCTGCGGTGCAGCGACGTGTATCCCAACAGCTGTTGTCTCGGCCGCTGTGCGCCCATGTCCGGAGGTCATTGCCCCACGTATTTTTAACATGTGTTGATGTTTTCTGCGTTCTTCAGAAACACTTCCTTGCCATCCTTCTTAAGGCTTTAACTTCGATAGGAAACAATTCCGGTTAACTTTTTAGCATTTTGCAATTTAGTATCTAACATTTAGTTATGTTTACATAAAATGTGTAGTAGTTATCTACCTAATACTTCAAACGATTAACATATTTAGTATTTAGCAAATATCTGCATTTATATAGAGAGAAGAGAGAAAGTTTAAAAATTAAAACCCGATTAGAAAAGTTAAAAGGCGACCTAACGTATTTTTAAATTGTGTTCATTAAGTCATTTCATTTGATAACAACACTACACATTTTAACTACTTATTTATCTTCGAGTTGTTTAACCTATTTTTATGTGCCATATTTGACTTAATGTAACGTCACATGGGCAATGACACGCAATCACGTGGACCACAAACGATATTAACGACACCTCATTTGTCAAAATATCATGCTACAAGGCTATAGAGCTACAAGGTCTACATATATAAACATTTCTCACTACCCTCCGTAATCTATTAAAAAATATTATAAAAAACATAAAAAAACCACGCTTATAAAAAAAAAATACCATAAAGTACGCCTACGCTTTTTTGGTCCGTGATGTTGTTTTCTACTTTTTACCTCACTGTGCCAGGTTATGTTTTTGGAGTGTATGTATGTATATTTCTTTGGCACACTCTATAGCCTTGACGGCTTGAGAGGTGTCGTTAGATTCGTCTCAATTGTGAGAGTGACACTGGGTACATAAAATTCTGAAATAATAAAAATGGCGGATTTTATGCCTTTAAATGATTTATGTATTTTCTTAAGCCTTGTGTGGATCAGAGCAAGTTGTTGTCTATTTCGAGTATAACGATTATAAATAGCACTATTCTTTTTAAAGCAATCAGTATTTTTATAAACATAAAATAAATTATCTAATATATACTGAGACGTAAGGTTAAGACCTTGATTTCCTTATATTTATCTCTTAAAGATTGTTATAGATCATAAATTGATCGAACAGCCCTCAGTTTTGAAATGCTGAATCAAATAACAACCCAGTTAACCAACTCACCTAACCTAACAGTTTTAGTTTTGACAATAATTCATCATTACTGCTTTACTTAGTCATACACACATCAATATGGATAAACCGCTTAGCGAATCCGCAATCAGCATTGTGATAATTCGTTGGTTTATTACCAACGGCACAGTGGCTGATCCTGATATTTTTATGGTCAATAAGTGACAAAGAAAATTACCCAAAACGTAACAGAATCAGGAATTGTGGTAACCATGAGAAGATGGTGAAAAGGTGACCGATGGTGGCTGGATGCGTTAGGAAGAGCACCGACAAAAACGGTGAACTATGGACGAGGCTTGTATCCAGCAGTGGAAAAATATAAGCTGATATAATGATAATTATGAGAAGGTCAATGAGCTAAGACAACAATATAGCAAGTGATTGTCACATCATGTGATTCGACAGATGTAGGTCTGTATGCATTGGTGTAACATAAACGTAGTGTCAACTTTTACAATAATATTTATTCTTATCGTACCAATCGCACCCACTTTGACCGTATGGTACGCCCAAGTTTCTCATACTCTAAGACTTTCACGTAATTATATTGGTTCTCGCTATTTTTCCTGTCTTTGTTTATAACACAAGTAGTCTTGGTTCAAAAGAGTATGTGGAACCTACATAGGTTTCATGAAATTCGTAAGACTTTAAAATTCCTTTAGGTACAGAATTTCCTTTACTTTAAAGATGCTGTCAAAGGTGTTCATTTTTGATATTGGTATATACATTTATTTACGAGAAGTTATATTAAATCAAATTTGCAAATCGTAATAGAAAACAAATATTCGAATACCTCTTTAAGGTAAACTACAAAGAACACTTCTGTTTTTATTTTAACAACCTAACTGAAACCTAAAGCATGCTAGACTATCCAGAAGTTTCCATGGGAATTTTATGCCGATAAAAGAATTTAGCTCTGTTGGAGTCGCGGCAAAAACTAGTTATTGTGATATGAAATCCATGACCTTAAGTCATTTCAAATTCTCCGATTAAGTATTATTTGGGTTAAAAATAATAACTGCAATAATCTACCGAGTAAAGTAATAAAAATGCAACGTACGACCACCAAGAAGCCAGTTATCAGTGTGATCCCTTTAATTATTTTTTTTATACCACTGAAGTGGCAAACAATCTAACGGTTGAACTGATGGTAAGCGGTCACCGCATTATTCTATTTCATTTGCAGTATAAAGCGAAGTATCCTCTAGTCAAAGGACTTGTTCCTTACTACAAGTTTTGTTTTACAAGAAAGACGAAGGTCTACTTAGACCTAGATACTTATCTGTAGATAATCTCTGTTTTTTCTTACTGTTCTTATTTTGTAAACTTTAATTTTATTAAGAAAACTATGATTTTGGCTCAAAATATATACAAAAGAATAAATGCACAATCAGATAAAAACAGAGACATTGAACTATACAATATTGAACAAGTAAGAAAAACAGGGTGTAGGTGTGTATACTTGTGCTGTCGGTCATTTGTATGGCTATTATTATCTCGCATAAATTACATTGATGTGGTACGAAATTAGCCAGAAAAAATGTGCTAACATTACGACAGAGAGCAGTACACGTGTGTGGTCAGTTAATTGCATCGAGTGCACTCGCACAGATGCAGTGTAGTGTTTATGGTTTCGTAACGTGACGACTGCTACTGCATGAGTCACGGCCGGCCAAGTTCATTGTCGCCCGACCGAACTTGAACCCGCTCACGGTAGGTATCGTTACACATCAAGATAGGCGAGCTACAAGCGTGTGCTATGCTTTGGTACACCTCGTGTGCTAGTTGCTATGTTTTGATTACTATAGGAAGATGTGATGTCAAGACTGTTGATACATCACATTCCCGGGTCACCTATATTTCTCTCTCAGTTTTGTTAATGTTGGTGAAATGAAGGTAAGCAAGTATTATTTTCACACAAAGCGTACTATTAACTGCAAAATTATATAGCACCACGTTATGTAATTTTAGATAACTAACACTACGTTGCACCTTACACTAACAGCACGATATCAAATACGTTTTTCTATGGTACGGAAAGAGACAACACGAAACTCTACACCATGAAGAGTTAGTTTTTGATCCTCTAGCTTTGGAAAGTAACATTTTAATTACTGATTTTTTCACACATATTAATTACAATATTTTTCTTTTACATAAGTAAGTTGACTTCATTGACATATATTTGTTCTTGAATATTATAGGGTATTTGAAATGGCAATCTGATTTTATAGCTGATTTCTACATCCTATAAACCTTATTGTCTAAAATTTTCTCGATTAGTAATACAGAAAATTTTATTTAGAATTTTTTATTAGTTCAAATTTGCTCATATACAATTTTGGGACGTTCATGTTCATAGTCCACGGTGACCGCTCACTATCAGGCTGGCCATAAGCTTGTTTACCACCTTTGAGAAAAAACTGTACCTGTATTAAACATTGAACTAGAGAAATTGTCTTTATCGCTAGAGTCCGCCTGTACTGGACAACCAGCCCATGTCAATGTTATTGATAAGGCTTGTAAACACGACACTGCGAGTCACCGATACACTGCCTACGTGACAATGACTCCACGGGCCGCGGCAACAGAATTCAGATAACACCGGTTACATGTGAACGATAAACGATAACCGTACACTCACACAATGTTTACTTGTCTCGGAAAAGAAAGTAACGCAATACTTGGACTGTCTATGTACTGCGAGCCACTACTTTTCTATGGTGTCAGCGACTTCAGTCCTGTCTCAGTGTGAAGTTTCTAGAGTAGCTATAAACTGTGGTATGGAATTATTTTTCTTTGTTTTATGATGAAATCACAGTACCTTACTTACTTAAAATACTCACTGTACTATTAGCTACACATCCGTGTCAATAACCGAAACTAAAAATGTGCAAAATCTGCGTAACAAGTGTAGGAATTTTAAAATTTCAGATACTGTGACATACTTACTTAAAATAAGTTTTGTATCTCCGTAAAAGCTCATTTTTAAATTAACTTCGTATGAAAGGAAATTAAAAATATCCATTGGCGCCGCTAGTTGGAGGTCATAAGATCAAACAAACAAATTCATGGTACCTGAAAGAAATCCCAAACTGAGTACCTAATAAACCATTTTTTCAACTATCACTATGCAAAAAGTCAGACAGTATAATATAAACACAGATTTGAAAGTTGAAACGGGTTTATCGATAAGTAATCACGAATGGAGTAGGATACATGGGCGGATCTATATATAGGGGCCCCGCGTATATAAGGTCACCCAAGCACCACTGAAGACGATGGACAATATTGCGAATTAAAGTGCAAGAGACATCGTGGGACACCCATCGGACAAGTTGCAACACATAAATACTCACGCCAGGTAATGAATATAACTAAACTCACTCCAGTCGAACTTATTTTCTATATAATTTAGCCCCGGTAATAATTATTTCCTCGCAAAAAATATGCAAGAAATAGAAATGCGAAGGTGGCGGGCGATGACGAAATTACAACAGAGCTTCTGAAAGCGGGTGAATACATCTATATTTAAAGTCCTTCAGAGGCTCTTCAATTCTGTGTCAATCCTCGAAGGCACCACGTCAGAAGTTTGGAGCAGAAGCGCGGTCATACTTTTCTTCAAAAAAGAAGACCTCATCTCATTAAAGAAGCCAGTTTGACGAATTCCATCCTCCCGAACGATGCAAGAAATAAAAGTAAGAAATATAATTCCTTTGCCTTTCTACTTTTATCTAATATCTCTCCAAATGCGTGCCGGTTGATATGACATGCCCAAGGAAAAAGATAAACAATGCAGATGCAGAGAAAAAGGACAGTGCAATGCAGAATGAGGACTCCCCTTGATGAAGGATACGTTTTAGCAGAAGCAAATTGCATGGAAATTCGACTACATTTTTGGCTTTAACGCACAATAGCCAATGTGTCGATTGAAGCCTCACACTTTTTACGCCTAGGTCACAATCACCAAGTGTCTCGCTGGAGTAAAATGTGCGATAAAGAACTTTGTGTCAAAAAAAAACCTATCTATTTAATAAATTTCCTATTATGTCAGCTCTGATGTCAATCAACCCGTATCGGGCCTATCGAACGAAACGAAAAGTTTAATGAAGGAAACAAAATTGATTAGGTTGGCCCACAAGTAGTGTAAGCCCAGGGCACCACAAGTTCACGGTCCGGCCATTGTAGGATAAAGAGTAAAATAGACTTTTTAGCTGAAGTAGGAAAGTGGTTACGACGTAAAAGAAACAGAAAAACAGAAATATTACAGAAAACTCTTACATTTACTAAGTTTATAATTCCACAGGGCTCTATTTGATTTCATACGCATCCACCAATAGACATAATAGTATTTTAGTTCAATGTATTGAAAATTCACTTTATGCTATAAGCTGTTTTATAGCCACTCGATACGTAGCTCCGCCTGCTAAGTAGACTTCGAAATTTTATAATAATTTTTTTACGCCTATATATCAAATATATTGCAAAGCACTCCTGTATTTAATACTATAGTAACAGCTTGTACTGGGATATCCTTCAACAGATGAGGATGTCAACAGGAATTGTGGATCTATGAAACAAATGGGGAAGGAGGAGGAAACACATTATTACACATAGAAAACGCAATGTCGGTTACAAATACAAATTAGCATAATAAAACTGGATTGTACCGAAATAGCGCTGTTGTAATGTCTGCCTGCAGTGTTAATCCTGTATCCCAATGCGGATGGGTGGACGTTGTCGAGCTATTGGCCACTTGACTGTCAAAATTATTAAGGTGCCTATAAGGCATCTGACTTTGCTAAACATCTACTACCTTATGACACCATTTATCTAATATTCCTATTAACATTTTTACAGTTATGAAGGTAGGTACATATATTAAATTACGACGTTGCTTCCATATTAACGACCTAATTAAATCAACGAAGACATTCTTCTGTTAGATCTATCATGAGGACATTTGTATGAATGACATCATCGTTGGGTGTCAGATAAAATTTCAATGTCAGGTCATTGACCCTGCGTCATCATGACGACAGGGCGACTAGACGTTTGTACGTTCATGGCGATAGCCACCGAGGAGCGACGAACGCTCGCTATACGATTATTCAGTATTACTGAGTCCGTTTGTCTGGAGTACCTACTCGAACAGCTGAATGAACCCTTATTTGTATATAAGCAAATAAAAAAACGGCCAAGAGCGAGTTTGAAGTCACTAACGCAGATGCTTTGCAACTGGATATTTCGAAGGTGTCTAAGTACATAATTTCTTACAAATTATTCTATTCCTGCTTACTTATACTAACATAAATTTTGGTTCTTCTTTGGATTTCATTGCTAAATGTCTAAAAAGCAACCCCTGCAATTTCGTCATGGCCGTCCGTATATCACAGTTATTACCTCGATTGATTTTGATGAAATATAAACTGGAAATTGTCTGTACCGCTATAGATTTTTATAATAAAATCGAATAAGGGTACCTTTTTCATAAATTGGACGGAGGGATAATATGTCACCATATTGCACCATATAATATTTTTTCTTTGCGAGGCAGTCTCTTAATCATCATAATAACAACGGGCCTGTGAGCTACTAGTACTACTACTACTAGTACTAGTACTACTAGTACTAGTCATTGGCGACAGATCTTGCAACACGAAGCTCTACTTTAGCTCTACATTTGACTTTAATTTATATTTTTCAACCACAAATAAGGTAATATTTAGCAATGTGTTTCCTTAAATCTCGATTGACGAGAAAGAAAAAATATCCGGATAAAACTCTGAATTCCTTTTCAAAATTATTTTAAGTTTCATAAGATAAACTGCGCTACTGGCAAACAAATTATTTCAATAAAATGTTCTTATTATGGCTTAATTAACATATCATAGATACAAGTAACTTATAAAGGAAAGTTAATTGTCATTTCAAATTGCTGGCCTTAACAATACAAGGTTACACTAGCTATGACCTTACACGTGCAATCTTGACCTTGTCACATTAAAAAAGCAATTACCTACATACAAAAGGCACTTACCTTGTCCATGTGGATACAGTAAATTTACCCTAATGACTTTATCAACCAAAACACCAGTTAAGACACATTATATAAAAAAAAACTTGATTAAAAACGTTCCAGTTACAATTCATATCAACTGCGAAACACAAATATAATGATCCACTTGTTTACAAACACAAATCAGAATGCATCATTCACATACCTTAATGCAACGACTGTTGCATCGCTCGCTTAAAAATGCATCAATCACTAATCGCACTAAAACGCTAAACGCACGGATCGCACCCGATACTAAACGCGTTCTCACAAACGACCGGCACAAAATATACAAATAAAACGCACGATACGATATTCGGAGTTCACTCGCGGCCGCACGCGGGGTCAACAACCGTCCTTAGCTCCGCGCGGAACTGGCGGACGTATAACTGTCTCGCTCTATCGGACATTGCGCCTCATACAGCGTATTGAGTATTTCTATCAGCGCTTTTCTATGGGTCATATAATACTCATATGTATCGCTGTTGAGTATAATAGATTTTTCTTTGGCATTTTTCTAAATATTTTACTTTAAATAACCAGTTTTTAGATAAGTTAGTGAACACAATTCGAAGTAATGAAATATACTGTGTACATTGCAATAGGTCTTAGTCAAACTACATAAACTAGCGTTTGTAAACTGACTCGTATTCGTTTTGTGTCTTCGTTTTTACGTAGGTATATACATAATATAAACCAATTGAAAATTGACGCATACAAAAATACGGAAAAATTTTAAAAACAAAATATTCTTGCTAAAACAAAACTATACCTATAACCTATAATTAAAAAAATAAAGTTTAAATTCTGGCAGCGCACTTTGACAAGATAAATGTATATGAATGTGAATATAATATTAATATTCAAGCCCGCAAAAAGCTCAGCACTTGCTTATAATCACATGTTCTAAAGTGACTTTTAAGTTTTCAGGAAGCGTTCACGGAAAATTAAAGATGTGAAAGAAAGAAGAAAAGCTGTGTGTGTAATGGAACGCACCTGGTGAGTCGTTGACCCCGGCGCGGGCGGCGCTCCCGTGACGTCACGTCGCAGTCTACGGCTCCGTGTCATCGCACCACTGGATATGCCCATTGAGGGACATTGAATCCAGTTCCGGATTGCACGTAGGCGTGCCACTTGACGAAAACATTCGAACAAATTGCTCACATTATGGGAAATGAGTATTTTAAGGATTTTGCGTCGTACTTTGCGTTGTGTATAGGGTGTCATAAATGGATTACTACCAAAACACATAGGTATTTACATTAGTTACAACAGTTTTTTTTGTTGAACGTATTACGCCGGCTAGGTTGTAGCAAATATTATAAACAATTTAATTGAAATTTACTTCCTTATAATTTTAATATTCTAAAAGGTTTTTCATAAGTTCCAGATAAAAATCGGCCAAGTGCGAGTCGGTCTCGCGCACGAAGGGTTCCGTACCATTATATATAAAAAGGGCAAAAAATCACGTTGTTGTATGAGAGCCTCCCTTAAATATTTGTTTTATTTTAATTTCATTATTTATTTCTAAACTATAACTATAAAATAAATAACTAAAAAAACTGAATATATAACTAAATATTCTATGAATATTTCAAGCCCTTGTCAAAATCGAGCAAAAACAAGCAAAAAAATCACGGTTGATGTATGTGATTCCCCTTAAATATTTATTTTATTCTGGTTATAGTATTTGTTGTTATAGCAGCAACAGAAATACATCTTCTGTGAAAATAGCAACTGTCTGATTATCACGGTTCATGAGATACAGTCTGGTGACAGACGGACGGACAGCGAAGTCTTAGTAATAGAGTTTTGCTTATTACCCTTTAGGTACGGAACCCTAAACAATAGCATTTCTCACGTAGGTAGGTACTTCTAGTAACATTTTTTTTTTAATTGAATATAATTGGATTTATAGGTAATATTATAAGTATGTCAGGGAAGTTTATCACATATTCTAGTTGCATTAGAATATTAGTTTAGATGTCTTTATTAAATTTATTAAATACCTACTAGCTTTTGCCAGCGGCTCCGCCTGCCCTAAGTTCGGTTATCGACGTGAGATTTCTACTTACTAACGCGCTAGTGACTCACTTGGTGTTGCAAGTTGCACTTACTTACACTTACCATTCGGCGGGCCGTTAGCTTGCTTGCCACCTTAGTAGTAAAAAAATGATTGATTTGATTGAAACATATTGAATATATAATAATACATATGTCAAGGAATTGAAATTTGTGTACCTATATTATATTATCTATCTATTTATATGTATAACAACTGACAGAATGATTGACTGACTGAATGAACGATTGACTGGCTGACTGAATGATTGACTGACTGACTGGTTCAGTGACATATCAACGCACAGCCCATGCCATTAAGCCTAGGAACTTGAAATTTGCCATGCGAAGAGTTCCTTATGTGACGTAAGGCTTCAATAAAAAAGGAATTTGCAAAACTCATCTCCTACGGGTGTAAAATGGGGATTGGAAGTTTTTTATACACCGAAATTTTTGAAGTTCAATACATAAAAATTTATAGACTTGTTTTACTGTTTTTGGAAAGTCACCCCCTAGGGGCAAAATAGGGGATGAAAATTCGTATGAGAATTATAAGCTTTTTTTTAGACGCGGAAAAGTGTTAGTCTTTTTAATATTTATACAAGAGTAAAATGACTGACCGAGTAACTATATAAACGCACAGCGTAAACTCTTGGGTCTACAGACGTGAAATTTTGCACAGAGGTTTCTGTTATAACGTAGATTAACACTAAACAACAATTTTACCCTTAATAAAATGTCTATCCTTCGTACAAAATATCAGTATATGTTTATGACGTCATTGTATATGTGGAAATAGTATATGACCTTAAATTACCTTAATTATATCTTTTGCATTTACGTCTGCGCAGCCATAACACAGCTTCTCGCCCCCACTCACTCACAATCGCAACCGCGTAACGGGGAACTCACCTCCTGGCGCTGACTCACCTTCGGGTTCGAGGCTCACGCTGGTCTGAGGGACGATCCCAAGAGCGAGAACCCAAGCCGAGGCTCTCGAGCGACAACCCGCGGGGAGCCCTTGAGCGTTGGGCGCTATATGCGCTGAGACTCCTTCAGAGTCTCGGCCCAAAAAGTCCGGTGAAGCAATAATGGCTGCATCAGACAACTGCAGTAGACAGTTCAGAAAAAAAAATAAGTAATGCAATTAGATAATTATTAATTAAAATTTTAACATTTGTCAAATATCGAAAACCCAAGATTGTTACAATAATTACCTCCCGAATATAAATGGGTAATTCCATTATACCTGCCACGCCCTAACAAAAGTGCAGACAGAGAGCGCAGCGTGCGCACCACGTCTCTTCCGCGTTCGCTCGGGCGCACTTTCTCCTCTCTCCGCGTCGCGTCCGCTGCACTTTGCACACTTGCTATTCGTTATTTTGTTGCAAGAGGAAAACGCAATCGAAGCTTAACAATATAACACTTTCACTAGTATTTGCTTCACTAGTTTAATTATCGGAAGGTATTTGCGTATTAGTAATATTTAAAAGTATAATTTCGGTACTACTATTTAGTTAATATTCGGTATTGCCTAAAGATAATCAGAAATGGGCAAACCAATTATTTTTGCGATACTCAATTGTATTTTGCCTCAGACGTAAAACGTCCACAGCCTTTCTTTAAAAGAAGGCTTTAGACATAGTCCACCACGTTGGTATACTGACTGGATTGTTAAGAGTTTTAAAGCCACTAAGATTTCTGATTTGTCTCAACTATTGCCA
Organism: Apoda limacodes; assembly: GCA_946406115.1. Lineage (NCBI taxonomy): Eukaryota > Metazoa > Arthropoda > Insecta > Lepidoptera > Limacodidae > Apoda > Apoda limacodes. The sequence goes on from OX291546.1 coordinate 9,070,203, forward strand.
ACATATATCAACTACTTTACTGTAAATCCGTAAATTCATATTTTTAAAACTATATACATACCAGCCTTTGATCGTAGCTCCGCTCGCACTTAATTTCGTTATCGACGTGAGATTCCTACGGTAATTTCGTGATTACAGTAAGAAAGTTTGCTACAGCAAGCTGTATCTATAGTCCGTGCACGTTGAATTTGGGTATACTTATTCCAGTCGGAAGTTTTCCCAAAAAAGAAAAGGTAGCCCATGTCCTTCCGTGCTTAATTTTAGCTCAAATGTTTAGCAATAACAAACTAACAAGCCGACTTCCACATATATATGAGTTAGTTGGGATTCAGATACCAAAAAGTATGGGTGAAATTGAAGTTGAGACAGGATAACTTCTGCATGTCAGGTCAGCTAATAAATAAATAAAAAATAGTTTTTGATTAAAAAGGTACAAAAAGTTATAATTTTTGGTAAATGAGGATGCATGTTTTTCTTACCAACAATTTAACAAATGCGCTCTAGAAAATAATCGATAATGCATGGCATGGTATTCATGGTAACAAACTCATTACGATGCATTAAAGACACCGTTAATCTTGTAAATGGTCAGTTTGGTTCTTTAAACTCGAATAATGTTGGTACACGGAGAAAAAACTTTAGTAGCTGCAAGTAAATTATACTAATAACCACTAAAATATTAGTAATGCCGAGGACGAGTAAATTACACTGACGGTTACCAATAAGATTTACTTATTGTATTTACTAACAGAAATAAAACTAGTATTGTTGGAATAGTGTTGTTTACTAAAAACAAGTAAAAATTAATGGAATGCAAATAACGTCGAACACGCTTACAATCAGCGTTTAATTACACCGATAGGTCCTGATGAAGCTCTGTGATGCGAAGTGTACGGTTGATAATAACTTGTCAGTGTACCTAGTAGATGAAGGAAGGGCGGCTGCCGCGGATAGTGCGTCAAATCTTTTCGGTTCAGGGTTACCAATTGTGGAGCTGTGGTATAGGGGATTCCCCCGCCACGTGAGGAGTTATGCTTGGAGAACGTCTTGTCCTACTTTACTTGGATTTCGGTATATATGCGAACTACCAAAAAAAGCTTCGATAGCGCGATGTAGAAGCGTGTCGTCAACCTTAATTCGTAGCAGCACGATATGATGTTTGTTATAAGTAAACTTCACTAATTCTTAGAAAGGTGTTTGTAAACGTTAATTGGCCTTCATTGTAATGACAAGTAGTGTTTTATCTTCCCACTTTAAAAAAACTTTTTGTAATCTTTAGTAAGATATATATGTTGATATTAATAGTTATAAATTTTTAAAATTCTGTAATCCAAAGTACAAATTATTATCTTCGGAAAGTAATAAAACTGTTTTGTAGTTATTAGTTTATGAAATTAATTAAATTCTTTCTCCGTGTAAATTTTTACAAACATAACGGAACACAAAAACATATATTAACAATAGAAACATTAGTAATTAGTCAATGATTTTCTCAAATTTACTACGACTAAATAAAAAACATTAACTGTTTAATCGTTTTAGTCATAATATTGTTTAAAAAATGTATATTATTTGGTGTAATTATACAGGTAGCGTATTTACTTACACTTTTTAAACTGTTTTGTTCACTTAAATATTAAAAACTTAAAAATGTTAAGTTACCTACCTAACTATTAAGCTTTCGTATTCATTAAAACTCGAATTGATGAGTGGTATGTAGAATAACAAGGAAATACGTGTTAAATGGGAGTAGTGTCCAAATAATAATCGAATGCTTGAAACTACCGAAAACTTTATTCTAAGTTAAGCTACGTCAGGGGTGATAAGTCATTGGATGGATGAACCCCTTCTGACACAAAATTTCTAAGCTCCTTCGTGACCAAGTGACTTGCGCATTCCACTCAATATAGTCACAAATTTGCATCCATAGGTAAGTTACTTGACATTTCCAAATGGAGGATTCTGACAGATTGATTGTGACCGAAGCAAGTTTACTACCTAACTAATTTGGGATCGAAACTAGGTATACATTTTCAAGAGAATTGTAATAAGGATGGAGTAAATTGCTTGTATATGTTTTAAATATATTTGCTATCTTTAAAAGCTTAAGATTTGGCACTCCGTTCAAAAATTTTATCCTTATCCTCTTATAACATCAGTCGTTCAGCCAAGACAGAGGTCTCATGGCTCGCTTGAAAACTCTGACAGTCGAGTGGTCACTAGTTCGACTAGTATGTCCACCAGGGACTATGGTCCAAAAATCCAATGCCTCTGCAGTGGAGACGAAGAGCAGCTAAGGCAACAAGTATCAGCAGTATGTAGAGACTAACTCATATCCGCTCATGTGATATGTGTGACTGGGTGACAGACTGGTGAAATCTACGCGCCAGCGGGGTCTCATCGGAAGTGATTGTTAGTATTAGATCAATGTCTTTTGACCTAAATTGTCCTATTATTCAATTAAATACAATTTAGGACATAGGAGAGTGACGAACACATTCGTAGATAGTGACATTGATGACTATTATTTCATATGGTTTTAGGTACAATTAAGACCACTATTTTATTTCGTGGGTATTCTTGCGGCAACTTATGAATCTACCAGAGGATAGGGAGCAACATCTTTCTGTTTAGAAATAAAACCATGCTCTGGCCAAATATGCAATAGCGGCGCTAGTGGACCGCGGGGATGGCCTTAAGAGGAAATATAAGGCATAAGACTTATAATTTTTTTATTTATGATAGATATACGTATATACACAGTCACTATATCAGTATGTTTTATTTTTTTATGCCATTTGTTAATTGTATTTTCAAATACCTGTGTGTATTGGCTTGGATCTGATATAACCTTTTTATAGAATTTCAAGAACTCAAATAGTATCTAGAGCTCGTTTTCATGGAAAATATATTTGTGTTATTTGAGTTTATTTTTTTTGAGTTTTTTATCCATAAGAGTTAAATAAAAAAAGTGCGTGTCGCGACACGTCGGTGTTGTTCATCTTCGAGACATCCGAACAACATGCGCGATTTGAGCGCAGCTGCCTGTCACACGCTCGATGCCAAGCGCGCCGGCTAGTCTAATGCGTCATTTAAACGTAACTGTTGTTATCAATTTAAGTAGAATAGTCTTTAGAATGTTATTATTTTATTTTTCTATAATTATACATCGTTCATTTACTTATATTTTATACCTGTTTCACAGATGTACCTACTTCATATAAGTAACTTTTAATGGAATTTGTACGAAAATTCCACTTTTATAAGTACACTTATAACTTGGTCAACTATTACTCGTTAGCCTGTAAAGTGTACTTACCTGTGATAGTTTTCCTTTTAAATTAATTATATGCACTACCACCGTAATTTTTTTACATTTGTAAATACTATTTTTTCGCTGGTAGAGGGGGGGGACACAATGTTTTGCAATCGGAGCCCAATGCCAATGTTTTTGAAATTCCTACCCAACGACACCCCACACGATGGGGTATACGAGAAAAAAAATGACGTTCCCACTTCACGTGTAGGGGAGGTACCCTAAAAAAAATGTTTTTCAAAGATTTTATTCTAAGTCGCAGAGAGACAGACGGACGGACGGACATGGCGAAACTATAAGGGTTCCTTGTTGACTACGGAACCCTAAAAAGCGATCGCTCAGCACCAGGCGTACCGCTAGCTTATTTGCCACATTTGGTGGTATAAAAAAAATCCGTAAAACGATTAAAATGTAATTTCAATCGTATTTCCTCCCAAGAAACCGGCAACATTGTGATTTTTAGCGTGAAATTTCATAAATTTTGCAATAGTTCTATTTAAACGCCTGTAACCCCTTTTATAAACAAATGTAAACACCTTTTTTATTGCATTGCGCAATAAGTTTGCTAAAAAAATACAGGCTGTTCAATAATTTATTCATACACTGCAACAAACATTTAACCCAAGTCTTGTCGCGGTTTCAGTTACGTACATCTATGCGTAAACGCTTCCGCGTGCGAGCAGGAAACTCCCGCACTTTCCCTTTTGCCGGAGCGCAGCAGCCGACCGTACGCATCACATAACCCCACCAATCTGGAAGACCTCGTACATCATACTTCACACCAACTGCATTCTACCACTCTCATTTACCCGTGCTATAATGCAGCTAACAAACAAATGAGGTTGAGTGCTCGCTGCGCCGCGATGCGTGATATCTGCAGAATATTTCACTGGACGTGATATACCGAAGTTAAGGTTATGACCGAATGGAGGAAGGAAAACTGTAATTATGCAGAAGTATTATACAAAAATTCGGTTGAGTTCGTTGGCCTTTGTTACCGTTACTATTATTAGCGTGAACTAGGTATCAAATATTCGTTCACGATAGCACAATAGAAAAGATCAATAGTCCACTAACTAGCTATTTTATAATAACCATGAAACTTTTCCCGCGAATTCATATGGATGAATTTAACCCTTCAACTCGTGGTTGACTCATAAATAAATTCATAAAGTAACCGGTCCAAAAAAGCAAATCAATAACCGGTCATCGAAACAATAAGAATAAATTTGGCGATTCCAGTTGTCGAAACGAGTTATTAAAAACAGCTATTTTGTCGTTACTTCTAAATTCGCATATGCTAATGCAAGCTACCAGGCTATCATGACATAATACAGCCGAAAAGGCGTCTCTTGGTTCTTCGATTGACCTATATACCGTTAACGGACATTGACCCCGGCGCGTGAAGTATGTGATAGGCGGTCGGCCGACGAAACCGCAATGGGGTGGCGTGCGAGTCTGTCTACGCCAGGATTAAGTTGTCCCGAATTTGTGACACATCTTGCTGATTAAATTTTGACGATGATAAATAGACCTTTATTCATGCCACTGTGAATGTTTACCTAAGCTTAAATCTGTTTTAGATTCCATATTTATAAAAAAAAATATTATATTATAAAGTTGACGGTAAGTTCGTTTGTTTTTCTAGGAAAAAGACAAAGCCATTACTATGTATTTGTATGTATTTTCATAAAATAACGTATATGAAACAGTAAGATCTAATTAGGTCTGTGAAAAGATAATAAGGCACTATTATTTTATTTGTAAATAGTATTTCTGTATATTCTCAGCCTCCACACCAGAAAACCTTTCTAGAAACGTTTGATAAAAACTCTAGTCGTATTCTGAACTCTACGTAAGCAGAGCCGCAGGGTATCAACTAGCGATATTTATATATTATTCACAAAAATACTTGAAGAAAATATATTTCTTACCTTTTGTAAGAATAAAATAACAATATAAAGAAAATATCGGGATGTTAGAAAAGGCTAAGTCATGAAAATTGACCAGGGCGCTAGAAAACGGCCGGAGTACAGGGTTCACGATCGGGCGGCGACCCCCGAATGTAGGGCGGCCGCGGGCGCGAGCCTACTGTGATCTGCGGAACGTTATTAATCATTCTGTCCCGATTCACTACCACCAAACTAATGGCTGTATTTAAATTAATTTTTCCAGTCAAATTAAGGTGTAAATTGAAATTTCAAAAAGCACTTTAAAGAGACCAAAATGAGTTCTGGTTTATACATGTCTTAGAATAACATAAATTATAATATAAATTTATATTTATATTATAATTATGTGATAATGTAATTTTAGGGTACAAAAATAAATCGCTAATATCTGGTATAAAAAATATATTTAAAACTTTACTTTTGAAACGCCGCCTTATGTAGTGCTTTTTATGGCTTGAAATTCTATATTAGCAATACAACCTAATCTAAAATATACTTTATAATTGAGTGATTGCAATTAAATAGGCCATGGTAAAAGGCCAAAAACCACAGTATGACTATTGTTTAGTATCTAAGTGTAAGAATACAATAAAAATAATACTTACTTTAAAAAAGTATGCCTTTACAAAAAAATTGCTTGCATTTATACAATATAGTTTGAAGTTATTAACTTATAAACTTTAAATGTCAGTATATTTACGTAAAAATACAGTTCGAACTACGGATCTTGGAGTTTTAAGGTGAACTCCTAAGTACACTTAAGTACAAAAATGTGTAAAAAATTAATAATATACATAATATATATTTTATTAATATAGGTAGAAACTATTTTGAAACACTTATCAGTCAGACAGTGTACATGCGCTGTGTACATTTCTAAGTACACTTAAGTACAAAAATGTTTAAAAAATTATTAGTAAAGTAAATAATTAATTAGCCCCCCAATTTTATACCCTAACCGTAACCAGAACAAAGAAAAACCGTAAAAATATTTCGTTAAGTCCGGTTTTTTCCCGTTTTTTTTGCATCCTGTACATTGAATAGACTTTAAGTTAATTCGCCCTAGTTGTATTTATATACAATCATTAAACTACATTAACATACATTAAATAAATAATTTCAATATGATAATATTTATAACTGACATGTGTACTATTAATTACTGATATATTCTAAACATTACTTAACTAAAATAACGCTCCTTTAAGCGTATCTTAACATTCTAGTCGATGAATTATTTCTAAGCGAATGCGGAAAAGAATTTCATAGGATAGCTGCAAGACCGCAGAAAAGGCATTAACTCTTTTAAACTATTATTTTCGTAGTTGCGTAACATTATTTATTAATAAACGTTAAATTTGATAATAAAGTAAAGGATTTGTTGATGGATAATGTGAACTGATTTAAAGGGTTGTTTCCGAGGAGTCAAAAAATTAAAATTTTCGCGAAGATAGTAAGGGTAGCGTATAAGTATTCTATCGGAAATTAATTGGGAGCCACTTGAAATTAGTTCTAAAATTAGAAATATGGTTACATTTACGCAAACCGTACATACATTTTTGCAAGACCCTTAAAGAGTATAGAAGCTCTCTAACAGTTTATGACACACTTCATTTGAACGACATCAACTTAACATTGTAATTTCGATCAGATTTTTCAAGTTATTATGTTTACCTTTTAAGTGCATCTTTTTGAAGTCGGTTATTGTTTTTGTTAAAAAGTTTCTACTTAACTTATTACTTTTAAGTGACTAATTGCCTTATTTCTCGTATACTATGAAATACCTAAAACGCTTTAAGTGTGCTTTTAAAAATTTGAAGAGTTCCATCGTTATATCCTGACCTGATGACCATGGAACCACTCGAAAAGAATATTCTTTACCAAAAAAATAATTTTCCGAATTGGTCAAGGCGCCTTCAAGTAATCGAGGAACATACATAAAAAATATTCCGACGAATTGAGAACCGCCTCCTTTTTTTGAAGTCGGTTACAAATGGACTTTTTAAATAAATTAGCTACATCAGTAGTCGACGTTGAATTTGAGACCATAGAGCATAAGATTTTTTGCTACTTAAATAATTTTGTCGTCATAAATAATCGGAGAGAACGGTAGAGTGATTAGTCATATTTCTACTGCCAATTACCGTACACTTTAATTTCGATGAATTGACAAGCAGACCGAATGAATTATTTGGAAGAAATATTCATAAGTTTTATAGAACTGGGACAACTGGGTCCGTAACATGAACAGTATCGGCATAGCAGCAAATAATATGCAAACAGATGGTAGAGATGAAAATTACAGAAGATGTGGAGTTAATAAATGTAGAGAAATAAAAAAGAGAAAGAATAAGTCAAAACCAACTGAAAATGTTTCACCGTGTCGGGTACATTGTGTCTCTAAATACGATTCGAACTATGTCTATGTAATGTCCGATACAAATATGTTAACAGAGGTGAGTATGTCATAGTAAATAATTCTCCATAGCAAGGTGAATATCATGCGTGACCTTAAGTAAGGCTGTATATGTCCTTTGCGAAAACCAGATAAAAATCTAATAAAAAAATATTTTTACTGAGAAAGATAGTCAATTGGTCTTTAACTATCAGTTCTAGAATTTAAGATAAAATGGGTAAAATGGAAATAAGTCTAAAGTTCCTGAAAGATTTAGTTAAGGGAATGATATATTCATTATTTCATATAATAAGAAACAGTTTGTTGCCAGCTCAGTGGTAAGCGATTAAATTATACGAATACAAACTTAATTATAACCAGAGGATGTATGAAATATTGGGAATGTGTCTTAATGTTACACTCAGAGGTTGGTAGCAAATGAAAGGATGCGCACTGTGTAAGTGGTAAACGAGATAGGTAGTTAAGTGTTTATTTTTTTGACTCTGGTAAGGACACTGATGAAGATGAAAACTGCCTGTCAATAGTACCAATGGCCAGTAGTGGGAGATTTTCCTTTACCAAGAATTCAGAAATTTAGGAACCTGTAAAGAATTTAAATCTTGAATATACAGATACACTGCCCAGCAATGGAATGCTTCCGCTCAAAATAGCTAATTTTTGTGTATTTTTATCTGCTGAATTCAAAAATCACCGATTATTTCTAATTTAGGAGATAAAGTGACATTTTATATTGTCTATATTCTATATAATTAGATATAACAAATTTGATTTAATTCAATGTTAACTGTCAAAATACAAAAATCTAGCTGTGGGTAGGTAAAAAAGATAAACACTACTGCTTTGATAGTGTATGGAAATGGTAAACAATCATTTTTTTTTTATTTTATTTCAATTTTAAATTTTCTTAATTCGCGCACTAAACACATTTCTGTAAATTGTCTACACTTTTCTAACTTTAATCAGGTTACCTAGGGCTACGACAATATTGTATTCATAACTTTGACGATTCAAAACAGTTTGTAAAAACCTAATTTGAATAAATAAAATTACTTTAACTTTGACTTAATATGATATTGGTAAAAAAAGATAATTAAAAATTAACTTTAGGTTACTACTTATTAAGTAACTGAGTTAACCGGCTCTTCTCGGTATTAAAATATTTACGAATCGGTTGCAAAATAAATTCTACAAATTTGAAAGTTAAATTGACGATTCACAAATCTTGTTTAAAAGTCTGTTTTTTTCATTACTAAATTTAATTAGGACTAATATCCTCGGATTCATCCTTTGATATATTAATATGTAAAAATAGTCAAAAGCGATTTTCAATCAGCAAAGATATCGTGTAACACACGAAAAAAATAGATAAATTGAAAATTAAAAAACTCAAAACTATCTTCTTTTTATAAAGTGGTTAAAAAGATTGACAATAAACAATATAGGAGCTTTTATCTTTCAATCAACCCTGATTCAATAACAAAGTTTTGGATGAAAAAAAGTAATAGTCAAAGTTCTTTCCTTTAACTTTGTTAAAAGGTTTGACGTTGCTCTAAGCTTTGTCAAATAGTGAAAATTCAACGCGGTTAGTTATCGTATAAATGGCATAGGCAAAACACTTCTTTAAGATAAGAAAATAAAATAGGTTAAGAAAGCAAAGAAAATTATGGCTTCTTTGTGGTGCATGCAAACAGTAACAGTACTATGAAATAGCATTGACTATCGACGCTGGTGTAGCGATAAGGAATAGCTATAACATAAGTTGTATTGAGGCCGATCGAGTCCTTAAATTGTTAAGCTATTGAAAAGAAAAGGTAAAATTAATTTTCTTGAAAAAGACTTTTCAATGCCTGAAATAAATTGAAATCCTTGAAGGTAACTCTACATTTTCTTGTTCTGTAAGTAATCCTATTCAATAAAGAAAATAATCTTTGTTTACCGTCTGAATACAACTACATAATTAATTGTGTAGCTATGGGACGTGGTTTAGGTTTTTTTTATAACAGTTGACAGTAGTCAAGTTTTTCTTTTCTGTTACTAAAATTGTTAACAGAATTGGTTACAATATTTAATTGTTATGCAATAAATAGAATACTGAGCAAATCGAAGAATTTAATTTCTTTTTAAGGTCCGTTCTGAACTTTCTAATTTAAAGTTCTTAGAAGAATTAAAATAAAATAACCTTTTAACAAAATCAATCAAATTGACTTAAAAAAACGACTAAAAAGTGAAAATATTAAGGTGATGACATACCCAATCGAATTAAGTTTGCAAGAATTTGATTAATTTTGTTACAGTCCTGAGAACATTTTTTGGCATAAAAAAAATATATGTTATGATTCAAACCTAAATTAAGTGGATTTGCTAATATTATAATAATTTGGCTATTTAAGCAGTTAGATAAAAAAAAAAATATTCTGACACTCTATTTTTGGGCTTTAATTCAAATTGATAGGTAAACTTAGAGTGATGTTATCTTGATTCCTATTTCATAAAATATATATTAATATAGCTGACCGGGCAGACGCTGTCCTACATGATACCAACTGCAGCGTCATCTGCCGGGCTGATTTGTGAATCTAACCCATCCAGAGCGCCACAAAAAAAAACATTCAAATCGGTCCAGCCGTTTAGGAGGAGTACAGTAACATACACAAGTACAGTACAATAATATCTATATAAAGATGAGCAAGTAAATTTGCTAATTTCATGGTTCTATATTTATTTTGAATTCTATACCGACAAAAAACCGAGAAAATCGAGATTCACAGCGTGCGGTCACGTGCTAGTGCCTATCATACGTGGAACTGTGTGTCTTTGTATGCTTCAATAGTGTTCCTTATATGTCTTTGTACACTGGTCAAAACGGCACGCTTTTGCTAGGGTATGCCATAGCCTTAAAACATAATAACGGAACATTGACCTTTTGCGCCTTGCCATCGGATGCCAATAGATATCTTTTACCTATTCAATTTATTATTCTTGTTGCATTTTTATAATTTAAGGAACTACAATATATTATCTTCTTTAAACTAAAACAGAATATTATTTTCAATTCAATGGTAATAAACTGAAACATCAAGTAGCAAGGACGAACAACAAATATAATTTTCGTTAGTGCCTAATACCTTATTTTTCTCGGATGCAAAAGAGGCGTGGGAGCTAAACATTTTACCTGTGTTGTCTTCTAGATGACTTGTGTCGGTTTGTCTTTAGTATCATAGCCATAGCTGATTCTTTCATATGCCTGATTGAGGGTATGATGAAGACTAGGAAAGTATAAAGTCTAGGTCTCAATGATAGTATGAACTAGAAACGTATAGTTTGGACTGAACCGTCCAGGTTTATGGATATGAAATGGAATGGATTAAAAATTACTCTTATGGAGACATTCCTCCAAAGCATTGTCAACTTACAAAATGGCCAGAACTGAAAGCCTCACATGTTTGACACATAATTAATTTCTTGAATATGTTTAGTTTGTTGAAAGTAAATTTACTGGCATTAAGTAGCAGTAGTTGTTCTTTTGTAATTTTTAAGGACCTTATTCAAGTCAGTAAAAGTCCGCTCCTAAAAGCTTTAATGCTTGACTAGCAGGGATGTCTGTAAGGCTCGCTCACCCATAACAGCGCCAATAGTTGATGTTATACCACCCTAGGTGGTTGCAAGGCTCGCTCGGCCTTAACAAGGTCAATGGTTAATATTATACCACCCTGAAAGATTGCAATGTTCACTTGCCCATAACAGCGTCAACGGTTGATATTATACTACCCTGAGTGGTTACAAATCTCGCTCGCCCCAAACAAGGTAAATGGTTAATATTATACCACCCTGGGAGATTGCATGGCTCAATTACCCATAACAGCGTCGGCGGTTTATATACTATAAGTCTTAAGATTATACCTTCTGCCCTAAAGTGCATATATGAATATAAGTGGGTACATGTAAGACAATAAATGTTGCGAGTGACGAGTACTAGGATCTCCAGGATGCCATCATGAATGAGGGCGATAGTACATAATGTGTGTGTTATTCAATACCTGCAATTGCTTTTCAGATGCAATCAAACATATTTCAAGCCTTAGTTAGAATAATTACTGAAAACAGTAAAGCAAGTAGCTAGTGCAAGCGGGGTCCGCAGCTAATCTAACTGACCTATATTATGTGCACGGTGAAAGACCTCGTAAACTACTACCGGCGTGCATGGTTCCTGCAACAATGCGCGCGATGCATCATGCGATAATGCTTCTTAAAACTACCGATGATAAGCCGCTAGTTGCATACATTTGCTAGGTCTGACGAATGAGTTTTGCATATTTTATGACTCTAAAAATAGAGGCCTATTTGTACGGATGGATAATGCGGATATTTCCATTTACTTGTATTGAGTTTTGTAATTCATTAGCTAATTAATATTGTGTATGTCGGTTTTAGAATAGAGCAGGTTGTGGGGCAACGAACTCTGATGCCTGTAGGCGACATTCTGGTGGAATATGCAGAACTTTCTGTCCAAAATTTCGCCTGATTGGAAATTCGTTTGACTAATGAGTTTATTTTAACTTTTTGTATATTAGTTACTCAATCAAACTTTGACCTCTACTTTCATCCCTCTTAATATCTTTTAATAGAAAGTGAATCCTAAGATGTTGTATGATGTTAAATTTAATCAAAATAGATCAAAATTTTATGGTTAAGAAAGTTTGACGAGTGTTCGATAATTTTTTATACAGTTACACATATAATTTGTTTTGCAATCAATAAAAACAGGACAAATTAAAATCAATTGTTGGTCGAAGGTAATATTTAACTAATAAATCAATAAGATTTTTTTCTCCACATTTTAAAATAAAAATATTTTTTTTTTCCTCAATAATTGGAACGGGACCAATTTTAATTATAAATTTGAATTTGCACTTATTTTATTTAAGGTAGACTATATAACTTTCAGACCATACCTAGATACCTTAATATTTCCACTATAGAAATTTTATAAAAAGCTATTTTATTTTTTTAACACCTATAAAAACCTTTTGTATTTATAAAACGCAAAGTCTATTTTAACTAATAATTTTAAAAACATTTAAATTACGTTTATCAAAGTATTTAAAAAAAAACTTACATTTTTGTTATTGTTCCGCAGTATGGCAGTCAGTTCAGCCTTTCTCCTTCATCTCTGCTGGTTGCGAGCGCAGAAAAGACGGTGCCTGATCTAAATAAGAGAAAAAAAATCAGCTTAGGAAAACCAATTTTGATACAATCACAAGAAGTCTCTTCGCTGAAGTATAAATTTCTTATGATCCTTTTATAAAGTAGCATTGATTGAATATTTTAAAGAGTTGATAATATACAAGTAATAAAGTATTAAATATATGTAATTCAAATAAAGACCGGATATTTTCCTACATTCTATATTTTTCTATGGAATAAAACCTTTTTTTTGTATATTTTTAAATTATGAATTTTAATAAATTAAAAGTATAAAAATCTGATTGAAATTTAAAATTGCAAAAGGGAACGTTAATCTTAAGTTGGATTGTGACGTCAATTTATACAATAAATGCGTTAGCAGGTGCAAATCTTATTGTATACAATATAGTACTTTTTAACACCACAAGGTTTTGGTCTCTTTATGGTAAAAAAAATAATATTGGACTGAAAATACAAAATTTTCAGTAGACTTTTCCTTACCTATAAGGTGGCAAACAAGCTTACATGTGATTCAGTTAAGGATTTCAGAAATTATTAAGCGGTCACTGTAGCCTATCGGTGCTTCCTACACCAGCAGCCAGAACTTGAACCAGAAATGGTCACGTGTATGAACCTGTGTATATACAGGTCGTGCATTCAATATATAAATTCAGATAACACATTGCACTAAGTCAATTATCTGAAAAATAACCCCTTTATTGTATGTGAAAATTGTAAAAAATCAAACTGTTTTGTTTGTATAAAATATAAAATAAAAACTACATCAGGAACATCTACGTGATTTTTTTTATACCCACAGTTATATATATATACAACGAGCGATTGACATTAAAGGACAAAGAAACTGATAGACATGTCGAAAATCTGAAACGGTTACAGTTATTACCCCGTGGTTTCAGTCAGTAGGTACATCTAAAAACTTAAGCAAACGTTTATGTAATATTAACAAAATATAAGAATCATCATAGCCAATGCTACAACACAACGTAAATAAATGAAGATAAAATAATATTACGTTTATTTTAATGTTGGTGAAGAGTTTTTTCATCAAACTTTATTATGGTAACCAAGATTTTTTTTAATTTATCAATACGTATTAAATAAGTAGGTTTATCTATTAGCTACACTACATACAAACACACAATAGAACCCTAGTTTAATCTATATTTCTTATTTTTTCTACTGATTCGTGATATTTTTTCATCAAAGATTTTTGTTATTTTGGTAGGTGCCGCCCCAAATTTTTTTCAAGACACATCCTAGCCTATGTCATTTTGGACAACTAGGGCCGGGAGTTCAACGATGCCTTATACATGTGATTCTGTTAAGGATTTCAAAAATTGTAGTGGAATAAAAAAGCTTACATACTCTGAATTTACCCTTCTCTTTTTAAGCAGTCATGTAGAAATGTCAGAGTTGTTAATATAATATCTACAAAGAAATATTCAGCAAAGGTAGGAGACAATTATTTTTTAGCATTCAACTACAAGGCGAAAAAAACACTTAGCTCATAGTAAGACTATCCTCTCTTCACCGTGGCGCTATATTTTTTTGCTTCTTAGTGGGCTTTTGAAGGTGGTGTAATTTCTTTATTAAATTTTGAGTTTTTCAATAAAATGGTATAAATCTATAGACAGTAGAATAATAGACAGTTTATTCTATATCCATACGATACTTATCGATATCTTATATTCTTTTCATTTTTCATCGCAAAAGTAACGAAGCGAGTTCAATTTTCTTTGACCAATTTAATTTATTTTAATTTATGCTTATTTTTTAATTATTCTAAAAGTTACTTTCATCTATTTTAGATCAGTAACCAATGAGACAATATGAGCGCTGGCTATTATCACAAACAAAAAATTGTACCAAGGGAATGGATGCATAACGCTATGCCACATAATATGTAAAAATCCGATATCAAAATACAATGTGACTTCTATTCAACGTGATGGAATTTTCGCGGAATAATAGTAGCTTTTACTAACTAAAGACGTGTCAGTACAGGCCCTGCCAACTGCGGACAGAACAATGATGTAAAAAAAGGGGTGGCCGGGTGGCCATCCAATTCTCTCCATATATCACGTGATCATTGCCATTAAATAAAGTTCAAAAACACCAACATTTTGAAAAAAAAACTTCTATCCATCTATTATTAAGATATATTACTTTTATTGCACGTGATAAAATTTGCGCCAATTTATTATTTCCTTTTACTAACCTAAGAAAAACACTTGCTACTGCAAACAGCACAATTTGCATTTTAATTCGACAGTCGTTGAAACTCCATCAGTCAATGCGGTCCACTAGCGCCGTCATTGGCTTATCTTTATTTACCGTTTGTAAAAAGTGTATTTCAAAAATATATTGACTAGTCATAAGCTAATTTTAGAAATAAAACTTGTCATAAGCTATTTTAAGAAGGGTCTTAGCGTTTTTTTTAACTTCTCTTGAGGGAATTTATTTTAATAGGTCCGAAAATCGAATGAGCAAAATCGGGCAGGGGTTTGTTTTTTATCGCTATAAAACTGATTTTCTTAAATACGCAAAAAATACTTGCTCTCCAGAGAAGTTGGTCATGCGGTACTTGCTACCGAACAAATTTTTTTTTTTTGTATTTAATTTACTCATCATGATATATTTTAACAAATATCAAATATACATATACAATTATTATTAGTTATACAAGGATATCAAAAGATTCTTCTGTCGAAAGAAGAAGCTGCTATGCACATATTCAGAATGACTAAACGAGTGGCCGAATCTCAAGAAAAAATCTCAGAATTTTGCGTCCTGTCAACTCATGTCTTGTGTACAGTAAATGAAACGTTATTGTCTCGGATTAAATGGCATCCATATAAATATTTTAAATGCGGAAATAAGTATGTCTGTCTGTCTGTTACCTCTTCACGCAAAAACCGCTGTACCGTTTAGGATGAAATTTGGCATGGATATAGTTTGAGTCCCGGGGAAGGACATAAGCTGCTTAAAAATATCAAAAGTGAGTCTATTTTTTCAATAATTGAGTAGGTAGTTGCCGATAACCATATTTAGGGAAGATGGAACCGCGGCCAAAAACTATTAGTCTTAAAAATAACAAACAGATCCTAAGTATTAAATTACGAGTTGCAAGATTAAAATGCAAACAAAGTTTAATCCGAAAGCCGGTAAACATTTTTATTGCGTTATTTCCTTTAAAAATGCTGAAAAATTATTAAAATTGAATTGAAGTAACTAGATATAAATATAAAAGCTTAGAAAAAGTTGAGCTTAGACATGGTAACCGTACGTCACGCAATTCTCTTAGGTACACGTAGCCCGTGTACCTAAGAGAACCACGGTTATCTTTAGACTGCCATCATGGCCCTATATTTATGTTACCAACTTGTTAATGCCGAATAATTAAATAACTATATATGGACAAATGTTTATTTGAATTGCAATTTTATTAAATATAAATATACTTAAATAAAAAAGATATGTATCTATATCCATACATCTCTTTCATGTCGATTCTTTCGTTTGTTACAACTTTTTTTTATAAATTTAATATTTTAAGTAATAAAGAAAAAAAATGTCACTATTTTTCTTTTTTTAAACTGCCATCAAAAAAAGATAAATTAAAATAGTTTCACCCTTCATCTAGACAATACTACTCCTTTGCAGTCCTGAGAGCTGATTGCGAAAAAGCCTGGAGTACTCGGGTCTCACGTTATTGAGGGCAAAATCGAGAATTCTATAAATCATTTTGATCCAGATATTTCCCAAGAAAAAATAATGAATATTTTAATTTAGTAAAATTTTAAAGCGTAAGTGACTAAGATTATTTTGAGTAGGTAAGTTAACAAGTACATAACTTGATTTTACCGATTTTTCTTTCAGCATCTACAAAGTCCCAGTTAAATGTTATATTTATGTTTTTCTATTTTTGTCTTTTTGTCTGTTTACTGTCAACATATACCTTAGACTAGCACCTTGCTCTACAAGTATTTATGTTCCTCTGTCAGCGAGGTTATTGAACTTTCTTCTGATAATGTTATTCAATCTAAGGCAATAGCAAAATAAAATGTCACAAAGTGGTAGCGTTTTCGAAAAACGAAATAATTCAATGCATGTCTAGACTAAATGTATTTTAAAATGTTCAGTTTATTGTAAACTAGTCCATTACAAATTAAATACTATACTAAATTAAACTGACTATTCCTATTCTTTAATACAACAATAACTAACATATGTTTATGAATTTATTAAGGTATAAGTAACTCATAATGACCTGTAGAATTTATTAATGTAGTGTCCACTGCTACATCACAGATTATATCCTTTGCAACAAAAATCCTTCCTCGTAAGTCACTATCCACTTTGTTACACATAAACATCCACAATCCACTTAAAAAAAAACTCCAAATATTCCTGAAAATATCTGTAATATTCACTGAAACGTGTTCATACAATTTTCATAAGTACCAGAGTGGTAGAGAAATACAGGAGGTGTCGGGCAAAAGAACAGCAGTCAACCGTAGATGTATGGGCGAGACAGCAACGAGTGCACGCCGCGCCGGCAGAGCGGTTACTGACCGGCCTACTACCGCCCGCCCGCCGGGACAATCCGGGACCCTTCCATCGGGACCTGGAGACAATCAGGCTTCCTCAAACCACCTTCGGAAACGCTTTTCTTCACACTTTTCTTAGCAGTTATAGAAATTCTAAAAACATAAGGTCTCGTTTCCCGTCGACTCCATTATATTTGAGACAGTAATTTTAAAGAAAAACAAGGGTTATTAGACAATTCTAATGAAATTTGAGGTCGTTAACCTTTCAAGTATTTTCATACCTACCTATCGCTTCAATTTTCAAGGGAATTATTAGGAAATTTACTAGAATGTGTGTGTGTGAGAGACAGTATCATTTACATCTGATCTAGTCAATTTTATTGGCAGGACAGGTGCATATTAGATTTTGCAATACTTTTATGAAAGGATACATATTATGATACACTTGATTAAAGGTGTGTGCAGTGGTCTCTGATGATAGTGAAAGTGCCCGTGGTCCGGTCTAGGCGGACGGAGCGGCCGCAGCTCGAGACCTTGAGCAATTCGACTGTTATTGTCTGAGGATAGTGATTACAACTACATTGACAACACGTTTAGGGTACGTTTCATTTTGTACTTTCACGTTGCACGTACGATGAGTTCTTAGAAGCTAATTCAACAGTTGATTTAACAAGGTATTAAGATTTTTGTGTTTGCAGTTATTGGTAATATAAATTTCTGCTATAAAGTACAAAAACCACCTGCATAACAGACAGAAAAAAGGTCCTAAGTGTGTTCCTTGTAGATGGATCTTAACAAAAATATTTATTTCTTAGCTTTAATGTTTTAAAATTAGTGCTCTTTTCAAAAATCATATTCTCACTGAATTTATTTATAAATAAGCATTTTAGGGGCAAGTCCCTCTAAATAAAAAATCATTAAAGTCTATTCGAAAATGTCTGTTTGGCATATACATATACTGATACGTAAATAAAAAAAAACACGATTTAAATTTAGAATCCCCTCTTATTTTGAAACTTATATAACACAAGACGTTCAAAAATAATGTTATGAGTATAAATGTTTTGCGCTTACTAAAAGATTTCATTATGGAACGATTCTTAATAATGTTAAAAACTACGTTCAGACTGTGATGCCATAACGAAAGTATAAAAAAAACCAGCCAAGTGCGAGTCGGACTCGAGCACCAAGGGTTCCGTACCTACCACCATTTACGTAATTTACAAACACAAACAAAAAAAAAGTGTGCCGCTAGGCGGTCACCCATCCAAGTACTGACCAAGCCCGACGTTGCTTAACTTTGAATATCGTTTCCAACAAATAATTGTGTTACTGTTTCTCTTAATGTTGAGCTAGATGGCCCCGTACCGGTAATCAAAAGTTTCTAACAAACAAATGTATTACTGTTTCTCTTAATGATAAGCTAGATGGCGTTGTAGCGGTAATCTATAGTATATACTTAATATTATAAAGCTGAAGAGTTTGTACTGAACGCGCTAATTTCAGGAACTCCTGGTCCGAAATGTAAAATTCTTTCAGTGTTAGATAAGCCCATTTATCGAGCAAGGCTATAGGCTGTATATTATCACGTTATACCAATAAAAGCGGAGCACCAATGAAGAATGTTTCAAAATCGGGGGTTTGGTTTACCTTTTGAGAGCTTCTGCTGCGTCCGCTGTGTAAACGATTAAAGTTTCGCAAAAATCATGTATGACAGAATTGTTCCCATTTAAAAGTTCTACGAAAAAGTCCGCGACAACATATGTCTATCTTTTAAGGTTGGCTTTCTATAACCTTTACTATGCTAACCAAATTTGTTCTAAAATAATGCATTATTTGCGAAGGAGTTTTTATTAACATGATATTAATCCTTATCCAAATAAATACTTTATTCATCAAAAGTATTTAATTTAAACAAAATTGCCCTTTACATCATTTGATTTCAATGAATATCTTAGGTGATATCGCAGTTTTAAATAAACATCGCAGCAAAATAATGATTAAGTACTGCGCGCGCATTTATGATATGCAAGGCCCTCGGGCAGTCATGCGGGGGAAGGACGGTACGTATTATTTAAAAATATTTTCACCTTTTATGTAAACAAAGTCGCGGATTGAAGTTAGCGTTAGCCTAAAGTAACTATTACTGACTGACTGATCTATCAACGCACAGCTCCAACCACTTGACGGATCGAGCTGAAATTTAGCACACTTATAGCTATAATGATGTAAGAAATGATTTTCCAAAACGCAAAGTTTGTATGGAGTACCA
Organism: Apoda limacodes; assembly: GCA_946406115.1. NCBI lineage: Eukaryota > Metazoa > Arthropoda > Insecta > Lepidoptera > Limacodidae > Apoda > Apoda limacodes. Next base: position 9,089,917 of record OX291546.1, read on the forward strand.
AGATCGCGATATTAATCCATTAGTTAATTATTTTTTAGTAGTTAATTATTTATTATTTCTGAAAAAGAGAGAGAGAGCGAAAGAGAGATAGAGAGCGTGAGCGAGAGAGAGAGAGAGAGAACGTCAAGTGTGAGTAGGTTTTTTTTCTATAATTAAGGAGTTGCCATAAGAATCCTACGCCGATAACTAAATTTAGGGCGGGCGAAGCCGCTGGCAAAAGCTAGTTTAAAATAGTAATGGTGTTACAACTTCTTTTTATATAATTCGTATGTAAGAGTAAATACTGTTTAGTTTTATACCTTTGTAACTATCTTATTCTTTTCTGTCATGTCAGTATTCATTTTGATTGCCTTACTTGGTGAAAGGATATAAATTGTATTTTACTCGCTATTATTCTTATAGTTATTAAAACCAAATTTTAATCAACATAGTGTTTCACTGCATCTTAAAATACATACCTACATTTCATAAGCTCTCTGTAATAAATGGCTTGGGCCCGTCTTACACTTGTATGGTTTTTATTATTTGTGGTTATACTCTAGGGTTCACACTAATTTTCACTGCAAATTTGAAGTTTGTATATTATTACTGTTTTTACGATAGAGCATAAACAACATAAAACGTTTCTTGTATGAGTCCAATACCACAATTAAATTTTACCTTTTTATTATTTGTTAGTTTCACACATATTCTGTGAAAAATTCAGGCTTCTAGCTATTTCGGTCTAAGAGATTTAATGGTCGTACAGATGTACAGATAGAAAGACAACGTAGTCATAGCAATGGGGCATCGTTGGTTACGGAACCCTAAAAAGGCAAATTAAATATATAAACTTTGATATGTTATTAATATTAAGTATATGTATTGAGTTTTTGATATATATGCTAACCCGTCGAACGTTGTTTCGGTATAGCCTTAATTTATCTTATCTCGTTCTCGTAAAAACTTATAAAGGTTTTCAGCGCATTAAAAACACAATCTAAACCGAATCTTAATACAGGCACTGTCCACGCTTTTAACGCAAAACGTGACGCAGCCTTTTCTAAACCGAAATATGTTATCAATTAGGACATACATATCTGAGTCAGGTTTTCCATATTTACATACTGACACACTCATAAGTCAGTGTTCTGTGGAGGGTCAATGATCAAGGCGTTTCCTAGTTCTTGGCTCTATTTAGTTGCAGAAAGAAACATTATATTATATAATTGTTTGACTATGAGTTTCACTCCCTCGCAGCCTGGTCGGTAGTGTGGCCAGCTGCTGGGCAGAGGGTGTGGGTTCGATTCCCGCACTGGACAAACATTTATGTCATTATATAAACATTTGTGTTTGTCTTGAGTTTGGGTGTATGATATGTATGTATTTACAAAAAATAAGTAATATTTATGTATTTGAATCTGTTGTCTAGTACCCATAACACAGGCTTTGCTTACGGGGCCAGACGGCGCTGTGTGTAATGTTTATTTATTATATTTTATTGGTAAAATTTCGCAAATTTACAAGATAAATTCACCACTTAGAACACTTATATAGCTATATACTTATGCATATTTTCTTTCTAAAGGCATTTTATAAGGAAAACCCTAATTAGGGCTATGGATTACAAAAAAATTGCAAACAAGCTTACGGTCCGCCTGATGGATAAGCGGTCACCGTAGCATATGGACGCTTGCAACACAAGGGGTATCAGTCGCGCGTTGCCAACCCTTCAAAAATCTAATAAAATCTTCCTAAAAGAACCCCATACTGTAGTCCCTAGAGAAAACCTTGGCTGGGAACTCCTTCCACAACCCAAGCGTTCGCGGGAGGATTCTCTGAAATCTCACTGTACGCGACCATTTCGGTTCTAAAGTGTGAGAATAAATTCCCTGCCAATGGTACAAATTAGTCGTGGGCATAATTTCGAACAATGCTTCAGAACACATCCTACTGTATAAGCGGTAGAACACACATAGGGAGGCAAAGTTTCTCCTCAGACTTAAGGGCTCGATGCGGCGAGTAAGTTTGGGATCGTTGACAATTCTCGCAGCCCGTCGTTGAACGGAGTCAGAAGAGTTAAGCTGGTATCCGGATGCACCCGCCCAGGAAATGGCAGCAGTACTCTATATGAGAACGAACTTGCGACTTGTCAAGCAGCAATCTTTGCCCCGAACGTGAAGTACTGCTTCGCTCTTTTAAATCGGACTAAGTTTTCGTCCCCAGTCAGGGACTTTGGACAGAGTGGTCGCAATTTGAGACACAAGTTCTCCGCGCTTTCGTCCACAACAGAACAAGAGGTTTTTGAACGACCCGTAATGTCATTGATATTCATTAGAAACAGCGTAGGAGACAGCAGAGTGTCTTGCGGGACACCAGCATCGATGTCCATGCTATCAGAGCAACTACCGTCAACTACGGCTCGTATGCGTCTGCCGGACAAAAAGCTAGCCACCCATTTGCTCACGGTGCTAGATCCGATCTTAATACCTTCGCTATGTCCAAGTTACATGCCAATGCCTCTCCTGACTCTCAATGGCTAGTGCCCATCGATGTGTGAGATACGGTCACCAGTCGAGCGACCGTGGCCAAAGCCATATTGACGGTCACTGAAGGTCTCGATCTTCTAGGTATCTTAGAAGCTGTGTGTTGACTACACGCTCCATCACCTGGGAGAGGAGGAAGGTAATAGCGATAGGCCTATAATTCGATGGATCTGATCTTTTGTCCTTTTTGGGCACCGGATGCACATTCGCTGTCTTCCATGAAGACGAAAATTGCCTATTGTGGAATAAAAGCGCGAAGAGGCGCGTGAGTACAGTACATAACTAAGGAGCATGCTGTTCAAGTACCACTGCTGGTATACCTTCTTTCCCAAGAACGTCCAGAAAAGGCACACCCGCTTGACCACGGTATAGTAGATGGTATAGCGCTTTCGTCGTTCACATTCAAGTTAGAGGCAAAGAGACTGCCCAGTAGATCAGCTATCTCTTTTATACTATGTGCCAAGTCACTATCGGTACTTCGCAGTGGTGGTAACGAAGACTGGCGAAAGGCCCCTTCGGCAGCTTTAGCAAGCGACCAGAAAGAACGCTCCTGGAGGGATAGCTCGCAAGTCGCCCACCTATTTTTGCTGATGAATTGGAATTTAGCTCTGGGAGTTGCTTTCTTACTGAACCTTGAGGCAACATTTAATTTGCGTTTTACCTCAGAAATATTTATATTACGAGTAAATAGTTACGAGCCGTGGTCTAAACCTCATACGCAGTTTGCTTCAGTATTTTAGCTTCTTTGCAAGATTTATTAAACCACGGTTGTTTTTGACACTGGCAGCTACTTGCGGGTTAGGAATAAAACATTCCATACCAGCGACGATTGTCTGAGTGACGCCAGGATCTTGTGAACTAAAGCAGAGCTGCCGCTACGGGTGCGATGCATAAAATTATAGCAATCCATCCCAGTCTGCCGACTTATAATGCCTGAAACGACGCCAATTAGTTGGCCCAGATGGATCGGGTTGTGTGCAAGACATTTGAGTCCGAACGAGACAGTATTCCGACGAGCCAGGAGGCGCATCCACTGAGATGGAATATCTGTCCGGACGAGTAGTCAGCAGAAGGTCCAGTAAGGAGCTCATATGGTCCTCTATATCGGGTTTTATTGTTGAAGAAAGTATCAGCTGAGAGAATCCATAGGTCAGAGCAAATTCATGAGCAGATATCCCTGCGTAGTTATTGCTTCGAGAACTGAGCCTCTAACGATGGTGGCCGTTTAAGTCTCCCAAAATAACTAGTTCTGCTGTGGGATAATGCTCTAAAACTTTTTCAGTCGTCAAACACAGGTGCGTGATGAGTCGAGTTACGTCCGTGTCACCGCTATGAGTCCTGTATAGGCACGCATAGATACGAGTGTGGCCGCCGTGATCTACAAGCACCCACAGTATTGACAGTTCCCTATCATCAAGGTTTTGTACGCGGCGACAGCAGATATCCGCCCCGCTGACTGGCAGCGCGTCTTTAGACTGCAAAAACGAGCTGTTAGAGCAATAGTAAAAGTAAGTCAGACAACATTGGCTAAACCTTACTTTAAAACGCTTGAAATTTTGACTCTGCCTTCTGTACTTATTTTGACTATTGCCATATGTGTAAGAGAAAATATTTTGTGCTTTGCATAAAACAAAGTCAAACACCACTACAAAACCCGGAACCGGGGAAAACTTCAAACAGTGAGCTGTAGCCTGGAGAAAACCTAAAATCTAATTCAGGTGATAGGACCCACAGTATACAACCACTTACCAAAAGGCGTGATTAACACACCAACTACAGGTGTTTTTTAAATAAGATTAAAACGTTGGCTTGTCGACCAAGTGTTCTATAGCATAGACGAGTTTTTTGACTTAAAAGTATAACTGACATGCAATTTAATTCCTAATTTATAATTAAATTGACACATAATTTGAATAATCTGTTGCAACTGAATTTAATCAACTTTATTTATTTCTATTCTGTTTATACTACTGACATGTTAATTAAAAATTATTGTTTTTTGTTTTTTATATTTGAAGAATCGAACGGAATAGAAAGGTCATGTTTATATGGTAATGTATATTGATAGGATTTTTGTATGTTGACGTGTAATACTAAATATTACCCATAAATTATGTATATGTCTATCCTCCCGGACGAACATACATACACCAGCACGATTGTGAATGGTGCTCGAGTTTGTAGCCGGGATAATGGTCGGCTGCGCAGTCTCGAGATAGTGGTAGACTGCGTTAAGATTTGCGTGAATTCCCCTGATGTTGCAAAAATCAACATTATGTGGATGGAGTAGCCGCTGCAAAAACTCTTTTTCTTTTATTTTTTCTGGCCATTTCTTTTTGAAAAAGTTACTAAGACTAAGGATTCACTGCACAGACAGCTTAGAGAACAAAAAGGGCATGTTACTAGAACTGTTAAACTCAGCACAGATAATACGGTAATGACAGTAACAAGCACCGCCGGTCTTCCGCTGTCCGCGCAGCAAACCGCAGGAGCTCTGGCAACCTTACTCACCACCAGAAACACAACACTACTCAATGTTAGCGTTATTATGGCCGTCGTTTTCTGTTAGGTGGGGGGTAGTTCCACAGTTCGGGCAAGTATACTCACTATGCCCCGCTTTAATTGTTCGGGCGGCTTATTCGAGCGACTACTCAGTTCAACTTAATTACAGTTCAAGCAAACAGAGGTAGGTAGGCTGTTTGCTGGAACTGTAATAAAATAATAATATTTAATCACCTTTAAGATTATAACTAAAAATATACATATACATGTCTAATTATGTATATTTACTCGTATATTTTAGCTTAACTTGTATGTATATACATTATACATATTTATGTACATGTGTTCGTATTATGAACCGTAATTGTCGAAAACAACATAGCTGATGTCACTGTCAGACTGTGGTTTATTGACCTTAGATAAAAATGGTTAGGTACCACTAAACTTCAAATTTATTGTGGTATAAAAATTCCCATATTGTTTTGGTGAATTTTTAAAGGTCTTTTTAAATAAGTATCGGTTAATGAGTAAGTTAGATCGAAAAATAATAAATTTAACAAAACAATTTAAACTTATGCAAATATCAAAACCTTCAATCAAATAATTTAAAAAAATTAAGCTTTCCGAGAAAAATCCAAATTTAAAAAAAGAAAAAGTGTTTCTTAAAAAAAATTCTCTCTCAGAACACTCGGTTTAAAATGTAGTGCGCAGGGAGTGACGCATAATTTTTAAATTTGGGAGGTAATAACTCACAAATTATGCATTTAAGAGAAAAACTTTATATATTGTAAACTATAACCTTAAAAGCATTATTAAAGACCTTCCCAATGACACCCCGCACAATGTAATGCTTGGAAAAAGAAGAGATTACTCTTTAATATTATTTCTAAATTTCATTACAAAATTGTACAGAAGTTCACATAGGATAACATCGTGTAAAATTTAATTACAAGATATACAAGTACATTTCTATTTTGCTATATTATCATTCGTTTTCGTTTGAGGTTTGTGCATTAAACCTGTTAACTTTTCAAATGCACTTCCAACATGTAAATATAAACGTATAAACGAGTTTCAGACCAAGAATTATCCAAGAACAGAATTTTGCATCCCCTTTACAATATTGTTTTCGATCACATTTGGTTTTTATTTAAATATTTTTTTTAGACTCCTACTATATGCTCGTCCCCACCTTCCAGTTTCCACTCATGTTAATTTCATTCCTTTCCAGCTACTTAGTAATTATTTTTTCCTTAAGTATTTAAAGACTTCTATCTTATGACAAAAAGGGGCCCACGACATACCAATTTTGAATATCAGTGCCTAAGGTTGAACACGGCATTAATCGGCCAATCAGTCAGGCAGGAAGCTTTCTATAGAGATATTAAATGAACATGTTCATGACATGATTATGTTAAATATTTCAAGTACTTAAATATAGTATCTAGTCAGACCCTTATACTCTGCTATGGGGCTTACGAGAGACAGTTTACCAATACGCGGTGACCAAAAGATGAAATACATTATTAACTAAGTTGATCTTCAATCCGGAAAAAAAATAATGTCAAATACTGCTTCTCTGGCAGAAAACGGTAAGTGTACCACTGTGGGTAATCCCCGCGACTAATTTATCAAGCTTTGTGTTGGATTTCTTGTAAAGTAAAGTAAAATAATAGTTGCGGAATAAGAAAAGTGATTTAAGAGAACTTACTTAATCCTATAAAAATATTTGTGGTTTTAGTACTTTGGGTTTGGTTTGACGAACATCATGTAAGTGACGATACAACCGAACTTATGACCGAATAGAGAAATGTAAAGTAAGAACAACTACTGGTGTCTCAGGTAGACAGAGTGGCATACAGTTACTGTATAAAAAAACAGCGTAGTAAAGTTAATAAGCGCAATCCAACCGCACTGACTTGCCAATGACACAGTAATGGCATGGTCATAGCACCTATTCCATGCATGTATATTAAACGATGAGTATTATTTATTAAAGAATATCCCAATTTTTTTATTACCAAATAAGAAAATAGTGTGCTTTATGTAAGTTTTTGCGTATTTGTAACGCTGCTATAGCGTTTGCGTATTCATTTAAAGTCCTATGAGAAAAAATGGTCTCAAAACGCAACCGCTAGAGGCGGTCCTTCATTTCCATACATATATTTCGTTGACGTGAAGTAGCGTTAAAAACTCACACTAGGCACCCAGTAGGTACCCGTCCTCTCAGAAGTAATGATAATTCTAATATATTACTCCCACAAACAAGACTAACCATGATGATCAAGTGTACCTACTACATGGCGATAACTCCCTTAATAATTTACCAACGGAATTAAACGCACTACCGCTGCATCGTTTTAAAACAAAGGTACACACATGGCTACTGGACCAATGTTTTTACTCAGTTAAATAATATTGCAATCGATAGCGAAATGAAAATTCTAATAAAAGTATTCCAATTATGACACTGCTTATAGGTATAAACACTTTATTTTTTTATATTTTTAAAATAGGTTCCTAACTTGTATTTATAATTGAAAAGAGATTGATTTAAAATTATTATAGGTGATGTAATATTTCTTTATGCTCGAAAGAGTAAATTATGGTTAAACCTACTCTATAAATATACTTGTAACATTGTTTTTACCCATAATTACGAAATAGATGATTTGATTTGACCGTTTACCGCTAAATTGACCTACAAATGACACATTCTTGGATTTCGTAGCGTAGACCATTACTGCCAAAGTAATTTGAGAATGACACATTCATGGATTTTGTAGACCATTTACTGCCAAAGTGATCTGCGAACGACACATTCATGGATTTTGTAGACCATTTACCGTCAAAGTGATCTGGGAATGAGACATTCATGGATTTCGTAGACCATTTACCGCCAAAGTGGGTGCAAAGTCACATGCGTAGGAAGCTATTCTAAAATATAACATTATAACAAGACCATAAGCATTTTCTACTAAGTTTTCTATTGCAGACGTATAACTAATAGTTTTTCAAGGATGGGAAGAGCTCAGTGAACTAAACCTATTGAATTTATGTTAAGTAGTAAGTACCTATATCAATCACAAACCACTTCACATCTAGAGTGACTCAGAAAAGGCAAGAATTTAAAACATCCAGTATATTCAGATACCTCTTCTTCATCACAGGTCAAAGATTATTAGAGTATGTTAGGGTTCTTTTTAGTCGGTCGGTGTGGCTGTGTGCGTATATTACAAGTAGGGGTACGCACTACGCAGGAGCGATTACGCAAGGCGAGCTTCCCCGAGGAGCGAGGTCGTTGGCAATGGACTGGGTTCAATGTCACCAAATATATCAAACAGGGTTATACACTACCAAAATGATCTTGATCTAGTTTTTTATTTAAGGTTTATTTTAACAAAAAGATTAAATGGTTCAAAACAAAATTAGCCTAGCGCAGCTAAGAGACGCATAAAACTGGTTTTAACGGAAAAAAATATTACTTCTCTTTAAGATGAGAAGTTACTATAATTGATCCCAAAATCGAAATTGACAAAATTGTTTTTTCTTTCTGCTTAAGACCTAGGACATAAATCGCAACTAATTACAGAGTGTTGTTTTTCAGTATATGTATACGTACGTAAGCTCTTCTTGGTATTGTATAACTTAAAACTAACAGACCGATTTCCTTTATCCACTTCTTAATCGATTCCTCTCCACTCTGAATCACAGATCAGTATTCGAAAATAAAAACGTGGTGTTGCATTATTATTATTACGACAAACAAAGATAAGTAGCTCATGATACTCTAACCCATTTCATTTATAGCACATAATTACCTTACTTCTTATGTAGAAATTGCTTAATAAAGTATGGAACAAATGTATGGCAATATAATGGTAAAACTATTTTTAGTAAATATACGTGCATATCGTTTTTATGACAATATTTAGCTTTCCGAACCCAGAGGGTGCCAACGGGACCCTATTACTTAGCCTACGCTATCTGTTTGACTATCTGCCCGACATGTTTCCATCTTTTGAACCAAAAAGAAAGCTGAAATTTAAACAGAATATGAATATGAATATGATTTTTCACAAATAATAAAAACCTCAAAAAGTAAACATTTGAGGCGGCCCCATAAAACGAGCATTTTCTTTAATGTATTTTGCTTTAGCGTAAAACAGTAATTCATATATAAAAACAAGCTTCAAACGTTAATACAAGACATTATAGTTTAAGCTCTTAAGTAGAACAACAAATTATAAAAACTACCCAATAGCAAGTCGAACTCGCGCCATTCTGTAGTAGTGATATTGAACCTCGGTGCGCGATTCCGACTCGCACTTGCCCGGTTTTTTCCATATTTGCCCTCTAATTCAAAGCTTGTAATGTTTGTTTATAAAGTATGAAGACTAGTTAGGCGCACTCTACGGCCGCGCTCCTGACCGGGTCAACGACCGCACTTTTCGGCAGGCGCTCCGAGTTTCAGCTGTAACGCGATCCTGCACGCACACTTCTGCGCGCTCGACACAACGAAACGCACACACAGACGATGTTGTCGCGACATATGGTACCGGAAAACCATTGTTTCGTGTGTCACTGTTTTTGATAGATTGATTTACAATTTATTGAATAAATCAGCGAATTGAGTTGTGATTATTATTAATATTTTATTTACATAACAAAATCTTTTTTTTGCATCTTGAATTTAAGTTTAATAATAACATAAAATAGGTATGTGTACCAATTTTATTTTTACATATCAAGGTTCAAGACCTTCTTGGACCATATTGCAAACATATAAACTTTGGCATTTATACACATATATTACTCTGAATAAATTCTTGATTTGTATTCACTTTGTTAAAAAGAAAAATATATTACATTTATCATCTAAGTGCATATTATAATTATAAAATGAATAAAACCGGTCCAGTGCGTGTCGGGGTACATTATATAATTTTATTTAGTTCATTCATATATTTTCGTTTACTATCGGTTTTACACACTATCAACTTCATCTAAGTAATTTTTAATAGAATTTCTTCTTTAATAGGGGGCGCGAAAACAAAAATGTAAGGAGAGCTTTCCTTGAAATGTCTTTTTTTCTAAATTTCATAACGTGGCTGTTTCATTATTATGCCTGCGAAATACGGACGGTCGTACGAACTGGTTGGTAGATGAGGAAGGACATGATAAAGGTATTTGTTTTTTCAAAAAATAAGGTGATGAACAAGCTTACGGTAGTTACGGTCCGCTTATTGTAAATCGGACACTGCGTGTAACCTATGGGCGCTTGCAACACCACCACATGGGCATTACTTGCGTATTGTCAACTCTTTAAAAAATCTAATTATTCCTTTCCTGAAGAACAAACCCTGTGGAAATTAATACAATAATTCGAAATAATAAATAAATAGTAATAAATATGATTGTTATTAATAATTTCACAAAATTTGAGTTAAAATTTTGTTTCCTAGAGAAGTCGATATGCAGGGTTGCAAGCACTGTGTTAAATTATATTCGATAAGCGCATCACTTGAGAACGGCTGTAGCAATATGGCCATAAGTGGGTTTTTATTAGGCTGAATAAGGTTCCTAGGGAAAGGGAAATCGGAAAACTTGCACAGAAAATTGGGAAAGTCAGTATAAACTGAAACTCCTCTTATCTGTGGGATACACACACATGGAGACGAAAAACACGTGTTTATTTTCAGTTGCATGCGCAGATGTCATTTGACAGCTGATTGTCGAATTGTGAATAACGCCAATCGTTCACATATTGGGTTACATGATGACGAAAAATTTATTAAATTGTTTATTTTTAGCTGAATTATGATTGAAATGTAAGTTCATTGCATATTTGAACAGGAAAACCTCTGTCAAGTTACCCAACTAGCAAATCTTAGCTGTATATCGGTTATAGGAACGTTTCCTGGATGCAAAATGGTGTTCATGATTGGTCATATTAGAATATTAGAAACGTTTCTACAATGCGGAAAGGGCCCCTGATTTAGAACGTTTAAGTGATATAGCTATTGTATTGCAGCTCCGCTTGGAGCTAATTAGATACATATTTGTCATATATGCGTTGTTCTTTGAGACTTTTCTGTAATATATTAGGGAATTTTAAACACTGGTATCACTATGAAATTATAAAACGGCCACGCGAACACTGATATACAACCATTGAGTGTTAATGTAGTGATTGCTACTCCTTCCTATTACAAATTGAATTACTGTTGTGTCGACCATCTATGAATTTGGAAGTTTAGAAACAAAAATAATTTTTAAGATATTATTTGTTTAATGTGAATGCTTCTGTATTCTGTAACGAGCGATAGTATTGTAATAAATAGTTCAATATCACTTGCGCTTGCGTTTTTATTGATATTCTAGTAGTATATTAATGGTGTTTTTTGCATGTCCCTCGTTAATTCATTAATATTTAGACAAATAAATATAAATTAATTAGCAAATATTTTTAAGACTTTGATATATAACTGAATAGAGTTGAGGTTCCTCATATACAACCGATTTACAACATCTCGCAGCCATAATATTATAAATTTTTGGTCCTATAAAAATATCACAGTGAAGCGATATGTGACTTTTAAGTGATTAATAGATAATAACAAAGTTGTTATGTAACTAGTGATATCTAAGGCTTGTGAATACGTTTGTACAACTTTTGAGTGTTAATTAAGGTCCAATTAGGACGATTTTAGAGCAGCTGTTAACGGGAGCGGCTATAACGCATTTGTTGTAAATTCATTATAACAGGAGCTGCTGTCTCATGGTTTAGCAGTGATAGTAACTATTTAAACACCAGTGTTATATTAGTTATTTAGAAGCCATAATAGTATGGCTTCGCTTCATAACGGTACCATGAAAACCTTACATACAACAAAGTAGCTCGATAACAACTGTTGTGAGTGCCTATTTACAACAGTGCTTTAGGTGTTATACAAAGTGGCAGAGATTTTAACACTTTCCTGAAATGTAAAAGGTAGGCTTTATTATATATCTTGGGTCTTATTTGTCTTGTGAATTAAAAATAAATAATGATTATACTTTAGCCAGTTTACTCAATTATATGTATTATATTTCAGTACACCTTCAAAATTTTCACCTTCATTCAAAATATAAGAGTTTCTTTTTGATCATTAGTGCCAAGCTAATTTTATACTTCTAAGGACTCGCTAAGAGGAATAAAATTGAAATAATCCACATTTTCTATGTCAATTTTCCAAGAAAAGCTGACTAATGAGTGGCTCCTGGAACGTCGATGGAAGAGTTCTTGACTTTTAGGACGCTGAGGACACAAAATACAATACAATTTTTGTACTAACGAGACACGAGGGCATAATATATTATCTGGAAAATACTTCAGAAATGCTTTTCAGCTTTAAAATAAATCAAATAAAATATAATAAAAATAAGATCATCGTGTTGTCTTAACGTAAATATAACCTAGCGTTAATATAACGTAAAGTTATGTCACAAAACGCTTCAATATTACTTGCAGAGGTAATTAAAGTACCTAAAGGGTGCCAAGGGGACCATATTACTAAGACTACGCAGTCTGCATGTCTGTCCAACCTCTAAAGGCTCTATCTTTTTAACCACAACGGATAATGCTGACATTTGCACAAAAGAGGTATGTATGTTAGTGTAGAGGATATATCCTAACAGATATAAAAAATCTGCCAAGTGCGAGTCGGACTCGCACACGAAGGGTTCCGTGCCATTATCTTTAAAGACGGCAAAAAAATCACGTTTGTTGTAGTGAAGTCCCTCTTAAATATTTGTGTTATTTTAATTTAATTATTTATTTTTAAATTGAATATATAACTTAATATTCTGTAAATATTTTAAGCGTCTACCTGTTGCCGTTATCAATATTGAGCAAAAAAATTACGTTTGTTGTATGGTAGACCTCTTAAAACTTTATTTTATTCTGTTTTTAATATTTGTTGTTATAGTGGCGACAGAAATACATCATCTGTGAAAATTTCAACTTTCTATCACAGTTTATGAGATACATCCTGGTGAGAGACGGACGGACGGACAGCGGAGTCTTAGTAATAGGGTTTTACCGATTGTGTACGGAACCCTAAAAAAACAGCCAAGTGCGAGTCTAGCTCGTGCATAGAGGGTCCCGTACAAATGAGATCAAGTTTCAGGCAAAGATAACTACGTCTAGATACCGTGTTGAGGCACACAAAACGAGCCGATCCGAGTACCTGAATTTTTATGTACTTGCCGTAACACTACATCAAACGTAATCTGTGCGTCGACGCGAACGGTGCTCTCGCGTAAAGTAATAAAAATGACGATTTGTGCAATAAAATCGTGCTAAACTATTGACAAAAAAAAAAGTTTATGATAAAAAATCACTTTCCACAAGTTATTACACTAATCTGCTTGCTATATTTGAGTTACAAACTAAGTTTTCAAAATAATTATTCGCAAAACAAACAACAAATATTTTTATGCCTGTGTTGCCAAGTCTGTAGGTATATTCATTTCCCAAGTTTAGTAAAGCGAGCGAACACTGTAACGACAATACATATTTTTCACCTAATATCACTTAAAAACATTGCATTATTTCAGGTTGATAAAGTATTTATGTATTGATGACCCCTGTGACACATTGTGTCTATAGAACGTAACCTAAAGGGTTCTGCAATGTTTAAATAAAAAAAAACCATAACAGTTAGATGTAAATATCAATAGAATAAATAGTATCATCTATTTTATGAACTACCAAATTAATTAATTACCGTATCTTAAATTACGTAAATAGTTTGAAAATATATCATCTCTGCAACGTTACACTTTAGACTAGAAATAAAAATATTTTAGAATATAAAATTTTAACTTTGATTACGTAATACTAGGTGCTTTATTAGCAAGACGGTGTACGCACACGCCGCATTGGGTGTGTAAAATTATAGGGCTACCTTATTGTCATCTCATGCCTACCTGGTTGGTTAAAGGCGCACGGACAGCTATACGGGTGCATTTAATCTTGATTTTATTAATTAAATTAGTTTGTACACTCCGAGTGAAACCGAGTGTAATTTGCATTGTTTGTGTAATATTTTAAAACTACAATCAATAATATAAGTTATTCAATTACAACTATAGACTTATTAGGTCTTAAGAAAAACAAATATAATTTACTTATAATGATGTTTGTATTATTTTCTTTTGAAAAGTAATAAAATGTTATACCAAAAACTTAAATTTATTAATAAATTTTAAAATTTCATATTATATATAATCTTTACATTGCCTATGTAAATTGAGATTAAAATACTCTATAGTTTATTGATTAAAATCCCTAATCTTTCCTTACCCGAGGGATCCCAACAGAGCCCTATTGCTAAGCCTACGCTGACCTTTAAAGAGCTTGAAGTAGACAAAAGCCTCAAATTTTCTCAGAATATGTGTTATACAGGCGGGTTTCCTAACTAATTATAGAAATATAAAAGCAAAAACTAAAATTTTAAGAGGGTTTTAATTTTGGCTGTAACTTACAGAACTCTGACGAGTAATATATTTATAATAAATATTGATTGAGAACATTGTACACATTTTAATAATAACACTGTGATTCGATTCTTGCGGTTACACGCGGTCGCTCTAACAATTTTAGCATTTTTTTTTTTTCGCTGGAGATGTCAACACCAAGGATCCCAATGCTCTTGGAGATGGAGAGAGGAATGTTCTGGAATTGTGGGACTACAGTGAATGGGGTTTTCTTAGCGGTTAACGCGCACACTTGTGTCTTTGTAGGGTTGAATCGGACCAAGTTTACCAGTCCCCAGTCAGAGACTTTGGACAGTGTGGTCTCGATTTGAGACACAAGTTCTCCGCGGTTTTCCTCCACAACGGAACAAGGGATGTTTACACGACCCGTGTAATAAGCGTCTCCAGTACTGTCATCTGCATAACAATGTATGTTGTTGATGTCCAACATGTCATTAATATGCAGTAGAAACAGCGTAGGAGACAGCACAGAGCCTTGCGGGACACCAGCATTAATGTCCATGCTATCAGAGCAACTACCGTCAACTACGGTTTGTATGCGTCTGCCGGACAAAAAGCTAGCCACCCATTTGCACAAACCCTCGGGCACTCCGTAAGATGGCAACTTCGATAGAAGACCCCAGTGCCAGACCCGATCGAACGCCTTCGCTATGTCCAGGCTACATGCCAAAGCCTCCCCCTGACTCTCAATGGTTAGTGCCGATCGGAGTGTGAGATACACTAGAAGGTCACCAGTCGAGCGACCATGGCGAAAGCCATATTGACGGTAACTGACCAGGTCGTGTACTTCTAGGTATCCTAGAAGCAGTGTCTTGATCACACGCTCCATCACCTTGGAGAGGAGAGAGGTAATAGCGATAGGCCTGTAATTCGATGGATCTGATCTATCGCCCTGTTTGGGCACCGGGTACACATTCGCAGTCTTCAGGGTGAACTTTCCATGTTATGGAAATTTCCGGCATGGTCTTACCGCACCACGGTATAGTAGGTGGTACAGTGACTTCATCGCTCATGTTCGAGGCAAAGATACTGCCCAGATCGGCTTTCTCTTTAGCACTATGGGCCAAGTCACCATCGGTCTTTTGCAGTGGTGGTAACGGCGACTGGCAAAAGTTCCCTTAGGCAGCTTTGGCAAGCGACCAGAAAGCATAACTGTCAGAAGGATAGCTCGCAAGTCGCCCACCTATTTTGCCGATAAATTGGAATTTTGCTCTGGCAGTTGCTTTCTTACTAAACATCGAGGCAGCATTTAATTTGCGTTTAACTTAGAAATATTTGGATCCTTATTATGACGAGCCGTGGTCCAAGTCTCATATGCAGTTTGCTTAAGAATTTAAGTTGTTCTGCAAGACCTATTAAACCACGGTCGTTTTTGATGCCGGCAGCTACTCGCGGGTTAGGAATATAGCATTCCATACCTGCGAGGATATCCCTGCATAGTTATTGGTTCGAGAACTGAGCCACTCACGATGGTGGGCGTTAAAGTCTCCCAAAATAACTAGTTCTGCTGTGGGATATTGCTCTAGAACTTTGTTAGTCGTCAATCCACAACAGTGGATGTTCTTTAAAAAAAGTAAACAGCTATTTTGTTTCTTGACATTTGGCGAACAAAACGATTTCAATGGCGGAGCCGAGATCCGAATGATATCTATGATAAAAAAATCTTTTCAACAAAACACGGCTATTGTCACATGGCCGAACCTATAAATACCGTACACGGCGACGACAGAAGAGAAGGACAGTTTTATTTTGTGCATCCATCTGTATTTTAGCACTACAGTAGACAATATTTGGAACCTACTTTAAGGTTTTAACATCTATTACATGGCCATGGTCAACATTAGAAGGGTTTACGTTCTATCTCAATATATGCAATGTGTCATTACAGGGGTCATCAAGTGAAAATAAATAGAACTCCCCAATTTGGGGTAATCACTTTAAAATTGGTAACACCGAAACTACCCACACAGATGTAAAAATGATAGTCGTATTTGCTGATTTACAGACACATTGATAGCAGAATGGGTCGCAATACACCGTTTGCTGTTGTTTCGGACATGGTATCTAGACGTATAAGTTATCTTTGCTCACAGGTTTATGATCAGTTTTTGGATTTTGACGTGACAACGTCTTATAAATTGGTTTGCCGGGTGACACTTCAAGAAACTGCGTTACGCTCCGCTCACGTTATGCGCTCACAATGAGAGCGAGTGAGAGGCACGCGGCATGGTTAGCCCGCCTAAGAGCGAGAGAGACAGACATAAAAAGTGAAAGGCACAAGTTGTCACGATTCCGGACGGTTGTCCGACACTAATTTTTTCATATATTTGTGATGTAACATCTTGCTTCTTGCCAAATTTCATTATTCTAGGTCGACGGGAAGTATCGCATAGGTTTTGATTTCTTTGTCACAATATGCGACGAAAATGACCGTATTTTGGGCATATTATTATTCTATTGCGGTGACTTAGAAGCTTGATTATTTATGAGCTTAACTTAATCAAGAAGAAAAATTAAAAACAACAAACAACAATAGGGATTATCCTCATAAAAAAAATGCATGGCCTCTCATTGCCTAAAACCTAAAAGTGTTTATGAATGGTGCTAAATCTCAGGTTTCTCTAGTACCATTAGGTCAATATTAAATCTTTCTTTTTTTATTATATATAAATGACTTTCAAAAGTTAACAGAGATAGTATTATTTTCGGATGGCCTTCATCATTGTTAAAATGAATAGGAAAAACGACAATTCGAACGATATAAATAGACACCTTACAAAAGTCTCAAATTGGTTTATTGTAAATAATCTTGTGTTTATAGCAAATAAAATAACACAAAATTATTGCATTGACTTAGAAGCTTAATTTTTCTATAACTTTAAGTGACCGTAGACAGTATTTGATATTAATATAAACGCGTTCTTTAGTAAAAGGGTCTTGAAAAATAGTGAGACCAACTTTTTTTTTATGTGTTATTATTTAAAATTAACGCATTTCGGTTTTTTTCCTATATTTGTGATTTATATATTTATTTATTAATTTAGAAAACCAACAGTCATACAAAAAACTAAGCTTAAACAGATAATTATCAAACAGAAGCCAATAACAGGTTTCACTAAATTACTTGTACATATGTGGGTGGGTATTATCTCGTCCCTATTTGCATTTAAATAATTATTTATATATATATATAAAAATGAATCCCTATTTCCCTTGGTCACGCCATCACGCGTGAACGGCTAGACCGATTTCGCTAATTCTTTTTCTGTTGTGTTTTTTATTGTCAGGAGAAGGTTCTCATGAAAAAAAAACTGTCAAGTCCGAGTCGGACTCGCGCACTAAGGAAAACTCGAAGACGGCTGGACCAGTTGGGGTAATTTTTTTTTGTTATGGTTGTTAGTGTTAAAGCATGATTGTTATGTAAGAAAAAAACGGTCAAGTGCGAGTCGGACTCGCGCGATAATGGTAAACCGATTTTAATGAAATTTTGATAAGTTGTTATGCACACGCCGGGGAAGGTTTCTGAGAAAGAAAAAAGGGTCAAGTGCGAGTTGGACAGGGTCAAATGTGAGTTGGACTCGCGGGATAATGGTAAACCGATTTTAATGAAATTTAGGCATGTGCATAAAGTTGCTATACACATGCCGGTGAAGGTTTCTGAATTAGTGCAATCCTTTCACAATAGGTTGGTGCGGCAGCTGTTTAAAAAAAACGGGTTGCACTCCAGGAGTGCCGGCAGAAGTGAAAACATTCAACCTGGATATAACATTTTAACATGTGTAATCCGCAGTTTCATCTTTTCATCAACCCAATTTCCTGTTACTTTTTAATCGTCCTATAGAGTTTAACATATTTTACCCATCACAAAAAGTGCACAACGCCGTTAAAGACATTTTCACTTCAAATTTATAATTTATTATAAATAATAATGTTTGTTTATTTACTTTTTTGACGTAGTATATTTGACATCTCAATCTGTCATAGAATTAAAATCCCATATCCAACGTCTTGTACTACTCATAATCGCTATGTACTAAAAAAATAGGCGTGGCATTATGGTTTCCATCTAGCGAATTTTTATGGCGCGGCAATATGGTTTCCGTCTGACAATCAGTCTGACGCGAGTTTATAATTTTTTACCCGTTACTAAAACTAACCTAATGTAAATAAATCTGAGGCTAGTTCCCTCTTACGAATTTTGTATGAATTTTCGATCAGGCCACGTGACCTGACGCGAGTTTTACATTTTTTACCCGTACCAAAAAAGTGCACAACGCCGCTAAAGAAGTTTTCACTTCAAAAAACCACGTTCGCCGGGTCAGCTAGGTATCTAATAGCAATCCACGCGGGTGTAGCCGTGGGTAATAGCTACCTACCTACCCTTTGTTGTAACAGATGGCGCTACAGTGCATCAACTTTAAAGGCAGAACAAAGTCTGCCGGGCCAGCTAGTATAATATAAGAATAAAAGTGTCGCGTTGTTAAAAATTAAAGTTATTGTTTGGAATACAAAATATTTAAATTCAATTTTTAGATTATTCCTAACTGTAGAAATATGTAGCAATTGCTGTGTGGTATTTATTGTTGTGGATGCAGATGCGTAGGAGTATTCTATTATTATTATACTATATTTATATTATACTATATCAAAAAATATTCTATTATTATTATACTCTTTATTTATTTTTATTTTTAAGTAAGGTTTGATGGATATAAAAGTAAAAAAAAACACCGCTTACAGCAGTCGCTTTTTGAACCGTGTTTTTCATAAATTTATTTACTTACTATTTCTCAAGATTTTTGTACATTCTACAGTTTCCTACAATTTTATTATTATTATTTACCTGATGCTATAAATGAACTAGCTATATAAATATAAAAATAAAAAGAGCAACCTTATTTTGTAAAAATTAATCAATATCCCGAAATCTTTGATTGTACGACTTGCAAACTCGGTTGAGTGGTGAATTCTTGGTGTAATTAGTGCGATATTGAGATGATGCAAGTAGTTTGGTATTTCGATCACGACGTGATGTAAGACTTTGCTTCATGTCAAATTTCATGCTTCTAGGACAAAGGGAATTGGCGGGAAAAAAAACGGGAAACAGAAATGGCCGTATTTCGGCTGTTTTTTTTTATTGCGTTGACTTAGCAGCTTGATATTTTTTTTCTTACAGCTTCCATAGACCTTAGTATTTTATATTAATTTCAATTTGATGGGTACATTCGCGCGTTCCTGAAAAAAAGACAGACAGACAGACAGATGGTAAACATACTGATCCTATAACGATTCCTTATTTCCCTTTGACGTACGGAACCCAAAAAATAAGAATCAGTAAATAAAACGGTCTTTTTATGTATTACTATTGGCTCAAAATTTGGGGTCCATAAATTAAAGTTTTCACAGGTAAACTTAGTTCTGCTGCTTTCGCAGTAAGAAAACTCAAGAATACACTGTAGTGTCCCGCAAGGTGTATTGGGCCTTTTAATATTTTTAAATATTGATAATGGACATATTGTTTTATATGCTGATGATACAGCTATAGTCTTTACAAGGAACTCTTGAAAACCTGTACAAGATTCAGCAGAATTTGGCTTGGCTAAAATTGGTACGTGGCTTAAATTTAATTTTCTAAAATTAAAAAATTTCAGAAACAAATTATATAAGTATACTTCTCTGCAATTTTTTTTATACCACTAAGGTGGTAAACAAGCTTGCGGTCCGACTGATGGTAAGCAGTCACCCACCACAGTCTATGGACGCTTCAACACCTGGGGCATCATTCGCGCGTTGTGGGAGAAAGTCTAAAACCGCACTGTACTCTATCGCCACATTCACCACACATGAGTTTTCAATCAATATATATTCATTCAGTTTTAAAATATTGGTGTTACCATTTAAGGTGGTGAGTTAAAATGTACCATAAGTCTTACCGTTTTCCTACAGAAAAACTGTATGAAATCCGCCAATTATACTACAGTTAGAAAACTTTATATAGGTACGTAATTCAATCTCAAATAAAAAATCTTTTCCATTTTATCCTCACATGAGTAAAAGAAGAAAAGACCTGGTGGACAAAGGCATAGTCAAAACAACATCTGCAGTTGTCAATACGATAGATAGACAATGAGTCCTATATATAGGTACAATAAAATAAATAAAAATCTAAATATGGAATAGATTGTTACGGTGTATGGCTAA
The DNA here is from genome assembly GCA_946406115.1 of Apoda limacodes. Taxonomy (NCBI): domain Eukaryota; kingdom Metazoa; phylum Arthropoda; class Insecta; order Lepidoptera; family Limacodidae; genus Apoda; species Apoda limacodes. Next base: position 9,110,688 of record OX291546.1, read on the forward strand.
AAAAAATAATTAAGTAATGCCTTATAGAGAGGCTTCGATGCAAGCTATGTGCAATTTTAAGCAATTACCGCATTTGGTTGCATGGGTTTGGTAGGGTTTTGTATGAGTGTGTATTTGTATAGATGTTATGTACCTGATGGCTTGATTCCTGCTTGGCTGATTAGTAACACCCGGTAATTTCTTGTCTCTTAAGGCTAGTTTCCGAAGTGATGGTTTTTTTGATGATGTGCATTTGTTGCTAAGCTGTTGTGTGGGAGCTGAACCACTTTCAGGTCTACGATGTATGTCTGATTGTATGTATGCATATATGTCACGTGATAGCTAATGTTACTTAAATAGCAAAAGTTGACTTGGTTATTAATTCAGAATTCCGAGGAATTTACCTATAGATAAGCATAGTAATTTGAACTTCAAGGAATTCATAAATGGAACTATTCTTTCAAAAAACCCGGTGACACTAGCTTTTGCCAGTGGTTCCGCTCCCCCAAAATTTGGTTATAGGCGTGGGATTTCTACCGCAACCTCTTAAATGTTTTACTAAAGAAGTTTGCTGTAGCAAGCCTTAGCTATAGTTTGTTTTAGTGAAATTAAAGGGTTAGAGACTGAATTTGTAACTTGCAGCCTATGTTGCTAATACGCTAAGTTTTACTATCAAGTTTGTGAATGGGTTTTGTTCAAGCTTTCTTTTTGCCAATTTTTATGACACATGACACAAAATATGTGATGTAATTCAGTCATGATACCATAGCAGACTTATAAATACATTCAAATTCAGACATTTATTCATTCTTTAATAATATAGTTTCAGCAACCTTTTTCGTTACTCGGTCTGTTTTTTGGTGAAAACCAAAGTACTGGAGCGTGCGGGGGCGTAAAGAAGCTGCTTCTACCTATTGATTATTAGGTATCGGGATCTCTGCTAATAAAAAGACGACATCGGGAGTTCTTTTATGTATTCAGATGTTCTTTTCAATCGCCACAAGAGTATACATCCTTTAGACTCGTCTACTACCTAGGAGAATTATTATACAATTTTAAACTTATCTGCAGTACGTCTTCTTTCATTAGGCCATCCTTCAATAGGCCTCGGGTCGTCGTGTCGGTACATTGAGTAATATCTACATTTAAACGCAATGGTGGCGATGCTTAGTGCATTTTGGATACTGGAGTATCTTATCCTAAATCTACTGGCAATATTAGGCCATTCTACAAATTCTAGGGCTCCCTAATAGAGACAGGAATCGACCCTCCAAATTTATATAGACTTGTCCGATCTATAATTTTCACTGGAATCTCAATTAATATAAAAATAATGACAAACTCGAAATTCCAATTGTTTTTATTTAAAAACACACTGACACCATCTATTATATTTTCATAAAAACACTACGCAGTATCTGCTGCGTAAAAGCGTTCGCTAGCATATTTACTTCCTTTACACTTAACAAGAGGTCGTAACCTCTACAGTACCTAGTAGTAGTTTCTAAGATTAGCGCGAATATACATACAGGCAGACAGACGTGAAAACTTTGATTTATAATATTCAGCTTTTGCATGCGCTTTTCGGCTATCGGCATAGGATTCCTACGGCATCTACTTGACTATAGTAATGAAGTTCGATGTAGCAAGCTGGAGCTGTTTCATCCTATAGGAATCCGATGTGATTCTAAATACAGCTGTTCGTGTGGAAAATTTTACATTTTTCAGCTTATGTTTTAATTCAAGTATTAGGTCCTTACATATGAAATTGATGTTTTAAACGGAAAAAGCATAACTAAATTTTTTTTTCTTTTTTTTTATTTAATCAATCAAAGTGATCAATGCACTTTTGCCATTTTATAGGGAGTTCATTGATTCCTTTGCTGATTAATTGCGCGAACGATAATCAACAAAATCTTTGAAGGTGTTTTGAACTGCCTGATCTGAATTGAATTTTTTTCCAATTAAGAAATTATCCAAATTCCGAAAAAGTGGTAATCGGTTGGTGCAAGGTCCGGGGAATATGGTAGGTGACGGAGACATTCCAATCCTAGCTCCTCTAGTTTCGCTACCGTCTGTTGAGTAGTGTGTGGTCTAGCGTTGTCCTGAAGCAGCAGTGGGCTAGAGCGGTTGACCAATCTCGGCTGTTTAACCGCTAGCTTTTTCATCATGGTTTCCAAGTAATCGTCTGACCAGATCTTAGGAAGCTGCAGTGGATGACACCAACGCAGGTCCAACAGACACTAACCAGTACCTTTTTTTGAGTCAACTTTCGTTTGGGGCAGGATTTAGCCGGTTCTCCTAGATTTAACCACTGTGATGAACGTTTCTGATTATTTAATAGGATCCATTTTTCATCACAAGTAATGATACGGTTATTGTTACGGTTGAGTAACGTGACGCAGTAGTCAACACGGTATTTGTTGGTTTGCTTCACTTTGTTCATGCGGTACCCATGTTTCAAGCCTTTTCACTTTTCCAATTTGTTTCAAATTATTCAAAATGATTTTATCACTCACACCGAAAACTGCAGCTAACTCTGACGTGGTTTGAGATGGATCTGATGTCACGATTACTTTCAATTCCTCATTGACAACTAGGGTCTCCGGCCGTCCACGAGGTTTGTTCTGAGGTTAAAATTTCCAAAATGAAAGCGATGGAACCAAAAACGTTCTGTGTATTCTTTTACAGTGGCTTCTTCGTACACATCATTAATCCTTCGGGTTGTTTCTGCAGCGCTAGTGCCACGATAAAATTCGTATTTGGAAATAATGCAATATTTAATATTATTATTTTCCATATTGAGCACAGAATTATGTCAAAGCAAAATTGAATGACTCTAAAACAAAGGAATTATTACATTCGAATCACAAATAGACATGCTTAAAATTGAAATAAATTTGAATTTGGAATTCTTAACCAAACGCCGGCTTTATTAGATCAAAGTGGCCCGTTTTATAAAACATCAATTTTATATGTAAGGACCTAATTCTTTAATCCAAATTTCAGACTTTTCGGTTTAGAAACTGTGGCGTGACGAGTAAAAAACTACTAACATATTCAAAACATTCGCATTTATAATATCAGTAGCATGAAAGGGAAACTCGGAAAAGAAAATATTAAACGGAAAAGGTAGAGTAAAGCCGTATGCAAATAAGACCCAAACCTCAAATACAAATATGTACATTTGTTTAAAAAGTCATTGCAAATACAGATAGACAAATAAAGTGACGAGGGGCAATAAGGTTCTATTAAAGGGTCGTCGGTCACAAAAAAGGGTAACAATGACCTTCTATGGGTAACAGATGATTTCCGTCGCGTCGTCAATCGATTGCGGTATATGGTGCATTGTCGCCAACAATTCGGGGCAGCCGTGACCGGTGTGACCCCTGAACTTGGAGTGAACGTACCCTTGACTCGGCCACTCCCGGTCTAACACAGTATAATTAAACCAAATTCCTCTATATCGACACTAACATAATACAGTTGTTATATATGATATTTGTAATGTATATAGGTTGGCAAATTTATCGGAATTAGGTCTTTTTTTTTTTTATAACACTAAGGTGGCAAACAAGCATACGGACCGCCTGATTGTAAGCGGTCACCGTGGCCTATGGACGCTTGTAACACCAGGGGTATAACTCGCGCGTTGCCGACCCTTCAAAAATCTAATAACTTCTTTCTTGAAGAACCCCATACTGATTGAATATTCATGCTAAAAGAAAAATACATATTATTACAAAGAAAGAATGTTATAGGTATTTTATATTGAACTACATATTTCTCGCGACGACGTTGGGCAAAAACCATATTAAAATCTGTTCAGTAATTTTTGCGTGATGCTTAACAGACAAATGTTAAGACATGTCTGCATAATAATCACCGACTATGACGAACAAAGCCAAATTTGTATCAAAACGGGTTAGAACGTGTATTCTATCTAGGTAGACGTAACAAAATACATTGTGTATACTTTTTAAAAAACAAAATTTTCTGAAGGAGAAATTACATTTGATTTTTTAACCTCTCAATAACTTGCCACCGACTCTGTAAAAACGTCCTTAGACACAACATGAAATGTCTGGTAAAAATAAAATGTCTCCTCAAGCATCATAAGGTTGTTCACCCAGTATTTGGACGTACGTCGCCTGTTCCCTTTGCCGCTACAATTTGTCAAAGGATACATGTCGACGGGCGTCTACTACCAACTTACTCGTCAAGATGTAGCAAGAAAAATGCCACCTGCTAAGAAGTCTTCAGTGTCACTTACGCTCAGACACGTGCTCTATTCTCAAGTCTTTCGAAAAGTGATTTATTTAAATATACAATTCGGACTTCGAATAGACATAAACATAGTTATGGCAGCATTAGCATCACTTAGGCGAATATTTCACCATTTCAAAAGCCACTAACTAAGCTTACATTTATTATGAGATGAGAACATTTCAACTGCAAAAAACCCATTCCCATGAGAATTCTCAATCGGTACAAAAGTATTATTTGTCCTGCTATGTCCCTACCAAAAATCAAGTTAATTGTACTTGTGGCCACGATCTAAGGGCCTTTGCACACGTCGGTTTTTTTAACTGTGGTCGTCTGTCCGTTATACAAACGCGAAGAGCATGTGTAAAGATCACAACTTGCCGACTACGTTGGCTGAGCGTCCTAATCGCAATAACGTCATGAGCAAAGGCTCTTAGGCATGAGAAATAAAGCAAAAAAAAAAAGTTTGGGATAAAAAGTATTCTGTATACTTTTCAGTTCTATATTATGTAATTAACTGTATTATGAAGCATGTAAATAAAACTGACAACTTTAGTAGATACTATGAAGTCGTAGTAGGTTTAATATCTTACAAATAGACAAATTTTCATAGAATCAAGAAATACACGATTAATAGACATTCATAGACATAACCTTACTAGTTTGAGACTCCCTTGAAGGAAGACAGAAAACATATAACAAAAGCATATAAATGGCGAATCAAAATTATATAAATAAATATATTTAAAACAAAGATGCAATCGAACGATTAACCTCTAGCTAAGTCTTGAACCTGCAACCCTAAGAATCTATCTTAGTGCTCTACCATTGAATTATCGAGGTACAATTCTGGCTGGTTCAAACCCCCAACTACATTTCTGCTCTGAAAATATGCTCGTAACGAGCAACTATAAGCATTCAATTACTAGGAACTTAAACCGGACTCAGAATCTGTTTGCAATTCGTGTAAACAAAAATGACCTTAACGCGCGTCTTTCGCTTTGTTAGTCTATGCAACATATAATAAATACGTATAATATTTGTCATTGTAAATTTGAAATTTTAAATAAGAATTAATTCAATACATAGAAAAGTCCACCATGGACACCGCATGACCTGGAAGAAATATTTAGAGAACATAATTTGGAAAAAATGGCATTAACATCGACGGGAAAAAATATCTTCTCCGTTTCGCTAATGCCTTAGTACATATTGCTGACAATCCAAAACTCTGAAAAAGAAAGCGCAGGTATTGTCGACACCAGTACTCGTCAGTTCCTGTTCAATAATAAAGTCACCGAGTTATTCTTTGCCACGTAAACGAAAGTTGCCTTTTCAGGGTTCCGTAGCCATATGGTAAACGAAACCCTTATAGTCTAACTGCTACAGCCTTATAATTCTGCCGTCTTTCAATTGATTGTGAATGTGATTTTACAAAAAGGTGTCTTATCTGAACCACTATACAGATTTTTAATGAAGTTAGGAAAAATATTTTTAAAAATACATTGAACTAAAAAAAAATCTGGGCTCCCCATCGTTGGATAGCTCTTTGAACATTTAAATGATGTTTCTGAATAACTTTCGCTATAAAATGGCAAAATATAATGCCAGTTTCTGGCTTCCAAAGTTGAAAAAATTGTGTTGGGAAGACACAAACCTAAAAAATTCTTACATCTAAACCGCGTATTCGAAATCTTAAAAAAATAATAGAGCTTTGTATATACTTTCAACGAAATATGTTGTAACAAAATGGTTATTTTGCATCGATCTTCAAATGTTAATGCTTTAAGAGCTACGACGTATATATTATCTATGTACGTTATCAGATCCGCGGCATTTTTCTTTTTTTTTGGGGGGTTCCAGTGGCCTTTTCAACTTTACTTAGTAGAAATATTAGTGTGTCCTCTCCTACATGACTGTGTCCTCTCCTACATGACTCTGCTCTCATTAACCGTCTGTATGTCAAGCAAGACCATTTTTCTCAGGAACGCGTGGAGTGATTATGTTAAAATAAAATCAAATGCAAAGCTTTATAATTTCTTAGAGCTTCACGTTTACGACGCATGTTTTATCATCTGCAAATAAATCAAAATCATCTGGTGGTTACCGTTGACCTGCATGAAATCATATATACATAGTTTGGGAAAAAGCACAAGGAGTGGAAAAATGAAAAATTGATTATTTGTAGTTTTAATTAACAAAATAAATGAATATAGTTAATCACACAAAAAATATATTCGCCTGTAGCGAAATATAGAGCGTAAATCAAATAAGCTTCCAAGTCAACGTAATAAAAAATACGGTCATTTGCATATTAAGACGCTCCCGAATAAATCAAAACCGACATATATGTATATTATTACAGTATACTTCCCGTTGACCTAAAATCATGAAATTTGGCAGAAAGCAAGGTTCTCAGCACAAAATCTAAAAAATCTTTAATTTGTAGTATATCATTTTTTATCTATAAAAACTTACATTTGCAGTTGCAGAATCGACCATGACCATTTCCGTGGAAGGAAATATTTACATACTAGTTTCTGCGGAATCCTCGGTGTGCGGATCAGAGTTGCACTTATCCGTTAGTCAACTCGGTCAGCACAAAGGTTTCTAAAGAAGTTTGGTGCAGTTTTTAATACTAATACTCTTTCCCATTCCACTTTTCATCCTTAGTTTTTTATTGAAGGTATCCATTCTTTTTTGTTCCTAAGTTTTATCAAGGCTTTCTTGATACCACCTGCTTTATATACATGCTTCATAATGCAGTTTTTTCGTTTAGTGGCAAGGTTTGAGCCTATTTTTTACTAAAAAGGATTATTTGATTTTAAGTTTTTTTTGTTTTTTAAGATTTTAAAATCAGCTGAAAAAGTCTGATCACCGAACAATTCTAGCAATGTTTCCTGTTAATTAATATTAATCGAACCAGCATTTCTGCTTTCAATTATAACCATAAACGGGTTCAGTATTGGAAAGTACTTACTTTTTCAGTTCGTGAGTTGCCTGAAACATATAAAGAATAATTTCACCACTCCTAAACCAGCCAGTCAGTCCCCATATCGTAAATCTTCTCCCCCTACGATCAACTGGCAAAACCTTAGGGATTCGCGTACCTTACTTTAAGAACTCTGGCTCAGTTTATTAACCTTTTCATACAAGATATTTTTACTGATTCAAGATAATTGGATTAAAGAATCCCGATAAAATGTAAGTCAGACTTGTGGAGTTAATGTAAGTACGAAATCAATTGTAACATCGCATGAAGAAAAGTTTGACTTTATTTCTTCTCTTGTTCCTATACTTAATGTAACGAAATTAGCTGGTATTTTATTATTTATAAATACGATAACCTAATTCTGATATAAAAAATTAAAATTTAATAAAAAAATATTTGTTCAAGGTCTTCTCAATTTAAAATATAAATTTTCGATTTTTCATTAAGTTAGGTCTCAGGTATAACTTCAGTACGAAATCAAGTTTATTTTCTTAATAATGCAAATAAAAGCAAACAGAGTGACAAGCACGCAAGTGGAATACTTTTATTCAATAGTTCCAATTTCCGTAATTGTTCGCTTTGTAATTGTTATGTACTGAACACTAAAGAGAATAGAAAAAAAGGTCAATACAAGTTTGTGTACTAGGAAAGAAGAAAAACGAGTTCAAATACCGAATTTATGACAAACGCCTACGATCACATGTCTCTGTTTCCTTTTGGCTGTTTGCTTGTTACAGATACTTTCTATCTACTTAAATAAATCGAATTCTCGTGTAGTGTATATAGGCCACGAAAATATAACAGATATCGCCGTCATAAATTATGTTTTGTCTAGTTTTCATACAGGACAATGATCTATACTAAAGGTGCGCAAACCCAAATGAGTTAATTTTCTTAATGTCCTGAGTACATTTTTTGACGTGAAAAAATATATATGATATAGTTCAAACGTTAGTCAAGTGAATTTATTTATAAAAAAAAAATTTTTGATACTGTATTTTTGGGCTTTTATTGAAATTGTTTGGAAAACTAATTGTGATATTCTCTTCATTCTTATTTCATTAAATATATATTAATATTACCAAGGCAATTTGCTAAAATCATAGTTCTAAATAAATATTTGAATTTAATACCGATAAAAACCAAGAAAATCGAGCTTTTCAACGTGCGGTCCCACAATGCCCACCGTACGCGGAACTGTGTCTCTTTATATTATTCAATAGTATAACATGTCTTTGTATACTGGTCGAAGCTGCTTTTGCTAGGGTATACCATAGCCGAGTATCAAAATTACCTACATTTAGTTAATCATTTATCATATCATAACATTTTAAACGAAATAGAAATTCCATTAAAAAGTACGTTATTTATTTAGTAAAAAATATTTGCCGCCAAATGCGAGTGGTACTCGCGCGCTAAGGATTTCAAACCACAACAAAAACGTAGTGATTATATTCTCTTTGACCACAACAACTAGTTTATTATTATTTCGTTTGTGCCACAACATAATAGTAGACTTCTGAGAGCAAAATTTTTAAAAGTTTTAGAGAAATAACCGTGAATAATCAACTTCTGTAAATTTTTAGTTTATAAAAAGTTTTGAAAATCAAGAAGCAATCTTCTTGATTCTTGATGAAAAGCATTTCAAAGTTAAAGAAGACTGTTTAGATGGTTTTAGTACATACCTAGAAAGGATGAATTAAAAGATCTTTATCAAAGAGGTTGAGAGAAAGGCTAGAATCCTAATTCAATTTAGTAAAATTAAGCACATTTACTGGTAAAATTTTTGCAATTTGGCTTAGACCAACAATAAATTGTAATAAAAATATGATAATATAGAAATCTAACTAGCGACAAATTTTTTTGATTTAATATATACATTCTTAGAACAATGTAAAAAAACGCAAACACAAGGCAGGCGGGAAAACATGTTTTTCTAAAAACTTTTTTCTTGGTTTCGTTTAATCTTTGTACCTACTCACAGCGCAACAAACTTTTCTGACCCCGTGTATTGTGTCTTGGAAGTTGACACTATTGTAATATGGCGCCTAATGTTTTGATTTTTGACCACCGAGTCAGAAAAGTTTGTTAATATAACTTATAAGGTAACCTGAAACGTAATTTATATGTACACCTACATTCGGTGTAGTATCGGTAATTTTTATATAATTAGATAGATATAAGTACAATCTTAGATGATGTGTCATGTGACAGAACAAGTAATATGATAAGATAATAGTTGCATAACGCGCAGTGCAGCGCACACACGCGTTGCGGCACGTGCAGTGCTGCGCGCGCGATAACAAGTCGCGCAGTTCACTCACCCGCAAACAGAAATGCTTCCTGAAAATGCTCTTAAGCAGTAATCAGCTAGAGGCGTTAAGAAGTTGCTTGTTTTGATGGCAGTATTATTTCGAGATTCTATTATTTATTCATGTTGTAGTTTAGTTACATTAAGACAGCTTGATCATACAATATTTTCATATAGTTGGGGTCTTCTTTTTTTGGTCTGTGTATTATATTAATTCAAAAGGAGACGCTGCGTTACGTCACAGATAAAATACTAGTTACTACGTCGCGTGAGATATTATGCGTAATGGCCTGTTTCAACCGGTGACAGGAACTAAGCAAATTGCAGTTCATACACTACAACCAGCGGTGGCCAGTGTGTTGTTTCGTTAGTACCTAAATTTTGAGATTATTTTTCATTAAAATACAATCACGTTTAAGTTACCAGTTTTATAATTAGGTACATAACTCAAACGGCAATTTTATATACGGCATATGATGGACTTAACTATAATACCTTAAAACAATTATACAAGTATTCACTTCTTTCTGTCCATATAATCACATACATAAGCATAGTTTGGATGCATCAAACTTTTCTGACTTTGGATGTTTGGTCGCTAGTGTCGTTGTAAGTTCCCACCATTTCCATATGGCGACTGTAGTTTTGATTTTTGAGCACTGGGACAGAGACTTTGTTGCACGGTACTGTTCCTTATTCTGTGACCACGTCATTTTTTTTTAAACTTGCTGACATGTAGTCTGCATTGGTTTAGAGGTGATATTAACATCTTTTAAAGTACGGGACACGTCCAGCCTCCAGGAAGGTTTATTCGTTAACTGTCTCCTACATGAAATATTAATGTGCTTGGTTAGTAGGGACTAAAGCCAAAAACTGTAAACCTTAAAAATATATTTGTAGCTTACTAATCTCAAGCTGTTCGTGAAATTAAAATCCTATTAAGTTTTTATTTCACAACACTAAAATGAAATCTATTTCAACGACATCGTCTGTCTCAAATTATCGATAGCTTGCATTTTAAGTCGGACATCAAGACAAAATTGCCATAGATCAAGACAATGGTTAACGTCTACTGTCTAGGTACGGTCAACGGCTAAAGTCCATATTGAATTCAAAACAAAAAAACAAATTGATCATTTTTCCACCAGCAATAATTTTATTTAATTCGTTTTGGGATTTTTCTTCGCTCATCATTTCCTAGCAAGAAAATAATATTAAAGCGAACTAACACAAAAAAAAAAATAGGATTTAAATTACTATTTTAAATATTTCCTTTGCGATACAAAAAATACCTCAATGTAAAAAAACCGGCCAAGTGAAGGTCTGGCTCGCGCACTGAGGGTTTTGTCCGTACAAACTTATTATATTATTATGTAGATAGATCTTTCATCACAGGTTTATGCCTTAATTATCTGTTTATAGATTTTTAACCATATTTCTGAAGTAACATCTTGCTTCTTGCCGTATTTTTGCATATTTTTTATTGCATAGACTTGCAAGCTTGTTTTCTTTACATCTTTAAATGACCATAGACTTTAGTATTTTATATATATTTAACTGGATACCTCCACATGTTCTTGAGTGTTATGACTACAAATTAACACAACGATTTTTCTTGCTTCGTGTCAAATTTCATGATTCTAGGACAACAGGAAATACCCCATAGGTTGTTACTTATTTGTGATTGACAAAATATACGATAAAAATGGGCGTATTTTGGTCGTATTTTTTATTGCTTGAACGTAGAACGGAACCCTAAAAACAAACAAAAATTTGAACCCAAATCTTTAGAAAGGAATGAAGGATTACACAACGCGCTACGGAAAAGATGGTCCTGAATAGCGAAATAACGCACAAACCACTCGATCTGTTATATGGTGAGGTAAATAAAATACGAAATCTTAACCTAATTCATCTTATCTTATTGACAGTTAATGATATTGTAAATGTGTGAGCAAGTGAATTTCAGAATTGCACACAGTCGATTTTAGCCTTTAAGCTATACATGCATTTATGCAACTGAGTGTACGTGCAGGCGCAGCGTCTATCGCGGCTGTTTATGAGCACCAGGCGGAACGAGAGGCTGAGACGATAAATGTAGTGAAAGTGTCTGCAAATACTTCCTGCTATATGAAACTGCAATTTAATACCACGGTGCCCATCGCCGAACTGATGTTGGTGCATTAACTCCTAAAGTCTAAATAGTGTTTTTTTTAAGTATTTGGCGCGTGCCTCAGTTACTTTTGGGAATGGAAAACGAAATGTGAAGTTAGGCAACGTATAGCGTGGTCAGTCATTTGATGGGTCACCGCTGCAGTTACATATTTTTTTTTTGTAATCATCATTAATATTAAAAAATAACAATTTGACCGCACTTTTACAGTTTAACAAATCTGTAAAAATACACCTTTAAGTTAATTTCATCAGACTTGATGCAAAGACGACGGAATGAGGGTTCCATTTTTGCCAGTTGTCGCACAGAACCCTAAAAAGCGGAAACATCATGTTTATTACATTGTGTGATGGTTGTTTAGTATACATCACGTTTAACCAAGTTTAGGTTTTATAACTTATAACAACTTATGTATTGTATTATTACAAAACTAGCTCTGTATTATTTCATAACTAGCTCTTACCCGAGGTTCTACCCGTGTAATATTACCCTACAACAATTCGGTATAGTTTCAAAACAATCCATGCAAATATTCTTCAGTTACACAGCGAAAACAAACAAACACAAATACAAACCTCGAGAAAATATCAGTATGATTTATGCGAATATCTTAAAAATAAGCATAACTGTAAACCATAACCATTTCATCAATATCCATCGCGACTATATGACATAAACAATTTGATTGATGGTTTCCGGAATAATGTATGTATGACGCTTAAATATTGAGATGGCGACGTCACTGAGTATGAATGAGGTGGCCATTCAGGTGATGGATCAAGAGGCGTTCACCCCCGGGAGCGGGTCGGTGACCGCCCGAGTTTCAGACAGCTGATCGTCAAACGCGTCACTTATGACTCTTATGACTGTCTCCAACAAAACCTTGGTGATTATTGCAAACAGTTTCGAATAGTAAAATGTATGCACGTATTTTCACAGGTATCGAGAAGTATGATTTACTTGCATTAATTTTTCTCACTAATTCCTAAGTCTGCATGGCTGGAGTTCTTGAGAATTTTCGCCATAAACATGTTTCGTGTCGTGTTTTTGAGTAATTTTTCGGCGAAACACGATCAAGAGACCCGCTTAACTCTATGAAGGTGAACAAGTTTTGATTTTATGCTCAAAGCCAAATTATCGATGTCGTTTATTCCTTGCGTACAAGTACTATGTTTTAATAGACAAATAAATAAATAAATTGCTTCTAATGTTCATAGCAAAAGTCATTTAGTTAGTGTCGATACAGAATTTTGTAAATTCTATGTACCTACCTACATACTTGCAATCACAGTGCCCATGTTTATGATAACCAAAAAACTGCTAGGTAAGATACCTACTTACATTTTAGTCACTTACATTGATTAGAAATTTTAGTAACCCGTTAAATAGTCTCTAACCATTATAAATAAATAAATAAATAAATATTTAGACATTACACACCGCGCCGTCTAACCCCAAACCTAAGTAAGTAAAGCTTGTGTTATGGATACCAGACAACGGATACAAATACATATATATTACTTTTTTAAGTGAATACTTCTTTAGCGGCGTTGTGCACATTTTTTGGAACTCGCGTCAAATTTATTTACATTGGGTTAGTTTTGTGATGGGTAAAATATTATAAACTCGCGTCAGACGGAAATCATAATGCCACGCCTATTTTCATTTTTTATTTTTAGTATATGGCGATTATGAGTACCTAGTACAGGGAGATTGGATATGGGATTTTAATTCTATGACAGATTGAGATGTTAAATATACTACGTCAAAAAAGTAAATAAACAAACATTATTATGTCTTGTGACATATTTGAATGTTAAACGCGAATCGTGTGTAAAGGTTTTCACTTCTGCCGGCACTCATGGAGTGCATCTCGTTTTTTTGTTGTAAATACATGCATATACATAAATACACCCAGACTCAAGACAAACACAAATGTTTATCATATATCATATATACGAAGCTCCACGACACAATTGCTATCAAAAGTATCTACTAAAACCTAAATTGAGATTTTATAACATGAGATCTCAGATCATTTATCTGTTCTTCCATCTCTCCTCGACGCATTTTATATAGTATATATACTTTCAGGATCACGCAAACCAATGCGATTAGTTGCGGGCAAGGTTGCCTTTGCTTAGGACGCCTTCGGTTTGATCCGATAGTTTTAGTTTAAACTCAACGCTAAAATCACAAGTGTAGTAACTAGATTGCAACCGTGCCCGCAAGCTTATCGCATTGGTTTGCGTGATCCTTAAAGTATATACTTATAAATGATTTACAAAAGTAAATACTAGGAGAATGCGTTGAGGAGAGATGGAAGAACAGATAAATGGACATATCAAAACGAACGAAGGGGTTCCGTAGACAAATGGAAAAAACAAAACCCTTAGGTATAGTTTCGTCCAATTGTGTGGAGGTAATATTGATGGATGGTCTTAGAAAATGCATTTAAGGTTCTATAGTAACTTTTTCTCTTAAGTACATACTTCGCAAATTATTAGCTTTAAAACTTGAATACTAAGTATGTTTTCCCTAAGCCATCAATATAAAAAAACAGATTTCAACGCGACCGTAATTTTGTTTAACTACCATTTAAAATGCAATGCTCTTTTTCTAACTTAGCTTACGTTGTATTGTTGTCCTTCTCGTCACTAATTAAGAATGAGTCCTTCTAGCTTATTTCAATGTGAACACGATTCGGTGCGGCGACAGTATGAAACGGACACACAACAACAAACGGACAGTATAATCTGTAAGTTCTAAAGATCTGAAAAAATCACAATAGGTAATAAGATAGGTATCCGTCATTTTCATTTTTAGGAAATAGATGCGATAAAAGCGAAATTTACATCATATATGTGATCAAAGCGAAATTTAAAAATAAAATGCGATAACTGTGGAACTTTGACAAAAAAGATTAACAGGCACCAGATTAATAAGTGCTGAATTCCTGATGTAGGTACATTTTATTTGCTTCACACCTTATTTGCTGCCAAAGATAAACAGCAAGAATAACTGATTGATGGGTATACTCATTTCCATAGACAACTACTTAAGTGGTCAACCAAGAAACTCCTGTTGATGTAATGTAGGTTTTAGTACAAACAAAATGTTGTTATCCTGGCTTTGCAAAGTCAGCTTTTCTAAGGCTCAGCTGCTCAGTCAACAGTGTGAATGCCGAGAGGTGTTTAAGCATTTACAACATCGTTATAAATGATCGAAAACAATGGCATAAAAAAAGAAAATGTGGAGATAACTACAATGCTAGCCTTTAACTAAGTTGTCTGGAGTATAATTTTGATTTATGCAGAATTTTGGATTTTTAGTTTTTTTTTTTCATTTTTTGGTTTGCGAAATATACGTAGCCCTAGTAATAGAGTATTATGAATACTTTTAACCAAAATTGTTTTGACCAAAATCGGTTCACCAGTAGTAATAATAATTCTCTTTCTATTGAATTCTCACAATTAATGACCTTCTATTGCTTATAACACTTGGCCTTTTATTTTCTGAAAAACAATCTAAGTAAAATTATACAGTCCATGGAATAATTTCTAACTTGTTGCATGCATCCATGCACGACAAAAAATAATAACTGACATATGACATAAGAATTTTAGTGATTCTATACTATTTTTTTATTTTGCCTGTAAGTCGGCATTATTTTAATATCAGTATTTTTTTCTAAATTGCCGTTTATTCGCAATATAGTTTATTTCACGTGTTAATTTTTTACTTCGCCATCGTTTGAATACTGCCAAAATATGGTTCACAAAAACCATGAAACAGAGGTCGGGCAGCATGACGTTGGGCACCATGACGTCGGGCACCATGAGCGCGTCCGGCGGCGCACGCATATCGTGTACGCACAAAAAATGCGCGAGAAACAAATATTTATGGAAGACCTCAGAGATATGCGTGACGAAAGAGATAAATGTTTAATAAAGACTCTTAAAGAAAAAATCGGACCAAAATGGTATCAAGTATTAAGTGACATGCAGAGAAAGGCTCTGGATACCATCGATTCTGCTATACACAAGGACATCCTGGAAGGACGTCCAATGCGGACACAGCATATTTTAAAGCAGTTGAGCATATATCCACTCCCGAATATTTCAGACCTTATGACCTGTGTTTTTCTAGGAAGAAACGATTCTAAGGAAATGCTGGCTCAGTTATTTCTGATGAACTACGGACACAGCATTGATGGACGAAGAAGTTCGTACAATCTCAATGCGAGACTAATTCTGTCAGCCATTTTATATTTAGGTTACGATCAATTAATAGCCATGCTCCGTGAAAGATTCCGTCCAAGGCCACAAAAGGAAAAACAAGCAAGTAAATATAAACCAAAACCTGAAAGTCCTCCAGAATCGCCATATTTACAGAAAATGATAGCTGTGTTGTACGAACCTCCGAGACCAAAACCCTATCAGGTTCCTCCTTTGCCCAACCTGGATGAGCTCAATGAACCGTATGAAGACGACACTGTAACAATAAGGAAACCTCCCCCTTTACCACCACCACCTCCGCCACCGAAAAAGAAACTACCGATTTCCTATTGCCAAAAACTGGCTGGCATAATGCCTATTTACCCAGAAAAATCTCACACAGAAGTGGTTGAGAAAAATTTTTCACGTATCAGTCATAAAAAATTCAGACTGTCACAATTTGGCATAACAGAAGGCAAAAAGACTTATGGACTCAATCTACCAAAGCCTAAGAAACCAAAACGAAAAAAACCAATTCCTCCAAGTACAGGAATTGATAATGCGCAATATCTCATATTAGGGGTTTATAATGTTCGCGGAAGAAAAGGATTTATTTTGGGAAGCGTTAGCATAATGCCGTTGCAAGGGGATATTATACATGGAGGATATCGATGTACAAACGGCATTAATGTAAACATACATTGCGGTATACGTGGTATACCACCGCCACCTAAACCCGATCCCTGCGATTGCTTAAAGAAATGGAAAGACAACGTATTTGAATACATTAAGGTCAATAAATGCTACTGTGGTCATTATTACGATTACGGCAATGAAGGACAGTTTGGGTCTGAAGAAATACCATATTTTGTAAAACCAACACGTAACACAGGATACTGTTTTAATTATCATACAATTTATGACTTGGATTCCAAACATAATTTTATAGAAAAAGAATTCAGAAAAATCTGGGACACGGACAGCATGCTCCAAACTGACGAAGCTAAAAAAGATAAAAAAAAGAAAAAACCTAAGCAGTCTTCGACTACGTGCTTGGGTCCAAATCCTACTCCAGAGGATTACCTTAGATGTGCTCTTAGGCCAATGAAATGGCAGAACTTAGCAGCTCAACTGCCAGACATTCAACAAGTTCCGGAGCTGAAAGAGTGGATGCGACGTCGCATTTATGGACCGCGTTCTCCAGCGGATAGAGCGGCTGCGATACGTGAAAGCATTAGATATTGGCAGACCCTCGATATGCTCCAACAGAAAGGATATGGCCACGTATCTCCACCGAAAAACGCAGATTTTAAAGGTCATTCTTACTGGATACATAAACTTACACTAACCAAAAAATTCAAAAAGTTTACTGACGAATATAAAATACAGTTGTTTCGAGCTCAAGCCAAGTTTAATAATTTGATGTGGCCAACAATGTATCAAGATCAGTTCCCGGACAAGAAATTCCGTGAGATATTCTTCTCTTATATGTACAGTCGAACTGAAGACGTCTACCTTCATCATCCTTATAGCACATCGGAGGCTTTGGAGCGGTATTTCAAACTAAAAAGGAAAGCATACCGCTGTCTACCTAAAGGTGTGGAGAGGAGAGAATCATAACAGGTTTCAAATAGACCTTGCCAATACACATTACTGTGTTTTGATACGTTGCCGCCATTTTGAATGTAGGGGTAACAAATTAAGAGTCATAAATATATTCATAATTTTTATTACTGATTTGTAAGTATATTGTATACCAGGTGTGGTATAATGTATACATTAACAATACGATAAAACAACTATGTTGTTAAATGTGTACAAGTTTGAAATTCAAAAATCATTTCAAAATTAATAAATGATTCAGATTTGTTCAACGAATTTTATTCAAAACATCGAGTTAAATCAAAGTCCTCGTATTATGTTACAAGTTTTTCATACACACTTCACATTATAATACTTTCAAAGATATTAAAAAATAATTTCTTCATTTTCATATCTCATACACTTAACTTCACTTACAGGTCTAACTTAACTTAAGAATAATTATTATCTTACAAGTCTTATATTACTTTAAGCTATGTATTATGTTTAATTTACAATGCTAAAATAATTTGTAGCGGAGTTGTCGTTAACCACCACATATCTATTCTAAGGGATATTCAATCGTCTTTGGTATAATCATTACAAAAAAAACCACTCCTCACGCAATTAACTGATACATGAAAGAACAAACAGACGAATACTGATATATGTCGATTGAAAAATATTAGACAATGTCATTTAAAGCATCTTTTTAAATTATAATCTAAAAGGAAAACATTTAACAATATTAAAATTTGAAACGAACAATTAAGCTATAAGTTAAAAAGCATATACATGTAAATATAAACAGTAAGTGACAATCAAACATTGTAACTTTATGATATTAAAAATGCGTGCCGGAATTTTTTAAACGTTATTCAATTTTTTTTAAACTTCAGTATTAAATAAATAAATCTAAAAAGGGATAATTTATTTGTGCACAAGGACATAGCATGTAATCCATACAGAGGAATATCAAGAAAAAATTATGAAACTTTCCAAACTTTAGTAATATTATGAAATTTTCATTTATTTGTTTACGAAAATTGAAAAATTTGATATTAATCTACAGGTCCGCAGTTAAGACCCTTTTTTTAATATATGACTCATTAACAAAATTTATTTAAGCAGATTCGATTCTTTATTCTTATTGATTCAACTTAATTTGATAAGTATAGGTATACTATAAATCAAAGAGATTCGATTCGTACCGAAAATAAATATATTAAGATTAATAACGGAAGATTTTATTGAGAAAAGTAGGTGATTAAATAAATATTTTTATATTTTTTTATACGATAATAATATTATTAACACAAGATGTCTGCATATATGCAATTTGTATCCAATAAACAGTCCCTTTTCTTTATATTATTTTTTTGGTATTAAAATCAAAACTTGAAAGATCTATTTATGTCATTATACATTTAAATTCTTCCTACGGACCTGCAAAGATATCCTGATAGAGTTATAGAATTACCAAATGTACGAATCTAAAACAAAACTAACCAAGACAAGCGCACATTTCGGCAGTAGTAGCAATCGTTGAAACATTATTACCCAGCCAAATACTTCAACGGCTACAGATTATTTGGTAGGGTTACATAAAAAAATATATTTCTTATTGGTCGGGTAATGACGATTCTATGACAACAATCGCTGCTGTGCCCACTTGTCTAGAGTGTCTAAACACACAAAGCCGTCTCTGACGCTAAATGGTACATTATATCTGCAGTTCTTGGTGCGAGTGTGAGTTGGCGGGTTGAGATGACGCGGTGTGCGGTAAAGGCGCCCTTTGCTGGAGATGCACTAGGGCTGAAAGCAACCTGGTATTGGCCTCATCGAGAGCTGCTATGCGGTGTTCTTGCGCTTCTATCACGCGTTGTTTGTGAGATAAAGCTGCTGCCATTTTGCGTTGTTCACGCCTTAATTCCTCCTCAACATTAATTAACCTGTAAAATTGGGTTAATACAATATTTATTTACACAAACTATTTCTACATACAGTGCGGTTTCAGAGAAACTTCCTCCCGCGAACGCTTAAGTTGTGGAATGAGCTCCCTGCCAAGGTTTTCTGCGAGGACTACAGTATGGTGTTCTTCAAGAAAGAAGTTATTAGATTTCTGAAGGGTCGGCAACGAGCAAGTGATACCCCTGGTGTTGCAAGCGTCCATAGGCTACGGTGACTGCTTACCATCAGGCGGACCGTAAGCTTGTTTGCCACCTTAGTGGTATAAAAAAAAAAAAAAAAAAATAGCTACGTTCGACCTCACTGTAACTTAGAATTTATTCAATATATAGACGAAATTTTGTATGTCTAGTCTTCTGAATCACCTAAAAACTAAGCTCTATAAATGTTATCGTATTGACGTCCGAAAATATCCATTTTTGACACAGACTCAGTTATAAGAAACCTAAACTAAAAGTCGGTAGGCCGGCTTCTACCGCCGAGCGCTGCAAGCTATTCTGACAAAGAGACTAAGTCTGAAAAAACACTTATAAGTACAATAATATTTACCATCTTTAAATTTGTCTCACCTGGATATTATGGCTTTCATTTTAGCGTCGGTGTGATCTTGTCCAGGTTCAGTAGGCCCCAAGCGGCCGCGGAGTAATTCTACGGAACGTTTTAATCTATCGATCTCACGTTCGTACTGGAAAATAAAAATTAAATGATACAAGCAAATAAAAGGCATTGTCAAACAGTGATAAGGCATAGTAAATCGTTCTTGAATGTATATACATGTTAATTATGTCGCGCTAGCAAAAAACTTCGGCTAGATCCAGCGCTATTGAGATGGGAGGTTTTATCGTCTAAACTTTTTAGATTTAGGCCATTTTAATATAAGTATCTGAAACAAAGTCTTAAACAATCCATACCTGTTCAATAGTTCTGTGATGTTTCGTGGCGCGTCGCCGTCCTGTGGTACTGTACAACGTGTCTTCCAGCTCTTCAGAACTATCAGTGAGTTCTCGCGCAGACTCGAGGCTAAGTCGCCGCTGCAACTTCTCCCGTCCTTGCGTTCTCTCACTAGCTTCACTAGACTGAGACTCCCGACTGAATATCCCTTGAGGAGATTCCCTATTATCCCGTACTCCAAAGTACTCTTGCTGTCTTTCTAAATCCTCGTTCAACCTACTGCTAGACATTTTAGCTCCAGAATAAGTCCTGTCTAAAGGATAATTCGTTTCTGGAATCGTATTTTCCGACATCGTATACTTTTCGGGGGAACTTTTACTGTCCATATTAAACAAAGCTTTTTGACTTCGAGATATCTGTAACCTGTACATTTCCTTATTGACCTCTTCTACGTTTGACTCTGACCTACTCATTGGATAGCCTGAATCAGTCGACATATTGTGAGATTTACTTTCGTACAGCGATTCACCCCTTTGACCGAAGTGTTTTACGTTCATTGGGTTTTGATTGGTTGAGTAAGAGAGCATGGGATTGGTTCTAGGCATTCGCGTCTTGCTATTGCTCTTCCTTAAGCTCGGTGGGTTACTCGATGATTCATCCTCCCTTATTCTTGGCGAATGACTATGATTGCTCCTTTGGTACACCTCTTCATAATTGCCGTTTTCTCTAGTCAGTTTTCGGTGGGCATTATTATTGCGGTTCATGTGATTAAAGTTTCTACCATCGTCGTTGAAGTTGGTAGAACCTTCTTCTGAGTTAGTTTCGACGTTCTCTGTGCTCAATCCTTCTTCGTCTATGGAAGAACTGGACGACCCACATGGACATCGTGTTGAATTGCGATTTTCAGGTTTCTTCTTCTTCTCCGGGGTTTGTCTATTTTCCATATTATATACAGGATTTGTAAATACTAAAGGAGCAACTTTTGAATTAACGTTAGTATTTACTTGCGTATCGGCTGTCGTAAAGTTTTGTATGCCGTATTTTTGTAGGTCATACTCAATTTTTTGTTGCACTGGGCTCTTTGGATAAAATTTATCATGTTTGTTGTCATAATACTGTTTATCTCTCTGTTTTTGGTAATTTAGCTGCGAGTATCGGCTCATAGGTTGACCGCCATTTTCAAATGGCGGATGTAGATGTGCTGTATTTTCTACTGGACTAGAACTCTGGCTATAGGTGGCTATGCTTTGGTACCCTGAACTTGCAACATTTGAAAGGCCACTAATAGATACATTTGAACCATTAGTAAAAGAATTAATTTTATTTCCATTCACAATATTATTGTTATTAGACTGGGATTGTGATAGATTTTTCTTATTCATTATAAGTTTATCTTCAACAATATCTGAATCGTCAGCGTATGTCAATAAATCTGATAGCTCTTCTAACGTTGCAGTTTCTCTCATAAGATTCTGCATGTCATTGGAGCAATAATTATGGTTTATGCTGTCACTGCTCGGAGATTTTTCTGTATTGTAGTTGTTAGAGTTGTGCATATGGGTTTGTTGATTATAGTTATTTGGCTTATATCGCTCTTGGAACCTTCGTTCTAAGTTTTCGGCGATTCCATTACTTATACCTTTAGGGTATTGGTCAGAACCACCAAAACCTATCTGGACTACCTTCAAATTAACACAATGCTCCTGATTGTTATACTGTGAGCTATATCTATCAGGATTAACGTTTTGATTGACTGAATTAGATCCATATCCATTTCTAGGTAGCGTTGCTGAGCGTAGGTTGAAACTTGGCGATTTTGTAACAGCTGCGTAGGGTGTTTTGTACTTTGATTCTTCGTTGTTGGTTTTGGCTGGACTTGTATTAAATTGGACACCATTTTTGTTGAGTATAGGCGAGCTGTGAGCAAAGTTGTTGTTTGGTTGAGCATTAGTCGTTGTCTCTGTATTAGTCTTTATCGGCGTATTGCACGTAGGGTCGTTAAACCTGAAAAAAAAAATCATTTTAGAATAAATGTGAAAAAAATAAGAATTAAAAATGAGGTAAAGTTCTAGCGTGATTATTACCTAAAGATATTTTCAGCCAACTGTGGCGCAGGTCCGTTGTCGTTTCCGGCTAGTTTTTTCGTGAGATCATCTAGTATCTCAGACAAAGGATCTAACTCCTGAAACAAAGTAAATAAATATTATTATTTGAAGAGAATCATCGATATATATCGATGAATCAGTAAGCTGAAGTGGCAGTAGTCTGTTCAGTTTGTCAGATGAGCGATAGCCAATGGAGCAGACGTGTTGTTGAGTAGAGACCGCGCACCGGAAGGTAAGAAGTTGGACACCCTTTAGCCCAATGGACCCAAGACCTTGAAATATTAGCCAGTTGTGGCTATATGCGAAAAGCAAAGGACCGTGATAAATAGCGTGCCATGCAGAAAGGCTTTATTATTATTATAAATTATAGTTCATTATATATTTTTATTGCTTATTATATTTCATGTCTAGCTCTAGTTGACCAAGATACTTGGATTGGGGAAAGAATTTTACTTTAGTAGCACGAAAGCCTTTAGCCACATTCAGTAAAAAACAGCTCCATCCATTTCAGCATCTTACCAGCCAGCGTTTCACAGCAAGAATTGAACAAGTCATATATTTTGAAAAAATATTTAGGATTCATTTATTGTTTTTGACGATCCCAAAGTGTAGCTTTAATTAAGAACATTTTGTACTTTGACGTTATATAGTTGTAAGACTTTATAGTTTTTATACCTGCATCTTAGCGGCCGGTAACTTCGGCAAGCTGTCGACCAGTAGGTTGTGTAAAGTGGCGAGCTGTTTCCCGAGATCGACATGGGGCGCCCACTCGGGATCGGCGTCGATCGCGCTGTACCCCTCCCGTGACCCCTCCGACCCCTGCGACGCAGCTGAGTTGCGCTTGCTGCCATCTTGCTGTTGAAGCTGTACTTGCTCAGGCAACCGTGTCTGTAAGTTTATAAAGATAATGTTGATTCTGTTTTCGGATTCTAAAAGTTTACAGATATTTAAAAATTAAACATTTTAAACTGGATACCTATATTTTTTTTGATAGATCCTTTATTAGTTTTCTAGAATTGCACTATGCACAAATATTTATATATGTACCTATAGAGGAAACCATCCCATCGCCAATTAAAAACCTAAAGGAAGAATATTTTTGACACAGTTTCAATTACTGCTACGTTGTTATGCACAATGTTTTGGCAGTATATGTTCGGTTTGAAAATGCAGTAAATGTTATGCTTTCATTGTTATTTTATTCATGATTTAGGTATTTAACTATATTTTTTTATCTGTATATTTAAAAGAAAAAACTGATTGACTGACTGATTCAATAGCAATAAACGCACAGCCCAAACCTCTGGATCTAGAAACATGAAATTAGTCATATGGGTTATTTGACATGGCTTCACTAAGAAAGGATTTCGCAAAATTCATAAAATGGGGTAAAATGGGGTTGGCAGTTTGTATGAAAATCCGTAAATTTTGAAGCTTAATGCATAAAAATAATTAGTATTCGGCCTTTAGATAGACGTGATTCACTGCTGAAAAATCGTCCCCTAGGGGACAAAACAGGGTATAAAAATGTGTATCAGAATTCCGATTTTTTGTAGGTAAGGCCAACATATAAAGGCTTTCTTTCTTCAAAAAATTACGCGTACGAAATCACGGGAAAATGCTAGTCATCTACATATAAAATATGTATGTTGGTACAGTGCAACAAACTTTTCTGACCTGGATGTTTAGTCGTTAGTGTCGTTGTAAGTTCACACCATTTCAATATGGCGACTTGAGTTTGGATTTTTGACCACTAAGTCAGAAAAGTTTCTTGCAATATACGATCGATGAACTCACATTTTTGACCGATTACCATGAAAATATATGCCAAAGATTTTTTTTTTTAAATTTGGGACACTGATAATTTGGCGAAAACCAAAAAACTATTTCGATAATCGGTATTACTGTTGACATAAACGGTATAAACAGTAACAACCATCGCTCCCTGATAAGTGATTTTACGAACACATAATAAAAGAGCTTTAAGGTCACTAACAGAAATAGATCTAAGGAATCCCTTCATGCTGGGAGCCTCCTGTTCGAGGAAGTCGTTTAAGAATTCCATGAACGCCTCCTTGCCCTGGAACCGCGTGAAGTTGGCGAGCGTCTGTAGCGTCTTGGCTACCAGCGTCAAGTTACGCGCAGCTCGCTCGTTAGGGTATTCTGTGGACGATATAGTTACAGTTTAAGAGATATATAGGCAATCTTACAGTATAAAGTATGATCACACGAACCACACAGTTTTCGTGTAAAGTGGCCAGGGTAAGCTAACAGTAAGTTGAAACCGAAATACACTGATAAAACATACTGATCCTTTTTGTTTCTTTTTAAAGCAAAATTTTATTTTTCTCGAAGCGCGCGTTCATAGAACTCAAGGGGCGGTAATGACGCGCCTATTCTATCACAAGTACAAGTTTTATCTTCAGACCAAATGTTTCATATATTCATAAATTCTCTGGATATCTTGCGCCATCTTGCGCTGGCGTTGATTTCTTTACTTCTATTCCCGAAATTTCAATCGTGTTTTGGTGAGTTTATTTATTTATTCACCTTATATTTTTATTTATTTACTGGCAAATGTGATGAAAAACATTGTGTGTAACACGGGCGGTAAAGAAATTACAAACTCTAGTCATTAAAGCCTTCGGCCTTAGTCTCTTGAATAGCCTCTCGTTAGTAATTTTCTACTTACGACCCTTAAAACACAATGTACTATTATGTTGACATGACATAACATGATGTCCTACATAATCTTTTTCCAAATGAAACGATGCATCAATGTACTACAAATACAGCATTAAAACTATTTTGATATCGACAACATTTGAAGAATAAAAACATACATAGAGCTTACGTACCATGAATAATACCAAATAGACTCGGAGATAGAATAGCTGGACACAAGAAGCGAAGGAATATAGACGCACTGATCAGATTGTCCGAAATGTCCTCTCTGCCCATCGAGGATAATCTGGGAAATAAATAAAAATTTGTTAGACAAATATACAGTATAATGAAGGATATTTCTGTCATAGGGTTAACTATACATGATTTTAGCATGAGTATTTTGCATGAAAACACAATTTCAGAAAAATCTAAAACTCAAAAAAAACAACAATTCTTACTTTTTTATAAATAGGCATGTTTATTTGTCTTAACTTTAGTAATCGTGGTTCGAAATTTCGACTGAAAATTGTATTTTCATCCCTAACTGAATAGTCCCTCATTAGTAACGTGGACAACGTTAGGGCCTCACCAGCACTTTACTGCACCGGGCGCATGCTTTGTAATAGAATGCGCCCTTAGGCTATAGAGTGCAAGTATATTATGGAACAGTGATAACACCAAATCCAAACTTAATTACACCAGACACTAAAGATTTTATTTAATCTTTATACAATGTATCCCCACAAATACAGTTATTTCTATTACAGTCCCACCCAGCGCAATCTCTCTATGATAGTTGGTCAACGAATGGACTTTGATCAATAGTTGTGCTCATTTTATAGATTAATAGTAATGTAATTGTAATGGTGGCACAATGAGGTCATCCAACATTTAACTGTTCGTCCATCCTGCCACTTTTTTTTTTTTTTCTTATTTATTCATGACTAATAATTACATATAATCTAAATTCACACAGTCTGCCAAACTGCATTGCAATTTGTCGGCAGTAGTTCTTGCCTTAATTTAAACTACCATAATATCATTTTACACTACACCTCACTTCGTCCCCTTCATACATTTTACATATAATTTAGTGTGATACTTCCTACTATAGCATCATAGGTATACAATCCTCTATACTCTGATATATCCATTGCAACAAGATATAACGTAATACAATAAAATACAGCAAAAAAAGTATTGTTGTGTTATATTAGAACAATATTTTATCAATGTATATACTAGGTGTTTTGGACTTAAAACTAAAAGTAATCTAAATTGGTTTTTAGGCAAACTAACGTTGTATATTATTTAAACATTCTATAGTCATTGAGAATATTCAAAACTTTTAATTACACACTATAATGAATAGTCTGACAAAATATATCATCGCTTAGATTATTTTTGATTATTATTATTAAGGTTATAAATTGTTATTAAGATCGCCATTTGTGTGAATAATGTTTTGTGTTATTTCATGTGCAATAGAGTGCATTATTATTATTATTCATTTAACCTTGTAAGTATATCCAGTCGATTACCAAAATAAATAAACAAAAATGTATTTGTAAGAACCCTATTTTGATTAACACCTTGTTTATTTTTTTATTTTTATGTTTAACTCTTTAGGGACATGTTGACTGACGGTGTCGTTTTAGCAAATATTTTAATTGTTTCTTTGATGTGCATTGGATATATTTTTCTTTCAACTCAGGTGATAATTCATTAATTAAGGTAGGTATCAGCCATTTCTTAGTGCGTCTTCCGTAATGGTTACTCATTTTCGGTACAAAGAATAGAGTTTTTTTAGCTAAGCGTGTTGGGTATTTATGCACTCTTTTGATAAAATCTTCTTCATCCTTGTAATTTTCTAACATATATAAGAGTTTAAACTTTTTTTATATTGGTAATACTTTGCATATTTTAAATAGTTTTTCGTATTCTTTACCAATCTCGTTTTTTGATTTTGTATTTATTAATAATTTTAATAATCTTATTTGTAATGTCTTAATTTTGTTTTTGTAGGCATCATATGTTTGTCCATAAATACTCAACCCGTAGCTCACGGTCGCCTCTGCAAAGGAATGATACAATAATAATAGTATATTTGTTGGCAGTGAATTTTTTAAATGATAAAATTTACCTAAAACGGCTCTCATCTTAGTAGACACAGCATCTTTATATTTGAGTGATTGATGATGACAGATCGTATTGGCGTACCATTGCTCTGGTGGCGGTTAACCAGATTAGAGAATTCGGCAAACTTACACTAGGAGTGTTGGGACTATTAGATAATCGTGAAGAAAGTCCGTTTGTGATTAACTGAAAATTAGGTGAGATTAGAGTTGGTTGAAGTGTTGGACAATTGTGTAGTGCCGCCCAGATGGTGAAGATATAACCGTAATACCTCTCGCGGAAGGTGGCGAAACAGTCGCGAAGCGAGGGTGGGAAGCGCGGCGCGGAGGCAGCAATGGCGCGCCACGCGAGTGACACGGCGTCGCGTAGCGCGGCCTGCTGCCGGCGCAGCGCCGCGCCGCTCCCGGCACGCAGCGGGTCCACCTCGCACTCGGCCGCGCCGGGGCCCGCCGCTGCGACAACCGCTTCGCACAGCGTCTCCTAAAACGAAATACACCATCATTAATACACATGTTAGGGGCATCATTCTGCCGATTAGCTAATTAAATATAGTAGAATATAAATGCCATTAGTACTTAGTGTAACTTTTTTTCTCTAGAATAAAATTGACTTCATAAGCAAAACAGGTCGTTATTACAAATCTTTGAAATACATTTTTTATTGGCCATTTCTGACTTTGAGACTGAACCCATATCCGGGTGTTTGAACATTGTGTGTTGATGGCGGGTGGTGGCGTTGTCTAATCAAGAACAAATCACAAGCCTTATCTTTATTTGCGGCTTTTGATATGTTGTCGTCTTGAAAAAATCGAATGATTTGCCTAATCTAATATGTCCTCGTAAAATATTTTGGGTGCTCAGCGCCCCGGACAAAAACATTGGGGGGCCATAGAGTCGGCGCGCTCGAGATTATGAAATAACTATAGCCTTAAACTGACCTGAAGGTACTGGTCCCCGACCAGTTTCAGATAGGCCTCCATACTCTTAGTGGCGAGCGAGTTTCCTCGGAAGGTGAGTGAGTGGTCTCCCGTCCGACGCACGTCCAGCGCTACCACGTCAGCGAGGTACCGCGGCGCGCAGCCAGCGCCCGCCATCACAAGTACCAACGCACAACCGATGTCTTCCTTTGCCTTTACACCTGCACAAACAATAATTTCATCAAGGCTTCTAAATATCGCAGACCTACCATTTCTATCACATATGTTGTTACCTCAGCCGTAGTTTGTCCCCACTACAGGGGCACGAGCCTCTACTTAGAGACCTTTCTCTAAGTAGAGGCTCGCGACAGACTCAGGCCATAGTCCGTCACAATGGCCCAGTACAAATCGGTAGAAGTTGTCTAGCTAGTGGCCATTCGACTATCAGAGCTTTCAAGTCGCTCATAAAGCCTCTGACTAATGACTGCTCTTATAGGACACACGGTCGTGATCGACGGAGGACTGCGATGCCCCAGGTGTTGGAAGCGTCCATAGGCTGCGGTGACCGCTTACCATCAGACGAACCGCAAGCTTGTTTTGCATGAAAAAGTGCCCCCCGACACACGGAGGGGTTTAGAAAAATTTGCCACTATTTCGTCAGGCCTATATTCCATTTCACACAGCATGGTGCGCGTGATACAATTTATTTTAACTAAATTGCAGCCCCTAGTGATTTCAATTAAGTGTCTAAATATGTAGTTTTGAAAACTATACACTAGTATACATATATAATTTACTTATAACATACAAGCATATTTATAAAATAAAATTATATTTTTTTCAGAATTAAAATTACACTTTCCCACGCACCATGCTATGTAAAATAGAACATAGGTCTGACGTTGCTTAATTTCACATATCGTTTGCGATACACGAATGTTACAGGACCATGTATACATGCACATCTATATGTATGGGGTACTTCAAGAAAAAAGTTATTGGATTTTTGAAGGGTCGGCAACGCGCGAGTGATACTTCTGGTGTTGCAAGCGTCCATAGGCCACGGTGACCGCTTACCATAAGGCGGCCCGTGTGCTTGTTTGCCACCTTAGTGGTATTAAAAAAAAAATACACATCATATACATATATATATCTATACTGTACTATTATATCTTCTACTTTTGTACTAATATACTGTATATCAGTAGATATATGTACGTACGTAAGTCTAGTGTTTTAATTAAAGGAAAACTTACCAATGACAGGTTCGAGGTATTCGCACAACCTCTTATAGTTCCGCTTGAGGTAGTCAAGGAACCTGGCATAGTGGTCTATTGGGAGTACGTCTATGCTCTGGAAGCGGCACTTTATCCGCAACGCAGGTGTCGGCGGGGGTGGACCGCGGGGGGCAGGGGACTGCGGCTTGTCGCCCCCCGTCAAGGGATACCATCGCTCGTTCAAGTACCGGGATGATACGTCATCTACCGGTATGCGAACAGTTCCTACAAGTTTATATAGATAGATTAGTAAACCATTGGAGGTACGAAAAAGCTATGATTTAGAGCTCTACTGGCTAAACATGTAGTATGTAACTATCCAAATCAAATAGCGTATGTCGGAATAAATTTCATACTCTATGGTAGATATACCTAATATATATAATTATATTAATAACGGCATTGTGAAAAATAACGTGAGGCAGACGATACAACAAAATCTATAACTTCTGTCACAGAAAGATTAACACTGATTAAGTTTCCATTAAAATATGAAACGATTTTGATGTGTGAGTTGAAAAACCAAAAAAATAAAGCACAACAAAAGATTTAACTACTTCAATTTATAAATCTAATACTTTTATGGTTTAAAAAAATATTTTTAGCCCATGTTTCAAAAGTAGTTTCTATCATTATTAAAGATTTCACGCATTCGTCTCTAAGCTTCCAAATTTTTAGGAAATAGTTATTCTACTCATATTCTAAATTCGAAACTATGTGTGTAAGCACAAAATAAGTAATAGTGTGTAAATGTATGTTTATATAAAAATTTTCTTAAAAATTTTCTAACTACCTAACTCCGGAATAAATTTTGTCATACTACCTATAAATTGTTTTTTTGGCAAGGATTCCTTAGGATCTACTCAGTAGATCCGACAGAAATTTAACATCGTGGGATATAGCTTAAACTGTTTTGGCAAAGAAATCTTAAAAGCTATACGTGCTATTGGGTACTTTACAACTTTCACGACTATGCTTTAATCAAGAACTAACTATAAGTTCTTTATATAAATATGTTTTTGATCGCCCACTGAAGTATAACAAACTAATAATTTATTTCTTATACTTGTGAAGTAAAGCTGCACGCTTAGTTATCTATATATCACGTTCTCCTTGTTTTTACTCAAATTTACTACTGAGTAACATGGCCTCATAAGACAGAAGAGATAAGCATTTTTTTGGAAATAAAACCGCGGTCACAGCTAGTTTACTACAAATTATTGTGCAAGTAACGTACCAACAAGGGCGTGCTTGTCTCTCTTCCTCGATCGCCGCTCCGGTTCTCGGTATACGTTAACGAGGATTGCGCCCACTGCCGGCAGTGACGTGAACTCGTAAACCTCGCCCCAGAAACACAGCTCTGTCTTCAGCTTAGATGATGATCTACACGACAAAACACTATACTGTAACTTATACAGTAGGTACCCAGTTTTTGTATCCAGTTGTACACAATGTTTGTATCCAGTTGGTTACTAGCGCCGCCATTACATATATTAACAATCGTACAATGAGTATTTAAAAAATGTTAACATAAAATAATTTAGTCAAAAGCTGTTTTTAGTATTTTTTTCTATTGTTTTTGTGTTCTGAGTTTTGATTGCAGCCTAGTTATAACAGCGCTATATATAAACCTACTCAACAACAGATGGCGCTACAAGTAACTTTAGTGTGGTACTATAAGCATCCGGGATTCTACGGACCCGAAAAATAACGACCCCGGATAAGCCCGAAGCCAATCCATCGCTCAAACAATCATTTAAATTTTTTTCCGCATAAACTACATATTTTACCCGGAAGCAACCGGATCATATTTTGTTTCTCCGGACACCCGGACCCAATTCGCTTAGTACAAGGAAGAAATCATAAATGTCCCCTGGCAGCTCTACTGGATCTACATCAGGAACCTTAACGGTTTTTTATATGTCCAGTACCTATTATTAGTTCTTCTTATGGTCCTGGACCCTGACTAAGTGAAAGACATAGTAAAAATACTAAAAGATTGTATAGTTAACACCTTTGCATGTTGCAATAACCAAAAAAACTAAGAATAAGTAGGCAAAGAAATTATTTAGCTAAGTAAGCTAAAAGTAATTTATTGTTGAAATATATTTCATAAGAGAAAAACATTTATTTCAAAATGTAACTAAACGTAAGTAGGATGCGAAAAGCTGTGCTTATTTATAGCATAGCCTATTACTCGTAGGGAATTGGGACTGTTTTTGGTGTACCCACCGTTTTTTAAATTTAGTAACGTATCAAATATTTGTAAAGCAAAATACAACCCGGTTTGTAATGAGTTCTAAAACCGGTCACAGTTTGTTATCTTAAATCACAGCACAGTTGTCGCATGACTACCGCTCGATTCATTTTATCGAGTAGCGATAAGTCATAACCGTACCGTAACAAAATCTACATTTGACGCATTGTAGTATATCAAGTAGCGTAGTTAAATGACGTAAAAAAATATTACACATGAAGAAAAAAATAAAGCATATACAGAAAGCAATGACTGTAAACCAAAAAGGAAACTATAATGGAATTCTACATTAACGTGACGTAGCCATTAAAAATTATTTTATTTGTAAAACGCATCTCTAATTTTCAATATGATATGAATAAAATAGAAAGTCCGTACCTGGCATAGAGCGTTTCATCGAACAATATTTCGCAGTAGTACCGCTTCTTGGGCGGGATAGCTTTAGCTTCAAGTAGCCACAGCTTGACGGAGCGCTCGCAGCGCCGAGACCGCATCTCTTCGGGACGAGCCGCCTGGCGCAGGCTGAAAATTAAGTTTGGTTAGGTTAAAAGAGCATAAGACAACCTCATTTTCACACTTTTTTATGCAAAATAAGTGTTTCATATGAAATATTTTTCGCGTGCGTTATGTACGATTTAAAATATTTCTTTAATACTTATTTATGTCATAGTACTTTAAATTAAAGTAATAGAACTATTAAGAACAGTTATTATTATCATCTCAGATGTCAGACGTCTGCTGTTGAACGTAGGCCTTGTTTGTATGTTTCCATGACGACCGGTCTTGAACCAGCTCCATACATTCACCTCATCCTGCGGTTCTAGCGCGCTGTCTACCTGGAAGGAGCCATTTCCACGCTGCGTTCGTCTTGTTTGTAGTCACCAGTTTAAAACCCTTCTCCCACATCGGTCTTTGGTTCGACGAGCGATAAAGGCTGCCCAATTCTATCATTCTATTTGTTTCTTAGACCAATAATCAATTACCTTTGGCCTTGTATGTTTAAAAAAGTAATATATGTGTAATCAAAGTGTGTCCCGGGAGCAGAAGTATTCTATCAATTTGAAGTCCCTGCAAAAGGAAAGAAAATTATTTAGAAACTTGTAAGAGGTCCTCCTACCTGTATATCCAACGGTCACGCTCCTTCCGCGAGGCGCAGGCGAAGTATCTCGGCGCGCGGTTCTCTGCGCTGAGTGCGAAACAGTGCGGCCGACCCAGCACCGAGGAGTGGAGAGCGCGGATGTCTACCTGCACCAACACAATCAACGTAAACAGGTTTACTTTGTGTTTGTCTCGATGTATAATGGACCTGTCCAAGCTTTATCCGTGACAACTTTGATTATAAAAAATACATTTAATATCTACAAATTTTCTGCTAATCTCTTAAACTACATACTTATGTAAAGTATTATGAACACGTGCTATTCTTCCAGTTTATTTGTTATTGTCTCACTTCCTATTATCCGAACGACCTAAATTTGATTCGTCATCAATGCTGATGACGAAGGCTGTTTTATCAAATTTATTGAGGCCATCCCTGCGGTCCACTAGCGCCGTCATTGGGTATTTCTTATTTACTGTTCGTAGAAAGCGTATTTCAAAAATTTTATAGAATGAAATATGAAACTACTTATAAGCTATTATAAGAACGTATTGTTTCTATAATATAACTCTGAGTTGAAGACAGCATATCTGCTACAAGTGGTCAGTTTCAGTAAATATGCTATCTACAACTTGCATATTCATTATAGAAACATTACAAATAGCTTATAACTAGTTTCTTAATTCGTTCAATCAAATTTGTGAAATACGCTTTCTACGAACAATAAATAAAAGATATCCAATGGCGGCGCTAGTGCACTGCAGAGGTGCCCTTATGGGTACCTTACAGAAGAGTTAAATACTTGCTGCTCGTTCGACACACGCGTACCTACTCCTATGAGTAAAAAAATTACTAGTTGATTACAACACTGTGATTAAATTTAAGGACCTTAATACTATGATATTATAAATCCAAATCTAAACAAAACAATTCACAATGAGAAAACACCAGCATAAATTTATAGTGAGAATGATGTACTAGATTACTGGCATTATTAATATACGTCCTCTGTGTATACTAATAATAATACCTACAAGACAAAAATCAAAAGGTAAAGTCGCTAATAATATCTAAATTAAGTGCCATATTATCCATTTGGGCGATATCTGTTTACCTGATTCGGAGGTCCTAAATCCATCGTAGACACGGCGGGTGAGTGCGCAGATAAGAGACTCTCGTGAGATCTGGAAATTGAAAAAATACAGGTTACACACCAATAGTTAATTGTTACAAAACATAAATGAGAAATATTATAAACTAGCTTTTCTAGCAACGCCTTGATTATACTAAAGAAGTTTGCTATAGTACGCTATAGCTGTAGTTATAGTTCTTTCAAGTGGAATTTATTTATAGTTATTCTCGTAGTTACTTTTGGTATTTCCAAAATAAAAAGTAGCCTGTGTCTGCCTGTCCTCTGTCATTAGCTCCAAACAGCTTAATTGAATGCTCCATTGCGGCATGATTAAGTAACAGGCAAACTTTCAGATTTATGATATAAGTGACATTGGAATACAAATTACAAACCATCCATCCATTAGTGTAAGATACTTTGAAGTTTGACAAAGTCTAAAAAACAATTACATACTACTGCTATTAAGTTAAATAATCTATTAGTTATAATCGTGAAACGCGTTGATGAAGTTGTTTATTGGCAGCGAAGTAATTAAAGAGTAATAAGTCTGTGGGAGAGCCGCAGGCGGGGCGACACTCCCACACCTAAGGTGACAACACCTAGACCCTGGTAACGTTCTACTGTCACGACATGTCTAACTACACTTATTAATTAAAACAAGTACCCACCCAGTTGGGTAGTGCCTACATAGTCATGTATACATTTCACATCTTTTACTAATTTTAAATTCTTACCAAGCTGACTACAAAATGTCTTATAACCAATACACCAATAACTAGGCATTTTGTAGTCAGCTTGGTAACAATTTAAAATTAGTTAAAGATGTGCAATGTATATATGACTATGTAGGCACTACCCAACTGGGTACAGACAGACAGAGAGTGGAATTGAAATGGAAGTTGTCAATAGAGCTGGATTGCAGAACCTTTCCAATTCAATTTACCTATCTAGTCTTTCATACATAACGATATCAACAATATTAGTAGGCGTAGTCATATTTAATGACATATTAATAGCTCTCCAATAGACCACTTATTAGTTTTACACGCGAGTACAGAGTGTAGAATTGCCTATCAAATACGAAATGACTTCCTCCCCGAGCGCTTGAGGTTGTGGAATGAATTCCTTATCCAAATTTTCTTTAAGCAATACTGTATAGGTTACTTAAGGAAGGTGTGTTTATAAAAGGGAAGAGTAAGGCCCCTAATGTTAAAACTTCCACAGTCTACGGTGACTTGATATCAAGCACGTCGTATGCTTGTTTTGGTATTAAACAATACGGTCATTCTTATCAGATGCCGTTAAACTATAGGACGAATCGAATGCTTAATTTGGATGTCTTTTAAACTATCCTTAATTTCAATTTGTTCGATTCTTTTGATAGATCAACACAGCTTTAGGAGGAGTAGCACAGCACGTAAGTAGATATGTCGAAAGACATCAGCTGAAAATATTTTCAAAACTTGTTTCAGTATATAATTTCTATAGAAAGCTCGTTGCGCTGTTATGTTCATTGTCGTCTATAACGTTCCTATGATTAATTCTATTAAAAATGGATGTCACCCAGTCTCACAAGTAGTAACACATACGGCCAATAAAACTCATCAATGGATCGCAAGAGAACAGTATCAATGAATAATTGCCATTTGAGATAATTATTTAAGTTAAATTTTAAAGTGTTTTAAATGACGTTTTAATTTTTTCCCGGATTAATATTTGAACTCCTACATGCTGGCCCATTTTTCATGTATTTTTATATACCGATCCTAAAGTAGTAAACGCCATAGCATCCCATCTGACAATAATAAAAATATATAGTTTATAGTATTTTAATGTATGTTTTTAAAATCTTTGTATTTTAAGGATGCTGTGCAAACTAAACACAAGTACTTATTTAACAAATTCTGTTTAATACTATTAATTTCAATTTCAATAAAACTTTTTGATCCATAATATCTACAATGTTAAAAATTGCTTTGGGCCACTCTGAGTCTGGAGGCCAAACTTAAAAATATATAATAATACCTAACATCCAATTATTGTCCCCGATCATTAGGAAGGATGGAGGGATGCTTTGAAATAAAAAACATTAATTATTAAAATTATAAGTAGTTAGTTACCTTGAGGTCCTGAGAGCATGTGTGGGTGGATGCGTGGGCACGGCAGCGAGAGCTCGCTCCCGCTCCAATTTCGTAGCTGACTTGGTTCTTTTCAGGGGGTTGGTGCGGAACGAGCGCTTGGCGAAGAAGAAGGAGGCTAGCCGTGAAGGACTGTGCTGCGGCACCGCCCCAGGGACCGGCGTGCTCGGAGCCGACCCACGTCGACATGCCTTTTCATATGACGTGTCTGTGAAAGAAGAAACACAAAATAAATAAATAAATCTTTCATGACTTCGTAGGTACTTCAGGCAAAATATTTCTTGCGGAAAACAAAATATTTGTTGTCTTTACAACTATTCTTGCGGAAAACAAAATATTTGTTGTCTTTACAACTATTCTTGCGGAAAACAAAATATTTGTTGTCTTTACAACTATTCTTGCGGAAAACAATATCCAAAAGATGATTATGCACTGTATAAATTATTTCCGCGGTGAATTCGTTTTCTGCGTTTTAGGTTAGGTAAAGCTGCGCAAAATATATAACACAATGATTTTATTTCATATTCCTACGACTGCTCCATATGTTAGTTGCCTCAGCCGTTGTTTGTTCCAATTACAGGGGTACAGGCCTCTCCTTAGATAAAGGAGGCTCAGGCCATAGTCCACCGCACTGGCCTCGTGCGATTTGGTAGACACACTGGGTCACGACTTTCGTTTTCTGAGCCACGACCTCCATAACTATATTAAGTAAGGGCTTTAAGTAAACTATTAACTAAGTAAAGCACTTATAGTAAAGATATGTTGGAAGTCAAATTATTTATAATACAAATGACTCATCAATATATTTGAATAGGGTAAGTATAAATCTTGTGTAGGTATAGTATAGCCTATACTTACGATTACAACGTAAAAAGATTTTGTGAAACCTCAAAGAAGATATTCCGGAGAGCCAAAGTCTCCATGTAAATGTACCTACCTACCGAAAACTAAGCGATTGGTCAGATAGTTCGTTATCTACCAAATCACTAAAAGTAAACAAATAACCTGTTGTTAAGAATTGAACAACAAATAACGCACTGAGACAATTTAAATAAGTATTCTACATCTAGAACAAATACCTGCACTCCATATTCAGCGATACAATTGACATTAAACGACATAACCTTGTCATATGTATAATGAGCGTGATTGGTGCGATATACTTCAAGGCCTCGCATTTCTGCTGTCGAAGCGATGTCATATATATGTATAGTGATATTGTTTGGAATGATACATGTGATATTATAACGTCCACATTAAGCGTCTGTCAGTCTGGTCAGCGTAGTTTCCGGCGGAAGTTGCGCACACGCCGCTTCGTCCGTGACCGTCGCACGACTAAAAGAAACAATAGAATCCATATATTATAAACATTTCAAAGAAACTTTACCCTAAAAGCTTATTGTTTGAAATTGTTTGTGAAAAAAGAAACGAAAAGCTATATTTTATGATCATTGTTTTATCATCCTATCAACAGTACCGGAACAAATCATGAACGATTTCAGTAATATTTTTACATCGGTTTCAGTCGTTGAAAGACAGGTTCTTATAGTCAAGAATAAT
Organism: Apoda limacodes; assembly: GCA_946406115.1. Taxonomy (NCBI): domain Eukaryota; kingdom Metazoa; phylum Arthropoda; class Insecta; order Lepidoptera; family Limacodidae; genus Apoda; species Apoda limacodes. The sequence continues at coordinate 9,148,353 of OX291546.1, forward strand.
AAAGATAATGCAAATTAAAATAACCCACCAATAGAAAGTAGATAAATGAAACGCTCGCGTGGTAAAATATAAATAGTAAAACACTCATATGTTACTTTTCTACTTTTAGGAATATCCTTTTTGTGTTAAGATAATCGAACTTTGATTGCAATTGAAACTTAAACTTAGTATACATACTAGACACATACTTAATCCCAGATCTGTCAAATTTACTAATCGAAACGAGAATCAGTAATCGAGAATAAAATTAAAGAATAAAAATCGAGAAGCGGAGCAACAACATTGCGGAATCGATTCGCGGATCTAATACATACAGTTTGGTATACTTACGACTACAATAATTGTTTATTATATAATTGTACCTACTTACACCTGTTCTCTTGTAGTATTTAATGGGTTGCGGACTTTACTTGGTACTACTTATTTTCGTCATTACTTTGGTGACATATTAATTTAGTAATATAATATTTCACACACAAAAAATAACTTGTTGTTATGCAATAAGACCACATACTAATTTAAACGCAAGTACAATATAGTTCAGATAGCAGCTCCCGCGCCAGCAGCCAGAGTCAACGACACCGAACCCAACGTGCGAACACCACATGTTCCGCTCAACCCTATTACTGTTATTATTGTGTGTTTTTGCTGCACGAACTACATTGTCTTTGTGTTTTGCTGCTCGACTTGCAAAAATAACATGTTTAACGCAACGGAAATGCAATTCAGAATTACGTTTCCGTTTTAAAAAAAATATACACCTAACTTCTTCTAAAGAAAATCAGAAAAATCGCCCCGTATGTTTAAAGTTTTATTTAAGTATATTACTCAAAAGTACTTTGAAGGAAGATTTCCCTGTGTTATCATCAGACTGAACCGTTTTTATTTTTGTCACTATATCTTTCTTGGCTGTTCGACTACTATCACAATAACAACAGCCAGGATGTCGATCTTGGCTGTAGGTTAAACGTGCCCTCCGAAGCACAGATACATATAAAACTAAACGGTCACCCATCCAATTATGATGACCACGCACGATGATGACTGACATTAGCCAGCACAGTGGGCTATAGCCTAAGCCTACATTATCTATGGACCGGCTTGTGCATGTAGTGGGGTCAAAAGAACGTTTAAGACAACTAAAACTTTTCATTATGAATAAATAAATATTGTTTTCAACACACTTGCTCATGAAGCAGCCTTTACTGCACCGATTTCTGTATGTTAATAGCGTCCATTACGCACTAGTGCGGTAATGACAACAATTACCGCAAAAGTGCCTTTTACATTACAGATTTTTCAATTTTTAGCAAGAATAAAATTATGGCTATATACGTAACTAATAGGAGTATTACTGTCCTTCAAGTGTTTTACAAACAGTTGTATGACACTCGTGAGATGTGCACAATTCACACTCGCCTGAATTACGCCCTCGCCTATGAATAGAGTACATAACGACATACGTATAGTTTATTTTACGCACACGTCGCGCCTTACCAACGCCCCCATTTTTTGAGGTTAAGAAAACATATCCTAAATTCACACACATAACGAATACATTACATACATTGAACGACCTGAATCCAATGTTTTATTACAAAGGGGCAGTTGTGAGCGAGCGTTATCAGAGAGTGCATACTTCGATAAGCGATTAGGACCCTTTAGGAAGTGCCACGCGACTGAACATGATAGCGCCGCGCCGCCGCCCGCCGCTCCACTAAGCCCGGCTTTGTAACTTAGCCAATGTTAACCAACCAACATTGGCTAAGCTACTAACTAGGTCACTTTTATATCGGCAATCCATAATGTTGATTGAAAGTATTGAGCCAGTAACCGACATAGTAAGTTAGTTAGTATTCAGTAAGTTTAGTGTATAGTGAGTGACCCTGCCTGCTGGTATTCCAGGTCCTTAGTGGCCTTAAGTCTAAACTCAAACACAAACTTTTTAATTCAAAAAGACATTTAAACAGCACTTTTAAATCGTTACTTTATTTATAAATTAAAAAATTACCAAAAAGTTACCACCGGTTCGAAATGATTTACTACCTAAAAGAACCGGCAAGAAACTCAGTATTCTTTTATATTTTTTTTAATTTCATATTAAAATACAATATAGCGTTACCCTAGGTAATAACATAACATACAATGTTTTATTTTGAAAAATATAACAAATGCCCCAATACAAATACATATTAATTAAGTTCTTATTAAATTTTTATCATATCATATCTTTGACATATATTTTAAACGTATTTGAGGGTTAATTAACCACATGTTCTAGAATGTTATTGTAGAAAAATATACTTTGTATTGCGAAAGGGCTATGTACCTTCTGAAGACGTCATTTTGAAAACTACCAATTTATCCTTATTTCTTGTATTAACACTGTATGGGTCACCATTTTTAGCAAATATGTGACGATTATTGCGTACATACATTATACGAGCGAAGATATGTTGGCAAGGAACAGTTAAAATATCAATTTCCCCCAAATAGTTCCCTAAGAGAAATTCGAGGTCCTAATTTATAGATTAGCCGAACTGCTCTCTTTTGCAAAATAAATACTGTATCAATATCAGCTGCCTTACCCCAAAGCAAAATGCAAAACGGAATGGAAATAACTGAAGTAGACCAAGCGAGCAGGTCAACATATGTAAGCTGCCTAACTTTTCTAATTGCATAAGCAGCTGAACTAAGTTTCCCTGCAAGAACTGAAATTTGAAGAATCTAGATGTCTGTGATTGGTTTTGGAGCCTAGCACAATCTTAGTTGAGGTCATATATACATGAAAAAAAATGTGTTTTTTTTAATAATATGGAGATTGTGATGATATATATAGCTCTAGGTTAGCGTGGTGACCTATGGCCTAAGCCACCTCTTCAAGGAGGGGCCTGTGCTCCTGTAGTGGGGCGTATAACGGCTGAGGAGATGTTGTAATTTAGTTACCATAAAACTGTTAAGACTGTCGCCCCTTAATATAATAATATAGTCTTTAAGAATTCATTCATTCTCCTTCAAAATTATTTTTGAATCCTCTCTCCACTAACATATTGGAAGATACGACAATTTTTTAAATAAAACAATATAAATTCTATTTCTAGCACTGCAACATGATAATGATCTTGCTTTACGTACATTTTTAGGTAAATCATAAAGCGTAATTTTGACCAGAACTAAAACGTGTGAGGTAAGTTAAAATTCAACAAAATATTGATGCCCTACAACTTAAAGCAAATCAATGCACTTTCGGCGGACGCACCCTGAATACATTTATCACTAAATGTAACGGTAATATATTAACGAGTGAAATTCAGTACCTCAACGTCTTTTGTTTTTTTCTACATGTTCCTTTCAATAAAAAGTCTTTACATTTAAAAAGAGATATACATATCTGTATATATTTTAAAACAAACAGAAGGCAATGTGTCAATATATGTATCTGAACATAAGTATCAGGAAAATTGTAAATATAAATAGTGCAAGACATGACAACTATTTATATATGATGATATTAATATAAGTAATAAGATACAGAAACAAAAACAACTAAAACTGTACTTAAATATCTACGCAAGTCCTAAATCTCAGATATAAAAAGAAAAGTTAAAAATTATTTGTAAATTGAATACATTTGAAACTTCTGTCTCGATTACACAACTTTAAACAATGTATATAATGTTCTTGTGTTCCTGTGATTTCAGTCGTATCATAAAATATAAATAGATTTATTGAAATCTTATTAAAACTTTATACTTAAAAGTACCGCTAGTTACAGTACCCTGGCTAATCTTTGTCGCCTTTTTGACTCATGTTTCCATAATTCGACATTTATTTCTTGCGGCATAGTAATTTGTGACCATTGTTCAGATAAGGAATGTTAGAGCACAATGCAATCAAAAACATCAAGTCACTCACAAATTGCTGCTTATGAAAATGCTTCGTAACTGTTGCCTTGTAAAGATTTCCTGCTATAAGGCAATAAACAAAAAACAAACACTTCAAATTTGTTTATTTCAAAAATTGCTTGAATCACAACTTGATCTAATATAATTTCGTTAGAAAAACTTGAAGTACTTTATGTGTGGTCCAAAGACGACAGACGTGTATATCATCTTTGGTGTGGTCACTATTAAGCTGAGATAACTAATGGGATTTAGCATTTAGCTCTTTAAATGTTATAACAAGCATTTTATTACGTTGATAATAAATTGTTAGAAAGGCCGAAGTGGTCAATTCTGATGCCCATGACTAGCTGTTTAACTAATATTTCTCTTGTGCAACGGATCTATTATGAAATCTATGAGCAGTGAACCGAACCAGTTTAGTTAAAATAAATTTGAATTGCTTATCAACAATTTTGTTCACAGCGCTGTAAGATGCAGCTTCTCTGTGTCCAAAAGTTTTTTGAACTTATTTTATGTTGAAGCTCTCAGTTCTGTGTAATCCGACACGACTGACTGTCAGGCTGTATTTGTGACTAAAAAATTAAATAAAAATAAGGGACACTGATATGGTTAAAAAGTTTTAATTTCTGCATATTACTCGTTAAACATCCTACAAGAAGTAGTGTGTATTATATCCATACACATATTATAAATGATAAAGTAACTCTGTCTGTCTGTCTGTCTGTTACCTCTTCACGCTTAAACCGTTGTACCGATTAAGATAAAATTTGATATGGAGGTAGTTTCAGTCCCAGGGTAGGACATAGGCTACTTGAAATCGTTAAGTGTGAGTCGGTTTTTTTTCTATAATTGAAGAGTTGCCGTTAAAATCTTACACCGATAACCAAATTTAAGGCGTGTGAAACCGCGGGCAAAATCTAGTATATTGTATATACTAATTATGTATATATGATTTATTTTGTGTCTGCATTAGTCTACATAATAGTATATTAAAAATATTATAGGATTGAAAAGCAAAACGTAATAAAAACTAACGACTCAATTCTTTGCTAACCAATATTAAATATAATTTACACATTTTCTCTCGACATTGTTTAAATATTTTTCGTAGTTCAGTTAATGATTTGTAATATGGAATAACCACCTATATGTATTGCAAAATAATAAGCTGAGTTAAAATTGGACTAAATATATAATACAGAAACTTACCCGAATGTACGGCTATATCATCGTCGACATCTAAATATCCACGACGGATACTCAGTGGACTGTTCGTCACTTGCGCTTCATTCTTCTTTATCAGAGCTCCGATCACCTCCGTTTCACCACCGTTATCATCTATAAACTTGTCAAAATTCTCCGTTAGATCCGTTACCACCGCCACTTGCTCTTCTAAGCCCTCTTCAATATTTCTTGAAGTTACGCTACGAAGCAAGGAATTGCTCCTAGATAACTTAGTACTACGTGATCGACGAATGAAATTCAAACCGGAAATTTTACCCGGGCTCTTATTTGGACTATCGGGTGTAACTGTTATTTTAGGAGCTTTGAAAATATTTGTAGAACTAGCACTTGCTCTTATTGGTGATGGCACATTCAAATTCTGTGGCAAAGTTTTAGACTTTTCTTTTGCGGGAGATCTAAGATTTGGTGAATCAGGTATTAAAGATAGATTTGAATTCAATATTTTTGGTGATTGGTTTCCAATGCTTATGCTAGAATTATTCAGTTTGTTTGATGAGATCGATCCCCCTAAAGGAGTGAATATTCTATCGTATCGTGGTTCACAGGAAGTAGTTGATCTCAATCTCGGTTTTGAATGTCTAACAAAGTTACCCTCAGCAACTAATCTGGGGCTTGTGAGATCACGGTGGCCTGTTCTCGTCAATGCTTCATTCGAACTCACAGTAGACGATAAGGGTCTATGCAAACGACGAACAGGACTAAAATAACTTATATCATTCTCACTCTCATTAAAAGAAGAGTTTCCACAATTTGCTGTACGTAACCTTTCGCATTCGGACATATTTCTTTTACTTCTAATTAAATCATCAGAAAATTCTTCTCCTGTTATCAATGCTTCCTTTTCTTCTGGAGTAAGAGGTAGGTAATTATCGAAGCTTTCGAAGAGGGGGACGTAGAAGACGGAGCGGCGGCGAGCTTGGTCGTCGCCGACGACAGCCGCGCCGCTGCTAGGAGAGAGCGCACTTGACATGCTGGGCACTGACGCCGGATGCACACCGCATTAAGGCCGACTGGCCTCTAAAATGTTTTTTCGCCGCATCATTGCTTGCATTCGTTTCACTTAAAGTTATTTCCTCCCAATGATCCACCTTTCATTCATTCATTAGACACTGTTTATGAAAGCCTGAATGCCACTTGTTTCTTATGCTTTATTGCATTTTAATAAAAACACTGTTAAATAAGTTACTTAATGGAATATTGGAGGCCCACGATTCCTACGCCTACATTTAATATTATAGAGTGACATTTATAAAAGAAAATAAAAAAATAGCTTTTTACTTAGCTATTTGTTGTTTTCTTCCAAGGACTAAATAACAAAATAAAGCGTATAATGCAATGAAATATAGGTACTTCATTTTAACGTTATCCAAGAAATTAAATTAAAATCATGTAAGCTTTCAATATTATGGTCGTAAATTTTATAATAGTTAGATGTAATCATGATCCCTAACAGAATTCCACGCCCGCTTGACATCTATTGACCATAAATTAAATAACCCAATGTTACCAGAGCTACAAAACGTCTTGTTCCGAAGAAACGTAATTTTTCGACAGGACTTAGGAACGTAAGCCATAAAATTCAATCAGTGATGGTAGATAAGTTTAAAGTAAATTTTAGTCAGTTTGAGTAAGTACATAATGATTATGACGGGGTAATTGTTATTGATTGGAATAACACTGAGCAATCTTGCTTTATCGAACTTTGATAAGATTGCAGACTGACTAGAACCAATCAGATTAAACAGGTGAATCAAAGTCCAGTAATGCAAAGAATTACAAATAAGGTATAGTTTTTAAAATGCATTCTCACATTGTCGAGTTTGAATAAGGTTTGGAAGTGTTATCTCAATTATATTACATAGTGGAACAATTACGTAAATAAATGTCTGTCAGATAAACGAATTAAATAAAGAATAGTTAAAAATGTACTATGGAAACTGCATTCAAATGGTAAAGCAAAAGTATATTGTTCTATTATCTATTTGAATAACCGAATAAATTCCTAACGAATTTAATAGATTCGAATGAAGTTCATAGGTCATATGAAAATCTATAAAGCTATTCTTGTAAATAATCTAAAAGTAAATAATTTAATCACTACGTAACCAAATAATGTACAGGCTAAGTGTTATCAGCTGCAGAAGAGGAGCGGTAAATATCACGCGAATATATTTAGAAACATCCCAGGTCGCCGCATAGGCGGGGTACCGGCAGCCAACTCGCAACTGGTGAATCAGTAATTTAATTAACAAACGCATATGCTTAGCACGAACGTTTAACACACGTAACCTAAATGTAAGAAGGTCAGCAAGCAAAGCTTACAATGAGGAAGATTTTAATAATGTTCTAACTTTTATTAAATACGGCTCACGGGTAGGTATAAATCCTAGCCTTACAATTTACAGTCAAAGTAAACCGACAACCATAAAACGTATTTGAAGAAATATTCTTTCAAAAGTTAAAGCTGTACGTAAGATAAGGTATAATAAAATTACCATATGCAATAAGGGATTTGAAATTCAAATAACTGTCAAGCTCAAACAAAAGTCCATTATACAGAGATTGAAAGAGATGAAAAACAAAATGCCGGATGTCGTGATGACGCAGAAGCAAAATATTAAGTTGTGATTGAGCGTTAAGCTCGAGAAAAGGTTGCGGAATAAATAGAAGCAAGATGCAATCAGGCTTTAATCTGAATACTTAAACAACTAGAAGGTTCCTAAGACTAACGCTCTGCATACAATTATGTGCCTCAACAAACAGTACGATGTTCTTCAGTAAATACAGAAGGAAGTGAATATTCAACAATCGTTTACGAGGAAGTTATTACAGAGGGGAATATTCCAAAAGAAATATAAACATAAGTCTTAATTTATAAATCGAAACGTCTATTGCCTGTCTGTACTTTTGGTTACATGTAACTTGTACTTTACAAGTCCGTGTCGGACGTTTATAAAGGAAGGTTTAATTCTTTGCCCAAAATAAAACACCAGTTTCTGTTAACCAAAATAAGAATGATTGAAATTATAAATAACTATTGCAACACTTAACTGATTTTCTACGGCAAAAACAATTTTAAAATTTATTTCTAATAGTTTTTACTCATAGTCAAAAATGTACAAAAAAATTCGACGACGAAGTTTTCGAGCCGAAAAATCTGAAATAATTCAGGTAGATAAATAAATGTTTATTTTACTTTTCCTCTATTTACACCAATAACAAAATAAATACATACCTTTATACGAGTACTTGAAAATATCAAGATTCATAATTATCATGATAGCGCCGCTGGAGTATATAGATAGCGATAGATAAATTCTTAAGTCAAAGGTCACTGATTACCTTTTTTTTTATTGATACATTTACTTAATTGGGCCTAAATCAGTTTTATGTTGTTTTTGTGGTTAAAACAATTCAGAAAAAAAAGTTCAACGAAGTTGATTAACATTTTAATTTTAAGTTCAATTTTAACCGGGCTCCCATTTTAATAAGCTGTGCCTAGCGGTTTTACCCACAGAAAATATTCTCTAACCCTCTAGCTTCACCTGAGCCTAAAATGCACCGATGCGACGTAAAAATGCAACAAATAAACAAACAACTTATTGTTATATATAATATTATGTATAAATATTGTTTTTATACTAATTAAAAATTACATATGTAGTACTAATTAGTTCTTGCTTTCTTCTACCATTTATGATGACTTCTGGATTATTTCTTAATATTTGAGTGTGGATTAACAACTTACATTGCTGTAAAATTTTAAACCCAAGTTCTTAGATTTACCAGTTTAAACATTTCCATTAAAAAGAGCAAGTAAAATGTGTACCTTACTACTCGTTATTACCGAAAACGTCAAGATAAAAATTTAAGAATCTATAGAAACGACGCGTGACTAATGCACGATCAGATGGCAGGCAGCGCTGTGCTGTATGCTTGTTTGCACAATCTATGCAGTCATTAGGTCTTTCAACTTGGCTGATAGGCTTTATAGCTGCCGAAGCAAAATATATGGGGTATATATCTTTATAAATAAGATAAAATTTATAACTTATTGACACTACAAAACTGCGACTTCGCTATCTATAATAAACTGAAGATACGGAAGTAATATTTAATTTTAATTATCGATATAATTGATTCGTTATCCTTCAACTATTTAAGGTCACAATTTCCATACAAGACTATCCACCGTAATTACACGTGATAAAACGAGAAATATTAGTACTTTAAGTGTTTATTATATTATATGTATTGTGATTCCAAATAAATGGAGGGATAAGATTATCTGCTTTTTCATCAATTCCTTCCGTATAGTCATCAAAACGAGATAGAATTAACTGACCCTCATGTAGGTACTTTACTTTGTTATTTAGATGCCGTCAAAATAAATACTTATTTTCAGAAACACTTTTGACGTGACAACGTCTTATAAATTGGTTTGCCGGGTGACACTTCAAGAAACTGCGTTACGCTCCGCTCACGTTATGCGCTCACAATGAGAGCGAGTGAGAGGCACGCGCCCGCCTAAGAGCGAGAGAGACAGACATAAAATCATTGTCACGTAAAACTTTCGCCCGTATACCGACTTTACAGGCAACCAGTTTTTTTCTAAGTTTCGTTATCTTACTCCGATAGAAAAGGAATTAAGTGTCAAATTTTATTGCCGCGTACAATATGTATTGCAAATTTGAAGTTTTTTAGAATCGCTCTGGTAGTGACAGCAACTAGAATTAATGTTTGCGTATTAAATTAGATTGCTATTATGTTTCAACGCGATCGGCCGCAGAATATCTCTACTATCCAAACATAATCCGTTTGTTTCTTCTTCCACTAAACTAAAACAATTGCGAAACTTTTTACTGGGCTTTCGTAAAGTAATTCAAACCTCATGACCAGCGAATGCAATGCCGTCGACAGAACGAAACCACGAAGTGAGCATGTTGCAACAGACAACTGACAGTGGCCACCACAAAGGCACCATCTTACTACTTGTACGTATAACTAACTATTCGCTAAATAATCCTACGATTTAGTTTTCTTTTTTGGCAAACAATGGCAAGGCTGTGCCCGCTACTGATAAGATCATGGATTTTGCCACAATTGTATTTTTTTACGTTTCGTAATCTGTGACAAATTCTTGTTCCAACATTTGTGTCTAAAGTTTGAAACGAATGAAGAAAGACAAATGTAATTATTACATAAAACTATATGTTTAATACACTGAGGTTATTCAAAAGAACATACGAGTGATACTAGGACTAAAATACGAAATATCACCGTGAAAAAAAAATCTTTTTTGTAATATTTTATTTTACCAGAATTTCAAACGCAATATGCGTATCTTGGTACTTTAACATATCAAAAGTACTAAGCTATCGGTTAAGTTTATTTAAAGAACCTAATCTAATAGGTAGGTACATTATTAAATATATAATTAATAATTATAGGGTAATTAAGTAGTAAATGTTACACTACTACACTTAGCTAATTAATTTACTAATGATAAGTAAATTTAAACACGGATATATTTGCATATGTTCATAATCGTCTTTATTCATATCATTATGACGAATTTACGTAAATTAACGGACATTTGAAAACAAAAGCAATGCTTGAATAACAAAACCCATTTTACCAGACTTCAAATATATCCATAATAAAATAACAAATCGAATTCGAATTTTCTAATTGGATATCTTGTATATGATTATTTATTTCAAAATCTATTTTGAAATTCTATTCAACATAACTATATAAGTTTCTTTTCCGAAAACTAAGTAAAAACGCTTTACTTCCAGAGACATAAACGTGTACATTAGCATTTGAAGTACATATTTTATGGATGTAAAGAGAAAGCAATGTAACAACGGAGAATAGATATTTTATGTTAGAGCTCGTACTAAGGTACACGAAACGTAACCCGTTTCAACGAGATGCGACTTATGGCGGATGTAAGACTTCCTTACGTCGCATCTTTTAAAACCTTGTTGAACCAACCTGTGGTGCTCTGAGGTACGCAATGTTTTGAAATTCATTTCTACACCAACTTAGTGACGCACTGAACATGTAATGTTATTTAAAAGGAGTTTAAATAAGTAACGTAACACAACACACTGGTAGTCAAATAGTCTCCTTAGATTTAAGTACTTAATTGCGCATGTGAGTTTGGGATCGGCAACTATTGTCACAGCTTGTCTTTGAACCGAGTCAAAAGGGTCAAGCTGGTATCTAGGTGCATCCGCTCAGAGTTGCGACAGTACTTCGGAGTATATGGAGCTCGCCCCGAAGTAAAATACTGCTTCGCTCTGTTAACTACATCGAATTTTTTAGCTACCAACTTGACTTGTCAACACTAGAGCATTGGGATCTATGCTCTTGGAGATAGTAAGGGGTATGCTTCATAATTTTGGAACCACAATGAATAGTGGTTTTATAAAACGCACAGACTTATGTCTTTGCTTATTTATAAAAACAAATATTTGTAATTATCTAAAGATTTATTTCGTGATTCATAGTTTTTCAAAGTGTCTATAGTCCAGTCAAATTAGAAAATTAAACAACATTAATTGGTAGAGTTTTGAATTTTGGTGTACATGTTCATTAAGACCTCCCGTTGGGTATACTAAAAGTCCCCATCGATAGCCGTTGCGCTCGCGCCGCCATTTTGGAAAAAGGTACCCTTTTTCAGTTTTTTGCTTATATCTCGGCAATAATTATTAATACGATGAAATCGTGTAAACAAAAACATTAACTTGTTAAATTTCCTATAAAAAAGCTAAGATAGATTATTTATGTATCTTTAATATTTTAGCTGTAAGTTTTTTTTTATATTTTTGCTATCGATATACAGTTTTGTTTCTGTTTTCTCCTAAAATGTTCATATATAAGATATATATTCCATTAACTTATTCCATGACACTACCTAGAGATAGAAAAACCGACAGAGATGATGAGAAATAGAGAGAGAGAGAGAGAGAGAGAAGGGGAGAGATAATTTAGGGGCAAATGCATTATGCGACATGATGTGTATAGCAGGACGAAGTCCGCTTGGTAAATAAGAATTGCCACTAGGCTAGACTAACCAACCATCAGCTGAGCATCATCGCGTTAGATTCCGATAAAAACCACCTATCCTGAGCAGAACGGAGGCAAGGTTCTCGACAGACTGATAAACAAACTCAATTTTAACATTATGACTATTACGCTACTAACTACGCCGTTAATGACAACCATAGGCTGGAACATACTCAACATAGCGTTTCTACAAAACATTAGCTGAATGAACTTTAAAAATCTCTTGTTATTATGTCCCTTGGGCCCCAGGCCTACGAAGCTACTGCAACAGACTAATAAACGGGGACAAATTCAAGAAAGCTCTTAAAATAATCAGCTTACCACAGCTAGATCTCATTCCTGCTCTCATTTGATCTCTAATATTGATGTGTTCATCGAATCGGTCACCCAACAGTCACTCGCAAGCTACTATTAGCAAGTGCATAAAATAAAAACCAGTGAAGAGCGATCACAGTGTATGTGGAACAGCTTATAAATGTAACAGCTTAATAATCGTTGTGTTAGTATTTATTGAAAGTTGTCGCCACGTCAAAAAATGGCGCTCCTATAGGTATAAATGTGCTCCGTGAAATCTGTGATGCAGTGCCGCTGTTCTGTTGTCCAAAATCTGAAATGTCCTTCGGTAAAGAGGTCTATACTTAGTGTCTATGAAATTACCTAACCGTGGTAGTAGTAACCATTAATAAAGTTTACTCAAACTGTTTAGTAAACTAAATTATCTATATGAAGAGGGTTTAGGACATTTTTACCCTAACTACATCGCGAAAAAATGTACCTCGACATCCCCCCGTTAAAAATACTTATTAATATAATAATCAGGAGTAAACTTAATTTTGATAGTCTGCAGAACTGCGTCTGCAATGACAGGAGGTAGAGAGGTAAGCGGCGGGAGAGCGCATCTACATTTGACCTCACTGCCTTCCTCGCGGTCATATCTGGTGTCTACTGGTTTAGTGCTAAGCAAGCATTACAAATCTAAGTTTTTTCTAAGCAGTCCGCCTTTTAGTGGTCGTCACAGGGATAAATTTAGTCTTTGGAAGGAAGGCATGGCCCTCAGGGTGTCGACTTCAATAGCTTTATAGCTCCAGTTAACCTTGAGGCCAGGCTACATCCCTTCCATCGCGTTTTCGTGACTCCTCTTTCTTTAATACGCCTTTGTCGGATAGGAGTCAGAGGGACATATAATAACGTGGAGAAAGTCAAAGCAAAATGCGTCTAGCTAACAGAAACCTAGGCTTACGTTATGTGAACGCGCTTTGTCAAGAATTTCCAGCCTATGACTATTGGTAGTATTGCAGTACTATAAATCGGAATAAGTTGCCTAAGTCTTTATGGGAAGTGAGGCACACCTAAGAGACGATGATCAGCTGATGGCTGGTCATGGCTTTACGGCATTGATAGCCAGTTGCAGCTATTTCGTGGTACTTATATCCACCAAGTAGCCCCAAATCACATTCCGACCCAGCCATACACATCATGTCACATAATGCATTTGCCTCTTCACTCCCCTCCTTTTTTCTCTCTTTCTCACCCTCTCGTCTCTCTCTCTCTCTCTCTCTCTTTCTTTCTTGGTAGTTTCGCGGAATAAATCTAAAAAAAATATTTGAACCAAAAATAAAACAAACGGTATATCGGCAGCAAAAAAATAATTAATTTTCCTCTTTAACGCCGGATTACCGCTAAAATACTAGTGATACAATAGCAATATGTATGAGCTTTTTTATAGGATATTTAATAATCTATAGTTTTTCTATACACATTTTTTCCGTATCAGCAAAAATTGCCGAAATATAAGCAAAGAACTAAAAAAGGGTACCTTTTTTCCAAGATGGCGGCGCGAGCGCAACAGCTATCGATGGGGACTTTTAGTATGTTCAACAAAAGGTCATAATGAACAAGTACACCAAAATTCAAAACTCTATCAATTATTGTTTTTTTAGCCCAAAAATGTATCTAATAGTAGTAGCAACCACAATAGTTTCGGGCTAAAACAAGTGACAGTTGTTAGCCTAAGAGTAGGTTTCGCAGTTTTATCTTTAACAATATTTTTGAACTGCGCAACCCATTCCACGATGAGCAAGATGCGAGACACACAGAGATACAAGACTGGTTAAGTGACCGATGCGGGCAGTAGTGCGTGTGTGTTCATTATACAAAGTAAATACTTTTAACATCATCCCAATCCTGACAAATTATAGAGTCCTTTTTGTTTTTGTTTGTTTTGTCCTTACTGCCGCAATGGAGCATCTAATTGACCTGATTCTTGGCACAGAGTTAATTGGGACGGAGAAGAAAATAGGATTTTTACCCTCATTGAGATTTCCCACAGGAATTTTTTTTTTGGCGAGTAAACCGCGGAGCACTAGTGATTTACTTTAGGCCACCTTCCACTGTTCACCTGTTTTAGTACAAAGATAGCTAGAGAGACAGAAAGGGACATAGGATACTTTCTGTCTTGATCCAATACCCAAAACCCCGGAAATAGATTTTGTCGGACAGAGCCAAGAAATTACTTTATTTTACGGGGTACAGATATAGCAGTAGGGAGAAAAATAACATATATATAAATAGATTTTTTATTATGATTCTTTTAGGAACCCCGAGCGGTCCGAATTCAGCGCGGGCAAAGCCGCATATAAGTGCTACTGAAGTAGTAGTAATATAAAATATAAACTAGCATGTATGTAAACACAAAAGATTTTTAACTTTATATAGAATACAAAAAATAAAACTAACTGAATTGAAAACAAACAGAACATTATCTGACACGGTAGTTTTATTTTGCTAAACTCAAACGCAATTAGCTATGTTACTTAATAAAAGTTAGAATTAATTTATTTTCTTTACTATGACAAAAACTTTAGTCCTAACAGCACATAAAAAAGATTTATTAAAGGAAACGATCATGAAACATCCTCAATCAAGCAGCTGACAAATAAAAGAGGCTTAGAAGACGATCAATCTAAGGACTTCGATGAAGGAGTTGAAAGTTATCAACGTGTCGAACCCAAGCGTTTTGGACGTTTAAGATGAGGCAATTACTTTGCTAACGCCTCACGTTTCTCGGAAGTAAGGGACAGGCAGCTTGTAAGTACAGGAGTTATATAATTTAAAGGCTCCTCAACATTGTTAAACTCTTGTCAACTTCGTATCTTTGACAATGGCTAAACTTCGTCTGTTCACAAAAGCTGCTTCAAGTCAAGTTTTAACAGAAACCTAAACAGACAATTCAAAAGTTTTTATTCACAATATATTTTGTTCCACAAATTGATATAGGCATCCTTTAAAGAGTGTATGGTAGATGTAAACAAATCAATGAAAATCACTGAGCATTTTGGAAAATTACATAATAATTTAGTGCACTTAGAAAAAATAGGCCAAGTGCGAGTCGGACTCGCGCACGAAGACTCGCGTACGTATGTTGTATGGGAACCCCCTTAAATATTTTTTTTCTGTTTTCTAGTATTTATTGTTGCCGCTATGGCAACAGAAATAAGTCTGTGAAAATTTTAACTGTCTAACTATAACGGTTCATGAGATACAGCCTGGTGACAGACAGACGGACGGACGGACAGCGAAGCCTTAGTAATAGGGTTCCTAATTAGCTTTCAGGTACGGAACCCTAAAAAAATGAAGATGATAAAAATTTACCTTTTTATTACGTTTTAATTGTGCCTATGTTATATTTAACTCATAAAATAAACAAGAAATAGCAGAGATAAACTAGAGCGTTTACCAAAGGCATTGCAGGCAAGCAATGAAGCAAAAACCTTCTGGTTGCAATCCCGTTAACTCAAACATTGCTCTACTTTGTTGTACTGTACCATTGATAGCACCAAAACCATCGTGAAATCGTGTAAGCACAACACTATATTTTTATAACTGCGCGTGCGCATGTAAGCATTTGCCGCAGGTAAGTACTATATTTTGAAAGTTTAACATCCTATCCCTTTATATATTTTTTGTGTGTACAATTAAAGGTTTCATTGCTTGATATAAAAACAAGTTTGTGATTGGAAACATAAAAGTTATTAGTAATTAAGGTCATTAAGGCGGACTTCCCTAAACTACTCAATCATAACCTTGAAATAATAAGATACAGGATACTAACTAGGTACTCTACATCTAATGACGAAGTATTTGTATTTTTTTAACAAAATTACATCAACAAACTCTAAGAATTAGAAATATCAGGGACAATAATCAAAACATTCTATGTCCTTTTTTACAAGTTTACAAGCTTTTATTTAGTTTATTTGTTGTCTATAATTAAATCTTCCACTTTCCGGAGTTCGATTGTGTTGAAATTTTGGATACACACGTAATTCGGATGACAATGCAATATAATGATGTCGTACAACTGGTCTAATGATGAAACCGGAAGATGGCCATTGGACCTCATTGGCTTAGGCGTTGTTTGATTTGTCTTGTCAAGTACTCTTGTCTTAAACGAAAACCGGAATCTGATGAAAGCTTGTGTGTAAAAAAAATTTCAGATAACAATAAGAAACAGTAGCGAAACTAGCATCTCAAATGTGGTAGCGCTTACTTCGCCATGTTATATTAGAGAGCATTTGTAGTGATTATGATGCGTATGTACGTATACACGTTGACATAACTGCGTTGTAATTGTATGAATATTGTATTACGATTATCCTGTCCAATATTGCGTTTATGTATGTGCTGCCATATTTATTTATTTATTTACTGAACACTTTTTGTACACAGTTATCTCACAAGAAATTTAATCAGACTTAATTTACTAAGTGTGTAAAGGCGCACTTATCGCATTATGCGATATCTTCTAGTCAACCTTTCGGTGTGTTAGGTAAATTTAGTGAGTAAACATTAACCGGTTATGTCATTTATATGATAGTTAAATTTGAAAAATAAACGATAAATTAACATCATTTTTTAAACAAACATTAACATACTTATATTGTAAATAAATAATAATGAAATACTTATACAGTCATTGTATACGTACACAATACCTATAGATGATTATTGTGACGAGCAACAAAAACAGTGTCGTCGTGTGTAGTGTCTAGCACTATGAATTGTGATAAACAATGACATTATTTATAGTTTAGTGAATCAAAATAAGTTTTTTTTAAATACAAAAATTTAAGATGATAGTCTGATGTCTGTTGGCAAATTATTCCACTGCAATGCAGTCTTAACGGCAGGGACTGAGCAAAGAAAGTTTTGGTATGCGATAGAATTGATAGTGTACGTTCTTCCTTTGACCGTAAAGACATATTCTGGCAGAAAAGATGGTTAAATTTGAAAAGCTCTTGTAGATATTGGGAAGCACTGGGGAATAGCCCCCACTGGCGCTATTCAGAACATTGTACAGAAGAGATGACATATGAGTATTCCTGCGAAGTTGAATTGGAAGCCACTTAAGTTAAGCACGATACTCAGCAACATACTACAGGTCTTATGAAAAAAAAAACAAATTTAGATTTTAGAAACAAAACAAAAATTAAACTATATCAACAAAAACTTTAGCATAACTTAATATTAAATTTCATAAATAATCTTGTCATTTTTTTAAGTAGAGAGTATTCATTGCACTATGATTACCTTTTCATCCTATTACCCTTCATATAAAACCTTATATATACATCTGTATCATGTCGCCGGGCGATTCTTTGTTAAAAAAATTGAAAAAGTAATAAGGTCTCGCTAGAAGTTAAAATGCCTGAGGATATAGGGCAAGCGGTCAAGATAAAAGCCCTTAGTTAGCAAAGCGCACGTGTTGCCGACAGATGATTCGGTGCCAGGGGACTGACAAACGGGGGCAAGAGCGTGACGAATACTGCGTCATTTTTGCCTG
This sequence comes from Apoda limacodes, assembly GCA_946406115.1. Lineage (NCBI taxonomy): Eukaryota > Metazoa > Arthropoda > Insecta > Lepidoptera > Limacodidae > Apoda > Apoda limacodes. Next base: position 9,166,422 of record OX291546.1, read on the forward strand.
CATACTGTAATCACAGAGCACTGTAATTTCGTATGGTGACGACAAAGGCAAAGACTGTATTAACTTACTAATGGAGCAATTCCATCCGCTCTGATATTGCATGTTTTATTACTACAAGAAATATTTCGGGAGATCTTACACTTAACTAAGTATAAAGTAAATGTATTTAAATGTTCACAATATAAACATCCAACTGGTAATTAGTTGGCCTAAGTTAAAATCTAGGTTCATTCATTAACCATCTTCTATTTTAAAGGCAGGTGTAATCATGAGTAGTTATTACAAATAATGATAAATAAACAAAAAATAATGAAAGTATGTACTCGATAATTTACATTAATAAAATAAATAAATAAATATTTCACACAATACACACAGCACTATCAGACGTCTAAACTAAGCAAAGCTTGAACTAAGAATACATTCATAAAAAAATACATAGAAAACACCCAGACTTAAGACAATCACAAATGTTTACATAAATGTTTGTCCTGTGCGGAAATCGAACCCACGCCTCTGGATTCAGCAGGCAGGTTTATGTATAATAGAGCCACGTATAAAAAACAAGCCAAGCCGCATAAAACAAGTCCTTAAAAAAAAAAAAAAAAAAAGTTCGTGTAACCTTCAAACATAAAACCTATAGTTATCAATTTTATTTGAGGTAAGTAAGTTTATTTACATTTGATTTGTATCAACTTTACAACCATTTTTATCCTCAAAAAGAAATAAAAGTTTTTTACTACACAAAGATATGCGGTAATATGAGTTATTTGATTAAATTGAGGAAATCCATCACAAAGATGAATTTTACTCCGTACGGGCTACATCGGATTTTGTGGGTCGTATTCTGAGTTTGAAACTGCGCCTCGGGCGAAGGAACGTGTTCAGAACAAATTGCGCAGCCAAGTTGCATAATAAAAATTTTTTTGCACCAAAAAAAAACGCTGTGCCGAGGCTGCGTTGTCTGATCTCAGAGAAAATACTGTTTTCTACTGTTGATTATATAGATAATGTTCGTTGTAACTCTAACAATCATGAACAAGCGAAGTATCTCTTCGAAAATCGTGACTAACTTTAGGCCAGGCAATAGTAGTTCACAACCAAACCTCTCGTTAAATGTTGACTAACTCAAGGTCAATTATGCACTATTACAGATACAACTGTGAAGCTAGCAAGTAGTACTTACCATTACAAAAATGATTTCGATCCAACATCAATGACCATAATCAACACCTACAATAAATATTTTGGAACATTTATTTATAGAAACACCTTTTATAAAATGTATTTGAACCGAGACAATGGCATTCCCTTTAAGTTAACTTGCTTTGTCTGGATCTCATGCAGAGAACGGAAGTTTTTTACCGGCAGGGTATTCATCCTCACAACTAATAACCTAAATGGTCAGGAACAGCGCTGTTTAAACTTCCACCCGCGAACGCTAGGGTTGTGGAATAAGCTCCCTGCCAAGGTTTTCTCTAAGGACTACAGTATGGGGTTCTTCAAGAAAGAAGTTGAAGAAGAAGAAGACGGTGACCGCTTATCATCAGGCGAACGCAAACTTGTTTGCCATCTTAGTGGTATAGGAAAAAAAAGCTTATTTCAAAAGATCTTAGGTAGGTACCTGAGTCAGACTCGTGAATTCGGAAGTAAAATGTATGTTACTTCCATGGGTCATGCTCACGGAGGTACAACCTGCTTGAAGATTTAGATTAAGAATTATTATATATATAATAATATCTTTCTAGAACTCCTGAGGGTGGAGTACTAAAGTTTTTCTTTAAAAGTTCCGTGTATACAGAATGTAACGTTGCGTGCCCATTGACAAATTAAATCCTAACTAGCTTTTACCAGCGGCTCCGCCCGTCCTAAGTTTGGTTATCGACGTAGAATCCTTGCGGCAACTACTTGATTATACTAAAGAAGTTTGTGATAGCAAGCTATAGCTGCAGCTATGGTTCGTTCGTGGAATGGTAAAAGTTATTTCCGCAGAAACTTTTGAATTCTTCGGAACAAAAAGTAGTTTTGGTCTTTCTCCGTATCCTTAACTATTTTTCTGCGCAATTTAAGCTCAATTGGATGGTCCGTTGCGCCAGGATTGAGTAACAAACGTAATAGTTATTCCCTAAACTGTACTTTTGAATTTTCCGGGATGAAAAATAGCATATGTCCTTCCCCGGGGCTCAAACTATCTCAATACCAAATTTCACCTTCCCGATCCATCCAGTGGTTGAAGCGTGATAAAGTAACAAACAACCAAACATCTAAATTTAAACGTCTTCACTTCCTAGCTGGAACTCCTTAATTATACTAATGGAATTTGCTATAGTAAGCTATAGTTCATTTAAGCTTGGTTATAGTTATTCCCGCGGGAACTTTAAAATTTTTCGGGATAAAATAGCCTATGTGGTAATCCAGGGTGTCAGCTACCTCCAAATTAAGCTAATTTTCATGAAAATTGATGCAGCCGTTTGAGCGAGAGGAAGTTACAAACATACACTGATACAACTTTTGCCTTTATAATATTAGTGTGATTATCCAAATCAAAATAATTAATCAAAATCAGAATAAAATATGGTCTAAAAATAAGCCATCAAAACAAACAAGTACTTAAACAATTAAAACTATTGGATATGGGGGTTTAAAATGAAAAAGTTATTTTATAAAGTACTTTTCATATGATAGACATAATAAAACAACTAGCGCTCAGTTTTTCCCATTCATCTTGACTCTAAGAAGGCTGCAAAAACATTAGCTAATCATTCCATAATAAATGCATACCGGTACGGTCACATTGAATAATGCCCATTATTAACCAACAAACGAGAATGCTGATAAAAAGCTTATTAAATAATCAAGTACGGGTTCCGGCTAGACGCTAATTATTGCTAGAGTATGAGTGCATATAACCGCGCCGCCTAACTGTCGACAGATGAATCAACCTTTACTACCACATCGGAAATATTTGCTGAGATGACTCACGTTTTCGACATACGACATACTACTGCATCAAAATATTGACATAATTCGACTTTAGCGAGGCAACGATTTAAGGAAACTTTACGTTAATTTTCGACTGAATCAAGATCGTATAAAATATCCACTTTTGTAGTTCAAGAATAATAAATAATAAATAAATATTTTTGGACATTACACACAGCGCCGTCTGGCCCCAAGGTAAGCAAAGCTTGTGTCCATAGTATCAATAATACCAGACAATAGATACAAAATACATATATACATATATTACCTTTTTTTATTGTTTATCGTACGTAAAAATTACAAAAGACATCACAACAATTGAGAAGAAAAATGTACATAGGTAAGCCTATCTTTATTCACAGATTTCTTCCAGCAAACCTTAATTAGGGATATGAGACTATTCTATTAAAGGGCACACCGACGTGAACAAGATATAAATATTTAGTTTTAGTTAATATACAGATAGAAATTTATTATTATATTATCTATTTGTTTTTCAAATACATACATAAATACACCCATGATATACCAAATGTCACTTTACTTTAAAATACGTAAGGCAGGAAAAAAGGCATATCGAAAATTTAAACAAAAAAATACTTTTTACAACCAAAATACACCTATTGTATACAAACTATTAAAATTCTATTTGAAATATTGTTAATTTTCAGCCCCTTTAAATAATTTTGGAATCGATTGAGTAAGTAACTTTTGAATTTACGTATTATATGTATCTTATATAACGTATAATGTAACCGTTTTGATCTCCTGGAGGAGGTTAAGTAGCTAGAAACACAATAACATCATAACGAAGGGGATAACCTCTATAAACAAGGAAACAATCTTACGCTTTACCTGTATTTTTATAAATTCAAAACGATAACTCACCCATTTATTTTATTTTTGAGCTATATTTTTTACCTAGTCCATCACCATTTTCTTAAGTTAAATTATTATTAATGTGTGTTTACGACAGAAGCGATCTTGCGTTACGGAAAACAGAAGTCATTTAAATTTTCCTCAAACAGACCTGAAGATATTTCGATGTTCTCGAAATATAGTTAAAATGGGAACTGGCCTATCTGTTATAAACTGAATACCTACAGTTAGTTGTAAACATTGACAGGAAATATTTGGTAGGTACCAAAATGACACTGAGATAACCCGATTTCCTGCAAAAGGGTTGCTTGGTTTTATTGTCGCTGTATACTATGATTAGGATACTAAACGTGTATAGAAATTAATGTTTTTACGTAATTGAACCAGTTTTTACGCGAAGATTGATCTCCCAAGCAAAAGCTACAAATCTAAAGTAAAGTTTTCTTGAAATGAACCATGTACTATTGTTTTATTTAAGTAAGATACTGCATAATTTATTGACGAGTGTTGACTCAATCTATTTTTGATAACATCGGCCACTTACTTTGACTAAGTATATTTGACTGTGGACGCCTTTACAGGGAAAATATTTCAAATATATATTTGCTCCTTTTATCTTGCAATCCATATACTCTGTCTGTTACCGCTTCACGCTTAAGCCGCTTTACCGATTAAGATGAAATTTACATGGAGATAGTTTGCGTCCCGGAAAATGGACATATAGGCTCCTTGCAAACGTCAAGTGTAAATCGTTTTTTTCTATAATTGAGGAGTTGCAGTTGAAATACACATACGCCTACACCGATAACTGAATATCGAAAATCAGGGTATAAAACCATAAAACCTATTTTTTTTCCACAAAAAAGTAAAACAATACGTTATTTCTTTATATTTCTAGTTTTTATATATTTTAAATAAGAACTAAAAAAAATATGAATAAGTTAACTAATTTCGATTAGAAACAAGCCTTTTTTTCATTTTAACCTTTGACCGAATATGAAGATCACCTGCCGGCTTCATCATCAGACCCTGGATATCATCTGAGACCAGAGTACCAGTCATGGCAAATCAAACGCGCTCAAATAAGATAGGATAGCGTCATTTCGTTACCAAGTTCCTGTGCCGCCTTTCGGCTTCATAATCAGATATCATCTGAGACCAGAGTAGGTATGTACCTACTACATTCGGAAACTAAAAATGTTAGGAAAAGTACTTTCTAGTTAAAATATATTTATTCACATTCTTTAGTTCATGTACCAACGGCTCAAATCGCTAATTATATGACAAAAGTCGGTTTTAGGGACTTCCCACACTAGTACACATTGTAAAGATATACATTTGTGCAATTTGGCAACTACTGGTACAAGTGTAATGCCAATAAACATATTGATTTGGGTTTATATTTGTATAAGTATAGTTATTATGAATTACAAATTTACCGGAGAAAGCTCGAATAACAACACTTTAACCATAAAATAACATTACAGACCTCAGTTAGTATAGCTTCCTCAACGTCTGTATGGAAATGCATATATGGGCAAGATTCTCTCGTAGTGTAACTTATTCATTATGTCCAATTTCTTTAAATAGATCTTATACTTATAGATAGAAAGCTAAGTATTAGTAAAAAGGTACAACGTATTTTGTAATATGTCCCCATAATCTTGCTTGAACATTAAACAATTATAGCGATGCCGGAGCAAATGGAGTGTAAAATTGAGGCAAGAAGACAATAAGGCAATACCTTACACGTTTAATGCATCAATGCACACTGATTTAGTAGTACGGGAATCTATAAACACAAAAAAGTTTCTCTGCAGTTACTTGCAACATTTAAAGGTATCTGCAAGATATCTAGTGGTAAATGTTAACATTACTTGTTAAGATAGAGCTAGTAAGAGATAAACCTAATTTCTTGGTATGAGTTTATAGGAGATATGTATACATGTATAAGCAACAAGTTATGGAACGACACTATGTGTTTCCAAATTAATTTCTAACCAAAAGTAACAAAAGGCAACCTACCCAAAAAACAGTGTTGGACATGTTCGATCTTTTCGCTTAAAATGCGATAAAATAAAAAAAGGTTAAAATTTAAGTAAAAGAGGCAAATTCAAAGCACCTGCTTAGTATGTAAAGCGACACCTGCCGACAGATGGTAAACAAAAAAACCAAACTCCCCTACAAACCCATGCCAAGGACTGAGGCGTACCTCTAGCTGCACGCCGCATCATGCATGAATATTAAGATTTACCACACTAGACTGATGACCTAGTTACGAATAAGCCAGAACTCCACAAGAAAAAGCCTGAGCCTGCATTACGCCCTTACACGGTCGATAAATTAAATAGAATCTGCATCTTACGCTTTGTATATCTGAAATTAAAAGACCTGATTGATGGTTAAGTACTTTTAAGTTACAGATCTGATTAGATGGATGGGCATCCCTTGAGTAATGCTTGTGGTGTTACAAGCAGCCATAGCCTACAGTACCCTCTGAAAACCAGCAAGAACATGTGATTGTTTGCCAAATTAGTGATATAAAAAAACTAGCCGAAAATTTCCAAAGCACACTCAATATTTATAGTCCGGGGGTCCGCGTTAAAGCCGGCTTGGGTGGCTCAAAGTCAGTAACTCAAATGATAAACAGACAGTCATAATAAACCAAAATCCACAATATGAGGCCCCAAAATGTTGCACAAAAAATTAGGTCCATAGTGAGTCCCCAAGCACCCTGCTTGGCCAAGCTTGAAAATACCCTCAAATTAAGAAATCCAAGAAATTATTTTCAAAAATCCACGCACCTTTGTTTACATCATTTGTTCGATTACAAACGGAGTAAGTAATTAATATGCTTATACCTTCCTATATAAAACACTAACCGTCTCGAAAACAGTGCAAGGCCCCATTTTCGGGAACTTTTGATGTTTATGGCCAAATCGTTAGTACAAACAAACATTCTTATTAAAATCAATCAAGAAACATGTCCTCAAAGTTACAGACATACAGCTCGCCTAAGCAGCTTTAGGCCCCGAAATGATCGGGTAATCAGTGACTCCGGTTTTTTGCTTAAAATGGTCCTGAAAACCTATTATTTTTATTATACTTTCACCCAAGCCACCTTTGCCACGGGACCCGGACTATTGGAATTAGCGATTCAGATCGCAAATAGGATATTATTTATTAACTGGGCCTCGATCGATGACGGAGCATACACGTTCACCGGCCTCATTGTACAGTTAGACCATTGGTTAGGCCGCATCGGATCAGACTAACGCTATAAATTGTGATATTAATAACGATACAGGTTACGCCAACGCAATCCTTATTTCTCGTAAGCCAGATTAAAACATTGTTTGAGCTAAACAAATACGTGACTACAATCGTTTGAAAACGGAATTATACGCAGAAATTGTTACTTATTACTGAAGATAATTTACATATTTAATTTTGAAATTTACGTAAATATTCCATTGTAATCTGTGAAACTGAGTATTTTAGATTTCACAAGCCTTTCGGAAATTACTAAACTAATTTTAAAAATTATTTTTCTGCCGAAATTCTTGTTTTTTCATGTAACAAAAGAAAGTATTTTCTTGCTTAAAAAATTAGTAATCTTAAGTTTTTACCGTTCACCTTAAGTACATACTACACATAACTATAAATATAGAATATAAGTCTTACGTGAGATGATGGCGAAACGAGAAAGTGAGTCTGTCCATCTAGCTGTTGGCTTTGTTCCGCCGAACTGTTTTGTGTGAAAATTGCTAAATTAGTTAGCTAGCTACTGGCTGTAGGGAGGTCAAACTAAAGATGGAACTTAGGTATATTTCATTTTTGAAAAGGTTTTCGTAGAAAATGAAAAAACACGAGTATTCAAATCCATCCATCAACACGCATGAGGCTATGGGAACCAACAAAAACTACATTAATAAAAATCTAGCCAATTCAAGCGCATTTTACAACCAATTATCGAGCTTGCTCTTTCACATGTTATGTAACGATAAGGGCTCAACAAAAATGGAAGAGCGATCGGCGTCGCATAGATCCGGTTTGGCGAGAGCGGGAGCAGGCCTGGAATGTGACCCAGACCTCACCGGGACTCGAATCTGTGACTCATGCGGACGCAGTAACGCACTTTTTAAATAACAGTTGCATCTACAACGCTCGACTTCGAGGCCCACTACTTAGAAAGTGTTCTGAGTCAGCGTAGGAGCGTAATCTTTTACTCTGTGGTAGGAGGATCAAGACATTACGCCCGACGCCCACTTTTGACAGGTTCGTTAGACAATTTCTGACTGGCTATTACCTGAATAGTTCGTGCGTAATAGTGTAGGAATACTTGTAAATACGTAAATAACGTACCTACGCACTTTTTGTGATGTAAACGGTTATTGCATTCTCAGAGAAATCTATAAAAATATAAAAACGGTCACGACCTTCCTTCCGAACGACTGCACCAAATTGGATAATTCTTTTTTTGGTGTGTTCTTTATTGTTAAGGGAAGATTTATATAAAAGAAAAAAACAGGCAAATGCGTGTTGGACTCACGCACTAAGGGTTTTTAATTAAAAAAATGTAAGTTGTTTTTCACACGCCGGGTGAGGTTTCTGAGAAAAAAAAACTGGTCAAGTGCAAGTCGGACTCGCGTATTAAGAGTAAACCGATTTCAATGAAATTTTGGTAAATTACTGTGCACACGCCGGTTTCTGAATTAGTACAACCCTTTAAGAATAGGTGACGCGCCAGTTGTTTAAAAAAAGAAGCAACGATCGCGGGGTCAGCTAGTTCTTAATAAATATGAATAATTTTCTGACGTTTTTTCTTATTCAGAATTGAATTATTCATTCAAGTCTATTAATAAGTGATTCTGAAATTCTGGTTTTTATAAATTTAAGTACGGGTACGGTTTATGAATAGTGTAATACTTATAATTTTTATAACAACGTAATTTATTAGTCGATTCTCTCCTAGATGCCCCACTCTAGTGGAATAACGTGGACGGGTAGCTATAGACTGTGGAGTTCATGAGGCATTTAGCCTGGTGTCGGCAAAGATAAACACCCCGAATATTTACCGTTGAGACCTATAACGGAATTTAATATAGGACACCAGCTCACAATTATGATATTTATAGAACAACCCAACGTCCGAAAAACACCGCCAATATTGTGTTTTCATTTGAAAGTTTAGATGTCAATATATTTTGAACTAAACTTTTCATCCCTTGGTTTTAGGTACATTTTAGACTTTTATTTCTGTCCTTACTAATAAATTATACTTATCCCCTGAAATAACTACTCTAAGCTCTTTTTAAGTTACATATATATAATGATTGATGTAATATGCTCTCAGCGATGAATTTAAAAAATATTTAAATTAAACTTACCAAGAATTTAGACGACTAAATAACTAAACATATTTAAAAAAATCGGAAAGAAATATTTAAAAGTCAAGTCAAGTCACTACCTTGCTCCACTGCAAAGTGTTTAAACAACAAAAAAAAAATTTCGCAATAATATTAGTACGTATGTTGTATGTCAAAAGAAAATTATTCAATGAAAAATATGTATCTATTAAACTGGTTTGTCAAAAATATCCATCCTGTATCATAACTTGTTTGTTACTATGAAAGCAGGCAGGCAAGGTTGGTTAGTTACTGCTTAGAATATTGATTAGCATTTTTAACAGTTGTGACTGGACTCAGGCTGCCCCCTGTCACGAAACGCTTCGCTGCATTTGGCAGGGGCTTTATGTAAACTAATGTTCACGTAACTATGTAAAATTACTTAATAGGAGCTTATTGCGAAAAGTCTGGAGTACTCGAGTATCGTTTCAGATATTCCTTATCAATGCAGGATATTCCGCGTATCAGATTTACTACAATTTTCTAACAAGAACCCTGATATACGGGACTGTGTAAAACTTTTGAATTATGGGATGTCAAAATCCTATCTCTTGGTCGAGGGCGTAGGTAAACCAGCTATATTTCTTATTGCAATTTAACACTTGACTCGAAATGGACTTAGGATAGATATAGGTAGGTGGAGGAACTGAAAAATATTTTAAATACTGTTCTCGCAATCAAAAATTCCATATGTATACGTAGCAAAAATATTCGTATATTTTTCCTGTGGAGCACTATTCCTCGTGTTAAAGTAAAAGTGCATAAAACTTTATTGACTCGTTTTTTGGCACACTTTTGTTTCAGAGCTCAGGAGTTAACAAATAAGTTCTTTTATCCTTATCGGGCTGTCCCACGGGAATCAGTTCCGCGGGTTCAAGGGAAACAAGTAATATACAATACAAATTTCGAACGTACGTATTGAACGTACACACCTTGTTTTCCATAAAATCTACCTATCTAAGTTTAAAAAAAACATAAAAATTGGACTACGGTCAGGGCGAAGAAACATCACATTTTGTAAAAAAAATTGCAGCTTTACAGTCCTTTTTAAAATATCGTACAAGGGTGGATTCCACATTTTCATAGATTTTTATCAAATTTGACGAATTCTTAGTTATCATTTGTTTTTATTTTATTAGAAAAAATAAATTAGGTAGGTACTAATTATTTAGCATGTTAAGTACTAAGTTTATCTCAAAAACAAATCAAACATGCAAAATGTATGGCTGTGTGTAGTGTATGTATGGCAAAATGTTTTTTTACATGTTCCTAAATGTAGGTACATGTGTATGTATATACATGAAAAGGTCATAATTACTAAAAGGAAAATAAAAATTGAACTTCATTATTTAAAAAGGGTTCCTTATAAAAGTATAGTTTGTTTGTCTAATAAATGTAAGTAATTCGTTTTTTGCTTTATTCATAACTTAAATTATAAAATTGATTGGTCAGAGTAACTAAAAGGGGGCGCAAGTGAAAAAATTATGAAAATACTGCGTGGGCCACCTTATTCCTTATTTCATACGTATTTTACACTAATAAACAGATTGACAGAATTTAACAGATAAAAATTTTCAAAACCCGTATTCGTTGGAGGTATCCTTCACTAGTACAATATTAACTTTTCACATAAACATTTTTTTATTCACTGCACAAATTGTAGTTCATATTTTTACAAAATAAATGCACAAAACAGTTATTTAACTGGAATAGTAATTTGGTGGGATAAAATTGATATTTCCCCACACGCGAAGTTAAAACGGAACACGCGCGACACACGAGCCAGCCGGGGCAAGTTTGTTGACAAGCGCCTTAAATGCGCCATGTTTCAAGTCTTCGGCACTACTCGGCAAACTTCGGCTCACTTCGGAGTACACTGTACGTTTTCCCACTACAGACACAGAGCAGAGATTGTGTTTCAAATAGTTTCGACGGAAAAGCTTTAAAGGAAATAAGCAGCTCTTAGCTTTTCTCAAAATTCCTGAATTCAATGTACAAAAATCAGTTTTATTAATTTGTTACATTTTTCTCCTATAGCTTTTTATAATTCTTACTAATTTGGTTTACTAACATAACAACAAGCCAGTTTCTGATTTTGTTTCTTTGTAATTGTAATTATTTGTATAGTGTTCAATTAACAAAGGCAGTTATTTACTTACAAATTATTATATATCAATCAGCTCGCTCGCTTTTTTATAACGGAGAAGCCACACGATGCTTATATATTATATTGTTAAGAATATACAGAAAAAATAAAATTAATACAACTTACCTACACGAGAACAGCAAATGAATATATAAAAATCATAATATCACATTACATAATATTGTTATATATAATTTTTATCCTACGTATCACTCGAATAACCGCGAATCAAACTGAAAAGGAAGAAACCGATCGTGGTTTTTCACGCAGATATTTTGGACACATTAAACCTGCCCTCATTTATCCTGGTAAATGGCCGGGTAAAAATATACGTTTTCAGCCTTCTCATCACTTTCCTATAAGTTCTGGATAAATTATCAACCAAAAGAAGACATTACTAAACTACTCTATTTTTAGCTATGCAATTTTCTATTTTTGTGACTCTTTCCTTTTTTTATTGTAGTAGGTACTTTGTCTACAAAGTATCATATGAAAACATCCAAGTGCTGTCCCTTTGTGACTCGCCGCTGAGACATATAGAAAGTCCATCTTCTTCTCGTTATATATAAATCTTTGCCACAGGCACGTTCATGAACACAACTCGGGTTAACTCCGGTAGCACTAACAGCAAGTTAACAAATTCAATTTTATGAAAGACACACTACGATGCTCTATATCGGTAGAGTGTAAACACGGGCTGCGTGAACGTGATAAAGCGATCGTGCGTAGTTTTCACTTCTCACTGACGCTTGACAAGTATTAGCTGCAAAGTAACTTTGTATTTTTTGACTGTGTTTACTTTTTAAGGTAATTGCTTAGTCCATCACGTTTATACAGGATTATTTTCACAAGGTAAAGGGTTTAGAATACGCACAGCCAAAAGAATTGCAATATATTTTTAGTTGCAGAAACAGAAAATACGTAATCTTAAGGTTAAATACTATATATACCTAGGTGTTTTTTTAATGATATTTTAATATAATAAGAATCAAAATTTAAATTTTGTCGTATAGTGTTTATTACCTACTGAAAAAGTAGGTACTTATAGAGCGCGCTAACTATGACTAATTGTTTTATTTGTACATTTAAACGTCCTTGCATCTCATTCTCTAAAAAGTCTCCGCTCCGCGCTTTTTTACAAGCTTTTATTTAGTTTCACCTGTCCCGTGTTTGTAATCAAATCTTGTAATTTAAATTTGACCCACTTCCCAGTAGTTGAAATTTTGCATACATACACAAGTAATTCGGATGACAATCTAATATAATGATGTCGTACAACTGGTCTAATGATGGAACCGGAAGATGGCCATTGGACCTCTGTAACGAAACGACGCCACTCTTTCGAGTTCGGTCTTGTCTGATTTGTCTTCACAAGTGCTCTAGTATTAAACGATAAACATGGTCTGATGAAAGCTTTTTTGGAAACGTTTTGAAGTGACAACTTTTTTAGCGGCGTTGTGCACTTTTTTGTAATGGGTAAAAAATGTTAAACTCGCGTCAGTACAAGTGACCTGATCGAAAATTCGTATGACGTATCCCCCTCTCTTTCTACCGTGCGGCGAAAATGTATGCCTGCGGCTGCTGTTTCGTTTTTTTAGTATATAGCGATTATGAGTAGTACAGGGAGGTTGAATATGGGATTTTAATTCTATGACAGGCTGAGATGTCAAATATACTACGTTAAAAAAGTAAATAAACAAACATTCTTATTTATAGTACTAAATATGTAAACGAAGTGATGGGAAGTAGATAGCTAGTATGTTTTCACTTCTGCCGGCACTCCCGGAGTGCACCCGTTTTTTTATGTATTTCTTGTTTCGAATAAAAAAGAAGACGTTACGAGCAACTTAAAATAAAATATATATAAGATATATAAATCTCAAAACTTTTCCAGACTTTTTTTTCATTCCAGAAACCATATGTACTTCTAAAAATATTTCCGCTGAGAACGCAAAACCCGAATACTCTAGTATCTTTGGAATAAGCCTCAAGGTCAGGCTAACACCACCGATAAGATAACAGTCGAAGTGAGTGCGTCGCTAATGATAATTTATCAGTTGTATTTGTACTAGTGGCAACTATACTATTAAAATATAATTATTAATTACGAAGATTAAATTTTTCCTTTCCGGTCTTAAATTATTCATAATTAATAATTCATACGACGGAATAGTTAGGCTGTGAATGTTGTGACATACATTTTTCCCATTTGGCTACGGAACCCAAAAAACAAACCCTACCTAACATACATAAACGAATGTGAAATCATATTAGTCACGACTCAAGCACACAACTGAGCGACACGCTTATTGGGCGAAGGTCTCGGTCTATAATCATATTTTGGCCCGGCAAGACAACAGAAGTCAGAAATAGAGTCCAGAGTTTATATTATTATTTACATAATGTACAAAAAATTGGTTAAAAAATGTAGGAAACACAAAACTTAAAACTTCATGCACTCGCGTGTAAGGAAGGGGATGAAGTAGAAGTGTGCCATGCTCGTAGGAACTGGACCTTTAGTCTCGGCCAACCCCATAGGGAAATAGCCTTGATTTTATGTAAGTATACTAGCTAGTAGTAGACACCCGTAGTGACTTGTATGGAAAATAAAACTAGGTTTTGCATCTCTTTTAATTTAGTTCAAGGAGAGTGACAATGACAAAGATGTAAGAATTGTTGCCAGCGGTACCAACACATACACTTAAAGCGTTTAGCGCACACGTTTATTACAAAATTTGCCATAAGATCGATATTTAACGTACATTTACAATGCAATAAAAGAAACCATTGTCCATAAAATGTAAGAATGTTGCCATATATGGCAGGTGTTGCAGTAACTCTACGAACTGTGCATAACAAACGTTCTCAGCCACATAGTGCTAAAAGTTTTTTGCAAAGTTCCCAGTCGTAACTCTAAACAATTATACTATGGCCCGTCACACGAACCAAAGTTCTTTAACTGGCAGTTCATTTATCAATGGTATAAATGCAACTCACGCCTCCTTTCACAGTCAGGCTTTGCTTGCCCCGAGGCGTAAGCAAGTACCAGGAATAAATCAAGATACGAAAGCCTGGCTGCCTCGCCGGTCATGGACCTACTAAACTGGTTCTTTGCAGTATTGTTCTCTGCACACAAGGCAAAGGTTTTGTATATTTTGATTGAACTGATGATTGTGCTGTAACTTTTGTAGACCTAAAGGTAACTCAGCGATAGGAGCCCCTCATATTCGCTTACATATAGTGTATTATACATACATAGATAGGTACTGATCAAGAGTGCGTAGTAACCTCTATTTGATTATTTAATTTCTATTTAAAAGTAAAAGCAGTCAATTTTAATTCAGACTCATGCACCAAGGGTTATGTATGTACCACACAATGTCCTTATTTTTAAAAGTAGAGTTTTTACAAGTTCTTGTGTAAAGCTTGTACCTTTAGGTGTACCCGGACATCTTTTTTTATACACACTGCGTAACACTTAATATCTTTAACTAAAGAAATTGCTTATCAAATTTTATTATTATCATAAAGCACTATTTATTATGGTCGCAAATTCATCCTTTAAATGCCAGTGAATCATTATTAAATAAAATTAAAAAAAATAACTTAATCAACAATAACTTTGGTTATTTCATGATTTACTTATTCGAGATGATTAACACTCTTTGATTAATCTTTTATAACCAAGTAAATATTAGGTTATTATTTTAAGTAATGTTTTGAGTAAGGCATTAGTAAAGTAAGATACTTATAGTAAATCGAAACACCACAAGGGAGCTTATCGCAAAATGTATGCAAGTAGGTCCTACTCCTTGAGACCCTGAAAGTACTTGCATACATTCTACTCCCGAATTCACGGGTCTCGCGTACTCGAGACTGTTTTCGCTGGTTTCAATAAACCCACACACGCGTAATTTTCAAATTCTCTTCCGCACGTAATAAACAGTAACACTTCAATCAATTTAGACCATGAATTTCAACCATAACGTGTTTTTACTAGACTGGGTTTTAATATATTAATTAGGTTGGGAAGAAATAAAAGTTAATTACCCTGTATTTAAAGTAATTAAGGGCCCTCTTACAGTCCACTAGCGCCGCCATTAGACATTCTCAATTTTTCTTTTCGTAGAAAACGAATTTCTAAAATCCAAATGTTGCAAATATAAAACTAGTCATAAGCTATTTTAGAAGGTTTTATATAGCTTTCAAATAATATATGTGAGTTGTAGTTGGCATTTAGTGTAGCTTATGACTAGTTTTATATTTGCAACATTTGGATTTTAGAAATTCGTTTGCTATTAAGAAAAAATTAAGAATATCTAATGGCGGCGCTAGTTAGCTGCTATATGTACCTTAAAAACATTAAACAACGTGTCATGTCAAACAAAGAGAATACTTTTTGTGTAATTCCTCATTAAAAAAAAAAATACGCAGAAAGGCAGATTCCTTCTTATAAATGAAGTCATTTATTTTATAAAAAGATTTTTTTTAAAAAAAAAAAGCATCTACTGTCTCTACATTCAACTTCTTTTAGGCTTTGTAGCGCAATTTGTGTGCGCCATCTAGCAGTGAGTAGCGGAACTAATAAAGTATTATTAGAAACTAAATGTAGATGGCGTTACC
Source organism: Apoda limacodes (assembly GCA_946406115.1). Classification (NCBI taxonomy): domain Eukaryota; kingdom Metazoa; phylum Arthropoda; class Insecta; order Lepidoptera; family Limacodidae; genus Apoda; species Apoda limacodes. The sequence continues at coordinate 9,182,460 of OX291546.1, forward strand.
TGTTGCTTAAATTAATGTTCAAACTTGAAAACCTTGGAATAAACCAACTTACCTGAAACCAAACAAAAACTATTAGTAATGTTGTATTCTTGTTAAATATAACAAAATCAAACAAATAATCGGCAAAATTGAGACGATACGGGTTTCGGTCTTTGATCTCAGATTCAATATTAGTTAGTTACTTTTTTTTTGACTTATGAACACACATACAGAAAGGCAGACACACATACCATAATTATTAATAATCACCGAACTAATATTTATAAGCCACCCACTAAGTTTAATATGTCGAGAAAATAAAAGGAAAAGAGCCCTGGGACCTTATTGGGAACATATATAAATGGAAGTCTGACTTACTGACAATAAGGTCCCTGCCCTTCCTTGAAGAGGAAATAGTCTGCCAAGCTTACAGACGTCATTATTCATAAAAATCTATAGCAGTACCAACATAAACCTTTTATTTATGTGAGACGAATACTCAGAGCAATAAGGCTCCCCAAAAATCAAGCAATGAAAATTTTTAAACTGAGGCACGCTAAGAGGAGAGGAGGTTCTCAATTCGGAAGTTAATATTTTTTTTTTTTAAACGTATGTTCGGGCATAACTCCGTCATATCCAGACGGAGTTGCAAAATTATTTTTTTTTATTCAAAAGGGTATACTTCCTGTGTGGTCCCATATAAATGTTTACTGTTTACTGTACGAAAAAAGCAATGCGTCACTCAAAAGTAGAAAATAAAATCTTTTTATAAAAAAAAAACAACCGGCTTCAAAAATATGCACTAAAAAGTTAAAAATAATTAGTTATTTCTAATCTGATTTACGGTTTAGCTTGGTTCTATGTACCTTACAGTTGAAACAGTGAATGAAACACTTCACTTGCACGAAAACTGTAATTCAGGGACCTTATTGGGAACAGTGTCGAGCTATTCGAACTCTGCAATTTGAGAGAAAAATGTATGCAAGTACATTCACCGGTTTCGAGAGGTAAATCAGACTTGTTGCCAATTCCAGAGTCCGAATAGCTCGAGACTGTACCTAATAAGCTCCTAGGGACCTTATTAGGAACAGTGTCGAGCAATTCCAACTCTGGAATTTGAGAGAAAAGTGTCTGCAAGTACATTGTAGGATTTCGAGAGGTATTTCAGACTTCCATAAATTAGACCCTTATCAGATTTTTGAAAATAAGTAATTATTTTTACATTTTTAGTACACCTTTTGAACGGGTTGTTTTTTTTTTGTTTTGATTTAAGGTATCGTTGTTTTAGAAATAATAGAATAAAGCAATCGCTTCCATTTTATCTTATTTATCAAGACCTTTTTCTTACATACATTTATTTTATATATGTTTTTTATAGCTCAATTTTAATAGCTGAAAAAAATATATGTAGGCATGCAGGAGTGTCCTTTTTAGCCTTCATACAAGCTACTGGCGTATTTAACTTACATATATACAGTGTAAAAGACAGTAGGTCTCAAGATACAAATAAAATAACGTAGCCATCTTTATTTCCAATTAGTATTTTTTAAATTATACAATATTTTACTTTATTTTTTAATCGGCGACCATGGGGATCTAGCGACTTTACAAGTAGTCGTAGTGATAGTCGATTCTGAGTGAGTCATTAATAATTTATATAATAAAGCATGATACAAAAACTGGACTAACCAAATATTGTAAATGTTTTTAAGTTATTAATAACGTTTAAATTGGTAACACATGTGTGTACAAAATCTTGATTTACACATCTACAAAGATCGTGAATAATAGCTTTGTACGTCACATTGTAAATATCTGGGCGGCGGCCGAGAGCGCAATTTATCGTTTTCTTAGGAATAACACCTGTTAACTAAGAAAATATAATATTATCTAAATACAACATTTATCAAAATCGATAGAGCTGATGTGATAAACAACTAAGACTAAAAATAAACAAGATGGTAAGTAACCCCTATACAGACAACACAAAAAAGTGAAATACCATAGAACAAAATAGAACCGGCTGACGGCAGACTGCGTGTAGCGCACTTCAATTTACATGCAAACTGTCACTTCCTGCGAGTGACACACTTTTAACCGATAACCATATCAGTAAAGACTCCGCTAACAACACTATTCGCTACGGAACAGAACGATGTCAGCGACAACTGTACGCAGTGTACTCAAATTCTCCATTTAGCATAAACTAAATAGAATTTAGCTTATACTAAAAAGAAGAAGAGCTCGCGGTTCAGTTACATGCTATCGGAAACGATATGTGAAGTTAAGCTACGGCGGGCGTGGTCAGTACCTGGATAGGTGACCGCCGTGTTTCTGAGGGCACGTTATATGGTCATCAGTCCTGACTATTGTCATATGACAGTAATTTTCAAGCCAGATTATGGGCTTAAAAAGTCTGACAATCAAATGACCACTAAGCTCGATAATGTCCGCCAGCTGCACTAGGCCAGCGGGGTGGACTGTAGGGCCTAGGGCTTCTTCTGCACGGAGGGACCTCTGCCCCTGCAGTGCACCGAATAACGGCTGAGGCCACAAAAATGAGTATTTACATATAGTAAAATTTAATACTGCATTACCCAGCCATACTAATCTATACTATTTTTATACATGCGAAAGTAACTCTGTCTGTTTGTCTGTCTGTTACCTCTTCACACTTAAACCGATTCAGTACAACTGGATGAAATTTGACATGGAGATAGTTTGAGTCCCGAGAAAGGTCATAGGACCTGAAAACGACAAGTGTAAGTCGGTTTTTCTTTCTATAATTGAGGAGTTGCCGTTGAAATCCTATACCTATAGCAACGATGCCCAATAGTCTCTTTTTTCATGTTATACGATCCCGAAAAAGCTCCCGTCCACACACGCACACACATCGGTATCTGAAATTCGGTTATCGTAACCTATGTCCTTCTCCGTCCCATCAACAATCTCTGTCTACAAGTAAAATTATCAGAATATCCATATTATGCAAAATAACATCTTATTCGACGTATCTATCAAATTTGGCATTCAGAATGCACTAACTCTACTTCCATCTAACGATGAATGAAGAGTAGGTACCTGCATGTAGTGTTACTAGTACACAGGTACTTACACCGGCCGGGGTTTATTTGCCAAGAATGTGTCAGAAATAATAAGTATCAGCCTAGAGTGCGACGACCGAGCGAGTATTAAAAATAATCTCGATGAAGATGAGTACCGGATACAAATAAAATCGTCGTCGTAATTCTCGCAACAAAGGCCGATAAATTCAAATAAAGCTTTTGGCTAAATAAATATTCACAATACATCGTGAGTCCTGCATCATATTATACAGGTAAAACTATGCATTTTCAGAGTCCGTCAGAATCTTACGTTACACAAGTGGCATGCTAAAAGTCATAGATAAATAGTAATTTTTATATTTTTACAAATGCTTTAAACCAATGCACAGAAAATAGAATACTATAGCTTTACTAAAGTGTCTTGCTTGTAATTAAATTTAAAAATATATGTTACTAGATTCTGACAGCGACTCCGCCCGCCCTAAATTTGGCTAAAGGCATGGAACTCCTTAGACTAATGAAGTTTGCTATAACAAACTCTAGTTGTAACTATAGTTTTATTGATTGAGTTATAGTTATTCCCGTGGGATAAAGCCTATGTTCTATTCCAGGACCTTACCTATATTTGTGATAAATTTATCCCGATCCGTCCAGTGGTTGAAGCGTAATTGAGTAACAAACATCCATTCATACAGACATACTTTCGCAATAATAATATAGTATAGTAGGAATAGGATAGGATAATAATCAAAATGTATTTCGCAGATATCTCGACATATGTTAGCCGTCGTCAGTGTGCCTTAAGAAGCTTATTAAAATAATAATATGATTGACAATTTTTATTTTATTTTTTTAATGAAAATTGGTAAGACCTGGATGTAAGTAAATCCCAAATGCCCAAAGAAATTGAGACTCCCAAGACCTCAATCAATTTTATAACTCGTAATTAAAACTCTTATAGCCCTTGTACAAGTCCGTATGTAACCGGACGCCAGAACTACGAATTTGAGTTAGTTTCTATAAGTTATCGACTCAAAACCATGCATGTTCTTCCTTCATGCATCTGACAATACAGTTTAACTTACTGGTACTTTTAAACCATTTAAACGTATTAGGACTTATGGAACATTTACATATAAAGACACCATAGTCCAGATTACATTAGCAGCATTGTTGTGGCGATGGGCTCACCACCTGTGTCCATCTGTCATGCGGAGCTAAAGAGGTTGTTAAAAGTGGCTAACCAATTACGATTTAATATTGTGCGTCCAGCCATTGGTTACTGTTTTCTGGTGTTAAATCCAAGAAATAAGTATTTCCAAATAGGATACATGCACATCTACTCATATGGAGCACAACGCGTGTGGGCTATAAGAAACCATTGAGTTGAGCACACAACCGCCAGCCACGCGTGAAATGCTAACAACAAAGTAAACAAAGCAATGAGCACGATAATTGCTATATTTTGATGAGCTCACAAAATGATCTCATGCTATCGTCTGAACGTCGTCGAGCGCAACGAAACGTTTTAATTGTCACAATTTGCTTGCTAATTGAACGCCACTCTTCAAAATGTAACACACAACTTTTCAAAAGTATGGAACAGTCTCGAGCTATTCGGACTCTGGAATTCGAGACAAAAATGTATGGATTGAAAACCATTAATGGCCTACATTTTTCTCTTGAATTTTTTCCAGAGTCCGAATAGCTCAAGACTTTTCCCAATAAGGTCCCAGATCCCTACTAAGCAATTCTTGTAATAAAACGGCAACGGATACATACATAGGTAATATGCATAGAAAACATCCAGTATAGCTTATGACTAGTTTTATATTTTCAACATTTAGAGTTTTAAAATTCGTTTTCTACAAAAAGGAAGTTAAAAATATCTAATAGCAGCGCCTGTTACTGCTACGTGCCTCCTAATGAGATAAGGCATGTGATATAAAAAATGCCTTTGAAAATGTAAACGTGGGATAAACCCCTCAGGTTTATTTGTCAAATTTATTACCACGTGTGTTAGCTTCCTGGCTCTCTTGAAATTTCATTCATGTCGTCCAACAAAAGGACAGAGGTATGCTAACCGCACAGCATCCGCTGGTAATGAATGCTGCACACAAAAACCAGCTCCGCAGCTAATGAGCCGACATTTAATCCAATACACGATCCGATAACCGGATTGATAGAGTACCACGAGGTACGAACCCACACACGAAAATAGTGACATCAATCGCACAAATTTACTACATAGTCCAATTTTATCTGCTCAGTTAAATTGGACTATGTAGTAAATTTTACTGGTCGTGAGAGTTAATTATATGGGATTTTACTGTGTATTTTATGTGACATTTGTGTCCAGATTGCGTAACTAGATTGTATTATAAAATTAACTATAATTGAAATAGTCTATATGAAAACGAAGTTTTATTGATCATGTAATAGTTTTCAACTTCAAATAAAAAACAAACAGGGAAGTTTTTGAATCCTGCAAAATGTTTTTGTACAATATTTTTTTTTGCATTAAATACAATAAATTAATATTATTCAGCAAGGTAATGCACTAGACAAATGCAAGTCTTATAACATATTTTTTTTGAATACCTAAGATACTATATTAGCCACAAAAACGGCGCATTTACGCGATCTAGTCTATATCGCAGTCTTAATTACTACGTACGAATTTTTACGTTTATCATGCATGTTTTTCGGTAAAACCTTTCGGTTAACGGTAACAACGTTGAATTCCATACAAAAAATGTTAAGTTTCAAGGCATCATTACGGTAGAAATTACTTAAGAAGCAAATAACAAATACATCTCATAGTAATGTATATGACATTATGTAATGGTTTTTAGTACATTAACATTCACATGATTGGTATTACAGAAATTAGCCTTTTCACCTATATCACCCTCTTAAATTAAGGTGTCCGTTTAAGCTCAGTTAAAAAAAAATCTCACGAACTACAAATGAATACAAAATTAATACATAAGAAATTTACACTTCTTCACTGCATTTCTATTAGTATATTTACATTTTAAAACGTATAATTGATTTTTGTTAGATTGCGATATAAAATTATTGCTAAAAGTTTGGTATGAAAAACTTAACACGTTCCTAAGACATATTTTGATAACCAAACGCACTTCTTATTTGAAACTATTATAGTGCATATACATCACATTTCTCTGCCAATTAACTACATTTATTAAAAAATGTTGTACCTACATAAATTAAAATGTAAAAGTAAGACGAGGGTGGTGTAGGGGGTTTCGATTTTACCATGCGTCCTGAGCGGCTAAAGTTCGAACCCGACGTATACCAATGAATATTTTTCTTAATTTCTCAAATACATTGATTATTCACACCACTGGATTTTTGGTGAAAAAAAAGGAAGCAGAATGCCTTTGTCAAAAAAAAAAGAAATATGTGGAATCCACACTGACTAAGGACCAAAATCCCCTAGGTGAGGTAGGCCGTGCTCCAACAGTAGGTACGTATGAGGCTGATAAGTAGGAAGGTAGAGTAAACATGAAGAGGTGTTAATATTATAAATAAGCTTATAAATATGAAAGAACAACCTTCAAATGTATGATAAATACGCCTTCGTGTCGGACTAAATTCGATGATTCATCTCGACTTGCACTTACCTTGGTTGCAAACAATCTAGGTCTCGACTTTAAAATCAATGCCAAGACCAAACTTGGAAACAAACAATAAGATAAAGTATTATTACCTTGAGCAGATGTTTATTTGATTTTTACTACTACTATTTTAGTCATCGACATAGGCGTGTGTGGATAAAACAAAATCATTTTCTATAAACTAAATAATACTATTATATTTTTTACAAAATTGAAAACAATACATTATGCATCGTATAAAATTTAAATTTACATTTCTAAATTTTATTTGCTAAATCTGATTCTTTTAAATTTTTAATTTTTGTTATTTAGGCAAGTTTCCTTCCGAAAGTTTTTTCTTTTAATTAGTTAGACACTATTTAATTTTTTTTTTTTAAATATAGATTATTTTTTCTGATACATCGGCTCGCAAGGTTAAACTTCTGAGTAATGGCACGGGGAACGCCTTTTTATTTACGTTTTTGACTTATAGACAGAAACGTACGAAAAGAGGCGTTCCTCGTGCCTCGTGTCCCTTTCTAGCCATAATTGTCAAAAGCGACGTCACGTACGTCACGTAAAATTTTCATAGTTTTGTTTTTTTAAATATGTAAGTGTATGTTTAATTCATATTATTTAAAAAAAAACAAAAAGCAAATATAGCACATATTGTCTGTCGAATTTACTGTTTTTGCGACAGAGGATGAATAACAAAAACAAAATTAGGTGAGGATGCCATGTCATTTTAAGACCATAGACATCTCATCAGGTTTTCTTGTGATTCAAAAGTAAATAACTGTAATTTTGAAGAAATTGCAGAAAAAACTGTCAATTTTCAACGATTTTTCCGAAAAAGTATTTATTTTTAAATAAAAAAAAAATAAGATCCTGAAAACAAGCTCTTCTATTTGATGTGTCATACTATACAGTTTGCAATTTATTTTTTTTAATTTTGTAATTTGCCCACAAACGTGACCCCCATATTCAAAATTAAGCCGTTTATTTGCGTTAAATGTTTGTATTTGGTTCAAAGAAATTCACACGAGTATGTGTTTGTAATTTTAACACAATCGGTCCGGTTCCGTTTTTTCATTCGGACGAACGTAACCCTAAAAACGACCATTATGCCATATATTTTCATCCAAAGATTTATATTCGTTAGTGACAGATATATTTCCTGTTTTAGTTGTATTTTATATGCAATAAATATGTTTTTTCATCACTAATGCTCTAAAAGAAGCTAATATTTCACTCTGCGGAATTTAAAATCAATTTACATTACTTGGGATGTAAGTAAATTTTAATATCGAAGTAGACTGTCTTACAATTACTAACTCATTTTACGAACAAGTTAAGCAAAGTCGGATGTGGTCATTTATTGTATGGGTGTCCGACCGCCTACTGTTTTTGTTGTTTGTGTTAGTAAATTATATGGTGGCACGAAACCCACGGTGTGCGAGTCCGACTCGCACCTGACCTTTTTTTTATATTTTATTAGCCTAGATAGCTAAATGGCAATGGCAAATACCTGTTCTGCCTAATCACACTTTGTGTTGTTAGTCTTTCTTTAATTTTTATGAACAATATGTATAAAAAAATTTAACTTTCTTATGTTTAAGATTTGTGAGATTAATGAAATGTTTTTTTGCCTATTATTTTTTATAACTATGAATAAAACCGCTAAGTTACCCAGTAAATTGGTTTTATTTTTAAAACAATTGCACTAGCCACAGCACGGTGACCACACAAGAAAGAAAAAAATTAGCAGCACGAAATTTTTGTTTGCAAACATAATTTCAATAAAAAAGTTATGAGCTAAAAAAGTATTGATAAAAAAAGAGATTTCACGATGAAACATTTGAGTCCGAGTAAAACTGAAGGCGAAGGCAATAATATACCATCAAGGAAAGCGGTGACTGTCTATTTTAAGTTGTTTCCACTTCACTATTAATTTCAATAATTTTTTACAGTTTTTATAAGTTTTTTGGTTTCATCTGGTTCCCTCACATATGATATGAAAAGAATAGTGTTCAACTCGGGTTTAAGTAATCAGTTACACCCTCACAGATTATAAGTCCTTTTGCTAGTTTCGTTTGTGAGATTCTTCAATATTTGCTTGCTTACATCCCATGTTTATCAATCTACAAGCTTATTTATTTGGTAGTCCTTATTTCTTTGTGATAGTTCAACGTGATAATAAGTTTAACATGGAAGTAGCATAGGAGGGGGGATACTAGAAAGTTATCCCTTACACTATGTATAAGGGGCAGCTGGAAAATTTGGCCCTTTCTAGGAAAAAATCTTTGCTACGCCCTTAAAGTTTAAGCCCTCCTACCCTAAACTATCAATAACCCACGTTTTCTCAAAAACTATACAAAAAAAGAACAAAAAAATCTGCAAGATAAAATAAACATACAAACCATTATTATCATCCTGCGAAGTATCAAAATCTGCCAGCGATACGTTGGAGAGGTCCTCAACATACACAGGCGGCTGCCTGTTAAGGGAGTGCCGCCCTCCGAGCGAGTGGTAGCAACTTTCTTCATCATCAGCAGGTTCTTCCGTAGATGATCCTTTCAGGCACGAGTGGAAACTTCGTGACAAACGACGCTCCGTACTCATCCTCATTCATATCACAAAAACCACACGAAGTTAGGCAACGTCATTCACGAAAATAACTCTTCATAAAAGAGTTCACGAAATTAAGAAACTATTTTTATCGTAACACTCGAACACGCCACTGGATATGTTTGTTCATCGACTCATCGGAACTGATTCTCTGAATTGCAATCTATCTTCGATGTGACGTTTACGTCACTGTGCAGTCGAATGTACCTATTTCCTTATTTTTATTTATCAGGTGTTTCTTGTGACATTATTTACCGCAATTACGTGTTACCTACACACCTTTCGAGATAACACTATATTTGCTTCACATTATCATATTTATCTTCTTTATCGTCATATATAACCTGTAATATACACATAAAAGACAATAAAGTGGCTGAAGTAATCTGAATTTGCATTCAGTTGTTATTATGAAATATTCAATTCACACTAACAATGGAGTTTGTTAACAGATTTACGTCTAATATATCAACGTTTTTTTAATCTAAGTACCTACGTATAACTAGTACACTAATAAATACCTACATGAAATTCACGAGTCTGTGATTTAAGATTAATGATGTCACATAAAAAAACGAAACCAAAGCCAATAGCTCGATATCTAAAACAAAATTAACGACCTTAAGAATTGTTGTCTGTCAGTTTGTCTTATATAGTATCTCAGCCTACAATTCTATGACTACTATTCTACTATTAATACTGGTTTTATTTCCCAACCCAACTATTTTCATTATCAACTTTGGTCTTGCAAGACAGGTAGTAAGCTCAGTGCCGTAATACTAACTGATAAATTTTATCTGGACTAAAATTGCTTTTCATTTGCCCTGTAAGTGGTTTATCACTAGTTTTAAGTTTTTAATAAGTGGTGAAATGAAAGAGCAGAGCCAGAATAATATGCCGCCCTTGGATGATTCCTGACTGCTAAGAAAACCCCATTCACTGTGGTTCTTCAATTTCAGAACACTCCCCTCTCCATCTCTAAGAGTATTAGGATCCTTGGTGTTGACATCTCCAGCGATGTTTAGTTCTGAGATCATCGGCAAGACAAGGTTTGACTCGGTTCAACGAAGGGCTGTGAGAATTGTCGACTATCCCAAACTCACTTGCCGTATCGAGCCCTAAAGTCTGAGGATAGACTTTGCCTCCCTGTCTGTGTTCTACCGCTTATACAATAGGATGTGTTCTAAGGATTGTTTACTTTCTACCGACGCCAAATAGTCCCGCGAACGCTTGGGTTGTTGAAGGAGCTCCCTGCCAAGGTTTTCTCTAAGGACTACAGTATGGGGTTCTTCAAAAAAGAAGTTATTAGATTTCTGAAGGGCTGGCAACGCGCGAGTGTTGCGTATTAATTGCTGTACACAAATAAAACCTTGGCCATTGTTCGTTATAGGAATTTAAGCAAATATGAAGTACAGTAAGTAAATATATAGTGTATGTATTGAAAATACATAATTCAAATTCAGTTTCATAAAACGGCTATTGTCAATAAAAGCAAATACCTCATTAAATTATCAAGGAAAATTATACAACAGAAATGGCATTCCATCCCGAAGTTGGCGTCAAACATGTTTGGGTAAAACACTGCTGAAGGTTACCGGGAATCATGACAATTCACATTGGTTCAACGTACTTACAAAGAATGGGTTTACAACTGTCTCATTCGGCAAACAAAAGAGCACATCTCTTTGTATACAATCGTACTGTATGAACGACAAGTACGATGCAGCTCTTTAGACCGGTTCATGTATAGACCAGACGTACATCACATCACACCTATTCACTTACATTTAACACTGTATTAACTGTGTTTATATGTGCTGTATGTAAATGTCACTTTGCCTTGTATGTTTTATGCATACGTCAGTCGTCATTCTGTGGAGTTTGTATGTAAGACTTAAGATTGGGTTCAACCCTCAATGTTGTCTACTTCCATACAAACGTAGGTCAATATATTAGTTTGAATTGCAAAAGGAATCTCCAATTACTTTTTCAATTAAAATCTGAAAATATTCTTGTATGTTAAGGTGTCATATGTGGCTACTTTTGTCAAATTACAGCCTTCGTAAAATAATGGCTTAAAACCAATCCCATTCCTTGAGAAAATTTAAAAAGGTCAATATCAGTTGTTAACAAAAAAATATTTTGTTATTTTTAAGACATTTCCACAGAACGTTATAAACCTCCAAATTCTGTAACTAGGCTACTAGAGTATCTCGTGAAGAAATTAGAGATTGAAATTAACAGTTTCGAAGTTGCCTAACTATCGGCTACCCTGACCTCCATTTGTAACTCGTAAAAAAACTTAGTTATTCTTTTATAATAGAAAATTTGATGATTTACCGAAAGATTCCATCTGTAAATTTAATGATTTACCAATGTGTCGAAAGATTCCATCTGTGAATTGATTTCCTACATCATGCACATATATTAAGTAAAAGTACTACTAATTAAGTAAATGACACATCATATAAATAATCTGTACGTAAGAAACTAGAAATGGTAACGATTTATATAACGTAAAACATAAATAGAGGAAGACAGTTATGAAACTTATGAACGCTTTAGAATGAATGAAGAGCACATCAGAAGTATCCAAAGAGTTGACAAAAACAGAGAAATCACAATGATCTTATTGTCTAACTGGAAAGTTTCGTGGGAAATAAACTGACTATAATTGTGGTAAAAACTATAGAGGGAACTATAGGAGTGTCTGTCTTGACAGCGACGAGCCTGCCGGAAGGGTAGTGGTATAACTTTCCGTGGGATGTGGTAAGATCGATACTCTTCGATGCTAACTTTACTTTGGAAACCGATTTGATTGAATTAGCATTAGGTAAGTGACGTTTAAATGACGTATTTACTTTATAACAAGGTAATTAGGTCGCCTAAATTACTCAATGGCACATTTCCAATGCTAATTCAATACAATAGGGTTCGAAAGTCAATTGCCAACCGCCACAAAATATGTATCTAAAACGACCTCAATTACAATTTTCTTCGTCTAGTCTTTTACTCGTCTCTATCAGGATTTGCTATCAGAAAGAGGCAAGGAATCGACCAATTTACTGGTAGTCAATTCAAAGTAACGGCCATTTAACCTTGACAAAACATAGAACTTCGGTCTACCTAAACCTAAGCTTAATTTATGCTTTGTCAGACCAAAGTGTGAGTACCAGAGTTTTAAAGATGCTTGACGGCCTCTATGTTTAACACAGTCGATACATACTACCGAATAAAGTTAAGATTGCCATAAGAAGATTTCTATTCTATTCTGAATTCGATAATCTATTCTGAGGTATCGACTGTACAAGCTTGCTGTTATTTTTCAAGGAACAACACGGTATAATGTGCCATACAAAAAAGGCTTAAATTTAAACTTTTCACTGTCATAAGACATAGCAACTTAGCTTCTACGAAGCTAGAAAAAAAAGCTAATTATTTTCAATTTTATGATATGGAAAAGACAAGTCAAATATATTGCTCTACAAATGCATTAGGAATTTCAAAGTTAACACGATCTCCAAAGACGCCTAATTGACAAATGTGGTTGACTAGTTGGTTGAGGTTAAGATACCAAATGTAGAAATTGCATAAAATAGTCTGCACATGGTGTGTGTAAATGTGGCACATGGAAAACCCAGAACCTAAACGACGTCAACAGATGCCCCGGCAGGGGGTTAGTCACTTATTTACTTTTCCTTTAATCTGAAGGTCACTCTAAAGTGCCCCTGCCAGACCACCCGGAACGCCCGCCGCGCCATTTTATCGCCCTCATATTATATTGCAGCATGTACCTATATGATATTTTTTTACCATTCAACTCTTATCAAACAATAGACCGGAACCTGGAACAGTCGCAACTGTAGGATTTAAAAGCTTAAATTTAATAATTCAAATATCGCTTAAAGTACACCATTTCAGGCTAACTAAACTTAACAATCTGTTAAATATTTTTGCAAACAAAATTTCTCCGATAATTACTTATTGCCAAAATTCTGATCTGAATCACATTTTAAATTTAGTTTCTGTATACTTTATTTCTAAGGTTATTAAAACGTTATAAATATGGAAATTTATGTTTATGAATAAAAGCCATTTTTATCACCGTTTCTGAAAAAGAATTCCCTAACATAAGGGACAAAAGTTTGTATGGGAAGTTTCTCGTTTTCTTAGACTTATAAAGAACTTACTTGCCGTGACTAAGGGTAAAAAAAAAGAAATAGGTATTGGCATTACCCAAAAACTTTAGTTCATAAAGTGTTGCCGATAGAAAATCTTTTGGGCCACACAGCTAGTTAAAATTGGTAAAGACGTTTGAATGTTTGTTTCTAAATCACTATCGTATATCACAATATCGAGCAAAATCGAGAAAAAAAAAACCACGTTTGTTGTATGGGAGCCCCCTTAAATATTTATTTGATTCTGTTTTTAGTATTTGTTGTTGTAGCGGCAAAATAAATACATCTTCTGTGAAAATTTTAACTATCACGGTTCATGAAATACGGCCTGGTGGCAGACCGATGGACGGACGGACGGTCAGCGGAAACTTAGTAATAGGGTCCTGTTTTTTACCCTTTGGGTACGGAACTCTAAAAACGAACCTTGCACATTTCAAGCACAAAACGCTTTTATCCAAATCCAAATGAAATGAAGTGGAAAATGTTCAGACTACGATTAGCAGTTAGTTACACAGCATGTTACCAAATCTTTCCTGCACGATAACAAAATTTTCTCAAGTGAAAATAAGGGTATCTACAGGCGATTTTAATTCCAAAATCGCGTGCCAAAGCCAGAGTCCAAGTCATCAAAAACACATTTAAACGCCAACGACAAAGTAGACACTAACAGAAGGTATGTGTGTATGTATCCGAGTTAAGAGTCGAGGTTGGTGGCGCGTTAGGACTGTTAGGAGAAATACACTGATTGCCCATGTAACCCTGACATTAGAAAAGCAAATACTACTACAATGCAATGCAATTACTACAGTACAGAAAGAGGCAGCATAAAACTCTATCAGCACAGTTCTGTCACCAACATTTTATGAAATGATTGCTTAGGCAGTGGTCATACGACGCAAAGTAAATAGGTACACCTCAGCCACAGCCTTAAATTGAGATTGCAATTTATATTTTATCTTGTGCCGTCAGCTGGTTATGATTGGTAGCTTAACCAACTTAGAAGAAACGTGAACTTCGATAAAAGTGATTGTCCTTGTCATCATTTAATATTAGATATCTAATTGGTCTTATTGTGAAACACGAAGACGGTTATTTTTACAGAATGATTGCGTAAAGTCAACAGTTTTATATAACTAAATTGGCTGTCAAAAATAACTTTGAGTATAAATGATTCTGTAATATACTAACGTATTATATCATATAGGCAGGTATACTCAATGATTTTTAAATGTAATTCGAAGGGCATACGTTGCTTTACTAAGTACTTTATAATTTATTTTATACGTAGGTACTTTTATTTATTAAACTGTTACAACACGCTACACATCCCATTCTACTAGGCTTATATCAGAGTTATGTAACATTATTTCAGCACCCTTTGGTTAACCTTTATTAATAAGCTAAATTATGACATTAGTAATTAAATTAATTTCCCCGTGTCCGTCCAATCCTGGCTAACTTCTTATAGTTTTTCTAAATTGGCAAAGTTTTATCACGGGTCTTTCATTTTACCACTTTTACTATAACTTTATGACTAAAGGGATGTATATAAAGCAACCTTAGTCCAGATAGACTGCTATCACAAGTAGAGTTGCAGTGATGGGCTCACCCCCTGTCACGCATGTCTAAAGTGGTTCGGAAAAAGAGGCCCCGACATTAGATGTAGTTGTGTTTCCAGCCACTGGTTAACCCCTTCGCGAAAATAAAAACCATGACAATATACATAATATTATTACGTATTGATGCGGAAAACCCGTCTACTAATGCGGCTTTGGCACCAACAAAATGTTTTTGTTTTCCAGTTAGGGTCCTACCAAGTAAGGTACAGATGGGCAGGTTTCATTAAATTTATCAATCGTTGACATAATGTGGAAACATTTAATTTTCTGTTTAAAAAGTTTGAGGTGAAAAATATTGTAGGGCAAAATATCACAATATTAAAATGTATCAAGCACTTGCTAAAATATTTTTACCTAAAATCGGAAATTGTCAATACAAAATTAAATGTTTCCGAAAATTTTCAAAATTGATGCAAAAAAATTATAAAATTTGCCGATCTCTACACCTAGGTGCCTACAGCGACCGCTTGCCAATCGCTCTACTCCTGGGATTTAATGAGGCAATGATCAAGTGTAGAAAAAAGCGTTAACATTTTTACTATCCGGATCACATGGACACTTAAGCGTTTATTAAGTAGTGTTTAAATATGTGGTAGTGGCAAATAGAATACATCCGGCGGCGAGCGGGGACAATAGCTGACGTGGCAGCTATAATGACGTGGCAGGTATAAATCATGTTTATAATGGCGAGTCTGGTCGGTCTGGAAAATGTCGTCGACGGCCGGAGGAAGACGACGATTTGCGTCGGATATGCCCATTGGGACAAGTAGAACGATGAACCAATCCAACCCCTTAGATATATGGAGGTAGAGTAAGTAATTAATTTTGTTGTATTGTAAGTGTACCTTATAAGTATAAATATATAGGAAGAAGAAAACACTTAGCTCAATGTTCAGTGTGTGTGAAGGGTGTTTCTTTTTTTAATTTAAATGAGATTTTAAAGGTGGTGTCTTTATTTTATTATATTTATATTATTTTACAATTTTTTTTTGCAAGCGTCCATAGGCTACGCTAAGCGAGTCATGTCGGCCATCTGGTTGTTAACCAACCTTATGGGATAAAATCAGCCTACATTTGGCGAAAGCATTGGGTAACATACACACTATAAGTTCTGTGTAAGAATGTCACCGTTAACCGATAACGTGTTTTTCTACTGATTGCTAAACACTCAACAGTCCATACCTTGGAACCGATTCTGATACATTTGCACTGTTACCTAAGTTGAATAGTAACTAATACGGCCCGCGTATGGAGAATTGCCCAAAGCGCTCTCGGTGAGGGTATAAGGCTAAAAAGAAGGCAAAAGTATTCTATGTTATTCTTCGACCCTCCAGATACCCCTGTGTTGCAAACAACACCCCGTTGCGACGTAAAGGAATATTGCTTTGCAGTTTACCTGCAGAAAAATTGAGAACTATCGATTCAGGATAAAGTATTCTAGATCCTTTCCTGTCCATCCAGCTATCCCGGTACTAAAAATCAATTTGTTCCATTCAATGACCTTTCAAATACTTCCATTAATCTACTCCGAAATGAAGGAATAGTAGCTCACATCACCTACTGTAAAAGATACTCCTATGGAAATAATTTGGATAAAAAGGTCCCTCTTACTTATCTGTGCCAAATTGAACAGTTTAGTTGAATTAGTTGTTATGTTGTTAGGGTGATAAGGAATAACAAACAAACAGAAGAAAAGAGTGGCCGAAGATATAGCAAATCATTTTCTAATAACAATTTCAAAAATGTTTTTTTAGTTGATACCAATATAATTATTTACGTACTTCGGTGGCATACGTATAGTTCGACCTTGAATGAGTTCGGTTCGTGACTATTTTAAATATATTTTAAGTATATTTTCAACGTATTTACTATTATGATACATATTGTTTTTAATATTAAACTTTTAACATTAAACTTTTGGAGAAGAGCATATTTTAAAAATCGTTACAATTTATGTTGGAGTTAAGACCTGTCCCAAAGCTATTTTTATCGGATCAATATGCCTAAACTTCAAGAAAAAAGTCACAGTACCGACATTTCAATAAACTTGGATAATTTGAGCCGATAAAAAAAATTCACATTTATTTCTCATAAATATAATATTAATATAAGTGTTGCAGTAAATGTAAACAATAAAAGCTTTTAAAGAATTTGACCAAAAACAAGTAGAGTCGAGCAGTTCATTTGGATCATTTACCTTTTGTAATATACAATCTATGCAAATTGCACGCGCGTTTCAAAGTTGTAATTATATGGGTAGGTAATTGTTTTGACTTTGCCGGTGGATGTGTTGTGCGTTTGTCATCCGTCGTTAGTACATAAATAAAATTTGTGTTTCATCTTATAATATTGTTCGAAAGGAAAAACCAAGAACAGATTAATAATAAATATTGTTGTCATTGAAAACCATGTAGTTTGCTTACAATGTTCTTGTCTATTTAATTATTTATTCATTCATTCATCACATATTAGATAAGGCATACTGTTTATAAACTATCTTCATTTATAAAGATATTTTTTGCCCAAACCATATATCAACTATTTAAAACGGGACTTTCATAACTAAACACTTTATTGATATCAGCTGGTTCCAAAAATTATTGATAGGTCTATACAAGAAAATTTAGCCTAGTGAATAAGTTGCCGATAGTTACCCTTAACTAAAAAAAGCTAAGTACATGACTCGAATAAATACATAAATGATGCAAAAACGTAACTGACCATTAAATAAAAATATGTTTGACATAGACAAAGTCTCGATGCAGAATACAGAGATTCTGTCAAAAAAACAAACGTTACTACTTAATAGCATAATTTACGCAGATGATGATCAAACATAAGAACTAAAGGTACTTCTTATCCGAACACAGCGTGCGCCATTACAAATATAGAATCACCAAAATAAACATTACAGCTGATTAACTACAAACGGACACTAACACTTTCACAACGACGTGAATTCACTTACACTGAACATCGAAAACTCCGTGAAACCACGCATTCCTTAGTTCACGACGCGTTTACTTTTGTACTACGGTAAAGTAGAGACAAAGAAACCCGCGTGGCTGTCTCCATTCAGTGATACCAACGCACTGAGACTTGTTAACGTAAAGCGATCGAGAGAGGCGCGCGCGCACGTCTTAGCCCTCCATGACGGACCGTTTATTTACTATTCACAGTTTGAAGTTCGAACGTGCTCCAATAATCAACATGGCGCAGATGGGTTGCGCTACTTCACGCTAGAATGCACGTATCAGCAAGGGGAAAAGGAATAACAAGAAGGTGCTGATGAAAACAAACATGATAACAATTTCGATAACAAAGGTCTTATTAAAAGCTTTTATTTAGTTTTATCTGTATTCGACTAAGTTAAAAAATTGCATGCACCCGTGAGTCGGATGACAATGTTATATAATGTTGTCATAGAGCTGGTTTGATGATGAAGCCGGAAGCTATGTAACGAAACAACGCTACCCCATCAATTTTGAGCCGTTTGATTTGTCTTGACAAGTACTTTGGTCTTAAACGATAACCTAGGTCTAATTAATGCTTGTTTTTTTAAAAACTTTTACGTATTTCTTGTTAAAATATCCACAACTTATAATGATATAAATGCAAAAGTGAGGTAGTTTTTGTGGTTGTCCTTCCTTCTCGTCGCAATGGAGCATCCCATTAAGCTGAAATTTGCCACAGGGATAGTTGAAGAGATACAGACGTCGTAGCTTTTTCCTGGAATATTGAAATGTTTTTACAGGAATAACTTTAACCTTCCACATGGACGAGTTACAGCTATAGCAAACTATCTTACTATAGTAAAAGTAATCCCACCCCGATAAGCGTATTTGGCGCGAACGGAGCCACGAGCAAAAGTTAGTCGTAATTATTATACACGTATCAGCAATTAGAAAAAATAAGATGCTGATGAGAAAAAACATGATAACAAAGACAATAATAAAGGACTTGTAAACGGAAAGGCGTTGCATATAGTAAACATACTAAAATCAAGTTAAAAACTGCAAAACCTGAGTACTGCAGACGTAATAGCTTCGAAAGTGAAAGCGATTGCATATATAAAGAGGTAAACATAATCGGCAGTGAGAGAACCGTCATACGAAAACCTGTTAAAAGTCGTAGATCACTTCTACTGTCGTAAAATGTCAGGTATGCGCGAAGAAAAGAGCCGGCAACGAACTTAAGAGGGTGGCTTGAACAACGCACTTATGTAATTATTTTAAGCCCGATAGACGAGAACTGGCAAACAGAGTTTCTGGAATGTGGCCACCCCCGTTTAAGGACAACTTTTTGTACAACAGGGTTACAAACATCAAGTGTAAATATAATAAATAAGGGTAAATATAACATCAAGTGGATTGTAAAAAACATCTGGCGATAGTTTTTTTATACTTTTTGCTTTGTTACACAAAAAAAATTGTGTTCATATTTAGTGTTTTTTCTAGTTTTTGTTTTTAATTATGTGTTATCGTCCTCTTTTTACCAAAGACGTTAGAAAGCTAAATTATAGAGTGAAAGAAAAAATTACCAAAGGTCTAAGACTGTTAACTATTTTTTTGATAATCTTACATTCCTTTGCATTTAGCCATTCCAATTCCAGTAGTGACAAGTTACCTGCTTAACGTGTTATTATTACAAAGAGTCAAGTTACTAACAAAAAAATTTACCTGTTAGCTGTAATAGTTTATGGCTTGTCTTTTTCATTGTACTTATGACCAAAGTATTTTATGAAAGTTTTTACTTTGTGTTAAAAGAATAATTATTATTGTGTTTGTTAGAATTTAGGCACTTTTACATTTGGCTAGTATCCAATTACAAACTTACAGTACAACAAACTTTTCTGACCTGGTGTAAGGTCGCTAGTGTCGTGTAAGTTCACACTATTTTAATATGGCAGCTGTAGTTTTGATTTTTGACCACCGGGTCAGAAAAGTTTGTTGCACTGTAAGGACTAAAAGTACTTGAGATTCATTATGTTCCTGACCCTGAGACTAATTGCAGACACTGCAGTATACCGGATGTAACATGTTGCAATATAAAGGTTTTAGTCATCACAAAATATATTGTTGATATATGTTGATAAAGTTAGTAAATAGTAATTTGTTCAACAAGTGGGCAAAGTTGTTTTTTGTGACGAGTGCCAACTTTAAATCCCGAGCTAGTAATTTTCTATCGCGTGAAACATACAACTTTTCACCTCTACCAATGCGAAAAAATAGGTCTTAAGCAAGGAACACACTGAAGGCCATATTAAGCAAAAAGTTTATTCTATTTAAAAAAAAACTACCTACTATACTCTGCTCCTATCAAAAAATAAGCAAATAAAATAAGTAAATATAAACAAAACTATTCTTTTGAAAGTCGCCAATTATTGAACAATTCGTATGCTTAAGATATTTTTCACGTGACTTCTCTGGTAAAAAGCTTAGCTCAGCATAAGACACTTGTTGTCTTACCTATTCTGTATAAAACGTGTTTGAGCATTATTAAATAATAAATTATAAAGCCGCGTAAAAATTTAAAAGCGATTCCGAAACTATTTATTAATATGAAAAGAAAAGTAGCGGAATTAAATACCACCTGATTGTAACAAATTATTATCTTTCTAACGACGAGGTAATGTACTCTGTGTAGGATCAGCTTGGGCGGTAGTGGGCGGATGAACTTGGCACGCCGAAGACTTGCGCAACTAAGCCCTTCTAATTGATCACAAAATATTACTAGGAGGTAAAGTATTACTAGTAATATTTTAATATAATAGCAATAACATCTACGTAATCATTTAACCTATTTAGCTCCGGAAATCTTTTAAAAAGTAGGTTGTTATAGTTTAAAAACAATCTAAATAAAATCTAATTTGATACCTAACAAGTCAGCAATAAATGACTGTTGGCAATTAATTTATTTAATTAGGTACTACTATAACACTAATAACTGCTTATGGTACTACCTATCACATTAGCAACGGGCAAAGTTTTATTTATGTTGGGTAGGTACCTAATTCGTAAAGAAATCATTTTTTTAATATATATCGATAAAATAGACTAGTGTTTGTATTGTATTAAAGATATTTAAAAAAAAAATAGGATATTTATATTTATGGGAATCCAAATATATTTTTCTATTTTGAAGAGAGTTCGAAAAATGTATTTAAAAACTTTTACTACATTTTAAGTCTCAATAGAATTTCAGATAGAGATGAGTCACTCAAAAACCCACCCATAATAAAAATAGAAAAAAATTATCTCCAAAAAAGTATTACAGAAAGCCACAAAAATATGAATGAAATGGACTTCGCCCAAATTTGTGTCGAAGCGGTAAGTGTAACAAATAAGTTGAAAATTACAAAATTGTTTACTTTGATGGAACAGTAGCAAATAAAACAGTAGTCCATTCAAGCGTCTTGTTTCACCGAAAGCGCAAAAAGTGGAATAAGTAATGAACTTTCGTTAGAGCGAAGTGTGTCAGCAGAATGAGAATGCGGAGTGCGTGTTCGCGGTAAGTTAATAATGAGGCATAGATATCATTCGACATGGACGAGTTACTACATAATTTAAAAATTAACAGTGATTACGACATTAACACTGATGCTGATGCTGAGAAAACGAGGCGAAAAATACAAATCGAGTAAAACGACCAAAAAATTATGAACCTTTTTACGTGTTTTTATTAACTTTCACAATGATGGTAATTAAACATCTGGGTCAATTTAACTGACTGTTCTAATTTATTGTCTTTGGCTGGGTTGCACCAACTAACTTTGACATTAACCAGTCGTCAAAAATGAGAGAGTAGATTGTATGAAAATTTGTATCGTCAGCCATTTTTAAAGTTAACCAGCTAGGTAATGGTTGGCTGAGCTTGGGTATTGCAGGTTTGGCTCTTAAGCTAATCTGCTCATATTTAAGTAGTAGTACACATAAGGTTCAAATCAATGAAGTAAAATCCAAAGGCTCAGAAGTAAAATTAGGAGTTCTTCAAGGTTCTATTGTAGTTCCTTTTCTATTTTTAATTTACATACTTAAATAATTTGCCTTTCTTTGTGTAGAAGCTGTGCAATATTGTACTTTTTGCAGATGACACTTCTCTTTTATTTGAAGTTGTCAAAAAAAAAAACTAATTTTGACGACGTAAGTAGTCCACTTTCTCAGGTTGTTTACGGCAAATAACTAACTTCTTAATGCGAAAAAGACTGTGTTTAAAATTTATGATGCCCATTTTTGGTGACTGGTTAACGACAAAGTTAGTTGGTGCAACCCAGCCTTACAGTACAGATCACAGAGACTAGATAAAAAAAATATAACTTTATCTTGTACTTATTTACAAGTATGCAAGTTTGTATTATATTTCGCCTGGTACTTTGCCATTGTTCAAAATATTTAAGCATCTCTACACATTTTAATGTACAATGATCTATTAAGTTTATTTGCCTACTTCAATTCAAAATGTACAAATATTTTGTATATATTAACAAACAATTAAATTGAATGGAAAAAAGTTTCATAATCTTTTCAATTTTAGAAACAAATAGGTTAAGAGCTTATTTATTATCCATAAATTTAAATTAACGAGTAAACCGCGATAATTGGTCACAAAACGAAAATTTATTATTAATGTTATTTTGTATGGGATTTTTTTTATTGATTCTCGAATATAATTTTGATCTAGTAGATTAACAGATATTATTTAAATTTTCTTTTTTTAAAATAAACTGTTTAAAGATAGACGTAACAATCCTTATTGAGCCATTGAAATTTATTATAGCTTATAGTAATATAATTATATAGCTCTCTTCTTGGTGTTTAAAAATAATAGGTACTTGAGTCTTTTTCTCCTCCATGGATAAAAGGTATGGTATAAAACAATATTGCCTAGGTTAGGTTCCTAATGTTAGCGTTTTCTTAAAGGCAGAGCGAGCGAAGGATTCAAATTTTGTTTTTAATTATTAAATAATTTTACGAAACTCAAAATTTAGCGCCCAAAATATTATTACTATAAATTATTATAATATTACTATTAATTATTTAAACACATTCGAAATCACGATTACATTATAACCTTAACTAACACTGCACTGCACGTAAAAGATTATGAAGTAGGTAACCAGTGTTGTAGGTCAGAAGGGGCTTTATGCAACGGTTTCAGAGATTAAGCACGTGAACACGACGCACTAGACATAGATAGGACACATAGAGCATTTCACAGTTGCACACAATATTTTATGACATATAATTCGCACACTTATACACTTTTACCCAACTTTTGTATCATTAAAGTGGCTTTATGTCCATCTGTCAATCAAAGTAGCAAAGAATGTGATTGGCAATGAATAATTTGTAAGAATGATACAGACTTGTATAACAGCCTGAATATATAAACATTAGTCGACGAGAAACGATCCTGTTATGTTAATTAACGTTTAACGTGGTCAGTGATTGCATGCGCTAACGGCACGTTTTCTTTAAATCCTAGATGCGTCTGAGGGAATGTTTAATTAAATTGTCAGCATAAGTATAAACAAATGAATATGTGATAATTTTTATGCTGACGGTCTCAGTCCAATTCACATATATATTTTTAGCAGTTTAAACTGATCAGTTGAACCGTGAAATGAAATTGTTACTGTACAGACCTGTATGAAAATAAAGCCGTCGTCAGTTCAACTGCAGAGTTCTCTGTTTTGTCTACAGACGTAACGATTTA
This sequence comes from Apoda limacodes, assembly GCA_946406115.1. NCBI lineage: Eukaryota > Metazoa > Arthropoda > Insecta > Lepidoptera > Limacodidae > Apoda > Apoda limacodes. The sequence continues at coordinate 9,206,267 of OX291546.1, forward strand.
ACATAACAGTTGGCTACACATGTCTAGTTTTAACTTTTTAGTAATGTAATGTCAGACTTGAAAGTACCAACTTTGTGTGTAAGATTTATCATAGACCTTCAGTGCTTAAAAGCTCTGCCAGTCCGGTGGCCATTATTGAGGTCTAAAGCCTAATGACAACACAACTCAAACACATATCTGGTTGAATGGTTTATATAGGTTACTTCATCTTTGAACTAATTTTCCTCGAACTAATTTTTTTCTTAGTTTGACCAAAACCGAAACGAAACCTATCAGGTGCGTGTTCTTACACACACTTGGTCAGTTTTCATTTGGGGGCGTCTATTATTTAAGTGGCGATTTTCGATGCATGAGATTCAATCTCAAATGAGATTAGTCTAACGTCATTATTGGCGTTAATCTGTGCTTAATTGCGTTTGATTTATATATAAAAAAAACATAATTTGCTACTACGCGTTGTTCGCATAGCCCCGAAACATATTATGTGGGATTTAGCTATATTTCATTGGAGAAACGTCTCTTTGAACTATCAGGTCTATTTCCACGACTAACTATCTTGTATATCGAGGATAATAAACCTAGATGCGACCTGAGAGGTCAATAATATTTTTTTGTCTACAGGCTGTTCTAATTTTGTTTGTATTCGCGTGCGCTAGTTACCGGATACGAGAAACCGTCACCGGGTGTTCCGGCAAAGATAAAAGCTCGCGAAGCTCTAGTTTACGGTGGAGCATAATATTTCAGTGATGCGCGCCTACTTGCTCAGTAAACAGTGTCAGCTATAAACCGAACCGGCGTTGTTTGGACAGTCGCCAGAACCGGCACCGAAGCCCATCGATGCTGGTACCTACGTTGGACTAAATAAAATGGTGCATTATCGTCTCGTCGGTACCAAATCGGTTGCACAATTATTAGCAACCTACATATCGCATTATTGTCCGGGGTTGTTACGAAATGCAACGAGTGTGATAAAGTTTTCACTCGACGTTTCGTAATACGCTATGATATTATATTATAAGTAGGAAATATGTACTTTGAATTAAGTATCTGAAATGTTTAAGAATTAATTACATTTGCATTACTAACTAGGTATCAGGACATGTACATACATGTAGGTATATACTTTTTAATGCAATTTGGACGTATGAAACATCTTGCCTACTTGATTTTGAAACACTAGTTTCACAAACATATTTCAATAACTTTAAGACATTAAATTACCAAGCACATGTGTAAACATACAGTTTTTTTATATCAATATTGCAATTATTCATAAAGACGCTCGTAAATTAATGCAATGTAATCGATATTAATACCAAGTGAAATCACAAAACTAATTAAAGTGTAAAAAGTTAAATTATGAGATTTTCACGATTTCGTTACTAATTAGCAGATAAAATAATATCGTAATTTTGCCAGTATTCATTATCTGAAAGTTTATTATTGTTTTTAATTTACTCTTATTATGAACAATATCATAATACAAATCATACTATTAATAAATCATTTCATAGCCACAACACGCACAGTACAAGGAAAACAAATAAAACTCTAGTGTTGAATTAACGCGTTCAACCTACCCATATAGCTTTCTACGCGGTACACTCACCCATAGCATAACACAGCTTTCTCTGATAAATGCGTCAAATGCAAATCTTAGCTCACGATTCTAGTATCTACTTGCGACATGGATTGAAGAATATGTTACAACTCACAGTAGTTTAAAAGGTAGATCCAAAGTCAAATTTTTAATTTCGGTTTTTGAGTTTAGAATCTCTCATCACTATCTGAACACAGAATTGTTCAAATCATGCGTCTTTAGGAAGCCAATGATCAATGAACTAACTCTTCAACAAGTTTTAGAATTCACGGAAAAACTTAATAGAATTTTGTCCAAAATTCTAAATCTTTGTATTTATACCTAAATGCGCTTATAAAAAAGAGAGTTATTCGACGCATTCAACCCGATTCGTGACTAAAGCAAAGCGTTAACTAACAAAATTAGCTAAAGTCACGACTTGACCACTATTTCTTGCTTTATTTCCTCTTTGCATAATACCCCGTGCCCTTTAGAATTGGACTTAATACAGCTATAGGGCCATTTTGTAATTTCCATTCATAATAAAAAAAACTAGCTGTCCCGCAGTGTTTCGTATCTTAGTTCTAAGTTTTATGATATTTTCTGTCCTATAAAGCAATATCGTAGATCACTACAGAATTATCTTCAATTATTTAAATACAGTTCAGCTATAATATCTTTGGAGATTTGTAAGTTGATGACAAAAAAAAACATGTTTCTTATGTGGAAAATGTAGTCGGTCCATCCAGGGAAAGTCGGACATTCATACAGATATAGGCCTGAACATCTAGCTAGGTTATATTTTGGACTAAAGCTGCCAGGGGTTGGTTTTATCGATATTAGTATAGGTATGGGTGTAAGTGAATACAACCAATAGAATTTTCTTATCGAATCAATATCGGCGACTTGTCACTGTAGATATGAGCGCGGATGTTCAGTCACAAATATCTCGTGTGGTTTTCTTTAAAATCAGTCGTGATTTTTTTTTCGTTCGCGCAATTCATGTTTACTAATAATTTAGTGTTTTCTTATAAACCATCAATATAGTTTGGAACTTGTTTGGAGTTGATCTAACTTATACTACCAAAGTTATAAGCCGTTTTGCAAGGCCTCCAAGGTATCAAAGTACGACTTTTGGGTACCTCACTTTGATAAGTCTTCCGATTTGTTTAAGTTGATATGTCTTACCTCGCTATACCTCCTTTAGTTTTTGAGATCTAAGGCGACATAAAAATGTACATGAACTGCGCGTTCGCAACCTTTTGTAAAATACTCCTCGCATGAGCTTAAAGGCAAATTTACTTTATAAACTATTAAAATAATGAAGCGAGTGCCGTTTACAATTGATCTGAATCTGTAATTATTTGCTTTTTTTTATTTCTGAGTTCTAAATTTCCTGATTCTAAGAAGTATATAGTAGATCACTACAGACATCTCATAAAGTTTCCAGTTTTTAATTAACGTTGATAAAAATCAGTTAAGTACTTTATATTAATGAGGATATCCTCAAATGTACGAGCTTAAGATAGACAAGTATTTCTATAAATTAAATAACTAGACGCACTTACTTAATATTAAGTATGCAAAATAATTAGCTAAATAAGTTTAACTAATTTAGAAGTCGAACTATTATGACACCGTTAATTAGGGGAGTCAGCAACAGAATTTTGGCGATTTGGATTTAGTAGAAACTAAATTTAGACAATATTGCGAAATGTTACAGTTGTATGCAAATAATAGAGCTGATAAGAAGCCAGCAACTGCGTCCGCCGTAAGCATAAAGTATGTCAATCAAAGTCAAGTTCCAACACCCCATCTTATATACACCTATCTTATACCTAGGTAAACATTTTTTTAACCACTCTAAATAAAGTCAAAACTTTAAATATCAGATTTTAAGAAAGAACAGTTTCGAATCCGCCCAACTATTATTAGCATAATTTTAATGAATTTTGATTTTATCTGGGAAAAGCCGGCAATAACTCCATAGTTACAGAAGTAAGCACCAGAAATATATGGCTCATCATCAAGCAATGTATAAATTGCGGCACGTAAGTTGAACTTGCGCAGTAACACATATTTGATCTGTTAGTACATTTGTCCGTACTGAACCTGCGCAGACGGCCGCTATTTTAGTTCAACTTACGTGGCGCGCACTATACACGCAGGTGCAAACAAACTCTCTGTTATCTGAAAGTACAACTAAATCAAACTTATACGTTATAAAACCGCTGCATTATCGATTGACTTTGTAACAAAATATACGCCTCAAAATTTTTAGTCATTTGAGTTCAAATTTTTCTCAAGCATCTTCGGTTTTGCATTGTTTTATCTAAACAGAAAACTAGTCGCCATATTATCACCTTATATTGTCCTCCTCGTTACCTCGTTAGTTTTAATAAATCATCCCTATTATACTTTTAGATAAGTATTTCTCGGGAATATTAACATTATATTTTAAATTATACACCTAAATAACATTTAATTTTTTTACTATACTCTATCCACCGAAACGAGTTAATAGAGCATTGTCTCTGTCGCACAATCCCTTACAAAAGATAAGGACACAAAAAGGTGAGTGGGCGTCAACTATACTGATAAAAAGTTAAGGTGTGTTCATATGCGATGATTTTGTGCGCTCAATAGTAAGCACTAAAACCACTTAAGTATTTTGTATTGAACTTAGAGAAAGAAAGAAAAATATTAAGACAATGTTTTAAAATAAAATTATGTATATTTAAATAGTTTAACATATACAATTAATTAAATTATTCCGACGTATCACTACTGTCGCTGTCACTTCCCACGTTTATTATGAATGTTTCGGTCATTGTTTCCACATTTCTGTCCATGGCATTCATTTTCGGTTCTACTATCTCTTCGACATGTTTTATGCATTTTTTCCATTTTGCAGCGTCAATATTTTGAATTGAGTTGTTTAATAACATTTTTAATTCTGCCATCTTGTATGTTTTGTTGCGGGATGCGACATGTCCTTTAACTTGAGCCCAGATCAACTCTATCGGATTTAATTCGCAGTGATACGGCGGAAGTCGTACCACAGTTTTATTTTTAGCTTTCGCCATTTCGTCTACGACACGCGCCTCGTACTGCTCCTTATGATTTTTTACGATATTCAGTAGCTCTCGTTTTAATAAATCATCCTGAAAGGGGATTTGTTTTTCTTTCAACCAATTAATTATCTCTTGTTTTTTATTTTTTTCAGTCGGAATTTGCTCTACTTTTCTTGAGTGGTACGAAGCGTTGTCCATTACAATAATACAATTATCATGTAACTTTTCAAGAATATTTTTGAACCAATTCTCAAACACTTCGGCATTCATATCTTGATGGTAATCTCCTTGCTTTTTTGACTCGAACACGTGTAAGCCCCCTTCTACAAATCCATCATCACTTCCAATATGAGTAATTATTAACCTTTTTCCTTTTCCTGGAACAATAAAAAATTGTATTGAATGATCTGATACAAAGTTAACGCTCACACAGTTTAAGATAACATAACAAACAATAAGTGCCGCCAATTAAGGATCGCTCAGGTACATTCAAACCTTTTCAAAGAATTGCATTAATGACAAAGACAGTTTTAACAATGGAATTATGTTAAAGAACTTACCGGAAGGATTTTTTAATCCAGTTGTCAGGCCATCAAGGAATGCGTCGCGTTTATTTTTCACATTTGTATCAGTCCATACGTTTGTAGTAGTATGGCCTTCATTGAGCCAAGTCTCATCCAAATAATATATTTTTTTCTTTTCTTCTCTTGCCATTTTCATTGTCCGCAAATAATTCCTCCGCCAAAAAAATATGTCGTCACGATCAATCAATAAGCTGTTCCTGCATCTTTTAATGTACCTAAATCCAATCATTTTAAGGATTTTATGAAGTGTTGATCTTTTGAATGTCCCCAAAGTACCATCTTCATTTATTGAATTCATTATTTTGTCCAATGTCGGTATCTCATTTCGGGAAAATAAATCGTGAACTTTTCTTCTTATAGCACATTTAGTTAAGTCGTCGATTGTGTCTACAATGAAAGTACGTTTTCTTGTTTTTTTGGGTGAATTTAAAACATTTTTAGTTTCTTTCTCTTTCAGAATTCTATAGATGGACATCCAATGAACACCCATAGATGATGCAACAGCTTTCATGACGTCATTGTTTGAAGGGGATTCCATGGAACTCCTCATAGATTGATACATGTTCCATATCATTGTTTTTTCAGTCGAGGAAAAGGCTCGTCGTCGCCTTTTTTCCACAGAGTTACCTCCATGTAAACTGTCGGCCATCTCACTTAGGCAAATCGACAGTAAACTCAAAAAGTCCGTTATACAAGCGCCAAGTCTTTAGGAATGCAATCAATCACAAAGCCGGGTCACACGTAACAAAATTATCCAGAGTCCAAATAACAAGCCGAGTCAAAAAATAAAATAATAGATTGCACTAGCACAGTGAGCACGTCTGAACAGTACGAGTCGCACGAACAAACTAAAAAAACTCGCGCTGTGAACACAGCCTTAACGTCATTGTTCGACCAATCACATGCCAGTTCATTTTTCCCCTATTAACTCGTTTCGGTGGATAGAGATTAGACTACTTTTTTATGTGGCTTATACGGGCCATGGTGCCAAGTATCTCGAAAAACTTTATTGCAAAGTACCGCATTTAAGAATTGAATTAGTATTACAAAAATTTTACCCTTTTCTACAGATTCGCCCTATTAAATGGTAAGGAATGCTTTGTCAGCTATGATTGCACGCCAATTTCCGGCAGCCATTGAAGGTATCGAAAGCTAGAGGGGAACGACCTCGTAGCCGAGTACTGTCGACACTGCCCTTTGAATTTGTCAAGTCGATGCGAAAATTGTCATCTTTAGCACCATTAGCTTTGACAAGGAACTTTTTATTATGCTTACAGTACTCAGCATAACGTATTTAAAATACTACTGATTATATTAAGGAAAATAAAGCTTCAACAAGTTGAAATTAAATTTTAGAAATTAGGGAAAACGTTCATTTTTGTTAGTTTTGAAATGTGCAAACAAGACCGTTCAACTTTCCGTACTTGCTATAGTTACAGACATCACTGAAGTCCCATCATAAGGGTTGTCTTTGGTCATTTTATTGCCACAATTGAATTATATGATTTATTGGGCGTAAGTTTGTATGTATGAAAAGCTAGTTTTTAAGTTGTAAGAATTGCTTACCTACAAGTTATGCTGCTAGTTAATACGACATTATTTATTGTCTTTTGTTGACATATAACATAATAATATACTTATATAATAGCAGAGACTCAAGTTGAAAAAAAAAATACGAGAGAATGATTAAAATGTAAAAGTAACAAGTTTTGACAAGATTTAAACCACGCGTAGGTACGTAAGGTCATCACTTATGAGAAAGATTTATTTATATATTGTATTAGGCAAACAGACAGTCATTACATAACAATTATACATAGAAAACACATAAACCATTAGTTTCCACAAATTACACTAATAAATATAGCAGTAGCGACGAAGATAGGACAAATAAGACAGGTATTAGTTGAACTTAAGGATCATAATAACAATAAAGAGAAAATTACAATTATAATATAAAAAATAATTAAAATTAATGAGTTAAGAGTTTTTGAATTGAGATAGAGAGACATTAAATAAGTCTATTCCTGAAAACATATGAAATATTTGACAAGATTTAATTAAAAATGAGTTTGATGCATAATTGGTTCTGGAGGTTGGGGGAGCAAATAATACTAAAAAAAAATCGACTAATTAAACGTGAACATTTAAAATTTATCCGGCTCATAAGCTATAGAGAATCTATTATAATTCTGATAATTTTAAATAAAAATATCTGTTCTTTCTCCATACATTTAGCTTTAAGTGATGAAATAATTTATCCATCATCCTGTAATGGCTGTTTAATATTCTAAGTGTTTTATGAGTTTATTTTGTATCCTCTGGACACTTTGAATATGAATATTATATTGAGAGTTCCAAACAACAGAGGCGTACTCTAGGACAGATCTACCATAAGAATTGAACAGAAGCAAAATGGGCGCGATATCGAACTGAACTCTTTTCCTACCCCTAAAAATAAAACCGAGCATTCGATAATCTTTATTTGCAATATGATGTATATGAGCATCAAAAAGTAGCTTACTATCCAGCAATACACCTAGGTCTCTCACCACGGTTCCCCTATTGGATTATTTTTACGCGTGAATGTAATGAGACTGCATTTTTTTACATTTAGGTGCAATTGTTTTTTTTTACAATAATATTCACAATCTTCTGTTTTTTTTTATGACTTTACATTTATTTTTGTCAACAGCGTAAATTAAAATAAAAGATTGCTTGTTATTAAAAACAACATCGTTCACATATATATTGAAAAGCGGAGGACCTAGGTGGGAGCCCTGTGGTACACCTGAAGTAACTGGTACAAAATAAGAACAGTAGCCTTTAACAGGGACAGACTGAGATTGATCACGGAGGTACGACTCTAACCAACAGAGCAAGTCACCATAGATATACCTAATATATCTTCTTATATGACCGTACATCTTATATAGAAAGATTAGTTTTATTCGTATTATTTATTATGTCTTGTCATTGGAGAGCTTATGCAAAAGGCACATGAATAAACATACACGATTATTGCTGTTGTAACGAAGGCGGAACGAAGGTCTCAAGTTACTGGCAGGCAGATGAGCTGATGTTTTATCGAGTACGCAATCAAGTGAGAAAATTCGAGACATCACTTCATCTGTGGAGCTAAAGACCACCTTCGATCGAACTACATAGTACCACAGTATCAAGTGTCTATAACTCACTCTCTCTCACTACCTAACACTTTAGAAAAAACCTAAATAAAGCTACTTCTTTGAAGCATAATAATCGATTTTGGACGAAGTAATTAGCATTTACGACAAACGTCAAGCCAGTAGTATCTGGTTAGCTTCTCAATTTCAGCTTAGTTATAGCTAAATATCAACTAAAAAAAGAAAATCGCATGCAACTAGAGAAGTGAAACTTTAAAGGCATCTAATTCTAAATATGATCCTATCTTATTGTTTTTTGACAAAAATGACGAATTCGTTTCTTTATAGTGTTTTAAAATTCGATCATAAAACATATCCCACCCAAGATGCTCAAAAAAAATTTACTTTAGTTAAAATGTAAATCCGCTATTTGTACCCAAACCATATAATGTAAAGCTCGAAGTGCTGTAAAACTCCGATATTTAGTTATAGATTTTATTATTGTATGTTATATTAGGTTATTTATAAGTATAAATAAATCTTGGCAATAAAACTAAAACTGAGGTTTAGAATCAAGAATAACGATGTTATAACCACAATAAAGGTAGAACACTTGTTTTATTATAACAAATCAACAACGAATATAAATTAATATATCCTAGCTATTCCCGACCTTTGTTTCACTTCGGGCTCCTACAATAACAAATATGTATTAAGTATGTAATTATATTGTATGAACGCATTGAAGGTACCTAACTCTAACATTTGACATGCGTATCTAGCGAAGCTTTTACAGGAATCAACTTGACATTATTTACATTGCACTTAGCATGAAGACGCTCCCACAAAATCCCAGGTTATCCCGCGTCTTTCTCACGAACCTTATCTTTCCCGGGGAATTTGGTTCAGTGACGATAACCGCGCACTTATCTGTCGTCAGTCCCGGGCTCCGGGGCTCACTCACATGATTTAAACGTTTCCTACGTAATATTATAAGGGGAGAGACTTATTAAAGAAATAAAATGTCCCGCAACTTGACAACCCCTACATATAACTTCAGAGGGAGAATTTATGACATTTCGTTACCACTCAATTTAATTAAATTGTTTATGAAATTCGTCGTCTGCATTTTGCAGTATTGTTTTTCTTTAAGTACCTAAATCATATCACGTCCGTCCAATAAACATTGAGTTATGTTATAACCACTAGGTACTACTAAGTTATAATAACACAATAAATAATCTTCTAAAACACATATTTTACACTTGATGTGGCAGCACGATTAAAATTCTGTCACATGCAGAAAGCTGAGTTTCGAGTCACAAATTTTGACATTAAACAAATGTAGTTTGCATAGGAGCAAGCAACGTGGTTTGATTGTTAAAAAGTAGGTAGGTATGCTACATGGCTATACTACCTATCTATATTTAATTATTTTTCTTGGCAAAGGTTTCTCCGTATCCGCTGAGCAGATCCGACTTAAATGTAATGACTGTGTTTCTTCGGGATATGGTTCAGACCCTGAAAAACGCGAAAACACAATTAAACTGACCCCTTTTCACTGTTTTTTTTTTTAGTTTTGGCAAAGAAATCTTTGAAGTTAGTGCTATTAATTTACAACTTCGCTAAACAAATTTAGTTCTTTATACCCTGAGAAAAAGCAATTTTTTAAAACAATTATGTATAATAATTAAGTACCTATAATAAACTATTCAATTTATTTCAGGTTCGAGTATTCAATGAAAATCACAGTGAGTTGAGATCTAGCTGCACTACTCACACACGCTCAGACATATCGCGTCATCATTGTTTTCACTCACGTTTTTTGTCACGTAGGTACTACTGCCTCTTAAGAATCGCTTGCATAAGAGGTTCCATCAAAAAGGTTAACGGATTTGTATTCTAATCATGGGACTAGCAAACGCATGAAATGTAAATCTTGCGAACGCGTATGGGTTGCATTTGGATTAAAGATGGCAAGTGTTAGATTGACTGAGCTGTCCTCCATTGACGCGTTCTAAGAATGTACCTTAAAATTTTAGACACATTCCAGTTAACAATACTGAATGTTATAAAATTACTCTTAACAACCACCGGTGCCGGTTAATAAAGTTTAGGTTATAAGTATACAGGATTTTAAATGACGTAATCGTGTTATTTAAAATTAAAATATGTTTTTGATTTTAACATATATTTTATCCTCAATATCTTGTTTGGTTACAAGAAATATTTTATACCTAAATATTTTATATTTACATGTTTTAGGCAACATTTACTACGTGAATCACAAAATTATTACCTACAACTGCAGAACTTAAATGAATGTACCTACTTTATTTTTTTAGGAATAAACTAAACTGATAAAAACTGCTTAAAATAAAAGTGTTTAGTTTATAAAATAATTGTAAACTCAAGACATACTCAAGATGAGCTGATGATGAGACTCTTGAGGATAAATGAATAGAACAAAACAGGGCAAGCAGGTTCTATTGTCTCGTCCGACCCAGGGAGAGGGATCAACAATGAGTTGTTGAGCAGGTAGCGGGTAAGGGATGCGGTATGCGGGCTCCTGCCACAGCCTGTCCCTGCCTGCAAGATGTTGCCCTGACATGCAACATATGCAAGACCAGCGTGATTTTCCACCACCCGGCACGATGCGGCAGATGTTACCGAACTTTTTATCATCGAGATATAAAAAATAAATAGCTGCATTAGAAAGATCACTAGGTACCTAATTGTTGAGTTTGTTCAATGGGCATCGGAATAGTTCGTGCGTATCCAAATGTCTTTTAATTTAAAATAACCGAGCTACAGATTGTCAGACTAAACCGCAGTCACGGTTGATTAAAGTCCTTTAAATGATTATCGCAATTCCGTGGTTTTAAGTTAAAATAAAACTTAACACAGAAATGTTTAGTTCGTCTACAAAATCTTGGCACATGCTCAAAACACCATAATGGATACATGTGTGTGTGTGAGTAAGTACAGAACAAAACTGTCATTAACTATGTGTAGTAGGTATATGTACAACAAACTATTCGAATGTTACACTTGCATACAAGCACGGCATACAAGTTCGTTTATCTCGACCTCACAGTCTCATAACGTACAATAGTTTGGTTCCAAGATTTTTTTAACAGTCCATTACATATGTTAATAATAATAATATAAATATGTAAGTAGGTACGTGACATATTTCTGTTTCTGAGGAATATGCCCTATTCGCATACCTCCCAGTCAATTTGTGTTGAAGTTTCCAACGATATTTTTACAAGTCCTTGTCCCAATTTATAAAATGAACTTGAATTAAAATATTATCAATGCATAAATATATCACACGTAGCTATAATACATAATAATATGCCAAAATATATTCATAAAAACCTAAAACATATTTATAGTTGCGTGTGTAGCAATTTAAAGTTTACTATAGAAAGTGTATCGTAATATACCTTGCTATAGTTTATAATATTACATATATTATAGCTTCGTGTGTGATGGGCTTAAATCTTGTTTTAAGTATCAAAACTATGAATATGCATGTAAACCCGTTCAACTGTGAAATAACAAAAATAGCTATCCACTATCCATGAAAAATTTATAGACAAAAAAGTAAAACAAGACGTTCCAATTAAAATTTTCTCTGTTTTTGAGCACCTTGGGTCAATTTACAAGGTGTATGTCGAGTGGAGTGGGGCAACAGCCTCTGGGACGACTATATTTAGGCCTCTCCTACACGACTGAAGCGACCCAGTGATGTGTGCTTGCAATTTAAGGCCAGTGGACTTAATAAATTAGCTGAGCGATCAATCGATTATTACCTATTTATTACAAAGCATCATCATTCCGTATCGTTTGAAGGGTTATTGGTACTTGAGCTGAGCATAATTATCGATATTATGATTTCGTTAAAGTCCGTTAATTTTAAGATGTTGCGGACATACATGTAGACTTTTAACCTGATTAACTAGTCAAAATGGTTAAGTGATTGACAGCTTAACTTACATTACATTGATAAATTAAACGTAAACTTGTTTTAACTCCAAATTATGGTAATAATAACCAACCGGTAGGTACATAATTCTGATGATGTAACACTACAAACGACACAATAACACTTCAATTGCACTTTTTTCCACAAAAAAAAAACATACAAGTCCACAATCGTATCACGTAATTATAATTCTATATTGTACACAAACACAATCGAGTGTTCATACTGCGTCACGTGAAGCTAACCGCATAGTTCCTGCGTATTGTGAGCGATGTAGCTACATCTGCAGCAGACCGCAGTTCACCTGTACAGTGCACCGACAACTGCGTCAACGTACAACACGCAAGGCGCGCTGGTGGTTACTGACACTGTTTACATTACATAGGCGACGCGGGCCGCTGCACGGTGAGGGTTGCCAGATAATCGGGCCTTGTTGAGACTCGCCTGATGTGGGACAAAAAAAAGCTGCAAGTCTGGGCCTTTTTTAACTCGGTTTAAAGTTGAGCTGTGAAATATCGCTTTCCTATCTGTGTTATATCGCTTCTTCTATTGTGTTCTCCTTATTTGGATAAAGCTGATGGTTGCTTTCGGCCAAACAACTGTTCGTATCGGCAGATTCCAAAGTCAATCTTACGAAAGATATTGAAGATATTGCAAAACTTTGTCCCAACATTCTATTTTAACATGGTAGCCCTACGCACTCACGGTCGGTAGCGGCCGACAAACCGCATGGCTCGGACCCTATAGCACATACCATGGGGAACGAGGACGGGGCTGATTTCATAGAAAACCCTGTCGGAACGATAAGCGTTATCAACCCGCCTTCGATGTAGAAAGTCGACGCAAAAGTAACACCGTTATTGATATAATCAACAGTCATGTATAGGTACTAGATAAATTTTAAAAGTCCATTAACGGATATAAGTCATCGCTTTATCAGTTGATTTCAAAAAACATTCTTATACTAGCTTTTGCTCGCGGCTCCTCCTAAATACGGTTATCCATGTGGGATTCCTGCCGCAACTCCTTAATTATAGTCTTAGAAACTCGGGTATAGTTATCCCTGCGGAAACTTTTGAGTTTTCCTAAATAAATGAAGCCTATTTGTTAATTCAGAGAATAAGCTTTCTCCATTGCAAATTTTAACCGAATCGGTTTAGTTGTTGAGGCATGCAGGAGTAACACACATACTAAGAGCGGCTTCGTTTTAAAATTTAGAGTTCCCACGATTGATACTTTTCACACTTTTGATAGCGCCAGTTTTGCCACCGACATCTATCGTTCGTGTAGCTTTAAAACGTTACAAACAAATTTTTTGGTTCGACGAACGGTTGACTTACACACACTATGATAAAACACACACACACACACACACACAACCATAAACAATGAATATGTATACCTATACAAATTGACAGATTAACACAAAAACCCCGTCTCCAGACATGGGTCTAAAGTTTGATTTTTCGGTGGCAAAAGAGAAAAAATATCGTAAACGAACGCATGATGATACTAAGATTTTGATACTTTTCACACTAATGCAAAACGAACGGATGACAGATGACAAAGTAAACGAAAATAATGATTATGCATCCCAAAACGAACGCGCCCTAAATCACACACACACATACACACACAACAATCGAAAACGTTTTGCATTTATTGTAATCGCGAAAATCGGTCACGGCTATGTCATTCTATATAGGATTCTATATATAGGACCAAAAAATGACGTAGATCCGTAGCTCTAATAAAATTTCGTTTTTTTTTATCAAGCTTTCCAGCTTTCTATGTGCCTAAATTCGATCAACTCATTTCCTGTGACAACGTGAAGGAAAAGTGCTTTCTGTATCTTACACGGAAAAAATATTCCCGTGGAAGCTCTTAATAGAAATAAGCTATATCAGTGCCAAAAATATTGAAGTTTGTGTGCTTGCTTTGGTAGGTATAGCGCTAAGGCTATTCGAAAATATTCAAAATGTGCAATAAAGATATTCCCGTAAGTACTCTCGATTGGGATAAATATAAAATAAAACGAAAAAAGGCCAATGACACTCTTAGGCCCATTATACTAACTATCTCTGTACAAAAATAATTAATTGTTCCGGCATCGGATGTTCCTTTGTAACTGGCCATACAATATCATCAACTGTGGAAGAGGTTTTCTACGACTGTTACTTTGACAAGAAGATCAATTTTTTTTGTTTTTTTCATTATCATATATATATTAACTCAAAAATATTTTATTTATTAATTTCAATTGATAAAGCACATCTAAATGCTAAATATCACAAAGGAGAACAAACATTAGTCAATTCGTTTCTCAGTTGCTGGTTTATAAAAGGACAAACCAACAAACGAACAAACAAACTTTCACATTCATAATATAATCATTTATATTTATGATATTATAATAATAATAAAATAATGTAAGTAAATAAGTAAAAGACGATACAAAACTGTACTAACCACGCACGTTCTTGATAAATAAACATTATTCCTTACTTAACGTCAATAAGATGATACAAAAATGTACTAACCACTTATTGTTCTTGATAAATAAACATAATTCCTTACTTAACGTCAATAAGATGATACAAAAATGTACTAACCACTTATTGTTCTTGATAAATAAACATTATTTCTTACTTAACGTCAATAAGATGATACAAAAATGTACTAAACACTTATTTTTCTTGATAAATAAACATAATTCCTTACTTAACGTCAATAAGATGATACAAAAATGTACTAAACACTTATTGTTCTTGATAAATAAACATAATTCCTTACTTAACGTCAATAAGATGATACAAAAATGTACTAACCACTTATTGTTCTTGATAAATAAACATTATTTCTTACTTAACGTCAATAAGATGATACAAAAATGTACTAAACACTTATTTTTCTTGATAAATAAACATAATTCCTTACTTAACGTCAATAAGATGATACAAAAATGTACTAACCACTTATTGTTCTTGATAAATAAACATTTTTCCTTAGTTAACGTCAACAAGATGATATGCATTTCACAATCGTTATCTACTTTACTTTTCAGTAGAGTCTTTTTAACATTTCTTCGTTTAATAATTGTAATACCAATTTTTAATTGTTAATCCTGTTATATATACCTTTGTTACCTTTAACTTAGTGGTTTAGCGTAGTAGAGTAGGTACCTACTGTTAGAAATATCGTGTGCTTTATTCTTAATAAAAATCTTAACTTAATTTACCTTCATACATAAATAGAATACGACTACTTGACAATTCAAGTTATTACCGCTCGGTAACGAATTATTAATCCATTTTATACTCTTTTACAATTCAGATAGGAATTTTATTAGATATAACATACTGTTTTACTAACTCATCCTCCAATTCCCTGTTAAGTTGCAGGCAGTCGTGTCTTTGAGACAATTAGGGAATCGTCCTCAAGCCACGTGGCTACCCAAAACTAATTTGTAGTAATAAAGTGAAGTACATCGACATCACTTGGACAAATTGATGGCGATAGCCGAAACTAGGACGCGATAAATTTAACAACGCGTTTCTTTTTGTTACTGCAAGATAACATTGTACGCGTAGCAATTTAATTAGTTATCTAAATATATAAAACCGTCGTGTCGCTGATTGACGGACAAACGAGGCACAGTACTCGTTATAAACCAGAGGTGAGTTATTTTCAGGAGTATTTACATTAGAAGTGTAAGGGAGCTCTTAGGCATTCAAGGTAGAGGTCAAATGTGAGCAAAAAATATCTATTAATTATCTTAAAAATTACAGGAATTATATTGGTATCTAGATTCTCTGTAAGCTTACATGCGTTTCGGTTTTATTTTTATATATGTATGATATATTTTATATATGTTTATTTAAATATGTATAATTTTATATATAATATTACATTGTTTAATTTATAATAATTTATCTCATCGCACACACTATTCTGAAACTTTTAACTTTTTTAATTCCATCACCCAAAGGTTGTCGGGAGAGATTGCCATTTTTACCACAATAGTAAATACTTTTTTATGTTTGATTTAGTACAATCATCATTGCCAGCCTTCATACGTCCCCTATCCTCAACGAGGGTGATTTGGGTCATAGTCCACACGGGGACCCAGTGCGGATTGTGGACGATATGTCTTTTTTTTTTTTTTTCTTAACGTATGCAGGTTTCCTCACGATGTTTTCCTTCACCGAAAAGCCAGTGGTGTGAATAAATAAATCAGTGTACTTGAGAAATTAAGAAAAGACTCATTGGTACACGCCGACCCCGGGGTTCGAACCTCCGCCACTTGGGTCGTGAAGTGAAATTTCAACCTCTCGGCCAACACCGACAATTTAGTACAATAAAGTGGTTTTATTATTATTATCGTTTGACTTTTTGCTACAGTCAAATAACAATCAATTCCAATTATTTAACCGACTTTCATTATAAGCAAATGCAATACTTTATTAAAAATTTGCACAAGTGTTGAAGCAATGGTTACTTTCAAATTTATATTTGCATTAAATACAATAAATAAAAATCACTCAGTAAGCAAATGCATTAGACAAAAGCAAGCAAAGAAAAGCAGGAAACTAACTTAAATAATGATTGCAGTAATTAAGTAAACTAAGCATAATATGAAATAGCCCGACATTTTCTTTAAAGTTTTTTTTTATAATTAATAGGAGTGATTATATTTAAGCGAGGATATCAACTCGGAAACCAAAAAGTTAGCTTCCGGTCAGTCTCATGGTAAGCAGTCACCGCTGACAATGGACGCTTGCAACACCTGGGGCATCACTCGCGCGTTGCCGACCCCTCAAATATCTAATAACTTCTTTCTTGAAGAACCCCATACTTTCTTAGAAAAAACCTTGGCAGGGAGCTCGTTTCACAACCCTAGTGGTTGCACGTACGTGGTTCTGAGAAATACACTTTTAACTTCTGTCCTATTAACTAATATACATGCAGTTTATTTATCTATAAAATTGCTATAACAATCAATGATGAAACTGCATATTAAATAAGAAAATCATAAAATTAAAACATACATACAAAATATGTCGAGATTCTCGAGTAAGAAAGGTCCGGAAATTTGAAGCGGACATATCTTTTTTATGTTGAATTTAAAGCATAAACAGAGAGAAATCTGTACCCGTCGTCAAAATGTTGTAAACAGTCCAAAAGGTAGGTGTAAAACTGAATAAATGGATATGGGATATATCGGTCGCACTGTGATGCTGATGAGACAGATGAGAGTGGGCGCGCCTATTGCAGCCCAGTGACTCATAAGAACATGAACCTAAAAGACAAGACAAACTGTACGAATATTATAACGGTGTACAGTCACAGGCAACACAAATATGGATGGATGAATTAATTAGAATATTTTAAATGTTTGTAGTATAATATCATAATAATTATTAATGCTCGGGAAAGAAACTAATTAGTGAAAGGAAACGGAAGTGATTGGAATTAGTAAATGTATTTATAATTCATATTCTTTATGAATAATATCTTGTAAATTGAATTCATTTATATTACTTCACATCGTAAGATAATATTACATAATAAAAGAAAATTATTTATTGTGGCATAGTTACAGACAGATTTACTTTCGCATTTATTTTATTATTATATTTTATTCATGGATAGTATAGATAATTTTAAGTATATGTATTTTATTTTTATTTATTTAAACACTTAATTGCAATAAAATACAATAGGTGGACTTAATGCCATATATGTACGTACATATGATTGTGCAAAAATATAATTATGATGCCGCTAATGCCACTAGCACTATTAAGTATCGGAATACTCTTAAATATCTGAATTCCTTCACTTGATTGACGATATTTGACGCTTCACATGGTGCGCCCCCCATGCTACATAAAAACAAAAAAATAATAATTGACATGTTTGTCTTTGTTTTTAGTAGCTTACTAACTTCTTTTTATTACCTTATAAGTGTTTCAGTACATATTGTATACCTACTCTTTAGCTAATTATCAAAGTATTGTATTATTACTTTAAAAAGAACTTCTTGCCAGCTCTTTTTGACAGAAATTAATATTGTCTACATTGTATTGATGATTCAAAAGTGATCTTAGTTCTTAGTTGAATAAATATTGTGTGATTAGATTTGATTCAATAGTACTTTAAGAGCAACAAAAAAACAACTGTAATTCAACTGCACGAGTAATTAATTGTGCTAGCAAACAACTTTGTTGCAACCAAACCAACTTAAAAATAAATATAACTACAAATATATTTAAAATTATGTGAGTTGTAATTTGGAAGGAGTTATTTGGTAAGCTGACAAAGATCCCGACTGTACAATGTAGGCCGTAAATTACACCATGTACCAACACTAGCCTCGTTCAGTTACCCGCGATCCTGTCCACTGTAGAATGTATTGTTTATAGAACTGAAAGTTTACGTAAAAACAGTAATAAGAAAAGAAATGGTGTTACAAATACACCTTACGCTCTGTTTCTTTCAAAACTAACGGATACAAACCAACCGTACAGTGATTAATTTCAGTCTTAATTGATCGCTCCCGAGTCAATCGCTGAAGCTGAGCAGCTTTAAGAAGAAGACAGAAAGTGAGATTCTCAGAAACATCGGCGTCAGATTTAAAATAACTTTATAAACAAATAGTGCGCAGACGCGCAAGGAATCGGGTGTGATGCGGACGGATGCAGCGATGTTACGGTGTGCGTGTGCACAGCGAACGCATCCGGTGGCCGGTGAGCTTATGCATGTGGATTAAGATGGGTGATGGGTGGCGGATCAACTTGTTCAATACAAAGATCCGACGCTGTATGTTGCAAAAGTTACGTAATGTATTGTTTACTTTTAGGACTGGTATAGTATATAGTCTGTGGTACAGGTTTAGTACTTATAAATTAGAGGTATTTATGAACAGACTGAAATTACAAAAACCTATTTTATTAGGTTAATGTTAGTGTAGGTAGGTAAGATCCGGTCTTTCAGGATGTTTTGTATTAACAAAAATTTTAAAAAATCTTCATCGTACTAAAAAACCTAGTAAGTGTTCGTTGTAGTAAAAGTTTTTATCCATAAACTGTAGTATTTGATTATTGTGTAAAAAATTACATACTAATAATAAACATTGCTTTTAGAGACAAATATCCTTAAATTTTAAGTATTTACATTATATTGAATAATGATTATGAAATTAAGTATGATGGGAGATGGGATAAGATTAATTACACATTAGTACTAGTAGAAATGTTTTAGTTAAAATCATAAATTAATTACACATTAGTACTAGTAGAAATGTTTTAGTTAAAATCATAAATAATAATCTGAATATTTAAATAAAATCCATGGCTACACAATTACTCAATTACGTTAAAATTGACGAAGCCGACAAACATGATATTAGAGTACCATACCTCCCAATAGAAAAAGTATTTGTTACCCGTACATATAAACATGTCTTCTGTCTTAACTTCTAGTCGTTCGTCACTCAATATCAAATAATGTATTCAATACATAACAGTTTGTTTTATTTTATTAAACAATAAAGAACATGTTTATTACAAGAAAACAGGGTCAAGAACAGACTAATTTATAATTTTGTTTTCCTTAATTCTATTGTTAGAATATCAGATTTTAAATCTTCAACACTTGCAAACTTTAACGGCAGCAAATCGGGAATCTCGCTTTAGATATGAAACACCTGTACCACAGCTACGCAGAAGTACGAAAGTGAAATCTTGCCTTGACATAGGAAGAGATAAATTTCTTAATTAATTCCGTACGCCGCCCGTGTGCTAACGAGATAATTAAATGGCATAGATTAAGGTATATTGAACAAGGCCTTGGATAGTACTAAGCGTAAAGCGTGAAATGGACAAAAAGTTTTAAGATAATGGAGTTCCTTATACGCAAAGTTGTTCTTACGTCTACGTAGGTTAGATATTCTTCATTTTATATTACGTCAGTGCACTCGATTCAACTGAACAAAAAATAAAGGTGCCGTCATGGCATAGCTTATTATATAGGTAATTGTACGTAGTATATTTGGTTTTATGCAATATATAAAATATGCAAATCGGATGATTGATGAAGTGCGTTTCGGACACGCGCACGAATGGTTCCGTACCATTATCTATAAAAACGGCAAAAAAATCACGTTTGTTTTATGTGACCCCCCTTAAATATTTGTTTAATTTTAACTATTTATTTTTAAAGTGAATATATAACTCAATATTCTGTGAAAATTTCAACTGTCTAACTATCACGGATCATGAGATACAGCCTGGTGATAGACGGACGGACGGAAGGACAGCGGAATCTTAGTAATAGGGTTCCGCTAATAACCGTTTGGGTATGGAACCCTAAAGAAACTGACAGAATGACAGATAGATTTATAAATATAATATAACGATGAAAAATGACTTGGTACACGATACATATACATATATATTGGCATCATATACTTCATACATCAATTTTCAACAATAAAGATACAAAACTCCTTTGACTTCACGCCTTATATTGCGGCAGTTGCGGTTTCAAGCAAACCGTGCGTCATCGATCATCATCGAAGAAGAATTTTGCCACCTTCTCATTTTTCTAATTCCGCATGAAAACCCACAGCCGTTTTCTACCAACACATTTAACGTCATTTGTTTCATTGCCTTTATATTTGTACAAAATGAAAAGATATCAATGAATGAAATGAAATGTGCTCCACAAATCTATTTTATATGATTAACTCTAATTACTTCCTGTAAAACTTTTAAACTTTCGGCTGTGTCCAGAGTCCTAATATAGCCTAGTCCGTATTAAAAAAAAATCCGTAGGTATCTATACAATTACCTACATTCTTTTAAAGGTACCTCTTCTTGACTTACTTCATACAAATCGTATTTAAAACTTGTTTACTTAATAATTTAAATTGTACTTACTTGGGAAAGTAACTTTGTCTGTTATATTTTACAGCAAAGCTACCAAACCAATTTCGATATAATTAGGCATGAGAAGAGCTTGAATCTTGAGAAAGGATAAACTTTCCCATAAAAAAACGATTTCAGTAACATATTTAATTCAACACATTGACCATATTAACATAATGTATGTAACATAATTAATGTATTTAGAGAATTACTAACGAAATATCGGGGTTTTGAAGCTACAGAAAACAGAACGCTCAATAAAATATAAAAATAAACAAAGAAATATTACCTTGATTATTTTCTGTTAAAGATGCATGTACTTACTTAAATTTTTCTTACGTGGCCAAAGCGAAAACACTTACCTGTAACAAAAGAGAAATAATTTATCTATGTGCTCATGAGATATCATTTTATTTTTACAGTATATTACAACTTCACTAGCAAGCTAGATTATAAAAGCTTAAGGTGAATCCGATTTAGATTTCTCCCATATAAACTGCGTAACTATAAAAAAATCGAAATTGTAACTCAAAACGCTGTATTATCATGCATCGCTTTTTACCGCAGTCACTAAAACCTTTATTCATTTATCTATAAAATTCACGTGAATTATGAATGAACAAGTTTTCATTAAACTAATTAAATAAAAACATATACTTACACTATAAATTAACTAATATTAGTATATAAGTATAAGCCTGAAAATTTAAAATATGTACCTATAAATAAAATAACAAAAATAAATTAAACAATTTACCTAAACACCGATTCAAAAAAGTCAAATTGTCTTTAGAAAAAAAATCTTCTTTTTTTATGTATAGCGACATAATATGATAATAAGGAATTCAGAAACTAATTTAATTTTCATTTCTAGTACAATGTAGGTAAGTGTCTCCTCAATCTCATTACCGGTTCTGGTCCAATTTAATTGAGTCATCTACTAACGAGGTCTTCCTTAAATAATTGTTTTCATTAAAAGGTAACTACAAACTTTAAAAGCGAATTCGGATTACCCTTTGAGGTAAAATGGTATCAATTTAGTATTTTGTATGTGACAAGAAAAAGAAAAGCTAATACTAACATAGATAGGTACGCATATTTTCAAATAACTCATTATGGTTTATTCTTACCAGAAACTATTACTATAAATAAAACACCATACGTACATTTCTAAATAAACTTATTGCGTGCTAGGTGTGAGTCGGATTCGAGCAACAAGGGTTCCGTACCACTACAGAATGCACGAGCCTGAATTGACCGGTTTTATTGTTTTACTATAGAGCTCATACTATAATCTTTTGAAGTTTGAAGTTTGTATGTAGGTATTGCAGTTTTTGCGATAAAGCAAAAACAATA
Source organism: Apoda limacodes (assembly GCA_946406115.1). Taxonomy (NCBI): domain Eukaryota; kingdom Metazoa; phylum Arthropoda; class Insecta; order Lepidoptera; family Limacodidae; genus Apoda; species Apoda limacodes. The sequence continues at coordinate 9,228,909 of OX291546.1, forward strand.
AAAACATGTTTTTTGCATGGAGACCCCATAATTTTTTCCTTTTTAACATTTTATTAATAGTAAGGAAAACCACTATAATAACATGTATTCTGTGAAAATATTAGACTTCTAACTACTTCAGTCTAAAAGATAGAGGCTTTAAAGTTCACGATAGCGTAGTTTTTGTTATAGGGCTCCATTGGCACCCTTTGGCTACGGGACCCTAAATACTAACTAAAGTAAAGTAACTAAAGACTAACCTAACTCTAAAGAGTAATATGTAGTTATAGGATTTAAACATTGACAATATTGATCCTGCAGGTTGTCTCTTTGCTACAGAACTCTCTCTTGTCTTAAGGTTTTTAACGATCAGAAGAGAAAGCTGATAAAAGCTGCCAGACCTGACAACCTTATTGAGAGCCTAGAGACACATACATACTAGCGAGTCAGTCCAGTAATGAGCAGTTTCCGAGACTAACTAGTTTTTGCTGAAACTCTACGCACTCTCTAATAAAGGTAGCGAGTTTCTCCAAGAAATAAAGGTATTTAGGTATTTAAATAAACTATTTTATACTAGTTACTGGTATTGTATATACTAGTTTTTGAAAACATTAAACAACAATACCAAAGCAGGAGAGTAAACGTGCATTAAACAAAACATGTTTTGTGTAATGTTGCGGTTAAACACAAGCAGGAGATGCGTCTTTACGATTTTGAATACGCACCGGAACACAACGCGCCGCAGTGCACCCAGCCTTAAAATGTCGAGTTGACAACTAGTATGCGCGACATATAAGTTTGCACTTATAAAATTGCAGAGCGATAATTCTATCATATATTGTTTTGTTAATCTCATTCACAGTGGTGCCTTCGCCACGCAGAAATTTACATGGCCAATCTAGACGTTAGACCGGTAAAAGCAAAATGATACAACTTGAACCCGTTTTCGCACATAACTCTGGTTTTCTTGTACCAATCCTTATTAAATAAAAATGGGACCAATCTGTGCGTTATTTGCGTTATACCCTATATGTGAAAATATTCCAAATCGGTTTATAAATGACGGAGTTCTGAGGTAACAAACATTAAAAAATAAACATAAAACTGAATTGAAAACCTTCGCCTTTTTTTTTGAGGTCGGTTAAAAAGAAATAACCAAGACACAACAAATATCTTAAAAAGGGAAGTAGCTAGGTAACTTGTTTTTTTTTATGTCACGAAGGTGGCATACAAGCTTTCGGTCAGCCTGATGCTAAACGGTCACCGAAGCCTATAGTTAAGAAATTGTAACTATACATATAGGCGCGTTTTGTTTACCGATCAACGCGTTCAATGTCATATTCATAATCCTGCTGTAGCTTTTTTGTGCGGTTAGGTACAAATAATAGACATAGTTCACAGTTTACCTCCTTATTTTTAGTGAATATTACCGCCACCATTAGTTTATCTTTCCAAATAACTTAGTCTATTGTTCATTGTTAACTTATGTAACTTAACAAGTCACGTATCGCGTGTTTTGTAATCCCCAAGGAGCCACATGAGGCCGTCGGCCCGACTCCCAAACTGGGTCAAAACTGTAAAGCACTGTGCTTGCGTGAAACACATTTTTTAAGTACGTATAGTGCAATAAACTTTAAACAAATGCTTCAGTTACGGAAATTCATAACAAGAACAAATGGGTTTTAATGCACTTCAGAGAATAACTGAATACACACAGATTTATAAATAGAGATTTTCCCGCGACTTGTCCGTGTGGGCTTCCGAAAAAAGGACGCTTTTAACTCTTTTAGTTTTACCTATAAAAATATCATGCTCTCATATGAATTTTCATCCCTGTTTTGGCCCCTAGGGGATGATTTTTCAACGTAAAGGCAAAACACAAATTTTTATGCATTTAGCTGCAAAAATGACGGATTTTCTTAGTAACTTCCAACCACTTTTTTACCCGATTAGAGAATGAATTTTGCAAATGCAAAATCCTTTCTTAGTGGAGCCCTACATAAGGAACCCGTATGCCAAATTTCAAGTGTCTAGACCCAGGTGGTATGGGCTATCCGCTGATATGTCATTCAATCAGTCAGTCAGCCAGTTCTTCTTTTACTATACAGATAAACGTTTGAGGAACTGGTGCACAGGACTTATTAAAAAATAAAAAAAGATTTTTATTGTTATCTATATTTTTTATTTGTTTGCTTAATAACTAACATAGTAATAATAATGCTATAATAATAATAATAATAACACTTTATTGCACAAAATCGAACAAAAAACAGTATTTATTTTACAAGTATATATGGCGATCTTATCGCTATGGAGCGATCTCTCCCAGATAACCTGTGGGTGAAGTAATTTAACAAACGTTAAAAGTTCCAGGATAGTGTGTGCGTTGAGATAAATTAATAAACAAACATAAGTGTAGATTAATCATTAAACAGTGTAATATTTATTTAATATAATAATATGCATTAATATTAAATAACTATAGATATATTTAAATAAACAAATGTAAAATATGTATATATATATACATACATAAGAATAGAAATCATACTTGCGATGTTAATATACTAGTTTTTTTTTTAATTTGCTCAAATATTAGTTTTTTGAATGTTCTCAAGGACTGCGCTCGTTTTATGTCCAAAGGCAATGTATTCCACAACCTGATCGCTTTAACAGTAAATGAGTGATCATACATTTGTGAATTATGCCTTGGAGTTTTCAACAACAGACTTGTGGAGTCACGAAGTAATCGAGAACCAATAAAACTGAATCATTCTTATAATATACCGGTGATTTAGGATTGAAAAGGACGTTATAAAGAAGAAATAGAACATAAGTATTCCGGCGAACACGGATTGGGAGCCACTTGAGCTTTGTTCGAAATTCGGATATGTGGTCATACTTTCGCAGACCAAATATAAATCTAATACATAAGTTTTGAAGCCGCTAAAGCTTATCAAGCTGCTCCTCAGTGAGCTATAATTAACTACTACGTATTAGACATAGCTAGAATAGTTTGAATGCGTTATACCTACCTACTTATATTTGACAAACATCTATGGTATTTACGTAGAAAAAACAATGGAACTATTAACAAAACAAAAATATTTTATTATATCCATCGTACACAATTACTCGGTGTATTGATAATAATTGTTATAGCATCATAAAGTGAAGGCAACTTACATTATTATGAATAATTAGCGGTTTACGCAAACCCTTGGAAACGGTGTCGTGGGAGCCATATTGTCTGCAGGCAGGAGTAGACATCACTTTGCATTCAGTTGTAAGCAATACAAAAAATGATTCTTTTTTTAATTTTTCTAATATTAATTCTGGGACTTAATTGGGAACAGTCTTAAGCTATTCGGACTCTGGAATTCGAGACACATATGTATGCAAGTACATTCAAGGATTTCAAAAGGTAAGTCAGACATATTTGTAGGTATATCGTATTCTATATACATTTTTGTAGGGAAACGAAGGGGTAAATTACAGTTATTTTAAACAACAAATATTTTGAACTAACAATAAGCAACCATTGTTTTAAGAACATTAGGTTTCCCATGAGAATTGAAAGGAGCAATCTTTGAGATTTCGAAATTATTGCAACATGCATTACAGGGTAGCCAGGATTACGACAGTATAGTTGTGTTGCGACATATAAAATCATTTTCAGATCTTAAATAAACGTGATCAGTGACAATTTTCGTCTATCAGAGACACTAGAAATAAGGAACATTGAAATTAGATATTTCATGGAATCCCATATTTGGCAACGTGTCCGCTACATGTTGCAATATAAGTAGTTACATTTATGAAGAAGGACTGCCAGTCAGTCAGTAGTTTCTTTTATGTCCGTTCATTGTTATACAAATAGGGAATTACTTCATAAGATTGCCAATTGATGTCCTTTCACGCTTTTGCTTCAAACAAAGACAATTGTTTCTGACTAAGGACGCAGCTGACAGCATAAGGCAAAAAGTTATACACTTGCTCACAAACACAGCACAACTCAATTTTGAAGTGGTTACGTCATATAAATAAGAATGACAGTTAGTATAGCTAGTTATATTTAGGGGTAGACTAAATTACGAAAAGGTAAACAAGAACAAACGGGCATTAATAGAAGAGTTTCGACAATATGCACTTACAATCGTACCCAATATAACCTAACCCATTTTTATAGCTTTGTACATGCAAATATTTACATATATGAAAATGTATACTATAAAAACCAGCAAGTGCGTGTTGTACATCATCCGTAGAATGAGAATTAATGCGTATATCTAAAAAAAACTTGTGAACCTAGTCTATTAATTTTGTATGGTATTAAGCAATACGTTACATTAATGATACAAATCAACCCGACATACATTGATGGCATCGGTCTGACCAGCTACGGAATCTACGAAATTTAAAATTCTATATTATGCTCTCAAATATATATATATGCTTTTGTATTTAACGTTTAGAGCCTTAGTAGATGTAAAGCCAAATTTTAAGGAAAAAGAAGCGTACGCCGATTAATCCGCCGAAGTTAGGCTTAGGTTCAAACACCGTCTCGGTCCCTTTTTTATTAAGATAGCTTATAGGGAACAATCTCCAGTACGCCATCTTAAATTTGAGATAAAAAGGTAATCTTACCTCTTTAGATCAGTAAAAGTACTTGCATATATTTAACCCCCGAATTCTTAACACTGACGTACTTTATTTATTTATAATTTTTAAACGTAATAACAGGATATAAAGAGTGAAACTCATTAGGTAGGCTAAAAATTTATTTTATTATGTGTTCCCCATGCGACAGCATAGGGTCAACAAAACGTCATGCAGGAGTAACCTTATTAAGCAGGCGGTCACTTTTGTTGCGGTCGGCATCATTAATACAATAGCCTGAGTCATTTTTCTCACAACTAGACTCAGAATAAGAGCCAATGACTCGAACCAAATGTATACCATATTGAACATATGAATAACAAGTGGAATTTTAAAAAGTAAAACCCGACTGTGCAAGTTATATAGATAAAATAAAATATCGAGACCTTACATTTGATATCAAACACGACACGAGACATTTTACCTACGATTTTTTTTTAGGTTTTAAGCTATTTTTATCCGCCATATTGGATTTTATGACACGCAGAGTGACCACTGGGGCTAAGCTGGGTGACTAGAGCTTAGCCTCATTGGTCGAAAAATAATGAGTAGTTTCAGAGCTACAAAAAAACATATGAACTTGCTAACAAACATATGTATCAATATATGTAGACTGCTAGACTCCTCCCTCCGACTCTGAGGCTAAACGCCTCAAAGCGCCTAGCGCTTCCGCGTCCCCGTCCCCGTCCACCTCGGCGGCCAGCCCTGAGCTAGCCGCCATGGACACAACGCCCCCCGCCGCCACCTCTTCGCAGTCCGACTGTCCCACTTCGGGACGGAAGGAAAAATCTCCGCCCCCGATTGTCATCAAAGACAAAGGGGCCTGGCCGAATATTGCTAACGCTATGAAGGCCAAGCGTATCAATTATACGCACGCCCGCAATGATGCCGAGCGCGGCATCAAAGTGCAGGTCCCGACACCGTCAGATTTCCGAAATCTGACGGCCTTCCTCACGGCTCAAAAATATGAGTACCACACGTACTCATTGGCCGAGGAACGCGTTTTAAGGGCAGTCGTAAGGGGAGTCCCTAGGGAATTCTCCACCAAGACTGTCCAGGACGACTTAATCGTCCAAGGCCTCCCCGTACGGGAAGTACATCGCATGTACAATGGCCGAAATAAGTCCGAGTGCTACGACATGGTGCTCGTTGTACTAGACCTCACAACAGAAGGCAAAGCCATCTTCAATATTAAAGATGTTTGCAGCCTCAAAGGCATCAGGGTCGAGACTCCGCACAAGCGGTCGAACCCTAGCCAATGCCACAGATGCCAGCTATATGGCCACGCGCAGCGCAACTGCAGACGCAGACCGCGCTGCGTCAAATGTTTACGCGATCACGCCACTCCGGACTGTGATCGCGATCGCTCCAACGCATCCGACCCGTTCGCTTGCGTACTCTGTGGGAGTGAAGGCCACCCAGCGAATTACCGCGGGTGCCCCAAAGCTCCCAAACAGAGCTCGCGCAAACCCAAACAGGGTAAATCGCGTCCCCCCGCCCCCCGCCAACAGGCTCCGCTCGTGCCTGCTCCCCTCCCCGCTGTCAACGCCTGGAGCCGTCCTCCAGCGCTAGTAGCGTCCAAATCTAATGAGACAGACAAACTTTTGTCTGCTCTCCCCGGGCCCGTCTCAGTTACGGGTATTCCCTACCCCGCCCCTCTTATGTCCCGGGACATTCCGCGTCCAGCGCAAATGAGCAGTGCTCCCGCACCTCTAGCGCAAACGCGCCTTGCCCCCCCGCGCCCCTCCCTCGCGCTGCCCCGCAACGCCGCTCAGACGGCCGAGCAGGAACATTTCGATATTCTCTCCAAAATTTCTTGGGTTTGCGACCCTGCCTATTTCGAGATCGTGTACGCCGAATACGTACAGATCACTCATTCCCATCAAATGCTCAGCTTCATGGCTAAGCATCGCGACTTCTTCGCCGTCCTCCGCAGGATAACTCCAAAACCTTAAAACCAAAATGGATTGCACAACCGCGCGCGAAAAACCCCGGTCCGTCTCCATAGGCTATTTTAACGCCAACGGTCTCCGCAACCAAAGAGAGGAATTATCGCAATTCCTCTCGTCCCAAAAACCGGACGTCTTCCTCATCCAGGAAACGTTCCTAAAGCCCGCTTTCCGTACCCCTTCGATCGCGAACTATCGCACCGTCCGTAATGATAGAACTTCCTCCAATCTCGGAGGCACTCTCATCTATTACAGGCGCTCCCTGCATTGCTCCCCTATCGATCCTCCACCGCTTACGAATTTAGAAGCATCCGTCTGCCGCCTAGCGATGACCGGCCATCAGCCGATCATCATTGCATCGGTTTATCTCTCTCCCCTAAAAGACTTGCTCGAGAGCGACCTTCAGTCGCTCTTAAGTTTAGGCGACGCCGTCATTCTTGCCGGCGACCTAAATTGCAAGCATCGCCGCTGGAACTCTTCTGTAACTTCACAAAGAGGCAGACTCCTCGACGATTTAGTTGACAGACTAAACTTTGACATCATCGCTCCCATGACGCCCACTTACTTTCCCCACAATACTCGGAATAACCCCGACGTACTCGACATAGCACTTCTAAAGAACGTAAGGCTAAGCTTTCGCTCTATAGAGGTGCTTGACGAACTTGACTCGGACCACCGCCCTGTCGTCCTCCGATTAGGTTTCCCTTCGGACTCTCCTCCCGACACTAGAACCGTGACGGACTGGGATAAATTTGGGCAATTGCTCGAAAATCCCAGCTCGCCACATCTAGACCGCGTTCCAAACGTAATCTCTTCCGCGACCGATCTAAACGTAGCTATCGACTCTCTCACTAGCCACCTGACCGCCACCGTTGGCGAGTGCTCACGACAAGTGCCGGTTGGTGATTATCACCACCTAATCCTGCCTCAGCACATCAGGTCGCTAATGACTGAGCGTAACGCGGCCCGCCGCGCTCGCGATCGCGCTCCCACTATCGATAATAAAGCTCGCTTCAACGACTTACACCGCCGTGTAAGAACCGCTGTAGCTGAGCTCCGCGCCCAACGTTTCGGTGATCTTATGGAGAACATTTCTCCCTCTCACCAAGCTTATTGGCACTTAGCCAGAGCTCTAAAATCCGAAACCGCGAACTCTCTCCCTCCGTTAACTCGTCCCAACAACAGCGTTCCCGCGTTCAACGACGACGAAAAAGCGGATTGCCTAGCGTCTAGCCTCCAAGCCCAATGTGCCTTAAGCACACAGCCCTTCGATCCCGACCACGTGCGCGAGGTAGACGGCGAAGTGGAGCGCAGAACTTCTCTGCCTCCACAAGACCCCCTGCCCCCTGTCACTGTCGACGAAGTCGTACAGGTCATCAAAGACCTACGCCCCCGTAAGTCCCCCGGTGCGGACGGTATCTCTAACGATATCCTAAAGCGCCTCACTCTGCCCCTTGTCTGCCTCCTAGTAGCGATCTTTAACGCTGCTATGGAACATTGCATCTTTCCATCTCAATGGAAAGATGCAATTGTTATAGGCATCCATAAGCCAGGTAAAGCTCGTACCGAGCCGTCCTCCTATCGCCCCATAAGTTTACTAAAGGCCCTTGGTAAACTCTATGAACGCCTCCTTCTCGCCCGCCTACGGAACGCTATAGTCTCCAGAGGCATTTTAATAGACGAGCAGTTCGGCTTCCGTGCCAAACACTCATGCGTCCATCAAGTCCTCCGCATAACGGAACATATTCTCACTGGCTTTCAGCCAGCGTTAGGTAAGACCCGTCACACGGGCGCTGTCTTCTTCGATGTAGCGAAAGCTTTCGACAAAGTCTGGCACAACGGTTTAATTTTTAAACTGTACAACTTTCAGTTGCCAGATCGTCTTGTGCTCATCATACGAGACTATTTGTCGAATCGTAGCTTTCGCTACAAAGTCGAAGGCACTCTCTCTTCCCCCCGTACCATAGAAGCAGGAGTCCCGCAAGGGTCCGTGCTCGCCCCCATCTTGTACCTTCTGTACACTAACGACATCCCTAAAACGATAGGTACCAACCTAGCCCTCTTTGCGGACGATACCGCTATCTATACCACAGATAGGCAAGTGAGTCGAATCACTGAGAGACTCCAACCCGCTATCACCGCCCTAGGCGAGTGGTTTCGGAAATGGAGAATCGAGGTGAATCCCGACAAAAGCTCTGCCGTTCTTTTTACCCTAGGCCGCCCTCCGCGGCCTTCTCCCCTTTCTCTTTTCGGTCGTGCCATTCCCTGGCAAAATAAGACCAAATATCTCGGTGTGACCATGGATAGTCGTTTGAACTTCCAAGCTCACACCAAAATAGTCAGGGACCGAGCCGCTTTTGTCCTCGGTCGTCTCTATCCCATGATAGGCAAGTATAGTAAGATGTCGCTTAGGAATAAGCTAAATCTTTACACAACTTGTATCCGCCCCATACTAGCTTATGCTAGCGTAGCCTATGCGCTGTCCAAGCGCAATCTCCATAAACTCCAGACCCTCCAAAACCGCTTTCTCAGAGCGGCCTCTGGAGCCTCTTGGTACGTTCGCAATGCGGACCTACACAGAGACTTCGAACTTCCCACGATTCCCCAATATTTTAAAGACTTGGCAGTCCGCTTTTTCGAGCGTACGCAAAATCATCCGAATCGTTTAATTGTGCAATCCACAACGTATCGTCCCCCCGATCGACCCGGTCACGGTCGTAAAACTATTGTTAGGCGGCCTCGGCACGTACTAACGTCCCCAGATGACGATCTCGCTGTCCGGATAGCGAGATTAGTCTCTACGACCTCCCCGAATAGGGCCTCCCTCCAAACACGACGCCGACGTCCCCGGGTTCGTCGGCGCCCACAAGGATACACTAGGTATCAAAGAGTGCCGGGGCGCTTCTCGCCCCCACTCAACCGCATTCGTACCCGCGTAACGGGGAACTCCCCTCCTGGCGGTGACTCACCTTCGGGTTCGAGACTCACGCCGGTCGAAGGGACGCCCCCGAGAGCGACAACCCAAGCCGAGGCTTCCCCCGCGGGGAGCCCTTGAGCGTTGGGCGCTATATGGGCTGAGGCTCCTTCAGAGTCTCGCCCCAAAAGTCCGGTGAAGCAGTAATGGCTGCAACAGCCAACTGCATAGTCAGCTCAGAAAAAAAAAAAAAAAAAAAAAAAAAAAAAAAAAAAAAAAAAAAAAAAAAACTGCTAGACTTATATGAGAGCATTGAGAAGTATGTGTGGTTTGACTCTAAATGACAGGATAAAAAATAGTGTGATACGCGAGCGTTGCGGTGCGAAAGAAAGTGTGGTGACAAAGATTGAGAAAGGTATGTTAAGGTGGTTTGGACATGTTGAAAGAATTAATGAAAATAGATGCACGAAACAGATTTATGAATCTGAAGCAATTGATAGGGTCGGTAGAGGTAGACCTCGGCAAACGTATGTAGGTCAAATTACGTTCTGAGAAAAGGCCAGGAGTACTCGGAAATGTATGAAAGCATTGATGCGTATAGATGAGGCAAGAGAGGTATGCCAGGATCGTAGCAAGTGGCAGTCTTTGGTCTCTGCCTACCCCTCTGGGAAACAGGCGTGTTGTTATGTATGTATGTAAGTATGTATGTAGACTTATACATTTCTTAACAAACAAATAATATATTTTTAAAATCATAGAATGGATAACTTTCATTTGATACCAAACTCGATATACCCTTGTATATTTATTTTAATATAGTATAAAGTAAAGTAGGTACATGCAATTTGAAACCTCCATTCCGGATTTAATAAGACGTCTCATAGCCTTTGATAGGCGGACCACTAAGACGAAGCTAACGTCACCCCGTTTGTCTAAATATGATGAGTAGTTTAGGAGCTAAATTGGAACTTAGGAATTTTCACATACAAACTGCTGGACTATACATTAATTGTACATTTGAGGAAACTTGGAATGAAAAACTTTTTGTGTAATTTTATGTGTTCTGCCATCTAGTGTCGAGTAGCTATAATACTTACATGCTCGTAGTGCATCAAGAGATGGCGGTAGTGTAGCAGCACTGCCTCCTTTCATCGCCGCTAGGGCCGCCACATACGACTCACGGTCACATGGAATCACTTCACTATATTTCCTTTTCCTACGTATTATCGCCTTCCACATCTTGAACTTTGTACTCTTAGATCTTTGTAGACTCATTTTAATCACATAATTATCTAAAACACTTGAAACTACTATTATAAGCAATTTGTTTTGCCTATATTTATTGCTGGAAGTTACTGGCACTAAGATATACTAAACAGGAAAAACACTGTAAAAGTCTATTATTAACCAGGGACCTCTTAGTACAGGGAGCTTATTGGAAGCGATCTCGAGTAAGCCAGACTCGTGAATTCGGGCGTAAAATAAGTACGCAAGCACATTTACGGCCCGCGAGTACCTATTTACACACATTTTTACTTACGACCTTACGAGTCTGATGTACTCGAGACCGTCCGCAATAAGCTCGAAGGGACCTTGGACCTTAGTGTGAATAGTCTGGAGCTATTCGTACTCTGCAATTCAAACAAAAAAATGTGTAGAAGTCTGACTTAACTCTCGAAACCTGTGAATGTACTTGCATACATTTTTCTCTTGAATTCCAGAGTCCGAATAACTCGCGACTGTTCCCAATAACCTCCCTATACTAAGAGCTGCCTCAACGGTCAATTTCCCATACAACCATGGTATTCATTTTGGATTCACCTATCATTTTAGTTTGTAACCGATTTTTTCAATCAATTTAATTGCCAATGAATATATGGGCTCCTATGAGGCCAGTTTTCTTAAAAAACCTCACTGTAAACAATTATGACGAGTTGAAGTTTGCCGAAAATTGTGCCTCAAACGTCCTGTTTACATCCTTTTTGTTTTTTAAAAACTTTAAAAATTTCTTAGTTTTCCGCTCGTGTCCAATTGTAACACATATTTTACTCTTAAATTTACTATAAGATCAAAAAACTATGTATAGCCAATAAATGAGTTATTTTTTTCTGTCGATGTCTTAGGAAATCCGTAAAACACATAAGTAAGTACACACACATCGTCCTAGATCTACAAACTCTTCAAAACGTTATCACTTTTTATTTATATAAAACAGACTGCAAAGGCAATGATTTTTTGTTAATTATTTTAATTTACTGTGTTATAACGCAATGTCCTACGACTCTCCAAGAAAAGAGTATAGAAGATTAACTAAAGTCACCTCGGTGGCTTTTTATGCTTCAAACCATGTGGTTGTTACGTATGAATAGAAAAATTAGGTAGGTATTTACCTACCACCTAGCGTTGTACAAATATTCCAATATACCTTTTATACTTCCTAGATAGGTAAAAAAGAAGGTCCTTTAATAAATTAAATAATGCATGATACGTAGTAAGTGATATAGGTTCTTAAAACCAAATATGCAACAGCTAACTGAGGTACAGTACGTGACGGAACCCACTCTGAACTTCTTATACAGCGCGAAGTGAAATTGGATCAAATAACAGTTCGTGACACTTTTAAAAACAATAAATTATTTTGCGTTCCACTAAATACCTATTACCTTTACACTATTACCAATGCGCTACACACAATGCTAGATTCATACTATGACTGAAGTAGGTTTTGGAACTAAAGGTACAATCAAATCGCACATACATAGTTCTACTTACAAGTATATGAAAATCAAATGTATGTATTCGGTAGTAGGTGCATAAGAAGCTCTCTCATACATACATAAAATATAGGTAAAACATGCTGTCAATGCGATACCAGCTAGAATGTGCGCTACCCACGCACTAGTAGCAGTGAATCCCCGTACGCAGTACTGTTCGTACTGTAGTCTTTAGAGAAAACCTTGGTTGGGAGCTCATTCCACAACCTAAGCGTTTGTTGAGGGAGGTTCTTCTGAAACCACACTGTACGTGACTATTCAGGTTCTAGGGTGTGAGGATGAATGCCATGCCGATGGCGAGCGATGTCTGGTAGAAAGTAGCTATTGATATCATTTCGAATTCCCTACAAACGGGTGATACTGATTTATCATATGAAATAGAATAAATTATGAGGATAGAACAGTTCAGTCTTCTCAAGCGTCGCTAAGAAATTATATTAATTAAAATATGATGATAAAAACCAATCTACGTCAACAACTTACACCTACCTATTTGAGTTCTTTCATTAGCGCTAGGGCGAGTATCTATGTCTCGTCAGATAACTATAGAATTAATTAATGTTCTGACTTTCAATTAGTTATCTTCAGTGGCGATTAACTTACAATAGGTCACAGTTTATGTAGTCATTAATAAATGTAAACATCAAACGTGATTTGTTATGACTGCAACATCGACACATCACACGGAGCTAAGTTTGTCAAGTAAGACTGTTTAAGAAGATAAGTCCACATTTTCTGGGTAACACTATTTAAGAGTGGTAAAAATGGATGTGTTCCATTCAAACCATAAGCTACTAAAACTTACCATTTAGCTATTTGAACATGCTGTGACATCTTAGTACAAAATAAGTAATCAAAGGAAAGTGTTGCCAGCTGTCCCCCAAATCAGATAGTAATTTATTTACTAGTATACAATTTAATTTTATATAAATGAAGCAGATGGCGCTGTATACAGTAAGAATTGGAAGTTGTTTAGGATTGCCAGTTCAAAATATTGTAAATAGTTTAGTAGAACCCACTCATCATAACTATTATAGTATAAGAACAGAAGCTTATCCATGTTTGTCAATGCAACATATATTTATATTAATAATATACCAAGGGATTTAATACAACAGACTACGATATGATAGAGTCTTGTGTGCGGAAGATATTTTATATGATATCTTTCAAAATGTCTGCTAAAAAATATTTAGAAAATAATTGGTCCGGTAACGACGTTCCTATGATCGCTATCGTTAGTGTGCACACTTGTCTATAAGTTTTGATGTTCAAGAAATCAAAATCCAGTCACCATAGTGTCTACAGTCCAGTGTCTAAAGTCCATCACACTCAGAGCTATAATATTTGTATTAACATACAAAAATATATCCATAAAAACAGAAATATATTAATAGCTGTGCTCACTCAAAGATTTCTATAGAAAATATATCGTTATATTCTTTGTAATGTATGATTCTTGTGTGATGGTAATTCCATCATCATAGAAACGTTATTACCCCACAAAATCAGAAACTAAATATATTTCGTTCAACTTTAGCAATTTAATCTACAACCTGTCTATTTGGTCGAGTATTAACGTTTTTACGATATCTATCGCCGATTGTGTCAGATAGTTCGTTTCATTTTCATTCAATTATATGGAATAAGGAGTAAACCTCTCTACGGTTTCCCGAGTCCAGTTAATTTTAATAAAATATCTATTGAAAATAGCTTTTTAATATAGCAATTATCGTTTTTTGGTGTACAATAATTAAATTATATGTGGTATGTACCTAATGACAAATAATAATAATAGGAACACTTTATTACAGATAATAAAAAAAAACCTAATAAGATTAATTACTATATATATATATACGGTAAAACTAGTTTTTTTTTTAGCTAAAGCGCTGTTAACGGTATAACCAAGCGGAATCAATAAATATATTAATGGTAGCTTTTTTTTCATTGAAGTGGCAACACCGAAAAATAATGACAATAATCTGTAACAAACAACAATGGTGTGCGGCTACGGTTGATTTTAAAAGTTTATGGCCATTTTTCGTATTAAATTGAGAATTTCTAATACGTTGAGTTGAAGATGCCTCTTCGTTCTTCAGATTTTGAGTTAAAGAGTTCGCGGCGGAGTGGGTTGCAAGGACAATTGAGTAATCGTTCGATGGGAGCTTGTTTCGTGTGTCAAGTTTTGGAAAAGTGACTTTAGGTGTTACTTGTGTGCTGATAGTGCTGTTAGTAGTGACGATAAGTTAAATATATACTCAAATTACGTTGTATTTATGGTGTTTTTAATAAATAGTTACAATTCATTTTGATTTTAATTTAAGTACCTATGTAGGTATTATAGTTACACCCAATGTGTGGTTCGCTGTGTGAATTTCAATTGTTTTATTTTTGTTGCATTATATTTCTACAAAGGCCTTTGTAGAAATGATGCAACAAAAATAAAACAATTAAAATTTACACAAAAATATCAAAAACCAAGAGAAGGTAGGTACCTATACCTAAAAATGAACCTTAAATTAGTGCAATGTTTTAGAAACTAGATGGCATTAGTACGATATGAATGAATTATGCGTTAAGATGTCGATCTATTTCCAGTATACATATATTAATCTTATGTATTTGAAGTCCACACTGGTATAACGTTAAAGTGACAATGTCTATAACTTTGATTTCAACTTCTTTTAGCCTATTCTATTAACAGAGACGAACCTAGAAACCTACCCTATATTTTTTTGTAATGAAAGGAAAACATTCTGTATTTCGGATTCCAAAAGCCACAAGCATCAATATCAACACTAATAAACAGAGAGGATTTGGTAATTTTGTTTATATGCGGAAGAAAACTCCGAAACCATTTCATTTATTAGAAAAAATATTTCACTATTTAAAAGAGCTATATATTATGTACTGTACATAAGGGATTGTAAGAAGGGGAAGTGATTTATTAGATTAATGAACATAGCGGCTACATTATCAGTTATTATCCCGGAAAATTCAAAAGCTTACGCAGCACTACAATAGCTCGCTATATCAAACTTCCTTACTATAACCAAGAAAGTGGCTGTAGGATTACCACGCCGAATTAGCGCGGGCGGAGCCGCGGGCAATAGTTAGTAAGCACTAAAAATAACAAGTTATCATAGAAACACAAGAAAGATTGTCCGTGTAGTGTGTATCCATAGTACAAAACCTTTAACTAGTAAGTCCGACTTACACTTAGCCAGTCTTTATATTTTCAGCAACCCAACGTATGGGTACATAATTAACCTATAGAATTTACCCACCATTGTCTCACCTAAACGGGGTTAAAGTGTGCGACCAAATAATGTGTCTTTTACGTGCGGTCACGTTACTTAGCCTCCAGCCTGCATACAATGGCTCATGTACCAAGGTGATTCAACTGTATATTCCTGCATTAATTAACTAATTCTCTTTACTCAAAGAATTACAGTCATATGTGGTATTGTACTTCGTCTTTACTAATGGATTCCGTATAACAATAATCAGCAGCGCAATGCGGAGATGCGTTGCACAGTCGCCTAAAGATTTCGCCCGTTTCAAAACCTATCCCTGTGTGATCCTTAATAAAATACTGTGTGTTTAATAAACTTGTAGTGTATTGATAACTGTCTATTCCCTGTTTGAAGATTTTAGGGTTCCGTTGCCAAACATCAGAAAGGGTTTCACGGCCTTGTCACTTAGTTCATCATACCTGTCCTTCGTCTCTGTTCGTTTAACAATTTTTGTGGCAAAAAAATAAAAAAAAAAAAAAAGAAAATTTTAACAAAAAAATTAAATAAACTTAGAAACGACTAAAAAGTAGAACCTAGTCGTTTTTTGAAGATAGCTATTTATACCGTTACCGTTTTACTATTTCTTCACTATAGGAACATGAGCACATTCTATGATCATAATATTATGTAAAAAATAGCTTAAGGGTGATATTTACGGTTGTACATACCTACTGTTTTGGCTTTATAAAGAAACAATAAATAGTTCCTATGTTGATTTTTACGTTGCACCTACACAATAAAATTATTTATTTCAAAAAATTATAAAATCAGCCGTGTTTCTAATCTCCACACCTTAAATAAAGGACATTTAACCACAATGCGTAAAAGTCGTTAGTACTACATAAGTCCATTTGCCAATTTATCGATCTACAAATATATGAATGTTGTTTTAAACCCGATTACATCTAATATACTAAGTGCATTGACGTATTTATGGCTCGGGTATATTAGTCATAGCTGTGCCACAGGTGTTGTCCCTGCTCATTACGTTTGGAGCCCTACCCACGCACGTCTGCATCATCGTCGACCACGGCAACATGAGAAGACACACGTTTGAGTACTATTTAAATTGCCCCAAAAAACTATGTACTATCAACTATTCCACTACCTACCTATTCCGTTGCCCATTCTGACATACTTCTTAGTTCGTCAGGAACTGACAATGGGGGTATATTTTTCTGTCCCAGGTCTATCATTTTACCGCTTATTACTTTAAAGCTGGTAATTTTATTTACGAATTCGAATTTCAATGAGACATAAATTGACGTAATAATATACCGACCTTAGACCAGACACTCTGCATAAGAAACAGTGTTTCGGCGACAAGCATTTCACGCAGGACTGAAAAGGTTGGTAAAAAAAGATGTCCCCACATTCAAATGTGGTTGTCTGTCTATCCAGCCACTGGCTAATTTAAGCCGTAAAAATATACATGTAGTATGTATGCATAAAATCAGATGACTCATTCAAATCTTCGATTAATAATCCGTTAATTTTTGTCAGGTATATTTAGGCATGATTAAATTTCCGCACTACCCGTTAGTTGATGGGTTTGACGCATCTGGGACTGATGTCATGATGCTGTTCTGCCGGTGATTGCCGGCAGGTGGCGCGGTGCCAGCGCCATTGTTTACACTATAAACGAACGTTTATTTTAACCTCTTGCTTAAATTTCCTATGAGCGCTTCTTGCTTTTACAGAATTATCCAATCTCAATTTTTATTTGCCTAATAATCGTTGTATTTATACAGGCTGGACCTGTAAATCGTGAATAAAAACGTAAAGGGGAAAAAGAGGGGGTCATCCTCACGTTCACGTTTGATCCACGATTTACAGGGCCACCCTGTCTATTATTTGTATATAAGTAGTCTTAAACTCACAATTAGCTGATAAATAGTTTTTACGAACTCAACTCAACTTAGGCAATTTTACTCAAGTCTTTCGAACGGGTTTTTCTTATGGTCCAGTGCCTGGGTCATAAAACATGAAACCCTTATGAAATCAGCTTGTCGTCCGTTGATCAGTCTATTAAGATTTCTCTGTTCGCATTTCTCTTTTAAAGCCAGTATATGTCTCTACTAAATCAAGCTTTTATACATATATATTATTCATATAATTTGACTAAGATATACATATTTATAGAACTAAAATGATCATCATACTCAGTAGGTAATCCATACCTTATGTTAGGTAGGCCGTTGATCTTGACAGAGAACCATATAATTAAGCACCAGGGAGAGGTCTTATCGCACAAGTGGGGATGGGCAAAATCCATGAAATTTTTCAGAATGATTCCATTTTGGGTTGACTATTTCAAGTTCAACACAATAATATAATTTATAAAGGTAAAATACTGTTAACCTAAAACTTGAAATTGTCCACAAAAATTTCATTAAATTTGCCCATCCTCTGGACAAGCAAAGGATATCCAAAATCTGATTCTACGTGTAACTATTGCGTAACATTAAGAAGTCGCTTCAGAGAATTTGGTTGTTTCATAGTCTATCACTACTTACTTACATATAAACTATACATTGTATTTAGTAATAACCTAATATATGGTAATATGATCGGCACGGATCCTAAGGGCGCAAGATCTGCTCACACACGACCACATTTTTTACCAAATTAAGACTTGTCTCGATGTTCCAGTGTTGCCTCCTTATACTGTATGTAACAACTTCGATCGACTAGTTTTTGTTAAATCAAGACCTCATTGCTGTATCCTCGATTTTAATTGCAGCTTTCACAGCTGCTTTCTGATTCTCATTTTCTCTTGACTTCCTTTAAGAAAGTTGTAGCTGTGTCGTACAGTTGTGTGCTGACCATAAAGTTATAGTCTGACCATCTACTGTTTATTTTCACCAGCAGAGCTTACTTATTAAAGTTATAGTTTTGCTAATTTATGAGCATAGTACCAGACTTAAAAACGTATTTCAAATCTTAATATGGTACAACCAAGATGTACCTCTAGGTACCTAAATATTTTTTGATTATTATGTTAAAATCACTATAAGTAAGCTGACTATTATCTACTTATATCGTCCTTTAAAAAGTAAATCCTCATATGAAGTTTTAAATAAGGAAATCAGAGAATGCTATCGCTTTCCATGTGTTTATTGCCATAAATAAATTTTAGAAAGCATAGTATTTATCGAAGTTTATTCGTCCAAAGGCTACCTATATTTGCTTGGGCTACAAAGTAATAAACAAATAATTTTTAGAGTAAAATATATATTGCCATATGTGGATTGATTTAAGTACGTATCCAGACATAACATTGAATGATTCAATTTTATAATATTATACTAACTTTAGCGAGCGTCTCCGCCCGCCCTAAATTTAGTTATCGGCGTGGGATTCTACGGCAACTCCTTAGTTGTCTAAGACTGATAAGGTTGGCTGGTAAGGCTGATAAGGTCAGTAAGTTGTCTAACTCCGTAGTCCAAATTATAAAGCTATAGTTCGTTTAAGTGGAATTCGGCCAAAGTTACTCCCGCGGTGTCTTTTGAATTTTCCGGTATAAAAAAAAACTTAATATGAAGGACATACGTTACATACTAATAATACTAATTACATTTTAATAATATAATAATAATACTATCATTAAATAGGTATAAACGTCCGATCTCAGCATCAAATAAATAGTCCTTACAAGGAAAGTTGTTCATGCAAGTGCAAAATTTAACTCATCAGCATTGCACGATCATAAGACATAATATTATAACCTTGGCTTTATAACAGTTACCACTTGCCATTGGTTATCACGACTGTCGTTAATTTACAACATATATGCGATGTCTTAAGCTAATTCTAACTGCAGTCGTCTTACCAAGTGGCCATGTCTAGCAGTGGCCATGAATGAGAAGGTTGTAATGTGTAACATGCCAAATGTGATATATCTAATCTTTGACAATAATGTGCCGAGGAAATGCGCGATAATGATTTGGGTGAACGAGTTGTATAAAAGAAAAAAAGCTTTTAATTCTTATCTATGCCTATCGGAAAAAGACTCATAGCATCTGTGGTTTACAAACTTAACACACATTTTTTTTTTTTTAATCTACGTAGCCGATTCCTATAGTTGAAAGAATAATAAAATTCAAGCCTAAAAACTAAATTGCATATTCTCTCCAGTTGTGACGCAAAGTTATTACTCGTACTTATCCCTACAAGTCTAGGTTTAAATTGTATAATTCCTTACTGTAATTTATTCTCATCTTCTGGCATCTGTATCCATTAAATTTGCAAATCAAGTAAAACGACTCACAGGCGTTACCAATTAAACCTCTCCCTCCTGAGTTATGTGACGGAGGGGAACTACAAAAAGGGTCTTTACTGAGGTGAATCTGCTGCAATTTAGTAACTCTGGTGTTGTATATTATACATCAAATTAGTCCATCTAATGAAATACGATACAAAGTAGTTATTTAGTAACGATTAAAACCCTTATTAAATACACTGCCAGACAGCTGATATTTTGTTTTGAATAAAAAGACTAATTGTTTGCATTTATAGAAAAGAACTAATGGTCCTTAAATAAGTAAAGCTAAATATATTGTGTACCTAAAAACAAAATTATTTCCAAGACGCAAAGGAGTATCAAAACTGGTTGCCTGTAAAGTCGGTATACGGGCGAAAGTTTTACGTGACAATGATTTTATGTCTGTCTCTCTCGCTCTTAGGCGGGCGCGTGCCTCTCACTCGCTCTCATTGTGAGCGCATAACGTGAGCGGAGCGTAACGCAGTTTCTTGAAGTGTCACCCGGCAAACCAATTTATAAGACGTTGTCACGTCAAAACTCAATATTCACGGTATAGTCTTAAATTTTTTGAATTAAACTTGAAAGTATGATAGGCAAGGTTATGACCATCCGTAATATCAATGAGAACCTCCTCCTTTTTTTAAAGTCGGTTAAAAATGTACTTCAGCAAAAATATCTTAATTTTCGAAATATTTGACTTTTCTTTAAAGTCATTGAAATATCTTACGTCACCTTTTTTGATGTTAAAGTTTAAAATCACTACATTTTTACAATATCTGTAACTCATAATGTATCTTTGAATGTAGTAACTAACACAATCCTGTTAAAATGTAATGTTTTTCAACGTCAAACATGAAAAAGTGACGTAAATATGGTATTTCGATGACTTTAAAAAGAAGTTAATTATTTTAAACACTAAGGTACTTTTGTACATTTATATTTTTAACTAGACTTTGCCAGCGGCTCCGTCCGCCCTAAATTCGGTTATCGGCGAGGAACTCCTTAATTTGGTACATTAATGGAGTTTGCTATAGCAAGCTATAGGTGCAGCTATTGTTTGTTTAACTCTGTTATAGTTATTCCCGCTGGAACTTTTGAATTTTTCGGGATAAAAAGTCTATATGCTATTCCAGGACCTAACCTATATGTAACCAAGTTTTATCCCGATCCGTTTAGTGGTTGAAGCGTGATTGTGTAACAAACATACATACATACAAACTTTCACATTTATCATATTAGTAGGATATTCTGGACGGTCATAACCTTGCCTGTTATACCTTCAAGTCTGATTTAAACCGCTAACCGAATTTATCGCGGATAGAGCCACAGCCTTGTTAATAATATATTGAAATATCAAGTCACTACAACTTCCACTATTATTATGATCAGAAGGAAAATTTGTGTCGCTATTTCAATTTACATTGTTATGTTACAAGTCCAAGGATAGCTACGTAAATCACTGATTAACATTTGTATTTTTAATAACCTCTCTTTCATCTACTCATAAATAATGTTAAATTTATTCATCTGTCGAGATAATTAATAACATATGTATGGGAATGTATCATAATAAATACCTATATTAATATTATTGTTTTTAACATTGAGCCAATTTTTTCCACGAAAGGCGTACTTAGACTATTTAACTTTTCCCGTAAAAGGCGAACGTACCCAGGCCACAGATCGATTGTATATAACTTCTGGTAAGTCAAAGGAGACAAAAACAAAAACATACTAAATTGGGCCTACATCTCAGAGAGACGGCTAACAAAAAAATGTGTCACCTCTAACATAAAATCGAACATTTGTATTCTGAAACATTCATTATCATAGTAAAAACACAGGTGACACTACAAAGAGCGACAACCCAAGCTGAGGCTTCCCTTGAGTGTTGGGCGCTACTTCAGAGTCTCGCCCCAAAATTCCGGTGGAGCAGTAATGGCTGCATCAGCCACACTGTACTAGTCAAAGAGAAAAAAGAAAAAAAGGTGACACTGTTTTCCCGCTGGCCAGCATTCTCATTTTCGGGCCCAATAGGAATGATTGCCTTAATGGCGCAAAAACGTAATACATGTCTTTTATATACGAACGACTTTCGCTTAGAAACATGTCAGTTCGAGCCGTTTAATAACTGAAAACTTGTAGTTTGACAAGTTCTGCCACTGCCTTGTAATATCGACGCGTGCGCAGGTTATGATAACGTTTTTGTAAACGTGACTAGGTTACATGTTGTTACTACGTTTCACATAATAGCTTATGTGGTGTTTTACCTATATGGGCGTGTCTCGGATTGTGTTTCAAGGTTCCTATGCTAAGCAGGTTTTTGCACGTATTGTTTACATAATTCAACAGACTTATTTTGAAAATGGAAACGATCGTTAACGGAACAGACGTTTTGCCTATGTCAGTGGTAATAATTATAGAGATGTAACATGCATATTAAAATTAAAGGATCAAAATCCCGACTGTGTAAAAAGCTGACAAAAAATATGGAAACATATCATTACTTTTATTTATGATAACAAATACATATTTTTAGAATCATTATGATGTGCACTTCTATATGATACTTATATTGCCAGGCTTTAATTTTTTTTTAGTTTTATTAAATACCGTCTTATGGCCGTAACACTTTTTTACTTACCTGTTTTATTATTATTTATGATAGCTGCAAGAAGAGCCGTTTTTCATTATGTTCAAAGAATTTGATTTCAGGCGTTTTTTCCATATTTCATTTTGTGAAAGTGTTTGATACATTCAATCCATATATACACTTTTTTATCAACTGGAGATACTTATGATCTGCATATTTTCTCTTTCTATTCTAGCTGTATTATCTATGTAATCGATTAATTCGTATAATCGTTCACGTGGCTCTGATTTGGTTATCTACCAATGCCGTAACATTTATTTTATTCATTTTTGCAGAAATGAAAAAATAAAGTTAAAATAGCACGCTTAAAATAACTCGACCCGAATTTATTCCTCTAGTACTCAATATTGAACGTACCTATCCAAAATTAACAAAAACCTTGTTCAAATATCGTGTCGTTGTTGCTCTTGTTTTCTAAAGTCAGAGGCTCGATTCCGTAAAATGATTGCGAACAATTCTCGTTTGTAATCCATAGAAATAAGATGTACATTGCGCATTTGAAATTACGTATGAAATTCATCGATTGTCGCGAAACCACAATGTATATCTTATTTCTTTCAAAAAAGGTTAGCAATCTTTTTACGGAATCGACCCGCAGTTATCGACTTAAGAAACATGAACTCTAACGCTTATTCAGTGCATATTTCAATCGATGACACATTTTCGTAATTTCAACGAAACAATCAATGATTTTTTGCAACAATGGCTGCATGCAGTTTATGGATTCATGTTCGAGCTCACTATTGTAAATATAAGAATAATAAACATTTTCTTATGGTATGATGAAGCAACCATTTCGCTACATCCAATACATCTAACATCGCTTATTGTTAATAATGTACGTACATACTACATCGAAAATCATACTTACTTTATACTATTACAAATTTAAAAGATTGTTTTATTAAAATTAGGACCCGAGTAACATAGGGTTCTTTTTGTCACAATGCAGTTTCAGAGGAACTTCATTTTTGGTGTTCACGAACGCTTAGTTTGTGGAATGGGCAGAGAGCTTTCTCTAAGGTTTTCTCTTAAGGACTACAGTATGGGGTTCTTCAAGAAAGAAGTGACCAAAATTCTGAAGGGTCGGCAACGCGCGAGTATTGCCCCTGGTGTTGCAAGCGTCCATAGGCTGCGATGACCGCTTAACATTAGGTGGACCGTTAGCTTGTTTTCCTCCTTAGCGGTAGATATAAAAAATACTGACCAAGAGTTCCTGAATACATTTTTCATTGGGTAAAAATGCGGTTCACAGCGTTAGTAATCTCCAAGAGTCACAATTGTATTAAACCCGCTAAAGTTAAATTTGAGATTTTAAACGCAAACCACTTTGAATACTTCTAAACCGGACTCAGAATCTGTTTGCAATTCGTGTAAACATATATGACCTTGACACGCGTCTTTCGCTTTGTTAGTCTATGCAACATATACATAAATACGTAGATTTTAGGTTTAATCAGTGTCGTGATTTGAAAACCAGTTAAAGAATGTGACAATAAAGGTAATCATGTAAGTATTTTAATGAATTACAATTAAAATACCAGAAAAAGTAAACATTAAGTAAAGTTAGGTTATGTTTACAAGATTTGCACAGATATTTTGAGTCAGGTTTACCTATATATAATCCCTGTAGAAAAATTCTAAGACACTTAATATGAAGATGACTGATGCTAATTCACAAACTATACCTTGGAAAAAATCTTATGACGCAAGCAAGGTCATTGGGCAAAATACTTTTGCTGATTAAAGATTGTTTTTATAAATTTTTGCAATGATTGTATATTCCAACCTAGATAGCCTATCTATATTTAATACAGTGTTAAGTCACATTTCACTTTTGTACTGTGCCACTTAATTGAAATCAATACTAGCTGTTAATATATGCCACAATGTTAAAATATCATAATAATAACTGTGACGCAAAACATCAAAACTTGTTGAGAAATAGAAATATGCAACTCAATAATCATAAAAAAACTACTCCAAAATAGCTCGTTACATTCATGAATTAAAATAGAAACATGCAACACAAGAAAAACATCGTGAAACATGCAACACAAGAAAAACATCGTGAATGCTAATAAAATAAAAAATACTACATCATATTTACAGTATACTTACCGAATGTTTTGACTGTTAAACATGAAACGGATTCAACAATCTTCAAAGCAAAATATATGAACCGCATCACTAAATGAAGCTAGAAATAATACTGCAATTGACTCTTGGTCTTGTATTTTTTTGTTGGTCTTTAAAAGTCATCTATCGGCTATTACGGCATCTCTACATTCAAGATATTACATTGTATTTTTGTATGTGTAACATTTATATGAATAAAAATCAATTGCCATGTGTATGTCGGATCATCAATTAAGAACGGCTCAAGGGAATTGGCTGATTCCTTTATTGTTGTGTTCGTAATTGTCAGGACAAGGTTGTATAAAAGAAAAAAAACTGGTCCAGTGCGAGTCGGACTCGCGCACTCCAACCAGCTAGTAAATCATAAAATTTTATCGTGCATTTCATATTACTTTTTGACAAAGTCAAGGGAAAAAACTAGCATTATCTATTATAAAATTCATTGATACGGACAAGGTTCACAGTTGCGTGATGCCTTCAATTGCCGACTCAAATGCGCCGATTGAAACTGATACGGACTCAACACCCGGTATGAATGAATTAACAGTCGGATCGAATCGAACAATCGTAAGCGTTGCATCACACTTGAGGAAATGACCGTAACAACACAAACACACACACACACACACACACACACACACACACACACACACACACACACACACACAAAACCAAAAAACTACTTACGCAAAAAAATGCAATTTTTGAGCTTTTTACTCCATCACACCACAGAATTTAGTTTTCCAAAAACGAAAAAACAACCGTATGTACTTATTTAATGATTTAGGTCATTTTTATATATTATTTTTGTATCGTTTTAAGTTAAAACGCACAGACAGACAGTAAAATATTAACTACAGTCTGTCTGCGCATGGGTATAATAATAATTATAATCATTTATGATATAAAATGTATTTTGAGTTTTAATCTTAATGGTCACCAAACTGTCAATTTACACAATATTTCATATCTATTTAAAGTATAGTAATCTATTCATAATATTAAGAGACGCATCTTAAATAGAAATGTAATCAGCCATTAGTGTACGAATTAGAGCTTTCTTTATATATACACGGCTGTGCCTTAACGTGCTTTCTACACGTGTATAAAATAAACGTGTACGAAATAAACAAGAAATACCAATTATTTGCCAACGGTAATACTGCAATGTAAAGCGAGTCATCAAGGTAATCTACTTGCGAATAAAGACAAGGTATTTTCACCTTGTGGTACTCCAGGCACCAACTTTAGCCTTCATACAAAACTTGTTCACAATTTGGTCGCGGACCCAAAACAATTTTGAGAAACACAGAAATATCCACTGCAGGAAATCGGTTTCTGAACATGAAATGAATAGAAACTTGCCAAGTGTATGTGGTAACTCTTTAAATTAAGGGTCTCGTAAAACAAGAATGGTCGCAGACATCACAGAGCTGTTTATAAGTTATAGGAGACAGAGGACAGATTTTTTTAACTTTGGAAGCGAATGTCAAAAAATATACATTCTGTTTCACATAATGTTTTTCATATTCTATAACTAAACGGTGTAGCGGTTTACGCAAGAGAACTTCCTGTAAAATTTAATTAAATCTGCAAAGATGTCGGACTCATAAGGCTGTGACGTATAGACGACTGGACTTTGTTGTTTGGCTACGGAACTCTTCCAGATAACTGGCTAAACCTAACTCAGATAAAAACTAGTAATGATAACTGATCGAAATATCACGCGTTGTACATACAAGTATCAACCGACTTGAACGTAGGTAGGTACTTAGTAGTAGTGAGGACACTCCTACACACAGCAACCACATGTTCATCAACAGATGTTCATAAATATTTTTTTATATTAAGTACATCACTAGCTTGTCATAAATTTTATGTTGTTTTGAAGACCGTGTACGTATCTAATATTGTCCTTAAAGACAGAAATATCAGACCAGATAAATTTAAAGAAACTGAAAGTGATTGAGGAAATCCTAGAAATATGATGTATCGATATGATGCAACTTGTATGTAACACCCACTAAGTTTAATCTAAGATTTTCACAAAAACTACACCAATTTATCATTAGATACGGGTTATACAACATGTATGTTATATAAAGGTGCTGTCAGTCAGCTCAAGAATGTGTTGTGTTAACACAAACAAAAGTGTTATTGCTGCAAAATTTTAATATTCCTTAGCATTGTTTTAATTATTTTATTCTGTTTGCATTAGATATCTACCTAATTAAAATTATGCAATTATTTTAATGACTTCCAAAAACTCGTAGTATTTAAAAAGACAATATTTTTTATACATAAATATATATTACTGAATAAGTTGACCAAGCCAATATAGTAGAGGGCTTTGAGACAATGATTTACTAAGGACTATGAAATCAAATTGATGTATGTACTCTATAAAAAATTCTGCAAAAACCGAAAATTGCTCTAAGTCTGTTTTTTAATTAAATTGAAATTTAAAAAATATAAACAATAGCATCTCACTAGATTCAATGTCCAGATCCAACATGGATCTAGTGATATTTTATTTTCTCAATAGACATATTATATAGTAAACACAACAACAAAATTGTATAACAAAGTACCAGTAACACCCAATCAGCTGATTGCAATATACAACACAAAACTTGCACTTCAATTATTAACACTATATTCTTGTAAACACTACACTATTACTTTTTCAACAAAAGTGAAGCGAGTGATAAAACCAATCAGAAAAGGAAATCGCGTTCGATTTTCCAAAGAAAACTGAACTCCGATCGCGTTGAGTGTGCGCTATGTCGGAAGCAATGTAGGTAACTAACTGGCAGGCGAAGCGAGTGTCGAGAATGCTGCGTACTCACAGAGTAGCGTCTTTGCCATTGAGTCACGTAGGGGCGTCACAAACATTAATATGTAATTTTCCGCTTATTAATAATTATTAAGATACTTAAGTATCGTGTTTTAATAAGTACTTATATGATTTCTCGTCTAACTTTGTTAACACGTTGTTGAACAAGAGAAAGTATAATCTGTCTCGTATCGCAGTGTTTGAAAATGAAATTCCAATGAGAGCGATTTCTCTAAGTTTTATCTATGTATTATCTCTGTTACATTAGAACCTGCTGCTTGAATCGCATATTTGTCTTTGTAAATGAAAAATTGACAATTATTTTAATATCATTCTCCGTTTGCGTGCTACATTAAAAAATCTCGTTCAAAAAAGGGACTACTAAGACAAAAATATTTAATATGTACTCATAAAAAAAATTAGAAATTTTTAAAATCAACTCGAGTATACCGAACACATTTAACATTTAACTTATAAATAAGATTAAGTTCTTATCGGCCTCATATAATAAATTTGTATAATATCTGCATTGTCATAGATCTAAAGTTCTAAACTGTTAAGTACCTTACTATTGTAATATGATGTGGATTACCTAAATAAATAAATAAATGATCATATTTTTATAACATATACTATTTAAAAAAAATAATTATAAATTAAACATTCTCCATTTTGCTTACTTTCTTAAGGACATTTATACCATTGTTGGCTTAGTACCCTGTCCCTGTCCAACTAACTTTATACACATTGTTTTGATCTATGTGTAATATGTAGCTTTAGGTACCTATGTTGAATTATTCAATTGCGAAACCTAATACATAGTGAGTATGAATAAAATTAATATTTTGTAAAACCTTGTAATGACAAGCAACACTAATTAAAAAAATCGGACAAGTGCGTTTCGGACTCGCGCACGAAGGGTTCCGTACCATTATCTTTAAAAAAAAAAGGCAAAAAAACACGTTTGCTGTATGGGAGCCCCCCTTAAATATTTGTTTTATTTTAATTTAATTATTTATTTTGAATTATTTTTAATTTTTAAAGTGACTATGTAACTAAATATTCTGTGAATGTTTTAAGCGTCTACCTGTTGCCGTAATCAGTATCGAGCAAAATTATCACGTTTGTTCTATGAGAGCCTCCTTAAATATTTATTTTATTCCGTTTTTTAGTATTTGTTGTTGTAGCGGCAACAGAAATACATCTTCTGTGAAAATTTTAACTGTCTAACTATCACGGTTCATGAGATACAGCCTGGTTACAGACGGACATCGTAGTCTTAGTAATAGGGTTCCGCTAATTACCCTTCAAGTACGGAACCCTAAAAAGATTCAACGTAACCAACAGTTTCCAAGTGCTTAAATCAAGAGAATTTTCAACCCTAGCATAACAGTATCAGAGCCAATAGACATAAGCAATTTATCAGGCAGGACGCGCCAGACAGGGTTGCCGCGCCGCCACCCGCTCCAATCTGGCTGAACTGCCGATACCCGAACCTAAAGTGAATTTAATAGTAGAACGTACATACAACAATATGGAAATACATGCTTATGTAGATAAATGAATGAATCGGCTGTCGCACTGAAAGCTGTGCCAGCAAATGTCGATTTATTCTGTCTGTACAGCGAAATATTTTTTGCTGTAGTGAAGCTGCGGGTGCTAAAAGTTTTTTACTTTTAAAATAGCGTTAATATGTTATGTGATTTAATTTTATCTATTGCAGAGTATTTAACATTTAGGGATCAAAACAAATACATAGGTACTTAAATTATAATCAATATTATAGATAACCCTATGCCGATATATTGTTACTTTTAATGCTTACTTAGACTTGCTTGGACAGCCTTTGCTTAGTACTGTACCTTTAGTCAATTTAGCCTAAAGCATAATCTATCTACAAACATACTTGTAGATAACACAACCATGGCTTAACCATCACTTTACAATGTTATGGATAAGTACGTTAAAGTTAAAAGTATCAGTTTGAAAAAATAAACAAATATTTATAATTTCGTAGCAGACACAGCCAAAAGATTTGACCTTAATCCTTCAGGACTTGAACCTGCATTCCTAACAGAAAGTGCTCTGCTGATTAGCTATCGAGGTACAATACTATGGCTGGAGAAAACTCCAGATTGTCTTTGCTACGAAAACTTCTATGATGGTCTTAAGTATTGATTTAAAGCCATCCTTTTAAATAATTAATCTCGGTAGAAGACACCTCAGGGATTCAAGACAGACATAAGTAAGTATTTACACCTACTATCCCCTTGCAAAAATAATGATGACGCATAATTATAAATGATACAGCGTGATTCATCTGCGAAGGTTCAATCACTGCTACATTATAAACAACATATTTGTACATTTAGCTTGCCCCTACTACAGGGACACATGCCTCTTCTTAGATTAAGGAGGAGGAGAGGAGAGGGAGGAGAGAGGAGGAATTATTATATTTAAACAAGATCCGGCATTATATCTAAAAAAAAACTACAAGAATTGACGCTAACCAGTTTTATTTTAATAGATTGCAAACAAAATTCTGCAAATTCATTTTTAAATTAGAAGAAGTTAAGAAGTTCATTAGCGATTCTATGAAAACTTTGAATAGTAGGTTCTAACTGCCATCATAGGGCAGCATACTTTAAGGCATACTTTAATATATTCAGTGAGTATTGTAAACAGACATCAATATTCAGGGCGAGCGTCATAGGACGAGCGAAGTTGGTATGTAAGCTGGACATACCACCTTAACTTCCCTATTAGTAACTATAGTGAGTGAGTCACGAATGATGGCCATATTTTATATACAAGGAATGACAAATCAAAGACATTGACTTTATGGCCTTATGCCGAAAAATGCGACGCTACTAATATAAGTACTTTTGTCTTACGATATAAATAAGGTATCCATACTAATATTATAAATTATAAATAATATTATAAATGCGAAACTGACTCTGTCTGTCTGTCTGTTACCTCTTCACGCTTTAACCGCTGAACCGATTTAGATGAAATTTGGTATGGATATAGTTTGAGTCCTGGAAAAGGGGAATAACTATAACGTTTGTAACTCAATCCTGCCGCAACGGGGCATCCCATTGAACTGAAATTTGGAACAAAGAAAGTTGAAAAAACGGAGAAGGACAAAGGCTACTATAACCAAATTTTATGAACGAACCATAGCTGCAGCTATAGCTTGCTATAACGAACTTCTTTAGTATAATCAAGGAGTTGCCGAACGAATCTCTTGCCGATAACCAGATTTAGGGCGGGTAAAGCCGCTGGCTAAAGCTAGTTTTTTTCTTTTTCCTACTTCAACAAACTGAAAACCCAGCCATAGTTTCGCTTTCAAAATACTTGTCTCGGCCATTATTGTAGAATTAAATAATAAATGCACCCGAGTTAAAGACGTCTGAAAAGGTTGAGATTTCAGTGCTCATAACCGATCCCACTAACACCGTTCCACCATGATGAATCAATAATTCACCATATGCAAACGATCGGTTATCGTTTCGTTTGTACCTCTCATTTCACTCGAGCAAACGTCAATTTGACAATTGTGATGTCAAACAACACAAACCCTGTTGTAGGTTGATGTTGACGGTTATATCTGCGTAATAATACCATGAATTATAACTTCTTTCTTTAGGATAAATTCCCTGCCGATATGGCGAGCGGTGCGATGGTAGAAAGTAGCCGTGGGCATCATTTCGAACACATCACATTGTAAAAGCGGTAGAACACACACAGGGAGGCAAAGTCTCTCCTCAGACTTAAGGGGTCGATACGGCAAGTGAGTTTGGGATCATCGACAATTCTCACAGCCCTAAAACGTATAATATCCTTTAACATTTAATTTCAACTCATTGTAGCTAGATATGCTTGTTGTAATCTACCATTTTAGTCTAGCTTGTGACTATGTTACATTTTGTGCCAGCGGCTCCGTCCGCCTTAAAGTTGATTATCGGCGTGGCATTTTTACAGCATAACCTTGATTATTCCTTGATCGATTTGAAGTTTGTTATAGTTTGCTGAAGCTATAGTTCGTTCAAATGGAATTCGGTTATAGTTACTCCCGCGGGAACTTTTAATTTTTTCGAGATAAAAAGTAGTAGTAAGTTTCATCTGGATCCGTCCAGTGGGTGAAGCGTGATTTAGAAAAGCCGCATCTTCTGCTCGTGTTTAACCAAAAAATACACAATAACGTCTAAGTACACAAAACATATTTATTTAATGCACATGTTGTCTCCTGCTTTGGTATTTTTGTTCAATGTTTTTAAAAACATTTACTGTCAAAATGACTTCAAACGTAGAGGACGTATTTTCAGTTTAAGAAACATCAGATTTAGTAGATTCGGTATTAACAAGGAGAAGCATTTGATTACTATAGATCATATATACTAATGAAATTAATAAATTATGCCCCGCCCCCATAACCTCGCGGGGTAAATGATAAGATGTTTTCCGTCGAGCGTGGAAAGCAAAAACATTGTTTCCATCAACAAAAATGGTTTGTGTAGATGTTTTTGTGTAATGTTTCCGCAAAACACGAGCAAGAGAAGCCACCCGCTTAACAAACATTCAAACTTTCGCATTTATAATAAGTGGGAAGTGGGATAAGCACTGAAGTGTCATGTTTCCATTGGTTTTTTAGTTGTCTGGATATAAAGTACTGTTAAAAAATCGGCCAAGTGCGAGTCGGACTCGGACACTTTGTTTTATTTTAATTTAATTGTTGATTTTTAAAGTGACTATATAACTAAATATTCTGTGCATATTTTGACCCCTCGCACGCGCAAGGTCCCATTACGGGGTTTAGGCCTATGAAGCACCTCATTAACTAAATAACCGGACGTCTACTTGTTGCCGATATCAATATCGAGCAAAATCGAGCAAAAAAGTTTTTATAATTATTATTAAAAATCATTTTCATAAATTGTTGAATGGGAGCCCCCTTAAATATTTATTTTATTCTATTTTTTATTATTTGTTGTTATAGCGGCAACAGAAATACATCTTCTATGAAAATTTCAACTGTCTTACTATCACGGTTAATGAGATACAGCCTGGTGGCAGACGGACGGACGGACGGACGGACGGAGAGCGGAGCCTTAGTAATAGGGTTCTTAATTACCCATCGGGTACGGAACCCTAAAAAATGGTAAAATTACCGCAATAATCTTGTTAGACGGAAATCTTGGTCCCTAATGAATCTGAATGCAACATTTTATATTGCGTCAAAATACCAACGCCACCAATCTAGATTTCAAAAATTAGTGATACCAACTGTAATTCTAACACAGTAATACAATTGTCACAGTTCCAAACACAAATATGTCAAAACGAACTAAACAAAAAAAGACAAAATTTGTACAAAATTAGACACTGTAGCAGTAGGGAAAGGGACGACTGAACCGTCCGCTATTTTTGGGGATGTCAATCGACTCGAGTTTTCTTAACTGACAAAAATTGTGACAAAAAAAAGCAGAGTAACTGTTCAATATTTTTCTTCAGTTTTGTAAAACTTCAAAGCATAACTAATTTTAATTCTAACTTGGGAACGTTATAAAGTTCCGTGTCATGTCGTTATGTCCTGTATCCTTCAAATAGAATTTCATATCCTTTACATATTACCGTTTTTATAATGCACAATTACTGGAGAAAAGTTTAAAGACTTCCGATCAGTAGCTTAGGGAAAGGTTTTTTATTTTAAAATTTAGTGGAAATATATTTTTAATATGCTTTTTGCTTGCAACCCTCGTTGAGGGTAGGCCGTACCCCAACAATGGGGACGTATGAGGCTGATTAGGAAGGATAGGATGAAACCACCTTAGTCCAGGTAAACTGCGTCAGAAACTATGTTGCGGAGATGGGCTTACCCTATGTCTCTCAGAACTCAATTGGTAGGGGAAAAGAGGCTGTGATATGGGTGTGTGTCCAGCCGCTGGTTACCCCCTTCTGGGGAATAAAACCGTAAAGATATACATACGTCATTCATTTGACCACTAGCAAATGGTCTCAAATCACCAAATCTACCAAAAGCAGTGATGCGTACGACGATTGACAAGATTATCACGTGTCTCGCAAGACTAAATTGGTAACTAAAGAAAGAAGTGCCCCACATTATGATAAAGGGGTTTATCCAGTTACTGGTTACCCTATTGTAGAGTTTAAGATACAAGATAACATATTAAATTAAGAGATATAGAACTAATAATTAAAAAGGGGAGTTTTGTTATCTTTGTCTGATGATTCGTTTTTGTGTTTGTTTCTACCAGTGCACCCACTGAGTAATGACTAGTAAAATTTAAGTATAAAAAATACCTGCCACAACAAAACGATAACAATAAAAGTGAACATTGAGGAGTTCACCTGACCTCATTCGGAGTCTATGATATAGTGCGTTTGTTCCAAATTCCTTTGGTTTCTATACTCATGAACATTGCGCCCACACAATGAGTCTAAACACGTATCAGCTGTAAGCTGTCTATGAGTTAGGTAATCTGCAGTGTATCCTGGTTGGAGCATCAGATCAAAGTTGTCATTTAAGTTTACTGTGATCGTATTTATGCTGTATGTCCAGTTGATCGGACAATGTTTAATAAAATTAATTGTAAGGCTAATATACTAGTTTGTATTTTATTGTCTGTGTCTGAGATATCTTGACCCAATAGCAAAAGAGCTAGCTCCTCTGAAACCACTGTATGGATAACTAAGATAAGATATAGATCTATGAACCATCTCAATTAGACCTGCCTTTAAACAAAATAACGTATCGAAATCCATCTATCCGCCCGCTACAATGCCACAGACAGACAGATACACAAACTCAAAGACGAATACTTCAATATTACAATCCCCTTCGTTTTTGCGTCAGGGGTAAAAAAAGACGACTTTGTAGTAAGTACATAAGTTTTTGTCATCCGTACTCACAAACATAGCACACATGCTGAGATGATAATATGATCTCTGTTGACCTTCTGTCTAAATCAGCAAGGGCCGTCACTGTGTCGGAGTAGAGACATGATCCTTGTCAATTAAAACTGCCGGGCCCTAATTGTATTCATTTTAGCTCGATTACGCCAGACAGGGGCTCAAAGGGCCAACGCCCGGCGGCATTGAACTGAAATGCGTTGCAATTCAAGTTGATACATCAAAATTATTGACGTTTTTTGGACAAGAATATTTGAGCGTAATATCACAAGAATAATTTTGTGGAATAATTTTTGTATTGCAAAGAAAACCTCAGCAATTTTTGAGTTTTTTTGCGGGTTAGAAAAAAATCAAATATAAAAGATCTTTAAAAGTGTGAAAAATTTAATAATCTATTCTATATCATATCATATATTATATACTATAAAATAAAATTGAACGTATAAAAACAACAAAACTTGTTTCTCGTATGAAGGAATTGAATACCTATTTTTTATTTTATTATTTGGTAAGAAATCTGCTATAATCCTACTAATATTATAAATGTGAAAGTATGTCTGTATGGATGGATGTTTGTTACTCAATAACGCTTCAGCCACTGGACGGATCGGGAATAAACTTGGCACACCTATAGATTAGGTCCTGGAATAGCACATAGGCTACTTTTTCTCCCGAAAAATTCAAAAGTTCCCGCGGGAATAACTATAACCGAGCTTAAACGAACTAAAGCTATCTATAGCTACAGCTTGATAAAGCAAACTTCATTAGTGTAATTCAGGAGTAAATCACAGTATTAATACTGTGATTAAATAAAATAGTCCCACACCGATAACCGAATTTATGGCGGGCGGAGCCGCTGGCAGTCTAGTATCACATACTTTGAGAACATTTCAGGCTTTTACCCACT
Source organism: Apoda limacodes (assembly GCA_946406115.1). NCBI lineage: Eukaryota > Metazoa > Arthropoda > Insecta > Lepidoptera > Limacodidae > Apoda > Apoda limacodes. The sequence goes on from OX291546.1 coordinate 9,264,218, forward strand.
TTGATCTAAAAGAACAGACAAACAGATAGTGGCAGCGTCGGATATTAGTAATAGTAGGGTTCCGTTGGCACCCTTAGGGTACTTACCGAGTACTAAAACACTGTACCTAAGGGTGGAGCAAACGGTACTTCGCTATCTGCTTCATAGTGCCATCAGTTAGCGTAGATAAGGGTACTTCCCATACAAAACTTGGTAAATAGTTAGCACTTGCAACGCAATTAGAAGTGAATGACTCATATTTGTAGTATTTTACATACTACTTTATACATATAATGCTAAATGATATACTACTATATACCATCTTGTCATAGGCATAATATACGATAAACGACATCGAAAACAAGACTGGGATCTCAGCATCTGAAGAACGTAGCATGAGATCGAAATGCAAATGACGGGGGTATTTAGAACCCAATGGACTTGTGGAGTAGTAGCAAGATTTTAAATGAGACTAAATAAAACCCAAATTACTCCCAAAAATGTAGAAAGAAACAGTAACGAGCAGAAGGGAATGCAGTAAGGGCGTGAAATCCAAGCGTAATCAATTGGTGCCGGATGGGTGCGCGGGCGCGTCAAGTCACGGTAGATCGCCCTTCCTGAGGCGTGGCCCTAGGTATAATCTTAACGAAACATTTCACCATAGCATTTAATTAAATAACGTTTGCTAATTGCGATCACAAAAAATATCACTATAAGTACTAGTATAGTATTATATAATCTGTGCTATTAGGAAATTTTCCAATGCCATAGAAATTTCAGGCGAGCCGACTTTATAAAATTTCCTAAAAGTCCCAAAATTCCTAGTGACACCGTGAAGTGTCCGACCTTTATATTGTAACACATTAAAATATTGGGAGACGTAGCACCCTGGAACAGTTTACTAACAAGAACTTCAACTTGTTTATCGACATTTTCTAATAAAGTTATTAAAAACAAAATTCTGTTCCAATAGTACTTACTACTACTCAAGTAATACTAGTACAGTTTGCTTGTATAAAGCTAAATTTTTAGCTTCAAAAATATTTTTGAAATTTTCTAAAAAAATTAGTTCAGAAACAACGATATTGTATAAACATAAAATACATTCTTTACATAGTTTTGATAAAATTAAGTTTATTTAACTAATATAAAACTAAACTAATCTAAATTAAATATATTTAAAAAGTCTTTGTCAATGTTGTAAAGTGGCAAGAACGCTGGTAACATTACCTCTCTGAATCGCAATACTTATTATCTTTTAAGAGAGAAATAAACCAGCCCTCTTGTAACACGCAGCGGCGACCAAACGAGGAGTAATTTTTTTTACAAATTTTGGTCCGATGGACCTCATGGACCAAGTGTCTCATCAGTCATCACTCATCAGCAAACGTTCAAAATAATGTTGACCTAGCGACATCTAGTGTGTAGTAGTAAAATAAACGAACACAATCAAACACATGAAGAGATAGATGTCGCTTATTCGTATTACAACTACTTGACACTAGATGGCACTATTCAGCATTAAAAATTTGTTTAGCAGGTAAGGACTAAAATAAATTATGAATCATTTTATGTAGTAAAATCATTTCAAATTTAGCACTGATAATTATGATGATTTTAGAACATGGTTTGATAGGTGCACATTTAGAAGTAATGAAAATTTTGGCAAGGTTACGCTCTAAAAATAGACTATAAACTATAAAATGAAAGTGAAAACTCACCTTGTACAGGCAATGCTCGTAACGAAAGAGCATCATCTTCAATATTTTCATCTTCAATATCTTCTTCGGTGATAGAAGGTGGTGCAGCCCAGCACCGAAGTCTAACTCCCCCGTTCCCCGCTTGTGTCCCTCCATCTACCCTCACTCGGGGTAAACTTTGTGATGAATATTCCCCTTTGCTGTTAACCTGTGACAATAAGAAAGATACAATATTATATGTAAAATATTGTATTATATTATTTTATCAGTATATGACATGTTATATGTAATTCATCAAAATGCTATCCAACACAAAGTAATGCAAAGTTTCATATCAGCAAAAACTTCCTAAAACAAATTCAGCATATGTTACTATTTTTATACATTTAAGTTAGAAATTAAAAAGCAGCCGAAAGTTTTAATACGCTGCTGTAATTTATTTTTTGATAGAGAGCCTCCAAAACAAGTCCAAAAAACCCAATTTTCGCTGGCTGAAAAAGATTGTAACTTCTTTGACAGCGATTTTTTCGTAAACTATGACATATACCTTTCTTTTGTATGGATACCTACAAAATTTTGATAACTCCCGGGTACCTAACAAACAAGAATATCTAGTAACCAACAAGTTACAGCTTAAAGGGCTTCTTTCACCAAAGTGGTGATTGTGGAGTCCCCTCAAGCGACACAATTTTTCAGAATATAAGAATGTACTTTGTGACACCATCCCAGCATCCCAGAACTGATTTTTGTGGTTGCATAATGTATGATAATGATTATGAAGAAAAATCATATTTAGATTACTCGAACTTGTGATGTATTTTTGATTTTAACGAGTTAGCGAGCTTATTGCGAAAAGTCTCGAGGATTCCAGACTCGGAATTTGGGAGAAAAATGTATGCAAGTAGATCTTACAACTACAGAAAATATACCAACTCACATATAACGGACATATTGTCGTCTTGTCCGTCATTTTTATATACAAAACATAAACTCATGTTGTTCGAAGTTTATAATCCCGCTATCCCGGGCAATGACACTATCCATGCATCATTAGCAAATAGAGACAACAACGTTAGCACCGTTAAATAGTGCTGTGACGTAACCACTCGAAGACTGATTGCGAAATGTCTCGAGTATCCAGTACCTTAACAATCCGCCGTTAAATGTATCACCCATATATATATTAACTGTCCCTACTTACATTTTTTATCAAAATTGAGTTGCCTTCGCAGTTTACTAAAACTAGTTAAAACTCTAAGCAACTAATCTTATAATGATAGACAGACTGATTTTACCGTTAGCTAAGTAAATAAAAAAAAAAATAGAAAAGAATTCGATTGTTAACGTTTATTTTATCATAAAATCGATTACTTTATGCTTCGTCTATTATATAATCAATAATATCTAGATGGATGAGTGGTATCATCAAAGAAAGACAAACTTGCGTGTCAGTTCATCGAGATAAATCGTCAATCAATAAATACTATGATATAGGGCGCGTTCGTTCTGGGATTAAGAGTTCCCACGAATGATACTTTTCACACTTTTGATAACGACAGTTTTGCCACCGACACCTACCGTTCGTTTAGCTTTGAAACGTTACTAACATAATTTTTGGTTACAAAACCTGCAAAACGAACGCTTGACGTACACACACTACGATAAAACACACACACACTACCATAAACAATGAATATGTATAGGCAGTTTGACAGATTAACACGAAAACCCCACCTCCAGACATGGGTCTAAAGTTTCATTTTTCGGTGGCAAAAGTGACAAAAATAACAAAAATATCGTAAACGACCGCATGACAGTTTGTCACAGATGATACTTAAATTTTGATTCTTTTGATACCAATACTAAACGAACCGATGACAGGTGGCAAAAGTAATGAAAATAATGATTCTGCATCCCAGAACGAACGCGCTCTAAAAGAGCCCAAAAATTATGACACAGCAAGCTCATGTGTTTTATTATAGGTGTTTATAATAATATAATTTAAATAGTTATCTGAATAAAATTGTAAATAACTTTATTGAATAAGAACAGCAATATATCACAATTTCTGCAGGATAGATTTTTACAGTCCCACTGTAAACAACTGTTCCAAGGTATTATCAACTCTGGGAACACTTTGTTATTTTTTTGGACTAATTCGCCCATTCTCCTTTTAAGAGCACGTATTCCATTAAATTCTGGATCCAAACCTAAAATCCGGGTGGAAGTGTACAATTTATAAATCCTACAAATGAGTGAGTAATCCGATGTGAGACTTTATCAGAAGTTGTGACTCCACTTTTATCTCTGGAATTCCAGAATGTCGAAAGTCGACATATTTCGTTATCGTACCTTTACGTATTGTAGTTCACATCATAAATGCAAGGCTTAAACTTTATCATCTTAGTTTCTAATAGGGATTTCTTAAATTTTTCTCTCGTATTTGAAATTTTGCATTTCGCCAGAATTCGTAGTAGAGACCCTGAATTAATGCTCACTTTAATCATTGAATTATGTGAGTACATGGATCGACCAAACCGAATTATCGGCCCGCATTTGTGTGAGTAATGCATCAGGCAGTGGCAGCTGCAGATATGGTCAATGGTGAACTGATTGTAAACTGTTCCCATTCATGACATATAGCCACCTATAACATTATTACAAATTACAAATAAAATAAGAATTGTTAGAAGTTAACAAGCCCTGTTAAATTATAAATATTATTATAGGTGGTATACATGCTCAGCTTTCTTCAGCACATAATTTAATATCGCTATCGTTCTAGCCTAGATTAGAATACTTATTTATATTACTTACTTCAATATTATAATACAAAAATCACATTCTGATTACTAAGTCTAGCCCAAAAACTGATCATCATTGAGTTATGTTAATATAACCAAAATATCGATATAAAACTTTTAAGATAGGTAAAACCATCGAGTTATAAGGTACTACTACGAAGCGATAAGGGTAAGACTCATTTTTGAAGTGAAAACTTCTTTAGCGGCGTTGTGCACTTTTTTTGGTATGGGTAAAAAATGATAAACTCGCGTCAGGTCACGTGTCCTAATCGTGGAAATTCGTAAGACGGAAACCGTAATGCCACGCCTATTATAATTTTTATTTTTAGTATTCGCGATTATGAGTAGTACAGGGAGGTTGGATATGGAATTTTAATTCTATGACAGATTGCGATGTCAAATATACTACGTCAAAAAAGTAAATAAACAAACATTATTATTTCTTGACAATGTCAAAGACATGTCTTGTGACATATTTGAGTGTTAAGCGCGAATCGTGTGTAAAGGTTTTCACTTCTGCCGGCACTCCCGGAGTGCAACTCGTTTTTTTTTTACAAAAACTGTTAAAAAAGTGTGGTAAACGAGTAGATACGGTGTTTAAAACCGCTTTATAATATTACGGAAAGGACAAAATTTCTGTATCTTATAGATTTATATATAACACTACTAATATCTAAAAAAAATTATTTTATAAGTATATCTTATTATGATTCCGGTAAGAATTCAATATAAGTTATGCAAGTTTAGATGATACATTATCGCTTATTTTTTTAAAGGAATTATCTTTATACAGTGGCAAAAATGAACTTAAAAAACTATCGCCTTTGCATAACTTGTTTGTAACCACTTACTTATTTGAAAAAAAAAATATTAATACTGGAAGATTTTGCAATTACACAGTAATATCTAGCTTTACTTCCTATTAGGTATCTTAAATCAGACCATCGACTGACCGACATTTTCACTATACTGTACACGATTGGTGTCGAGCAAGATCGACTCATCTTTCACTGATCTTTATGACTTGCAATATACAAACGTGCCTACTAATATTTCATAATAAATCAGCTAAAGAGGTCCGACCAGTTTCTATGAGAACTTACAACTTCTCGTTAACCGAAGCTCAGATTTTATTACAAAAACTGGTAAAGTGCCAGTTTGAATCGCGCGCAACGGGTTCCCTATCACTGACTACATATTAGAGGCTCTATAGACGGACTGTCAGTTGAGACCGGCACTAGAGCATTCGTGTTGCAGTAGAAGTCTACCACAAGACGACAGTTGGCTCCGATAGCAACAAAACTCCAACACAGTCGTACTCAGTTGCAAAATGAATTCCGACGAAGAAGCACTGCTTATTGTGTTATTATTGCGCAAGCGAAGAAGTAGAAAACACCGTAGAATGTGGGTACAATACAATTGCATACAATATTACACTGAAGAGAGTAAAATCAAATATTTTATACTTCGTACCCATAGCTGAATGATGGTTTTAAATACTTTAGGATATTAGTGGCATCTTTCGTTTTTTTCTGAACTGACTATGTAGTTGGCTGTTGCAGCCATTACTGCTTCACCGGGCTTTTTTGGGTGAGTCTCTGAAGGAGCCTCAGCCCGTATAGCGCCCAACGCTCAAGGGCTCTCGGCTGCACGGCGAAACTCGACCTCACGCCGACTGCATTTTTTGGCTGCCAACGAACTGTTTCAGCGGTCCATGTTTTGCAACAGTCAATTTTGTATTGAAGATGCAGATCGCCCTACAGTAACCGCTTGATGACCGCAGTCCGTCTATGGAGGCTGTTAGACTTTTTTTGTAAGATTTAAGATTTTTTGTGGATTTCTCAAAAGCTAAGATATGAAGGATACTTTATAGTTCACGTGTAATCTTTGAACGCTATTAATTTCATAATTTTGATTTCAGTGCGTGTATATTCATGGTATTTTCTCTAACTATGTAGTCTAGTCTAGTCATGATCGGACAGTTTTGAAAATATAGAAAAGAGCAATATTTTTAAAAATATTGCTGAATTTTTTTTATAATCCAACTTAAGAAACAAAAAATAAATGACTACCTACTGAATAGTAATAACAGGTCCAAAATTAACTCAAAAATTAAGACAGTACAAATTTTATTTAAAATTCTTATGAAAAAGAATTAAAACCAAATATAAAATAAGCACATACATTACTCTTCTTCGAAGTCAAAGCAAACACCAATAAGCAGCACAAAAAGTTCATAGACACATCATAAGAGCGTGACCCAATTATGTACATGCACAAACTTCCTTGTCCATCGTTACATTTCATGCTGTCATATAAACAATCATAATTTATAGAAAAGTACAAGGCAAGTAAATAGGTTGGGATAATACTTACTTACTGACCTGCCTGCTGAACCATGTATGTGTATGTGAAGACCATAAATCGACGCGTAAAGAAATATTTGTCAAGCCTATTACAATATTTTTGGACTGATCACACAGGCGCCGTCTGGTCCCAAACTAAGCACGGCTTGTAATATAGATACCAAGCAACGGATACACATATATATATATATATATTTCACCACTAACCAATAATGATTAACGACTTGTTGGCCATATCTAAGGTGATTATAGTCTAGAGTTCTATACACACTGTGTCAGAAACAGTGCTGCAGCTTGCAGCGATAGGCTCACCACCCGTGATGCAGGACAAAAGCGGTTGGAGCAACTTTCTTAAAAGAGCTTTTCCACATCCAGCTTGGCAGAAAGAGCTTATCGAGTCGTGCTACTAATAATAAATGCTTGTTATAGTTAGGGTGATATAAAGCCTCTATGCCAAAAAAAAAGTTTCCATTATGGTTAAATTTTGGTATCTATTCGTCTGTCTGTCTGCATGTCACGTTCCTCTGAAATCTGCGCCGACGGAGCTACCGGCATTAGCTAGTGAATTACATAAATATTCGCCGAAATCAGAAAATGTGCGTCCACGTCTGATTTCATATTTGTGATTTAATGAGGTCATTATATGACAATGCATGCGCCACATATTAAGTGGAGCGGATACAATTAGGGTAAGCATACATCAGGATTTTTCCGGACAAGTTAAACACCTATTCTATCTCGTTGAGCAAATAAGTAATCTTCTGGGATAGTAATCTAATGATATCATGGGAATTTTCGGAATTTACCCACAATGTCCGTGTTTCAACGCTACGTTCGGGACTTTAGAGTCGTGACACTGGTGTAAAACCGTTGACACATACCAGTTTCACATCACAAATGTCAAAGTGTCGTTTGCTCGTTTGAAGTAACCATAGACTTCGAGTTCAGTAATCTGTCCAATGGACTGCGCAATAGCCTCGTTTAGAAAGAAACAAAGCAAACTTCTGGCCTCTTTTCCCTTTCTATCGACATCCGCTTGTTGTTTGTTAATGTTTATTAAGGTAAGTTAAAGAGAGACAAGAGACTACAGGTTCGCTTCGTCTCTGTCACACTTTTGCAATCATTTTTTTTAACAGGAAATGCGCTGTCTTGCTCTCTAGGTCTATGGAAGTAACCTAGTTATCATTTGGATATTCTCGGGTTAGTGTAGCTTGCACGTTTTATTCGCTTTACAGAGGTAGTCATAAACCCAATTTAGTTAAAAATATCAGTAGTTAAATGTATGCTACCGGTACACTTTCATTGTTAATTGAGATGCAATATAATGTCTTTAATAACGAATTTGTTTGTCCTAAATGACTTTCCAATAACAAATATGGTAATCCTGTTCGAAATCAAAACGTGTGCATATTTTACAAGTACCTACCTACGAGGGTCTCCAGACGGTGACGTCATCAACAGCTGCCGACCGTCTCTCTTTATGAACGTTTTAACGTTAGCCGTCAGCCGTCAACACTTTATTGTAACAAGTGGAGTCTGCGAATACGTTTAAACAACTTTGTTGATTGAGTTTTGTAGTCTTTTTATGCAAAAAAACTGCCATTTGTATTATTTTTCTCAGAACAACCTATTGATAGCAAATTCATCTGTTTCAAAGACCACCACGATACGAACAATAAGTGTTACCTGTTATTCTAGAAACACAGCAAAACTGATTGAACTGTATTTGTTAAACAATTCCAGATACCGGCTAACCTAAAGTCTATACTTGCCTAAAATATAGCTATTTTTCACTTTTCCATGGGTTTTCAAACAATTTAAGATACTGGCTAACTTAAAGGCTATACATGTAGGTACTTAAATTATAGCTTCTTTTCACTTTCCATGGTTTTTCAAACAATTTAAGATACTGGCAAACTTAAAGGCTATATAGTTACTTAAATTATAGCTACTTTCCACTTTTTCATGGTTTTTAAAACAATTTAAGATACTGCCTAACTGACTATAGGTACCTTAATTATAGCTTCTTTTTCGTTTTCCGTGTTGTTTTACTTTTTGACATTTGAGCTCGGTCGTGTGAAATTGAAATACTGGTTATTTGGTGAAAATAAGATAACTAGTTAATGAAAATGGGATTAGCATTTATTGTAATTTTAGTATGCAAAGGAGGAATACATTGAATGATTTATGAGCAATCAAAAAAATGTGTTGTCAGCAGAGTTTGGCCACGTGTGTCATCATATTAAATCCACATATGGTTTAGCCGAATCTGAAGAACTAAAAATACTATTTCGAAATATTTAACCATAGTATACTACATATTAAGTTAGGGCATTATCGTGTATAGGAAGTAAAAATTCTCCAAATTAATATGAATGTAAGTATGAATCTATCACGAATTCAAATTCTATCACAAATTTATATAAGTACTACTATCAAATCAGTGTTTAAGTTACGCATTAGGTACGTCTGGTAAACAGCAAAAAAAGATACGTATATGTTTATTACATAAACATAGTTTATTTCAACTCTCTGTTTTTTTTTTTATTGTTATGTTTAAGCTAAAGGAAAGTTTTGTGGTTGGTTGAAAGGATAAAGAGTGGTTGGTAGCAACTAGCATAAGAATAAGTATTCATTATTGTTATTGTACTACACTTTTGTACTACCACTAAGGTGGCAAACAAGCACACGGTCCGCCTGATGGTAACCGGTCACCGTGGCCTATGGACGCTTGCAACACCAGAAGTATCACTCGCGCGTTGCCTACCCTTCAAAAATCCAATAACTTCTTTCTTGAAGAACCCCATACTGTGGTCCTTAGAGAAAACCTTGGCAGGGAGCTCATACCACAACCCAAGCGTTCGCGGGAGGAAGTTTCTCTGAAACCGCACTGTCCGCGACTATTTCGGTTCTAAAGTGTGAGAATGAATTCCCTGCCGATGGCGAGCGGTGCGATGGTAGAAAGTAGCCGTGGGGATCATTTGTTCGTGTTTATATCAATGCAAGCTTACGATATACTTGCCTATCTATCTATTTGGATGAATATCCCAATACGTTGTTATTTATATGCATACAACTAAGTGCCATATTTTTCCCGCGGCAGTACGGCACTGTGTCAGAGTCAGCGAGCGGAGTTTGTGAAAAAATTAATGTTTCATGCAATGACCTTTTAAGTAGAAGGTCATGTAACTTAAATAAATACAACACACGAAAGTGAAGGTCGCGTCATCAAATTATGTCAGGATCCTGACTTAAACTACTGAAACGGATTTTTTTTTTAATCTTATTGTCGTGATAAACTTAATGCACTGAAAAAATTTAAGCGTCACGAAAAGTGGAAGGAACAGATGGCAACTACCAGACGAGAATCGATACTTTCTAATAAATCAAACTCATGAATTCAATTGAATAGTTAAAAAATATTCACTACCCCGACAAATTTTCTATTAATCTAACTTTTGAGCAATTTGACTGCAAACTTTTTTAATATCCTTATAAAAATACGATAATGACGCCCGAATCCACTCGCTTTATCGAATATAACTTGTACTCAGGTCTAAGAACATGTAATATAGCATTTAACGCAACTGGGCCAGGCAGGTGACTGTGTCTTTAGCCTTCAATACACCACTAATGCCATTACGAACCATCAAATTGATACCATTACTACGGCAATGATATAGAATAAAGTTATATAATGTAAATGACAAATGAATAAATAAACAGGTTGGTGGTTTGCATTTCAGTTTAATACTAGTATATTTAATAGTAGGTAGGGTACTAAGACGTTAATTACTGCCACGGGCTTTTCCTTTGTAAATATTAATTTTCTAAAACAAAGCGCGCGTTCACAAAACGCCGTGATGACGCGCCTATTCTATCAATTATGTATAAAAGGTTCAAAATATGAACTACGAGCACACTACAAGCTAGCAATTACAAGTTCTAACTTCAGCGTGGCGTTGTTTTCTCTACTTTTATTCTCGACATTTTAATTGTGTTTTGGCGAGTTTATTTATTTCTTTACCTTATATTTTTATTTATTTACACGCAAATGTTCAAAAAACAATTGTGTGTAAGACGGGCGGTACGGAAATTATAAACTCGAGTCATTAAGGCCATCCGCCTGTGGCCTTAGGTTTCTAAATAGCCTTTCGTTTGTAATTTACACCTTCCCACCCTTAATACACAATGTACCATTAATGTAACATCAGTTACTGATCGTATTCAAACTTGACCGGTATTTTTTTGCATTATATCACACCGGTTAGACACGGAAGTGGTGAATTACATACTTATCGCATGTAAATGGCCGCAGTAGCAACACATAAATTTAATTCATTTCGATTCGTTTCCTTTGACATAATCTTGAATGAAATAAAAGTCGTCTTAAATCAAAGTATAATAAAAAAGAACAAAGGACGGCCCGTTAAGGCTGAATATCCTATTATCTGTGCGTAAAGAAGAAAGAGGAAGGACGAATCGTATTTTTATCTCATAAAAAGATTTAAGATATAAAAAAAAATAAACGAAATTTATTTATATTTATTTAATTAGGTATTTAAATACACAAAAAATAGCTTTAGAAGAACATTAAAAAATCTTGAAATGTTCTTTCTACTTTAACATCATAATACCTACCATCTGCTATGCTATGGCAAAGTAATAAACCGAGTGAAAATTAAATTTAAGTACAAAATTATAACCCAGTTACCTACAGTACAGAAAATTTACGATGCTTTTATGATCTTTAGCAGCCAGCACAAAACTTTCACGACATATAAAAAAATAATTCGTTTCGCTCAATGTTTTTTTAAACGTGACCCTTAACAGCATATACATTTTACCTATGCTCATTTACTAACAATTTGGAACTTGACACACCTTAACAAAACTGTCTAGACTAGATAAATCGGTAAACATCACCCGCCAAATGCGTGTCGACCCGCATTAAGGTAGGGTTCGGTAGAATGAGTATAATTGCGGATATCTGAAGTAGATAAAAGAATATAATTAGTGTAATTAAAAAACTCCAGCAGAATGCGTGTCGTCTCCGCATTAAGTTAGGGTTCCGTAGAATGAGTATAATTGCGGATATCTGAAGTAGATAAAAGAATATAATCAGTGTAATTAAAAAACTCCAGCAGAATGCGTGTCGTCTCCGCATTAAGTTAGGGTTCCGTAGAATGAGTATAATTGCGGATATCTGAAGTAGATAAAAGAATATAATCAGTGTATTTAAAAAACTCCAGCAGAATGCATGTCGTATCCGCATTAAGTTAGGGTTCCGTAGAATTAGTATAATTGCGGATATCTGAAGTAGATAAAAGAATATCATCAGTGTAATCAAAAAACTCCAGCAGAATGCGTGTTGTATCCGCATTAAGTTAGGGTTCCGTATAATGAGTATAATTGCGGATATCTGAAGTAGATAAAAGAATATAATCGGTGTAATTAAAAACTCGAGCAGAATGCGTTTCGTATCCGCATTAAGTTAGGGTTCCGTAGAATGAGTATAATTGCGGATATCTGAAATAGATAAAAGAATATAATCAGTGTAATTAAAAAACTCCAGCAGAATGCGTGTCGTATCCGCATTAAGTTAGGGGTCCATAGAATGAGTATCATTGCGGCTATCTGAAGTGGATAAATATATGGATATCACCAGTGTAATCAGAAAACTCCAGCCAAGTGCTTGTCCGTAGAATGAGAATTATTACGGATATCTGAAAAACCTAAGAACTATACACCATTCAGATACACTACGGTCATGCGGGACTCTAGTGGTTGGTGAAAAGAGGATGTCCCGCCACTGGTTAACCCATTCGGGGAATACAGACCGTGAATTGAGATATTGACATATCCATGGACGTATCCTTACGATTGACTTGGTAACAGTGTTGTGATTTTATCATTAATAATATGAATTTAAGTTTATAATTTCATTCTAATTTTATTAATACGAATATATATAACAATTGGCGACATTTTTTTTTTCTGAACTGACTGCAGCCATTACTGCTCCACCGGACTTTTGGGGCGAGACTCTGAAGAAGTCTCAGCCCAAATAGCGCCTAACAGTCAAGGGCTTGGGTTGTCGCTCTTGGGGTCGTCCCTTCGACCAGCGTGAGCCTCGAATCCGACGGTGAATCAGCGCCAGAAGGAGAGTTCCCCGTTACATTATACATCCCTACACATATACTTATAATCAATTACATTTTTATTATTAAAAAAAATACACGAAATAACGCCAGTATAGTGAACAAATATTGAATGTATAGTAAATCTGAAATCATAACATTTCTACAAATACAAACAAGCAATAAACATTTACCTATGCAACATAAAATATAGCTGCAGGAATAGATAAATAAAAGATAGTTGCAAGAAAAGATAAATAAAAGATAGTTACAAGAATAGATAAATAAAAGATAGTTGCAAGAATAGATAAATAAAAGATAGGTGCAAGAATAGATAAATGAACAGCCATATCTACAGTTATAAACTAATGGCAAAGAATGAAATGTCTGACTTAAGTAAACAATGACACGTGGTCAAAGAGCAAAACTACAAAAGTTTTCTTACTGGCATAAATAATTCGTTCCCTCTCCTTTATTGTAGTTAGGTTACAAAGCATGCTTGAAACATTACACATTACACATTTCACACACTAACACCAGACGCACACATGGTTTTGATTTTCTGCGCCATGACATCAGTCCATATGTTACGGTTTATTCAGAACACCAACCACTAGCATTTCTTAAAAACAGACCAATGTAGTAATAGTAGTATGGGCTACCATGGTTGAATATTAGTTTAGCCTGTGACATAGGTGTATCCAGGATTTCTTTTCTGGGGGGTTTATGAAAATTTCAACTGTCTAACTATCACGGTTCGTGAGATACAGCCTGGTGACAGACGGACGGACGGACAGCGAAGTCTTAGTAAAAGGGTTCCGCTAACAATAGAATTCACAGGTAACAAGAAAAAAAATATGGTAACAAACAAGGCGATTGAAATATTACCTACGGAAAGACAATAAGAAAGATAGAGATGATTCACAGAATGACGGAAATGATTTATGTAACACAAAAAATAGGGCTATAAAACTGTTTAAGATTAGATAACAAAAAATTTTTAAGTAGCTACTCAAACAACAAAAAAATCAAAATGAAAATATCCAAGGTACAACAGTTCAATCAAAGTTATTGGGTTACGTTTTGATACAAGACACTGTAGCTCTTACCTGACGGTCCACATAGAATCCAGGAAATGACTGCGAAGTCGCGTGAAACAATAAAGAAATATATTAAGTCTATTTTTAAATATTTAAAAATTTAATATTATTATTAAATTTATTAAAATGATGGTAAAGCATTACTGACAATAGATAGGATAGGTGCGCAAAATTATATAGTAGAAATAATAAATTAAATCACTTTATTATGGTATTATTTGTTTATTATTGTATTTTACAGTTTTATATATAAAGAATTATTATCAAACTAGACTTTGCCAGCGACTCCGCCCGCCCTGAATTCGGTTATCGGCGTGGAACTCCTTAATTATATCCTTAATTATACTAATGAAGTTTACTATACCAAGCTATAGCTACATCTATTGTTCTTTAAACTCTGTTATAGTTATTCCCGCGGAAACTTTTGAATTTTTCGAGATAACAAGTAGCCTATATGCTATTCCAGGACCTAACCCATATGTTTTCCAAATTTCATCCCGATGCGTCCAGTGGTTAAAGCGTGATTGAGTAACAAACATTCATCCACACATACAAACTTTCACATTTATAATAGTAGGATAATATGACTTTTTTGTACCTTATCATCATGGAACTTTATTTAGAGTATTTAAAAAAAACGAATCGGACTACACTACAGGCAGCTCAATTTATAACCTAAGCGTTTGCGGGAAGGTTCCTCTGAAACCACACTATGCGTGACAATTCCGAAGTTCCAAGGTGAATACAGAATGAACTCTCTGTCGGTAGCGAGCGGTGCAATGGTAGAAAGTAGCCGTGGATATATTTGTAAATAATTCCTCAGAATAAAGGGTAGCAAAGTATCTACTTAAAATACAATACTAAACAATACCCTGTAAATAAGTAAGTGTATAGTAAAAGTAAGTACTGAATCAACTAGAACTAAATGTAAAACGTCGACACCCAAAAAGGTACCGACATTTTTTCACCCGTAAATTATGCTTTGACACTTTAAAACTTCAAAATTAATCAAAAATTAGGTACTTGTCACAGTTATTTTACCGCTCTCAGATTCGAGAAGCATAACTCCGACACTTTCCGTGCCCATTGTTTCGAGACGTTCTCTTATTGTCTCGGAAGAATCTGATTATCCTTTGTTAAAATAATGTGTCTTTCCTTTTTAAACTACAGTAAGTCAAAATTAGTCCAGTTTTAAATTGTGGAGTCAGAGTTTAAACACTTTGACTTGGTATTTTCACAGCTTAATTCTTTCACACAGTAGATACGTAATGAGGTTAATTTTAACACGCGTTTTAAAATTACAAGGTTTCTCGCGGTTTTGCCCACGCAAATTTTTTTCTCTGCTAAACAAAATAGTTATACCTATTGATCATAATAAGGACACAGGTGTCCAGTATCACTTTCATACCCCACATGTCACAAAGTCCAGCTAAGATATTTTGTGCTCTCAAAACGGAATCATTTTTTTTCTTTTTTATACCACTAGAGTGGCAAGCAAGCACACGGTCCGTCTGATGGTATGTAAATAGAAAATTGTTGATACAACTAAATTTTTTTTACACCACTAATGCGGTAAACAAGCTCACTGTCAGCTTGTTACGCATTTATTGTAGGCCAAAATGTACAGGCAGTTGTTCCATGTACGGAAACCTACCCTTCGCCTAAGAGTTAGTCAAATAAAGAACTGGCTTTGAAATACGGATATGAAATAATCAAAATATAAATATCTAAATGAAGTCATCAGCCGAGTTCATTCACCGAACACTTAGAAACGTAAAAGGTCTTCTCTTGGGCGACAACCTCTTGATTTAGAATAAAAAAAGAATGCCAGTTAGCACCACTACAATTATGACCAATTTAAAATGCAAAAAACTGGCCAAGTGCGAGTCTGGCTGGCGTACTGAGGGTTCGTGCAAACTTCTTCCATCATGAGAACAAACCTCACAGGCCTTTTAATTATCAGTTTTTAGACTTTTTCCTATATTTGTGATGTAAGATTTTGCTTCGTGTCAAATTTCATTATTCTGGGATAGCGGAAAGTACCCCATAGGTTTTAATATATTTGTGAATGCCAAAATATGCGACAAAAACCATATTTCAGCCATATGTATTCGTAGACAGACGGACACCAACGTGATCCTATAGGAGTTCCTTTTTCCCTTTTGAGGTACGGAACCCTAAAAACCGACCAAATGTGTGTCATACAAGCATTAAATTAGGTTTCTGAAGAATGGAAATTATTGCAGATTTTGTCGGTAATAATTTTTATTGGCATTATTTATAAAGCCCTATAATAGTTTATTTTTTCACCTTTTCAGATCACGCAGCTAACAAGTTTGAAAAGGGGCGGACACAAATGTTTCAACTTTGAAAGCGAATAACTCACAAAATATAAATTTTAGGAATTGTAAGTAAAACTTATTTTATCAGTATGGTAAAAAGCAAAATGCATAATTTGTAAAAAATAAATTTAATCTCGCACCTTTGATTTCAAAAGTAGGTATAACCACTCGCTCCGCTTAGGATTCAACGTAGATCTATAAAATTTGCCTGTTTTTCAATTGTTATCCAATTATTATATCATCCAGACTGTTTACGTTTAGTTCATACATAAAAAATAGTATTTTGCGTAAAAAGGCTAAATTCTAAAAAATCTAGATTCCTAATCTTTTATCGCCGAAGCGAACCCGACAATCCCATTGGTGTTTATTTAAACCTTGCCCCCTTGTCACATTCATGTTTTTAGCAGCATTAGTTATTGATATCAATAAATTAATTTATTCCGTAGATATTAAATTAACAATAATCGAAAGACATCGATTACATTATTAAAAAGCTCGATTTATCTGTTAGATTAATGTTTAAACTCACTCATTTATTTACGTATATCTACTTTTTAAAAGCTCAATTAATTAGTTTTAATGAAGAGTAATGCCTAATCTTTAATAACCTAAAAACCCGTTTATCTCTAAAGCACAATTTACTAAAGTTGTCTAGTCAATTACTAAATATCAAAAGCAATTTCGGCCACCATGTCGTAATTCTCTTTCCAGAACAAATGTCTGTCAAATTTAAGACGAGACGCTAGGAAAAGGGCAAAGAACGCGGAAGATTTATACAACAAAGTGCGGCCCTGTTCCTTTGAGTGGTGCAAAAATAGATAAACTATTTTTAAATTACATCTAAAATCATTTTAAACGCAATTAATTAGGTATTTAACTTACAGAGACGTTGCAAAATTGACAACATTAGTTTTCTTTCTTTAAGTAATTTATTTCTACAGTTAACACTTTCTCCGTGACTAATTCAAAAACAATATGTTAAGGAAAGCGGAACGATTGGGCTTTAAGCTGGTTTTCTACTTGAGTAAAAATAAAACATGGATGAATGGAGACAAATTGTTACGTGACTGTTTATACTACTTTTTTCAGTTTTAATCTTTTAATTCGGAATTATTTATTATTTTCAGCTAACCCAGTCGCTAGTGATAACATAAGTAGACCACGTGTTATTTATAGTATTCGTATAGTTAACGTGTGTGAGTAACCTAAGTATCCTGCCAATGTAGATAGTTCTATTTACGCCCAACCAAAGGTTTGAGTTTTTTACTTTACGTTAACTATAAGGGAGGGAGAGGGATGAGAAGTCATTATTCACGCACCTGATCCCTCATTGTGTAGGTTTGCAAAAATATTTTTCAGGTTTTTTAAGTAACTTTATCACGTAGATATTGGGTTACGAGTTATTGGGTTCTGTAGTTAAAACATTTATGTCTTCTCCCTTACATGATATCAGAGCTTTCTATGTATGTATGTATGTATGTACGTAAATTTCTAATGATTTTAAAGAAGTGTTCGATAAGGATAAGACTGCTTCGAAACTAATATTAGAATTGAATTGGGATTTAAGCTATTTTAAGAGTTACCTGAATGTTTTCATACAAATCGCGCGATTCTTCAACTATAAGTAATCGTAATTCCTTAACTGTGCTTTAGACAAGTTAATAAGAGGTGATACTCACAGCGAGTTCCTCGCTGGTGTAGGCAGTAAGGGTGCGCCTGTCCTGCTGCAGCACGCAGTAGAACGGCTCCCAGCAAGCCGGCACCGCGACCGCACCACTGCCGGGGCTTGAAGTAGCATCTGCATACAAACATCACAAACATAATGAATATATGGGATATGTAAATAACAGTCTATTTAGCTACTTTTTCAATAAACTAATTATAAAAACTACTACTTCTTCTAATATTTTTGGCAAAGGTTTTTTTCGGATCCGCTAAGCAGATCCGACTAAAATTTAATGACTGTGTTCTTTGGGATATAGTTTAACTCTGAAAAAGGTGAAAACGAGCTTTATGAACTTTAGTTCGATAAAAAAATGGTACGCACATATTACAATATTAGGCATTCAATCAAATGTTTTGAATGATTGACCCTACGTTAAAGTTAACTTTGATCCTCAGAAACTCGCAATAATATTGATTTAACAGAAAAATTACTTAAATTAATGAATAAATTTTTAAAAAAAGATATCTTGTATCTTTCGCGTCCGACAAATTGTTTAGGAGATATATGTCAGAACGCGTTTTCCATGATAGCTGCTGACGCACAGCTTTCCGTCTTAAATTCAGGACGTGGATAAAAACTACAACTGTAACCTCATGATGTAAAAAACAATTTAAAAGGTAATAAAATTTTATTATATGCATGGTTTTTCGCCGAATACCTAACTCCTGGTTCTACAATTATTTTGACAGTTGTTCAGACTTATTGTGAACTTCCCGAAATAGTGGCCACCATTTTATATCTTGTAACTCTTTCAAATCGAGCGTTTTTAAAACGTGGCATTATAAAAGAATTTCTCATTTGTTTTTGACATTTACTGTGAAATTTCTTAGTCGTAATCCCAAGCCGAATAGCTACGTCTGTGGATTTCCAAAATCTTATAAAATGTTTTTATTAACTAGAAATCTTTTTTGAAACCATTTGTATGAAAAACTGATATATTGATTGTGAACTATAAAAATTGATAGAAAACTGGCACACTGCAGACCCAGATATTTATTCCTAGAACATGTCTTCAAAATTTCGAGGTGTTATATATAGATCAGCAAGTGTCAATAAGAGAAATTCGTTGGTATGAAGCACGCTGAGAGGCGCTCCGAATCGTATTCTCTTAAATAGGCATCCAGTAATATAAGAAAATGAATCTAAGTAACACATTATGTGACGTGAGTTACATCGATGTTGCGAAACGTAACCATCGCCTATGTAATGTAACTATTACAGAACAGCCATTGTTATTAAAATAACATTGACAGAATTAGATTAAACCAATTTTATCATGTTAACAATCTTATATTGCCGTATGACAATTTAAGTGAAAGGAATCCAATTACGTTTTTGCGGCATTCAACTCACATACTTGTGAAGGGCGTCTGGTGGTACAGTTGATAAATTAATTCCCTTTTATGTCACAATTATTTATACACTAGATTATACGTATGACTGTTAACCCGAAAGTTACGTTGTTCAGCTATAAACAACACCTAAAATAAATGAATACCCAAACCTCCTATTGAAATACTCTCTTCATTAATAAAACCCCGAATAATATCTGTTGAGTATTTCGGAACGGAGAGTAGAGACTGAAATACAGACAAACAGACGTGAGGGGGGACTTAATTATATATTATGTGCAGTTAAATAACACATTCCACTATTTCAATTTCCTATGACCTGCAATATCATGGTTTCTCAATATATATAAAGGAGTATTAAATATACAAAATACTAATTTATAACAACTTAACTGATTTATTATATATGCTTCTTTAATGGAAACAGTTTTTGAATGAATTAATACATAGGCTACAATTTATTAAAAAAAACCAAAAGAATAACTTTAACCGAATTCCTATATCGAACTTGGCAAACCTTTTACTATAGGTAATGAGACAAAAAAAAACGGGTTGCACTCCGGGAGTGCCGGCAGAAGTGAAAACATACAACCTGGATATTGATATAACATCTTAACATGTGTAATCCGCACTTTCATCTTTTCATCAACCCAAAATTATAATAGGCGTGGCATTATGGTTTTGCGGACGCGAGTTTATTATTTTTTACCCATCATAAATAATAATGTTTGTTTATTTACTTTTTTGACGTAGTATAACAGGACAGGTTAAAACAGTAGTGCCCTGATACCGAATGCACCGGCTAGGTGCTCAGAAGTAGGAGAAAAGATAGAGGGAGTTCAAAGGCGAGTAAACAAACACTTTTCAAGGGTAAGGCAGGTTATATTAGTATACTCTTTCATTATATAGTAACAGCTTTTAATGCACAATATCCTAATCACATAGGGTGATTCTTAACACTTAAATATCTACATCACAGCTACCTAATTCACAATCATATGGGACTACCTAAATAAATAGAAAGATAGCCAAACGCAAGCCTGCCTACACAGATTTTAAGTGTAGTTTTTAAAGCTTTTATTAGGGAACTACTACATTTAGGTCTCTTCGGCCTAGAGCCCGATTCGATGTCTTGCTCGCTGTAGGCACCCCTCAGGTCAGCACTGCCGTAGAAAGAAGACGCGGATGGGACTGATTTTACGTGGCCTAACAACGTGTGGTGAGTAGTGAATATGCCGCCCGTGGCAGGCACAACGTAAGGCCGCACTTGGCTAGCACAGTGCAAGACCGCACGTGAACGTAGCTCGCCAGTAGGTTCGGCGTAGAGCAGGTCGCCCCGTAACCTTCGTGTGTAGCGGTATTCAAGATAGCACCCCTACTGCACAGGCCGAAGGTTTGGAGTCAAGGAGACTCCGGGCAGGCCAAGGATTTGGAGTTTAGTAGACTCCGGCCTTCCCCAGTAAAAGAACAGCAAAGCAGCTGCCGTGCGCCGTCGTTAGACAACAAACGTGCACCCGCATACAAAGACGTCTTCTCACGGACCTCAGTTTAGGCGTGGAGCCGTAGTAAAGCAATATGTATACGTAGTATATGTATACTAAGAACCGTACGACGACGGTTTTCTTTTATAGCATAGAAGTAGATATGCAGCAATTTGTAATTTAATAATAAATTCCGTGAAAATAATTATCAACAGAAATTTTTCACGCCTACGGCAAGTATCTACGTAAAGTGAACTGTTTTGACTTAGCGATGTTAAACATCTAGAGATTCTTTGATCTCTAAATTTAAATTACCACAGTGGTAATGGACCTAAGAGCGAATGCCCAGAATCTTCTATCGTTTCCTACATCATCCAGTCCTTTAACGGAGACGGACCACCGGAAACGGTCGTTCCGTTATAGTAGTATATTTGACATTGTAAATAAACCTGACGCGAATTCCGTCTTACGAATTTTCGATCAGGACACGTGACCTCACGCGAGTTTAACATTTTTTACCCATCACAAAAAAAGTGCACAACGCCGCTAAAGACGTTTTGACTTCAAAATTATAATAGGAGTGGCATTATGGTTTCCGTCTTGCGAATTTTTATGGCGTGGCATTATGGTTTCCGTCTGACGAATTTTCTATGAATTTTCGATCAGGACACGTGACCTGACGCGAGTTAACATTTTTTACCCATCACAAAAAAGAGCACAACGCCGCTAAAGAAGTTTTCACTTCAAAAATTTTGCATATTATATATTACTAGCTAGCGGCCCGTCCCGGCTTCGCACAGGTGGACTTTTATTATATAAACATTTTGGGATAAACGTAGAGTAAATGTATCTTTATGTATGACGTAAGTATTTTTTTTTTCAAATTACAATTTATATTTTTATCTATAAACCTATTTTTATTAAGTTTTTTTTCCTTGAAAAAAGTCAAAATATTCTATGTCGGATAAACATCCGCTGCGTAGGCGATCGCGGCGCGGCGCGCGGCGCGTCGTTTATTTTTCTGTTAGGATTTTGTTTTGATTGACATTTTTAAGTTCGTAATATATTTTGAATGGAAGGTCTGATTTGAATAATTCAAAAAGTAATCTACAGGTATTGAAACAGTCTTGAATACGAAATGATTTATTTGATAAGAATAAATACAAAGGTTAACATGGTCTGATTCTGAACGGCATTTCTATGAACTTTTTAAATAGTTTCCGCAGCGCATGCGATAAAAGACATTTTATGGCAAAGGTTTTTATACCTTCGGTTACATCATTAAAGTTTTAATAGCGATCCCTAATTTTTCCTAATAATAAATATAGCCTATATTACTCATAGATAATGTAGCAATCTAATGGTGAAAGAATTTTTGAAATCGGTCTAGTAGTTTATGAGTTTATTCGTTACCAAACATACGAAAATACAAATCTTACCTCTTTATAATATGAGTGTAGATGTAGATATACTAACGCCGAAAGCCGAATTTAACGCGGGCGAAGACGCGGGCAAAAGCCAGTGCCTAGTTGTTAATATATACAAAAATGTATGTATATTATGTATTAAAAAGTTATTTATATTATGTATGAATGTAGATAATACGTTAATAACGTTATTTTATTAATTAAGATTAATTATAAAAAACTTTAAGATAAGAAATTTATTTATTCAATCAGTATTGACATTAAATATACCTAATAAAGAAACACATGTGCAAATATAAAATCATTAATTAATACAAAAAGTTAGGTATTATGGCTTATATAAGCCTGTTATTACACCACTTAATATTTTTATAAATTAATAACTTTCTTTTAGATATTGCACATTGGAAAAACGGAAGCACAACCTACTACCTACCTACTTTGCTATGTGTGCTGGTAATATGTAATACCCCAATATTCTAACTTCATAGTAATATAACTACTAGGTAATATTAACATTGTTAATTAGCAATTATATAATATATAAATATACGAAAGTGACATATTGTTTATTTGGTACAGACTCAAATATAGCATTTAAAGTTCAACGCTAAGTGATTTAAAATTATTTACAACTAGCTTTTGCCCGCGGTTCTACCTTTCAACGGCATTTCAACGACAACTCCATTATAGAACAAAAACCGACTCACACTTGACCTTTTCAAGTAGCCTATGTCTTTCCCCGGCACTCAAACTATCGACATGAGAAATTTGCCTGCGGTTCCACCCACCCTAAGTTCGGTTATCGGTGTAGGATTTCAACGGCAACTCCTCAATTATAGATAAAAACCGACTCACACTTGACGTTTTCAAGATGATCATTGATTGATTGATCATTGATCATCATCATCAGTGACACACCGACTTCAGCGCCATCTGCGGGTTTATATAATTTCACCCAAATCGTGCCAGCCGTTTAGGAGGAGTTTGGTGACAAACACACGTACAGAAGAATTAGACGTAGTAAAAAAACCGACTCTCGCTTGACGTTTTCAAGCAGCCTGTGTCCTTTCCCGGGACTCAGACTATCTCCATGCCAAATTTCATCTTAATCCGTACAGTGGTTTAAGCGTGAAGAGGTAACAGACAGAGTGTCTTTCGCATTTATAATATTAGTATGGAATGTATAGCCACATTGTAACCAATAGCACAGAACAATGAATAGTAGCTTATTGTTTTCCGCAGCGAAATTGTATTGTAACAATAATTAAAATATGCTTTCGAAATAACTATTGACAAACTAGAATATTTTTTTCTAAATCATTATAAAAATAAACTAGGTTTTTTTTTTAAAAAAAAAAAGATATGATTATATTGAAATTATTGTCTCTTATCTTTCAGGGAATTCTCATTTTTAGCTATTTTCTAAAAAGAAGGCAATTTACAATTAAAATGTCTCAGGTTTCAGGTTGGTGTTCGTCGCTCTATTTAACTTATCATTATGCCCTTATAACCTTTTTTCGTCAAAACACACATGTAGTTAAAAAAATTGCTAAAAGACTCTCTCACTCTCTCTCTTATACCTAAAAGCGCTTCAAGAACGAAACCTAGCGACACCTAGGACAATAACACAAAAGAAACAGAGTTAAATGTATGCAAGTTTATTTACGGATCTCGAGAGGTAAGATCAACTTGCATACCTACATTACATTCCCTAGTAACTTATTAAGTCCTAGTACACTAATCTTACAAATCATCAAAGAATTAAAGAATATAATATACATAGAAGTAAGCTTTTTTCGTTTGAAAGTCACCCTGAAGGTTAGAGTCCTCGAAGAAAATATATCATAAAAGATTAACCACGAGCTAGGACTTGAACCTGCAACAATCCTTACATTTCGTGTAAGTGCTCTACCAATTGAGCTATCGAGGCACTCACTACTTTGTCCAATGAAAAATTCTAGAATATATACACTATATCCTAGAATTGTCAAACGATTTAGTATATGTATCCTGGCAAATTCAGAAACGACTGCGTACTTATGTTTCTTTTAGCTCGTCCTTTCGGTGGTTTCAATGTTTAATAAAACCAGTTATAGTTAATAAATAACCTAATAGAATAACGGTTAATTCATAACGACTAGTCGACGTCTGAAATTTTAAAACCTTTGATTGGATGTCACAGACATGACTTGTGTAAGTACCGAAACCTTCAACAAAGGGTCGCAAAGGACGATATACGGCGGACATAAATTGAACCACTTATTCAGCCAATGAAGCGCGACTGCTTCGGATTAATATGGCCTATTTAGACTAAGTGGTAGAAATTCCTAAGCATTTTCGTTATTAAAACAAATCACTTAGCATATTAACTCAAATAGTATTGAACACTACTTTTATTAGACTCTATTGTTTGGTAAGTTCTACTTAATCTATACTTTTTTTTACTTAGTAGTTATTAATTCAATTTCATCCATTTCACGCCAAAAAGTGTTAAAAGAACTTATTTGTTTTGTACTTTTAAAAATGTATAAGAATATAGTTATAGAAAAACTACCAAAATAACTCCATCAAGATTTCACATTTCATTTCAGAGAATTAAAAAGTTTTTAACAGTTTTAAATAAACATTTGTTTTAAAGTAATATTTAAATGAAAATGACACTACAAAATCGAAAAATTTGTAAAAATTATGAAAATGTTTTAATAAATTGTGCTGAGCCGTATGCTAAAAAAAAACCTTAAATGTACCTTTTTATCATAGGTAAGTACATGAATTAACGAATAATTAATTTTTCATCTCACTGGCTCGGAAAGGCTCACTTTAGTGTTTAAAATCTGTGTCTACTTTATCCGCTTGTGCGCAAAAGGTTTCTTTTTAAATTCTACAAAAACAAACATAATAAAACCGTCCGAATTGCGTCCTTACTACTTTATACATTAGTGATCCGTTAATAACCCCTAAGTTAAATTTTTGATATCATTGCATTAAAGATAATGTTTTTTTAATGTTATTTAATAGATAATTAATTGTAGTTTGTTAAATTATTATTATTATTATACAACAAGAATTAATAAGTTTAAGTATACATTTTTTGCTAACAATTTTAAAATTACCAAATTCGGAATGAATCTTAAAAAAAGAAAAAAACGACAAAGAAAACCATTTATTTGGAATTATGTAGTAGGTACATTATTTTCGTTCTTTTTACTATAAACATTTTCCTTTTACTAAATAAATTATTGTTTATCTTGAATCTTGTATATATTTTCCTCGCTGTAGTGAGATGAAAAATTGTGTGTTTCGCACGGCTGATTTTTTTTTGGGTTTCATGCCTTAGAATCCCTCGCTTTGCTTAGGGTTCAATTTTGAACCACTCGCTTCAATCTTTGGATCCGTTGCTTGCTCGGTATTTAATAAAGGCACACACGCCAAAAAGCAACTTTTCAGCCTTGCATAACAAATAACTGTTTATTTCGATAATGATGTAACTGATTATTGTATTGTTGATTCTGGAATAAGCTCTCCAGTCGTATAACTTTTATTTTTATTCTAGTTCGTGTTCTATGACTTTTATAGTATCAGATGTAAGCCGAAGTCCTAACAGCATTGACTTAATTTCTCTATTATTTACTTATTTAACCACGCACGTATTTTTCATGACTATTCAGTTTTTTTTCTCCTTTCTTTACCACCTGTGTGCCACTGACATGACAGCAATATGAAATACTCGTTTTATTTTTTCGACAATACTTTATCAATAGCAAAAACCTAAAAAAAAACAGGTTCGTGGTTTTTGGAGCTGCCCTAACAAGCTATGAAAAAAATCGGCCAAGTTGCAACACCTTCCTATCATTTCCTATCCTTTATGTACCTAGATGCTAAAAGCTCTTCTAACATTGAAGAACCTTCATTACAATTTTAGTGAAGATATGGAAAATTAGTTAGTTAGCCATTGTCCAATTCTAACTTACTCTTCTTCAAGAACTAGCAAAGGATGTAAATTATTTACATCCTTTGCCAGTTCTTGAATTTTTTACATTAACCACTTACTGTTCTAAATATGGTGGTTAACAACAAGAGACATATATAAAGCCACTTAAATCAAGATACACTGCTATCAGAAGCAGTGTTGCAGGCGATAGCATGTGAGTGGTTGTCCAGCTGCTAGTTACCCCCTACAGGGGAATGAAACCGTGAACATATATATATACATACACATACATGTTTTATTAATAGGTAACATTGCTCAATGTTTTATTAATAGGTAACATTGCTCAATGTTTTATTATTTATTCTAGAAATAAATAATACCATCCAATTCCTAACGACTTTTATTTTTACGCGCGTTGCCGACCCTTCAGAAATCTAATAACTTCTTTCTTGAAGAACCCTCATACTGTAGTCCTTGAAGAAAATCTTGGCAGGGAGCTCATTCCACAACCAAAGCATTCGCGGGAGGAAGTTTCTCTGAAACCGCACTGTACGTGACCATTTCGGTTCTAAAGTGTGAGAATGAATTCCCTGCCAATAGTGAGCGGTGCGATGGTAGAAAGTAGCCATGGGCATCATTTTGAACAATTCATCAGAACACAACCCATTGTACAAGCGGTAGAACACACACAGGGAGGCAAAGTCTCTCCTCATTCTTAAGGGCTCGATACCGCAAGTGAGTTTGGAATCATCGACAATTCTCACAGCCCGTCGTTGAACCGAGTCAAAAGGGCCAAGCTGGTATCCGGGTGCAACCGCCCAGAGATGGCAGCAGTACTCTATATGGGGCGGACTTGCGACTTGTAAAGTAGCAACCTTTGCCCCGACGTGAAGTACTGCTTCGCTCTGTTGAGTACACCAAGTTTTTTGGACGCCAGCTTCACCTTATCTTGTAAATGATCTCGGAACTGAACATCGCTGGAGATGTCAACACCAAGGATCCCAATGCTCTTGGAGATGGAGAGGGGAGTGTTCTGGAATTGTGGGACTACAGTGAATGGGGTTTTCTTAGCGGTGAACGCGCACACTTGTGTCTTTGTAGCGTTGAATCGAACCAAGTTTTCCCGTCCCCAGTCAGAGACCTTGGACAGCGTGATCTCGATTTTAGATACAAGGTCTTCACGTTTTTCCTCCACAACGAGACGAGGGATGCTTGCTCGACCCATGTAATAAGCGTCTCCAGTACTGTCATCTGCATAGCAATATATGTTGTTGATGTCCAACATATCATTGATATGAAGTAGAAACAGTATAGGAGACAGCACAGAGCCTTGCGGGACACCAGCATTAATGTCCATGCTATAAGAGCAACTACCATCAACTACGGCTCGTATGCGTCTGCCGGACAAAAAGCTAGCAACCCATTTGCACAAACCCTCGGGCACTCCGTAAGATGGCAACTTCGATAGAAGACCCCGGTGCCAGACCCGATCGAACGCCTTCGCTATGTCCAGGCTATATGCCAAAGCCTCCCCCTGACTCTCAATGGCTAGTGCCCGACGGTGTGTAAGATACACTAGAAGGTCACCAGTCGAGCGAACGTGGCGAAAGCCATATTAAAGGTCACTGATCAGATCGTGTTCTTCTAGGTATCTTAGAAGCTGTGTGTTGATCACACGTTCCATCACTCGCACTCGAAAGGTTCACTACGATCATTTAAAAAACGGCAAAAAAAATCACGTTTTTTGTATGGGAGCCCGCTTCAATATTCATTTTATTCTGTTTTTAGTATTTGCTATTATAGTAGCAACAGATTTACATCTGCTGTGAAAATTTTAACTGTCTAACTATCACGTATCACTAGATACAGCCTAGTGACAGACGGACGGACGGACGGACAGCGGAAGCTTAGTAATAGGGTCCCGTTTTTTACCCTTTGGGTGCGGAACCCTAAATAACAGTAGGCATTTGTAGAGAGAGCAGTTTCTTACCAATTGTAAAGCAATTATTGTCGACTATTACGAAATATATGAACATACAAAGTGGCAATGAAGCAATAGCAATCACTAATGCATTTACTTTAACGTACTATTATTATCACAAATAACCTAATTCATCTATCGTTCATCGTACGTTACATCACACCACTTTACTTACACAACTCATATAGGTACTTACCTAACCTATTTAAATAGAACATACTCTACTACAATAATAGGCAATGCAACATTCTTGGATGTAATACCGTGCAATATCTATCCATAGTCTCCGTGATAGCAGAAACAACCACCAAAGCTTAAAGCGCGTGCTTCGAAAATAGCCGACGGGTATCCGACCACTATCTGTAACTCAGTCACGCACGCTTCTGCGCAAGCTCGGCTGGTATATAAAAGGAAAATATAAAGTCCATCGATTAAATACGACTGCTATTTTACTTTAAACAATTTAACATTTATACTTTTTAAATTTTAAAAAGAAACAACATGTTATGTCTCCTCGTACGAATAGCTTTAACTTCTTCTATAGATGTAAAATGTGCGTAGCTAGTGCCAGAAGTGTTGCGGCGGCGATGGAGTAAGGCAGGACTAAAATTGTTTGTGAAAAGAGTGTTGCCCACATTGTTTTTTTGTTAATAAATATTTTTGGACATTACACAAAGCGCCGTCTGTTCCCAAACTGAGCAAAGCTTGTGGTATGGATTCCAGACAACTGATGCAAATACATATTATACATACTTTTTTTTTAAATAAATACATACATATTATACATTGAAAACTTCCAGTCTCAGGACAAACACAATTAATAAATGTTTGCCTTGTGCGGAAATCGATTCAGCAGTTGGTTCATTATCTACTGAGCCACGGAGCCGACATACACTATAAGTGTGTATCCAGCCACTAGGTATCCCTTTCTGGGGAATAAAACTGTGTAAATTTAAATACTTACAAACATACCAAAAATAATTTAAATATAATTAAATTGATAATTTTAAAACAAAACAGATTTCATTTAAAATACATAATTAATATTTTATATTAACTAATATTTAATTAATTATATTAATTAATATCTAATTAAGTTATGCAGATAATGCTGCGAATCCGGGTGAGCTATTAAATAAACATTCATATAGGTACTTATTGAATTTATATCTATGTTTTGCTAGCTCATATCTATAAATCTCGACTCTGAGTCGAAGCTCAAACGTTACTTTGCAACTCATCATGCAAACGGGAAAGACTTGTCTAGTGAGAACTTGCAACCAGTATGTAATAATAATATTCACCCACAACCTTTCCACAGACCCACATCCAATTCATTACTGCATTTACTTCCACTTCAAATTATATATTTTTATATTCTATGACGAATGTGACCTTTTTGTGTTAAATGACATTGTATGTATTAAAAGAGGTAAAGTACTTTTATCACTCATAATGTTAGCTTAAAATAGCTTATTTTTTCAATTTTGCGTTAGTACGTAGCGAAAAAATTAGGTCTGTGGTAAGTACACCTATAATAAACCTTCAAAATAGACTATTCCACCTATTTTATGTATAAAAATATTTTTTTTGAAATTTAAATTTTGATGCAAATTACATTAACATACGATAAAAAACTGACAAACTTAGAACAGTCGCTTTTTTAGTGCGGGAGCAAAAACGCTAGCTTTTACGTTGCGCTAGCGGTGGGATGTAAAATGACGTCACAGTGCTTGAGACCCCCGCAAACCCCGCGTAGTTGCACTGCAAACTGCTATAGGTAAGCTCACTAATCTACAGAACCAGAGTTGATTAATATTTCTTTGTCAAAGCAGAAGTCATATAATAAATACAAATATTGTGTTGTTCCAAAATACAAGTCAACAAATTTATATACACCGAAAAAAATTAATAATGGTGCCTATATAGACGTAAATGTTAGAACAAAATGGGTCAGAGTCATGAGAAGGGATGAGCTCTCTACAAAAACAAGAGCATATTGCTGATAGGACCATTTCGACGCAAATGTTTATTAAGATACTTACCAAATAGGTAACACTTAGATTTTCTACGCTATAAGTACCTTCTTTTTGTAGCGGGTTAATCATTAAAAGATAGATACCCGGTCTCCTGGCGTAAGAAATCAGATTATATAACACAAAAGTGTCAGTAGGTACACTTTATGTGATTGATTACACCTAAATTAGCAAGACATTTTTGGTACCTACTTGCTTTGGGCTCCGTTGAAATACCTCTACAGTATTTACTTTGATTTCATTTAAATTAGTATATACTTTGATTTAATTTGAATTAGTATATACTTTGATTGTCTATATCTCGGTCAGTTTTAGGTATTTTTTGATAATTTAAAAAGTTTTCTTTACATAAGAATACTGTCATCGCAAATCGCTTATTGAATTGATACTTCTAAACTTAGTGGAATAGTCTATTGTAGTTGTTTATCTATCATACCGAAATTAATAACACAATTATCAATAACTGTGTTATATTCAGGCCTTCATAAAATTTTAAAATGTTTGACCACTTAGCTTTGCATTTTGTTTCAAACTGTACCGTACCGTACCGACCGGTATCTTGCCCACCGGTATACTGACGCTGTAAGGGTGCAAGGACTGGACCATATTGCAACGGCAATAGGGGTTTTTCTAGAGCACTCATTCATATGAACTGGAGCAACTCTAGTGTCCTTCTAGATAATTATTACAACACAGAAGGAAAATTATTACCAAGGAACATTTACGTTGTTCCAGCGTGAATTTAAAAAAAAACAGGAAAAAAACATTAATGTTTCTTCCAAAGCTTAGTTTTTATTATGTAATGTAAATAGTCTTGGAAGGATCCCTCATGGACTGCAGAAAGTGGAACAGTGTAAATGTTCGGCAATTTCACTTACCACTGAGGTCTAACCACTACAATGGTTTAGTGAGATATCCTCGATATGACATTCACTATACTTAAATAAAAGGACAATTTGTTTTTACAAAAGTTTCTAAGATAATTTCCGTAGAGAGATGAGCTTGCGGTGCTGGGAGACGCGTGGGCGGGCAGCCTGGAGCCGCGCCTTCGACCGCGATGTGCGAACAATAATAGAGCTTACACTGCGATATGTAAAAGAGAAAACCTGATAAGGTGTGCCTCTATTAGTAACAACAACTCTAGGTATAAAGCGACAGAATAATTTTACGAATTTCTAGCGTTTGTGTTGTAAGATCGAAATCAGGTCCCTCGACAGTATCCCCATCGGGCGTTCCCACAGAAATAGGTTTTTGTGGAAACTAAACTGCAGGGAACAGTTAGTATTTTCAGAATTATAGGCTTAATAGTTTCATGTCGCTGTCTACGTCAAATCTGAAACACTTTATTTTTAAAAGCCTAATGTCGCATTAAGTCTACACCTATCTTTTCACTGAAGTAGTGAAAGGTTGTACTTCAACTGATAATTTTATTAGCCTTTAAGTATTCTACTGTTTACCTTACATTGAAAGAAGCTGCATTATATGTAGGAAATATAATTCGTGTGTTCTACCGCTTGTACAATGGGATGTGTTCTGAGGAATTGTTTGAAATTATGCCCACGGCTACTTTCTACCATCGCAGCGCTCGTCAGGGAATTTATTCTCACACTTTAGAACCGAAATGGTCGCGTACAGTGCGGTTTCAGAGAAACTTCCTCCCGCGAATGCTTGGGTTGTGGAATGGGCTCACTGCCAAGGTCTTCTCTAACAGTATGGGGTTCTTCAAGAAAGAAGTTATTAGATTTTTAAAGGGACGGCAACGCGCTTGTGATACCCCTGTTTTGCAAGCGTCCATAGGCTACGGTGAACGCATACCAATAGGCGGACCGCAAGTTTCTTTGCCACCTTAGTGGTATTAAAAAAGAAAAAAAAATGGGGATCCCAACCACTTTTCTGGTCTCGAAATCCTAAGATTGACACAAAATTGTGTTTATAATATGTGTGGCCCGTGAATCCTAAAATTACCACTATGGGCCAATCCTGCAGCCTTTACATTTTATATTATATTTTATTTTATGTATTTTTAGTTTTACTCACACCCAGGTCCGGTATTATATTATTTATACTCTATTCCAGATCATTTTAAAAGAAATTTATCATGTTATTATTTTTTAATTAACGGTTATAGTGTTAGGCTGAGAAGACCTGGCATGGAACTGCAGTGACTTATAAAAAAAAATCAAATTTTTTATAGTTTCCAGTATTTGTTTAAAAATGAAAACCTTTCAAAATCCCTTCTCCTGTAAAGAAATGATAAGTTTTTAATATATTAATTCATATTATAAGAAGTTTGTTAATTTCCATATAGCAGAGAAATTAAATTTCATAATAATTGGTACCTTACCAGCATGTAGAGAGCGACCATAAATTACGTAAGGTGTTTTTGGCGATTTTTCGACCAACCTTTGGTGAGATGCCGTGAGATTTGGCGCAAAACCCTCTCCCTACCCTTATCTTACGTGAGATTATTTTAAATGCGTATCTTTAGTGTAAAAACGTTAATCTGTTTTGATTGCGTTGGATACATTAAAAAAAATGTAACTTGCTAAATAAAAAAATTTATTATGAAAAGACTGAAAAAGAGTCAATAGATACATGTAAACAGTACATAAATAAAATAAGCCAGTTTTTATAAAAAAGTTCTGCGTGTCGATCGATCTACAAACGTTGCAAGGTTCAAGGTTGTTCAGCGAGCCATGAAAAAAAAGCCTGCTTGGAATTTCTGTAAACGATAACATCTAATATCCGTAGCAAAGTGAGCAGTCGCAAAAAAACACTAGCGGCTTAGTTAGTATGCAAAGAAGCTGATATAAGAGCTTGGAACTTATTGCGAATCTCAAGTATTCGGGTCTTGTGCTCTGGGGGGCAAAATCTATAAGATACATCTTGGAGGTTATTGGGAACAGTCTCGAATTATTCGGACTCTGGAATTCGAGAAAGTATACGTTCATGGGTTTCGAGAGGTAAATCAGATTTCCGTACCTAAATTTTGTCTCCAATTCCAGAGTTCGAATAGCTCGAGATTGTTCCCAATAAGGTTCCATGCCACTCGAGACTTACTTTTAGGTCCCAAAAATCGGAATGTACTTCCATCCTTTTTTTTCTTTGAGACGCGAGACCCAGAGACAGAGACTCCAGATACCTAATAAAAAGACTACTTGCATAGTGTTAAAATTACCTATTACGAATATCTAAAACATGTAGGGCAAACATACTTTCTGAAAACAATTTCAAAAACTACAAAACTCGGTTTCTGTGATTTTTTTCGTGTTTTAAAAGACTTTAGAAGCTATAATAATATATATGTATATATGCTATGATACACAAAACATTCACTTGAGGAAGACATCTTATTAATAACAATTAATAACACTGTACTTGGATTCAAATACGCTAACCAAACTACATATTAATTGTTTTTACGAATATTATTCATTATCTCAGATGAGTCGCCTGCGACGACACACCCAAGAAGGCGATTTAGGGATCTGTATTTCTAACCCTACATAGGTTATACGTAGAGATCACTTTATAAATGTATTTATATAGACACTCATTTATTTAATTCCATGTATCTATTCGTATATTTCCCAGAGACCATGGCTCCCCATCTGACTAATTAAAGGTCACTTGGCGTCCGGCTGGAAAGGGCAACGGTGCACTCGTTTTATGCACCCGCTGCCTACCCGCAATTAAACACTTAGCGCATAGGTACGAGCCTTCCTATGTATATCATACCAACCATGTGGTCGGCAATTCTAATTATACCATTCCACCAGTCAAAGTTACAGCAAAATGTACAAAACATTGTACGCAATTAAAAAAAAAAATATGTGAAAACCCTGTTTCAATAACCCTTTTACAGAACATGAATTAAAAAAAAAAAACGGGTTGCACTCCGGGCGTAACGGGTTACACTTTCAACTTTTCATAGATGAAATATAGAGAATATAGAGATAAATATATAGATATACTATAGAGTTTAACATTTTTTACCCATTACAAAAAAAGTGCACAACGCCGCTAAAGAAGTTTTAACTTAAAAATGATAATAGGCGTGGCATTATGGTTTCCGTCTCACGAATTTTTATGGCGTGGCATTATGCTTTCCGTCTTACGTCTTACGAATTTTAGATCAGCCTGCGCGATTTTATCATTTTTTGCCCATCACAAAAAAAGTGCACAGCGCCGCTAAAGAAGTTTTCACTTGAACATAAGTAGGTAGGTACTTGTTTTAAGTTTTGTCCAGGTCGGCCCTGGCTTTTGTTAAGGTACGACTACGAGTAGGCGCAAAGAGATAAGACTTATGATTCCTCGTTGTCACGGATTGAAAACAATCTAAAGCGCCCCGCAGAAGATTGGGCGTAGGCGGCCATCTCCGTTCCGTGAGGCGGGAGACATGGACGGATGTCAAGTTGACTGATGACTTCTAAGTAGAATGTAAAGAGGATTTGGATAAATTAAGTTTAGGAAATAAGTGGCCAGTGTTAGCAAGTCAAATGGTAAAACACTGCTGTCCGTCTATCGATCTAACCCTATATTTTAGTTTCTGTATAGCTTGTAGGTTTTTTTTTCAGTTTAAATTACTTAATAATTTTCTTATCAGTTCCACTGATTAGCGTGGGAAATATGAGTTCCATATGGATATGAAGTAGTTTTTGTTCTTCTAAAAGAGTTAACATACACCGAAATAGCCGCATACAGCGCGATTTCAGAGAAACTTCCTTCCGCAAACGCTTGGGTTGCGGAATGAGCTTCCTGCCAAGGTTTCTTCTAAGGACTACAGTATGGGGTTCTTCAAAAAACAAGTTATTTGATTGTGAAAGGGTTAGCTACGCACGAGTGATATCCCTGGTGTTACAGTGACCGCAAAAAAAAAGGGGAATCTTAAATTGCAAAAAGATTAATTTAATAGATTTATCCGAAAAAGGGCAGATATTTGGTATTTATAGTTTATTAAAGTATAGCCAAACGTTTTTTAGAGAGATCTTTTTGTTAGCAAAATTGTTGGGGTTTTTTTTTATTCCTCGCTAATTTCTGAAGAGGTCGTATCGTTGCATTGGGGGTCGCTTTAGTTTTGCATGCGCGCGTACCGCATTTAGAGCGTCTTTGAAAGCTGTGAAAGTAAAGAAAAGGTCTTTACTACAAAATATAGACTGAACTAAATCGAAAGAGTCCCTTATGAGAAAAAAAACATTAGGAAAGGCTATGTTTGGGGCACGACCGCTTAACTTTGGAGATTCGTGAACGATTCGAAATAGGCCACATAATATTGCCACATTTGTGTCAATTCCTAAAACATGTTTTTAAAACTATAGCAATCAATACTTTTACTCTTTTATAGCACGAAACCGTATTTATAAAACACACGGACACACAAACATCAGTAGTGACTTCGTTAGTAAACAAAGGAGAGTGTATACGTCTTAATTGAAACAATTTGTGACACAATTAACTGGGTGTCACTCCCAAGAGAAATATAGAGTCATGCCTATTACCGCACTGAACGATGCTCTTTGTGGATAAGGGGCATTAACATTAATTTGTGTCTTCAGAAACTCAATGGTTGTTTGTCTGTCATCATATTACTTCGTATACTTTCAGTAGATTGGCAAGTGTAGCAAAGTTTGACAAAAGTTGTTAGATTCGTGAAAGATCGTACATTTAGATGGTACAGTCCGCAAGTCAGTTGAAAATCAGTACCGTCAATATGTTTGATTGCCGATTTGGCAACTGTGAATCACTTATACCGTGGCCGATAGGTAATCACTGAGTCCCACCCTAGCTTTGAGGTACCTATATGTCATGTATTTCTAATAGGACACTACGTACCTACTTCAATATCTATTTGGGTAACTGTGAAATGGGGTGTGAAAAATTGTTGAATATAATTGAAAAAATTCTAGTGATGATTTGACCTACTGAACTTCAAGTTCAGATTGTATTGTATGTGTTCTAGTGACGATTTCGTTTTTGACTTCAGTGTATATCAGTCAATATCCCACGTCATATTTTTAGCCGCAGTATTAGATACGTAGATATTTATATTTCTACATGAAAGCCCTATATAAATCTTGGTACATTTCAAATCTGGAACAGTTTTCAGGTTTTTCCTTGAGACTACAGTATGGTACCTCGACAACGCACAAATTGCCCTGTGTAGCAAACGTCTATGGACCACAGCGACCGCCTAAAATCAGTCGGGTCGTAAGCTTATTTGCCGCTTTGGTAGTATAAAAAAACTTACAGACATAGATATCTACTTACTTGTATGTTATTTTCATAACGCTTAAGCTCGTAAATAATATAATAGGTATTGAGTAGGTGCTTTGAAGTCGAGTTGTCGATATTGGAGCTATTTTTGTTCTTTAGAAGAGGGCTCTTCGTTATACCTATTTATAAGTTCGGCACTGAAGTATCCTTAACGGCTATTAAAGAGAAGTCATACTCTCCGCGTTTCATGTCATAACATAATGTTTTATATTAACATATTATTGAATATTTAAACCTTCCTCAATTATTTGCAGACTTGATCTAGGTTTCAGAATTTACAGCCGTAGAACGCATGTATATTAAAATTTATTACACCCGTCCTAAGTTCGATTATCGGAGTAGGATTTCAACGGCAAATTCTCAATTATAGAAAAAAACCGAATTACACTTGACGTTGGAATATAACTATCTCCATGACAAATTTCAACTTAATGCTTAAGCGTGAAGAGGTAACAAACAGAGTTACTTTCGTATTTATAACATGAGTATGGATTTCCAATGACCTTCTAATTGAATTTCATACTAATAAGCCCGTGTTTTGTAAGATAGTGTCTATTTTAAAAAATCCGACCAAGTGCTAGTCAAGACTCGCGCACAATGTGTTCTTCTGTGCCTCCACAGAAATCACGACTCGCACTTGGTTTATTATTTGTTGCTTTACTACTATACCTACTATAAGCAGAGCTTACACTGTAATCGTTAAAATTCAAAATTTAAATTCTTTTTTCAAATGGGATTCTAGGAACATTTTTGAATCGTCAGGAGAATTGGCAACAATTGGCTTTACAAATTAATTACCTGCAATATTTTCCCAGTGAACGTCCAATAGAAATTTTAAGTTTGGAAATTGGATATAGATATATATCCGTTTTATGATAAAGTAAAAACAACAATATTTCTAGTCTGGAAACTACCTTAAATTTGAAATTTTACTTTTATAATGAATGAAATCCGCCAATTTAACACATATTCTGATAAAATTTCATGTTTTTGCTTACTTTGAGCCCTTTAAATATCATAGGAGGAATTTAAGTACGGAAAAGGAACTATAAAAGTGCATAGGATTTTTAAATCCATAAACTATATATCAATTTACGTAGGCTTTGTCAAGATTATGTATAATATGTTATTTAAAAATTAACTATTACAATTAACAGACTTTAGTGTAGAAAATAGTTTATTAGTTTCCTAAACAAATTAAACAGACAGCATTATAAGTACATTATATTTGTTTTTCTTAAAGTATACTAAAGCTATCGTTGTAATTGAATCTATACTTCTTCACAAATACTATAAATGCGAAAATTTGGATGGATAGATTTTTATTAGTAAATCACACCAGAATGCCGTTCTGGTCGGATCTAGATAAAATTTGGCACTGATAAAGATTAAAGTCTAGAATATCACATAGACTACATTTTATTCCGGAAAATTCAAAAGTTCCCGCAGGTATAATTACAACCGAATTCCACTTGAACGAACTTTTTATCCGTACACCTACGTCAACCTTAATTAATACTTCCTTTAATTCTGTTGTCTGAAGTAACACCCATATAAATTATAAAATTTATTTATTTTTTACTTAACGTTTGACCCTCTAAAATATTAATACTTAAATACGTATCAACCGTTTTCCCTCAAAGCTCGGTCCTAATCTAACTTCTGAATATATTTTTATGAAAATTGTTTATTTTTCCTTAAGTTAAAAGGTAATACGTAGACAAGAATTAGTCCGAGACAGGAAAAATGGCAGAAGGGAACAGCATAATACCTACATAATTTTCGATGAAAAAAAAATGTTTCTGTAAAATTCTTTTAGTTTGTTAGTGTAAAGGGTGGCAAATATTATTTTGCCCGGAGCGGCTAAATAGCTAGATCGGGCCCTGATGGGTGACTGCAATTAAATAGCTACTTACATGTCGTTTTCCCTGCATTGCGTTTCCTTTTAATTGATAGCGATGTACTTAAATTTGCTAAGTTAGCCCGTGAGATACGACAAGTAAGCCGATAAACTATTCCCTGGTAAATAATAGTCTTCTACTAGCTTTATAATACACTGACTGTAACATATGATAATCACAAATGAAATAAGTTTCCCACAAAGGCACAGGTCGCGTAACGCCGCGGCAACAGAGATGCAGTGTTAGATAACACAATATGGCGCTATTGTATCGCTGCACTCAGCGGAAACTCTGCGACCTCAAGTTGATCACTGCTGTCAAAGCTGTGTTTGTTTGTCTGTGATTGGCAGAGATCCAATCGAACACTTCCTCACGATTAAGATATTTAACCGGCTGGTTTTCCGCCTTAGCAACACACCCTCTTGCCTCATAATAGAAAATATAAGAAAAGCGTAACCTCGTCGTATACGTAGGCTAACATTATCAGCCAATCCCCTACCTAGGTTCTGGTCCCCAGAGTTTGGCTATGAGATGATATAGATCTATTAGTCAAATTCATCAATATACATACTTTCTTCTCATAATTTAACCCTATTGAAGAACTATTTCCCAAAAACAATAAAACACGTAATGATTTCCTTCCAAATAAAGTCTTAATAATACAAATAGAAATGGTTTTAACTACGATAACAGTGGGAGTCCTATACAAACTTCCATCCTGTATTTTATATATATAAATACATATATGTTTAGTTGTTTTCTAAAAAACTAAACCACGTAAATTTTCAGCCAAAGCTACAAATATTAATAAACTATTTTTCGTGGATTAACTATAAGCATTCTTTTTAATCTCGCTATCCCCTATGAAAGGACGCAAACTTCCTCTACTCCTTTCAATTAAGAAAAAGAAAAAAAAAGCGTTTTACCTATGCGTAAAAATTATATAATTCAATTGCACGTAGGTCGAATGGTAAACGAAAGCAATACTTACTTATTTATTTGCTATGTCATTAAATCGTTAGAAACTCAACAGAAATTTCTTTTACGATGAATAGATAACAGTTTTAAAAGTTGACTCGTCACACGTTGAACTGTGATATATAGGAAAATAGGTAAGTGGAATGGGCGCCAACAAGCTTAATTTGAACTAGCTTTTAAGTTATAACTACAAACACTTTCATAACTATACCTACATACTTATTTATCTTTAGATGAAGTTACATGGCCTTTAACTGCTGGCCTTCTCAATTGGCTTGAAGCTGAAGCTGTAGAGCTCAGTGCAATAAAATTACTAATGAAGAAATTTGCCGAAGGAACAAAGTCATCGACGATGCTCTCTTCTTATAGTTAAGATCTGGTTAATGCCACAGAAATCAACTGCATGAGACCTAGGTCTCAAGACCGCCGTTGTGGTAAATTATACTTATGAATAAATTACAAATTTTCTTTGATTATGTAAGTAACCTGGTTTTGTTTTTTCTTTTGTTTTACAAGATTTTTTTTAAGAACAACAGTGAACTACTTAAAACTAAATCGTAAATAAATCTAATTCTAAAATTTTCAGTATCGTAAAATTATCTTATAGCGAGAAATCGACACTTAAAGTAATAAAATAAGAAATATTCGTATTTCAACTATATAGTATCTTCCTATACTTATAACTTACATATACATTTATGTAGATGTATAAATTATTATCATATGCCTCATCTCTATGCCACATAATCTCATTACGCAATAGAAAAAATGTCAATTGAAGCGTTGTGGGGAAGACTTGGCAACTTTCTCCGTTGATGGAAGTCGAGAGAGTAAGCGTGTCACCGGAAACAAAACATAGGTACTTGAAAATTTCCCGTATGATATCGTATTATGAGAAATATAAATTATTTAGGTTCTTATAATATGTAAGTATTAATAAATAAAAGAGATTCTTGCCTTATTCTTAACTTTACAGGGAGCTTATTGCGAAAAGTCTTGAGGAGTCGGTCTCGCGTTGTTGAAATAAATTATTTTATTAATATTATATATTCTTAATTGTAATATAAAATAGAATACAACAGTTAGAAAACAAATATAGTATTCATCAATATAGGCGGTCTTATTACTAAAAAGCGATTTCTCCCAGATTCACTGTATTACAGATTACAATACATGCGATATAAGAAAGACTATCGAATTTTCTCAAAAGTAAGATTTCACAGGAGAACTTGGCTGTTAACAACTAACCTACATACGGTTAATACCCTAACTAAACCATATGGTGAATACAACAAAACCAGTTGATCAGCTAACACATACTTCACACACACCCAATCATATTAAACTGCAATCAAAATGCAATAATTTAAAGTCGGCGACATTTTTAATGAGACTCATACATTCATACAATACAGGTTCTGAATCAAGCACAATGATATGGGCTGATATAACAACATGGCCACAAACGACTTCAAACTAGTTTTATTTGCACCATGTCATGGCGTGGTATTGACCACAGAGTAAATTAATGTAGGTGCTTGCATTTCGAAATCATTTCATTCAAAATCAATATAATTTTTATCATCTCACTAAAATTAAAATCGTATAAGTTTGTAAAAACGTATCAGCTACTCAATATAAACATTTAGCACACAGATGGACTTTTAAAACGTAATACACTTCTAGCATTATGAAAAGCTCTCATGGAAATCGTTTTTTTAAAAGGCTTTTGAAATATGAATATGAGATTGATAGAAGAAAAAACATAAAAGATTTACTAATGAGTAGGTTTAAAACTGGGATCCAGACAAGGGAGATCCGTATCAGAAAAAAAAATATCCAGAAGTACCTTAATTATCAATAAACTTAATAAAATTATATCAATCAATATACAAAATAATATTATTATATTATTTTGATTTTATTATTACTCTTTTAAAAACAGGTCTGCAATAATATTTTTTAGCTGCGTCGAATATTTATTTTTGCTAAATGATATTTAGTATTATGACTTCTATAGCATCCCCCTTACGTAAGGTTTTATGCAAAACAAAAACAACTGTTCTACAAAAACTTGGATTTACCGGCCATCATATAAGATGGCGCCCTATACATATATGGCTCTGAAACCCAAAATCAGCGCTGGAAGCCTCTTCGTGATATAGAAACACACCCAAAACGCCTAGTTATGCGTTTTAGAACACGAGAAATTGAAAAATACATTGTGAAAACTGATTTTGTAAAGAAATATTAATTAAATTTAAGATTTTATCAGATTTTTTGCAGAAAAGAGACAGGTATTTGAGCGGATTATCATTGTCCCTTTCTAAGAATTGTTCAGTTGTCGTAGTCCATAGAATAGATAACAGAACTCGAAATCAAACCAAAAAACAAGCACTAAATAAAAAAAAAAAAATGTTTTACACTACTTTTACTATTTCGTCGTAAATTGCCATAAATGCTCGACTTATTTTTTACAAAATTTGTACCCCTCATAGAAGAATCCATAATAGAAAATGTATTCAATTATAAATAATCGCATGAATGCATCATAACAGGGTTTAAGACCCGGGTCGAACAAACGCGATAGACGTGCCCGACAGGGCGCCGACTTGATTACGTTCATGCGACTTACTTCTCAAAAGTCACGGAACCCTCCTCAGTGTGAATTGAAATTGAATCAAAAAGCTTATTGTACTGTAGACTGTGGAACACTTCGGGTCATCTTCATTTAATCGAACTTTAATTCTTCTCAAAGTAGGTGTATTCTATAGCAGATAGGGGCCACTAATTTCTTATTGTGGATTAAATTTCAAAACTTTGAGTACCATAATGTTTGTTGACAGACTGATTCATACTTAAGCGTAGGTATGTAGGTTGAGGCTAGTTTCTCAAATTTTTAACATTATTATGGAAGGTTATGAATAGGCTTAGTAGAAACATCAGAATTTTTTTTTTTTTCGGTAAACTGCCCCTTTTTAACCAAACTGAAATTGGTGTTTCCAAACCAATACTATACTCGTAGAAAAATTTACAAATTTAAAGAATATTGAATCTCCTTACATATTTCGTTCACGTAAGAGCTGCCAAAACAGAAGCCTTTGCAATTTAACAAGTAATATAAAAAGTAAACCAAAAATATATAATTTTCAATTTTTCACTCGCAAACTTTTAAAAATCGGTAAAATATCGACAACATTTTCTATCGACCTGTTTTTCGGGTTCCGTACCCAAAGGGTACAAAACGGGACCCTATTACTAAGACTCTGCTGTCCGTCCGTCACCAGGCTGTATCTTATAAACCGTGATAGTTAGACAGTTGATATTTTCACAGAAGATGTATTTCTGTTGCCGCTATAACAACAAATACTAAAAAACAGAATAAAATAAATATAAGGGGGCTCCCATACAACAAACGTGATTATTTGCCGTTTTTATAGATAATGGTACGGAACCCTACTCCGACTTTATATATTTTATTCTATTACGCAACGTCAACTTCAAGCGACTTTATAACAATAGACAGCCCAAGCTCGCGTTCAAAATATCAAGTAAGAATGGTAAATCAAAAATAAATAATTTGTTATTAGTTGTTAAAAAAATTCGGTT
This sequence comes from Apoda limacodes, assembly GCA_946406115.1. Taxonomy (NCBI): domain Eukaryota; kingdom Metazoa; phylum Arthropoda; class Insecta; order Lepidoptera; family Limacodidae; genus Apoda; species Apoda limacodes. Next base: position 9,307,347 of record OX291546.1, read on the forward strand.
GGCAATTTAAGGTCATAAAATAGCAATTTCCTTGATCGCAGTATTTTTTATAGAAGTACAATGTCGCATTATATTATGCGACATTGACAGCAACCTACGTACAATACCGCCCAAAGTTGGTGTTTTTGAACATTTTTAGGATATTTTGCTGTCACAAGTACGGCAAATAATGTACTAAAGTGGTTTTAATTTTTTACCTCTAAATAAGTAAAAAGCTATGAATGTATATTACTGTTTCGTGTTCCTGGTAAAATGAATCGATTTATCCAATAGAGAACATTTAATATTTTTTGACGATTTAAAAGTGTTTGTAAAAAAGATATTCGGACAAAAAACTTTTTATCAAAATAATAAAAAACAACCGGCTTCAAAATGATGCACTAAAAATAATTACTAATTAACAAAAATCTGATCTGAATTGCCGTTTGAAGTTAAAAAGTTTTAATTCTTTGCTTTTGAGTGACGTATTCCTTTTTTTTTCTTGTACTCGGTAGACATACATAAAAAAATATATACCCGTCGAACATAGAACCTCCTCCTTTTGAAGTCAGTTAAAATATGACTTTGGTATTTTATTTAACTTTTTTTGTATTCTAAATTGTGGGATATGTAGTTATGGAAAAAGAATTTATTGAATTTATTGGCACATACCTATTTCTTCTCGAGCATGATAAAGAAGAATTTATTAGATTAGATTTGTTATTCAAAAAGAAAAAAAAACCCCTGTCTAGCCAAAAAATCCAAGCAGTTTTCTCCTTAATGAGAAAATATATAATAATATGATCTAACTGAAAATATGTGATTTATATAAGCTTAAATCATAATTATGTCTGTAATTGTTCACAATTTGAACCAAAAGCATACCTACATATACTTTATTTATACTTAAAAGTTATCTTTAAGCACTACAACCAAAGATATAATTAATTATTCATTAAAATTAATTTTCATTGAAGGCACACCAATAATATTATACGTACTTAAGGTAAAGCCTAATCAGATTTTTCCCATACAACCTTCAACTATAACCATTTTGCTACCTAAAATGCGTTATAGTCATATATTCTAAATGTCGCGAAATGCAAACAAACAACATTACGAATGAACTAGCGGCCAGTCCCGGCTTCGCACAGGTGGCCTTTTTTTATCCTATTTTTTAAAATAAGCAAAATATTCAAAACCCCCGATTTTGAAACATTCTTCATTGGTGTTCCGCACTTATATTGGTCTTAGCGTGATGATACATAGCCTATAGCTTTCCTCGATAAATGGGATATCTAACACTGAAAGTTTTTTTTAAATGGGGCCGGTAGTTCCTGAGTTTAGCGCATTCAAACAAACAAACTCTTCAGCTTTATAATATTAGTATAGATATGCGTTTTGCGACTATGTTACGTAGCTACACGTTTTGAGTGCCTAAATATCTATAGTAAAGACTTTTAAGTGTAATACGTGTAATACTGTTTGTATGAGAAAAAGATGTTCGGACACTCCTTAAACAAAGAGACCTTGGCTTTTAAGTATCATAGTTCACACAGTACAAAAGGTAGTCTGTTCAGTGCGAACCGCTGATTAGGTCATCAGATTGCATGAATGAAAAATTGTTCAAATTGCTCTCAAACATTATGATTTCACAATTCGACGAGAACAGAGCATAGGCAATGTACTCGTAAGCGATGACCGTGAATGTACATATCATGTTAGGTGAAAACATATTTGAATAAAGTTCTAAGCTTTTTTTTTTTAAACCACTAAGGTGGCAAACAAGCACAAAATTGTTTTTATACAAACTGCGTAACACAAAGTTTTTCGTAACTATAAACATTGCACTATTCAAAGTTATTATCATAATTATATATGATAAATTATTAAATAACCGTTTAAAAAAAAGAGTTTCATAAAATTAATTCAAATAAAACTCTAGGTATTTATTAATTTAGGTCAGGTGCTGGCCTTTTTATAAATGGCATTTGTTTTTGCGACTATCGCACCTAAGCATATGATAATAACGCATTTAATGTGTGGAATGAAGCTTGTATAAAAAAAAAAAAACAGAATCGGTTTTACCTACAATACTATCTTCCCTTTTTTATACCACTAAGGTGGCAAACCAGTTTACGGTCCGCCTGATGGTAAGCGGTCACCGTAGCCTATGGACGCCTTCCTATCACATCCTAACCTATATGTACCTAGATGCTCACAGCTGTTTTGACATTATAGAAGGAACCTTCATTACAATTTTAGTGGAAATATGGAAAATTAGTAAGTTAGCCATTAGCCAATTCTAACTTACTTTTTATCAAGAACTGGCAAAGGAGGTATATTTTTCTGGCCCTGTTCTTACATTAACCACTTACTGTTCTAAATATGGTGGTTAACAACAAGGGAAATATATAAATCCACTTTAATCCAGATACACTGCTATCAGAAGCAGTGTTGCAGGCGATGAAAGTGGGTGCGTGTCCAGCCGCTTGTTACCCCTTACAGGGGGATGGAACCGTGAACATATGTATACACACATACATATTTTATTAATAGGTAACATAGATTTTGAATGTATCACTCAATGTTTTATTTATTTATTCTAGAAATTAATAATACCTTCCATTATCAGTCGACTTATATTTCTGTTTATACACTGCACGAAAATTACCACTGCTTGTCGCTGTTACTTGATCGACATAAAGACAATCATTAAGGTTTCGAAACAATTTAAAACGAAGGAGCAAAATAAGGTCGTTATGACATAATTATATACCGTAAACTCGATTCCGGTGCGTATTGTTTGTCAGGTTCTCACACAAACTGCGGTATTAGCCAAATTGCAGCCACGGTATTTACCGTTTGTATCGTTTTTGTTTAAAACACTGATGTTTATTATGCCTAATGTTTTCATTTTTTTTAAGTTTACATTATAGATAATGTATCCGTAATAAATACATAATCGACGGTTATTATAAAGTGAAAACAGTTTTTTATGCTAACAATACCATAAAATGTGCGCGCATGTTTCCGGCACCATTGCATTTGGTGCCGTATTCGAAAAAAAAACCATTGAGATTATTATTTACCTTAATAACAGAGGTTATTATATTAAAAGAAAAAATTTGCACAGTAAATAAATAAAAAAAATTATATTACTAAGGTGGCATACAAGCTAATGATGACACTGCAGCCTGGACGCTTACAACACCTGGGGTAGCACACGCGCGTGGTCAACCTTTAAAAATCTTATAATCTTGAAGAACCCCATACTGTAGTCCTTAGATAAAACCTTGACGCAGGCAGCTCATTCCATAACCCAAGCCATCCTGTGACACCGCACTGAACATGACCATTTAGGTGTCAGGATGAATTCCTTGCAGATTACGAGCGGTGCGAGTATCTGATAATAACTAAATGCCTATATTTTGGAAAAACTATAATTAAATAATTCAGCCACACATCATTCCAATTTTTATTATCTACTTACATTTAGATTTAAAGCACCTGGAAGACCCACTTTGATCGTTTTAAATTTAGCAACACCATTATTGTCAAGTAGCTTCATAGTATTACTACTGGCAATCAGTGTGATGTATTGCAGGTTTTATGTGCTGTCAATAATAAATGCAAAGTAGGTACCTATACGTTTTTTTTTACTGAGTTGAAACAGTAACACGGTTGTGGTAATATTAAAGTTGCAGTAATTTAAGCGTTAGTAAGTCGCAGTGTAATCGATCGGAAAAGTTATGGAATTTATGGCTAAGTGATAGCGCAAGGGAGGAGATTTCTGAGAATAGAATGAATATGCGTGACATATAATAAACTAGCTGTCCCGGCGAACGTTGTTCCGCTGCCGTCCCTCTGTACCCGGCGAAAGTTGGTTTTTACCTATAGTGCCCGAGTCCGGCTCGCACTTGACATATCGAGATAAAAACTATCCTATATATCTTTTAAGTTGGATCAAATAACAGATATTTACGAAGTTTGATCAAAATCGGTTCAGTAGTTTAGGAGTCCATTGAGGACAAACATTGTGACACGAGATTTATATATATTAAGATAAGATAGGTAGATATCAAATAATTGCTATGAGAAAAAAATAAACAAACTGGCTAATGATTTTCTAGCCTGTTTTCATGTTTATAATATTTTTTACTATTCGCCTGTTTAATAACATGCAATGTCTCGAAAAATTGGCAAATTTGGTGTAACTGACAGCGGAATAGGTATATATTGTACAACAATAAAGTAAGAGACAGCTCTAAACGCAATCGAAAAGCCGAAAAGTTTGAACCTGTATTTTGTTGAAAGTAGTTTAAAAGTGTTATCTATATAATCTATCTATTACCTGTAAACGAGCAATTCTTGTATACGTCACCGTAAAATTGTAAATAACGTTAGGTTATAATCCTACTTTGTAAAAAAGATATTAAACATCAAAACAGGCTATTCTTTAAGACAATCATTAGCCAGTTTGTTTATTTTTTTCACATAGCAATTATTTGATATCCTACCTATATATCATATATCACTCATAATCATTTATTTCTCAGAAATCTCCTCCCTTGCGCTATCACTAAGCCATACATTCCATAACTTTTCCGATCGATTACACTGCGACTTATTCACGCTTAAATTACTGCAACTATAATATTACCACAACCGTACCTACTTTGCAATTATTATTGACAGCACATAAAACCTGCAATACATCACACTGATTTACACAATGCGTACAAATCGCTCATTATAAATTGTAAATAGATATTGCCAATCTGGAGCAATCTACACCTTTTTAGCAAGTTGCATTGCAAAGTATACCTGCGTACCTTCACCTTCCTGCTTACCTACCGGAAGAACGACAGCCATTACACATTTTAAAGAGGCGATTGCGTCAAAAACAAGACGAGAATTGAATCCAATGAATACCAGGAGCTCTCAGAACAGGTCTGGTCGAGAACCTGACTTCGGATATAAACAACTGTGATTGGATCATGGCAAGCTAGAGATATGGCTAACAGGAGTGGCTACATTCTTTGAGTCTTCTGTGTCATAAATAAAAATTTAATAGTAAATCGGGTTGCCAATTTTATTTGACAAAAAAGTTAAAACAGGAGTCGACAACGATTAACTAACACAAGAGGTCATAACCATTACATGTTGATGAACGAAAAGTATAGACCCACCAACTTATCTTAGATCTGTCAATTTGAAGAACTTATAATTTTTGGGCAATTTGTCTTTAGAACTTATGACGCCATGCTGAATTCCTAGCGGCTGTTTGGATATTAAAACCAGTGTTGGTGTTGCGATACTAATCGCGTTCGAATACTCATTTTTATCACCGTAAAAATCCTCAAGCAGGACTATCTGTTTTTGGTTTTGTTTAAGTCACAAATGTCAAAGTGATGTTTGCTTATATAAAGTGACATGTCAGTTATCGTTTGGATATTTCTGGGTTGTATGTAGATTTTGACTATTTGATTTTGGCTATTTCTAGAAAGAAGATGTTAGATTTTTCAAGGGCGGACCATTACCATCAGGCGGACGGTAAGTTTTTTTGCCACCTTAGTGTTACAAATGGTTTTGGAAGACAAAGTTCCCAAACACAACCCAGATTTGTTTTATCGATATCAGCTTTACCACTCTGATCTCCAATAAGTTATGTCTTAATATATTTAAGTTTAGATTTTTTTTAGTGATCAAGTGACTAAAAAATAGACTGACTGATGACAACATTGAAAATAAAATACCTAATTTGTTTTGAAATGCACATGTTTAACAAGGGTAAGATTCGATAGTTATTCTTTGTCACAACAAAATTTAAGTACTTATTGTCAATTGTCAACAATGATCTTTTCTCGATCAAAGATAAACATTATTGATATCTTAGGATTAAAACCTAAAGCAGACTTCATTTAAACGTTTACAAAAAGTATATAAATATCAAACTGACTATGCGTTATAATACACTGACGAGCAAAAAAATAGTTACATAGATAGCTAGTCTCTTGCTCGTACATAGACGGCAATATTTCCTAAACAACTCCTGATAGCTCTATGAAATCAAAGGGACATTGAAGCGTATTTAATCACTTATTTAATTATTTATGTGTAAAATCAAACTCTTTTTAATATAATTTGTTTCATGAAGCTATGCTTACTGGTTCATGAAATATCGTCGTTTATGTAATTCACTAGTTATTTTTGCTCGTCAGTGTAATACTGTCGGTTATATAGCGAAAGTTTTGCATAGGATCTTGTTCACATTTTTTTATTAGATGATGTAACTTGTACACATGATAATTTTATTAAATAAAAACCTAGTTGAAGCTCATTTCCTTTGTTTTCTTTTGTTTCTTATTTCATGTAGTTATTTATTTATATATGTATATGATTATTTGTGTGTATATATGCAAATGTGTATATATATTTTATATGTAATTTTCTTTTGTTCTTTAATTATGTTTTTAAATATAATATATTAATTATTTATACAACCGTTTTAGTTTAGGTACACCACCTACTATTTTTCTATGTATCTGGTAGAGATATGCTCTTTAGTAATAATTTTTCTATTATATTTATATTTGTCATTCTAAATTATAGGTACCTATTGTTTTATATTTTTTGTGAACGATAATGAATATTCATTCATACAACTAATTGATACCAACTAAATCCTGATGCATCAGCATATCTTGTCTATTCCAGCTACTATTATCACGAGAAGTTCAAGATTTTTGTAAAGAACTTTTCGTAGCACACCAAAGATTGTTCAACTAAAAGTCTACTCTTAGGCTGGGTTGCATCAGCTTACTTTGACGCTAACCATGGTTTAACGTCAAAGGATGCATCTTTCAAAAATGGGTGATTGTATGAAAGTTGCATAGTCAGCTATTTTTAAACTTAACCGGCCCGTCAAATTTTCAACTAACCATAGTGCTGATTAACTTTAAAAATAGCAGTAGCAGATGATAGAAATTTCTATACAATCTCCTATTGTTGGCGACTGGTTAACGTCAAAGTTAGCTGGTGAAAAGGCCTTAGAAAATAGCCATTAATTAAATTATATACCTAAATATTCCTTTTTATCGCTTTGTTCGTTTATGAAAATCTGAATTTCAAATACAATCCGTCCAGAATTAAGAAAATCCTGCATAGACAGACATCCTACCTATATATGTATTTAATTAAAATAATTTTGTCTATAGCAGCAGGGAACCGATCTGCATGTAGCAATAGACATACATATTAAATTTATTCATCTACAGTTTAATTCATCGATTTCTAATTTTATAACACAATATATATTTATGAATCTATATATATAAGGCAATGTCCTGACTAACTCATCATCACCCAGCCCAAACCGCTAAGGATAGAAATTTGGGAAAAGAGTTTGTTATATATTGAATGCGTCGTTTAAGGCGCATATAGCAGCTAACTAGCGCCGCCATTAGATATCCTCAATTTTCTCTTCGTAGAAAACGAATTTCATAAATATAAATGTCGCAAATATAAAGCTATTTTTAGAAGGTTTTATATAGTTTCTAAATAATATCTGTGAGTTGTAGTTGGCATTTCTGCTAAAAACGGCCATTTTTAGCAAAAATGCCAACTACAACTCACAGACATTAATTAGAAGCTATATAAAACCTTCTAAAAATATCTTATGACTAGCTTTATATTTGCGACATTTGGATTTTAGAGATTCGTTTTCTACGAAGAGAAAATTGAGGATGTCTAATAACGGCGCTAGTGGGGTGTAAGAGAGCCCTTAAGAACGGATTTTGCAAAATTCGACTCCAAAAGGGTGAAATGGGGGGAGGGGGTTAGAAGTTAGTATCAAAATCCGTTTTTTTTTGAGTTTCATCTATAAAAAAATGTTTTCAACTTCCTTACTAAAAATCTCAAGTAATACAATTCACTGTGTATGAAAAATCATCCCACAGGGGTAAAATAGGGAATGAAACTTGGTATGAGAATCCAATTTTTTTTTGTTAATAAAGCCATGAAAATTAGTATACAAATATTGGGTATGAAAGAGGAATTAAGCACTTTTTTAAAATTCTACCCCTAAATGCGTTTAAAAGCGTGGCAAAGTTTGTATGGAAAATAATATGTTTATAAGCAAATTATCTTGAAACTAGGTATGAATGCTGTTCAATCCAGACAGTGGAACACTTATTGCGGCGTTTTTTAAAATAAGACCCCACCCCAAACCTCTAAGCAAACAAATTAGAAATTTAGACAAAGGATTGGTTTTGTTTTGCGCAGGCGTCGTATAAGAAAGGATTTTTTGAAATTCAACCCCTAATGCGCTGAAATAATGGTTGGAATTTGTTATGAAAATTTGTCATTTTTAAAACTAAGCATGATAACCTAGACTGTTTTGAGAAACAATCCGCGAGGTTGTAAAATAAGAAATAAAACTTTATATGGGAATTAGATTAATTTTGCAAATAAAACCTTTAAAAGTAAAATTGCTTATCGAAATAAAAGTTGAATTTTTTTTTTACCCTTTCTCTAGGAGGTGATATAGGTGTTTGATATTTGTATGAAAATCCATAATTTATTATGTTATATCCCTGAAAAAAGGTGTTTAATCTTTTGGTTGAAAAGTTTGAATGATATTATTGTTTTTACTATTAATGAAGAACGTTTTTCGGGGTTAATAAAAGTCAACCCACAAGGGGGAAAAGCAAAAGAGACAATAAGGGTTTACAGTGTGTTGATTAAAAAACTGTACGAATCCTTAAGTATATGCGAGCGAAGCCGCGGGCAAAAAGCTAGTATATAATAAACTAATTCATCGGTTAACCTAGGGCAGCAGATTTTTCGTAATGATTATACAAAAATGAATTCTTAAAATAAATCTTTTAAAGATGACGAAAACGCAAAAGTGCGGCGCAACTGGTCGCATACAGTAAAGTTTACCTAAAGGATTTGGGTCAAGCAAAAACGTTCCTAATTTACTTAAGACCAAGTTGGCGACGGCGCCACATGCACTTCACCATAATACAAACCGATTGCGGAACATAAAAGTTACTCCAATGACGCCAGGCAGTCAGTTCGGAACAAGGCACGACAAAACATCGTAAAATATTTAACACCACAACCCTGTTACTTTCTCAGTGAGCGAGTAACGTACGTTTATGTTCGCTGGCGATGCGACGGTCATGGCGACCAACACGTATTTTTTTCTTAACAACTCGAATACACGTTTGCAATATGAAATACGTAAGTATTTTTGAATACAACGTAGAGACTGCGCATGTTGATACTGATGAGAATTCTTAAAAAACGTGCAAGAATGTTGAGGCTGCTTACATTGTACAGAGATCCGCAAAATACAAAATCTTTTGAAAAATAATGCGCATTTATTATTGAACTCGAATCCATATTCGAAGGGTTGAGAGATCAAATGAAGTTTTTCTTGGAGCTAGAAATATCTATTTCATTCAGCAAATGTGAATTTGACACGTTAAATCATTGAAGAAAAAACTAATTTCGCCTGGAAATTGAGTTCATGCATCGCAAAAAAAACAGATGTCCACGTGAAACCTAAGTAAGTACCTATTAATCAATATTTTAGCCTAAGTACTGCATAAATGGTTAAGTATCAAAACAGTTAGTCATACAATAAAAAAATTAAATAAAAAAGAATTAGTAAATACAGAACGTCTTCGTGGGTGTGCCAATTCACCCACGATGATGTAGACGCGTCCATCGGATTTGCATATGAACTAACAATCGCCCTCTATCTGTGTCGGTAATTAGAAACTTGTGAAGAGTTAACGGTCTCCGATACGCTATAAAATTCTAACTGCAACATTTTCAAATAACTATAACATATTGAACGTACGAATATGCTCTGTTCAAATTAAGTATACGTATAATTGTACCAAAGTGTCTTCCCAGTGATAAGAAAGCTTAAGGCCTATATCCAGCAGTGGATGTCTGTAGACTGATATTAAAATTTTTTTTACGAGAAATAAAAAATCAATTTTATTTAGGAAGAATTACTTTATTGATAAATGTTACTCAAGTTGTTAGGTTTTGTGATATTGCAGGCTTTTCATGGCTCGGTGACTGCAGTTTTTGTCAGTATTAAAATAACTTACCGGACATAAACTTGACTTCGAAACGCGGAGACACTGTGAGGTCTTTGTCGACTTGTCTCAACGTTGGCGACAGGTTTAAGGCCCTACTTAGCGAGATAACGTTTCAACTAACGGCACTAATGAGTTGCAGCGGTTCTATAAGACGATCAAATTAAAAATCAACCAAGAACACTATAACGCAGCATATTAACTAGTGGCATTCTAATTTGATTGGATTTTATAGCCGCTGTAACTTTTTAATGCTGTTAGACAAAAGCTATGTCAGCCTTTCGAAAACTTGAGTTTCCATGACATTAAACTATGGGATCATCAATCATTGTAACAGATAATAACAAAAAGGTTGTACATTCTTTTGGATTACTTAAATTTTCGTTGTGATTTTCTGCAGCTGATAACAAGACAAATTTTAGAATGTTTAGCGATAAATATATATATTCTTCAAATTTGTAACTTGAAACATGTTAATAATTTCACGTTAACCTTCAAATAAAATTTTATACTTGCAGATAAACTGGAGTGGTATAGTAACTGTCAAGGCATTCAACTGAATATCAAGTTGAGTCAAATAAATGAGTATGTATGTCGATAGATCACTGTCTGTACCGAACAGACAGAAACCAATGATCTTAATCTTGTATGCCAAGTAGTGACATCGCTTTGCATAGATTTTACAATTGTTTATTTATATAATAAGTAAAAATAATAATTTTTAACAGACACAGAAGTGTCATGTTTATCTGTCTGTATATAAAAATGAATACACAATCCAAACTACTGGGTCTAAAACTTGAAATTTGGCATGTGTGTTCCATGTATGATATAGAAAGGATTTCACTAAGAAAGGATTTTAAAAAAATTATCCATTAAGTGGCTAAAATTGGGGATGAAAATTTGTATGGAAGCTAAGTGCATAAAAAATTGTAATTGGTCTTGAGGTTGAAAATTAAGATTGAAATATTTTACCGTTTTTGGAAAATCATCCGCTGGCTATTTGTCCTCTATAGAGGACAAAATTGAGGATAAGTATTTGTATGAGTATCGATATTTTTAAACTTAAAATCATGAACAGTTGAAAGCTCTCCTTTTTGTCAAAATCAGCATAAGCTAGTTACTTATAATGAACTATGTTGAACAGAACCCTAAAAATGTGTAGATATACCGTTAATGCATAATGTTTACGTATATAAATAAGTTGGCGTTGACGACAATTTTGTAGCAAATAACCGTAGCGACCCGTTAGCGAAATTCCCATACAATCGAACCTTCCCGTTACCAACGAATTATGCGAAGTTCTAATCTACATTCACAGTAATATCATACATTTTTTTTTTATTAATGATTTCATAGTCAGACCTCTGAATGTGAATAATGTGATAGTATAGCAATTTTCTACACACCGTTGTACGATTCGACTTGGGCCAACCCAAGCCGGTCGAGCGTTAATACTTCCACTCTTGTGGGTCATAGCCCACCATGCCCCTGATCATGTAAGTTGTCGTACGTTCCGTGGACTCCGGTATATAAAATTAAGTATAACATTACTTACTGTTACTCGCATCCGGCAATGCGTACAATACTCCGCAGAGTGCTGAGTCTCCAGGCAATGCATTATCTTCAGTGGAGACATTTTCACATGCATTGGATTCCGTCCGTGCTGGTTCGAATAAAGTTAAATCGAGTCCATCCATGTCGCTTCGAGCCGATACACCATCTTCCTCTGCCACTTGATCGCAAAAATGTTCCGGTGATTCGACATTTTTTGGACTACGACTACAAACACCGTCACTAAGTGGATCGCAGCAGCATGTATCAGAAAATGGCTCAAAATCTCTACAATCAAATTCACATTTTTCAAAACTGTCACAAGTACATGACGAAACTGCATCCGAATCTGAACCTTCTACAAGACTGTCTTGCATTTCGTTTTTATGCGAGGCGCCTCTTCTAGTTGACACGTAAAACACGCTTGAGGTGTATGGCACTTTTTGAATTTGCAATGTCAAGTTACCATCTGTGAGTCTTTCAGTTGAATGGTTGTGATTGACCTCTTCTGATAAAACTTCATCTGCTTCCGGGCGACAATCTTCGTAACGTGCAAAACTGGAGGTGTCAGTGAGATTTGAAGATCGGTCAACAGAATAGGCATCGGCATATGAGTCTCCGAGATGGTTCTGAGGTAAGCGATCGGGAGCATGATGAGTTCGAGCTCCGAGGAAAATGGTCGTGTATGGGCAAGTGTGTAGAGGCCTCGTCCGCTCGGTTCGGCGAGGGTAGCTGGCGGCAAGAGTGTCGCCAGAAGGCATGGAGTCTGCTCCTAGATAAGCCTCGTTCGTCGACAAGACGTTGTACCGCCAGTCCGGCATTGCAGACTAACACCATCACTATTACACGCTGCTAGAGAAATCGGGCCCCTAGTTATTATCACTGAGTCACATGCAGTTGAGAGAATCTTGGCACATTTGTTGTCACACTTTCATTTTTACAATCTGTGAAAATAATCGTCAATACAATTTCACTAGTCCACAATCGGCGTCCGCAACTGTTTAAATAAGCGATAATTTAGTGGTGACATTATTAATGTAGGTCAGTAGTAAGAATGCAGGAAAATAAAATGAAATAAAAAATCCTGTATTCCATTTAGTCGCAGATACCTATGTTTAATAAATTTTTTAGGTAATTATACTTTGCAAATAAGTATAAATAAGATAAAGGCTAATTGAAGCAGTGAATCATCGTTAGTTATTAAGTATAAGTACCTAATTATAAAAGAGTAAACTGATATGCATGACTGATATATCAACGCACAGCCCAAACTACTGGGTCTAGAAACTTGAAATTTTGTACAGAGGATCCTGTTATAACGCAGGCGAGAACTAAGAAGAATTTTGCAAAAAGGGGGTAAAATGGGGGTTGGAAATTTGTATGAAAATCTGACATTGCATAAAAAATAGTATTTGACCTTTAGTCAAATGAAGTGTTTAACCGATTTTAGAAAATTATTTTCTAGAGGGCAAAATTAAAAATTCCAATATCTTTGTATGTGAAACCATAAACAGTAACAACAATTTTTTTTTAGAAAAGTTTACACGGACGAATCGTGGAAATAAGCCAGTAAGTAAATACTCATTTTAACCTGTCTATTTCATTAGAAGTGAAAATATAATAAGGATATCTTTACACCTGCCAGCGTGTATATAATTCGACCATTGGTAATATAGGTATTTTCATGACTACATTAACATGTAAACATATAAAATAATTGTGATACCTAGATACCTAGAAAATATCGTCACTAATATTGGTCTATGTTTTCTAATATGATTTTACTAATCCGTATAGTATAACCTGTCTATTACATTAGTCGTAAAGTGTAACATGAGGATAGCATTACACCTGTCTGCGTGTATTTGAGCCTGGCTCGAGTATCTGGTGTCCGCAGTTCCACTCCCGCGAGTTACGGTAGTGCGTCCCTGACTGACTGTTTTTCCAATGTAACTTGTGTGCGGCCGTTACGTACTTATCTTACATACAAAAAAAACTTTGAAGTCACGACAATAATTATAGTGCAATATTCTTCATTTTTGGTAATTTTTACTTGAATGACAAACTGTATAAGCCACAACTTGAAGAAATATGCTACAACACTGTAACGTAAAGAAGCAGGTTTTCCAAAGTGCATGTATTTCGGCCATTTAAATGCAATTAGGAACCACAAATATGTTGAAATAGTTTATCTTCCATGACTTGATTTTTTATTTACTACTAAGGTGACAACCAAGCGAACGGTCCGTCTAATTGTAAACGGTCACCGCAGCCTATGGACGCTTGCACGCCAGAAGCATCACTCGGGCGTTGCTGACCCTATAAAAATCTAATAATTTGTAAATTGGAGAATTTCAATTGTAGTTCTTAGAAAAAACCTTGACAGGGAGCTTATTCCACAACATGAACCTTCGTTTGGACCTACGTACTTTAAGTGAATAATAATGTTATTAAAAAGGGAAATATGTCATCAATGTTTCTAGCAACTTTGAAGTTGTCTTTCTATTTAATAGGTACTAGACTTTGCCAGCAGCTCCACCCGCCCTTAATCCGGTTGTTGCCGTGGAACTCCTTAATTATACTAATGAAGTTTGCTTTAACAAGCTATATCCGTAGCGCTAGTTCTTTTAGTTCAGTTATAGTCTTTCCGCGGGAACTTTTGAATTTTTCGGAATAAAAAGTCGCCTATGATATCCTATTCCAGGACCTAACCTATATGTGTTCGAAGTTTCATCCCGATCCGTCTTATCCATCCATCCATCCTGACATACTTCCACATTTATAATATTAGTAAGAAGTAGGCAAGTAGGATTTGGTCTATAGCAATAAAGAGATCCTTACACAAAAAGAGAAAATCCGTACAATAGTTTTTCATAGCTATCAACTAGATAAGTAGACATTACGGAACCCTAACTTTATTTCATAATTATGTTGAGGCGAAAGTTGTTTAAGAAAAGTCACTCCATGACAAATCGTGCCCATAACTATAAGAAGGTCATGATTACAACTTTTATGAGGCATGGTAAATATAATATGCAATTTCTACCCACAATCATACAAAAACAAACCCTAATCAGTCAACAACAAAGCAATGCATATTTAAATTTAAATTCCAATTACCCGTTAGACTCTACAAAGAGCTCCATCGTTTATGGCAAAAGCTGAATCATAGATGATTCGTTAATAGAAATGCAAATTATCACTTCTGACCTTTATATTATTGAGGTTTGACTAATAATAAGGTAATGTATTCTTTTGATGTGTAAGTAAAAACATATTGATTGCAGTAATACTAGATATAGAACAGTTTTTTTCGTATAATACAGTCTTTTAGCAAGGGATAGGTATTATATATCATGTCTTACATTATATATTTTTAAGTAAGTATGTAAATATGGAGACAGTTATTATATAATTCAGTTTTAGGAAATTAATTTATACAGTTACAAAATTTATTTGAGGTCAATGTTCGAAATTAATGTCTTTATTTAGAATGTTAAAAGGTCATATAAAAAATTAGTTCGCTTTTCTGTTGGGTTACAATTTATTAGATATCAATTTCCAATTTCTGAATCAGAACAACTAGTTCAGATAAATTACTCTTCTCCTTAATGGAACTAACAAAAAAAAAGGGTCTGAAAACTTTACACCCCACTAAAAATACTAAAAGAATTATTCACATTTTTGCGACTTTCTTACCTTACCCCATAATCCTATTATAAGTATACCACAAGTATAAACAAAACCTTAGTATGTTATAGTATTATTAGTTATACTAATAATAATACAACTTGTTTAGTATAAAACACAAGGTAAGGTAACGTTGCAGTAGTTGTACCATCACTAAATCATCTCTTTATTTTCTAAAAATACTCAACAGCAAGCTCTTTGATGATTTAAGTTATTTTTAAAATTATTTTTACAGCTGTACCGAGAATGGATATTCGATTTGGTTGACTACTGCTGCGTAATTCAATCACAATAATTTCAAGTTACTTCATTTTGATTGTTCACGTAAATCATTATACAGAAATGTAGCTTCCAATATCAAATGCTAAAGCAATTTTGTTATTAATTTGTAATCGTATTTGTAAAATGGACTCTTAGCTTTTATGGATTAGATTCGTTTTTGTATTTTTACTAAATTGCATCATTTTGTCTTTATATATATAAATATGTAAAAACTTCAGTTGTCTGTGTTCATACCTACTGTCTTTTTGTTTATTTCTCTAGTCCTTTTCATACTTTCTAATTTTAGGAGTATAATAAATACTCAGGTCTATTGTTGTCCTGTTATGCAACTTTGAAACAGTAATTAAATATTGACATTTACCTACCAATATAAACCTTGATATATTTAGGCTATTGAAAATAAAATTAAAAAAAAAAAACTTGCTATTTAACCAAACAAACGAAACTGGTTATTGTTTGCTACTAACAATTCAAAAGTGTTATTGAAAAAATTGAAAACTGATTAAATAATATTGTTTGTATTTAATATTTTACATATTATAAAAATTTTACATATTATATATTACTACAGACATTTCAGGACAAATCTTCAAAATGTCAGGTAGATATACCAAGTGATAGCCCCTTTGTATATTTAGTGGACCTAGAGATTTAATACCAACTCATTTGTACAATTAAAATAAAAAAAGTAATAACTGACAAAAAAGTGTAACTTCTACTAACACTTTCTTATCTGCACTAGCACTTTGCTAACTATCACTAAGGTTGAAATAAACATTTAATTATGATTAAGTCGTAATTTAATTATCTGTAATATTAACACTAGCAGCATAATTATTATGCAACATTAACAAGCAGGTCAATGGCCAGGGAGGCGTGCTTAGAATAGGCAATTATTTTGTACTTTGAAATTGTACAGCGGCTCTTTAATAACAGATGTGGTTTCAAGACCGGCTCCAAAGGTATACCATAGGCACGTAACTAATTTTTAGATGCCACTATAAAATACAAAGTAGTTACAATTTATTTACCGTTAACTTTTTTTTGTTGTCTTCTATGACGTGTATTTGCTTGGGCCTATATTTTACGCCTGTACCTCATTTATTGCAAATAAAAAATAATCGAAGCTTTTATTTCCCATCAGAATAATAAATGATTTTATGGGTTTTCATTTGACGTTTGAATCGATAGTGGAAATTTATTCGTCAAGATTAAATTTGCTATCCGTTTTATACGATTTTATCATAAAAACATATAATTAGATATTCCTTTGACCGATACAACAATGTAAACTTAGAAAAAGGACATGTTTGTAGAAACTATTGTTATTATTGTAAATGATTTGTCCCTTATTCAATATAAGATTCGTATTGAAGAGAAGATTTATGGGTTTTTTAACTTCCTTAAAAATACTAGTGATCATTAAAGAGTTATCTATCTATCTATCTTACATCCTGATATTTTGCGATTGTCAATTCCAATTATTAGTTCAATTTGAAAATGTTTAGGTTTCGACCGTTAGCTTTTGTATATACTTTTATACACATACCTAAATTCGCTATGTAATTTAACTTGCGAAAGCTCTTAGTACTTTTTACGATTTCCATCTTCAACTTTCACGAAAGCTCTACAATTTGTCGCTTATACATATTTAAACATATGTATATCTATTGAACATATATCTATTTATTTTATCTCCATGTTTTAACATAGAGACAGGTGTGCACATTGCACTTACATACTTTATTACCATTTGGCATTTTCCTTTATGAGGCCATGGAAATATGTTAAAGTTAGTGCATAATAGATGTGGATAAAGTAATCGTTTCAACATCTATATGATTTTTCTTCGATACATATTTTAACAGAGATCAGGGACCTTATTGGGATCAGTCTCGAGCTATTCGGACATTGGAATTCCAGAGAAAATGTACGCAAGTACATTCACGGGTTTCGAGAGGTAAGTCAGACTTCCATAAATTATTGTTTCGAATTCCAGAAGCCGAATAGCTCGAGACTATTCCCTATAAGGTCCCAGGTTTGATGCGATACAGCTATAACTACCTACACTGTTTTTTAGTAAGTCAGTCAGTTTCAGTTAATACATTCACACAAGTATACAGGTATAGAAGCATGCATGTGTAGGGTAAATGTACATTTAGTAGTACATAATTAATTACTAATTTACTTTTTGTGCCTGATAACCGGTCGTATAATTTAATGGAACGAAGGCACGTGCTACAATTTCACCCCACCGCGACATGGCCTACAACAAAAAACCAACGCTAAGCCACGGTCAACGAACTAAAATAACATATTATCATTATAGTAACACGCCCGTAGGTACTTAGATAGGTACCTGCACGCGCAACTTACGAGCACTCGACATCTGTCATTAAATGAACATTATCCCGGAAGGAAACTTAATTGCATGGTGCTAAATAACTGTTTACCGAATTCATCCGCTTTTAAAATTATTCAATACTAATAAAATATGCAATTATGAGATTTATTAATTATTAACTGTTTCCGGTAGTTTTAACCGCGTGGTATCCGATATATATTAGGCATAGGCATTAGCATGAAAGTTAGTCTATGTCGTTCAAAATAGAAACAATCCATTGCCAAATTTAATCGAACTCATTTTACATTTAGATTTGTGAAGTGTCAGCAACGCGCGAATGATGCCCCTGGTGTTTTAAGTGTCCATAGGCTGCGGTGACCGCTTACCATCAGACGGACCGTTAGCCTGTTTGCCACCTTTGTTGTATTAAAAAAAAAATCTTAGATATTATCACCAGTATTAGATTGTTAAAATCAGATTTCAGTTGTATTCTTAAATTTAGAATCTTGAAATACAGACAATCATCATACAATTAAAGATAATTACTCATTAGTTGAATTAATTAGTACGTATAAGTGGCTATGTAAGTTGGATAACTTTTTCCTATTTTTGTTTACAAGTTTTGTTTAACAAGTTTTTAATTACCAAATTAGGGCAAAAATTTAATTCAAGTTTACCTTGATTGTGAAATGTGAATAATTTTAATAAACTACTTCCATCTATAGTAAATGTTGATACATAAAACTAACCAGTTACAACATTTATAAGAATTGTTTGATAATAACTATCAGATAATTATCATGTAAATATTTAATTATCGAATTTTATTTATACGCTGTGTGTCAGTTACTTGCCTTTTTTATACAACTAAGGTGGCAAACAAGCTTGCTCTACCTGACGGTAAGCGGTCACCGCTTATGAGTTGCTGATCTTTTTATCAGTTTAAAAACTGGAATCTTTAATATTTTCAATGATTTTTTTTCATGCAGCCGTGCTGCTAAATTAAATTATTGCAAAATGCAGACAGAGAATTTTGAAATTTTTAAGTAAGATACGGCCGCCACACAGTAACATAAATTATTGCCAAACACAGAAAGCAAATTTTGCATTTTTAAATATGGGATCAAAGACTAAGTATGGCCTTAAAAACAGGTAATCGGATGAAAAAAGAAAGTAAGCATTAAAAGTAAAAATGACATTTCATTCATGCGTATAATGTTGCATATGACGCCTACACATAAAATTTGAAACTGTTACACTGTTTATCATACAATGACATACAAAATAGCAGTACGGTTTTTTTGCCGTGTTTTACCCGTTTGGCACAAACAGGTAAAGAGTGAACAGGGCGGGGTATTGGGGATTGTAAACCATGTTTGTTGATTTACAAAGTCGCTCCTAGCAACCGAGACCGATTTTATAGACGCATAGGTCATATTCTCGCACTTTATTTTATTGCCACACTAGACTTTGCCAGCGGCTCCGCTCGCCCTGAATTCGGTTATCGGCGTGGAACTCCTTAATTATACTAATGAAGTTTGCTTAAGCAAGCTATAGCTACATCTATTGTTCTTTAAAATCTTTTATATTTATTCCTGAGGGAACTTTTGAATTATTCGAAATAAGCCTATATGCTATTTCAGGACCTAACCCATATGTATGCCAAGTTTTATCCCGATCCGTCCAGTGGTTGAAGCGTGATTGAGTAACAAACATCCATCCAGACGTACAAACTTTCACATTTATAATATTAGTAGGATGCTATCGTACCTAATACAATGTAGAAGAAAGAAATTGCTTTAAAAGTACTAATTAGCAAATATGGTAGTCATATAAAGTAGAATTACAAAGAAAGCACAATGACATCAACAATTGCAGTATTGTTTTGTGTCATCATAGTTCTTTTGTGGCACAAATAAAGTTTAGGTAGTAAAAAATCTAATCTATGAGAATATTAGCCAACATAGATATTGGTATTTCATCTGCCACAGATTTTACAGGTCTGCACAAAGTTTTGCATTTTTTACCACCTAGTTGCATAGGTAGGTACTTCTCCTAGTCCCTCGTTTGTAAACAATCTAATTTCATCATAAGAAGTCTATTCATTGTTGTGGCGTGATTAGCAAACAAATACGAACTAGCTGAAAAATAAGTACCAACTAGCTGACCCAGCAACCGTTGTGCAGCCTACATTAGAAAAATATTATATACCTAAATCTCCTCTTATTTATGTGTGAAAACCCGAGTAAACTTCGTTCAGTATTCACGAAGCGAATCGTGCACAGACAGACAGAAATGCGACAGGGAATTAATTTGATAGGTACCCAGTCTCTAAAGACTATTTTAAAGGTACCTACCTAATAGAAGTAATAATAGGTATGCACAAAAGTGTTGTAAATCTTTAAAGATATAGCTAATAAAACAAAAAAAAAAAAAGTTATAATCATTACAGTGGAACTAAATAGAACGTACTTAACTAGTTTACCTATAAAAATAAAGGTAAGTATACAATATACTTAAATATTGATTGCTTGCTATTAGAAATGCTTAAAATTAGGTAACTTACTTTTTAAAAGCTAAAGCAAAGCTTTCAAAACGAATCTAAAAGAATAACATCTTTTGACTTCAATAAATAGTCTAATCGGGGCAAGCTAAAGGCATTTAACTTTCAATTTACCTAACCATTTAACAGACAAAATTAACCCTTAATTAAAATCCGACGTGCAGTTAAACTTCTTAAAACAACATTGGGATTCATAAAGCACTAAACGGTTAACGGACGCCGATCGAATTTGAAATCACAAACTGAATAGGAGTAACAACTAACTTCACGTACACAGAATCAAC
Organism: Apoda limacodes; assembly: GCA_946406115.1. Classification (NCBI taxonomy): domain Eukaryota; kingdom Metazoa; phylum Arthropoda; class Insecta; order Lepidoptera; family Limacodidae; genus Apoda; species Apoda limacodes. Next base: position 9,328,164 of record OX291546.1, read on the forward strand.
ACTATTTTATAACTTTTCTATTCGCACTGTATCATTAGCTGTCACTCCTGTCACTAAACAAAATTCGATGTTCGTAAAATTCGTTTCGTGTGTCACGCACGCGCACTGAACAGAAGTGCGCGTGGCAGCTCGAGCGCGCTCACACCGACTGGTCGGTGATTCGACATAGTGCCACAAGCCACAGCCCGATAGCAGCGATACACACGTATGAAACTTGCTATGTTGTTCGTAGTAGAGCCCTTAAAGCAGCATTATGGCAGACCGTTACAATCCCAGATCGTGAGCTACATTCAAACTTATGCCACCAACAAATCCTGCTTCATATTCATTTGAATAAGCTACAGCTTTTGTATAGACAAAGTATATAGTTGGATACATGAGAAGATATCCCGTACCAAATGGCGTCATTGAAACTGGTTTTAACAAACCCTCTGTTTGCAATAGATTTTTTCTGTATTTTAAAGATGTTAATCTGTTTAATTTATTCAACATTATTTAACTGTTATCTCTATTAAAAGTATTTTTTTTTTTAAATTAAGAGGATACACTTCGCGGCGCCTTGCAACGGGTTTCATACAAACTAATTTCTCACTTATTTTTGACACCTGCTGATCAAACACCACGAAATTTTGAAGACATGTTCAAGTAATAAATGTCTAGGTCTGTAGTATGCCAGTTTTCTATCAAAATTAATAGTTTAAAAGTTATACAGAATTCTGGTTTTTCATACAAAAGGTTTTAAAAAAGATTAATAGAACGTTTTACAAGATTTTAGAAAAACCATAGACATAGGTATTCGGCTTGGGATTATGACTAAGAAAGTTCACACTTATTGATCAGTTAATGTCAGTGACAAATGAGAAATTCGTTTGTATGAAGCCCGCTGCGAGACGCCGCGAAGTGTATCCTCTTAAATAACATTTAAACGATTTATTTACATTTAAATACTAATATAGCAAAGACAGAAGCCTATATATGGGTCAGAGAGTCGACATCAACGCAGAGGCGAACCAACTGAATTCAGATACAAGAAATTTGGTTTTTTTCACGACCTGAGACCCTAGACAAGTGGTAACGACGTTTCTATAACCACTATGACCGATATGTACACTAACGTAATAAAAAATCGTTCAAGTGCGAGTCGGACTCGCGCATGAAGGGTTCCGTACCATTGTCTATAAAAACATCTCGTTTACGGTATGGGAGCCCCCCTTGAATGTTTGTTTTATTTTAAATCAATTTATTTTATTCTATGAATATTACAAGGTATAAACTGTTTTAATGGAATTTGTACGAAAATTTCACTACGTAATTACATTTTATAACTTGGTCGACTATAACTCGTTAGCCTGTAAAGTGTACTTACCCGTAATAGTTTTCCTTTTAAATTCATTATATGCACTACCACCGTAATTTTTTTTACATTTCCAAATACTACACTTTTGCTGGTAGAGGGGGGAACACTTGACTCTAACAAAATTAGAATTAGTACTTTAAAGCTAAATGTTTCGCAAACCTAAATCAAAAAATGAACTTTGCATACCACCAATGTTTTTGGAATTCCTATCCAACGATACCCCACACGATGGGGTAGACGAGAAAAAAAAATTACGTCCCCTCTTCACGTGTAGGGGAGGTACCCTAAAAATATTTTTTTCAAAGATTTTATTCTACCACTGTCGGCTTGATCAATGTGTATACCCCTGCCAAATTGCAGCTTTCTCGTATTAATAGTTTTTGAACTAAGCCGCCGCCGACAGACGGACTGACATGGCGAAACTATAAGGGTGCCTTGTTGACTACGGAACCCTTAAAAAAGGGTTTTGAAAATCTAGACCCAAAAGAAATTAGCTCGCTTAACACCTTTACAAACAAACAAATAATGAAACACATTTTTTCTGCATTTATCGAAATTCCCATCCCCATAAAGGTGTACAATATGGGTACCTTAGTAAGAAGTGTTATAAGAAGTAATTTTGAAAAAATATTGATTTTTAAAACTAATATTAACAAGCCACAGTATATTCTAAACAGGCTACGTTTCATTTAAGAAAGGCGACGACTAGGCTGTGACAGATGGAGAACTAACACCTAAATCTCAAATTGGGAATGAAATATCCACTTGGAAACAAAAACATCAAATAGATGAAACCGGCTCTATTCAGAAACAATCTGTTTATCATTTGCATAAGTTAATCAGATACACCGCCCGCGCCTTTTACAAAAATTAAAAAACTACTGAAGAATCGCTGTATAAATAAATGTTAAGAAATATATTACAAAACTTCTAGAATTTCAATATCTGGCATTTTAATCATTCGTGTAAAGCATCACAATAACGTTATTGCTTAATAGGTGTTCAATGTGGAAGGTACTCGTATTCTACTATCGTTGTAGATTTATAGTAATGACTCGTGTATTGACTGACACACATAAACAAATGACTTTTCGACCTGACTCGCGGTCCCAAGAGAATTGCGCAAAACTATAGATAACACGCAAATAACCACTAAATATATGCAAGCAACTGAACTTCATTCTGTCGGTTATCTAGCTGTATGAATTAATTAAGTTAGTTTCCAAGGCCAATTTCTATAAATAAGGAAAAGGTATTTAGTATTGAATAGCTCCTCTTAATTGGTACGATGCCATTTGTGAATATACAAGCGAACCAGTTTCAATATGTTTTTTCTTCTCAAACCTAATAACTCACTATTTATAAACAACAGAACACATAATCATAGCTTGTAATTATTCGGTACAGCGCCATCTATGTTTATAAAAGTGAATTATAATTGGTTAAGTAAATTAAAACTTTAATAAATTATATTTTATTATCCTCGCATTTGTAGTGTAAAGACCATTGTTATCGCTCGAGTGAAAATAAAAATTCCCGCTTCGTGTGTATTAAGGCCCTCAGATCCGCTTCGGGCCTCAAACTACAACCTCATCGGTAATCGCTCACTTTCACCTCTCGGTGAACAATGTACTATTTTCGTCTATTTGAAAATAAAAAACAATGGCCGCCACACTAGATCTGTCATTCACTTTAGGTACTTTAATTTTTGTAGTGGATTTTAATGTATAACATTATTTTTTATGGATTTTTCAATCACTTCAGGCTAGTATCCGATTTGTGACAGAACTTGTATAGTTAGTTCCGCCATTTTACGGTTGAATCATTTCACAACGCTATAAAGATAAAGTACCTATATATTTCTAAAAAAAAATATATTATATTTACTGGCATTACAAAACAAGGTTTTAACTGCTTATATGTAGTTTTATTTTCATAAATATCGGAATTCTCATACAAATTTTCATATTCCTTTTGTGGTCCTTTTTTCTTCAACTAGTGGACGATTTTTCAAAAACGTTGAAACAAGTCAATCCCAATTTCTTACATACCAAATTTTAATTTTTATGCATTAAACTTGAAAATTATCAGATTTTCATGCAAATTTCCACCCCCCATTCCCTTATAGGGGATAAATTTTGCATAATCCTTTCTTAGTGGAGCCCCACGTCAAGTAAGAAACCCGCATGCCAAATTTCAATGTCGAGGGGTTTGAGTTGTGCATGACCATTGAATAAGTCAGTCAGTTTCTTCTTTTATATATATACATATATTATTTATATAGGTATATACTAGTACATGTTGTGTTACCGCTTTATAATAAAATACGGTAAAACCAATATATATATCCTTACACAATAAAGGCTCTTAAAGGTTTTTTTTATAGCTTCCTTTTAAATATGAGTAACATTAAAAATTAAGTTATCTAATACTAACCTGTCACTCTTTTTACTTTTATTATTATAAGTGGTTTGTTCTTTTTGTTTTTTTTTTTTTTTTTTTTGTTTTGTAAGTCATACCAATTTTAAAAAAAGTTAAAGGAGATGCCACTCCATATTATATCCCCTGGAGGAAGATTTATGTAAACCAACATACTGCTATATAATTTATGATATAACGTAACGGTTATATTTAAGAAAAATTATGAATTCTAAAAAATCTTAACAAAATTTTCACACGGGAAGTAGTTATTTGTCAACTATCCCTTAACCCTCAGCAGATGGGTAACCAGGCCTTGTCACTCAGTCAATATTGGAGTTTCTAGAGTAAATATATTTCTGAACTGTTTACGTTCCCTTCCTACTAGTTACTGGTGTTCCGAATGTTTACACAATAAAATAATCATGTGTAAAAGAAACTATATCGGGTAAAACTAGGGCAGAAAGTCTAGTAAAACACAATGTAGCTTTAACTTATGACAACAAATATCGATCAATACTGTGTTTTATCAATCATGTAGATGTTTTACTGATATCTAATGTTTTATCTTTAATATAAAGTCATAATTTACATTATCTTTACCTATATTTAATTTGCTGTAAATGAAAAATTTATTTTAAGTACCTACTTTATACCACAATGAATGTGTTTGTCGCAAAATAAAAGAAACATTTTGAATGGATTCATGAAGGCTGCCCCGAAACAAAATACAATTACGAAAAAACAAAAAAAATCAATCTTAACCCTGTGCCATTGTTAAGATTACAGATATATTTTTTATTGTTTTGTTGATGCAAAAATAAAGGAAAGTCAAAATTGTTTGTTTAAGATCATTTTCGTTACAAGATCTATAACAAAAACTTAACTAAACTTAATTAAATAATCTATCTAAATACCATACGATTCCTTATTAAATAACAAATACTGAAAACGCCGATTCATATTTTAGCTGTTTGTAAGCTACAATAAAACCTATTTAATTTTATTTTAAAAAATCTATAGGGTAGGTACGTTCCGTGCGCTAGTCTGACTCGAAATTTGACCTTGGACCTTATTGGAAACAGTCTCGAGCTATTCGAACTCTGGACTTCGAGACAAAAATGTATGAAAGTCTGACTTACCTTTCGAAACCCGTGAATGTACTTGCATACATTTATCTCTAAAATTCCAGATTCAGAATAGCTCGGGACTGTTCCCAATAAGCTCCCTTATTTGAGACCTGAATTGAAATTGTTTTCTTTTAATTAGTCTTCGATTATTACCTTAGATTACACTATAATTAAAACTGAAAATGTTTTAAAGTTTCACAAACAACCGAAATACTGTAAGTAAACTACTGTGTACTTAATAGTTATATACAGTAATACCTCGACTTACACTACCTCGACATACGCGAATTCGGAGTTACGCGATTTTTCAGGCTCAGACGTGTAGCGCGGAATCGACGCGTAGGTACAAGAAAATAACGATTTTGTGTGTTGTGCGATGTACTAAGTACTATGGCATCCAAACGAAGTAGAACCGAATCTTTTGCTTCAAACAAGAAAAGAAAAACATTATCTTTGAAGTGTAAACTTAACATTATTATTATAAATTATTGACTCGTCAGACGACTTCGTTAGATTTTATGAAACCTTCTACATCAAAATAACTTCAGATTGTGTTTATTCGGATTCAGATTAATCATATTATCTACAATTAGTTAAACATTTATTTACTTAATTATTGTTTTATTCAGTCTCCGGTCCCAACTAAACATACTTTGTATGTCTTTATATGCAAAATTGTACCCCGACTTACGCGAATTCGAATTACACGGATAGCGCTTGGTCCCACCTATCGCGTAAGTCCGGGGTATTACTGTATTAGCTATATTTTAAAACATTATCTCTCCCTTAATTTTTTTTTAATTCACTCACAATCTTCGAATTTAATACGAGGCCACGGTCATTTTAGTACAAATTTTATTCCATTGATATTATTCCCTTTCCCTTATTACATTTTATACCCTACTTTTAAATTTCGACGCCTCGTGTTTTTTTTAACGACGCCGATTCTTCAGTAGTAATTAAGTAAATTTTATACTTTTTTACCTCAAAAGTGGACACGCATGTTCTACGACTGTTGTACGAATTTCAAAAAGTGCATCTGTAGTTTGGGCTGTATACATTAAGTATAATGTGCCATATCGAAAAGCTAATAAATATGGGTAAAACTTCACACTACTCTCTTAAGTCTTTAGTTAGAACTCTTTATGATTTAATCAATGTATTAACTACGTAATGGAGCAAATACGAACAGAGGAACGTACTTATCGCATTTGGTAGTCCGGCCCTGGAATAATAAGACTATAAGCCAGATTTTCAGTAGTCTAATGTCATCGACCCCTGTCTGAAATGGATTCAGATAAGAGGACTTAAATACAAATTTTAGATGAACATAATTTATCTTACAATTAAGCGGGCCTGTGAATAAATAACATGTTTCTTAAGAATATAAATATGGTCAAGTGCGAAACGGACTCCCGCATCGCGGTTTCGTACTTTATAGAAATTTTAAAATATAGATCTTCCTGGTTTTAAGTCCCAGAAAGGTTACCAGCGGCCGAAAACTTACTCACATCATACATATGGGAGACAGCTTCTTTGCACCAACCACTTTAGTCCTGCGATAGTGAGGCGATCTAGGACAGAAATACCCCCCCTTTACAGTTATTAACTAACTTTAAGAAGTCAGAATTAGGCAGGAGTTTCTTTAACAACTCAAATATGTTAAATTTGATAAATTTTCTTCCGAAGCGTTATAAAGTAAAATAGATTTTTAAATTTTGAAGAGTATACTTAGACGTAGTGTGAGTAAGAGACACTAAATAAGTTCTGTGGTGTGCATGGAAGTTTGCCATAGAATGCTTTTATCTGTGCATAGAATTAAGATAAATAGAGTAATAGACTATGTCTATGATTATCGTTTTAAGATTCGATGTAGTTTAGAATTAGAATGTCATTTTTTAAGGGTTCCGTAGCCGAATGATAAAAACGGAACCCTTATAGATTCGTCATGTCTGTCTATCTGTCCGTCTGTCCGTATGTCACGGCCTCTTTTTTCCTAAACTATAAGAACTATACTGTTGAAACTTGGTAAGTAGATGTATTCTATGAACCACATTAAGATTTTCACACAAAAATAGAAAAAAAACAATATAATTTTGGGGTTCGCTATACTTAAAACTGAAACTCAAATTTTTTTTTTCATCAAACCCATACTTGTGGGTTATCTATGGATACGTCTTCAAAAATGATATTGAGGTTTCTAATATCATTTTTTCTAAACTGAATAGTTTGTGCGAGAGAAACTTCCAAAGTGGTAAAATGCGTGTCCCCCTCTGTAACTTCTAAAATAAGAGAATGATAAAACTAAAAAAAAATATACGATGTACATTACCATGCAAACTTCCACCGAAAATTGGTTTGAACGAGATCTAGTAAGTAATTTTTTTTAATACGTCATAAATCGTACACCGCAATTTACCTTTCATGCAATCAACTCGAATATCAAAATATATTTGTTTGTGTTTCTAGATTTCATAAATGGTGGTAGGTACATAACCCTCGGTGCGCGAGTCCAACTCGCAGTTGGCCGGTTTTTTTTATACATAAATTGTTACTTAGAATAATATTCAATAATAACAATATTCACACGGCTTGCAAAGATATTATAGAATTTAATTAACATCCCGATAGCCTAAACCTTTACATTAAGCCAGGCGAGTGGCCTAAGATAAATCCCGGCCGACGAATCCCCACAATACCTATTAGATCATAACAAAGTTGCTTGCAAAATTACCTCCATCCAACTCGGCAGCGATTATAAAGTGGGAACAATAACACCTACGCTTAGTACAGACACTATTCTAATCAAGTCACTGACCCCGTAAGTGTTAAATGATTTAATTACTCATCGCGAAACACCAACAAATAACGCATATGGTGCACATATGTAATTATTTTCCCTACAGCTAGTGTTGTTAAAACTAGGCAATTCAAACGAAACACTTAGACCATTTAAACACATTTTTAGGTTTAATACTCAAAGTTAACGGACAATAAATTTTAAATGTGACTAGTAAAATATATTTAATCTGATGAGCGTTTTCTGATGGCACATAAAAATTGAAGGCCTGCAATACCTGATTGGAAACCGTAAGATTCCAGTCGAGCCTAACTATTACGATACATAAAAATGACGCCTCAGTAAAAATATTTAATCTGATGATCGCTTCTGTATGACGCATAAAAATTAAAGGTCTGGAGTGCCTGATGTGGAATCCTAAGAGCCCCGCCAAATAATGAGAGCTACCAAAATGCCACCTTAGTGAAAGTTATTCAATCTGATGAGAGTTTTTTAATTGTCCAGGGACCTTAATTCGAGAGAGAAATGTATACAAGTACATTCATGGGTTTCGAGAGGTAAGTCTGAAATTAAGAATTCCTGAGTCCGAATAATTCGAGGCTTTTTCCAGTTAGATCTAAGTTCCGAGATCTTTTCAAAATAAAATCCAGGTCTCAACAGCGAGTCAAACATACCTATTTCCATAAATTTTGCGCCGAGAACGCAAGACCCGAGTGCCTACTACTGCGAATACTGGGAGCTAGATCAATTCGAAAGTCTATGACGAAATCACAGTCTATATAAATACTATATATAACCTTTAACTTTACCTTTAACTAAGTCTAAAGTATAGAGATGGACGGATCGACAACAAAGTCTTTTCAATAGGGTATCTTCCGCGTGAACTTTTTTACCAGTAATCGCATATCACATTTTGAAACATAAATGCAAGCAACGAATAAGTAGCGCTACCTAGTATCTAGTAGGTAAAAAAGACAATAGCAAGAGTTAGTCTTGATAAAAACTTATAGATGGCGCTATACATCTTAGTTCTACTACTTCGCGCTAGATGGCATGTTAAACTACAAAATACTTTTTATTCATTGACTAACTTTTCCCTATGAACTTGTAGTTTGAAAATAAATCTTTATAATTTGTATGCAGATACCCTAAATTCTCCCAGGATATTTGAATGAATTTTTAAAAACATTAGATATGTTCAAACAAAAATTCCCATAGAAACTTTCAACCCTTAGCTTAGGAGATGACTTTGAAAAAACGGTTCAATTAAAAGGTAAAATACGATTTTTTGAGGATTTTACTTCAAAAATGAAATTTTATACAAACTTCAACCTCTATATCATTTCAAAATTCATTTTTGGTAGAGCTGTCGGTAGCTCGTGTAAGCAAACTACATTCCAAATTTTGACTTTCTAATCCCAGCCGTTTGGACTGTGCGTTGATTGTCAGTCGGTCAGTCAGTTTTTTTATATATATTTCATAGCTGATCGCGTACGTTCTTTAACTATAGTTTCTCTAAATATTCGCTATAGTACCAACATAAGATACATCGGCCGCGTGGTAGGAAAATTAGATAACTGCTTTTTTTGGAAACCGACTTTCTTGCGTTTTCATGAAGTGTTAAATCTTCTGCATCTCTTGGGCTTACTCCTACTTGGATATCACTAAAATATTTAACATTGGTAGCAGAACTACATAATAAATCATTGCAATTAAAATTTAGGGGAAAAACTTAACAACTGCAACAAAAGGTCCTTAACTTTTCCGATACCTAGAACGTTTTGACGATGACTAAAATGCATCAAGTCCTTTATTCAGTTTTACCTCAACGCAAAAACTGGTTTGTGAAATAAATGTGATGAGTCAATTATCAACAAGATATTTTATCGTGTTTTGTTGTATAGACACTTTTAATATCAAATTGATACACTTATCAAGTTTTCCCGTCCCCAGTTAGAGACCTTGGACAGAGTGGTCTGGATTTGAGACACCTGTTATCACACACACATTTTCAAGTAATTTTGTAATTTAAACAGGTATTCAAATAAATACAAAAAACAAATAGATTTGGGAGGTGTAGTTTGACGTTATAAATATAGAAATTGAGAAAATTAACCAATTTTTTCTTACGGAACCTTAAAACGAATCTACCTATCAGGTATATGGAATTATAATGTATCGCACGAAATAATTCGTATGCAAAACAAAGATGAGGTCACATTAAGGTGGGGTCCTCATCCGTCCGGCTACACAGGACATACCGTGTCCTTCCTCGATTGTCCATAAAGCTATTGCCGCACTATAGAGTAAACCGACACAAAAACTGCGAACTATATACATCGACTGTTAGGTATGCGATTTAAAAGGTTCGAAACAGTACACTGTCAGCAATGTTGTTGACCGCTATGTCGTAATACTATGAATGTCTTACAACGACGGCTAGGTAAGTGTCAAAGCTTTCTGACCAGTAGATTCTCAGCAATGTATTTGACAGATATGACAGAAACGTTATTTAGATTGATTTACATAACAAAGGACCCGAAGTTGCCCGAAGTGAACGTTTGTTTATGTTTTCTGGTACAGTGTAAGTAAAGTACGTAGCCATGAACAGACCTCATGACGGCAATACCGTTAGCGTATTTGCAAATTATGCCGTGACTTCCATTTTTAGAGTACAGAGCTAGTCGTACAGTCTCGTCCTAATGTTATTCTGAACTTCCGGAATTGTGATCCAATATTAATAGACAAAAAATTTGCGAATATATTTTTGTGTAAATGAAGTATTGTGTATCGACTTTTGAAATAAAAAAAATCTAGTGTTTTATTGAATTAGTAATATATACATGCGCAGCAAGTATGACGAGAATATAGAAACATTAAATTCAATCAGGAAACGGAAGTAATTTTTTACACTACACATCACCAAATAAAAAATACTTTCTGTTGAGTCTCTTGTCTAAATAGAAAAGATTTTTTTTAATCAAAATCTATTAAAAAGTAAAATATAAGCTCCTAAAGTAAACAAATCGGTGGGCTTCACGTTGCCTTTGTTTGTTCTCCTGTCTTTGCTGCAAATGTTTAAGCATTTTAAGGCGAAGGCGAACTTTTAAAAGCTCAATTACGGAATTATTTTTAACTTGTTAGAGGATTTTCGAAGTTGGTTTAATTTTTTGTTATTTTTTTTTTTGGATTTGTTACCTGTTTAGTTGCTACTTGATTTTAAACAAATTCCAGTTGATCATGCGAGTAATTAAGTCTATATGATTTAACCAAATAACATACTTATTTCGGTGTCCATAATAGATTCCCGTCAAATGTAAATCAAGTCCCCAGAATAGAAAGATTAAAATCGGTAAAGCTATTGTCTAACATACAGCATATTACACAAAAAAAAAAACAAAATGGACAAACTCCTCTTTTTTAATAATCGCTTGGATTTTTTTTTTTTTATTCTGTCTTTAGATTGCGGAAAAATATACGCAACTAATTACCTACAGACATTAAGTGTTGAAAAACCCATTACAATGTTATGTTACTTCCAATTTCAATTAATTTCATTAAGTTATAAACTACCTATAGGTACAAACCGCTTTGACCTTTCAAAGAGTGGACAATCAAGTACATTGTAATTAATCAATCTTGTTTTCCGCGTCTTCTTTTAATAAGTTAGGTATAGCACGAACGAGTACTTACTAACTTGACTTGTCACTATAAAATAGATCTACAGTTCGTTTCCTACACAATGCCTCGTCAACTGAGCAATTTTCACTCTTACGATGACGTTGTTAAACGATATTGGTTTAGGTCTCAGTCTTCGTACGCCCCACAGCAAAGACACAGGTTTTTCTTTGAAGAAAGAGTCTTAAGCCATAGTCTACCGCGCTAAGCCAGTGCAAATTGTGTATATGAAAAGAACTAATAGTACAATGAATACACCACATTTGTAGAGTTGGCGAAACTGCAATTTGAAAATTTTGCCGAATTAGAATGTAAGACTAACAAAAGCTAGGTAATTTGCATTTCTTTGTACGAGAAAAACGTGAATGTCCTCAATAGTTGTCATATAAAGGTACTACAAACATAAAATTGTAAAGTTAACAAAGTAATTTATCGGTAGAAAATAGAAATTTAATGTTTTTCAAATTAAACACTTAAATGGCAAAAATTTTATGTTAACTTATTGTACTTATTTCCGCATCAAGTGTATGTTTTCTATACTAATATTATAAAGAGGAAAGATTTGATTGTTTGTTTGTATTGAATAGGCTTCGAAACTACTGGACCGATTTAAAAAATTCTTTCACCATTAGAAGCCGACATTATCCCTGATGAACATAGGCTACTTTTTACCGCGGGAAAATGATTCATTCCTACATTTCCTACGGGAAAACGTACGTAGGAAAACGTTATCCTTCCGTACTTATCTTTTTCACATAACTTCTAAACAAATGAACCGATTGGGTTGAAATGTTATATGGGTATTTCGATGGTTTCCTGGATGATTCAAAAATACAACTGAACCCGGTAGGTGGCGTTGCTGTCGGTATGTCAACTACTAAACGGCTTGACCGATTGGGTTAAAATTTGTATGTGTATTTCCTTGGTTTCACAGACACAAATGTATTATAACATTAAGGAGAAGATTTTTTTTTCTATAATTGAGGAGTTCCCGTAATAACCTACGCCGATAACGAAATTTAGTGCGGGAGAAGCCTCTGGCAGAAGCTAGTCTAGTATATGAAGAATGAAAATTAAAAAATATCATCATTTATCGAAGACAAAGCTTATTTTTGACTCATGTTTTTTAGATTTTACGGTCAGAGTAAATTTTTAACTGAAATTATAGATAACAGCAAATTATGGAAATCTGAAAAAAAAAAAACGGGGAAACAGAAGAGGTTTTGCTTCCCCGTAAAGTTTAATTATGTGAAAAGTATATGTATGGAATAGAAAATCAAAATTAATTCATACAACTCCTCAAAAAAACATTGTAGGAACCTAAATTTAACACCAACCAGTCATAATACGCAAACTAAAATAACTTAAAAAATATATACTATTTTAAATAGACTTCTGATCAACAAAACACAGTAATAAAAAAAATGATTTTTATTATTTTTCATTATAATCGATTTTCAAAGTTTGTAAGGCGATCGGCTAGTTTAATTTTTTGAATTTACTGTTGAAAGTTGTCTTTGCAATTTTATGAAGTGAACTATACAGTTTTATTATATTCACTTTTTTTCTATGATATTTACCTGTATATTTCTTATTCTGGCTATAATTCCAAATTCAATTGCTCCAAACTCGAAATATTTGATAGAGTCATACGCATTTAGGACTTGACTCAAATTGGTGCTATTCACATTTTATCGTTTATCACCATCTGATGAATAGATGAGTGCCAGTCAATTCAATTTAACAAAGGTTTGTAGGTCACATCAAATGGCATTTTTGATTTGAGGAGGTAATTGAACTGCATTAAGGTCATAAACCAATTGATATCCGCGGGAGGTTTTTACCTACTACGAGATACCTAGTAGAGATACCTATTAATTACTTTTATAAGTGTATAAAATGATATGTATTTCAGTTCATGAGCAGTAACAGTGCAACCAACTATTCTGACCCGATGTTTGGTGGTGTTAGTATCGTAAATTCACTCCATTATAATTTGGCGACTATAGCTTTTATTTCCGATCAAAAAAGATTTCAGCAGTGTGTATTCCTGTATTTCTAGGTCAGGTTTGCAATGAGAAACAAATAAATAAAAATATAAAGCAAATAAACATTAGGTTTATATCATATACCTATATTTCTTAAGTACGGGCAAAGGTTGCTGCTTTACAAGCCAGTCTGGCTCAATATGGAGTACTGCTGCCATCACTGGGTGGGTGCACCCGGATACCATCTTAGACCTTTTGATTCGGTTCAAGGACGGGCTAAGCAAATCGTCGACGATACCAAACTCACAAGGCATATCGAATCCTTAAGAGAATACGATCTCGGTGCTTCACAGCGTGCTTTATACAAACGAATTTCCCACATTTTTTTGACATTTACTGATCAAATACTGTGAAATTATGTTCACATGATCTCAAGCCGAATATATATGTCCGTGGTTTTCCAAAACCCTAAAAAATGTTTTCATTAAGTTGTAATTCTTCTTGGAGCCCATTTGTATGAAAAAACCGAATCTTTTCAAATATATAATTAAATAAAAAACAGTATCACTGCAGACCTAGAACACTTGTTTAAAATATTATGGTATTTAAATGGTAAGTGTCAAAAATAAGCAGGAAATTCGTTTGTATGAAACAAGCTGCGAGGCGACGCAAATCGTAACCTCTTATGTCTTAGGAGACACTGTGTGTGTTCTACTCTACCGCTTGTATAATGGGATGTGTTTGATTCGATCGAAATGATGCCCACAGCTACTTTCTACCATCACACCGCACGCCCTGGGCACTCTTAAGAACAGTTTTCGGGTACAGTGCGGACCTATAAAACGTCACGTATAAAGTGCGGTTTCAGAGAATCTGCCTTCCGCGACCGCTTAGGTCCTGGAATGAGTTCCCTGCCAAGGGGTTCCCCAAGGACTACAGTATAGGGTTTATCAAGAAAAAAGTTATTAGATTTCTAAAGGGTCGGCAACGCGTGCATGATACTCCAGGTGTTGCAAGCGTCCATAGGCTGCGGTGCCCGCTTACCATCAGGTGGACCGTTAGCTTGTTTGCCATCTTAGCGGTAAACATAAAAAAATGTTATTTTTGGTATGGTGGAAAAATGAGTTTCTAACCAATCATGTTGTAAAACAATATAATAAATTGAATAGCAGATAGCTAATAGTTTTTCTTAAGTGTAGTAGATAACACATTTCTACTTTGTCAATAATAGCACGTAAATGTGTTGTTCAATAAATAGTGTTTACCTATTTTTCATAAATTACAGTAAATAATGTATCCCTCATTTACACACACCTACACTGTTAAATAAATAGTAGAAAATAACATCGGCCGTTGTTTCTGACTCATACAAATAGTTTGCTCTAGCCTCTAGCACATGTCTAGCACGATTTCGGTTACTTACATAGTGAGAAACATCGTGATTGATAAGATAAAACATAATCACACCAAAAATATTTTTATATAAATTGCTAAGACGAGGCTCGCACTGTCAAAAAGTTATCAAATCTCATGTAGAGCCAAGCTTCTAACTCTACACGCCCTGACTCTACAAACCAAACTTAACAAACTCCACACCGTAGCCAAAATATGTAGCTTGGCCGTTTCGCTACCGTTCCATGAGCGTAAGGTGAAAAATGTTTTCACTGTTCATTACTTTTCTGTTATACAATAGTTCTTGTAATAAAGTACTTGTAGTATCTTCGTTTCCGCTAATTCCATGATTTAGGTTGGTAATATTATGGCGGAACAGATGCATTGCGGAGCCTCAAGGCGTTCCGCGGAGCACAGTTTGAGCATGGCTGGTCTAGGACATAAAAAGTGCTGTAAAAAGAACGCTCAACAATAGTATACTTAATTATAAATAATAAAACACAATTTTCATTGTTTCCATCAAATAAAAGTAAATCAAAGAGTTATGAACATAATTTTCATATAATTAGTCATAAATTCAAGTACAAGCAAAAATTTTTATATTTATTAAACCAAGGCTGTTGTATTTATACCTGTGCCCTCTTTGCACTATGACATACTTAATTAACGTAATTCGAAAGTCATTTTTTTAGGGTTCCGTGCCACTAAAGGAAAAAAGGGACCCTTATTAAGTCCCTAGGTCTCTTGAGGCTGTAAAATATCAAACTTCTAAGTTTAAGGGCTTGTTGTTAGCGTGGCAAATATATATTTTTTATAATTTTAAAATAATCTTAGTTTTAAAGGTATTAATTAATGAATCTCCAAAACTACTGAGCTAAAATTTTGAGAAAAATACATAAAATAATTATTTTCTTAAAGATTACAGGAAAACCTAATAAAAGCCTAGTTCGTAGTGTGGCCGACTGTTGTGCAGAGGGTGTAAGTTCGAATTCCGCACAGGACAAACATTTATATGTATGTATTTACAAAAAAAAGTAATATCTGTATTTGTATCCGTTGTCTGGTATCCATAACACAAGCTTTGCTTACTTTGGGGGCAGACGGCGTTGTGTGTAATGTCCAAATATATTAAAAAAAAAGTTTATAAAATTAAGTATACAGATTATATAATACCTAGAGCTGGGAGCTTATTGGGAACATTCTCGAGTGCGCCAGACTCTGGGATTCGAGACAAAAATGTTTTCATGTAGGTCTTACCTCTCGAGCCTGTGAAAGTACTTGCGTACATGTCATATTTATATCATAACAGGACGTAGTCACTTTAAAAATAAATTATTAAATTAAAATTAAACAAATATTTAAAGGGGGCTCCCATACAATAAACGTGATTTTTTTGCCGTTTTTATAGATAATGGTACGGAACCCTTCGTGCGCGAGTCCGACTCGCACTTGGCCGATTTTTTGAATACATTTCACAAAAAACTAGCCTAGCATTGCTAAGTGACGACCATATATATATAAGCGCAAAAATCGCAGGTCTGTCTGTGGTGACGACAACGTAATAAATTTCAATAGCTAGCTTCTTACGCGAATTGGCCTACCTCATGTTTGTCTCAATCAGCTGGTCAATCACCGACACGACGGTTTATGTATGTACCTATTTAAATTTTCGCCTTTCATAATCATACTCCACAAATCGACAAAGCAGTAACGCTATGACCATCGCAACACCATATTCGGCGACATTGACGCAGCAGCAGTGTTTATTTACGAACCGGTCCGCGCTAACAAAGATTGCACCGACCTTATTGTACCTCGATACGAACACAACCAACCTGCACTTGAATATTTATGTCAAGGCCCTTTGTTATGCAGCTAATTCTCATTATATGCTTATAATTATGTCATATGTAAAGAACAGACTTTATGAAACTGATATAAAAAATTACACCGCCTTCAAAATCCCACTAAAAAGTAATAAATAAACCTTCGTGGAACATTGAACTAAGTGTATCTTCTCCTTGAAGTACAATACCAAATGTTTGCAGCAAAAATAGGAGACATGTATTTCTTGGCATTCGACTTCGAGGAAAGGAAAACACTAAGATTAATGTTCCATGTGGGGTTTTGAATGGAGTCAGGACCATTATGTAGCTGATTTTTTAAAGAAAGAAGTCTAAAGTTTTTACGTTATCAATGTGGTTAACAAGTTTACGGCCCGTTTATTCGTAAAAATATAGTTGCAAAGAGCTGGCTCTAAATATGATGACGTTTATCCTAAAAACTATGTACAAATTGTACAATGTCGTATGTGTGTGTGTAATTAGCTAAATAAATTGGAAAGACTAAGATTTTCTATAGTTCATATCAACAATATTAAGCATACTTCAACATTTAATTGCCTCGACCATTACTCATTAAAGCAATAAAGTTCCCCAGCGAATCAGACACCACAATGCCACTGACACCTTATCAGCAATGAACACATCGTCATAGGGACATAATTCTTGTAGAATACGTCATTATATGCACCGCGCACGCGATACGCTCGGCGAAATTTTCGACACCCCAAATAATTTCATCGCACTACACGTCTTACATTGCTGTATATGTCTACAGTTACCATCTATAATAAAATTAAAGCAGCGATGTAAAGAAATCGTTGCGTAGTCTTAGATGGATAGAATTTGGGTAGAGGCCTTGCTATTTCACCCCGTCTGGACCCGGCGGCTGTCAATATCCCTGTTGCAATGGGAAAAGGTGTTGTCATGGCAACAAGGGTGCACTTCCTACATGACGGTCGGTGCCCTCTCATGCCCCTGCAAGTACAATGGGAGGGTTGAGGGAGAAAAGCGAAGAGGTCTCATGTCTCGAATTTTTGCCGAGTCTATCTCTTCAAACTTACGAGATGTGATGTGGCTATAACATCGCAGATAATGGTAAAATTTATTGTTTTGCTTTAAGTTAAGACTTAAGATTTCTAGATCAGGTAATTAGCTTCGTACAATATCCAATATTTTCTGTGTTTAAATGTAGTTAAAATAAATTTAACACTTAACTATTTTCCTAACAACAAGTAAATATGAGTCGATATATCGTACAATATCTATTTATTTTAATGATTACCTTTTTAAGACCTTAATTTTATTAGTAGGTAGGTGCTTAATAGGTATTTGCAAAACTTATACAAACTATTATGCATTGTATATAAAATAATACGCGAATTTCAAATAAAGACAACTTTTATGGAAGTAGGGAATAATATTTATAGCAAAGGTTTGATTTTACTAAAACTAATTTAATGTTTAAAAAAACAATTTTTCATAAAATACAGAATAAACTTATCTTTGGTTTTTTTTTTTTTTTTTTATACCACTAAGGTGGCAAACAAGCTTACGGCCCGCCTGATGGTAAGCGGTCACCGTAGCCTATGGACGCTTGCAACACTAGGGGTATCACTTGCGCGTTGCCGACCCTTCAGAAATCTAATAACTTCTTTCTTGAAGAACTCCATACTGTAGTCCTTGCAGAAAACCTTGGCAGGGAGCTCATTCCACAACTTAAGCGTTCGCGGGAGGAAGTTTCTCTGAAACCGCACTGTACGCGACCATTTAGGTTCTAAAGTGTGAGAATGAATTCCCTGCCGATGGCGAGCGGTGCGATGGTAGAAAGTAGCCGTGGGCATCATTTCGAACAATTCCTCAGAACACAACCCATTGTACAAGCGGTAGAACACACACAGTGAGGCAAAGTCTCTCCTCAGACTTAAGGGCTCGATACCGCAAGTGAGTTTGGGATCGTCGACAATTCTCACAGCCCGTCGTTGAACCGAGTCAAAAGGGTCAAGCTGGTATCCGGGTGCACCTGCCCAGAGATGGCAGCAGTACTCCATATGGGGCCGAACTTGCGACTTGTAAATTTTATTTTTATTATTGTTATTGTTATTTCTCTCAAATAGTAAGTAATTTTTCAAGCATAGTAGGTCTTTCAATTAGCTCTCTGCAACTAATTGCAGTTACTCTGAAAACTGACTAAGCTGTCTTAATTAAACATTAAGACAATCTTCATAATTACATACACTATGCCTTCGTAGAATTATTTAGATATAACATACTCTTCAAGACAGTTTGAGTCATGCATCTTTAACAGTGGTGACATCATCTCTATTCTATCTACGCTGCGTCCCTCTATCAACTTGGATATTAATGAATTTTCTGTTCTGACTTTTAAAAAAATTGAGCTACATTCTATGCACCCTGATGGATGCAAAGCCAGTGGCAGCAAATAGTATTATGTTATCCTTTTATATATATAAAAGATTGTCGTTGAAAAAATGTTTGTTATACCTACTTAGTTAACAAACAATTTTACATCTGACTTTTTTTTCTTAACAATTTTGTTTAACTTAATATGTTAAACTAGACCCTATTCCATACAACATTCATTATAAATGATTTCTCGACAATTTTACACAAGATTATTGCTCTTTCACGTTCATTTAATGGTTTAACTGGCCTAGAAAACTGCGACAGGCACACTCATTTCACCAAGTGTATAATTACTTTACAAATCTATAAAATAAAGCAAATTCCACAAACGACCAATATAAAGTTAATGTTTATTTGTGCTGCTTGGCTTTCTCTTTCAAATAAATTGAAATTACTTTCCATTTGTAATCGGTATGATATCCTGAATTGTTTATAACTAAAGATATTTTTGTTTATTTGCGGTCTAACTAAACTACATATCGATTATAAGGTATCTAAAGAACTAACTGACTGAATGGTGTATTATTAACTGATAGAATTGATTTTTTTCTGTTATGACGTAACCGAGCATTTAGAAAGGATTTTGCAAAATTCATCCCCAGAGAGGGTAAAATGAGGGTTTGAAGTTTGTATAGAAATCTGTCAATTTTGAAGTTTGGTTGATCGCGGGATCTAGACATCGCGATTCCCACACATCTACCCCTCCAGCTACCCCCCGTTTCAAAAATCTAGACACCCTTTTTCATTATGCATATATGGGGCATTCTAGTTCAGATACACTGTACCTAGTAAAGAGCATAGCGGCAATAGAAAAAAGGTTGTCCCCTACATTATCTCTGGTTATCCCTATCGAGGATAAAAACCGTAAAGTTGTACTTTACATATATACAAAATGCTCTCCAATGTCCTACATGTCATTGACATTTTCGATGCCGAAAAAGTACCAGTTGTTATTTCAGAAGCGCTGTTCTCATGTTATTTCGGTGGTGAGGAGTATTTTATTACAGAGATAGTAAACAGTTCTCACAGTAAGATGAGATTCTGGTAGACAACAGTGTCGTCGGCCGATCCGCTTCAACGCCTTCGCGTGCAACTTCGATGGATGACAGTAATCAATTCAGACTTTGAAAAAACAACATTTACAAGTGTAATAATATGTTTCATAATATTACTATGTAATCATGCAGTAATCAATCAAAAAGTGTAAATTGACTTACAGGAATTTCTATAACATGTATATTTTTTTACAAGTTGAGTGAGACAAGGCGAACATGTTGATTGTCAATCGGATAACAGGAGTACAGTGACATACACACGTACAGTAGAATTATATATATAAAGATATAGATAGTTTAGGATTTATAACAATACAGTTTTTCAACGTTTCAGTAAAATTCAACGTCTCTCTGTCTGTCCGTTTATGTTCTTTTCTCCGCTTAACCTCTGAACCGATTTCAATGAAATTGTGCAGACTAATGGCTTGCACCTTGGAAAAGGACATAGACTTCTTAAAAAGTGTGATGCGAATTAGCGCACTAAGGGGTTAAAAGAAATTGGGCCGAACCCGAATGAGGGGACCGTAAAGGACATAGCTGCTTAAAAAAACGTCAAGTGTGAGTTAAATTAGCGCAGAGAATAACCAAAACTACAGCTAACATCCATACTATAAGACAAGGAGTTGCAGTAGGAATCCCATTCCAATAACCGAATTTAAGACGGTCAGAGCCGCGTGCAAAAGCTTGTAAATTATAAATTGAGAAAAATGTCAATGTCAATTGTGATGAAATTTGGCACACGAGCTTAGATTAACGAAAAGGATAGACAAGGGCGTAGCAAAGGGGGGGGAAATTTCCAGCTGCCCCTCATACATAGTGTAAGGGATCGCTTTCTAGTATATTTTCTAGGGTGGGCCAGGAAGATTCTAATGTGGGTCAGGCACACCTGGGCCCACGCTATGCTACGCCCATAAGGATAGGTACTTTTTATCGCAACCGAAAGCTCCCACGGGAAAAGATTTATAAGGGGGTCACAGCTAGTAGATAAATAATAAAAATATGTGTCTTTGCCTTAGTCAAAGCGCGAAATCCGTCAAATCTGAGCATCGACTAGTCAAAATCCGGTCGATACGAACTTAAATTCGATGTACATATAAGTGCTTTGATTTGGCTAAGGTGCAGTTGTTTGTTGCATTTATGTCATCTTAAATTAAATGAATTTACTAACCTAACTTGAAACAATACCGTATCGTAATTAAAACATTTTTTGTAAAAAGTTAAATTTTGTATGAACGAGGCTGTGATTAGTCAGTTCTCGATTTGACATAATATAATTATACATCTGACATATAAGTCATCTTTGCATCTGACTTTAGTCCTTCAACTCCTAAATAGCTTTTTTTATTAGATATATTGGTTTGAATCACCCGACTTCTGATTAACTTCCTTTAAACCGGAATGTAGGGCACCCAAAAACATTGTTCGAAATCAGCGCAAAGAAGAAAACAACGTTCGACACACGACCTAATTACTGTTATTAAAACAACAGGGTTACCGTATGGGAGCTAAAACTTTGTAATAAATAGATCGATTCTTCTTTTACTGTAATCTAAGTGATAAATATTATAAATACGGAACTAACTCTGTCTGTTTGTCTCTCTGTTACCTCTTCACGCTTAAACAACTGTACCGATTAAGATGAAATTGTCATGGAGATAGTTTAAGTCCTAGGGAAGGAAATGGGCTACTTGAAAACGTCAAGTGTGAGTCGGTTTTTTTTTGTCTATAATTGAGGAGTTGCTGTAGGATTTCACCAACACCGAAAACCGAATTCAGGGCAGATGGTACCGCGGGCAAAAGCTAGTTGAGACTATTCTTGAGTTCAGTGACATGACGATATTATCGGATATCTCCAAGCAATTATGACGTGTAGTGATACAACCGAATTAATTGACATATTAACATACGTGCTGAATTAACCGGCTCAGATAAACTTACATAACTGAATGGAATGTTACCTTCTACTTTATGTAATGTTAATAATCGAAAATATTTAGCGACTAGTTGTTACTGCGGCATTGGTCGTGTTGATTTATTTATGTAGTTTTTTTTTACATACCGGACTAAATAAATAATTTTCTTAAAGACAAATAAAAAAAAATTGAAATCCTAAATATTTTTGGTGATTTCGTTTTTACTTTCAAAGCAAAATTGAAAAAGAATCTCACAGAGAGGAGCGAAAAGCAGCCCCGCGGTTCCACTAGCGGAAAAATATATTCTTGTAAAAAGTTTCCATCGAAATAAAAAGTAGCCCTTCAGCTTCCGCTTTTCATGTGGCAAAAGCTGGTGAATTGGACGCTCCGTACTCAAACTCAAACTGCAAGTAGACTTTTAAACAGAAGTTTTGATTTTGATTTGATTTGACAGTTGAATTATTAATTTTGAAAAATAACCACCGTTTCGGAATGATTTACTACCGAGAAGAACCGGCAAGAAACTTGGCAGTTAATCTTTTTTTATTTTTCAACTTCATATTAAAATACAATATAGCGTTACACCAGGTAATAACGTAACATACAATGTTTTAATTTAAAAAAATATATCAATGCAACAATATCAAAAGTAATCAATTATGTTCTATTTCTTCCAAGCATTTTTATCTATCTATATTTTATCTATATTATTATAATTATATTTATGTATTCATCAGCTTTATAATACTTTTTTTTTATTAAACTATCTCTGACATATATTTTAAATTTATTTGGAAGTGAATTAACCACATATTCTGGAATTTTATTGTATAAATATATACTTTGTATTGCGAAAGAGCTATGTACCTTTTGAAGACGACGTTTTGGAACTAACAATTAATCCTTACTCCTTGTATTAACACTGTGTTGGTCACTATTTTTGGCAAATATGTGACAATTTTTGCGTACATACATTATACAAGCGAAGATATATTGGCAAGGAACAGTTACAATATCAATTGCCCTAAATAGATCCCTATGAGAAATTCAAGGGGTTAATTTATAGATTTAACGTATTGCGCTCGTTTGCGAAATAAAGACTGTATCAATATCAGCTGCCTCACCCTGAAGCAAAATGCCATAAGGTATGACGTAATGGAAATAGCTGACGTAGACCAAGCGAGCAGTGTCAACATCTATGTAAGCAGCCCAGCCCAACAAGCAGCTGAACTCAATTTCCCTGCAAGAACTGAGATGAGAGGGTTCCACTGCAGTCTATTGTCTAATGTAATACCTATGAACACAGTTAATTCTAATAGTTCTATTTCTTTTCCGTTTAACGATAATTTTGTACTTATGTTTCTGACATTTGGCATCATGCATTTTCAACACTTAGTCTTTTTCGCATTAAGAAGTAAGTTACTTGCCGTAAACCACTGGAGAACCTGAGAAAGTGCACTACTTACGTCGTCAAATTTATTTCTGTCAACTTTGAGTAAAAGAAAAATGTCATCTGCAAATAGTACAATCTTGCACGATGAAATGCAAGACATTTATGTAAATTAAAAATAGAAAAGGACCTAAAATAGAACCTTGAGCAACTGCTAATTTTACTTTTGAGCCATTGGATTTTACTTCATTGATATCCTCTGCGTTCAACTGCTTAAATACGAGCGAATAAGCTCAGGAGCCAAATCTGCAAAACTATATGATTGAGTTTTCGTATAACAGTTTCATGTTGCGCAGTTGTTTCACGCAGTCGAATACCTTTGATAGACCACAGAAGATACCAATGGCATTTTGTGACTGTTCCCAAGCATCAAATATACGTTGTATAAGGGCAACACCTGCGTCAGTTGTGGAACGTCCTTTTGTAAAACCTAACTGTTGAGGGTGAAGTAATCCATTTAAGTTAATATGTTTAAGCATCTGATTGAACATAAGTTTTTCAAAAATTAAGCAAAATTTTAGGCAGTATAGAGATAGGTCTAATATTTTTAGGATCATCTTAACTTCTTCTTTTAAAAGCTGGTATTGGATAACAAACGTTATTTTACTATATTTCATTAGGTCTGGAAATATCCCTTCGTCAACACACTTATTAGATTGTACCTGGAAGACCGAGCTTTGCTCTTTTTTTATAAACAACGCCATCTATTGTCAAGTATCTTTAGTGTTGCTGTGTCGGTAAAAATAATAGTATTACTAATCGCCAATAGATGTTAAGAAGAGCCATTTTTTTCAGTTTATCATTGCCTGAAAACATCGATAAAACTACGTTTTCTACAAATGAAATCTAGCTAAATCGATTTATCGCCCCTGAAACCCCCTGCATACTAAATTTCATAAAAATCGTTTAAGCCGTTACGGAGTTCCAAATTATATATATACATATAAACAAGAATTATGGCAAAAATTGGTACTATAATAGCAATAATTCCGCTAAGGACTTTAACTGATATACTCCCTTGGTCACCAGTTTTTTTTCTGAGTAAGTAATTCAAATGTCTTTATAATGTTTTCAAAGGTAACAAAATATACTCAAATTTAAATATGACCTTGCATTTTTTTTATTTTATCATTTGGCCTTAAAGTTATTACTTTAAACACTTGCTCGAACTCATTTGGTACTTAAAAAATCAAAAAAAAAAATTATAAAGATTATCATGCATGAAATGTAAAAATGAAATTTTCTTTTCAATATCTGCTTTAAAATTGTCTAATGGAGTAGATGTCACTGTTCTACATGTTACTAGCTGAGATTTTTTTTTAATGTTGTGTAGAATATTTATAATTTGACCACTAGTGATCGGATGGCAAATTGTTTTGATAATTATTAAGTTCTATACAAGACAATTCTATTATGCGTTTAAGTGAGAGGCCAACTTTATCCTTTCGGTCTTTACACTGTATATTATTATTAACAATTATTAATGAACCCCCTCGAATAACATTTTTTCGAAACAAGGCACTGGCACAAATAATAATTGGGGAATCTAAACATTAATAATTCATGTTCACTAAGCCAATGCCCAGTTTCACACAACATGTGTATATTATGACTTTTCAAAAATAATTCTATTTCCAATTCCATGCCATGCCTTGTATATTTTGATGAACAATACTAAAAAAAAACAGACATTGTCTGTTGTCAAAGGACTTAGTTTAAATTATGATCTAAAATAGGAACTGACTGGGTGCAGCTATTACCATCAGCACTATAAGGCATAGCACTAACGCTAGAGAGGTCAATAGACTCCTTAATACTACTTAAATCTAAATAATGTATATTAGAAGCTAACAATGTAGCCATTTCTCGTCTTCATATTATAGGCATGGATATACCAGCCGGTGTCAATCTAAAATTAATTAATAAATTTATTTATGTCAAAATACCACGTACCTAATCCATTACCGAAATAAGCCTATTTAACAATTAAACGAATGCAGGAGGTACTTAAGAAGGTCTCAAGTTTAGCCCCTTAACATACACTTGTTTTATGGCCGATCAGCTGAAAATTAAAGTCAAAGTCAAAGTAATTTTTCTGTGACAAAAATATCTTTCAAATCTGAGGAAAGCTTAGCGTAAATCGGATAATTAATATCGTAACATAGTAACAATTATATTACATCAGTTATAAAAAATCTATTACAGTAATTTGCCAGCGTAATGGTTACTTGATAATCTGTGTAATAAATTATGTTCTTGCTAATAGTTGAAAAGCAGTAAAAGATTAAAAATAGAAAAACGAGTAGGTCATGTTTTAACAGATAACTGGCAACTTTTTGGTTAAGCATATATAGGTATGTATGCTAGGTACGTTACTTTTTCCAGTTTAAAACTTGCAGAAGCAACAATAGAATCGATTTTACAATGCAGCAAACTGCACAATTGGATAGGGCCTTAATTAAGTAAGAATTGTAATTATCGGAAATTAGTTCATTAATGTGTCAATATTGTAGAGATAAACTAATCAAAAGCAAGACAAAACTATTTCATTTACATTCAATGTACTTTGGTAATGATTGGGCTGTTGTGTGTGACTAATAACTTGATATCTTTATTATCGCAATGAACCTCACATTTAAATTGTAGAATGATAAATTACTTAAACTGATCGGAAGACGGTCGGACTCATAGATTTAGATAGATAGTTAATAGGCCATAAAATTTTGGAAGCTTTATACATAATGAATGTTAATTTTTTTCATTTTATGAATGGTGTCCTTCTTAAGGATTAGTCTTTTAAGGAAACACTATAACGTGTACCTACAGAATCAGCAAATTGTTGGAAATTGTTCAAATGACCGGTGACCCGCCGGACTGCTCCACTTCTACAGATATGCGGTTGTGGGAGGAATGCCTTGACCTCTCTAACGGTAGATATAATTAAATATTTCATCACAGTATTACTCATTTCTTTACATAACAATTATTATAATCAATGATGTCATGGAATTTTTAGTTAAATAAAATTCTAGTAGGAACAAGAATGGATTTTTATTATTTCCTACATTCCAGAAACCTAACTAAAAACCAAACCTAAAAAAAACTCACCTATATGTGTGCCAAGTTTCATTCTGATTCGTCCAGTGGTTAAAGCTGGATTGAGTAACATTCATCCACATATCCATCCAGACATACTTTCACATATATAACTAGATTTACCAGCGGCTCCGGCCGGCCCAAAATTCGGTTTTCGGCGTGGAACTCCTTAATTATATACTAATAAATAATGCTATTAATGAAGTTAGCCGCAGCAATAGTTTGTTTAAGCTTGGTTATATTAATTCCCTCCTAACTTATATGTGTACTAAGTTTCATCTCGATCCGACCAGTGGTTGAAGCGTGATTGAGTAACAAACATTCATCCACAGATTCAAACTGTCACATTTATAATATTAGTAGGAGTAGGACAAATATTTGACATTTATGCAGATAGATGTTATGAATTCAAGTGACTTTTTACGATGCCATCGATTGTACACAAAAAAAAGTAAGTAAGTATAACCTATATAATCACCTTGTCATCTTACGAAATCTTAAATACTATAAAGTATTTGGTTTGCGTAAGTTTCACCATGTTTTCTAAATTAAGTGGTTTAATATCCGCTATCACCAAAATGATTACCTCTTAACCTTTTAATATGGTGTTCTTAACAACCTCGTTATATGCCTTATCTTCAGAAAAGGTTTTGACAATTTGAGCTTGCAACACCGTGTATAATACGGCAACGTGGAAATGACACAGTATAATTAATACTGCTTTATTGTAATGTACTTCGCAATCCGGATACTTCCTATTATTTCACAGTGTCGTATGTATTATTTCTTATTCTAGGGCCAATGTATTTCCACAGTGGCACTTGTGATGTAAAAGTTGTCTGTACAGATTTGTGAAACTCCATCAATCGATTATTTTTACGGTTAGGTACACAAGTCGTTCAAAATTTGGTTAGTTTATATTATAGCATATGATTTAGACCCGGCATGTCAAAATCGATCATTGTTGGGTCAAATGGTAAAGATAAGAGCATCAGCGGACCGCAAATCTCATAAATAACTGATTGCACCCACCTTAGTATGTACTTTTTAGCCAACTGCACCAGAAGGAGGGTTATGTTTTTCGAGTGTATGTTTGTATGTATTTATATTTCTTTGGCACGCTTTTTAGCCTTAACGGCTTGATCATGGGCGTAGTTACGGTGAGGTAGGGGTGGGGCATAGACGGTCACAGTGGCAGTTTCATAGCTGAAGCTCAAGTGATCACTGACGCTCTAGAAGTTGATTTTACAATGCCACGAATTGCGAAAATACAGACGCATCGTGCAAATCCTCTGGCAGAGAGTTCTACCCAGTTATTCCCTACTGGCCCAACCGTGTACGACCTGTACTATAGAGAGGTCTTTCAATATGTTATACTTACGGCAGCTGACCCCCCCCCCCCCCCAGGTGCCCATAACCTGAAGGAATTGGCTCAAAATGAACATGTTTACTATATTAAAATGACATTTCTGCGCCGTCAGGTCTGCCCCCCCTAACCTAAAAGCTGGCTACGCCCTTGATAGATTTTAGCTTAAGAGGTGTATACCAACACTCGTAAAACATAAGCCCGTGGCACTCGTACACAACTAGGAAATCTCAGCTGTATATCGGTTATAGGAACGTTTCCTAGGTTGCAAAATGGTGTTCATGATTGGTCATATTAAAATATTAGACATGTTTCTACAACGCGGAAAGGGCCCCTGATTTAGAACGTTTAAGTGTTATAATCTGTGGTAGCCGAGGGGTTTAAATTTCACTTCACGTCCTAAGTGGCGGAGGTTCGAACCCATACGTTAAGAAAGAAAAAAAGACGTATGTGAAGTCCACAATCCGCACTAGGCCCGCGTGTGGACTATGGCCCAAATCACCCTCGCTTATGAGGGTAGGCCGTGCCCCAACAGTGGGGACGTATGAAGGCTGGCGAGAAGTGTTATAGCTATTGTATTGCAGCTCCGCTTGGGGCTAATTAGATACATATTTGTCATAAATGCGTTGTTCTTTGTGACTTTTCGGTAATATATCAGGGAATTTTAAACACTGGTATCACTATGAAGTGATAAAACGGCCACGCGAACACTGATATACAACCATTGAGTGTTCATGTAGTGATTGCTATTCCTTCATATTACAAATTCAATTACTGTTGTGTCGACAAAAATAATTGTTAAGTTATTATTTGTTTAATGATAATGCTTCTGTATTCTGTAACGAGCGATAGTATTGTAATAAATAGTTCAATATCACTTGCGCTTGCATTTTTATTAATATTCTAGTAGTACATTAATGGTGTCTTTTGCATGCCCCTCGTTAGGAAAATAAATTTAAATTAATTAGCAAATATTTTTAAGGCATATAACTGAATAGAGTTGCGATTCCTTATATACAACCAATTTACAATATCTCGCAGCCATAATAAATTTTAGGTTCCGTAGGGTGAAAATTATTACCGATGTCTAAAAAATTATGAAATGATTTTCTCGATGACAGTTCTAATTTGATAGTCGTAGTGTTGTGACCAAATAAGTAATGATATCGATCGCATATATTTATTATGTTTTGAATAAAGACAAATACAAGGTGGGAACATTCAATGGCCCACCGCCATGTTGTGTTTGTTTTAATCTGTCACTCGCAAAAAGACGGTCGTGCTATATGTATAGTAGAAATGTAGTACCTATTTCTGTTCGCTGAGTTTTTTCACATTATCCATACGTTACGTTGTGTATTTTGTGTTCCGTGTTGATTGCTGTCTAGCTGTCAAATATCAAAATGCCTAAAGAATCTGTTCTGAAACGGCAGGCGAGAGAACTGGTGATTAAGGTTCGTAATTACTTTGATGCAGAGTATCATAATGGTGGCCCACTATTACCACTGTCGCAAGTGTTGCGGCCGCATTAGGAATTAGTGGACCTGGGGTCCGACCCACTGTTTCGAAAATTACTACCGAAGCTTACGGTACAAGCGGCATACAGGAAAATAAGCTTCGTACGCCGAAGAAAAAACGCCAACCACGTCGTGTGACATCGGTTGACACTTCGACGCTGACGCTATTCGCCGTCATATATATTTTATTTTTATTTTATTTTGCTTTATTTGGGACAACAAACAAAAATACAATATAATTTTATCTTATACAATAAAATGAGAAGAGAATGAATTAATTGTACCTATTACCAAAACCGTTAGCCACAGTTTGCTTATACACACAGTGTTGTTACAAGTATGAGAGTAAAAGAAAGAAAAAACAATATTTATATATCTACTAACAGATTAATTTAAATAAATAATATTTTAAATATTACTTCCAGAAAGTCATTTCATAAGGTGACAAAGAGGTGTATAAGTAATATAACTATAACTATTTTCTATCTTTTAAAACAGCAATAACCTTACTTTTGAAAATAAATGGAGAATAAATAAGATATCAAGATCATTAAAAATAGTGTTGTAAGTTTCAACGATACGGCGCAGAGTTGCGCGTACTCCGGCATTGGTCCTACACTTTCCTGTGTAGAACAAACGGATATATGACTATTACTTGCGCAAAGAAATTCCAACACTTAAAAAACTTGTTTCTTTACGTGAATATGGTTTGTTTCATGGCCAAAAATCGTTATTCAGCTTAGATTTGAAAGACATTGGATTTTCTTATAAAAAATCGGACAAACGTAAAATGATGATGGAGCGTCCATCACGACGTAGCTGTGGCTCGCTGTGAATTTATGAGCGAATCCAAAAAGATATCAGATTGGTCAAATGTTATTTTCACTGACGAGACTTGGTTAAATGCAAACCACGCAGTATCTAAGAACTGGACTGACGACACCGCCGCTTCCACTAGTTCGCCTTATCATATGCCATGCAGGGTCTCCGAAAGTAATGCTTTACCGGCCTTTAAATCCAAAAAAATAGTGGACTATCACGAAGAAATGAACGCGGAGATTAACGAAGGATGGTTTAAAGAAATGGTGCAATCTCCGGAAGAACCGTCGATGATTATTATGGACAACGCTACATATCACTCCAGACAAATAGATAAAATGCCGACGCAGGCCAATAAAAAACAAGAGATAATTAATTGGCTCCAACCTCATGGCGAAAATGTGGATAATACTTTATTTAAAGTACAATTAGTGCATATTTTAAAATCGAAAAAAAGCCTCCCTAAATGATATATTACCGACGAAATAGCTGGCTAATGTGGTCATTGGGTTCTTCGACTTCCGAAAAAAATACATGTGCGGAAGTAACTTCCGAACACTGAGAAAAAATTGTGAGAAGAACCCGAAACATTATAGCGTCGGATTGGAAAATTCATGTGGCATTCGATAATATAAAAGTACAGGAACTTATAATAAATTTTTGGGATGGCTCATCAAGTGACAGTGACTATTCATCAGATTTTGATTAAAATAAATAAATAAAGAATCAACATAATATAATTACATCTTGTAAGGAAATGTAATATCTATACTAATATATAAAGCTGAAGAGTTTGTTTGTTTGAACGAGCTAATCTCAGGAACTACTGGTCGGATTTAAAAATATTTCAGTGTTGGATAGCCCATTTATCGAGGAAGGCTATAGGCTATATATCATCACGATAACACAAATAGGAACGCAGCACTAATGAAATTTTTCTAAACTAATATATAAAGCTGAATATTGAATCAACATAATATAATATAATTACACACAATTGAGGAGTTACCGTAAGAATCCTATGCCGATAACCAAATTTAGGGCGGGCGAAGCCACTGGCAAAAGCTAGTTAGTTAATAAATTTGTACAAAATTGTCCGGCAATAGTTTAGTTTCTTATATTTTGTAAAAAAATATCGGGTCTGTTATCGTGTTACGTTTATCGATAGCTCTATCCCTATCAGTTTCTCCGACGCTCGTTCAAGTTTCCACAGGAGCTGTCATCGAGAAAATAAAGAAATGGAAATAGTATAGAACACATGGCAGCATGCTTTAGTTTATCGTTTGGTCTGAGAACCCATTGAAGTTAAAAATGGTTTAAAGGTCAAAGGGTAAACTTTGGCATGTAACCGTGTTAAAATACGTAAAATCACCTAGGTATGTGTGTGTTACAGTAACTTCAACATTCATAACTAGATAACGCTACTGTCTATAGGAAATAAATATCACGAAGAGAGACGAGATATTTTTTAGTAGTTTATTATCATAAACCATACCGGGTAGCATTCTTTATCGTTTGAAAATTTTAGATAGAGTAGTCTGACCGTCTGTCGTTTTAGTGCAACATAAAAACACGACAGACCGATTTTGACACTTCTTGCAAGGCCTCTCCCCTTTCAAGTTATATAAGTACGACTCTCGGGTATCTTGTTTTGCCAAGTGGGAAGAACTAAATTTAAGGTGATATCTTACCTTGCCGTGTTTCTTTTAGTTTCTGAGATCTAGGGCGAAAATACATAATTTTTGTTGCTCCTTTTCAAATATAACCCCCCCGTCTCCAGTTTCAAAACGTTTCATCAACCTCACGTCAAAAATACTTAATCTAAATTTTATTACAACAAAATACTGACGGCGGATAAAGAGTGCAATAATAATTTAGAAAGTACAGATCATTTGTAACTGCTGGATGCCATGTTACTTTATTTACAGAATCTTATATTGTGCATTGCTTTATACCGATTGAATAACCTTTAAACTTTTGTCTGAAAAAGGGAGGTGTATTACCTAATCTGAGGTTGAGGTGTAGTAGTAGAATGATAAAAGAGTCACGTGGCTATGAGTCAATAAATGCAATCTGATCGCTAACAAGACATAAAAGCCCTTGCAGCGGCTGCACACGTCACCCTTGTACCCTGATTTATGGTGAAAGCCCTTGGGACCCCTCAAACTATCGCCCCTTACAATGTCGCGAATAAATCGCTTTAGAACTCGAACGAAAAGTCGGACATTAGTGCACAATTCATTAGTTGTCTGCCACTTTCCCTTCTTGCGATTATATTTGCTTCCTACGAGTAAATCACTGACGTCACTAATCGATTCGGATTATACATACAAACACAATTGATATGTAATAAATTTTTCATTTAAATACTTTGGCGTATTTACCTATTTTCTTAAGTTAGAGAAAACGTTGTAGGCTGTCTAGAGACGATCTACAAATATCTTAAATAATTGTGAACCGATTTTGTTCTGAATACTTTGTATTTGTAGTGATAATTGTATTTTTTTTTATTTTCGAAAAAGGATATGGTTTAAACCATCAATTCGTTTTTCAAACATTTAGATTTAGTCGCTTCTATAAATAACAAAGAAGGTATAGTAAAGTAAGGTAATATAAGAAGGTTCAACGATAAAATTTACAATACGATGTTTGAGGCTGATGTTTAAGACGATTTGAGCCTTCAAATGGGTTTTTCTTTAGAATGTCTGAAAATGTTGAGCCCCCTTGTGATCTGTTTAACGAATTGATGGACAGCCCTCCTAAGAAGGCGCCCCCCACTGGTCCACGTATACTATAGCGCCGCCAATGAACATTTTTGATTTCCTATTTTAACCAAGCGGATTTGTAGATCTGCTAAAAGTGGCTCACCCACGAGTTATCCTATAAACAATAAAAAAGAGAACGATAATTTAAAAAATAGCTTATAACCAGTTGTATATTTCTGTAGAAGCACACATTAAAACATCCTGGATCCGCTTCTGCTTACAATTAAGAAATCCAACATTCTAGATAAATTAACAAAACCTAACCAAATTAATGTGATTCACACAATTAAACAAACGGACATGATTTTGAATCATACATTCTTTTGTTTTACAACAAACACTGACAATTTTTATTATCATTTGTTTAACTTTATATTTTTCGGAAGTGTTTCCACTAAGTTGTTCACGTCACGAGAAAAAACAATGGTGTCACTGAGAGAGTTAACTTTCTATTTGCCGTCATTTGCAGGCTTGGCACGTAACAACTCCGAGTCGACCGCTACGTTCCTTCGACCTTACTAGGTACGAACTACGAATGGACAGATTTTTGACAACTAAGAAAACCTTTCTAAGCACTAGCAAGTTTTTGACTTGAACTTTTTTTTTGGAACTTGAAATTTTTGTTGGAAACATAAGATATTAAATATGTATAACCCACTAAACTCGTAAGTTGCCACTAGTGAAAAGAGTATGTTCAGAAATTTATACCTCCTGTCGGTGTTTTTCCCACTGGTTACCCCCTTCTGTAGATTGAAACCGTAAAGACATACTGCCAACATCTTGCAAATCGTTATACTTCCCAAATTCCCATTTCACTACCCACGAATCTTTCAGTCCGTTTACTAATTCCAGTAAAAACTTTCGCAATAACTTATACATGTCTTTATATGGTTTTTTATTATAAGTACATATTTCTTTTTCCTATTTAGTGAAAGCAGCAACAATATTTTTTTCTTTTTTTGTCTAAACTATGTACATATACTAAGCAAGTTTTGAAAAAAATAACAAGAAAAAACGCTGTTCTATCTCAAGACTGTGCCCGCAAAACGCAGCTGAGATATAGATAAGTATAGTGTATATATATTAATTAATATATATAATGATGCGGAAAAAAAATTAAGTTTCATCTAAATAGTGAAGACAGATGAAACTTGCGTAGGTATAATATATAGCTTTTGCCCGCCCTAAATTCGGTTATCAGTGTAGGATTTTAAGCTGACTTACTCTTGACGTTTTTAAGAAGCCTTTGTCTTTACCCGGAACTAATCCATGACAAATTTTATATAAATCGGTACAGCGAGTTAAACGTGAAGAGGTATCAGACAGATAGACAGGCAAAGTTGCTTTCGAATTTATAATATTAGTATGGATGTAGTACCTATTACTTATTCGGTGACTAAGGACGAGGCGGCAACCATTACGTCTTCACGAGACAATACGGTACGGCGAAAATGACATCATTACATTTTGTTATTACAAAGAACATTTTGTATATCTATGCGTGCATCTTTACCATATCCTCATGAAGTTCTTGGTACATACATAACTTGCGAAACCATTCTTTTTTTTTAGTTCAGTAGGTTGATACTTGTCAATGTACCTAAGTAGGTGCTTAAATTTTTATACATTATTACATATGACAAATAAATTACTACCTGCCTAATGCTAAGCGATCATTGCAAGCGTCCGTAGCCTATGGACGCTTGCAAAACCAGGAGTTTCTGCGTTGGCGACTCTTTTAAAAACTAAACAACTTTAAAAATAAAGACAATTTTTACTAATAAATTTTATATGATTCTAGCTGACAGCAAATTAAAATAACTTATTAAATCTTTTTAGAAATAAACAGCACCTATATACAAAAAAATACAACATAACAAAAATACTAAACAAAATAGATAGATTCATAAAAGAAAGATTTAGCCATTTCGATCATTCGATATAAAAGTAGACAGATATATTTATGTAATAGCAGCTAACTAGCGCCGCGATTAGATATTTCTAATTTTCTCTTCGTGAAAGCGAATTATAAAATCTAAATGTTGGAAATATAAAACTTACCATTGACTATTTTGAAAACGTTTTGTATTGTTTGTAGAATATATGTGTACTTGCACTAAATACCTTCATAGTATAAGAAAGTAGTAGGTATTTTACTTTACAGGGGATATCTAAAGGTTTTTTTTTCTGACTAGAGCCGCCATTAGATAGTTCTAATTTTCTGTTCTAAGAAAGCGAATTTCGAGATTGGTTCAATTCGAGAATTTAAAGGTTGAAAATATAAAACTTGAAATGCCTACAGTTGTAGTAGGCATTAGTACTCCGGCGCGAACGCGAACTGATTTTATTAGTTATGTATCCGAACAACATTT
Organism: Apoda limacodes; assembly: GCA_946406115.1. Lineage (NCBI taxonomy): Eukaryota > Metazoa > Arthropoda > Insecta > Lepidoptera > Limacodidae > Apoda > Apoda limacodes. The sequence goes on from OX291546.1 coordinate 9,363,548, forward strand.
TATCATACAAACTGCATTTACTTAGTGTAACCAGATTTAGCAGGACTCTCATTTTAGCCTTTGCAGCAGATTTATTGTAATGTAGCATTTTTTGGCATGATCTTTTGAGCAATCAAGATGCGTTTCTTTACTTCAACAATCAAAAAGCATTTGACCTGCATGTTTTCAATTTTGGATATGTGTTTAGCCTCCCCAATTGACTGGAATCTCTTATTAAACATATGAACATATGATTCTTGAAATGTTCACATCCGAAAGTTTACATTTTTATCCTCACTGACTCATTAAAAACCCACCTTGCAAAATGTATTAAGTAACAAAGTTTTTGTTAAATTAATTAATTGTATGAAATCAACAAAAAATCTGATTATTTTACAATGAACAGGCATTTAAAAATAAATAAAATAAAATAAAATTCATTTAATTCGACCCTAAAAGATCATATTTTGTTAGTAAAGTATAAAAAAACACTAGTCTAAAGTTAGTAATATTATTTAGCAATACATCATTTTAAGCAGCAAAATGTCTTTAGTTGGGTATTTAGTGCAGTAGTAGTAGTATAACCTCTTAAATCAATAAACGTTTGATTTTTTAACTTATCTATAGTGTCCGTCGCACAAAAGCTGAATTTCGTAAAAAAATATTTTCCTAGAATCTGATTTTTGATTTTTCCTTGTTGACTATGGAACTCTAAAATACTGAATGTTTTATTTTATCCACCAGGATTCTAAATTTGTTTTTCAAGTGCATAGCATTAAAATCATTATTTTTAATACATTATTTACTAATTCTTTAATATGTATATGGATATATGTGTATGTATATGTAGGTGTATTTTCTATTATGTGTATGTATGTCTGCTTTATAGAGATATATATGCATATACATACATGTTTATCTCGGGAGTGACTTGCGGTATTTAAATCCCTTATAGAATTCAGACTTCTAACGCTTTACATGGTATGATCAGGTAAATAAAGTACATATGACTTGAATTTTGATTATTTAAATTTAATTTTTTACATTGCAAAGTATTAATATGTATCTTTGTAGTTTTACAAAGAGTTACTGTTGGATACTGGCAATAAACTAGTATTTTAATTAGTCTGTAAAGCAAATTTCACTACATTCTCTTTACGATTCAAGTAGAAACCCAAAAAAATTGTAGTTTACAGCTTTGTTTGTACCTTATCAATCTTGTTTTGAGAAAGTCTAAATTTGATTACTTTTAAGCTTTTATTGTTATAACTATTTTATAACAATAACAATAATAACATAATAAAATTATTTTTATAGCTATGTATTGATGATATAAAACAGTTTTATACAAGTTATATAAATAGCTAAAAATACTGATTGTGTCAAACCAGAATAAAAAAATAATATATGTAGAAACAAAGAAAATATGCAGTAATAACACGCATGACTAGACTTATTCGCAACATCGTACAGTTGTAATTTTATTGCATTGAATTAAGATTGAATTCTTTCAGGTAGTTCACCGAGCTGTAATGCCTTGTACTAGAACACATTTCTGAGTTATTTGAAAGATATTACTTTAGTAAAACTCTCTAAAACAGCTCTTACGAAAATACAATCCAATAGCAGCTGTATATAAGTGTGCCAAAAGATCCTGCCAGATAACCTAAGCTAAGATGAAATGATCTGCCTATAGGTATTTAAAGACTTGTCCTGAATGACTAACTGATTCATCAACGCGGATCTAGCAAACATTGAGTGTTAAGCGATTGGTTCAATTTTTATAAAATGTGGGACTAAGAAAGGATTTTGCGAAATGCATTCCCTAAGGAAGTAGGGTAGGTTTTGTATGGAATGGAAGTTTTTATAAAAACAATTTATTGTTGAAAATTAAGAATGACGCATTTCACAGTTTTTGGAAAATCAAAGATTTTTTTTGATAGTTCTATTTAGAATATTAGAATTTATAAGTCAACGACCTAATTAATTTCTTCTCTGTTCTCCTTAATAGTGTTCATATTTTTTTTAAGGGACTGAAGTTTTTATTTTTGTCATAATGGGTCCAATATATGATAAGATTTTGGTCAAAAGAAGTAACCGTACTTTTAAAAAATTTACTATTTTCAGAGAAATGATAACTATATTAAAGATAGGTATTGGTTCAAATCTAATTTACCTCCAAAAGTAAAGTTCGATTTAAATGTGATGTCAGTATTTTCTTTAAAAGCTTTTATTATTAAAATGCTTTAACTGTTACAATTTTGAGTTATTTTCATAAAAAGAAAACTAGTTTTTTACTAAATTGCAACTGAAAGTGAAATACCTATATTTAAACATGGTAAACTAGATGTGATTTTTGATGTAATAAAAAGAATAAAGATTCAAAATCTTTTATTAATAATTGTTAAAAACTACTATTATCACTTATAATATGACTTCTAAAATTAAATATTGAAAAAAGCGAGACTGCAGGCCTAAGAGTTATTTTTTGTGGGACGAGAAAACTCAACTTGGGAAACCAGCTAGTGTTGATTTTGATGCGGTTTTCGCTGTTTTATAGCTTAGGCTTTATCTTTAAATCTAGCCACTGAGTACGTATATCTAGGGATATGATTCAAAGTATCGTGTGATCGAATAGGTACAAGAAGGTATGTATCATTGTCAATAACAATGAGATATAAAAGCCACTCTCAGTGAAAGATCCAGTAAACATGCATTTTGTTGATTTTTTTTCATCACATAAGAAAAAGAAAGTTTAAGGCTAAAAAGAAAAAGAACTGAAATATGGAACAATACTTACTGTAAAGACAAAATATAGGAAAGTTCCATTAGGCACAAACAAAGCTCTAAAAACATGCAGGTACTATAAATCTGCGGCTTACCACACGAAGGCACACCACGGCCAAAAGACCAGCTAATGCGATGGACAACATTGACGCGTTTTTTTAGGGTTCCGTAGTCAAATGGCAAAAAAAGAAACCCTTGGTAATTTTGTCACGTTCGTCCGTCTCTATTAAATTGGAAAAAAATTAACCTATTGCCCTCGTTTCTCCATATATTAAAATGAGGGCTTAATTTGTGTGTGTCCCCTCTTGTGTGGGGTGTCGTTCAATAGATAGTTATTTAAAAATGCATAAAATGCATTCGATGTTCATATATTTTTTTCTCTAAGAGAAATATTTTACGACTTACAAAGTCCAAACATCTAAAATTATCTTAGATTTTTATAAATACTTAAAATAAAGCTTATTTAAACCAACAGATTTTATTAGAAACCTATTCACGACAATTCTTACTCTACAGAACCCTTATTCAATGCGTGTATGTATCACGGATTTTTTTTCTAGCAGTAGTTACCTATTCTAACTGTAAAACTACTTGAAAAGATTGACTTTGATGTTTGGATAGGTAATTTAAAATAATAATATATTCCTTGCACACCGCTGCTCATATTGGATACATAGATACGTAGATAGAATTTCAATTAGGTACCTATAAGTATCAACCTTCATTATAAAATTTGTAACAAGTTTATACGACAGCTAACGTTACATATAGTCCACTCTAGAATCTCAATGACGTACCTACACATCCACGTGGAACACATCCAGAAACTTAGAAAATTTAAAGCATTTACATTCCATATTTTGGAACAAGGGTTTTGTAATTACGCAGAATAATCTAAAGCCACAGTATAAGTAATAGTGCTGAGACAAAGATAGCTTACCATTGGGCATTGGAATAGGTAAAATAATAAAAAATACGCTCAATCACAACAAAATCAAATTCTAATTTTGTTTATAGTCCAGACGTAAAGTTTAAAATGAGTAAATCAAAAAATCCGAATCTTTTGGATCTAATTTTTTTTTAAAAGTACGTTTTATATTCATCGAAAAGCATTATTTCTTATTATCCTAGCTTGCTAAGTTTTTAAGAAATTGAATTTTTTCAACAAAATTCATATTATAGGGCAACAAACTTTTCTGAACGTTGGTCAAAGTTGCCTACATAGTTGCTCTATTGAAATGATGTGAACTCCTAACGACAATAGCGACCAAACACCCAAGGTCTGAAGGTCAGAAAAGTTTGTTGCACTGTACTTACCTGCTATAGATATATAGTAAAAATAATTTATTCATTTCTCCTCATTTATGAACTAGGTACACACAAGTAACATTGTACTACCTACTATACTGTTAACGTGTGCGAAAGTTTTGTAACTTCTCTTTGTCTTGTGCAGAAATCGAACCCACGCCTCTTGGTTTAGCATACAGGTCATTCATTACGCACTGAGCCACAGAGCCGACGACTTATTTTGTATAAAACGTAGCTTATGAGAAAATTGATTTTGAAATTTTTCATTCATATAGTTATGACCATACACCATCCCAAAAATATTCTTTTATAACTGTTATATCTAATTTAATATGTCGAAAGTTTTTCTTACTGTATGTATTTTTAAGAAAACCACATATTGTTCGCAGAAATGTCCATACTATACTTGCAACTACCTAATAAGATAAATAATATTTGCTAACGCGAAATAAAGTCTAAAAAATAATAAAGTCGCGAAATATGCAGACTAAATTTAAAGGCAAATTAGATAAGCATAAGATTGTTTTTTGAAAAACATATGTCATGTCTAATCTACCGCACATCAATCCCTTTATTAACTTTAGAAAGCGAATCGATTAGTGGCAGTCTTTGGACCGAAACACGATAGAAAACCACAACGTCGCCGTATAGTTTTCACTTCAAGTAGGGCAAATGCTCTCTTGACGATAGGGCATGCTATTGAAACTAATGTTTATTTACACTATGTTAAGTAGACACCGCAGTTCACAGTTGTGAGATGTAATGTACATATTTATAGTCTAAAAAAACGTTTTTATGCAAATTTTTTAGCAAAACTATAGCATCGGAACGATTGAAAAAAATATATGTTATAAAACTTACTTTTGTCTAGTGCATTACCTTGTTATGTGATTTATATTAATAATAAATGCCGTTTGCCCCCAAAGTAAGCAAAGCTTGTGTTATCGATACTAGACAACGGATACAAGTACACATATATTACTTTTTTTTGTAAATACATACATATCATACATAAATACACCCAGACTCAAGACAAACATAAATGTTTGTCCAATGCGGGATTCGAACCCACACCCTCTGCCCAGCAGTCGGCCACACTACCAACTAGGCTGTGAGGGAGTCTGTATTGTATTTAAAAAAAATTTGGAAGTGACCATTGTTTCAACACTTGTGCAAATTTTTAAAGCGCGTATTGCATTTGCTTACAATGGAAGTCTATTAAATATTTTATATTTTTCGTACTTAGTTCCCTCGCAGCCTAGTTCATAGTGCGGCCGGCTGCTGTGCAGAGGGTGTGGGTTCGATTCCCGCACTAGAAAAACGTATATGTAATAATCTTTTGTGTTTGTCTTAAGCCTGGATGTATTTATGTATAATATGTATGTATTTCCAAAAAAAAAAAGTAATATATGTAATCGTATTCGTTGTCTTGTATCCATTTCACAAGCTTTTTTACTTGGGGTCAGACGGCGATGTGTGTAATGTCCGAAAATTATTATTATTATTTATTTTTTTATAAAATAAATGTAATTTTTTCATCAAATAACACTTGCGTTTATGCTTTCGATGTGCAGTCCGAAAGTCCTAAAGTCCGCAGCTACATTTGAAATTACGGTACGATGCCCCGCTGTAGACATACTGTTGCTCAAAGTCAAGCTGTGGTAAATATTTTGAAAATAATCAGACACTTTGTTAAACATTTCAGGGAAACGTTTTACTTGAATCTTATTCTGCGTTCTCTATAGGAATTTGTTTAATACACCTTACACATTGGGCGATTGCCAATTTACACAAAGCAACAGAGCTATGCATATTTCAGCTGCAATCGCCCACGTTAATATTGTTGATTCTAAAGATATTCTGTAAGAAAGTGTGTGGGTGTTTTTTTTTTTTCTATACATGAATGTGGTTTTCAACGGAGCGGTACTATTAAAAACCGTTTAAAACCAGTGAACTGGCCGATCTCGTCTCATCACCGATGAGAAATTTACCGGATTACTAATTCCTACCGTCATGACACTGGATAAAGTAGCTAGCAATGTATCTCTATGGTTCTCTATGGTTGAGGCGACAGTAAAATTAATTACAACAAAAAAAAAATTTTTAGTTTACATTTCCAGTTAGTACTTAGTAAGGAGAAAAAAACTAAAAGCAAAAAAAACCTTTTTTAAAAAAGCTTTTATTTCAATGCTCTAAAAAGAAGTAAATAAAATTTTCCTTAAAATTTTAGCTATCAACTTATAACATCATTATACACAATTTATATGATCATAAAAGCTTGTCGCGAGGTTTGCGTGAGTACCTATAAGTATTTATTCATCTTTTCATTTGATACTCATATTGTAGAAATGCATTAAAAAACTGGTTGCCTGTAAAGTCGGTATACGGGCGAAAGTTTTACGTGACAATGATTTTATGTCTGTCTCTCTCGCTCTTAGGCGGGCGCGTGCCTCTCACTCGCTCTCATTGTGAGCGCATAACGTGAGCGGAGCGTAACGCAGTTTCTTGAAGTGTCACCCGGCAAACCAATTTATAAGACGTTGTCACGTCAAAATAACTATACCGCCATGCGCCATCTTGGATGGTCCTCCATTTTGGATTTGGAATGACGTCAGCTTATCGTGTATTGTCATCCAAACTAAACGTGTATACAAAATTTCAGCTCAATCGATTGAAGATATCTGCTTCAAAATTGAGTAGCATGATACCACCCGAACAAACATACATTGCAAGTTAAATAAAAGCTTTTAACATATAAGATTTTCAGTTTTTAGGACATTTATTCAATGCATGAATTCCTACATTCTATTATCTGGCATGTATTGGATTTGTCGTAATATTGTTAATTTTTTAACCACCGACCCCTACAGCAATAAGAAAATAATTTTCTTTTAGAAATTAATCAATACATCTATATCGATTTGAAAATATGTATAAAGAACGTGTGAATAATGATTATCATATCTACAACTGCTTTCTTCGACATCTACATTCAACAGCTAACCATGACCTCTGTAACAATCAATTAAAGAAGTGGTGCGCTCGTCAACAGTTTGGCATTAATTTGTTGGTGGCGACACAGACATCTTAACGGGACCGTCGAACTGTCAGTTGTTGTGCAATCAACAATTACCAACACTCATGCCGTAACGGCTGCGAATCAACGTCAATTTATGAAATATTTAGTAAAAGTGTTGATTTATTATACAGATAAAAGTCATCATGACGTGTCTGGATCCCCTCGCGAAATAAAAACGACATCGTGTACATTCTTCTCTTATTAAATAAAGTTAATGCCACACTATTCATTTAGGCGCGTCGTTTCTAGTCTCCAACGACCTTCAACTCTTGACTATCAACCGAGCCACCTAAAAAAACATTGCGCCTCAAATAAAATGATTTGTTTATCATCCATCCATACTTATATTATAAATACGATAGTAAGTTGATTTGTCCTTCCTTCACGACGCAACGGAGCATCCAATTTCAGCTGAAAGGCACAGGGATAGTTGAATATACGGATATGTGGAGACCGAATAGAGAAGAACATAGGCTTTTCTCGGAAAGATCAAAAGTTCCCGCAGGAATAACTATAGCCAAAGTATATATAGACTAAATATAAACGAACTACGGCTACAGCTTGCTATAGCAAACTTTCTTACTATATTCAAGGAGTTGCCGTAGAAATCCCGTGCCTATAACCGAATTAAACGTGGGTGAAGCCGCTGGCAGAAGCTAGTAAATAATAAAAACATAGTTTAAAAAAATACAAAATCGAAATAATTTTTTATCTTGGAGGTAGATAAATAATAATAATAGTAGGGGCGTTGAATAAATAGTGAGAATGATGTGGAAACTCTTTGGAACAAAAAACCGGCCAAGTGCGAGTCTGGCTTGCGCACCGAGGGTTCCTTGCAAACTTATTATACGTATATTTTTCTTCCATCATGAGATCAAGTCTCACAAGTTCATGGCTTAATTATCAGTTTTTGGAGTTTTTCCTATATTTGTGATGTAACATCTTGCTTCTTGCCAAATTTCAATTCTCGGTCAAAGGGAAGTACTATGGGGTTTTGATTTGTTTGTGTTACAGTTGCACGTAGGTGCGCCGAACGTGGAAGAACATCCACCAAAGATGACCCACGCTGCGGTCGCCCAACAATGGTAGTGACCCAAGAAATGGTTAAAACAGTTGACAAAAATGTTTTAGCAGATCGTCGTGTCACAGTACGTTTTATATCCAAAGAAACAAAGATTTCGACTAGTAGTGTGCATAGCGTTTTAAGAGATGAAAAAAGTTAGCACGCGCTGGGTTCCCAGAATGCTTATCAATGCACAAAAATAAATGAGGCTAAACATTGCTTGAGCAATGGCTGCAATTCGAGATGCTGGCTTCGAAATACTTGAGCATCCTCCATATTCACCCGACCTTGCCCTCGGTGATTTCTGTCTATTTCCAAAGTTGGGATTATTTGAAAGGACAGTGATTCGAAGATGATGATGCCGTAGTCGCTACAGTACAGGCATTTTTAGGTGTACAGGACGAAGAGCTTTTCAAGAAAGGAGTTTTCAATTTAGAAAAAGGTATTCCAAGTAAATTGTGCTAAAATGCTATACCGAAAAATATATCGAAACGCACTTCATGAATATCGAAAAAATCACGAACTCGTGAACTCGACTCTGTCATATTATAGTAGACCGGTTGTTTATGGTCAATTGCATATGATACCAAAAGGTATAAGAAAAATTTTAAAAAAAAAAAAACCCTTCGACATAATGTTAAGTTTTTTTTTATTTACTTTTTGACGCTAACCGTATGTTAATACCGGTTGTGTGTGAGCATTCCCCGTTAAAGCTGATGACGAATATGACTATTTGAAACTTCAGACCTGTGAGTCGTTGCCTGCCAGTGTGGTCAATTTTTAAGAGCACCGATCATTCCTACCAAAATTTTATTAGGTTTAAAGAAGTAATTTAAGTTGCTTGGTACTACCTACTAACTAGTACTAAGCCCTTGTTGTTTACTAATTTTATTGTTTAGAATTTTACAAATCCGACTGGTAGTTTGAGAGATTAGCGCGTTCAAAATAAAAAATAAATGCTATTTAAATATATTAGTATATATTCATCACCTATTTTCTTTGCTCTTGTTCATGACCCGCTTCTAAGATTGTAAATCGTATACTTGGCAAAGAGAATACGAATTACGAATCCGACTTTTATATTCATTGTTTGCATGTGCTGCCTCAGTCATCATAAAACACTTACGTGTACCTACAGTGCCCAAAATAACTCTAACACATTGTAAATAAATACTTATTCCGTAAATAGTACAAAACTTTTTAACAAAAAATCAAACCGACCAAGAATTCTGAAAAGTCAAACTCTTTATTGAAAACAAAAGGACGAGGTTTTAACTGTACCTATATAAAAAACAACGGGCACAACCTTTTTCAGACCTGTCCTGTTTTGATTATTCTTTTTTGTTTGACCTCAAAGTTGGTCTCATTTTAATTGAAAAAACCGGCCAAGTGTTCGACTCGCGCACCTAGGGTTCCGTACAAACCTGTATGTAAAATTATTAATTAAAAATATTTTTATTATATGCTGTAACTAAAAATTTACAGTTTTCGCAATTTTTCCTTAATCTGTGCTATAAGACGTTGCGTTGCACCAAATTTCAAGACTGAGTTCACGGGAAGTACCCTGAAGGTTTTGATACCCTTGCGATTTTCGAAAATTTGCGGAAATTTGCGGCATAAACGGCTGTATCTTTTGATTACGTTGGCTTAGAAGTTTGATTTTTTCACAGCTCCAAGGGACAGTAGACCTGAGTATTTGATATAAATTTTAGGTAGATACCTCCACGCGTTCCTGTGAAAAAGGGTCTTGACAGACGGATGGACGGACGGACAGACTGACGGACAACAAAGTGATCCTATAAGGGTTCCGTTTTGTCCTTTCGAGGTACGGAACCCTAAAAATAGATAAATAGAAGATGTTTGATTTTTCACCTACTGAATTTTCACAAGTGAAACTTCTGTTAAGCTTTGAAATTCGAGGAAACTTCAACGGTGGCGCAACTACCTCGTACCTATTTGGGCTTATTTCATTAGTTTTAACGAGAACTTTGGACCTAGTTATTTTGGATTCACCTAAACATGGTATTCTCATTCAAGTAGCATTTTTTGGTAAAATAAACTATACCCCTTTAGTCTTACTATGTTAGTGACTAATTTTGACTAATTAATTTTTTGTAGGCACCAAACAAAGAGGGTATACCACCAAAATTACATTTTTTTGTCAAGAATTTCACCAGATCGGCTGAGTAGGTACCTACCTGTATCTGACTGAAATCTAATTACTGTGTTCTTCTGGATATAATAAAAACCTTGACAAGAGTGAAAACACGATTAATGAACTTTGGTTCGATAAAAAAATCTTAAACTGACACCTTTTCATTCTTTTTAGTTTTCCGTACCTCAAAAGGAAAAAAGGAACCCGTATAGAATCACTTTGTTATCCGTCTGTTTGTTGAGACCCTGTTTCTCACGAATGCGTGAAGGTTTCAAGTTGAAATAATATCAAATACTAAGGTCAACAATAAAAAAATAATACCATTTTTGTCGCATATTTCGGGATTCACAAATAAATCAAAACCTATGGGGTACCTCCGGTTGTCCTAAAATCATAAAATTTGACACAAAGCAAGATCTTAAACTGATCATAAATATAATAATAAGTTTATCATACAATAAGTTTATACGGAACCCTCGGTGCGCGAGCCAGATTTTCACAAGTTTTAGTAAAGAAAGTTTTAAGTAAGTATCTACTATTAGCTTAAAACTACGATAATGCATAGCTGTGATAGTGCTTTAAAAAGTTTTTTTCATAACACTGGTGTATAATAACCTTTTAATTTATTTCATGTATTTTAATGAAAATCTCAGTGAGTTGAGATGTAGGTATGACTGCTCACTAACGCTTATAGGTACCTACCTACCCATAGTTACATCGCGTTATCCTTGTCTTAGTACAAGTTTTTCTCTTACGAAGTACGACTGCCTCTTAATTATTGATTCAATTTCGTATTAGCGGCAAATTATTTTAATTAGGTATAATATTTTGTTTAGATTTGACTTACCACATCTGTCCAACCAGCCTTCAACACGACATGGGTAGTTGATGACTACCTTTTGTTCACTACTTCTCATTTTGAGAAAAAAACCACAGTAAAAAACACTAGGAATTTTAAAAGACTAGTTTTTGAAGTCATATATTTTCATTGCCACTGCTTTTCACATATCACTTAAAATGCCATAGGTCAGCGAGAAGACGGAAGTAATACTAGGTGGATCTTCCGTAACTCGAGTTACCACACCTCACTTTCACTCGCTGTCAACAAAAGAAAATTACATATGAGCAAAATTAAATAATAATAAATCATTTAAGATTAAAAAACAATTAAATTTTTCGGCGGCGTTCAACAACCTGTTTGCAGTGGCTTTATTTTAATATATTATTTTTTTCCTCATATTTTTTTCGCACTATTTATTGACTATATTATTTATAAGGTACTAAAAATCAAATAGTATAAGGTTTAATCAAAATCATTTTTGCCATCTCTGGATATTTTTTCAGGAGGCATTATTTCAATTGATTGGCGCACAATCACTTACATACAATAGCTACAATTCCTATCTATGATCTCTTTAGTGTTTGGAACTAAAACTTATGACATGATTTGTTCCTTTTGTAGATTTCAGAATATTTTCCCACCTCCCATACCCGTCCCATACTGACCCTTAACCAGAGTACATCCCTTACCACTGCTTTATATAAGCTGTGACCTTAAAGTGTTAACAAATAAACATCCTATCTACCTATACCGACCCACATAACTATTTTTGAAACTTCATATATACCTACCTACCACCTATCGCACTTTACCACCCTTAGGTATATTTACCATATTATTTGTTAGTTATGCTGTGACAGGTAATTAGGTGGTGACAATTTTGGATTTCTATAATCAATATCAAATTCTGTCTAGTTGAATAACCTACGTAAATACTTGCCTCCATAAATAAAAGAGTACGGCATTCAACAGGGCGAGAAACAGGGTCGAATAAGAAACTGAAAAATTAAAAATGTTTCTTGATAATATACCTACTTAGGATAGAATATAGTACCTACCTAAGTAAGTATAAAATTAAGTATCTACAAATCAATTTGTTTTTGTTTCATTTATGTTCATTTATTTAATTATTTTAACGAAATGATGCTTTTAGTTAATAAGAATAGCTGCATTACAATTTGTCTATTTATTTGAACAAAATTATTTTGATACCATCCATCACTAAAATAAAACTGTATGTATACATTTAAAAAAAATCCTACCTGACAACACCACACGTAAAATTTTGGGACAAAAACTGTCACATCCACTTTTCACACAAGCACATAAAAAACTGACGATCCAATCCTATCCATTCCATTCTCATCTCTTTGGTCGTGCCTAGCTCGACACTGAGGTTAGAAAGAAATAACTATATTTTTGTTCTCTTTCAGTCTTTATTGACCCGCCCTCTTATCATTCATGCTATCAAATGCGCGCGCAACTCAGAACTTAACAAAAAAAGAAAATTTTGACAAAGACCCTTACAATAAATTAGTTATTTTTATTTATAAAAAAAAAATGGCTTCATGTTTACAACTATCAGTTGCTACCAAGGTACTCTTTATAACTGCTTTTAAATTGAAATAAATAAAGTTTAGACAGAATATATTTTTAAATATTTGCCATAGACTAGTTAACGAAATCGTGTTGCTATTTACGAAAATAGAAATATGATACAGGTAAATTTATTAAAATAGTGTAAATAAAAATCATGTGCAGTTTATATCCTAAGTGTAAATTTCAGGTTATAAAATTTATACAATGATTATTTTGTCTCGTTTGCATAACTGAATTTGCATAAATCAGAATTCAAAACCTTGATGAATGTACTAACATAAAAAACACTAAAATAAAATTAACCATTATCGTAACCAATCATTCAACCTAGCTACAATTTAACTATTTGTTAGATATATCATTATCTTCGATAAATGCGTAGAAAAAAGGGTAAACTAAGAGTAAAGAGTGAGTCTAAAGTACGAAATACACGACAGTGACTTTGATCGACGGTGATTTTAGCCTTTATGTCTAGCGACATTTAATCGCTACTACTTTCACGTCTACACAAGTATTTTTCAGACGCTAGCGAGTCTCCGTTCATCAATCGCTGTCGTGTATTCCGTACTTAAGCGTAGGCACGCACTAACCCAATCTTTTTAATCGGCCGATCGATTAGTGCCTCGAATTTATATGAACTATCCGCTGATCAAACAATTGGGCAGTGTGCGCGCTCCTATATAAAACAGTAGACGTAGCTCCGAAATTCTTCTATCGGCCTAGTGCGCGTCTACGCTAAAGCCAATCAGTGAGCTAAGAGCAATGCTAGGTATAGGGTTGCAAACCTTACTACAGAAGTAATGAAACGCTACAGATTACAAAAAGAAAACTATGATAAAATTTTAAATAAATAGTTCTTTATTTTTTAAATCTATACTCTTTTTTACCCTCTTAAAACCGGACATGCTCTGCTCCATTGAAAAATAGTTGGCAACCTTAGCTGGTTAGGTATGCTTGGAGTTTCTATAAATATGTGACTAGCAATGCAAATAATAGTAACTAAGCATTTAAATGTTTAAGAAATACTTTTAGGTTCCTTTAAATTGTTTATTGTTCTAATAGTAGCGACATATAGAAAAGAATAATCCAAAACAAAATTGTGGAAGAATTCGTAAGTTACAAAAGCATTGCAAGTTTAGCAGTAATCAATAATTTGATTATTCATATGACCATCAGGATCTTAAATCTGAGCGCTTGATTGTAGTTGTTTTTTTTTTATTTATCAAAGACAAATATTTTACATTCATGAAAGCAAGTTTTTAGTTTATTCGCTTGTAACACTTTTTTTAATAGTTAATCTGTGGTTCAAGATGGCACTGAAAGCTCTTGTTGGACAAAGTAAGTAGAAAAATATTAAATTAAATCTATCTATAGGCTCTTATTCTTCATAAAATTAGTACTATGTAGTAAAGCTAGTACTGAACTATTGTACAACGTCTGATTTACATTCATTTCATTTTCTCTACCCATTTCTGCGTCTGATTACGGAATGACTAATACCTATCAACATATTTTATGTTCACAATATTACTGTATGCAGTCTTGTTAAGAGAAATAATCTTCCAATGCAGCGACTCATACAAAATTTTTCGACTTTACGCACCAACTACAAGGTCAAAAATGTAGGACTGCTACAGTTAGCAGACTTCATCAAATAATAAAAAATAATAATTGCTATCATTTAATTTAACTGAAAAAAGATAACCAATGTTTTCAAACATTTAAGCCTTTAGAATGTGTCTGCTTAAAATGTTTTTACCACCCTGCTGTCTTACTTAACCATGCATATTAGCTAGTGTCAAGTTTCGGTCAGAGTAACTAAAAGGGGGCGCCTTTGTACACCCCAACCCAAGTTTTAGATAGCACTCTTAAATATTTATTGGTTATCTAGCTTTAATGGTTATATAGAAAAGCTGGGTCAGAGTAATTAAAGGGGGTTACAGTGGAAAAAAACTAGATCTTTTACATCATAACCAAATGATGATAGTGCCAGGGATCTTTTAGAGAACTAACGGTCAGAGTAACTAAAAGGGGGCGCAATGAATAAAATGACCTTTTCAAAGTTTTTTTTTTGATCAGTGCCTCCTTTTGTACACCCTAACTGAACTAACTCTTATTGTTTTAGAAATACATGCTTTCTTTTTCTATACAGTACATTGTACTTGTTTTCCTGCTGTCAATACTTTTCATGTTGAGTTTCAGTGGTATTTAATATACTAAGATAATTCTACATGTTAGTGTTGAAGTCTCAGCAAAACTATACTCACATCAGCTATCTTTCCATATACTTTCTACCTCTTATGTAATTAAATCATGCAGCTGACAATGCGGATATAGCACCAGAATCTTAATTGTGGCCAAAACTAGAACTAATCAAGTACTGAAAATACTAGTTGTTGCTGACTAAAACAATTGTGCTGATACTATTCACCCAACTCAAAATGTGGTTATGCAACAAAACCTTACAAATACAAAATAAACAGTGGGCAGGACAAAAGGACTGCAGATAAACCAAGACTGCTCTGACCTGAAGAATACCTGTAGCATAAACACAATAGGAAAAACCTATGCTATATATCTAGTTTGCATAATAACAGGTCACTGCCCACTAAACAAACCTTTCTCTAATGACGGTTTCAATTGCCAAAAGTCCCCTGTGTAGGGGCTGCATAGAGGCCAAGGAGACACCTTCTTGTCATCTTACACAGCAAAGTGTGAGCAAAAAATAGACAGGTGATCTGGTGGACCAAAGTGGGAAGTGTCAAAAGCAAGTTGACTATCAAAGTAAAGTAAGGTACAATAAAAATAAGATGTATAGAAATATTCTGAAACGCAATAAAACTATTGAAAATGTGAAAGATAAAACTTATTTTTATTTTATTTCTACTTTTCTTTGCTATTTTTATGATTATGAAGATCCCAAAAATCCAAGCCTTAGGGCAAGCCAAGATTCACATGGTCACTTAGCATGACTTTCATCTTATCTAATTATCCAGAGGCCAATGTGTTGTGAGAAGAACTTATGAGTGGCAGGCATTGCTTTCAACAATTTGGCCATGATGACAATATCGCCGGAAGATCGTTAATGTGAGCCATTTACATTTCTGCCTTGTCCTTTGCAGTAACTTAGTTTTATCACTGCTGGATGAACATGTTGTGGCAACCGTTCAATTTACAGCTTAATAAATATATTCTAACAAACTGCTACTGAATTGATGGTGGGTCAACACAAAATGTTAAGCAAGACCAGATTCCATGGCATATGCCTGCACCGATTTGATTGTAGTTATGTGTATATTTACTAACAATTGGTTCACTACAAGAAACTCCTTTTATTAGGGGTTCAGGAGCCAAATGGCAAAATCAGTACCCAAATGTGTTATGTTTACCTGTCTATTTGTACAGCCTTACATATTTTTGCATAGATTCTAAATTTAAATTCAAAATCTCTTTATTCAAATGGGTTTTTAAGGAACTAAAAAAGAAATTTTAATAAAATACATAAATGTCTCTTGTGAACAGATTTATCATGAATATTGAGAAAAAAAATTTAGGGGTAGCTCTCCATTCAATGTGAACTGAGGCAACTATCATGTTGAGACATTTGCAATAATTCTCATTCTATAGAACCCTAACGTAAGGTGTGTACGACACATACTTGGCTGGTTTTCCCTATTCCCAAACCTTCCACACCAACCCAAATTTTGGTGCATTTACCACAAAACACAATGAGGTCATTATTATAGATCAGATGATTGTAATGATAGATAGTCCATACAAAAAAGAGTAATAAAGAATTTTGTCCAGCTAGCACAATCACAGTGCAGGGTTGTCAATGGCCGCTATTTCAATAGAGGGACCTAACTGATGAGTGTTTAAAAATTTACAAGGCTCTATGCCTTGATGCAGTCATTATTTTAGTATAATTATTTACATTGCAAAGCTTTTTAAGTATTTGTTGCATTTTTATTTAGTAGGTAGTAGTTAACAAACTATGTACTGTAGATTGTTGTTTTTAATGATACAAAAGTGGTCTCCTAAAAAAAATAGTTTATCTGTTTGAAGTTAATTCAAAAATTTCTTTACAGAGATTATGAATGAGGTGATCCGCTATCGCGGACCCAAGGGAAAGGATTCTCAGCGCATAGAATGGAGAATCCTGATAGTTGACCAGCTGTCTATGCGTATGGTGTCAGCATGCTGCAAAATGCATGATATTTCAGCAGAAGGAATTACTTGTGAGTTATCACATATAAATTACTATCACGTTAGTAGGTTCATAACTATAGAAATTGATAGTTTGACAGGGCTGAAGAAACTGTTAGTAAAGTGATATTTCAATAAATTATATTGTTATGACTAGATTTTGAATACTTACATGTTTGCCATGATAAGCATACCTTAATATATATTATAAAATCATAGTTACTGTACTTTGGCAGAATTGAACCTGAATATGGTATATTGCAAAATTGCCAAGTCAAACTAGTAAAACTAGAATACCACTGTTTGGATGGCATTGACAAGATATATTTTTATTCAATTTAATTCAATTATTATTATTAGCATTCTGACTGAAAAGGATTAATTTATGAAATGTTTTTTGTTTTGTCTTACAAGCCTTAATATTTAATTCAGATATTAAATTTAAGATTTGATTATTATATGTGTTTTAGAGTTCAAACCTAATAAACAGTACTTACAAAATGTCTTTTAATGAATTTAATAATCATAAAATTAATTACATTACAGTTAAAATAAACAAAAACAGTAATTTATGTACCTGTGTGTGTTTAAAAATTAACATTTGTTGCCTGTTCCCAGTCTAATTACAACACAAATACTGATGGCTCTCTTATCTAATTGTACTTACACAATACAATTGTTAGCAACATCATCAGAAACCGTACGATTTACAGTTTCTATATTGCTTATTCTAGCTTAAAAACTAATGTGTTTGCAGGCTATATTATTGATGATAAAAATTAATAAGTAATTTATTCAACAGTGGTGGAGGATATTCTGAAAAAACGAGAACCACTCTGCACCATGGATGGTGTATATCTGATAACTCCATCTGAAGAATCAGTCCACGCATTAATCAATGACTTCTCTGTTGGAAACCGCATTATGTATAAAGCTGCACATGTGTTCTTCACTGAAGGTACTCAAACATAAATTCAATTCACTGTACTCATTTTGCTCACAGCCCGGTCCATGTAAATAAATCATTACTTATGCTAATAAAATCAAATCGGCCATTGGATTAAATGAAATTCAATACCTACAAATTTTAAAATTCTATACCCATGGGTTTAATTTAACCTTACCAATACCTGTACTATTATACTATTTTAATTCCTTTAAATGATGTTTTTTACATAATGTTTACCACTTTTCTTTTCATTCACCCATGCCTTACCATCTGTGTTACCGAATTTAATTAAATTAAATTTATATTAAAGATTAACCTTTTTATATTTTGAAAATATTTATTTACTCATTCTGTAAGTACTAGATTAAAAAATCAAGTATCCATTATTCGTCGTAGTTTTGCTAAATTTGTAAAGATTTGCTCTGTTAAGTTGCCCTCCTGCTTTTAGTCACAAACTTAGAGCTGCATATTTGCTTTATGCACCTCGTGAAGACTTTTCTGATTAAAGATGACTAAATATTTGCATTGCTCAACATACTGTTTTTACCTTATTAAATTGACTGAACTGTTAAAGCATAAAGTGGAGGTTATAATTAATAGAATTTATTTTATGTTGTGTTCGCACATTTTGGGTGCTCTTAAGAAAATTAGTTGGTCTGATCTAATTCTGAAGAAGTTGCACTTAAAAAAATAAATGTACTACAGGTTAAAACATTTTTTCTGTTGAATTATATAATCAAGCGGACCATAAAATCAAAATGGTGTATATTTCACAACCTGAAAATTTTCAGACATTCAAAAGATCAAAATCCAAAAGTCTTCACAGGGTACATACATGAAGGGCAAATATATTTCCACATTATGTTTGGTTTTTTAATTTTTAGTTGCTTTATTTTAATTTGCCAATGTTTTATTTTTTCGTTTTACAGCTTGCCCTGATAAACTATTTGATGAATTAGCCCATAGTTCAATAGCTAAACACATCAAAACATTAAAGGAAGTCAACATTGCTTTTATTCCATATGAACAACAGGTTCGTTACATTGTACCTAATACAGCATATTGGATGTGAAATTCTTACTCTGTTTGATCTGGGTACCTTCCCACATTTTCGCTTTTTCTTTTTGTTCTTGTTTACAACTTGGATGATGATGGACTTGAGAGATACGATTTGCGGCACCTCGCAGGATACTTCATACAACCGAATTTCCCACGTTTTTTTTTAAACTTACTACTAAAACACTGAAATTTTAAAGATGAGTTCTAGTAATAAATATCTGAGTTAACATTGTGCCAGTTTTTATTCAATTGTTTAGTGTAGGTTAAGGTTATCCAGGATTCTAGTTTTTAGGGTTCTGTACCAAGTGGGTGCCAACGGAGCCCTATTACTAAGCCTACGTTATCTGTCTGTCTGTTCGACCATTAAAGGGCTCTATCGTTTAGACCAAAATAGGTAGTAATACATACAAACTTCAGACTTGCAGTGAAAATTAGTGTGAACTAATTTATATCATAACAATATATAACAATATAACCACAAATAATAAAAACCGGCCAAGTGTGAAATGGGTCCAAGCCATTACTATTTTAAATTACCGGTACAACGCCATCTAGTTTATTATTAAGAGAAACAGTAACACATTTGTTTGTTGGAAACGATATTCAAAGTTAAGCGACGCTTGGATGGATGACCGCTGCTTAGCGGCACAATTTCTTTTTGGTTTGTGTTTGTAAATTATGTAAATTGTGGAAGGTACGGAACCCTCGGTGCGCGTGTCCAACTCGCACTTGGCCGGTTTTTCATACTAATGGTCTCAAATAAGATTAAAAATTAGTAAAAATTTTGTAAAACCACGGAAGAAATCGTGCTTGAGATTATGTCCAAGTAAGTCTAATTATATTGTAAAAACCTGTTTCTCGCTCGACACACATAAAAGTGGTCGCCCTGTTGCTAAAAAATATTATGTACATATACTAGGTATACTTTTGATGAAGCAATTATATATATCAACGAATTGAAACTGAGCGGATCATGCGTCGCGGTTTGTCCGCGATAATGTCCATCATATGTCTAAACTACAACAATGTCCCGAGGTCATGCGAAAATTGTTTGTTTTAACACTAGGAATTTCACATCTATTTGAATAGCTTATTATCTAGCCTTAGTTAATTAAGTACAGAACGTTAATAGAAATAAAATTATTGCGCATGCTGCATTGGATATACCTTTAGTGTGTCCTGAAGAGTTGTTCAATGAAATATGCAAGTCTACAGCCGCTCGAAAAGTCAAGACTTTAAAAGAGATCAACATTGCTTTCTTACCATATGAAAGCCAGGTGAATATTCTGTTATTTTAAAATATCTCTTTCCTTATATAACCGTAATGGACCCAGAATATTATGAACCTACTATATGATCATCCTCTACGTTTAAAGTGTAATGAAACCAAATATTAATATGATTGCAGCTAAAGTCTACCCTAATTTCAATCAACTTTCTGCCAAATTTTATTCCATTATTTTAACATTGTTAAAATAGACAATAACGATGTATAACTGATAGATAAATCTTAAACTGTATTTTATTTTACATTATAAAGAATCATTGAGTAATATGAATATTACTCCGATATACTGGCGGTGTGGCTTTATGTATGAAGATTCAGAGTAAAAAGTGGCGACTTCTAATTTTTGTCGCCTTGAACCCAAAAGCGGGGTGCGCCCGTGTTAGGTACTGTTTATGTTGGTTGTACGATCGCGTGACCCTGCATAAATTAATAAACATTTCGTCTAATAACATAATATTTTTTTTCGGTATTTATCTTTATGCTAAGTAAAGAGAACATTTATTTAAAAAACCTAGCAAACTCATTTTCATTATAGGTGTTCTCTCTGGATTCTCCGAAGACTTTCAAGTACATGTACAAGCCGGACGCTACACAGACGCGCAACGCCAACATGGAGCGCATCGCGGAGCAAATAGCTACCCTTTGTGCAACATTGGGAGAATATCCTTCTGTTCGTTATCGCAGGTTATATTTTCAGCCTTACTTTTGCCTTTAAGTAATAAACGACATCAGTCTATAATAATTAAAAGTATACTATAATAACTTATATTATTTCGTTCGTACAGCTGGCTTGATACGGTAAAGAAAAACAATTGTGAGGAAACCTGCATATGTAGAAAATCTGCACTGGGCTCACGTTATGGAATATGGGCCCCAATCGCCATCGCCCAAGACCCACCTTGGATACTTAATACAGACAACAAGTTATTCGAGGCTTCTAACACTACAAATAGAAATTTCCTGTGTATACGCGCAAATGTGTGCTGTGTTCTATGCGAGCCATCATAGGATTTTAACGGGATTCGGGGTCCACTCGGTGGAGACTGACCATACTGCATTAAGTGGTATTACCTGTACTGTGCCCAGGGTAGGGGTAGGCTTGTTGCTTTTACAGTAGGGACGTATTAAGGTTTCTATAACAGCTAACTAGCGCTGCCATAAGAACTTATAACATTAGTCATGAGCTACATTTAGAACGTTTTGTATTGTTTCTGAAATACATAAGTGAACTTTTAGTGACATTCCTGCTAAAAGTGGCCAATTATAATAGAAATCCATACTAATATTATAAATGCGAAAGTAACTCTTTCTGTCTGTTACCTCTTTTTGCTTAAGCCGCTGTACCGTAAGATGAAATTTGGCATGGAGATAGTTTGAATCCCGAGAAAGGACATAGGCTACTCAATAACGTCAAAGTCCGTTCTTTTTCTATAGTCGAAGGGATGTCGTTGAAATCCTACACCGATAACCGGATAATTTAGGGCGGAACCGCGGGGAAATTTGGCGTGGAGATAGTTTGAGTCCGTGGGAACGACATGGGCTAATTGAAAACGTCGTGCGTAAGTCGGGTGGAACCGCGGGAAATAGTTAGTGCTAAATAAAACTCACTGATATATTTTAGAAATAATAAAAATGTTCCTGTTATACATGCGCCTGAAGGGGTATGGTTTATTCATATCATTTCATTTAATTACATCACTTACATATTTTGTCCTCTTAAAGTAAAAATTTTTACAGATAATTCACAGTTCCATACTTAAGGTACTTTTACAACAAATTGCTCTTTATACAATTATTGCCAGACAGTCAATGCAATTTCTTCCTTGCCAAAATGCGGCATAATTATGTCAATAATATTTATGCCTTAGGTTTGTCGCTATCTATTACGGAAAATGGCTTTTTTATCCATATATACAAATATAATAATCACAAGATTGCAAAAAAAAAGAAATCGTACATATAAACATTGTATTGTACAAGTACGAATATCAATTAAATTTGTATCATATTTGTTACAGTGACTGGGAGCGTAATGTGGAACTTGCCCAACTTATTCAACAGAAGCTCGATGCTTACAAGGTACGAAGTTTTGTTTTTTAACATACTGCATATTACTGTTGAGAGCCTAATCCTGGATGACGCATAATTCCGACTCCCTCGCAGCTTAGTTGGTAGTGTGGCCGGCTGCTGTGCATGGAGTGTGGGTTCGATTCTCGCACTGGATAAACGTTTGTGTTTTCCTTGAGTCGGGGTGTATTTATGTATGATATGTCTTTATTTACAAAGTCGTAATATATACGTTTTAGTATCCATAATACAAGCTTAGCTTACTTTGGGGCCAGATGACGTTGGTGTAATATCCAAAAATATTTAAAAATTAATGTTTCTGGTTGACGAGGCGATTGTCTATGTACATACTTTTGTGTCTGTTCAAAAGTGGCTATTTACATTTTGTGCCAGTTCCGTTTTTAGGGTTCCGTACCTCAAAAGGAAAAAACGGAACCTTTATAGGATTATTTTGTTGTCCGTCCGTCCGTCTGTCAAGAACCTTTGTCTCTGGGACCCGTGGAGGTATCAAGCTAAAATTTATATCAAAGACTCAGGTCTACTATCCCTTCAAGCTGTAAAAAAATCAAATTTCTAAGCCAATGCAATTAAACGATACAGCCGTTTATGCCGCAGATTTTCGAAACTCTCAAGGCAATCAAAACCTACAGGGTACTTCCCGTGAACTCAGAATCTTGAAATTTGGTACGAAGCAACGTCTTATAGTACAGATAAAGGAACAATTGCGAAAACCGTAAATTTTTATTTACATTATTTAATAAAAATATTTTTAATAATATACAACAACATATAATAACTTAGCACGGAACCCTCGGTGCGCGAGCCAGACTCGCAATTGGCCGGTTTTTTTTTTTTTCAATTCGGGCTCGAACACTTGAATTCTATCCATTTCCGGAGTTGGAACTAAGCAAAACTAGCTATTTACAAGTTTAAAACGATACAAAAGGAATAATTTTGTTCAAAACATGCTATTTACAAATAAAAAATATAATATTTTATATTAAAATGAAGTCTATATCATAATGGTCTATTAACTTTAATAATTTGATTGAAATCCTGTTCAAAAGTGATCAAATACATAATTTTATTAAAAAAAAATTTGTCATTGCCGGTCTTAAGTTAAAACAATCGCTTCATAAAAAACTATGGTAAAAAAATGTTCTTGTTAGAAGCTTAGAGGTCAAGTTACGTATTGCCGTTTCGTGAAAAAAATCTGAAAAGGAAAGAAGATAATACTGTTGAAAATGTAAATAGCTGACACCGCAAGAAGAGGTGTGTGCATGAATTAATAAATTGGCAAACGTAAAGTATACACGGATAAATGTCCTTTGGGTATTAATTTTCGACAGCCATGCAAACATAAACGCTAAACTAAATTCAAGTACTCGTCTGTTACAATCGACGAAGTATTGCGAAATAGAAGAACATGTTTTCGATTTTATTCATTTTTAAATATTTTATTACATATGAATTGTAAGCATTTCACATTAAAAGAAGATATTTTGTCGGCTCCATGGCTATGTGGGTAATGACCCGACTGCTGAAACGAGGGGCGTGGGTACGATGATTAATTGTGTTTGTCTTGAGACTGGGTGTTTTCTATGTATAATATGTATGTATTTACAAAAAAAAGTATATTATCCGTTGTCTGGTATACATAACCTTGCTCAGTTTGGGACCAGACGGCGCTGTGTGTAAAGTCCAAAAATATTTATTAATATTTTTATTATTCTTTTAAGAACATTTTTTTTTTAATCAAAACAGGCTGCAGTCCACATCAAACAAAATTGTCTATTTACAGTTTTCTTTTTGTTTAATTTATTAACTGGAATAGGAATCAAAAAATTTGGTGAAAAAAAAATGATGAGCATAAAAGTACTTACACATACAGCTGCTGCAAAAAGTTAATAATAATGAAAAACATTTAAAGATATAATTTTTTTTTCATTTTCTGTAAAAAATATTCTGACGTAAATAGACAGTCCTTAATTTTGGCATTGCATTTTCTGAAATAAAAAACAAAAAAAATCGCTTGAAAATATGTAATTAAAAAATTAAGTTTAACATCCGTAATAAACATCTGAAGGATACAATTATTCTTTTGATTTCAGGCTGATGAACCCACAATGGGGGAAGGTCCGGAGAAAGCTCGTTCACAACTACTAGTGCTTGACCGCGGCTTCGACTGTGTGTCGCCGTTATTGCACGAACTCACTCTACAAGCTATGGCTTATGACCTACTGCCCATAGAGAATGATGTGTACAGGTAATTGTATACGGACAATTAATTTTATTATAAGTGATAAAGATTTTAGGCCACCACTCATTGACTATAACACAGTCGGTGGTGGCCTAGTGGTCTCGGCGTAACTTGATAATCTATGCTTAAAATGGTCATATTTGTTTTTCTTAAAAAAGGCCTTGTTTCGATCACATTTTTCGTTAAATCTTTAAAACAAAAGGCTATTTACGTATTTTTTTATATAATTCAATGGCAATAATAATATCTCAGTTTACTCTAAATAGTTTTTAATTACTATAGTAGTTATTTAATAAACAACTTTTTTCTGATTTACCTCAAGATCTACGCGTTAGCTGTCACTGTTACAATTATTATATAGCTTCACTCTTTACTGGCGTCTCTTTATGGGTAACATCTTAACGTTTTTATCCCTGATTCTTGGCTAAGGCCCTCCTGAGATACAGAATTAATAACTACTAAGTGTACAATCTCGCACAGGTTGCATCTAAAGTATATTTTACAGTTCTTAAGTTGCACCGTGTTTCGTGTATAATACTACTAAAATGAAAATATCTACAATTCGAATTATAAAATAATCTGTCTAAATTACCCCTTTTTCGAAGGTCATTGTTATTGATGAATGTTTTGGTAGGTATGAAGCATCCCAGGGGCAAAATAAGGAAGTGCTTCTGGACGAAAACGATGAGCTATGGGTGGAGTTACGGCACCAGCACATCGCCGTCGTCTCCACATCTGTCACTAAAAATCTGAAGAAATTCACTGAATCGAAGAGAATGGGTACAGGTAAGTTTTTTACTCAATTTTGCGTCTACATTATGTGAGTTTCCTTTCGTGCTTCTACTCATAGGTAGCACCTAAAAAAATCGGGCCTGTGCTCTTAAGATGTTTTTTTTAAAGTTTGTGTCTGAGAAGAGACTTAAATTTCTTTTTATCTTAGAATAGAATTATGTTCCAAAAAAAGGTTTGAAATGATGTATACACAGCTTCTTCCTACCATCGCACTGCGTTAATTAATTCTCACACCTCAATTAAAATTTTCCACTAATGCTTAGTTTATTAAATAAAAACCCGTCGAAGTTTTCACTAAAGACTACAGTGCCTCGGTATGTGATTCTTATAAAAGGAAGTTATTCGTTTATTAGGCAGTTTGGGAGAACTTCCTTATACATGTATCATAATATTTTTAAAGATAATTCTTTAAACTTAAATAATTTACAGGCGACAAACAGTCAATGCGTGACTTGTCTCAAATGATAAAGAAGATGCCTCAGTACCAAAAAGAGCTATCCAAATACGCAACTCACGTACGTCTCGCCGAGGATTGCATGAAGGCGTATCAAGGCTACGTCGACAAACTCTGCAAAGTCGAACAGGTTAATATACAAATCGTAATATTTTAAGTAATAATAGTAATATTATAATATTTTCCTCGACATATCACACAGCCCCATCTGGAATAAAACTACATATACTTTGAGATTTTTGTTTCGTGCATTTCTTCACCTCTCAAGTTGAATTCAGTATGGATAGCCTGGATCAAGTTAGAATTATAGTGTAAACTTTAAAGTAAACTGTCAAAATTGACATATTCATCTTTGGATTTGATTGCCATACAGAATTTATCAGGCCTTTAATTAATTGTTTGCAAAAAAGTTTTCTAGGTTATTGTGTGGTGATGCGGAACCCGTGGTTAACCTTCCCTTTCCAGAACTACTGACAACATCTCTATCATACATCTCATAAAATATGATAAACCTAAGTACCTTCTATTTTGAGGTTATGTGCAAATTCTTTCGCCGTAGTAGATTTTTTACTTGATGTCCCACAATGCTCTTCTGGCCCTTACCAACTCAATAAGCTGCTCGTTGTAGTCATTTGCAGTAAATCTCGTTTGCAATTGGACGAAATAAGCGGTACACGCGTAAATATCAAACTGAATTAGATACCCATGCCGCTCGTGTCGACAGTCATAAGTCACAGCCCAGTAATTTTGGCACCTCTAAAATATGACCGAGGGGGTTAATATAACTGAGTGACAGAGACCTGCTATGGTTACCAGACTCGACGACATACAAAGACATATATTGTGTTTTGTTTATAAATATATAATTATGTATTATACACAGAAAACATCTAGACGCAAGTAATGTTTATCCTAAGCGGGTGTTGAAACTACGCCTTTGGTTTAGCAGAGAGACTAACTGATTCAAGACAAACAGATAAAAAATCTAGCAAGGATGAAGGGATTATGACTTATATGACTGTTTTTATACACACATACATCATTACCTACTACACTTACGCTATCTACAACTCACAGATATATTTTAGATACAATTCATAACGTTTTAAAAATAGAACTACTCTGTCTGCCTACTCCAGCAGCAGTAGGCAGAGACTACAGACTTCCACTTGTTACGATCCTGGCACTACTTCAATTACTTCCAAAAATGCTTTCTTCTCAGAAATTCGTGGGTTTATTTATGAGAACGAACTGAATTTGAGAGAGATAAATTTGACAAGGTCCACCTCCTTGCATTTACTTTTTCTCATCATTTGTTTCGTGCTTTCATCATCCTTTTTTTATACTTTCATACCAAACAATGCCAATAGATTTGACCACAAACCATAACTTGATGTCAAATCTTTTGGCCCTGTCTTTGATATGAACGTTATAATATTTGTTTGTATTAATAAAAAATCAAGTATTTCTAAGAAAAATTTAAATAATGACAATTTATAATAATTTGAATAATTATAACATAAATTATGTGAATAATCAAAATTGATTATTTATTTTTTGTTGATTTATTTCAGGATCTTGCTATGGGTACTGATGCTGAGGGTGAGAAGATAAAAGATCATATGAGAAGTATCGTGCCCGTACT
The DNA here is from genome assembly GCA_946406115.1 of Apoda limacodes. Classification (NCBI taxonomy): domain Eukaryota; kingdom Metazoa; phylum Arthropoda; class Insecta; order Lepidoptera; family Limacodidae; genus Apoda; species Apoda limacodes. The sequence continues at coordinate 9,391,079 of OX291546.1, forward strand.
TCTTGATCAGGTATTTCTTCTTGATTCTTGGATTAACATTTTTGAAGATACCTAAAAAGTTTTAAGGGTCAAGTGGGCCCGTCAAGAATGTTATAGTTTTCTTTTAGAATCATTTAAACGCTAATGATTTCGCGTGAAATATACATAGAAAAAAGCTCGTGGCCCAGTTACATTTGTCTATCGGTAACGATATGCGAAGTTAAGCAACGTCGGGCGTCGTCAGTAAATGGATGAGTTATCATTTTACTCCCTCCCTGTTTCAGAACCGTCAGTCCTGGCTAACCGTCTGACCTGGCCTCTGAATGCATTCGTTAAGCCAAGTCTTTTAGCAACTGCACTCAAATTCTTAACTGCAGTTTCAATTTGTTGTTAAGTAGAGAATTGTGATATAAAACTAGTATATGTAGTTTCTATAACAATAATTTTACACCAAGATTAAAATCCAATGTAGATAGTCTCCTAGCCGGTATACCATCTACACCTCTGCTGCTTCCAACTAGCGCCAATAACCTCACCATCTAAAATTAGTCCAAAATCTTTACAGTTGTTTCCTAGTGACCTAAAATTCAATATTTTTACAGGCAGTAACAAACTACAACAAAATGCGTATCATCGCCCTGTACATTATATCGAAAAATGGCATATCTGAAGAGAACTTAAACAAGCTTGTGTCCCACGCCCAACTCGAACCCAACGACAAACAAACGCTGCTGAATCTCGCAAACCTTGGATTGAATGTCGTCGTAGATGTAAGTCATTTTCTATATGTAATACAATATTTCAACACGTAGAGTCCCTTGCACTATGTAAGTTCAGTTAAAGTGCAACAAACTTTTCAGACCTTCAGCTGACCTTTGGTGATTGGTCGCTGTGGTCATTGTAAGTTCACACCATTTTAATATGGCGACTGTAGTTTTTATTTAAAATTTTGTTTGTTTGAAAGTCGAACTAAACGTCGTAGACATTGACGCAAATTATGAGAGTCAAATGTGTCATACGGTTATTAGAAGTTTGAAAACTGATGATGCGCGGACAGAACCCAATAACTTTCCACACAGAATAACAGGCTTGATCTGTTTTCTATTCCTGTTATATGAAATTTTAAACCCAGATAAGAATATTCACAGTATTTTTAAAAATTATATTTATGAAATTTAATGTAAGTTTAGTTATATTTTCAAAATCCTTGTAGTACTTGGATGTTTTACAACTTTTACATTACAAATGAACATATGAATATTATTGTATTTTACCTCCACTAAACATATTTAACGTGTTGTACAGGGCAACAGAAAGAAGCAATATCAAGTGCCGAGGAAAGAAAGAATCACTGAACAAACGTATCAAATGTCGAGATGGACACCAGTTGTCAAGGTAAGATAAATTGTAAGCGTAGTAATCTTGGCATTTTAAGTTATAATACTGACATCAACACTTTAATAGATGAAGAGTTGAGCGTTTTATCTGCGTAAGCTTTTATTTTGTTGGGGTTTTGAAGTTAGTGTAATTTTTATGTTTAAGTTGGTGTTTAGTTAAACATATATTAGAACGTACATTTGTACCTTTATTAATGTTAACCAAAAACTAGGAGTTCTGTAATCTGTGCAATGGACTGCGCTATAGCCTTACCCCTTTTTACACTTGCGACCTCAATCTGGATTTTTTGTGATCTCAATGTCTGTGCAGTCCACATCACGTAACATGCACACAAAAAATCTACTTCAACAACTAAGTATCTATAAACATGTGTTTTATGCTAAACGTAGAACCACATTTTCTTACCTCCACCCGCTCCCTATGATCTAACCTTGGGGCTAAGCTAAATCCAATACAGTTCGAATCATTTAAACCTGTTCAGTGATTGCCAAGAAATCAGTGAACACACATGGAAAAACGGAAAAATAAAATTAAAAAAAATACGCGTCGAACATATAACCTCCTTCTTTTTTTAAGTAGGCTAAAAATACAACACTGGCTGCACAAACTTGCTCCTCGATAAGTAAATATCTAGATAATCTATACTTTGTAATATTTCGAGGTGAAAACTTGTGTATTATTGAACCATTTTTTACTATTTCACTAATTTTACACCCCTCCTAATATATGATAATGTTTTAAGGACATAATGGAAGATGCTATAGAAGACAAACTTGACCAGCGTCATTTCCCGTTCCTCGCGGGCCGTGCTCAGACTTCAGGCTATCAGGCGCCGACCAGGTTAGTTCTGTGTCCATATTTGTATATAACTTACAAGCAAAGCGTCGCAACAAGTTAGTCTTAAAATAGATATGGAAACGACAAAGATTATATCCATTTCGCATCTTAAGACTGTTGTCGTTTGTAACACTGTCCACGAAGTGGTTGACTATGTACTAAAACATATAGTTAAATTTTGATATTGCATAATACATTAAGTCTTGGTTTTTCTTTATTTATTTTATTCACACCCATCCCATAAATCGTTTGTAATGTTTTGAGAAATCGTAGCTTTACAACCTACATTAAATCACCCAATGTCACACTAACTACTATTATATCTGCACTTGTGTTTAAATGTTGTATTGATTTTCATAATTCAATGCAAACAAGTGTTTTTTTTTTAGTAATGATACAACTGAAGCAGGTGTTGTTTTGGGCTCTGTACCCAAAGGTTGCCAACGGAGCCCTATGCTACGCTGTCAGTCTGTCCGTCCGCTCGGCCTTCAAATGTTTTTAACCGATGTTGGTATAAAACTTAAATTTTACAGAATATTTTTTACACTTTTATTTGATCAATTTAGCAAAACCCAATAGGGGATGAATATTTCAAAATCTTTTTTTAGTTCCTTATTTTTTATACACAATGCACCTACTTATTAAAAAAGTTACAACAATATGCTCATTTCCTTTTTACATTATTCCGGAAGCATATCCACATTGCCATCATGTTTGAGATCATTGACCCTAAATAGCTACAAACTCCAATAGCTCTAATGACAAAAGTCTTCAACTTGTTTTCCCAGTGATGACTTATGATAACGACCTGGTCACTGACCTCTTTTACACAAGACTTGACTGGCTGTGCACTGACACCAGCTAATATTCGTACTGATCCATATAGTAACAACGAGCGTCAACAGTTATGTATATATTGAGACAATAGATCCATAATCGCTCATCAATACCACTACCATCATATTCTGTCCAGTTTACAAGTGTTATAGAAGTTTGTGGTCTTAATTCACCTGTTCTTGGTGTCATACATAAACTGAAGTCCCTATGCTTGAAATTGATCCATGTGAAGGGTTTCGAAATGAGGAAATATGCAAAGAATTAGTATGATTGGAATTTTTTTTTTTTTTTTTTTTATACCACTAAGGTGGCAAACAAGCTTACGGCCCGCCTGATGGTAAGCGGTCACCGTAGCCTATGGACGCTTGCAACACCAGGGGTATCACTTGCGCGTTGCCGACCCTTCAGAAATCTAATAACTTCTTTCTTGAAGAACTCCATACTGTAGTCCTTGCAGAAAACCTTGGCAGGGAGCTCATTCCACAATTTAAGCGTTCGCGGGAGGAAGTTTCTCTGAAACCGCACTGTACGCGACCATTTAGGTTCTAAAGTGTGAGAATGAATTCCCTGCCGATGGCGAGCGGTGCGATGGTAGAAAGTAGCCGTGGGCATCATTTCGAACAATTCCTCAGAACACAACCCATTGTACAAGCGGTAGAACACACACAGTGAGGCAAAGTCTCTCCTCAGACTTAAGGGCTCGATACCGCAAGTGAGTTTGGGATCGTCGACAATTCTCACAGCCCGTCGTTGAACCGAGTCAAAAGGTCAAGCTGGTATCCGGGTGCACCTGCCCAGAGATGGCAGCAGTACTCCATATGGGGCCGAACTTGCGACTTGTAAAGTAACAACCTTTGCCCCGACGTGAAGTACTGCTTCGCTCTGTTGAGTACACCAAGTTTTTTGGACGCCAGCTTTACCTTATCTTGTAAATGATCTCGGAACTGAACATCGCTGGAGATGTCGACACCAAGGATCCCAATGCTCTTGGAGATGGAGAGGGGAGTGTTCTGGAATTGTGGGACCACAGTGAATGGAGTTTTCTTAGCGGTGAACGCGCACACTTGTGTCTTTGTAGGGTTGAATCGGACCAAGTTTACCCGTCCCCAGTCAGAGACCTGGGACAGTGTGGTCTCGATTTGAGACACAAGTTCTCCGCGGTTTTCCTCCACAACGGAACGAGGGATGTTTGCACGACCCGTGTAAAAAGCGTCTCCAGTACTGTCATCTGCATAGCAATGTATGTTGGACACATGTCATTGATATGCAGTAGAAACAGCGTAGGAGACAGCACAGAGCCTTGCGGGACACCAGCATTAATGTCCATGCTATCAGAGCAACTACCGTCAACTACAGTTCGTATGCGTCTGCCGGACAAAAAGCTAGCCACCCATTTGCACAAACCCTCGGGCACTCCGTAAGATGGCAACTTCGATAGAAGACCGCGGTGCCAGACCCGATCGAACGCCTTCGCTATGTCCAGGCTACATGCCAATGCCTCCCCCTGACTCTCAATGGCTAGTGCCCATCGGTGTGTGAGATACACTAGAAGGTCACCAGTCGAGCGACCGTGGCGAAAGCCATATTGACGGTCACTGACCAGATCGTGTACTTCTAGGTATCTTAGAAGCTGTGTGTTGATCACACGCTCCATCACCTTAGAGAGGAGAGAGGTAATAGCGATAGGCCTGTAATTCGATGGATCTGATCTATCGCCCTTTTTGGGCACCGGGTGCACATTCGCAGTCTTCCATGAAGACGGAAATTGCCTAGTGTGGTAGGAAAGCGCGAAGAGGCGCGTGAGTACAGGACATAACTCAGGAGCACACTGCTTAAGCACCACTGCTGGTATACCGTCTGGCCCACTCGACTTATGAACGTCTAGAGAAAGTAACGCCCGCCTGACCTCCCGCTGCGTTATGGAGATTTCCGGCATGGTCTTACCGCACCACGGTATAGTAGGTGGTACAGCGCCTTCATCGTTCATATTCGAGTTCGAGGCAAAGAGACTGCCCAGTAGATCGGCTTTCTCTTTAGCACTATGGGCCAAGTCACCATCGGTCTTTCGCAGTGGTGGTAACGACGACTGGCAGAAGTTCCCTTCGGCAGCTTTGGCAAGCGACCAGAAAGCACGACTCCCAGAAGGATAGCTCGCAAGTCGCCCACCTATTTTGCCGATGAATTGGAATTTTGCTCTGGCAGTTGCTTTCTTACTGAACCTCGAGGCAGCATTTAATTTGCGTTTTAACTCAGAAATATTCGGATCCTTATTAAAACGAGCCGTGGTCCAAGCCTCATATGCATTTTGCTTAAGAATTTTAGCTTTTCTGCAAGACCTATTAAACCACGGTCGTTTTTTGACGCCGGCAGCTACTCGCGGGTTAGGAATATAGCATTCCATACCAGCAAGGATTGTCTCAGTGACTGCGGCTGCGCAGACGTCAGGATCTTCTGAGTTAAAGCAGATCTGCCTCCACGGGTACGATGCGTAAAATTCACGCAATCCATCCCAGTCTGCCGACTTATAGTGCCACACACGACGCCAGTTAGTTGGCCCAGAAGGATCAGGTTGTGTGCATGACACTTGAGTCCGAACGAGACAGTGGTCCGAGGAGCCAAGAGGCGCATCCACTGAGACGGAGTACCCGTCCGGACGAGTAGTCATCAGAAGGTCCAGTAAGGAGCTCGTATGTTCCTCTATATCTGGTATTCTCGTTGGAGAAAGTACCAGCTGAGAGAATCCATAGGTCAGAGCAAATTCATGAGCAGATATCCCAGCATAGTTATTGGTTCGAGAACTGAGCCACTCGCGATGGTGGGCGTTAAAGTCTCCCAAAATAACTAGTTCTGCTGTGGGATATTGCTCTAGAACTTTGTCAGTCGTCAAACTCAGGTGCGTGAAGAGTCGAGTTACGTCCGTGTCACCGCTATGAGACCTGTATAGGCACGCATAGATACGAGTGTGGCCGCCGTAATCTACGCGCACCCACAATATCGACAGGTCCCTGTCTTCAAGGCTATGAAGGCGGCGACAGCAGATATCCTCCCGGACGAACATACATACACCGGCACGACTCATAAAATTGTGTTCGAGTTTGTAGCCGGGATAATGAAGGTATGATGTGTCGGCCGGGCAGGATATCTGCGTCTCCGTTAGAAAAAGAATGGTCGGCTGCGCAGTTTCGAGATGGTGGTGGACTGCGTTAAGATTTGCGTGAATACCCCTGATGTTGCAAAAATCCACATTATATGTGGATGGAGTAGCCGCTGTGCAAACTCTTTTCTTTTTCTGTCTTCTGGCCATAATATATATAAAAAAAAGTTACTAAGACTAAGGATGAGGATTCACTGCACAGACAGCATAGAGGACAAAGGGTGCGGTTCTAAGACTGCCGAAGCTCGCCACAGATGATACGGTTGCTGGTCCGGCGGGCGGAAGGGCCCCTGATCCCCCTCTGTTGTAGTAGCCGGGTCCACTCCGGTCTCCTTCTCCGGCACGACTACCACTTCAGATACTTTACACAGGCTGGCGAATCAGCCTCCCAGGGCGGAGATTAAGTGATCCCTGGGTTCGGGATCCCGTTCAACCTGCGGGCGGCCAGCGGTCAGCCGTTTCATCAGGTCTCCCTGACCGCCGAACCAGCACGCCGCGTCTACGCCGAGTATGACAGCAACAAGCACCGCCGGTCCTCCGCTGTCCGCGCAGCGAATCCTCAAAGAGCTCTGGCAACCTTACTCACCGCCAGGAACACAACACTACTCAATGTTAGTGTTATTATGGCCGCGGTTTTCTGTAAGGTGGAGGTACTTCCCCAGTTCGGGCCGCTCATTCGAGCAAGTACTCGCTATGCCCTGCTTAGTTGTTTGGGTGGCTTATTCGAGCGAGTACTTGCAGTGCCCTACCTCTCTCAAAATTGAAGTTTGGAGTCCAGCGTTATGCCAAGAAAGACTGTTGAATTAACAAGTTCTAATTGCTCGCCATTAATATTAATACATGTCTGTCTCTGACTAACATTTGGTAATGTAAATTTAACACATTTGGTTTTTATTTCATTAAGTAACAAATTATTAGCGTTAACCCAATTTAAAATTTTAGAAAGGGCATTATTTAATTCATTATAATATGTCTGTCGTCTCTTAACTTTAAAAAGCAAAGAGGTGACATCAGCAAATAAGACAATGTCATGGTTTTTTACATTATATGGGAGATCATTAATGTAAATAAGAAATAGAAAAGGACCTAAAATTGAGCCCTGAGGGACTCCTATAGTGACTGCTGATCCCGGAGATCTTTCACCGTTGACATCTATTTTCTGTACTCTCCTACCCATATAGGATGTCAAAAGGTCGAGAGCTTTGCCTCTAATACCATAGTGATGTAGCTTCCTGATGAGATTTTCATGTTGAACACAGTCAAATGCCTTAGATAAATCACAAAACACTCCAAGGGCGTCATGCGAATCCTCCCAGGCATTCCTGCATCGGTTGTGGAACGGCCTTTCATAAAGCCAAACTGTTTACTACTAAGTAGTTCATTAATACAGAAATGGCTTAACATTTGACAAAGTATGATTTTTTCAAAAACTTTACTGAGTATAGGTAGTATTGAAATAGGCCGAAAATTATTAGGATCTGTTGAACTACCTGATTTAAATAGAGGTATAACTTTGCTTTTCATCTCATCAGGAAACACACCACTATCAACACAACTATTAAAAATAATGGCTAAGGGTTGTGCTATAACATGAATAATTGAATTTATAGTTTTTACAGAAAGTCCCCAAAGGTCTGTGGTGTTTTTAATTTCTAATGTTTTAAATGTATTAATGATATTCGTAGGACCATTAGTTTAGATGTTCAGTTGTTTTGAATGGAATATTCCTAAAAAACTGTTCAAAGGCAACTGCTACCTCAGAATTTGTTTTAAAACTAGCATCATCTAAAATCAACTCTAAGTCCTGACAAGAATTCCTAGCTTTACCAGTTTCATTATTTATTATGTTCCATGTAGTTTTTATTTTATTTGTTGAATTTTTTACTTTGTCTTAGGTGAATTGCTTTTGCAACAAGACAGACCTGTTTAAGGTTTTTGAGTATTTTTTTAAATATTCCCCATGTATTTGGCTATTATTATATGTTTTTTCTTTATATAATTTATACAGTTTACGCCTACTTTTATGAATACCTGGGGTAGCCCATTCACTAAAACTAAATCGACTGGAAATAAGTTTCTTTTTTGCAGTAAATATTTTATTATACTCTGTAGTAATAGTGTCAAGAACAGTATTGTACATATCATTTGGGTCGCCATTATAAAGCAAATCTGGAAGTTTATGCATTAAGTTAGATTTAAATAATTCAACCCATTTAGTTGTTATTGGTATAAATTTAATTTCCTTTTTAGTAATACTATTCTTTCTTCCTAAAACCACTAACTGTCCACAATGATCTGACTCTAGATTGCTTATAATTGATTTTTCAATTGGTTTTATGTCAGTAAATATATCGTCGATGCAAGTGGCACTGGATACAGCAATTCTAGTTGGTTCAAAAAACAAATTATTTAAATTAAAAGACTGAAATAAGGCAAGCAATCTGGTGCTTAATGAGCTATTTTCCAAAATGTTTATATTGAAGTCTCCACAAACAATGATTTGTTTATTGGAATTGCTGATTTTATTCTGCACTTCTTCCATAACTAATTCAAAATTATCATAAATTGCACATGGCGCCTTGTATACACTCACAACAATGAGATGCTCAACTTCTATACAGGACAGCTCGGCAGTTCGCTCAACTGAGAAGCTAAAGGGACAAAGGGCAGGCCAGATAGCTTGTAGAACCTGTTAACAATAGGGTAGATTAAAACCTTGATAGTATACTATAATTGATTTACTAATTAATATTATCTGTATGTTCTGATTGTGTACTTTAATTTTAGTGTACGTTATGGCCATTGGCACAAGGATAAGGCGCAGCAGACCATCAAAAATGTACCACGCCTGATCGTCTTCATCGTTGGAGGTGAGTAAAAAATCTATGTATTGATTGTGTAACCCAATCCTAACTATATATAAATACAAATGTGTGTACATATGTTAGTTTGTTATTGCTAACCGTTGCAACAGAACATCCAATTCAAGACAAAGTCATCTATCAGGCCAATACCTGACAAAAAACCATTACTGGCTGCACGATCGTTTGGCCTCTCTCATACCACCCGTAATTTGCTTCGTAGCTTGTTCTGTTTGGATGTATTGTTTAACAACAAATGGTGGAGCCTCCACCACACCATAGGAACAATAATTTCATTCGGTCTACCATCGAAGTTGTTCACACAGCAATCGTGAGGTACGGGGTGTGAGCGGACCCAACTTTTTATTTGTATGTAAAGAGTATATAAAAAGTTGGGTTCTGTCCAGCTAGTCATACATTTTGCCGCGGCGCCACGGCTGTCTCGACGTTGTCGACTGTATAATGGAATGAATGTTTTGGCTGTGTTAATGCTTCATGTAGCCTTCTGCGGCTCTCTAGTGTCGATCTTACATTCCTTCTTTTGCGATCCTGTTCTATTTTATGAAACACGCTCTAATTCCGCTATTTTTTTTTTTTTGTTGTGTTAGGAGTCACGTGATTTTTGAATAAAGTGTCAAGGTGTGCCTCTACATTGTTACAGGTGTTTCCTTCTCTGAAATTAGATGCGCCTATGAAGTGACTGCAGCTATTAAAAACTGGGAGGTCATTATTGGATCCTCCCACATCTTGACCCCAGAGAACTTCTTATCCGATCTGAGCTCCCTAACCGCCTAAATTATAAAAAAAAATCATTTAAGGTGAAACCGAGTCAGAGTTTTCCCATACAAATTTCATTACACTAAATATCTGTAAATTTAAACATTTCGACTACAGTAAATAGCTTATATTATGATGAAAACGCTTTGTGAGTGGCGAAATGTTTATAGTTAGATTTGGTATAATAAAGTTTGTGTGAAAAAAATTACGTCGTACTAACCTTTATAGAAACAAAATTTAAATCAAAGAGTTAGACTAAATAGTACGTCTAGTTAGTTTTAATTTCTTTTTCGGTGGTAACTAAAATTCATGTCTAAAAAAATATTTAAATCGATACAGATTTATTATTGTAACAAACTTAGCACTATCGATCATCTGTGGTTGATGTGATTTCAGTTAATATTATGTTGTAGTATTTAAGTTTGTATAAATTAAGAAAAAACGTTCTCAAAGCAAGCATTAAATAATTAACTTTATTTACTTAAAAACTAATCACACAAATGGGAAAACACAATTTAAAAAAATGCAATTAATCGAATACTTAATCATTTGATGCTGTTAAGAATCGATAATAAATCGTGTCATTGTAGTGGAATATGTGTTTCACTTGTGTACTGCGTAGTATATATTGTTATAATGATTTGAAATGTTTAGAAATATCGTTGTTGTCTTGAGGTTAATAATATTTTTATTATTTATTTATTAAGTATTAATAAGGATTTTTTTTATTGGATTTATATTAGAACTTACTTTTTGGCCAATTAAGATTCTTTGAGGTACTGTGCAGCTTGAGAGAGATGCGATGCTATTGGTATTTGTTATTATTTGATTTCAATAGTTTTATTTATTCGTATTTGGGAACTTTTACACGTCAATAGTGTGAAAAGATAATTACCTGATAATTACATAAATAGTATGTAAAATGAAAGTACCTTCAGGTTCAAAACGAGTTCGTAGTTTAAGTACAGGTCAAAAATGTACAAATCTATGGTCAAAAAAAGGAAACTATAAGCAATCCACAGCATTTTAATGATTACATACTATAAATATCATACTATCTAATAGGTACTTAATATGTTTATCGTTTTAATTAATATTCTATCAAAATGTTTAACTATAAATCTATGCTTTATTAATATTGCCTTTATGTAGTGTTGTTAGATGTAATGGTAGCTTCTTCACTATGTTTTAATGCCAAATGCTAGTTAACCAGTGCTCTAACTTTAGCTGTAGAATTGTGTTGCTAAATAAGTTTTATAAATTATAAATATCAGTAATTACTGGGAAATCTGTGTAAACCATTGAACATTTGAAAAGCACGATGCATGTTATAATCTGTAAACAATCACATTTACAGTACCCTATCTTATACCGAAATCACTTGTGACAAGCACACGTTTAAAATTGGACGAATAAGCACTTTACTCATAAAATGTATAAAAGTATGTAAAATAGCGTAAATATTGTAAGCTATTGGTACCACATAACTGCGAGTACACTCCGATCAGACTCAACGCTAGGCATAAGTCGTACTATTTCGTCCTTATTCCACCCATTCCTACAGTAAAAATCGCTATGCGCTCGGCTCGTGCATACCTTTTGGCATCAAAATCGTGTTAACTTGCTGTTCACGCCAGATTGTACTGTAAATGTGACGGTTTTTATATACACAAATTAATGAGGTCACCAAATTCATTTGTTTAATTATTTGGCTAGTTCTAAGCCTATAATAGTTTAGTAAATGGGATACTTAGCACGTTGTAATATTTACATAGATTTTTGACATTCCAATGTATTCTGTACTTATATAAAATAGAATCTAGAAAAGTTTGTGAAACCAGATATACATGTAAGTTACGTTTTAATGTCGCTACACTGTGTAATTTAATTTACCCTCAGTCTTTTTTTTTAACTGAAAGGTCATAACATACTTTGTATTACATGTGTGTATACATTAATTATGTCGGGTTAGGGCGCATTCCATCACAGTATGTAGGGCCGCATTGCATCATACGATTCCATTCCATGGCAGCGTACTGCGTAGTAGTCGAAAATCTCAGTTCGAAAGTTATGTTACGGCGAGATTTCTCACCCAAGCACAATGTCAACAGTAGCACATGTATACGGGGCCAGCAAAGTGTTGGCGGCCTTTTATTACATTGCTACGGATACAATAAAAATTTAAATTATAAAAAGTCGAGATCAGTAAAAGGCGTCATATAGTGAGCAATTTAGCTTTATTTCTAGAATTTTTTTATCGTATCACGCTGTCTTCAAAAGTCATTTCATTTTGCATCTCACGATTATTTCAGCTTGTATAAAGAATGTGATGTAAATAGACCCCAAAAATTTTTGTATTATTTGCGACATAATATCGATGCTAATTTATTAATAAAACGTGTCTGCGATGTGGCAAAAAAGTTTTGATGTAAACAATTTTGAAAAACAAAAACCATTTTTATTTATGTGTGGAGTATGTTATTTATATTAAAGAGACTGAATAAAATTCACACGAAAAGAATTTGTAACACAAAAAAAAAACCGAACTTAGAAATTTTGTATATTATTTCTGTGGTAAAATTTAAATTATTACTAAATTTTTTTGTTTTACATATGTACGTGTTTGTGCAATTATATAGAAATTATTCATGTTATTTAAGCTACGGTATTGTAATAATCAGTATTCAACTGTTAAAATAATTACATACATTATCATACGAAGGAAAATGTTTTTATTTCAACCGAATCATGAAAATGTTGTGTTTTTAAGTGATAGCGCGCACTACGATTGTTTCTGGTGTGATAATTTTATCTCATAAATCGTATAAGACTGTGAAAGTATTGCATACGCGACAAATAAGTCGCTCATTCTGTCTCAAATCGTGCGATAAAATAACGAATCGCAGTGCGCGCTAGCTCTAACAGTGTGATTTGCTATAAAGGCAACAGAATCGATCGACCGTCAGATCGAGTCGAATTTATCGCGTGAGTGTCCATCTCAACCGAATCGATTCGACACGCTGCGGTTTTATTATGTATTGGAAGTGAATTACTCCGATTCGTCTTGACTCGACTCGACGAGCCTAGTGGCCGATAGCATTAATGGAATTTAAAAAATAATTTAGCCGAATCGATTCGACACGCTGCGGTTTTATTATGTATTGGAAGTGAATTACTCCGATTCTTCTTGATTCGACTCGACGAGCCTAGTGGACGATAGCATTAATGGAATTCAAAAAATAATGTAATTAAATAATAGGTCGGCGAAAAATATAATATATTTTATATGAAAACAAGAGCTTAAGAGCGAGGTGCATCTTTGACATAAAATTCCTGGATTGAAAACGCTTAAAACAACTTTGTGCTACTCTTACTGACACTTCACTAGGTATATGAATGGGATAACCCGCGCATTGGTCCCATTTTAATTTAGTAAGGATTGGCCCAAAGAAACCAGAGTTAGATAAGAAAATGTCTGAAATTGTATCATTATAGACGACCTTATTTCTAATGTACGCGTTCCGTAAAAATCTGCGTGGTAGAGGCACCACTGTGAATGAGGGAAATAAAAAAATATACGATTGATTTGTAGTTTCGCATTTCACTACGTGTAAAGTTATATAGGTCGTACATGCTACGACTTCTCACGGCCTGTAATTTCACGGGCTACCGCACGTCGCCGCTCCGATTTGTGAAGGCGTTAGTGTGCCATACGCTTAGCCGCGCCGCGTCGTTGTGGTTACCAACACGTGGTGTATTCGACGAGCCTTTGCAATGTAATCTTTGCTGGCACAGGCGCCGGCTGAACTTCAACAGCGCCTTGGCGTGAGCTGGTGCGACATGGTCCATAACAATGCGATTACAATTTCTAACATTTTATGCATTTTGCCATTTGAAATTTTGAGAATCCGACGGGGTAGAAGAAAAAAATTTAACATTTTAATTTTTATTGTCGTCAGTAGAAATTTGTGTGTCCATTTAGTTTTATTAGACAAGGGTAGAGGCATCGACGTATATAAGGGGGGGGGGGATAATTTAGGGGGTTCAATACTCTCAGACTTACAACATAAGACGGAATATTTTATCCGTAATCTACATACAAGATCAAAAATTACAACTCTACACGGACCACATATTTTGTATTTCGTTTCGTCTTAAGAGTTCTACATTTTTGCATTCTAATAATATGTAGGTAGTCTTGTTCAACACTTAGGCAAGTGGTATCAGAATGTGACCTTAGCAACCATTACGAGACCTGTATATCTTAGGCTTCCACCACGTCTTATGAGTTAATAGTGATGCAATAAAAAAGCAGCTTTATAATACTAGCATATGTGAACTAGAAATAAATCTCCCATAGTAATATCAAACAAACACCTCGTGCAAAAAACTCTTGGTGCCGCTGGTAATAATTACGAAGAACTTACATCGATAAAAAAATATCTTACGAACAAGAATGATATATGATATAAGAAATATATTGATATATAAATCGCCTCTGGGTCCAGCTCGGGCGATGCGTTATGCTGCAATGAAAGGTAGGATGGAGACGATTTTTGTAGGTAAGGACGTTGCAAATGCTATTAAGTCAATAGCCAAAGGAAAGTCCCCTGGCCACGACGGTCTCGGTATTGAGCATCTTGAAAACGCTGGTCCGCATATAACAAGAGTCCTAATAGCAATGTTCTACAATTTATGTGTGAGTCACTCTTACTTGCCTGTACCTAGACCTTATGAAAACGGTTGTAGTGCCTGTAGTGAAAAACAAAACTGGAGATTTGTCAGACAAAAGTAACTACAGGCCTATTTCACTTGCGACGATTATAGCGAAGGTGTTTGACGCCATGCTAAATACACAATTACAAAAATATTTGAAATTGCACGACAATCAATTCGGCTTTCGACCTCAGCTGTCCACTAAGAGTGCTATATTGTCTCTTAAGCATGTCGTCAAATACTACACGGATCGTAAAACTCCGGTGATCGCCTGTTTCCTTGACTTATCCAGAGCATTTGATCTGTTTTCTTACGATATCCTCTGGAAAAAACTTGAGGATATAAACTTTACTTGTGAGTTCGTTGATATCTTTAAGTATTGGTATGGAAATCAGACAAACAGCGGTAAATGGGAGAGCACAATGTCAGAACCATATCGGCTGGAGTGCGGGGTGAGACAAGGGGGGCTTACCTCTCCATCTCTCTTTAATTTGTATGTTAACGAACTAATTGTTATACTTAGTAGTCACCGTGTCGGCTGTCATGTGGATGGAGTATGTGTTAACAATCTCAGTTACGCTGATGACATGGTGCTGCTGAGTGCATCGGTCTGTAGCATTAGAAAATTATTACAAGCCTGCGAGGACTATGCCCGAGGTCATGGTCTTATATCAACCAAATGGACCAAAAGTCAGTACATAGTTTTTGAATGTAGCCGAAAACAGTGCCAAAATTTACCACCTATAAAACTATGTGGCACCCCTTTAAAAACATTTTAAACGAATGAAACGTGGAACAATTTAAATACTTGGGACATATTATTGCTTTTGACCTTAAGGATAGCGCTGATATGGAACGGGAACGTAGGGCGTTGACGACTAAGGCAAATATGTTAGCGCGTAGGTTTACGCGGTGCTCCACGGCCGTAAAAATTTTATTATTTAAAACATACTGTACCTCGCTAAACACTTCCAGCCTATGGATAAATTACAGCCAAAAGTCGTACAACGCTCTCCGCTTCCAGTACAACAACGCGTTCAGGGCGGTGTTGGGGCTGCCCCGACGCTGCAGCGCGTCGGGGATGTTCGCGGAGGCTCGCTCTGACTGTTTTAGAGCGATTGTACGAAAGCTGGCTGCATCCTCGGTGGGCAGGGTGCGAGCCAGCTCTAACATCGTCCTGAAAATGATTGCTGGCAGGATAGACTGCTATTACATACGTCACTGCTGTGACAAACATGTCAAATGTGCGGTGCGGATTTATTTTATTTCAATTCAATTATTATTACAGTTTTATACTAATTTAATTTTATTATAATTAATATTCCTTTAATGACAATATTATTTTTAGACATTAAGTAATTAATTTATTATTATTAAAAATTGTATACCTAATCTACTGCATTTATACCTAATGTTATTAATATGAGTCCTGTTACTTGAAATAAAGAAATTTTGAATTTGGCATATTTAGGCTTGTTATATAATATTAAATAGGTATATTATTTTCTCTCGCTTCACGTGATCTTACACTGACAAGCTATTGTTATTTTATTATCTTGTTTGTTCTCAACATACTATCGTTTAAACATGTTTTGCATTTAAACACTTGTCAGCTTGTCACTGATATGGTCTTTTTGTTTACAAGCATGTCATAGTTTTTATTTTTCATTATGGAAGTATGTTGGTATGTATGTCTTTACGCTTTAATCGCCATAAGGGGGTAATCAGTGGCCGAATAACGCGTATATTTTTATTTGGGGGATATCTTTTTATCAACTTCTTTACGCTTGGATGACGTGGTAAAATCAAAGACAAGTGACAATAATATGGGGTATACCTAATATTTGCCAGTATCTGACTAATCTGACGAACTATAAGATTCATGACATGTTCATATTAGCTAAAGAGCCAGTGGAAAGCTACCTGTATGTATTTGAACGGACCTGGGGTTTTGTACAGTGAGGCCCCTATACCTACCATATATACCAGATGGGGGGTCACTAAGCCCCAAGTGGTGGACGCGGCGCGCGCTCAAGTAAGACAGGTATCGATTTTTCGCGAATTTTAAATGCATTTGACCACGAATGTTGTTTTGAAATTTGATAATATATTATTATTATTATGTAAAAACAACAATGGCAGACCATTATCGCGCGTTTAGAATTGTGGCAGACAGATTTAAAAGTGCTGAAAAAAAATACCTAATTGAATTTAATTGACCAGATCTGCCATTGATATATTTTATTTATTAGGGTCTTAAAAACTTATATTGATCACGGCAGACGACTTCATTGAGTTCACACATCAGCAGACAACAAAATCTTAGTAGTCCATTGAAGTGTTACATGAGCTTTGCATTTTTTAGAGGATGCAATTTTATTTTTGGGACATGTGTGGGGGGTCAATAGAAGCTTAACCTCAAGTTTGTGGGGTCACCACCCTTGTCCCCCGGCCTGGCTTGGAAAAAGGGGTGAAAACACTTTTCTCGCGATATCTCGGAAACTATGCGTTTTACAAAAAAATTGTAGGACATAATTTGTAGCAAATTGTTTTGCCTACAAATATGTTCATATAACTTTTTGCCCTTAATTTAAAATTAAAGAAGTTAGAAGCAAAAAAGTGAGAAAATTTTTCTTATTTTTACTTATTGCCTTTTTTGCTCTATAACTTTTTTTATACATTTTACAAAAAAAATTACCTCAGACCAATGTTGTAGATGATCTTTTGCGGATTTTTTTATTTTTATTTTTATTCATTTAAAACGCTGTTACAGCGCTCCAAAGTTGACTGGGTTCGTCAATGCTCATGAGAATCCGGTCAAAACGAAATATTTAACTTATTTTTGATTTTTTTAATTTTAAATATACCTATACTTAAAAAATTTTTGTTAAATTCGTACAACTTTACTTATTCATTCCTAACTCTTTTCCCCGCCATCTATGAGGTAGAGTCTGTAGGCGCGTTTTTTTTACGTGGTATCCCCAATATGCCTACTCCACGGACATCTTGCTTATAAGGTAATCCTCGACATCATAATATTTTCAATAACTTATTAGCTAGCTACTCTAATCTACTTTTCTTCGATGGTCCAGGCTGTGGCTCAGAATCTAAATCAACGTCAAATGTAGAAGTTTGAGGAATGACAGGAGTTTAGTATATAGATAATAGATTGACTGCCCACATATGTCCCAAAAATAAAATTGCGTCCTCTAAAAAATGCAAAACTAGGTCCGGTCAAATACATACAGGTAGCTTTCCACTGGCTCTTAAGCTATATATCATGGTACTGAATATTATAAAACTACGACTATACAAAATTCAAGTAATTTTAATACAATTCTTGATATGTCGTTCCATTTTTAATATGAACTTTTTACATCTCAAACTAAAATTTTATCAACTACTTCGTCAACAGGTAAGGTAGTAATTATGAAATAAATTATGAAATTTTGTTTTGAATATCGAATTTCACAAATATTTTTTTTGTTATTATTTTTTTTCTTTTTTAGTTTCAATTCAAGATAGACTAAAGTGGTTTGCTTCATGTCACCGGGTATTCAAAAACTGGTTTATGTTGTTGGTAATTGCCCGCATTGGACATATCCTAGGTGCTGTTTCCATATCTGTTTCTGGGCTTGGAAAGCTGCAAGGAACCCGAAGACCATTCAACTAAGCTATTACAAATGTCTCTTATACGAACACCCAAGGTAAGAGTTATGTACACAGCTGTCAGACCGATACCCAGTAAGTCCCATTTAATTTGAGGCTTTAATGATCTGCTGTCTCTCTCGTTCAAAGATTAATTTTGTCTTATATAAACATTGACACAGCCATAAATACACGAACCTGTATTACCAGCTTAGAAAACTTTGGCGCCATTTTAAATCAAAAAAACTAGAATACACGTAAAAAAAATTTTTACAAACAAGCTTTCATCAGACCCGGTTATCGTTTAAAACCAGAATACTTGTCACAAATCAAACGAGCCCAAAATAGTTGGGGTGGCGTTGTTTCATGACAGAGGTCCCATAGCTACTTCCCGGCTCCATCATCAGACCAGCTAGACTTGTATTTACGTGTGTATGCAAATTTTTAACTCAATGTAATACCGAGAAGTGGATCCAATTTAACTTACAAGATTTGATTACATACCCGGGACAGGTGAAACTAAATAAAAGCTTGTAAAAATACATGATTGTCTCTTATACCCTGTTTTATTTAGTCCTATGCCTAAACTACACCATCGCATTACTAACACTATCATGTAATTCTCGTCACAGCATTTAATCAGTGGTTAAATATATTTAAACGACCTCGCGGTTATCACTTTTCTTGTTGGCTTTTGTATTTACTTATTTGTTGCTAAATATATATCAGTCTTAGTCTACACATTGTACCGTTTAATCGTCCCATTGAAAGTGCTGTGATTTACAAATAGGGATATGTCTAAAGACCTTGTAATTTTAGCGTATTCCGGTGGTTTGGATACCAGCTGCATTTTGAAATGGTAAAAAAAATCATAATTACCGTAATTTTATAATTATAAGCCTAAATGAGTTACAGCAAAAAAATTAAGTGTGTTCATAATATTATAGTATTAGTATTTTCGCCCTTTTTTTTTTTTATTAGTTGACCAAGAACTTTTATGTAAAATGTAATTGGTCGTCAAATCGATTTCAATTTTACTTCATTAATATTAAAAATCGCCCAAGTGCGAGTGGGATTCGCGCACTAAGGGTTCCGTACATTATCTATAAAAATGGCAAAAAAAATCACGTTTGTTGTATTGGATACGATTGTTTAATTTAATTATTTATTTTTAAAGTGAATATATAACCAAATATTCTGTTGCAGTTATCAATATCGAGCCAAAACCAGCAACAAAATCACTTTTGTTTTATGGGAGCCCCTTAAATATTTATGTCATTCTGTTTTTTAGTATTTGTTGTTATAGCGGCAACAGAAATACATCTTTGGTGAACATTTCAACTGTCTATCACGGTTCATGAGATATAGCCTGGTGACAGACGAACAGACGGACGGACGGACAGCGGAGTCTTAGTAATAGAGTCCCGTTTTTTATCCTTTGGGCAGTACATAAATCTGTATATTTTTTTTTATACGACTAAGGTAGCAAACACGCTTACGGTCCGCCTAATGGTTAGCGATCATGGACCTTAAGTACGTAAGGCTTTTGATTTTGTTTCTCATAAAACATTACTTGTAAAATTACACGACTATGGTATACGAGGTCCAGCGTTGGACTGGATTGAACCATATTTATTTAAACGAACGCAGTGTGTAAATATACTAGGTATAGACAAAAAAATCGTAGATGCATAGGATTTATAGGTCTTCTTTAAGCGAAAAACTCTATGGAGTCCCACAAGGTAGTATTATGGGACCACTTTTGTTTATATTATACATAAATGATCTACCTGAAGTAACTAACTAATCATAACTGTGTGTAATTTACCGATGATATCTCAGTTCAAAAGACAAAACCTCATTTAATAAGGAGATTCATTCAACAGTAACAGATGTATTGAACTGGATGCAAGAAAATAATCTCGAAGCAAACGTAAATAAAACGAAATTAGTTCAATTTTTGTGTAAAAAAAAAACCGAAAAAATTATACCTACATATCACTTAATGGACTAAAAATAAAAGAAGTAAACGAAGTAACTTTTCTAGGACTTAACTTGGATCAAAATTGTTCTTGGCAAGGACATATAGACAAGATATGTAAAAAAAAACTGGTTGCCTGTAAAGTCGGTATACGGGCGAAAGTTTTACGTGACAACTTGTGCCTTTCACTTTTTATGTCTGTCTCTCTCGCTCTTAGGCGGGCTAACCATGCCGCGTGCCTCTCACTCGCTCTCATTGTGAGCGCATAACGTGAGCGGAGCGTAACGCAGTTTCTTGAAGTGTCACCCGGCAAACCAATTTATAAGACGTTGTCACGTCAAAAATAGTTTTGTGTACGCATTACGACAAATGGTGAAATACCGCGTTAACAGCCTATCATGGGTATAAAGCTTTTATACTCAGATATGATCTTATAATATGGGGAAACGGCGTAACTATAGAATATTATACATATATATATATATTTTACAACTTACATAACAACAACAACAATTGCTAACATAGTTTGATGAATTCTTGTCTCAAGATTTTGCATATAACTGATTGATAAATGATGTAGGACTTAAATGTTTAACATCTGTATCTGACTGCACCATAATTTGAGCAAAGTTAAGATATTCTATTCTATATTAACTTCTTTCTTAAAGAACCACATACTGTAGTCCTTAGAGAATACCTTGGCAGGGTGCTGAGCTCATTCCACAAACCAAGTGTTCGCGGGAGGAAGTCTTTCTAAAACGCGACCACTTAAGTTCTAAAGTGTGATAATTATTACCCTGCCCAAGGCGAGCGGTGCGGTGATTGAAAGAAGCCGTGGGCATCATTTCGAATAATTCTTTAGAACTCATCCCATTGTACAAGCGGTAAAACACACACGCAGGGAGGCAAAGTCTCGTCAGACTTAAGGGTTCGATACAGATAGTGAGATTGGGATCGTCGACGATTCTCACAGCCTGTCGTTGAATCGAGTCAATTATGTTGTTGATGGACAACGTGTCATTGATTTCAAGTAGAAACAGCGTAGGAGACAGCACAAAGCCTTGTAAGTAAACGCTTATCTCTAACACATAAAACTGGTTACGTTAATGTGTGACCAGAGCCGGTTCCGCCGATCGTGGGTTAATTGTTAGGTAAATTAGTAAGAACATATGTAGTAATATGTTTGTGTGTAATTTTGTATGTATCTATGTACGCATCTATTTCTTTGGTATATAGAGTTATTCAATTTTGAAGTTGTTTTATAATAGTAAGTTTATTTATAAGTAGTTAATATAACAAATATTGTAGAAAAGTTTAATTTACACACAAAAGCGTAATATCTATTTTTTTTATAAGTTTTAAAAAAATAATGTTTATGTTTTAATATAATAATGATTTTGCTTGTTTTACATTTGGGTTCCATCGACCAGTATGTTTTATCCTGTAGTTCGTTCTTGGTGATCTTAAGGCTATGTTATTTACTTGTCTGGTAAAACGCGTTTGGAGTTAATTTTTTTTTGAATGGGGACAAGACAACATAAACGGTTAAATTAAAAAATCACAGATTTGCTACGGAAAACGGATAAAAAAACTTTAATAAATATACCTTAACATTATTAATTTTTTTTAAGACAAATAAATGAACCGACTTTGAAAAATTGCAAACTTGCAAATAAAACAAAATAATCTCGTCAAGCAGGCAGAACACGTAGCAGAGTGATTTTCTCTTCTTCATGTTGGTTGCCAAAATTAGCACAAAATTTTTTTTTCTTAATCTCATGAAGATCAGAGTCATCCGCTCATGAAGGCTTAAGTAGGTACTAGTATTAATTAGTCTGTGGCCTAAGTAGCGACCCACACACACACACACCCAACAATCATTATATTATGTAATTTATACGTGACTTACCTGATATCCTTTACGAATAATCTTTATTTTATAAAAAATCATATTTCGTATTTCTGTGTTAAAGTAAAAATATTTTTAGAAAACTTCAGAAGAGAGAATAGAGAGTGTATTTAAAATAAAAACTATTATTTTTTTCAGGTTGATCCAAAAAAACTACGATGTTGTTTGTTACATGGCTGACGTGGGCCAGAATGAAGACTTTGCAAAGGCTAAAAAGAAAGCTAAAGCCGTTGGCGCCAAGGATGTCAGTATTTCGTTCCTTATAATTTTAGAAAGTATGAGGGGAAAGAACAAAGGAAATTATTAAGTGAAACGGATGATCAGCATAAGGCGAATCCAACTAAGATTTTTTCCATATAAACTGCGTGACACTAAAAATCTTTAACTAATATAATCATTTTGCTACTCTACTACTCCGTTATTGCATGGCATATATAGCGACAATAAAGTATTTGGACCAAAGTCAAATCAAATCAAACTTTATTTTTGAATCGTCAATACAATGCAAACAATGTTTACTTCTGCCAAAAAGAGCTGGCAAGAAGTTCGATTTAAAGTAATAATACAATACTTTGATAATAAGCTAAAGAGTATACAATATGTACCGAAAGACTTATTTGGTAATAAAAAAATAAGTTAGTAAGCTACTAAAAACAAAGTCAAACATGTAAATATTTTTTTTGTTTGTTTTTATGTAGCATAGGGGGCGCACCATGTGAAGCATCAAATATCGTCAATCGAGTGAAGGCATTCAGATATTTAAGAGAATTCCAATATTTAATAGTACTAGTGGCATTAGCGCCCCCATAATTATATTCTTGCACAATCATATATATATACACCGTGTAAGTCACATCGTGACAAAAAATTTGGCAAAAAGGAGCATTTTCAGTTTATAAAAAATTACAAAAAGATTATCTCGGAAATGGTAAATTATAGTTTTAGTCATTTTTGAATCGTGTGAGAGCGCGCAATGTATTGCAAACGCGTGTTACTAACGTGTGCGCGGACACAGAATGTAGGTATAGCCGCACATCGATGCCTACTGCTTTATCTTTACCGTGGTGTGAGCTTGTGCCCATTGTGTGCTGTTGTATAGGTGCATTGACCTTACTCAAGAATTAATTTTTAACTTACCTAACAGCTGATTTTAAAATTGATTAACATTGCAGCAGGTGAAAATAATAAACTTATTGTTTTTTATTACTTTTTTAGTTAAAATGGGGTTGTGATACACGGTAATAGTCATTATCAGTAAAAAAACGCCAAAAAAATACATAAAAATCAGGAAAAGACCGACGTACAATTCCAATTCTATAGGGTTCAGAATCATGTACTATGGTTATGGTTTCAGTTTTCGTCACGATGTTCCTTACACCCTTTATAAATATATACTTACATATACTTAAAACTATCCATACTATCCATAAAAATAATATAATAATAAATATTATGAATGCAAAAGTAAATCTGTCTGGTACCTTTTCACGCTGAAACCGCTGTACCGATCAAGATGAAATTTGGCATGCAAATAGTTTTAAGTCCCGGAAAAGGACATAAGCTACTTGTAAATGTCAAGTATTATCCATTTTTTCCCCCATAATTGAAGAGTTGCCGTTGAAATCCTACACCGATGACCGAAAACAAAGAAGTTTGCAATAGCAGACCAGCCTCCACAGGCGGCACCCGTTCACAAGTATGATACATGAATCAGCCATCGCTTCGCTCAACCATGTTTTAGGGAACGTAAAGACCCGATGCACATGCCACCACCGCAGATAAACTTTGAGAGAGCTTGACACACTCAAGCAACGCCAAAAAAACTTCGATTAAATCTGATTCATATTGAGTTTTACACACACAAGTTTACATTTAACATCACACGGTGAACACACGCACTCTGAAATTAAAACTGATTTATAGTTAGTGAGAGAACTGATTTAAAGTAGCAATAAGAACCTATATAGGTACATTCATGAAATGCCAGTGAATTATTGAATAACCAGAATTTTTTGATAATTTATACATTTAATTTTACAAAAAACTCTGGTTATTTAATAATTCATGGGTAGCTATGATTTTTGCATAAATAAAGAGTGATTTACGACATATAATTCAAATTGAATATAATTTATTCAGTTTAGGCTATAATAATTGAGCAGTTATGAATGTCACTACGCCATCGGTTCGTAAGTCTATAGGGCGGGAGACCTTGTACTGAGAAGAACCGGCAAGAAACTCAGCAAGGGCATTTCTTTTCTCCCTTTCTCTTACAGCGTTTAATTAAAATATTGGAAAATGCTCTCCCTATCATATAAGGACACTTTCCATTACAAACATAAAAAACATGAAATATAAAGCACAAGCACAACATAAAATACCTTGATAGATGGTATCTATCATTACATATCTTGTTTTACGTAGCGAAATGTTTACAAAGAAAGATTTTTGGTAGTAGCTCAGTTTGTTTTGAAAAAAATACGTCGGATTCATCTTAAATATTAGATTTAATCATTTTATTACTTTTATTTGTGAATTTTACTTTTAATTTTAATTTTAACTTTAAGCTTTTTTGTAAACATTAAGACTATTATTTGAAATTCCAGGTGATAGTAGAAGACCTGCGGAAAGAGTTTGTGTGCAACTATGTGCTTCCAGCCGTGCAAATGGGCTTGGTATACGAGAGCAGATATTATTTGGGCACTTCCTTGGCGCGACCCTGCATATCAGTGGGAATCGTTAATACAGCCAAGAAGTTGGGCGCGAGGTGAGTTTAATTTTTTAGTTGTTGAAATTATTCTGCAAAATCTTTTTCTACACCTTGATATTGGCATCGTGAAAAATTGTGATTCGTCAGATATATATAATCGACAATAAAAACCGAAGATTATTCGTGTCATACCTACTTATATAATTTACTGATACTATTCTTTTCTTATTTAAGTTTTTTATACTTAGTCACTTTTGTGTAAGAGATTTTTGCGTACCTACACGATAGTGAAGGCAAATAGAACTTCATGCTTATGCTATGGCAAAAACACTCTGCCCCAAGCACTGCTTGGACGAGCTCTACGTCAGTGTCTGCAGAATGACTGTTTGGGCCGCAGCCTAAGTTCTAAGTTTCTAGTTCCTATAGCTCCAATTGAATTCCAAAATTTCTAAATATTTTGTGATTAAATCTTGCGATTCGACCATCTGCTTCGTACACGATATTAAAATCTAGATAAAGACTATCCTGTAACCACGGCCTAAACTGCAGCTGTTTTATTGATAAGATACCTTATTATGGCTTTGTAAGCGCAAAGAAACAATCACTTTTAGATTTAAAATGTTGTTTGTTAAGGTTTAATAATGGTACTCGTAATAGCATTTGTACTTTATTTATAACTTTGTTTAGATATATATCACACGGCGCAACAGGGAAAGGAAATGACCAAGTTAGATTTGAGCTAAGTGTCTACTCCTTGTGGCCTGAAGGAAAGGTTAGTTATCCATTCTTTTTTATATATATTTTACTAGCTTTTGCCCGCAGTTTCACCCGCCCTCAATTCGGTTATTGCTGTAGAATTTCAATGGCAACTCCTCAATTATAGAAAAAAAACCGACTGAAACTTAACGTTTTCAAGTGGCCTGCGTCTTTTCCCGGGACTCTATTCGCTAACAACTATACAAAGCCGAAAAGTTTTTCTATACTGTTTATAGGTATATTATAGGTATAAATTCTTACGTCTGTATCTACACAATATTTACAGGTAATCGCGCCATGGCGTTTACCCGAGTTCTTCCAAAAGTTCCAGGGGCGTAGTGATCTAATAGAATATGCGAAGAGTGAGAACATTCCTGTATCTGCTACTCCAAAAGCGCCCTGGTCTACTGATGAAAACATTATGCACATTAGGTCTGTTTGATTTTAGTTTAGTTTTAACGATAGTTAAGGTAGCTGCAACCGAATGTTGTAAAAAACAATTCAATTTGTCAATTGCAAGTAAGACCCTAGTGTTCTATTCATTATGTTTGTGGATACAAACTTTTACAAATGTACCCTGTTAATTTTTCCTCTATTTCTTTAGAAAATGATTCTCTAACACTGTTGGAAAACGTCATTCCCTTTAGAACCTCTGTACATACAAACCAGGTTTTCGTACCAAGTTTTATTATTAGATTTCTGTACACAAAAGCCGAGTATCGAATCTTGCATGAACCACCCCTAGAATCATGCGTATAAGGGGACGCACGCAACCAGTTAGAAAATGTGTTTTTTCCTATGGGGAATTTGTAATTTACAAGCAAAACCTTGCTTGAAAACATATATACATTTGGCTGGCATTCAGATCCTTTTCACATGAAGGGCCATAGGGTTCCACCACGCGGGCCCGGTACTGATTGATGGATTTTTCATGCAATTATTTTTCTGCCACTTTCTTCAAAATATATTCAGTAAAAACATTTTAATTTAAGTAAGAAATCTTGTAATATTGTTACCATAACCAATAGCGACATACAGAAGACATCCAAGCCTACCCGGGATTCAAACTTACAACAAACATATTGGTATTTCATAACATCCCTCCTCTACCTTTATGATACCATCACATCAATATTCACAGTTTGAAAATATACGTACAAATGCAAATACAATTGTGTTTTATTATTAGCTATTAAGCTTCTTATTAACAGACCAGTACCGTATCTGCGAAAAGCAGCCAAAGCATTTACAGGTTAAAAATTAACATTAACAATAAAAATATTACCTTAACAGTTATGAATCGGGCGTACTGGAGGACCCAGCAGCTATACCTCCGAGCTTCAAAATGACTAGAGATTTACATAATACCGATGACTACCCCACTACTATTGATATCAATTTTCGGAAAGGTAATTTTTAAAGATTTAATTTGACTGAGGTAATGAGTTATAATTGCCTTTTATGTAAGTTTACCAAAATGATTTTAATTGGAGGTTCCTATCTTTTATATATCAACCTGCATGAGTGGATCAACTTTTTTGTATGTTATGATTAAGAATTAGAAATAAAAGAAAGATCATTTTTTCCTTCAGATTTCGAACTTCGAAACACGATTTTTGACATTTTACTCGATACTTCGAAAAAACCTTGTTTCGCACACATTTTTTGTTGAAACTTTTTTTAGAAAAGGCCATTTGAATAATGATAGCTTTTTTATAAACGACGTTCTATTGATTTTTCGCTTTGGCTATCGCCGTCACAGTAGGCATCAATTATATAGCGCTGTCTCTTTGCTTATCGGCCATATTATAAGCTTTTGACTTTATTTTTCCTGTTCATTTACAATTTCTGATTTATTTGTAGTAAAAATCAGGTAAAGAAAATTTACATCTAGTTTAAGAGATGTAAATTTTCTTTACCTGATTGAATTTTTTAACCTGTAGGAATTATTATGTTGTACAGGTTTAGCAGTGTCGGTGCAGATCCCGAGCGGACAGGATAAGGCGCTACTAGTGACGGATCCGCTGACGCTTGTGGAGACGCTCAATAAGATCGGTGGACAACACGGCATAGGACGCATTGACATGGTTGAAAATCGCTTCCTTGGATTAAAGGTATCTTGGATTAATGGTAAAAAATAGCCCATTACAATTTGACCGTTAAAAAAATTGGTAGGTACCTACTACAGATGATGTTAAAAAAAATGCATCAGTCAAATTAACTGTTTTTGGATATTTTTACAAAAAAAAACTAAAATTGTATTTTTGGATATTTTTTTAAAAAAAACTAAATTTTTTATAGTACAACAAAACTTTAATGTTATGAATAATAACAATTTAATAAATAGGTATATTACGGTATAAAGTTTTGTAAACATTTACTCCTAGTTGCATGTCAATTTTTTTTTGTTAAATATTTTATTGGAACAAAAAGTTTGTGCACATACTATTTCTGGGAGAAAGTATTATTTTTGCTTCAATACAAACTCCCATTTCATACTTTGAATTATTTTTGAAAATCGAACTTTCTGGACACCGGTATAAAATTACTCACATGTCAGTACGAAAAATTGGTTGAAATTTCATTTCGTTACAAAAGCGTTGTTTTGTACTCTGTACGAAATATATTTTTTTATATGTTAATTATGACATAAGCCATTATTTCTAGTCAAGAGGACTATACGAGACTCCAGCTGGTACTATACTGCACGTGGCTCATTTGGATATAGAAGCATACGCCCTCGATAGAGAACTATTAAGGTTAGTTCTCTTTTTTGGATCTTAAAATATATTTTTGGGTATTTTGTAGGTAGGTATATCGTATATCTGGAAGAAAAAGGCTGCAGTAAAATAAAATCCTACCTATACCTCCTATTTTCGCGCGTTCCATTATAATGAAATTAGTAGAAATAATAGTCCGGTCAATCGAGACATCCGAAGATACAAAAAATCCCAAAAAGCTGAAAATCGTTAAAATTGTTAAAAACATAATTATAAACAATAAATTTAAACTATCTAAGTAAGTAAATTTCATTGAAATCGGTTCAGCGGTGAAGAGGTTTTGGTACCTCTTCACCGCTGAACCGATTTCAAAATAAAACAGACCAAGACACTTTTGCATTTATAATACTAAGTATAAATTACTGACTGTGCAGTAAGTTCCGTTCCGTTTTGATTGATGTAAATTGGATAAATATTTACAGTAAAAACCTTACAGGGTAAAGAAGTACCTTCAGGATAAGATGGCTGATTTTGTATACAATGGATTTTGGTTTTCTCCTGAGGCTGCGTATACGAGAAAATGCTTAGAACTATCTCAAGAGACTGTCACGGGATCTGTAACTTTACAATTGTTCAAAGGCAATGGTAAGTTCATCATATTATCATATAAGCTTATATTGGTCCACCGCTGGACATAAGTTTCCTCTATGGCGCGCCATTTCTCCCGATTCTCTGCCTTTCGCATCCAGCCACCACCAGCCACCTTTTTAAGGTCGTCGGTCCACCGGATGGAGGGCGTCCCACGCTTCGCCTACTTATATGCGGTCTCCACTATAGGACACTTCTGCTCCATCGGCCATCGGTCCTCCGGCAGACGTGGCCAGCCCACTGCCACTTCAGCTTGCTAATTCTGCGAGCTATGCCGGTAACTTTGATTCGCTTCCGGATGTCCTCATTTCGCATTCGATCCCTTAGAGACACTCCAAGCATAAGTAGCAATGGTAAGTTAATATAATTTATTTATTATTGTTAAAGAACTAACGCGGTGTTTAGGTAATAGGTAAATCATTGCAATTTGTCTTTGCTAAACCCAAAAAGTACTATTTACCCTTAGAGATGTAATTTTAAGCCGGTGATAAGTTGAATGACGACATCTCTGAGCATATTGGAAATAGCGAAGTAGGGTATCTTGTGTATCTTCATACCAGGTACCGTAACGCTATTTGTATGTGTGCTCTTATTCTTTCAATTCCTTGCCCAATTTAGTTATATTCGTGATGCCCTAGAGCTTGAAGAGATCCGACGTAAATTTCTATAATTAAGAGCCCGAAAGACTTGAAGATGGCAGCGTCCCCCTAAAATTTATTACATTAATATTTCATTGCATATATTATATGATGGCATATTACCAAAATTAGAGTAAATAACTTATAAGTAATTTTAAAGCAAATAAAACTGAGAAACTGATCTGCAAAGAATAGGTCGTAGGTAGGTAGGTAGGTATCTCTATAAATTAAGAAGGCAAGAAAAGCCCGATTCCCTCCTTTAATAATCCTTTCTCTCCCCTTATATTGTGTTTACACATGGTGTTGTGTGCTGCGTTACTTGAGTGCTCACAACTAGCATGGACTGTAATTTTTCGAAATCATACTATAATAAATACTTTAAATGCTCAAAGTTTGAATGTCTGGTCGACTTCTTATAACTTAAAAACTTTTGAAACTTTCGCCTGCAATTCTTTTCAGATTGCTACAAGTGTAGGCTAAGTAGATATCAGCCAGGTAAAACCGCGGGGCATAGCTAATAAAAAAAATCTGCTATTTTTTTAACACAAGGTACTTAATTGTATTTGCCAGTCTGGAGTGGGCATTGCTACACTGAAAGTGATCGTCGCATATATGATGATAAAAATAAGACCTTTAATAAGTACCTACCTACTTGTAGTAGAATTACTGATAAGGTTTAAAAAAAATCATTTTTACGATTTGTTGCAGTATCCGTTCTAGCAAGAAAGAGCTTATCCGACAGCAGTTTGTACAACAAGGAGCTAGTTTCCATGGACGTCGCGGGTGGCTTCTCGCCAGAAGACAGCACAGGCTTTATCAACATCAACGCCTTAAGACTTAAAGAGTATGCTAGATTTGCCACGCAGTCTGAGTAGTCATCTAAGTTTAATGTTCTTCTGCCTTGTTATCAGTAGAATACATAAAAAATTGTCTCGTCCTTTAATAAAGATCTAAAAATTTTTTGTTGCTCCTTAATAATATGGTACCTACACAGCTATTTAAGCACAGGCACAGATAATATAATACTATACTAGTAATAGGTAATCCGCGCGCGTTCAGAATGGGATGCGACAGGATGCGACCTTTTGGAACTAAGGCATGCGCGGAAATCTGCTAGCCTTTTTTTTAGCTAGCACATTCGCAGTCTTCCATGAAGACGGAAATGGCCGTGGCGAAAGCCATATTGACGATCACTGACTGCAGGTCGTGTTCTTCTAGGTATCTAAGAAGCTGTGTGTTGATCACACGCTCCATCACCTTGGGGAGGAGTGAGGTAATAGCGATAGGCCTGTAATTTGATGGATCTGATCTATCGCCCTTTTTGGGCACCGGGTTCATATTCGCAGTCTTCCATGAAGACGGAAATGGCCTAGTATGGTAGGAAAGCGCGAAGAGGCGCGTGAGTACAGGACATAACTCAGGAGCACACTGCTTAAGCACCACTGCTGGTACACCGTCTGGCCCACTCGACTTATGAACGTCTAGAGAAAGCAACGCCCGCCGGACCTCCCGCTGTGTTAAGGAGATTTCCGGCATGGTCTTACCGCACCACGGTATAGTAGGTGGTACAGCGCCTTCATCGTTCATATTCGAGTTTGAGGCAAAGAGACTGCCCAATAGATCGGCTTTCTCTTTAGCACTATGGGCCAAGTCACCATCGGTCTTTCGCAGTGGTGGTAACGAAGACTGGCAAAAGTTCCCTTCGGCAGCTTTGGCAAGCGACCAGAAAGCACGACTCCCAGAAGGATAGCTCGCAAGTCGCCCACCTATTTTGTCGATGAATTGGAATTTAGCTCTGGCAGTTGCTTTCTTACTGAACCTCGAGGCAGCATTTAACTTGCGTTTTACCTCAGAAATATTCGGATAATTATTACGAGCCGTGGTCCAAGCCTCATATGCAGTTTGCTTAAGAATTTTAGCTTCTCTGCAAGACCTATTAAACTCCTCGCGGGTTAGGAAAATAACATTCCATACCAGCGAGGATTGTCTCAGTGACTACGGCTGCGCAGACGTCAGGATCTTCTGAGTTAAAACAGATCTGCCTCCACGGGTACAATGCATAAAATTCTCGCAATCCATCCCAGTCTGCCGACTTATAGTGCCACACACGACGCCAATTAGTTGGCCCAGATGGATCGGGTTGTGTGCATGACACTTGAGTCCGAACGAGACAGTGGTCCGAGGAGCCTAAAGGCGCATCCACTGAGACGCAATATCCGTCCGGACGTGTAGCCAGCAGAAGGTCTAGTAAGGAGCTTGTATGGTCCTTTCTCGTTGGAGAAAGTACCAGCTGAGAGAATCCGTAAGTCAAAGCAATTTCATGAGCAGATATCCCTGCATAGTTATTGGTTCGAGAACTGAGCCACTCACGATGGTGGGCGTTAAAGTCTCTCAAAATAACTAGTTCTGCTGTCGGATATTGCTCTAGAACTTTGTCAGTCGTCAAACTCAGGTGTGTGAAGAGTCGAGTTACGTCCGTGTCACCGCTATGAGACCTGTATAGGCACGCATAGATACGACTGTGGCCGCCGTAATCTACGCGCACCCACAATATTGACAGGTCCCTGTTGTCAAGGCTATGAAGGCGGCGACAGCAGATATCCTCCCGGACGAACATACATACACCGGCACGACTCACAAAATTGTGCTCAAGTTTGTAGCCGGGATAATGAAGGTATGATGTATCGGCCGGAAAGGATATCTGCGTCTCCGTTAGAAAGAGAATAGTCGGCTGCGCAGCCTCCAGATGGAGGTGGACTGCGTTAAGATTTGCGGGAATACACCTAATGTTGCAAAAGTCCACATTAAATGTGGATGGCGCGGCCGCTGAAAAAACTCTTTTCCTTATTTATGTAGCCATATTTGCGGTTTACATTGGGTATTTTAAATAATAATAGTAGCTTTATCCATTGGCGTGTAGCGATGTAGGAATCTATGAGCCAATTATACTGGCTTATATAAAAAAATCTATGAACTATTTCCATCTTTCCCCCTTACCATTCAATCTTACCTAACTTCTTCAGTCATAAAGTGTTATTTCGAAAAACTTTATTTCATATTAAAATAATAAAAAAGACCTTCCTCGCTTCCTACGTAACAATTGGTGTACTCACTTGGACAGCGAGTTGTTTTTATATGACTGAATACAATAACATTTTGCACACGCGCTTTTAAAATGCACTAGTTATCTCATCAAAAAAGCTTTCCGTCTTACCCCCACTCACCTTATATTATAAATTTGAAAGGTGTTTGTTGGTTCGTTTGTTTCTCAATCATACCGCAACGGAGCATCTGTAAATGAAATTTTGCACATTCATAGTTAAAAATATTAAAGACATAGGCTACCTTATTCCGTAATATTCAAATGTTCCCGTGGGATTAACTATAAGCAAATTCCACTTAAACGAACTAAAGCTACAGCTTGCTACAGCGAACTTCTTTACTATAATCAAGGTGTGACTGGAATCCTACGCCGATAACCAAATTTAGGGCGAGCGCAGCCGCTGACAAAAACTTGTTCCAAATAATTAAAAAAAAACAGTTATTTGGCCATAACTTACTTATCTTAGGAACATGACAATGACGCAAGGGGTTGAGGGGAATAATGCAAGACTTCCTAGATCAAGGTAGTTTTAAATATGAACTTAGCTATTAGGCTAATCAATAGTGCATTTTATCAACTGACAATACTTTTGGCAATAAAATCACGCCTTACTAATATTTTACATAAAGTTATAGAATGTCTTCGAAAACGGCATTGCTGTGTGTAGGTATACAAAATTAATGTAGGTAGTAAGGGTAAAATTATACAAAACTAATTGACTATGCCAAACATTTAAAAATGAATCTAAGAAAAACAGATTACTAATTACTTATACTTAATTATTAGAAAATAAATAATTTCTGGTGCTTATTGTTTAGTAAAAGTTGATTTTTATACAAAAATCTGTAGTTTTAATTTGATTTTATAACATAATTTCAAAGATGTGGGATCCCGCGTGATTTGTGATTGAATGAGCTGCGGGATTGGCCAATTGGCTCCGTGAGTACGGGAAATTTCCAGACCTTCGAAATTTGGTCCTCGTCAGGGAGTCAGTGTGCAGCAGTGCTGCGAGCAAACTTTTTGCAAGCCCGCTAGATGCAGGTTCTAAAACCACCAGATTTACTAAATTAAGAATTTGTATAAAAAACTAATTTTTAATGAAAAATAAAGGAATATTGAGTCAATATTAAATGATAGTAAATTTTGTAAAAACAAGAAAAACTACTTGAAGCCAGAAGCATCTTGAAACCATTTTTGTAGTTTCGACAAATTTTCATATTACAAAAATATTTGCGATAGAGCAAGCAAAAAAAGTTTAGAAACAATGTGGATACTTAATGAGTAGGTAATTATACTTACCGAGTGCAATATTGTCTTTATTTAGCAAAGTTTTTCATTGTTTTTAAAAACTATCAACCTAAAAATTGCCCACTAAAAAGTCCACTAGCCACCAGATACAAATTTTGCCCACCAGCAGGGGGTTCCAAACCACCAGATCTGGTGGTGAAACCACTAAGTTGGCAACGCTGGTGTGCAGCGCGCCTAAACTGTGGCATTTTGAGGCAAATTTTTGTACTTACTTTTTACACCCTGGTCAAATTCGATCGCCGGTAAAAAAAAAATGGCGGAAAACAACATGGCCGCCAATACAAAACATTCAATTCAATGAAGGATATCTCTCGAAGGATGCTCGAACAAATATTGCAAAGGGCAATGAGGAGCAACTGCTTGGTGGAAAAAAAATCAGGATGGCGGATTCAAAATGGCGGTCGAAAACATTTGTTTACCGACCCGGCTGAAATTTTGCATCCGGGGGTTTTCGGGGTCGCTGATACTTAATATTGAGCATATTTTTCGATTTTTCAAAAATTCAAGATGGCTGCTATAGAGATTATTTAAAGATATATATAATATTTTAAAGGATGAGAAAGAGCAACTGCCCGGCGGAACAATTTCGAGATATCGGATTCAAAATGGCGGTCGAAAAAAGTTGTTTACCGGTCCGGCTAAAACTTTGCATCCGGGGGTTTTCGGGGTGACTGATCTGAAATATGGAGTCGACTTTTCCATTTTTCAAAATTTCAAGATGGCCGCCATGGTGATGATTTATTGAAACCATTTATTCTCCCAGAAGGAGTCTCCGGGAGTGAAAATAATTAATTTGGGTGTGCTCAATATGGTATCGTAAGTATGGGGAAAACTTTCATAACTGAAAAATCAGCTTATCATTTTTTTTTATTTATTTATTTATCCATTACATTTTAAAAATTATACAATGTTTTCAGTATTTCACATCAAAAAAACCTCTATGGGCTTAACTATGGTGTAAGAGTCCACTTATGACAATTTAATTCTTTATTAATCTAAATATATATTTTATTCTAAATATATTTAAATATAATCATCATCAGGGAGTCAGAGTTCAGCCAGCATAAACTATTGTATTCAGAGGATTACTTTTTCGAATTTGTGGACTCACACCCTGGTGCAAATCGATCACCCATGAAGAAAAATCACAATGGCGGAAAACAACATGGCCACCATACAAAAATTTTATTCAATGAAGAATATTTTGAAAACGATTTGCTATAGGAGGGGGGTGCTCAAACCAATATTTTAAGGGTGATAAAGGGCAACTGCATGGCGGAAAAAACTTCAAGATAGAGGATTCAAAATGGCGGTCAAAAATGGTTACCGATACGGCTGAAACTTTCGGAGCCACTAATACTAAATATTGAGTATATTTTTCGTTTTTCCAAAAATTCAAGACGGCCGCCATAGTATTATTTATTAAAGTTTATTATTCTCGCAGGAGTATCCGGGGGTGAAAGCAATATATGGTGCGTTTGATCAAAATTGTCTCGTTACTATGCGGAAACTTTAATATCTTCAAAATGGCGAAAAACAATATGGCGATTCAAAATGGCGGTTGATATTAAATTTTGAGTAGGTTTTTCGATTTTCCAAAATTTCAAGATAGCCGCCATAGTAATTATTTATTTAAACTTATCATTTCCGCAGCAGGAGTCTCCGGGGATAAAAATGGTGTATAGTGTGTTTGATGGTAATTCTACCGTGAGTATGAAGAAAATTTCAGATTTTCAAAATGGCGAAAAACAACATGGAAGCCCATACAAAACATTCGACGAAGGATATATTATCTTAAAAACGAATTGCTATAGGAGAGACGTGCTCGAACAAATATTGTTAAGGGCAACGAGGAGCAACTGCCTGGCGGAAAAAAAATTAGGATGGCGGATAAAATTTGTAAACTGTAATAAAAAAAAAACCGGCTGTAATTTTGCATTTGGAGGCTTTCGGAGTCGCTGATACTTAATATGAAGTCCATTATTCAATTTTCCGAAATTGCACATAATGTATGGCGGGTTTGCTAGAAATAGTGCCGTGAGTACGTTGAAGAAAACTTCAAAATGGAGGTCGAAAAAATTTGTTTACCGATCCGTCTGAAAAGGGGGTTTCCGGAGTCGCTGATACTTAATATTGAGTCGTTTTTAAATTCCCATAATTCCAAGATGGCCGCCATAATGATGATTTTTTGAAGCCCATTATTCTCCCAAAAAAGTTTTCGGGAGTGAAAATTATTTATAGTGGGTTTGATAGAAATGGTGCAGTGTGTGCTTGGAAAAAAAATTTAGATGGCGGATTCAAAATGGCGGTCAAAAAATTTGTTCACCTTTGCATCCGGGGGTTTTCGGGGTTGCTGATACTTGATATTGAGTCGATTATTCAAGTTTCCACAATTTCAATATGGCCGCCGTAGTGATGTTTTGTAGAAGCCTTTTATTTTGGCAGAAGGAATCTCAGGGGGTAAAAATTATTTATGAGAGGTTTGATCATAAAGATCCCATGATTGTGGGAAAACTTTGAGATCTTCGAAATGGCGAAAAACAACATGGCCGCCATACAAAACATTTAATTTAACTGTGATTTGTCACTGATAGTGATGTTTCCATTCCGTCGGTTCCTAACTTTAACTTTCACATGCAAGCCCCGCTTGCCCAAAATAAAGTCGCAACCTTGACAACCTTGAGCGGCGAACACACAAATCCCTTAATTTGCTTCTACTGTGAACCTCCACAGCTAATAAGATATTTTAAAATCTGGCAAATGGTTTGGCAAACTTATTTACATAATGCTCGTAAGAAAAATTCAAAAAAGACCACGCGAGCTGCTTATGCCGCGAGCGAAATACTTTAACTCTAGAAAAAACGGATCTTTACAAAAATCCTAGGATGTTTGCAAACGACCGGATGATTAGGAAATAAGAATGAATTTTTAAACTTCCGAGCAATGATCCTAAATCGTTGGAAAAAACCGACTTTAGTTTAGGACGAATCAAAATTTGAGCGCTTAGTGGGTGGGATAAGTTATGGCTTCTTCGTAAAGAACCATAGAGTTAGAAAAGTAAGGCAATATTTATTCAGAAGAAGTAATTTAATTTCAAAATATTAGCATAAAATTGGGATCATGTTGCCCAAAAACATTCATTTTTCGGAAATGATATCCGAAGCCAAGCATCGTCGGGAAAAGCTGTCATGGGTTTGTGGATTGTTTTCTAAATTCTGCGGTGTTCAGGAATAGGCGAATTAAAATTTTCTCTAAGTCGAACGACCGCTAGCTCTACAGCGTCTGCCAATTTTTTAGCACTGGACCAGTGCGGTAGACTATGGCATAAACTTCCTGAAGAAAAAGCCTGTAGTCATATAGTGGGGACGGACAACGACGGAAACAGCGCATTGGTTTATGTTCCTGATAAAATAACGTCGAATAGCTATAAACACTGGATAGAACAATTTGACTACATAAATCAGGAATGTAGTCATTAGCCAATAAGCTCTTATATTTATTTTATTTTATAAAGTTCATACCAGCCAATCAGCGCTCACGCTTTACGAAACATGAGTAGTTATACGCGATAGTACTAAAATGAACTCGGATTTTTGCAATAATTCTCAAACTAGCTCGGAATATTCCAAAACTTATTCTTATTTTCCAATCATCCTGTCGTATATTCGCTATTATATATATTCGCTTTATAGATACTTCTTAAGTAATTTATGTCATAATGACGCCTTGAAACTTAATTTTTTTTTGTATGGAATTTAATATTTTTACCGATTTGTAGTCACATTTTTTTGTATTTTTGCTACAACTAAGAGTCAGTGCACTAGATAACAAGCTATTCTAATTATTTAACCAATTAATATTACAAGCAAATGCAAAACACGCTTTAAAAAATTACACAAGTGTTGAAATTTTTATTCCATTAAATACCATAAATGAAAATCATTCAGTAATGCACTAGACAAAAGCAGTTTATAGTTAAGTTTTAGTAATAAAAGTGCTATAGTTTAGCCACAAAATTAAAATGTGTCTCAATTTTTTTTTATAATTTAATAAATAATAAAAATGATAACCAAAAAAGTTACTTGTTCAATTTCGCGTTGATAGTCCTTAACTCAAGTATTCTGCGATTCAACCAATCAAACGTAGCGAAGATGTTCTTGCGCAGCTTTTCTGCCAGCGTTGCCAACTTAGTGGTTTCAGTAGATCTGGTGGTTTGGGACCCCCTGCTGGCGGGCAAAATTTGTATCTGGTGGCTAGTGGATTTTTTAGTGGGCAATTTTTAGGTAGATAGTTTTCAAAAACAAAAAAAAAATGGTAAATAATGACAATATTGCACTCGGTAAGTATAATTACCTACTCATTAAGTATCCACATTGTTTCTAAACTTTTTTTGCTTGCTCTATCGCAAATCTCGGCTCGGTAAGTCTACGGGGCGTTTTGTTGACAAGCATTATACGCATTGAATGCGCTCAATGATGTCTATGCGCACATTCGATCGTTCTGTTGATCAAAAGTCGAAGTTGTCAACCGATGTCACACGATGGTTGGCGTTTTTTCTTCGGCGTACAAAGCTTATTTTCCTGCATGCCGCTTGTACCGTAAGCTTAGGTAGTAAGCACTTGCGACAGTGGTTATAGCGGGCCACCATTTTGGTACTCCGCTCCAAAGTAATTACGAACCTTGGTTACCAGTTCTCTCACCTGCCGTTTCAGAACAGATCCTTTAGGCATTTTGAATTTTGACAGCTGGGCAGCAATCAACACGGAGGTACACAAAATACACAACGTTACGTATGGATAATGTGAAAAAACTCAGCAAACAGAAATGTAGTAACTATATAGCACGACCGTCTAGTTGCAAGTGACAGATTAAAACAAACACAACATGGCGGTGGGCCATTGAGTGTTCCCACCTTGAAAAAATATATTTGAATATTTTTGTTGTATTTGTTCAAAACATAATAAATATATGCGATCGATATCATTACCTATTTGGTCACAGCACTACAACAATCAAATTAGAACTGTCATCGAGAAAATAAAGAAATGGAAATAGTATAGCTTTTACTATATAGGACAGACTTTTAGGGAAGGAAGAGATCGCTTATAATAAATGAATGTAGATCGACGAACGAAACTTGTTTTGTTTTGGGTTACTAATAATTTCACTTATTTTACTAATCGTTTCATTATTTGGTTCTAAAACTATTTTTACTTGTTATTTTACAAGTAAATTTATATTATGAAAGTATGCCGAAAACACATTACGCACAAAAGTTTCAGGAATCGTGGCTTTGAGATGCTTCTGGCTTCAAAAGCTGGCTTTAAGTAGTTTTTCTCGTTTTTACAAAATTTACTATCATTAAATATTGACTCAATATAAATGAAAACATTGATTGATATGAAAATAAAATCCCAAATCGAACACATCCTTTAAGTATGGAATCCTAAACAAATGAAAGAATTACAAAAAACTTTTGGCAGACAATCGTAGACCTTTGCCTGTCTTCAGAGACGGGCAGAAAAAATAAAACCTTAAAAAACATTTTATTATTGAAATCAGAAATCATAGAATGGCTGTAAATCTTTTAAAGAAAGCAATTTTCCAACAATCACACTCATTTCGAGCAGCTTTGGTCCTGTGTCGGAATGCTGGATGTAATGAAAAATGTCCTATATAAATAATATTACCTTCTAAATACACTACTCTATTACGTCATGTTGTACTTACAGATTGGAATTATCAATACAAACCTGGACCATATCCTAAAACTGATGAAGAACGAGCTGCTGCGGCCAAAAAATATGGATTATCCATAGAAGAATATCAGCCATACCCTGAAGACATGGGTTATGGTGATTACCCAAAACTACCTGATATTGGTGCGGATTCCAAAGATCCTCATTACCCTTATGATTATCCTGAACTAAAGAGAAACTTTAACGAACCGGTTAGTATTCATTTTTAATTTTTCAATACTACAACTAGCTAATACAATAGTAAATTTACTACAACTAGCTTTACAAACTAATAACAGGGTTTTATTGCGTGCGTGCGTCCAATAGGTAATCTTTGTAAAATCACAAATGAAACATAATTAGAAATTGCATTGTGTCTTTTGCTCTGCAACTGTTCTGTGGAATAATTTAATTGCTGTATCCAGTATCAAGAATGTTTGTGCTTTATTTACAGATGCATGTTAATTCAGAGATATATGGTGAAGATCGTTACGATGTAAGCATGAGACCAAGGTTCCCAGTATGGTATCAATTTATGTGGCTCGCAGGTGTTTTAGGAGGATCATTTGCACTGTACTTCTTTTTGGAGGATCACAAGATTGGAAGACCAGTAACTGCTAAACAGTACCCTAATGAGGGCCCTCATTACATGTTTTGTGCTAATTAATAGATTTATTTATTGTGCTGAACAAATTGTAGTTAAATATTGTTATTATGATTAATATTGTGTATTTATATAATACCTTTATTTGTTTTAAAAAGCTGCTCAATAAAAAATATTTTGTTGAGCTAGTAATAAAGTCTGAAAATGTTTACATAATGCCTGAGATACTGTAGCAATTGGGGCTTAGGACCCTAAGAGTTGTACTGATAGAATATATATAAAACAGTAGGATATAAATAATGTAGACTATGAAAACAGTTAAATTAAGTAGTTCAATCACAACCCTTCAGTTGGATTTAGTCAGTCCTCAGAAGTGGCTCTAGCCCATGTAGTGTCCGTGTGCAATTAATACCATGGTGCCTCTGGTGGGTGCATGGTTAAAATGTAAACCTAAAGTAATATTTTCACCAGTCATCAGTCTGACAAAGGGGTCAGAAGAAAAAAAATTTCACTGACTTCAATTTTAAATTTCAATTTGATGATTCAATGATAGAGATATCATTGGTGTACAGTAGGTACAAGATAGGGGAGAGCACGGACCC
This sequence comes from Apoda limacodes, assembly GCA_946406115.1. Taxonomy (NCBI): domain Eukaryota; kingdom Metazoa; phylum Arthropoda; class Insecta; order Lepidoptera; family Limacodidae; genus Apoda; species Apoda limacodes. Next base: position 9,432,003 of record OX291546.1, read on the forward strand.
TTGCGGAACTCTTGCTTGTATAGGAGGGGGTAAGAGAGGGTGCCTTCAACTCTATAGCAAAAGCTGCGATTCGACAAATATCGTAATAATTGTATGATGAGTATGAGGCGGTCTGGCAACTGATAGTTGTACAGTTTATAAATTAACCATTGTGCCAGACTTTGTTGAAGGCTTTTGCTACATCGAATTTTACCTTATACTGGTTGGAAGCCAGTGAGAATGTGTTCCGTGATACAATCAATCAATCAATCAAATAAAACTTTATTCAAATAGGTTTCTAAGAACACTTTTGAATCATGAATACAATGTTAATTTCTGCCAAAAAGAGCTGGCAAGAAGTTCTATTGATAGGAATTCAAATTCAATATAATTTATTCAGTTTAGGCTACAATAATTGAGCACTTATGAATGTCACTACGCCATCGGTTCGTAAGTCTACAGGGCGGGAGACCTTGTACTGAGAAGAACCGGCAAGAAACTCAGCAAGGGCATTTCTTTTCTCCCTTTCTTTTACAGCGTCCAATTAAAATATTGGAAAATGCCCTCCCTATCATAAAAGGACACTTTCCATTACAAACATAAAAAACATGAAATATAAAGCACAAGCACAACATAAAAAAGTATCTAATATAAAAAAAAGACAGTTTATGTATTCATCACTAAGAAATAATCAATGTCTTACAGTATTAATAAACAAAACATAAAAGTAAGACTAAATACTAAGAATACAAAGAAGTTTGCAAGAGCAGACCAGCCTCCACAGGCAGCACATACTAATAAAATTCTTTGATAATTAGCTAAAGAGTATACAATATGTACCAAAGAACTTATTAGGTAATAAAAATAAGTTAGTAAGCTATTAAAAACAAAGTCAAACATGTCAATTATAATTTTTTTGTTTTTATGTAGCATAGGAGGCGCACCATGTGAAGCGTCAAATATCGTCAATCGAGTGAAGGAATACAGATATTTAAGAGTACTAGCGGCATTAGCGCCATCATAATTATATTTTTGCACAATCATATGTACATACATACTTACATATACTTAAAACAATCCATACTATCCATGAATATAATATAATAATAAATATTATAAATGCGAAAGTAAATCCGTCTGTTACCTCTTTATGCTGAAACCACTGTACCTATCAAGATGAAATTTGGCATGCAGATAGTTTGTCCCGGAAAGGGACATCTACTTGAAAACGTCAAGTATTATCCGTTCCTTTTTTTTCCCATAATTGAGGTGTTGCCGTTGAAATCCTACACCTTACCTACACAAAGAAGTTGGCAAGAGCAGATCAGTCTCCACAGCGGCAACCGTTCACAAGTATGACACATTAATCCGCCATCGCTTCGCTCAACCATGTTTAACACTTTGAGAGAGCATGTCACATTCAAGCAACTCCAATAAAATTTCTATTGTGCTAGTTACAATGTGTGTAGTAAAGGAAGAAAATATAAATCCGACACACGTACTCTGAACTTAAAGCTGATTTATAGTTGCTTTTAAAAATATTTAGATAAGAGAAAATAGGAAGGTCTCACTCACACTCAAGGACACACATAAATATACATAAAACACAAACAGTGTATCAAAAATTGATACTACTAGGGAAAAAAAACTATACATATATGTATAAACTTACATAGGTACAAGTATAATAATATAATAAATATAGTATTAATAACCCGCTGCAATGCAATCCACCATCGGCCGCCCAGCTCCAGAGAGGCTCCAAATGCGTGATATGGGGATGATATATTCCCATATGCATACACATACTCACAGACGTTGTATATCATGAAGTAGCCCAGCTCCCACACGACAGTCCAGCAACAAATGCACACCATTTAACGTACTGTCACTTCGGAAACAAGCCTAAGGGAAGAAGTGACAAGAAACTTCCCGGGTGTACACCTGTTACCATCAGTCACGCAGGAACCAGGCCGCCAAACACACAAAATCTATGCAAATATGTGTAAACACACATACATGTACACGTCTATGCGCCGCACCAACCCCCATACGGAGGACTTGGTGGACACATGAATGTTGGGAGCAGACGTCGAACTGCTCATCGATCGAGATGCCTTTGGAGACAATAGCTTTCTGTAGGCGAGCGAGGAGGAGACGTTCGTAAAGTTTACCAAGGGACTTTAGTAAACTTATAGGGCGGTAAGAGGAAGGCTTGGTGCGAGCTTACTCTGGCTTGTAGATGCCTATGACAATTGCATCTTTCCATTGAGAAGGAGAAATGCAATTGTCCATAGCAGTGTTAAAGATGGCTGCTAGAAGGCAGAGAGGAAAAGTAAGGCACTTTAGGATATGTGATGATGTCGAAGTTTAGTTTAGTTAGCGTCTGTAATAGATGAGAGTGGCTCTGGAAGGGGAAGCAGTTCTATCATCACAGACGGTGCAATAGTTCGCATTTGAAGGGGTGCGCTTGGTCTTTAGCCCGTTTGATATGGTTGGCTACGCCTCTTTGTCTTAATGACTACGAGGGGGCAGAGTCTGCCTGAGAGCAGGAGGCTATAGCTTTCTCTTAAGGAGCTGCCGAGGAGGACGGGGATGCGCTGTGCGCTTTGGGGCGTTTGCCCTTGGAGTCGGAAAATGATTCGGATTCCCGTATTTATAGATCCGTATGTGATGGCCTTTAAGTGTGATAATTAACAATGCACAGCTTCCTGCATACCTTAGTACTGAGTTTTTTTTTTGCCCAAAATAGTGACAGGTAAGTAAACAGGTTGTATGAGAAAAACATTTACAAATGTAAAAAAAAAATTTATGCCTTATATATACTAGTGAAATATTCATCTTCTAAATCATAAAGATCTGCTGCGATGTCATCACGAAGTGACATTAATTTCTGATCACACTCCTGCTGTTTAGTTCGAAATAATTTGGAGTTCTGTGTGATAGCTTCATTTACTGATGGAAAATCATTAAGGATTAGGTACTGCTTAATATCTGATACAAGCTTCATTAAGGATTCCCCTGCTCTCACTGAAAAAAAAAAAGGTTTTTTGATAAGTTTTATACAAACTCATTATTACTATACAACTAGAAATGTCAAAAACTTTATAAATTCTACCTGGTTAAGTTAGAACAACTGCCTTAACTAATTGTACTATATAGGAGTAGCAGAACTTTATATAGTGTTCTTGCCTGAAGGAAGAAAAGCCACCGGGCACATGATGTTTTCTATCTTAGTCAACTTACTTAACAAGAGTTTTATGGTATCATATATATCATAAATATCCACTGCCTTTCTACATCCTACATATTATAAATGTAAAAGTTTGAATGTTTGTCCTTTACCATACAATGGAACATCCAATTAAACTGAAATTTTGCGGGTAGAGAGAGGGTAAGAGTCCTACGGGAATAAATTTAGCAGTAGGTAATACCACCAGGCACTATTACATCATGACCTAACAAAACAAGCAATTGGCTTGGTTTTATGACATAGGTATAGCTGGACACTATATTCCTTGATGTTGCAACAGTTAAATTGGTTGACTTTATTTTTGACAAAGTTGTAGCTGGAGAGATAAAGACTGAATTATATAATATATTGTATCCCAATCAAGAGTTCCCATTGAAAAAGATATTTCCATGCTTACAACCGCAGGGCAACATAGCTGAGGTACGTTCATAAACTGCACATGCCTCAGTTCCAAAAGATCACATACCATTCTGAATGCCTGTTGTGAATATAAAGAGCGACTACCCTGAATAGTAACTACATGAATTTATTATCAGTATTATTACCAATCAAAACCAAAGTATCATACATTAACTGATCTAGATACATTGGTATTTTTTTACCCCAAGTAGGGTAACCAGATCCTGAAAAGCTGAGTCTCGCTTTCCTATTTTAAAGCCAGTCAATTTTCTAATCAGTTGAATTTACTAATTAGCCAATGAGAAAGCCAGTGTCATTGTAAACAAAAATCTCCCATGAAGCTACTGGTAGTGCCATGCAGTAGTGGGTAGGGAAAGAAAGGATTTTATTTAAGTAAATTAAAATTGCAGTCATGTTTTTGGGAACATGCTTAAACTATATAAAAATAATTATCAAAAACCTATAATTTGGCAATGACTGTAACAAATATAGTTTATACATGTCAGGCTAAAACAAACACACCTAGCTATAATCTATAGAAAAAAAATGTTTTAGTTTTATAGTTAAACACACCTATATTAGCAGCTCTCACTTGCATTTCAAAAGTGTCTTGTTCAATTTGTGTCATTCTGTTCAGTTGTGATTCATTTTCACCTTTAGCTAGTTTAATTATTTCTGAAAATAAAAGATAAAGTGAATTAATTGTTGAAAAGAATTGTCATTACAGCGATACAGGAAGTGGACCAGCCAATTTCAAGTTATATGTTATTTAGTAGAATACAGGTGGCACTGCAATGCCTTACTCAATGTGGGTTAGGATTATATTAACATTAAACTAACCCAACTTGGCCAAAACAATTTCAAGACAGAAGCCATAGAGCTTAATATGCAGAATAATATTTTTTTTTTGTATTTCTAGTATTAAAGGTGAAAATTAAAGGCTATACAACTTAGCTAGTAACTCACAAAGTATACACATAAGTTACTTAAGAAATTAAATGCAAGACATATCCAACTACATCCAACATAATAATTAGGGTGCATGAAGAAAAATATTTCATGTTGCTGTTTAATGTATGTAGCTATTACCTACCTTCAAAGTTTTCCAACATACTTTTCACATCTTCCTTCAGTCTTGTGGTATAGGATTTTAATAATGCTTCTTTGTTTTGGGGCAAATTCCTATGCATAATTGGAAGGACTTGACAATTTGACCAGAAATACAAATCTTTGCCAATGAAGTATCTTAGGGGCAGTTCAATATTCCCAAAAGTTCTTCTGCCCCTAAAAAAAAGGATTTCATACAAAAACAAAACAAATGATATACTCACATTTTAAAAACCTTTTATGTAGAGTGGCATTCAGGAGCTGCATAACTAGTAGCAAAAACTTTTTGCAAGCTGTTCGCAAAAAGGGTAAACATTCTTAAGCCTATCTATCACACACAGAGCTATCATATATCTTAATATGTCCAAACAAAACGTAAACATATTTATAGCTGCATGTGCATGTATATATCGAAATGTAATATTAAATATATGTAGAAAAGTAGTAAAGTGGTATAAGTTGATATTTCTTTTCACTGGGAAATCCAATCCAACTAAATTGACACAAAAATTTATTAGCATCATCAGTGGCAAGATCAATAAACTAATCTAAGAGCCATACAATTTGCAGTTAACTACACTGCAAGATGCATTGTGGCTTATCTCAAGCGTATCTATGGAATCGTAAGTTCAGAGTTCTAAATCCACTAACTTCCTTGTGATAGGTATTTTAAGATAATATTGTGGTAGTACATATCAAAGAATATACGATCTGTAGCCTGCTAACAAAATTAATAAAATACTGCTTTTATTTAAGATATCATAATCATAAGGTGCTAGGTATCTACTGAATGTCTTGCCACGATATTTACATACTTGGCTTTTGAGGTTTCTTAAGGTGAGTTCCAGTTTCTCTATTACTAACTAATCAAAGATACATAAAGCTTCAATAAAGCTTTTCCAAGCAACACAGAAAACTAAACAACAAGGTTTATGTGTTATGATCACAAGTACAGTGTTGCCGATATTTAAACCAGCTCTCCACCAGATTCAACCTTACCACTAACAAAAAATAGCCTTATTCTCATAATCGTTAAATTTTCCTCTGAACAAAGTTTTGGTTTATACGAAAGAAAACAACAAGTATTTAATTCATTAGTTTTCTTTATTATTACATAATAAAATATTAATATTCAATAATTCAACAAGTAGATAAAAATAAGAATATTAAAATAATTCAATAACAAGTATTTTCTGCTATTACATATTAAATTATTTAGTCTTCTTCTGAAAAATCATTTTTGTGCGCACCATCATCGTCGGTTTCAGATTGGTAAGATTCTTTAGTACCTATTTGTTTCATAACCATTTTGCATTATTGAAATGCAATACTTAATTCCATTTTTTTTTGAGTCTTTGGTCTCATTCCATTTTAAATAAATGAATTTATCATCAACTGTTCCTTTAAATTCTGCAATTTTATTGAACTGTACCATTATTTCAACTGGATTTTCTTTGTTGTGGTAAAGTGCTTGTTCAACACTTATTCCAGATAACATCTTCGGTCCAAGAAGTCACGAATGTTTTGAGTAAAAATATTAACTTTATTTGTAGGTAAAGTTATTTAAAGTACAGTACTTTACAGACTCAGATATTTTATTGACTGTTTATTGCAATTAATATGTATTCAATGAAGAGCTGAATAGGTAAAGTAATGCTCTCGGTGGGCGGGCACTAGTATCCAGAACGGTCGCGCGGCGGTAATTAGCGAGGACACGTACATGAGTGGCGTGTTAAGGTTGTTTCGCATATCGTATGTGCGGTGTGGACCGCCATATTTGTTTTTAACTCTAGCCATTGCGTGTATATTTAAATGAAGATAAAAACAAAATATATTTCGACACGTGTAAAGTGGCTTAGTGGTTGAGTTATCGCATTTTCAGCAATTTAAACTTAACCCTTTACCGCATGGTTTTTTTTTAAATCGCTTCAAACTAATTCATGTGATTATGTATCATAAAAAGTGACCCCGAAAAATAATAAAATAATTTCTTATCCATTAAAACAGAAAAAAACGCAATAAAAGCTCGAGTTACCATATTTGGATCAATGTGCAGTCTAATACAATTTGAAATATGGAATCCTCCCTATCAAATATGGAACTATATGCAGTAAGGTGTTTTTAGCTCATATTTATTATTATCAAATATTATATTTTTACCAAAAAAATATTTAAAGAAATCTTAAAATAATTATCATCACGCCATCAAAGCCAACTGTTTACGCAAACTAAATCTATCAAAGGAAAAAGGTGCGGTGGTACCATTTTTTGCTTCTAATATTAATTCTGTAGAACCCTAACATAGAATCCAATATGTCCACCCCACCCATGTATTTATTGTATAGGTCAACAGCTTTAGGGCGAGGAACATCGATTTTTGCCTTCTTTTCTTTTGAATATCTTTTCACAGTTGTCATAGGATCCTTGCCAACGTAAGAGGAACATAAATTCACCAATTTATTATCAACCCATGTGGTGACGCTAAGTTCAACTTCATTGACTTCAGTGCATTTTTCCATGCAGTAACCTCTACCAAGTTTTAATAGTTCTTTTGTACTTTGAAAACCTAGCTAAAGCTCTGTTTAATTGAATAGTACCTTGTGGTAGTATCCCAACACTAAGTGGCAGACTGGTGTACAATTATCAATGAAAAGTTTTTAATTAAGATTTTTGGTACGGTTTCTACTAGTCTTGTTACCACATTGCCTGTTGCACCCAGAATTGGCAGTTTTCAGGCACATCTGCTCTGTGTTTTCCTGTAAATAGGTCGAAGTCATAACTGAAGCCAGAAGCTCCACTTAAAACATAATTTAAATATCCCCACTTATGCGGTTTTTTAGAATCATATTTTCGCAAAACAGATGTTTTTGATTTGGTGGGTATAATTTGTTTGTCTACTGCCAAGTGCTCTTCTTTAGAGGCCTTCAATAATTGAAGTCTCAGAATGTCAAGGAATGGTCTTATTTTTTGTAGTTTATCATAACTAGGTTCGTTACGTTTAAGTTTTTTGGTTTTATCAAAGAAATGCAAAAATCTCTTAACTTCTTCAAATTTGTTTCAAGTTAAAGTTGAAGCTACCTTTTCTATATATGTTCCTTCTCTCCAAAAATGGCGCGTAGACGGCAACTGAACAACAGACATATAAATGATAATTCCTATAAATTTACTGATTTCATCCCTAGCTTTATAATTTGCTTTTTCAGTCTGAACTTGTTGTGCGTACAGGTTGTCTTGTTCGTGCATTAGATTTAAAGCCTCTGTTGGAAAAAGATACTTAAAAAAGTTCATTGGGGTTTGCAAATTCATGATTTCATCTGGGAGATCTTCACAACCTAAGAAACTGGTATTTTGGCTTTCATAATCAATTGACTTCTCGGTCCATGTCAGTTTAGTCCGTTATTGTGTCTCTCTTGTTTTCTTTTGTGCCTTTTTTCTGTTACTGTTCTTTATGTTTGTAGATGTTGATGGTTCTAAGTTTTTTTCTTCTTCAACTTCGTCAGAAAAATTATCGGCTTGAGTATCTTCTTTCAAATATATAACATCTATATCTGACATAATGTTCTTCAAAATAATCAGATTCACTGTCTGTTTCTTCAATTGTAGCAGCTGTCCTAAGAGTTGAGTTATAATTATCTACATCTGGCAGGTTTTCTTTACTCTCTTCAGGAAACAAAGAAATATTACGCCCGCGATTCTTAATTATGCCTGTAATTAAAAAAAGATCTACTTACGTTTTTTTTATATAATATATAACTTTAAGTTGAATATACAGAATGTTTAAGGTAGAACGAAACTTAAAAATTACTTTGCCTACTGCTCAGTTATAAAGATTTCAAAACATAATTATATACTAATAAAAATATTTAATACTACTAAGTACCTCTGCATAGAGTTCCATATATGGTCAAGCATTAATACAAACGGCAAAGCATATAGTTCCATATTTGTCGATACTTTACTTGCCCTTATTTCACACTGTTCCATTTTGGGAACAAAGCTGGAAACAAATTTTCAATAAGATATGGATCATAATACTTATGTGTTCTACTGTAGAATCTTGCGGGATCCATTTTCCATCCAGAAAACTCAATTAACTTATTTATTTCCATTCCGAAAGCTATTGAAATAGTTTTAACAAACTATTCAAAATCACTCACCGCAAAAAATGACCGAACGACAAGTTCTATTATAAAAATATCAAACCAGAGATAAGATAGAGTTCCCCAGTGATTTTGTTACGTTCCGTTTTACCCATACTAATCATGGTAGCTCACAAACAACAAAATATAACTCATTATCTTCGTCTCCGGCAAAGTAAATATTTTCGATATAATGTTTTTATTTTTTATAAGTTTACGGTCGACTGATCAAAAAAATTCGCAAATGTATAATGGTTGCCTCAGAAGTACAAAAAATTTCATTAGTATGATTATCCCCAAAATTCGCCAATGTTAAAAAAAATTCCCCGAAAAATCCCCAAATATTTTATTCCAAGCAACGAGTTTTCCCCAAAATCGCGAAAAAAAAACCCCAATCTGGCAACGCAGCACAGACTACACTTATAGCGTTCTTTTTGAGCCGCATTGAAATTTAATAGTAAAACATCATTTAAGTTTAGAACTCTGTTCTTAAAATTTCGACAGATGATTTTGATAGATTGATTTGTTTTATTAATTTATTCTATAGCATTTTATATTTATTATTCTACAAGTTGGTTGCAAAGATTGTACTTTAATTTAACTGTTGAAAATAACAACCTTTTAATGTTATCGCTTTAAAATTTTAGTACAGTATTTGTTGAGGGAGGATGTTGAAATATGCAACAAATATGTCTTTTGCCACATGCATGCTATTTCTGATACATGGTCGCATTCTATATCTATGGTGTATATAAAAGATAAATTTGGTGTTAATGTCATTTATACAATGGTTCTATTAAAAATACTATATGGATTATTGGTTTGATTTACATGTTCAAACAACTTCAATGCTACCAAAAGCATGAAACGCAAACCGCTAACAATTTCTAAAAAGTAGCCAGATGGAACGCCCCAACTCAAAGCTTTATTCGTTGGGCAATCTGGCATCCAAAATAACCATAACAGTGTTGCCAAATCAGAGGATTTCCCTCTAGATTTAGGGGTTTCTCAACCGAGTTAGGGGCAGAATAGGGGGAAACAATATTTGGGGGTTTTTTTACGGGAAATTTCAAAAACACTCCAAATACAGTTTTTTTGCTATTGTTTATAACGTTCCTGACCTGATGTTTCGTATTGATCTTTTTTCACCATCTTTTATTACTCGAGAGTACAAGCATCGACCGATGCTGCCGCCATGAGAGAATGACAGTGAGAATAGTAAGTTTACTAGAGAGACAACTTCATGGAAACTTCATGGTCTGGCGACAAAATTTATCGATACTATGATTCTGAATTCAAAATCCTAGGGGATTTCTGGGGGGAAATCAAATTAGTCTAGGGGTACGTCACCGAGACTATCTGGCAACACTGAATCAATTTATAATTTGTGACCAAAATAAATAATCCACCATAAATAACAGTAATATAAAGAAAGACTGGACTAAAATTCCAAAGAGGTCTTATCATGCAAGCATTTTAGAGAAAACTTATACTACGTAAGACTTAGTGTCATTCCCACATGATGGGCAATGGATCTTCTCAGCTTCAAGGTCTTGAAATTGAAGACAAGGCAACTGAGATAACAGATTTTTGGTCTCAGTATCAAGCCACAATAAGTGATAGTTGTAGATATTTTAGCCTGAAAGGCGATGGTTCAGTATCTGTATTTAAAGGAGAAGCAGTTTTAGGTCCATTATGGGCGCTTTCAACACCTTTAGAAAAGTTCTCTAATGTAAGATCATAATTTTGTTATATTGCTCACCTTAGTTTTCTTATTCATATTAAGTATATTAAATTGTAAAATTATTTCAGAATCTTCTGAAGTATCGACATCCATGCATTGTCCGATACATTTCAGCCTGGCAGCAACGGTCCACATTCCATTTAGTAACTGAATTTGTTCAACCTGTTTCACCTTTACTAAGCTCCCAAACACCTTTACAAATATGTGTAGGCCTTAATAACATCTTAAGAGCTTTAGTATTTTTACATGAACAGGTAAGGACCTTATATTTCAATTAATTATCTAAGCCTTATGTTACTTACTTGTCTTGAAAGGGACTGAATTAGTTGAAGCTGGTTAATATCACATACACTTAAAGAACAGTGTTACCAAAAGGGAGTTACAACAACAGGATTTGAAAAACATGTAAAATTTTTTTACAATTCACAAAATATGATGGAAATAGGTTGTGATATGGGGAGTGAAAGATTAGACTATAATGTTAAGTAATGTAACTTCCTGTATATTGGTATGAAATAATTATTTAATTAATCCATTTCAGGCTAATATGTCACATAATAATGTAAGTTTATCTGCAGTTTATGTCACAGGAGATGGACAGTGGAAACTCGGAGGCTTACAATATTTATGCCCATTTAGTGAATTAACATTAGCTTATTTAAAACATGCAAGAATTCACAGGTAAGCATAAGAAAGTGAATACTCAGTGAACATATAATAAATTATTTTCAATTTTAGATTTAAAAGTTTAAGATGCTCCATCATTGATTACATTTTTTGCCCTGAGTAAAGTGCATGAGTAAATGTTTTAAGTAAATACAGTCATTCAAAATTTTTTTGGATAAAATATTTTTCCAGTTTTCCTTACTATACATATATTGGAAAAACTGCTGAGGGAACTCAGACCGCCTATTTTTTTATGTACAACCCAAAAGGTTTATGAAAAAGTCAAAGATTTCTGAAATAGTTTCTAGTCAAAACTATAGCCACCAAGTTAAAAAAAAAGTACTAAAAGCAATGGTGAAGGAAACAAAGATTGTGTTTACACCAGAAAAATACACAGACCCACCATCTGAAGACTGGATTAAGTGCAGCCAGTGTAACAAATTGAAGTTTGCACTGCCCACAGAGGATATGGCAGCAACGTGTGTGATAGATGTCAGGTTAATCCATAGTTCAAGTTGACTTGTATAAAACAATATTTTATTGTTAACTACATTATTTTGTCAGTGTCAGTGCCATAAAATATCTGTCTGGTTTTCGTACTATTTTTATCTCAGACAAAAAGGCATCTAATAACTAGACAGGGACATTGGTGCAGAGTATGACTTCTGTTTACCACTAGTTGATATTTGTTTCCTGCTGAAACACTTTTTTTATAACTTCATCTTTGGTACTGATAAGTATGGACAGGTGGTTGATATATCCCACTGTGCAGCAGCTGCTGTGATTTAACTTGGAAATCAGGTTTCAGTCCGTTTATTGCCCACCATCTAATTGAATGGCTCAACTAGGATTTGCTTTGGGGAATTTTGAGCTTTTTTTCCCTACATCTCAACATTTAGCCGTTGGGAATTGAGAGCGTTTTTTTTTTCTCCACAGTACAACTACTAATAATATGAGAAAATATTAATTTAAAAAATAACAATTTTTTACAGTTGGTTACAACTCTAAAAATGGAGGAGGTTTGTGATTGGTCTGTACCCATATAAGAGATAGTATTCATTCAAAAATAAAAAACCAACCAACTTTAAAAAAGGAGGAAGTTCCATCCAGTAGTTTTTGAGTTTATTCATTACAAACATACAAAAATTCAACTGTTAAAATTTTAATCATAGACTAGTAGTTTGTTAACAGAAATGATATATCTTATGAAGATCATATTTTGGATGACAGCTGTCAAACTAAAAAGGGCTATATCTCTCTAACTATTCATCTCAGTCTTGATCATTATCGATGATAAAAAAATAGTCTCTTTCTCGTTTGACAACTGTCATCAACTCTAATCAAACTTTATTCAAATAGGTTTCTAAGAACACTTTTGAATTGTCAACACAATGTATACAATGTTAATTTCTGAGCTGGCAAGAAGTTCCATTTAAAGTAATAATACAATACTTTGATAATTAGCTAAAGAGTATACAATATGTACCGAAACACTTATTAGGTAATAAAAATAAGATAGTAAGCTACTAAAAGCAAAGTCAAACATGACAATTATTATTTTTTTTGTAGCATAGGGGGCGCACCATGTGAAGCGTCAAATATCGTCAATTGAGTGAAGGAATTCAGATATTTAAGAGTATTACAATATTTAATAGTACTAGTGGCATTAGCGCCATCATAATTATATTTTTTCACAATCATATGTACATACATATACTTAAACAAATCCACACTATCCATGAATATAATATGATAATAATTTTTTTTTTTTTTTTATACCACTAAGGTGGCAAACAAGCTTACGGCCCGCCTGATGGTAAGCGGTCACCGTAGCCTATGGACGCTTGCAACACCAGGGGTATCACTTGCGCGTTGCCGACCCTTCAGAAATCTAATAACTTCTTTCTTGAAGAACTCCATACTGTAGTCCTTGCAGAAAACCTTGGCAGGGAGCTCATTCCACAACTTAAGCGTTCGCGGGAGGAAGTTTCTCTGAAACCGCACTGTACGCGACCATTTAGGTTCTAAAGTGTGAGAATGAATTCCCTGCCGATGGCGAGCGGTGCGATGGTAGAAAGTAGCCGTGGGCATCATTTCGAACAATTGCTCAGAACACAACCCATTGTACAAGCGGTAGAACACACACAGTGAGGCAAAGTCTCTCCTCAGACTTAAGGGCTCGATACCGCAAGTGAGTTTGGGATCGTCGACAATTCTCACAGCCCGTCGTTGAACCGAGTCAAAAGGGTCAAGCTGGTATCCGGGTGCACCTTCCCAGAGATGGCAGCAGTACTCCATATGGGGCCGAACTTGCGACTTGTAAAGTAACAACCTTTGCCCCGACGTGAAGTACTGCTTCGCTCTGTTGAGTACACCAAGTTTTTTGGACGCCAGCTTTACCTTATCTTGTAAATGATCTCGGAACTGAACATCGCTGGAGATGTCGACACCAAGGATCCAAATGCTCTTGGAGATGGAGAGGGGAGTGTTCTGGAATTGTGGGACCACAGTGAATGGAGTTTTCTTAGCGGTGAACGCGCACACTTGTGTCTTTGTAGGGTTGAATCGGACCAAGTTTACCCGTCCCCAGTCAGAGACCTGGGACAGTGTGGTCTCGATTTGAGACACAAGTTCTCCGCGGTTTTCCTCCACAAGGGAACGAGGGATGTTTGCACGACCCGGGTAAAAAGTGTCTCCAGTACTGTCATCTGCATAGCAATGTATGTTGATGATGTCCAACATGTCATTGATATGCAGTAGAAACAGCGTAGGAGACAGCACAGAGCCTTGCGGGACACCAGCATTAATGTCCATGCTATCAGAGCAACTACCGTCAACTACAGTTCGTATGCGTCTGCCGGACAAAAAGCTAGCCACCCATTTGCACAAACCCTCGGGCACTCCGTAAGATGGCAACTTCGATAGAAGACCGCGGTGCCAGACCCGATCGAACGCCTTCGCTATGTCCAGGCTACATGTCAATGCCTCCCCCTGACTCTCAATGGCTAGTGCCCATCGGTGTGTGAGATACACTAGAAGGTCACCAGTCGAGCGACCGTGGCGAAAACCATATTGACGGTCACTGACCAGATCGTGTACTTCTAGGTATCTTAGAAGCTGTGTGTTGATCACACGCTCCATCACCTTAGAGAGGAGAGAGGTAATAGCGATAGGCCTGTAATTCGATGGATCTGATCTATCGCCCTTTTTGGGCACCGGGTGCACATTCGCAGTCTTCCATGTAGACGGAAATTGCCTAGTGTGGTAGGAAAGCGCGAAGAGGCGCGTGAGTACAGGACATAACTCAGGAGCACACTGCTTAAGCACCACTGCTGGTATACCGTCTGGCCCACTCGACTTATGAACGTCTAGAGAAAGCAACGCCCGCCTGACCTCCCGCTGCGTTATGGAGATTTCCGGCATGGACTTACCGCACCACGGTATAGTAGGTGGTACAGCGCCTTCATCGTTCATATTCGAGTTCGAGGCAAAGAGACTGCCCAGTAGATCGGCTTTCTCTTTAGCACTATGGGCCAAGTCACCATCGGTCTTTCGCAGTGGTGGTAACGACGACTGGCAGAAGTTCCCTTCGGCAGCTTTGGCAAGCGACCAGAAAGCACGACTCCCAGAAGGATAGCTCGCAAGTCGCCCACCTATTTTGCCGATGAATTGGAATTTTGCTCTGGCAGTTGCTTTCTTACTGAACCTCGAGGCAGCATTTAATTTGCGTTTTAACTCAGAAATATTCGGATCCTTATTATAACGAGCCGTGGTCCAAGCCTCATATGCATTTTGCTTAAGAATTTTAGCTTTTCTGCAAGACCTATTAAACCACGGTCGTTTTTTGACGCCGGCAGCTACTCGCGGGTTAGGAATATAGCATTCCATACCAGCAAGGATTGTCTCAGTGACTGCGGCTGCGCAGACGTCAGGATCTTCTGAGTTAAAGCAGATCTGCCTCCACGGGTACGATGCGTAAAATTCACGCAATCCATCCCAGTCTGCCGACTTATAGTGCCACACACGACGCCAGTTAGTTGGCCCAGAAGGATCAGGTTGTGTGCATGACACTTGAGTCCGAACGAGACAGTGGTCCGAGGAGCCAAGAGGCGCATCCACTGAGACGGAGTACCCGTCCGGACGAGTAGTCAGCAGAAGGTCCAGTAAGGAGCTCGTATGTTCCTCTATATCTGGTATTCTCGTTGGAGAAAGTACCAGCTGAGAGAATCCATAGGTCAGAGCAAATTCATGAGCAGATATCCCAGCATAGTTATTGGTTCGAGAACTGAGCCACTCGCGATGGTGGGCGTTAAAGTCTCCCAAAATAACTAGTTCTGCTGTGGGATATTGCTCTAGAACTTTGTCAGTCGTCAAACTCAGGTGCGTGAAGAGTCGAGTTACGTCCGTGTCACCGCTATGAGACCTGTATAGGCACGCATAGATACGAGTGTGGCCGCCGTAATCTACGCGCACCCACAATATCGACAGGTCCCTGTCTTCAAGGCTATGAAGGCGGCGACAGCAGATATCCTCCCGGACGAACATACATACACCGGCACGACTCATAAAATTGTGTTCGAGTTTGTAGCCGGGATAATGAAGGTATGATGTGTCGGCCGGGCAGGATATCTGCGTCTCCGTTAGAAAAAGAATGGTCGGCTGCGCAGTTTCGAGATGGTGGTGGACTGCGTTAAGATTTGCGTGAATACCCCTGATGTTGCAAAATTCCACATTATATGTGGATGGAGTAGCCGCTGTGCAAACTCTTTTCTTTTTCTGTCTTCTGGCCATAATATATATAAAAAAAAGTTACTAAGACTAAGGATGAGGATTCACTGCACAGACAGCATAGAGGGCAAAGGGTGCGGTTCTAAGACTGCCGAAGCTCGCCACAGATGATACGGTTGCTGGCACGGCGGGTGGAAGGGCCCCTGATCCCCCTCTGTTGTAGTAGCCGGGTCCACTCCGGTCTCCTTCTCCGGCACGACTACCACTTCAGATACTTTACACAGGCTGGCGAATCAGCCTCCCAGGGCGGAGATTAAGTGATCCCTGGGTTCGGGATCCCGTTCAACCTGCGGGCGGCCAGCGGTCAGCCGTTTCATCAGGTCTCCCTGACCGCCGAACCAGCACGCCGCGTCTATGCCGAGTATGACAGCAACAAGCACCGCCGGTCCTCCGCTGTCCGTGCAGCGAATCCTCAAAGAGCTCTGGCAACCTTACTTACCGCCAGGAACACAACACTACTCAATGTTAGTGTTATTATGGCCGCGGTTTTCTGTAAGGTGGAGGTACTTCCCCAGTTCGGGCCGCTCATTCGAGCAAGTACTCGCTATGCCCTGCTTAGTTGTTCGGGTGGCTTATTCGAGCGAGTACTTGCAGTGCCCTACCTCTCTTAATTATAAGTGCAAAAGTAAATCTGTCTTCACGCTGAAACCGCTGTACTGATCAAGATGAAATTTGGTATACAGATAGTTTTGAGTCCCGGAAAAGGACATAAGCTACTTGAAAACGTCAAGTATTATCCGTTCGTTTTTATTTCCCATAATTGATCCCATCCGAAATTAAGATCTTGATGAAATCTATTATTTCTTTTAGGAAACTATGATGAATAGTTACAGAGAAATAGCTCTTTCTAGTTTGACAGCTGTCATCCAAAATAACAATCTTGATGGGATCTATTATTTCTGTGCAGAAACTACTAGTCAACAATCAATAGTTACAGAAGTATAGCCCTTTCCAGTTTGAAAGCTGTCATCCAAAATTAAGATCTTGATGAGACCTATCATTTATGTCAAGAAACTACTAGCCAATCATCAATAGTTAGGGAGATAAAGCACATTCTAGTTTGACAGGTTTCATCGAAAATGAAGATCTTGATGACATATATTACCTCTGTAAAGAAACTATTAGTTTACAATTAATAGTTACGGAAATGTTGCCCTTTCCAGTTTGACAGCTGTCTTCTGAAATAAAGCTCTTGATGAGATCTATCATTTGTGTGATATTAAACCCTTGCAAAACCTCCTATCGCATTCGCTTAGGTAGGCAAACGGTTTCTGTCTTTCTTGTTGTTTTGTAGGGAAAGATTGTTATATCTTTATCTATTATTCTTTATTTAAGGGCTAGGAATCACCTGAAGTTATTAGGTAATACTAATCAATAAATAATTTATTAATTAAGCTTGAATGAGTGTATTCTAACTGAACCTTGTTTCTTTTCTGAATGCTCTCTATGAGCACCTAGCCGGTGCAAAGTGACACAATGTCTGACCATCCTAAGTCCTGACAAACAACTTATATTTTATTTTAAAAATAAAAAGACATGATAAATATTTCCAAAATAATTACTAGTATAATAAATATTATTACTGACTGAAACTGTAAGTGTAGTAGTATATTTTGTGTTTCCAGGTATGATAAAGCAGTAGACCCTAATGAGGAATCATATCAAATTACTGCAAAAGTGGATCAGTATGGTTTTGCTGTTTTGGTAGAAGATGTTTTCAAAGGATGTACAGATGGTATATTACCTACATGACATTATATAGATACTTGCCAAGATAAAACTTAACAATCTTAACTAAATCTTTAACTTTTTAGATGAAGTACCACACTTAGCAGAATTTAGAAACTACTGCAGGAATTTACTCCAACACAATGACCCTGGAAAGAGGCCAAACTTATCAGAAGTTCTCCAGCACAACTTTTTCAATCATGAATTTATATCCATATATAAGTTTCTTAGTTTTTTGCCTTTAAAGGAAGAAGTTGAAAAAAATGACTTTTTCTGTAATATACTGAATAGTTTGGAATGTTACAATGAAGATACAGTGGCAAAACAATTTGGAGGTTTATTGCTTTCTAGGCTGACTATGTTGGATTCAACAGCAAGGATAAATGTGATACCCTACATCCTTAAACCGAAAAACGGTGAGTATAATTTTAGTTTAACTTTTTAGTATTGTCACTACTTTTAAACTTAAATTGGTTGGCTATATATCAAAAACTATTTAATTTTTGTTATATACAATTAATTTTAGTCAATGTGCAACTACTCTGGATATTTTTCATCCGATTGTCTGGTGTTGTCCCAGACTATAACTAAGCGGAAAGTAGCCATGTCGCATAAAATGCCATTATTAAAAGTATCTAATTTTTTGAATTTTGCTCATACTAATGTTAACAAGCACAATGGAGTTTTAAAAAATTATTGAATAATACTAAAGTGCATCATCATTGCATCTTAAATTCTTTTTGTGTATTACAGAGAGGTTGCAAAATGGGGAGAACACAGGATTCTTTAGTCTAAGCGTATTTAAAGAACATGTAAAACCCAGATTAATACAATTATTTGGAGTAAGGGATAGTCAAATTAGACAACTACTGCTGACACATTTTTCAAAATATGTTCATGTTTTTTCGCATGAAGAGCTATCCCAGCACATTCTACCTGAGGTATGTTTGTGTATTTTGTTTAACGAAGTTTTGGATTTATCGACACACTACTACGATTTTAATAGATTTTAATACCACGAAAGAACAAATCTGTGGCACAAGAAAAATATGCAAAAGTTAGGTTGTCTGCTTTTCCTTTTCCTATTGCTGTATTACTAGGTAGAAACAGGCGAGCTGATATAGCAATTTGTAGTCTTTTGCTCTCTAAATAATATATACAGGGTGGAAAAGAAAGGCCGTGGTTGGAGAGAGAGTACACTACATATTGAAGATGGCAAATTTTACTGCAAGAAAACATTTTTTTTAAATAAGCATAACTAAAAATAAATGTTTTTGAATAAATTGCCTGTTTTAACCAGGAATCTAACCTGTGAAAAAAGACAAGAAAACATTATCTATTTTATGACATTGGTCGACAGGGACATTCATAGGGAACATTTTCTACTTAACATAGTATCTAAAATTATAAAAAAAAAGATAAATATGTATTACCTACAAATAAATATTATTTTATTGTTTTTTTTTTTCTGTCTCATCTTTATTGAAGATACTATGGTAGTAGAAAAGAAATTATTCCTTATGAATGACCCTTTCAAAGTCATGAACTATTCAAACAGGTGATTATTAGTAAGTCTTTGAATTCAGATTTACTTATTCTATAAAATAAAGGTGTTTCCGTTTGGTAAAATTTGTCGTAATAAATATTTATGGTAGTTTTCCTCCAACTACGACCTGTATATTGAAAAAAAAAAAAAACTTAAATGGAAAAAAAACACTTAAGGCCCTTAAAGCGCACTAGTGCCTGCCGCCACCAGATAATATTTATTTCTTCCGTACAAAACGTATTTTAAAAAAGTGAAAGATACTAACTAATCCTTCAGTGTATTATAGTGGTTTTCTAATGCGCTTAGGGGACGAATAAGCTTGCGCTGAATGACTTTTATTTTAGGTACAGTTATGAAGATATTTACGCGTTATTAATGAAGATACGAGTGAGACTTCTGTACGATAGTAGAAATTAGGTATTACTTATTTTGTTGTATAAGGTTGCTTGCGAAAAAATGTTCATGAATCACATGTGGCGGCATAATTTCACTCACTGTGTAGAAGCATAACTAATAAAATAAATAATAAACTCTTTTCATACAGATTCGATAAAATATAAATTTTTAATGCCTTAACAAACATTAAAAACTAAAAAAAAAAATATTGTCTTGCACCGATAATTTATTTTTCCCAGTAACATTTAAAGAGATAAATTTCTGTGGACCTACTGTGCTATTCATTAGGTGTTTTATATATAACCACACTGGTCTGACAACCCTACTGTGGCCAGCATCTACCTCGAACTGACAAGATGTATGTTAAATTATTATTTTTGAATGAAAAGCAAAAAGACATTTTGGTTTATAAGTTTCTTTATTCTGTCACTCTTGACATATGTTTTTATTTTTAAACATACTCCCCCCTCCTCTTTAACAATATAATGTAGGTAATCTTAACAAGAGTATAACTTAATCAAATAAACATTAAATTTTCTTAAAAGGACTATAAATGTCACAACCAAAACATAACACTTAATATACATTTTAATAAGAACTTAAAACAACTGAACCTAATCTAGAAAATGCAATAAAATTAACTTATTAACAGGACGGTGAAATTCACTTTTGTTAGTTTTTATTACTGCGGAGCGCAGACCTTATAAGTCCGTTTTTTCGGTTTTGATAAAGATAAACAGTCTTACCTCTTTGCCAATAACCAGGAGGATTAACTTTATCTTTAATTATGACAAGATCGTTAATGTTTAGTTCATATTTAGGATAAAACCATTTCAGTCTGCATTGTAATTCGGATAAATATTGCAATCGGAATTGTTTCCAAAACTGATATTTAACACTAGACAGCTGTTTCCAGAATAACAAAGGGTTAGTAGAGATTTTAGTAGGTTCAGGTATATCCAATATAGGCCGCCCTACCAGGAAATGAGCTGGAGTTAAACACGTCAAATCTTTAGGTAAGTCGGAGAGTGCACACAAAGGTCTAGAATTTAAAACACCTTCAATTTGTATAATTATCGTCATTAATTCTTCATAAGGTGGTTTGATAGTCAGTAATTGCCGTTTTAGCAGACTCTTTGTCGATTTAATTCCGGCTTCATACATACCGCCCATATGGCTTGCTAGAGGGACCGTAAACTATTGAATAGAATTCAGAGATGCAAAATGAATTATGACAGAATAAGCTTTATCATTTTTGAACTTTTTGTAGAGTTCATTCAGTTTTGGTATACTTAAAATAAAAATATCTAAACCCTTGTTCTACTTTAGACCTAATATGGCAGCTACGTTACTTTCGACTAAATATGTTGGATTAGAGTTAGGATTTAAACAACTGGATAAGTTATCCATGATTTCTTTAACTTTCGCTGACGACTTATGTAGCTGAAATTAACTGAAAACATAACTCAGTCGTTTCTTCTATCGAGTTACCACCAAATAAAATGTCATCCATGTAACAATGGAGTTTGATACACTCAGATGCTAAGGGGTACTTATTTTTATAAAGTTTAGCTAACTCTAGTAATGTTCTAAATTCTAGATTTGGAGTACTTTTTGTACCAAACATTATTACCTTAATTTGAACACATTTTATTGGTTGATCTGTACTGTCCCGCCAAAGAATTCTTTGTAATAACCTTTGAGATTCAGTAATATTAATTTGCCTTAACATTTTGACAATATCGGCGCATAAAAACGTACTTGTAAGTACGGAAACGTAAAATGATATCCGTTTTGTCTAAAAAGATATTGGGACCCTCATACATAATATCATTCAATAAAACACCAGTTGATGAATTTGCACTTTTATATATTAAAAACGGTGCATAATTTTTTAGATGTACTTTGAGGCCTTAATACGGCATGGTGCGATAAATAATTTGCACCTTTATCTTTAGATGAAAAATTATTGATATATCAAGCATGATCTAAGGATATAAACTCATGAATAAAATCTTTGTATTGTTGGCACAAAACAGGATTATGCTGAAATTTCTTCTCAAGCGAGAGAAAACATTGTAATGCCAAATTGTAGGAATTTCCTAACAAACTCAATTTTTCACTTATTATAGGAAGCGTGACTGTAAGACGGCCATTATCACTCCTATATGTTGTTTTCTCGTATACATTTTTGCAAAACTCATGCAACTTAGGTTTGCACTAAAACTCTTCCTGCTTCGAAAATCTAATTAGAATGTCATCGGAACCTTGCAGGAAATTAGTGCATAGGCTTACTTGGCAATCAAATTTGTTAGGAAAAAATGTATTAAATTCATATGATCCTGCTACTATCCAACCAAAGACTGATTCAATAAGCTGTGGCATTTTTGTACCCAGTGATATAAAGTTACCTGTTAGCAGTTTCTAGAATAACTCCCCTCAGATCAACATGTCTATCTCCTGAGGAACGTAAAACAAAGAATCAGCTAACTTGCTTGATTTAGGTATTTTCCAGTTCCTAATATTTAAATAATTATGAGGTAAAGGTACAGTAACTTTATCAGAAACTATACAAATGACTTAAAAGAGTGATTCATTAAAGGGCGAACTAATTTTAACCTGAGTCTTTAAGTTTGTTGTCTTTGTTATACCACCTATACCTTATAGCGTGACATTAGTGTCTGAGCATTTTAAGTTTAATTTTTTAACTGAACTTCTAGATATTATCGAGTCGAGCGATTGTTGCAAACTTACTAAAAACTGCTGTAAGTTGTCTCCATTTATAGTTTGATTTTTAAAAATGTTATTTAAGTAATAGTTTATGATGACAAGTATATATTCATACTTGCTTTTAAGAAAACTCCCCGGCCCGACTACTAACGATGATACTAGGCTTGCATCTTCATCTCCGAGCGCCGACTTCAAATAGTAAATTTTTTGCGTTGAAGTCAAATCGGGGTTATCGGATGAAAGTCATGAACAATTCCTTGAAAGTGTGCCACTCCTTCATCTCTCCATGGAATGTAGGTATGTTGAGACGCGTTACCTTGACAATGGACTTGCACTGTTGTGCTGTGGTACCCGCCGACGCCGCTGTGCTTTGTAGTGACGTATCCTTCTTATCTAGCAGACTAACGATTGTAGATTTTGTGAAGTAGTACTTGTTTTCAACAATTTCTCGTTCTTTTTCATGATTGTCATTAGTAGGGTCCAAGTTTTCAATCTCTGACTGGATGGCGTCAAACTTGTCAAATAAGGTACATAAGTTCGTAAGACGTGTCATTCGACCTTTTATAGATACACGAGAGCTTGTAGCTCGTGACAGTTTCTCTTCTTTAGTAATTTCCATTTGGCAAGTGTGTATCCAAAGGTTGCTCATTGTATGAACAAAATACAATGTTGTTACAATGTATTTATTATTACCACTATACGAAGGACCAAAAAAGATATGTTAAATTATTATTTTTGAATGAAAAGCAAAAAGACATTTTGGTTTATAAGTTTCTTTATTCTGTCATTCTTGACATACGTTTTTATTTTTAAACAATGTATATGCAAAGAAGGACGCACAGCACGTTACAACTGTATGAAAAGGGCACTTAAATGCATTGTATCTCTATGGAGGAAACTGTCCCGAGAAACATGACGTGTAGTAAATTTTTTATATTAGGCATATTAAATATTTCAGTTTGACTGTGCTTTTTATTACCACAAAGGTGGAAAAGAAGCTATACGTTTACCTGATGCTAAGCAGTCATCGCAGCCTACAGATGCTTGCAACACAAGAGCCGTTAGTCTCGCGTTTTTTTTAAATTCTTTCCTGAAAATCCCCCGCTGTAGTGCATAGAGAAAACCTTAGTATGGAGCTTATTCTACAACTTAAACTTCCACCTGCGATGTGTCCTAAGGTGGTATGAATTCTCTGCCGCATCGGCGTGGGCATTATGTGGGTCCAGTAATTCCTCAAAACTCGGCTCGTCGTTGTACGGAAACTAAAAGGCCAAGCTGGTATGTGGGTGCAAACCCACCCACCAACCCTCCACTCCCTCGGTGATGGCAGCAGTATTTCATGTGGGGTTGGACCTGCTGTAATTATCGTTTTTCTGTAAAAATATAAGTAAAACTTGGTTTATGGGAACTAAACAATTGACACAAATACATATATATAAAAACACCTGATTGATAGCACAGTAGGTCCACAGAATTGTATAACTTCAGATGTTTCTGGTGAAAATAAATTACCTGTGCAAGACATAAATTTTTTTTTTCGGTTTTTATTGTTTGTTAAGGTATTAAAAGTTTGTATTTTATCGAATCTGTATTGCTTATTCAAGAACCTTCTGATACTACAACACAACACGTAGATCCTAACACAAGGTTACCTGTCGTTTCATTTAAAAATTGGAGTAAACAAAGATGTGTGACAGAGAGGCATTATGCGTACTACTTGGTGTGATAGAGAAGGATTTGTCAATGTAATTTATTTTTCAGTTACTTCTTGGTATCAAAGACACTGACGACAGCTTAGTTGCATCAACATTGACGTGTTTAAGTGAGCTAGTACCAATATTAGGAGCAGATACAGTCATTGGTGGCCGTAGATCAAAAATTTTTACTGATGGAAGGCCTAAGTCAAAAACTGCTGTAGATGTAACTCTTCCCACAAAGCCACTAGGAGAACATATGTTTACGACAAGAAAATCTCTCAAGGATGAGATGTACTCACAACCTAGGAGTGAAACAGATTTTTCATTATCATTGAATGAAAGACTTCCACCTGTTGGAGGTGAGTCTGGTGACGATATTGCAAAGGAGCTAACAATAAACGATAGCGAAGATGACTGGAGTGATTGGGATAGTAGTAAACGTCAATTGGTTATAGAACCAGAAACAAGCATTATTCCGGAACCGGAGTATATTGACGGACAGGTTGCTGACACTAAAATTAATTCTGCAACTAAAGAACAACAATTGGCAAAAATAAATATATTACAGAAAGCTGCATTAGAAGCAAAGAAAAACATAATGGATATTTCTGAGCTTGATATAAAGAACCAGAAGTTTGATTATTCTAAGAAAAATGGAGATGAATTTGACTTTTTTGCTGATATGACACCTGTGATTGAAAAACCGACATTCGTGAATATTGGTCATGAAGAAAAAGAAGATATTAGCAGTAAATTAAATTTTGTTCCCGATGAAAGCGAAAATTGGGGAGACAATTGGGATGAATAGAATATTATTTTTCTAAGTATTAAATTATTAAACTATTTATGTATATTTTTTATCAATACCAATCGTGAGTATATTCTTTGGATAGGGAAGAATTTTGATCATGTAAAAAAAATATTAGCAATAAATTAATTTTGTTCCCGAAAAAACGAAAATTGGGAAAACATTTGGAATGAGTAAAAAATATTTAAGTATTAAATTATTAGACAGTTTATGTACTTTTTTATTTATATCAATCGTGAGTATATTTTTTTATTTTTGAGCTTTTTGGTTAGCACCAGTTAGCAGAAATTTAGCCAGTCTTTTGTAGAATCCACTTAATTGAGGGCCTCTTGTAGCGCTTGATAGATTTTTACAGTGCATGTTCCGCGTGGTTCAATTGATTTCTCTTAGCAGCAATGACACGTTTTGTAGAAATTGCCAACACAAACTGTATACCTAGGTACTAGCTTTTGTCTGCGTTTCGTACGCGTGGATCGGTACCATTTTACCTAAACCCTAACCCTATCAGTAGACGAAATTCCTGAATGTGTAACTAGGAGCGCACGTAAATACGCAAGCTCTCAAAATTTAGTTTATAAAAAATATAGAGGGCTGGATCTGTATACATCATTTGAGAACTCTGCCCTTATCTAGTTGTTACAGCATTATACCTATTATATTATAAAAAAATGGGCATGGGGTAGACCACGCTTTTACCACATGTTGCAGCGAACTGCCAAATAGTTTTTCTTTCATAAGAAGATCCATCGGTTTGTGACAAGGTTAATATTTACCCTTGCTTGACACAATGTCATGTGGTGTCGTTCGTAAGATACTCGCTCCACGATTCTGCAACTCATTGGTAGTTTCCTATTTTGGGTTCATGGTAAGTATCTAATTGTAATATACGTAAGTATATATCAGGGCGGTCGTATATTCGCAAATATAAAAACGCATTTTGGGTGCGTTCGTACAATACCTAAAGCGTGGACCGGAAAAGTACCGTAGAATTAGAGTACCTACTAAGCGGCCCATATTTTTAGTAGAACATACTAGCACTATTGCCTCAAGAGTTACTGTAAGTGTATGTTATTTTCAGAACGTAATCGGGTTTTAAGATTCAAAGTATTTTAATGTTAAAAATGAAAAGAATTTCCCTGAAATTTATTTTGCACACGTGGCTCACACAATACATACGATACCTAAGTATATCCAGTTATACTAAACGCTATGAAATAGCAAAAAACACGTCAAAATAGTTTAAGGCAGTTTCGGAAGCATAGGTAGGTATCTTATGCCATAACAAACAGATAATAGTACATTGTGCTTCATGTAAGCTAAGTTAGTCATAATACATTACACACAAGGTAGGATTTCAGCCCTAACCGCTTGGCAAGCGCGTTATAAAGTCTAATGTGTAATGTAATGACCATAGTCACGCGTTTAATACACTTGGACGTGTTAATAAATAAAGCAATTATCTTTACAAAAATATGTAATTGTAAAAATAGCGCGCGGATTTCTTCGTGTGATGTAATGTGTGTGTGTTTACATAATATACATACCTACCTACACTAAACCTATTCTGCTTATCAACCAAACAAATGAATCTCAAAACGCAAAAAAACTGTAGGGCGAGTCCAAACAGCGTACCGAGCGAGGGTTCTGTCCAAATTTAAATTGCACTTATGTACTTATAATTAGGACATGTAATATCGGAAGGTTTTTAATTACGATATTGATTGACGATATCGGGTTATAATATCGGCATTGAATATATTCATCATAAAGTTGCATTAGATACGAAAAGAGAACTGTATTAAACCAAATTATTTTTATAGTCAACAGAAAAATTTAATACGACTTTTCATATGATTATTTTACAAATAATATATAAATAGGTACGTTATTTACAAAGGGTATCTCTTAACGGAGAGTGGGTTAGAGTTCCAGTACAATAAGAGGGCGATATAGGCCACATAGCTTATTTCTGTAATACTAATGTGCATGTAAATGTAATAAAAATTATTACATCATGTCGTATACATTACGATGAGATATATTCGTTATATACTTGTTAAGTAATTTACGCCATAATGACGCCTTGAAGCTTAAAATTTTATTTGTATAGAACTGTTTTGAAGTCACATTTTTTGAATTTTTGCCTCAATTTAGAGTCAATGCACTAGATAAAAAGTTAGTCTAATTACTTAACCAACTTTTATTACAAGCAAATTCAAAACACGCTTTAAAAATTTGCACAAGCGTTGTAACAATGGTCACTTCCAGATTTTTTTATTGCATTAAATGAAAATTATTCATAAAGGTAATGTTTAATAATGTTTAAAACAAGTTTAATAACATATATTTTTATCAATCCTTTAAATGTTATAGTTTAGCCACAAAATTTGCATAAAAACGGCGTATTTACGCGATCTATCAATCTGAAATTGTGATTCGAGTGTGCCCAGGTGGTTTGATAATCTAGTCTAGTATCTTTCACAATACCACAGACTATACAAGGCAATTTCTTGTTTGATTGTATTCATCTTCAAATCCTTATGTATATTGTCCCTAATAAATATGCAGTTCAGTACAGTTTCAGCATTGTTAGTTTCTATTACCTACTTCCAATTCCCCAAAAGCGAATTCCGTACGTCCATATGTGTTTGAGGATGGCTGTATATAAAATGAGTACTTTCTGGGGAAAGGCTAGATTTGCGTCCAGTTAACCAGTAATACTTACATATTTCTGAACTTCGAATCTAATTGCTTGCCTTTGGTCCAAATGTGTTTCTGCCGAATTAAATGACGGTCTAAGTGAATACTTAAGTATTTAGTATTATCTGTTAGAAGAATTAGGTCATTACAAAGTTTGAATGTTCGCCTTCGCAGTATGAATGTGACAGATGGTGATTTGTTTTGTTTAACTTTAATGAGCCCGCTTCTCTCAACTTCTGCCAGGTGTTTCTGTAGTTTGGCAGAGGCTGTTTGGTCTCCGTACAAGGTTGTATCATCTGTAAACGTAGCAGTTATGTCGTTAGTATTGGTAAGAAGATCAGCAGTGTACCTATATAAGATAAAGCACGGGACTCAAGTAGGTCCACCTGATGATACCTTGCATAGTTCTGAAGTTTTACTCTGTGCACTTGACTTCGAAGCATCTTACATTTAGGTAGGACTTAGGAATGCGCGGAGGTACCAAGTTGAAATTTATATCAAATACTAAAGTCTACGGTCACCTTAAGTTGTAAAAGTATAGCTTTTAAGCCAATGCAATAAAAAAAATATGCCCAAAGTGGAATCATTTTAAAATAAATCAAAACCTATGGCCTTACCTACCTTTCCGTTGACCTAGAAACCTAAAATTTGGCAAGAAGCAAGATGTAAACTCACTTATGTAGGAAAACATCTAAAAACTGATTTCTACGGAACCCTCGGTGCGCGAGCCAGACTCGCACTTGGCCGGGTTTTATTTTTTAATGAAGTCAATGATATGAGAATAATTTATTCAAAGCAATCATCGTATAAAAGGTGTTTGCGGATTTAAATACGCGGCGAACATTAGAAAAAATTTATAATTTGCTGTTGCCTGCGGTTTCACCCGCCCTAAATTCGGTTATCAGCGTAGGATTTCGACGGCAACTCCCCAAAATTATTGAAAAAAAATCGACTCACACTTGACGTTTTCAAGCAGCCTATGTCCTTTCTCAGGACTTCAAATATCTCCATGACAAATTTCATCTTAATCTAGCATGAAGAGGTAACAGGCAGACAGAATTACTTTCGCATTTATAATATTAGTTATCCATACTAATAGAAATGGTACTGCCATTGGAAGTAATAGTCCGTGAGCCAGATATTATAATTTGTCAGTCATTTCCTCTCAAGCGATAAATCGTGAAATGCTTTAGAGAGTTGTATTATGCAGCATGGTGAACGTCAGCTGCCGCCCCGTGGGTGGGTGGGGCAGCGGCAGCCTCTCAATCACGTAAAAAAATATTTTTTCCTCCCGACTGAAAATCTGATAAATGATAGTTAACGCAATTATTTGAAGATAAAAAAAAGTCAGCTGACCGTACCGTGGTGGATTATACGTCAGCTGGTCACACGAACATGCAAAATTTTTTTTTTCATTCAGTGATTTCCTCTCACTTGAAAATGTGTCATATGATAGTTTACATGCAATTTTGAATAAATAAAAACGTCAGCTGGCTCTATGGTGGTGATGATGATGCTGTGAAAGGTGGAGCATGGGAGACAGACGTGAGCGCCGATTGCTAATTTAACGTCAGCTGACGGGTTTTCCACCAACATAGAGCCAGCTGACGTTTTTATTTATTCAAAACTGCACGTAAACTATCATCTGACACATTTTCAAGTGAGAGGAAATGACATAACTACAGTTATTCGACATTACACTCGATGCACGCACAGAATGAAATAATTTATATTTTAATTATATTAATATTCTTGATAAATTTTCAAATATTGAAACATGCGGATATATTTCAATAAAATAAATATTCTGAATTAATTTTAACATTGAAAAAATATATCTAAAATGTGTGTATGTGTGGATGTATTATATTATATCCAAGGCAGCTGCTCAAAATAAGCGCTGCTTGTACATTCTGCTTATATCTATACCAACAGAATGTAATAAATAAGCCCCATCTCACCTTTCAAATATTCTACAGGTATAAAGTAGTAGCCCCCCCTCTATTGCATCCAAATCTTGTAGATCGGAATAATATACATGCTCTTGACGATGGCACGGTTACTAGTCTGCTCTTGCAAACTTCTTTGTATTCTTAGTATTCGGTCATCGGTGTAGGATTTCAACGGCAACACCTCAATTATGGAAAAAAAAACGAACGGATAATACTTGAAGTATTTTGAAGTTGAAGATCACAACTTTGTGTGACTTCGCTCGTTTGTATCAATTGATGGGTCCATTCAATAACCATTCGCACGTCGTAAAGCACAAGTAAAGTTAATTCCTGTTTTTTACCTAAATCAGGTATAGGTAGGTTTGATATGATAATAAAATACAATACAAATTTACAATATGATATTTAGGATTCCGTACCGCAAAAGGAAAAAAGGAACCCTTATAGGATCACTTTGTTGTCCGCCTGTCTGTCTGTCTATCAAGACTCTTTTCTTTAGGAACGCGTAAAGGCGTTACGTTGAAATTTATATCAAATACTAAGGTTTACAGTCCATTGGAGATGTAAAAAATAAAGTTTCTAAGTCAACTCAGTAAAAAATACGTTTTTTAGATTAATTTCCACCCAAAACTGTTCATATTCATTAAATTAATTTTATTTTGCCTGTACAAGGCCTAACCTAAAAATACAATCAATTTAGGAGAGTAAATAAGCAAAGATTTTATTACTGTATGTTGAGATTGTGATGTTGCAGCTTTTTGTATACCATATCTCTGAAGATGCATATAGAATCAGATTCTAGCAAAACTAGTTGCTAGCAGAGTACTGACTTGTCTATGGCATCTGCTTATGAATCACAGTTGCATGAAATAGGTAACTGTTCTAATTGTGACTTTATATTTCTCACCTTCTTCTTCATCTGTATCAGCCTCTTCTTCCATAGGTTCAGGTTCAGTCTTTCCAAGCGGGGCACGTTTCGTGTATTGCGAACCAATAGAGTTCAACTATTAAAAAAATCAAACTAATTCAGTTTAACAGTGAGTTTTATCAAAAAAAAAATTATATTAATTAATTAAACCAGTTATCATAATTATATATTTTTACACTAAGGTGAATCAGAATGAGATTTTTCCTATACAACCTAAACTGCACTTAATCATAACTAAACATTTTAATGAATAAAATGTGTTATGTAATTATTAAATGCTGCTATTTATTATTATTATTGTTGTCACAAAAATATCTTTCTTCATGAAATGCTAGTGAAATGGTAAATAACCAAAGTTTTTGTTGATTTCATAATAAACTTTGGTAGTCTAATAATTCACATATATTTTATGGATAAATCTGCATTTTGCTACTGGTATATTCATTATAGCTATTGCATTGAGTGGAGAAATGTTAATAGTGAAAGGCATTTAATTTAATGCATAAATAAATTATAGTTGGATTCACCTTAAGTAGGTAATTTGATATTGTCAAACGACAGCTTTTAAGAAGACTGTATCTTGGAATTTGTCATTTCTTGAAAAGCCCATTAATCAACAATCAAGCTTCACACACAAAAAAGTCTCATGTTGATGTAAACATTTTGTTTTGCAAAAAATAACATGAGATAATAAAGTGCACATGTTAACCCAAACTATGCATGTATGCTCAATACCCATGCCTCACTTTACGACATTTTCGTCGCATATTTTGCGTCCACAAACAAATCAAAACGGGTACTTCCCGTTGTCTTAAAATCATGAAATTTGACATGAAGCAAGGTCTTACATCACAAATATAGGAAAAAACCGATATTCGTTAATTTGTAGTTATAACACATTTAAAAAAAAGTTTGTTGGTCTATATGTCAAGACTCTTTTACTAAAGAACGCGTGGAGTTACAAAGTTGAAATTAATATCAAATACAAAAGTCCTTGGTCCCTTAAAGCTGTAAAATAACCAAGCTTCTAAATCAATGTAAAAAAAATATTCCCAAAATACGGTCATTTTTATCGCATATTCTGACACAAATAAATCAAAGCCTAGGAGGTACTTTCCGTTGACCTAGGAGACTTGATCTTATAATGGAAGAGCTATCTACATATGATAAGTTTGTTCGGCCGGTTTCTTTTTCTTAAATACCATTTAGGTATATAACAGATTTCGATGACGTTTTCGCAATTGTAAGTGTTTCATTTATACGTGAGGTATGTTTTATTGCGTTGTGTGGCAACATTATACATACCGAGCTATCTTTGAATGTGTACAAATTTGCACGTATAGTTACCGACTTAACACCTGTAGACCTATACTTGTAAACCAAAAAATACGTCAACCAAGGACGGTACGTGTCGTTACAAAAAGGTTATAAATGCAACAATCAAGACGAGACGATTGTAAAAAAAATGATGGATACGATCCCTCAGTTCTGCCGCCAACCAAACAAGAGCTATTGCAGGAAATTAAACAAACAAACATCATACATATCTGCAGTATATGGTGTAAATGTTATGCACACACGCGCAGTCTCACCGAAAAGAATCCAAAAAATAACGGATGGCGTATTCATCAATTAGATGGTAAGTACCAATATTATTGGTTTGAAGGCCCCCACAGCCCCCTCCACCTTTTGGAGAATTGTCTTTTGATGCTCAAGGTACTCTTTTATTGCTTTGCTTACGTACTGATGATTGTGATGCAATTTGTTTATTTTCAAAATTATTTTGTTATAGAATCAGGTGACATTTATTCTTTTAAGATTACCGTTATATTAGATTAGTTTTAGTATTGCATTTTTTAGTTTTATTTTAGCAGGTCATATACTACATATAATACTATAATATATAATAATTATATAATACAGTTCATACAACTACAGTTACGAATACATGTGTCCCGAATTACCAAAACGACTAATACGAAATTATGTGATTTTAATATTCTTGTAGGACATACTCTTTTTTTTTGGAGCCTATCGCCGCAACACTTTTGTTTGCTGCAGTGTGCCTGGACTAAGGTGATTTCATATATGTCCCATACGTCCTTATTAATAACCAACTTTAAAGTAATAAGTGGTTAAAAAAAGACCAGAGACAGAATAATGTACCCCCATTGCCAGTTTATGACGAACTATAAGCAAAAAGTCAGGATTGGGCATGGTCGAGTTGTGTCCCCCTTGTGGCGAAGGTGCTGAGTAGCGCCGGACAAATCAGGGACCTTATTGAGAACAGTCACGAGCTATTCGGACTCTGGATTTCCAGAGGAAAATGGATACAAGTACATTCACGGGTTTCGAGAGGTAAGTCAAACTTCCATACATTTTGTCTCGAACTAGAGAGTTCAAATAGCTCGAGACTGTTCCCAATAAGGTCCTTTTCCGGTGTGAAACTAAGAGACACCTACGTACGACCTGTCGGCCAGCAGTGGCGAAGCAAAGGCGCGCGCATAGCTACACGGGTGCATTTAATCTTGATTTTATGAATTAAATTACTTTGTACGAGCACTACGAGTTAAACCGAGTCTTTGTTTTTCTTTAAGAACACTAATAAAATGTTATACTTAAATCTTTGAATTTTATTGATTCATTTTTAAATAACATTTTATATATAATCTTTACATTTAGATTAAAATATTCTTTAGTTTATTGCTTAAAATCCGTAATCGTTTCTGTACCCGAAGGGTCCCAATGGAGCCCCATAGCTATAAGCCTACGATGACCTTAATAGAGCTCGAAGTAGGTAAAAGCCTAACTAATAAAAAAAAATGTAAAAGCAAAAACTAAAATTTAAAAGGGTCTCTTTCAGAATAGTAACTGTAACTTACAAAACACTGACGAGTATGAAATTCATGATAAATGTTAATTGAGAAAATTGTATACATTTAAACAAAAACTGTAATCCGACTCCTGCGGTTCCGCGAGGCCGCTCTAACAATATCAGCAATATCTGTTCCCCAAAAGAAAATTAGTAATTATTCTAATATTTTTTTGCATTGAATGCATGCTGTCTATGCGCGCATTCTATCTGTCTGATGAGTAAAAGCCGTCCAAGTGCAACTCTGGCTTGCGCACTGAGGGTTCCGTACAAACTTATTATATGTAGATAGGTCTTCCATCATGAGACCAAGTCTCCTAGGTCAACCGGAAGTACCCCATAGGTTTTAATATATTTGTGTCACAATATACGATAAAATTAACCGTATTTTGGGCATATTTTTTCACATTGACTAAGAAGGTTGATTTTTTCACAACATTATGTGCTCGTAATCTTTACTATTTGCTATTAATTTCAACTTGATACCTCCACGTGTTCGGGAGTCAAAGGCTTTTTACAGACAGACAAGCTTTTTTTTTAATGTATTATAATTATCAGAACTCGGATTTTTGCTATATTTGTGATGTAACATATTGCTTCGTGTCAAATTTCATGATTCTAAGATAACGGAAAGTACCCCATAGGTTTTTATTTATTTGTGAATAACTATATACTGGAGCAGGCTATGCCCGCTAGCGTCTCTAAATAGGTCATATTGAATAGGTATACAATACAACCCGATCGTAAATAAGGTTTAATATTCGCGTAGGGCAACAAATAAGAAAAATAAAATAGTTTGAATTTAGATTTCTATAGAAGGATCACATGCATTTTTGTTTTAGTCTTCGTTTTTCCGGCGCCCTCGTCAGATGCTTGATCCGAGATGGGTCGTTTTGTTTTATATTATGGGCTAATAATAATAATAATAATAAATTGTAAATTCTCCGGACTTGCAGCTTTCTGAGACAGTGACAATTAAATCCCTCTGTGAGACCGAGACCTATAAATACCTTGGTATGTCAGAGTCATTGGGTATTTTGGCAGAGGACATCAGAAAATCGGTGAAGGAGCACTTTTTTTGTCGACTGTCAAAAGTACTTAACAGTCTTTTTTCGGGCGGCAATAAGGTGTGTGCCTTCAACGGTTGAGTAATGCCACTGCTGATATACTCCTTTGGCATACTGAGGACTCAGACTGAGCTGGACGCCCTGGATAAGAGGGTCCGTCAACAGCTTAAATTGCATCGCTTGCTACACCCGCGCTCGTCAGTTATAAGGCTGTACATTCCGCGGAAGTTAGGGGGTCGAGGCTTTTAAAATGCCAAGAACCTCCATAACCGTGAGGTGTGCAATCTTAGGGATTATTTCTTTAACAACGAGTGCGGGATACATTGCGATGTTGTGACAGTTGACAGGGGCCTGACACCGCTCTCCTTGGCGAATGAGAAATGGCACATACCCGCGGTACTGAGCACCGAGGAACGCAGGGATGTATGGAAGAACAAGGAGCTGCACGGGAGGTTCTATCACGCCTTAACAAGGCCTGATGTGGACCTACTCGCTTCAGTAAACTGGCTACGTTTCGGAGACCTCTTTGGGGAAACCGAGGGTTTTGCCTGTGCAATTGCAGATGAGGTAAAGATGACGAACAATTATCGGAAATATATTCTGAAGGACGGTACGGTTGACATTTGTCGAGCATGCCACCGTCCCGGAGAGTCACTCAGGCATATCCTTTCTGGTTGTTCTCATTTTGCCAACGGCGAGTATTTGCATAGGTATAACCAAGTTACCAGCAACTTGCGCTTCAGTATGGACTTGTCGAATCTGAGGTGCCGTACTATCAGTACACGCCAGTGGCAATTCTCGAAAATGGTCGTGCATTGCTCTACTGGGATCGCTCTATCATCACGGACAGGATTATTGTTTGCAATAAGCCTGATATCGTGCTGGTCGACTGATCCCAGACGAGAACCTCGTGAAGGCGGAAAAGGAAAAGCTCAGCAAGTACCTTGATCTGGTTCACGAGGTAACCGCCATGTAGGATGTTGATTCGACGATCATTGTCCCGATGGTCGTTTCGGCGAACGGCTTGATAGCGAAGAGTCTCGACCAACATCTCAAAAAGCTCTCGCTGGAAAGTTGGCTCAAGGGTAGGATGCAGAGAGCAGTGATCTTGGACACGGCACGTATTGTCAGGAGGTTTCTTAGTCTGCAGCCGTGACCACCGGTAGTTTGGGCATTGCCTCGCTGCCGGCGGCACTCTAGTTTCTAAGTTTTTTATAATGTATGTTTGTTTTTTTTTTATATACTGTATTGTAAAAAACTTTAAAATTAAGAATAAAAATGAATAAAGAGATAATAATAAATAATAATAAAAGCCTTTATTTCAGAAAAACATTAAAAACTTACATTTACTATTTACTTGCTAACCTAACCTAACTTTTTCTGTTTGCCCTTGTTTGGCCTCTCCCAACTTCTTCCAATTTTCCCTGTCTCGAGTATTCCTTGACCATAACTTTCCCGCTACACTTTTCACTTCGTCCTCCCATCTTTTAAATTGTCTTCCGCACTTTCTAATTCTATTTCTAGGATATTAAGTTATTAATTTGCTCCATTTGTCAACACCCCTCATTCTCCATTTATTTTTCCTTATGATGAATGTGACATTTTCTAGTTTGGTTTTTCCTCTGATTTGTGTGTTTCGCTCTCTATCCATTTTTTTTATGTTAAGCATACTCCTCTCCATTGACCTCTGGCAGACTTCTAATTTTTCGTTATTCGCTTTAGTGAGGGCCCATGTTTGGCAACCGTATGTTAACACGCGTTGTAGAGTTTTCGCTTTATGTTCACACTCATTTCCTTATTTTTCTTAATTTCTTTGAATATACAGTATCTTTTCCAAGCATTCCCTATCCGTGTTACGATTTCTTTAGATGTTTGGTCGACTGGTGAAATGACTTGGCCGAGATATGTGTATTCGTCTACGTATTCAATTGTATGTCCATTTAATGTTATTGTCTCTGCTTTGCTGTTAGTCATGGCTTTTGTTTTGCTAGTATTCATTGATAATCCTACTTTATTGGCTTTCCTTATCTAGCTCTTGTATCATTGTCGAGAGTTCGGATGGAGTATTGCATAGGATTATCAAATCATCTGCAAATCTTAGGTGATTTAGTTTCTCTCCATTTATATTTAAGCCGTAGGCTTCCCATTCTAGTTGACGAAATATTTCCTCAAGAACTGCTGAGAACAGCTTTGGCGATAAGGGATCATCTGACATACCCCTCTTTCTATTTTTATTAACTTTCCTTCTCTTTCCAAATTTATTTTGGCGCTACTATTCCTGGAAATATTCCTAATAATTCTAATATACTTTTTTTCGATGCCTTGATTTATAAGAGCTTGCCAAATTTTCTCATAATCGAGCGAGTCAAAGGCCTTGCTAGAGTCTACAAAGCAGCAGTATAAGGGCATATTGTACTCTTTGCTTTTCTCTATGATTTGCTTGACAACATGGATGTGGTCAAGGGTCGAATAGCCACTTCTAAAGCCAGCCTGCTCCCTTGGCTGATTCCGATCAAGCTTCTTTTCTTTGTGATGCGATTTAGGATTACTTTTGAAAATATTTTGTATATATTTGACATTAACCTGATCGGCCTATAATTGCCTATGTTACTCTGTTCTCCTTTTTTATGTAAAAGTATTATGGTGGATGTCAGCTATTGTTCCGGAATAGTTTCAGTTTCTATTACATCATTGAATATTCTTGTGAGGACATCAATGATCACGTCTTTGGTCGTAATTAAAAATTCGTTGGTTATATTGTCAGGTCCAGGTTATTTGTGTTTCTATTGCTTTTCCCACATCCCTTGACATAATTTCAAGTATTGTCTAATTAGTAACTAATAGAGTAAAATCAACATAAGCGTCAACGTTTTGCAAAGAAAAGTAATGTAGATATATCCCGCGTGATAATAGTTGTGATTTGGTGCGACGCCCTCTTGTCTTGTATCCACAGCAACAGGTTGGATTGAGGCAGGATCACCATCTTTCCGCTCTCCCCAAGGTGCATTAGCATGCCTCGCGAGGTTTTAGGAGAAATGTAACGAGCGCACCTGAAGCCGTCCCGAAGCGACATAATGGAACCAGTACGTATGCTGACAAACGTTGAGGCTCCTTTTCCATGAAGTCGGCCAGCATCTGCCCTCTGGAGTTCCGTTGTCCATATCCAAATTGCCCCACTCTCAGCTCATTACCACGTCGTTTGCCTAGTTTCGCGTTGAAGTCCCCGATCACGACGTTATAGTGTGTTTTGGAGGAGTGTATGGCTTTAGAAATATCCTCATACATCTCCTCCACTACGTCGTCTGAGTGTGTCGAAGTCGGCGCGTAAACCTGTACGACCTTCAGCGAATATCGTTTTGATATTCTAAGTATCAGGTACGCTACTCTGGTCGACACACTGTCAATTTTGATGATATTGTTGACGAGGGACTTGCGGACGATAAACCCGACACCACCTTGGGATAGCTGGTCACCCCCCCGGCAGTACAGCAAGTTACCTGAGTTGAGAAATATCGTGTCCTGTCCCTGTCTTTGGACCTCCGATAACCCTATAACGTCCCAGCGTAACTTGCTTGTAGCTTCTTCCAGTTCTACTATTTTCTCGTACACTATACACTATCTACAACTTTTAATAACTCAATAATATTAGAAGTTATTGGAAATATTTTGGGGTACGGTATGTACTTAGCCGTCGGCGTCGGTATCTAGTCAAGTTTGTGTAGATGAGTTTGGGGTTATGACCCCCACAACCCCCCCTCTCGGACCGCCACTGATATCAGGGGACTGCTTTTAACAATGTTGGCCAAAGAATACCATACCCAGCCCAGATGAGGAAGAAAAGTATCTTATCAGCCTCACACGTCCCCACTGTTGGTAGTACATTTTTTCGATTTTATTCATAGGTATCTAGCCAGGT
This sequence comes from Apoda limacodes, assembly GCA_946406115.1. NCBI lineage: Eukaryota > Metazoa > Arthropoda > Insecta > Lepidoptera > Limacodidae > Apoda > Apoda limacodes. Next base: position 9,470,418 of record OX291546.1, read on the forward strand.
ATCTGGTGTGATAATCTTATTTTTAGTCGACCGTTCACATTCTGATCCGAACATTATAATTTTACTATCTAAGAGGGACCGTTTCTGGTAGTTATGTCAAATATAAAAAAAAATACTACCAGATGTTCCCCTGTGTAATCATCGAGATATTCGACTTCAAAAAAGGAGGTTCTGTGTTTGACCTGTATGTACCTATGTATGTCTGTATATTGTATGTTTATGTATGTTTGTCTGCGATTATCTAGCGTTCGGCTGAACCGATTTTGATGCGGTGTTCTGAAAAGTATTTGTTATATTGTGGATAAGGTTTTGTTATACAACAAATAAATACCCCGTGACGTGTTTCGCATGGATCCGTATTTAATTAAGCGATCTATTGGTTCAGCTCGACCGATTTTTGTTGATGCAGTTTATTTTGTCGACAATATTTTAGTACACTTATGAGCAAAAATAACTAGTCACTTACATAAACGACGATATTTCACAAACTAGTAAAGATACCTTAATGGAACAAAAATTTGGTATATTAAAAATAGTTATATTTAACTCATTAATAAATTAAATACGCTTCAATGTTCCTTTGTCTTCACAAAGCTATCATGAGTTGTTTAGGAAATATTGTCGTCTAATTAAGTGACTAGTAAATAACGGACTTCAAAAAGGAAGAGGTTCCCAATTCTTCAATTTTCTTCAAAATTCGGAAAATTCTTTTTTTAGTTTGAAAGGGTACATTTCCCAGCTGGTCCCATGGTCATCAGGTCAGGTGACAATGATGGGATCCTGGAGATATCGAGGAAACTCTCCAAATTTTTATAGGAACACTTGAAGCGATTTAAGTATTTTTTAGTGTACGAGAAAATAGGTCACTTAATAAGTATTAAAATTAAAAACAAGAACCGACTCCAAAAAGATGCACTAAAACGGTAAAAATAATTATTTTAAAAAATCTGATCTAAATTACAGCTTGAAGTTGGTGTCGTGCAAGTGAAGTGTATTTTAAATTGTTAGAGATATATGTCTGGGTGTATTTATGTATACAAAAAAAAGTGATATTTTTGTATTTGTGTGCGTTACCGGTACCATAACACAAGCTTTGCTCACTTTGGGGATCAGACGGCGTGGTGTGTAAAGAATAACGCTTCATAATCTGTACCCACCTTCACAGATCTTCCCATGACAACTACTGCAGAAATTCAACGCCCACACCAGCGCTAAACATTCTTTTTCAGTGACAGAGTATTTTTACTCTGCTGCCAACACTTCCTCGACCTTCCTTGCAGTAATACTGTGCCTAAACACGTGTGACTGGCACCCGTCGCGATTTTCGTGATAAGCTCCTATTCCTCAGAAAAATATCGGTGTGTAATGTCCAAAAATATTTATTTATTATTTGATTACCTACATAAGCCAATATTTTAAAAAAAATATCTTTTGTTCAGTTGGTTCCCATGGTGAATTTTAATTCTATGACAGATTGCGATGTCAAATATACTACGTCAAAAAAGTAAATAAACAAACATTATTATTTCTTGACAATGTCAAAGACATGTCTTGTGACATATTTGAGTGTTAAGCGCGAATCGTGTGTAAAGGTTTTTACTTCTGCCGGCACTCCCGGAGTGCAACTTTTTTTTTTTAACTAAAGTTTTAATCATTATTTATTTTAATTGTTAGTTTTCAAACAAAAAAGGGATATATCTCCGTAACTATTGATCTGAGACTAGCAGTTTGCTTGCAGAAATAATAGATCTCATAAAGATGTTTATTTTTGATGACAGCTGTCAAACTAGAAAGTGCTATATCTCCCTAACTATTGATCTTAGACTTGTAGTTTCCGTGTACAAATGATAGATCTCATCAAGATATTTATTTTTGATGACAGCTGTCAAACTAGAAAGAGCTTTTTTATAGCTATATCTCCCTAACTATTGATCGTAGACTAGCAGTTTCTTTGCAGAAGTGATAGATCTCATCAAGATCTTTATTTTGATGATAGCTGTCAAATTATTATAAGGGAAATTATAATAAAAACTGTTGTGAGGACAGCTACCGAAATGAAAAATCGGGGCTTTAACATTTTTTTTTTCTAAGCTGGATTCCCAATCTATACATATAAAAGGCTTTGTCCTGAATGACTGATAGATCAACGCACAGCCTAAACCGCAGATCGTAGAGACCTGAAACTTGGAGGGTGTGTTCTTTGTATGACGTAGGCATCCGATAAGAAAGGATTTTCCGAAATATTACCCCTAAGGGGGTGAAAAAAGTGGGCAAAGTTTTTATGGGACAACTTGATTCCTTAGTCCAATCAACTTCAAATTCTACATAAACCTATTTTAACTGTTTTGATCGAATACTTGTTTCGTATTTTATTGAAATTTATGCCCTAACGGGGTTAAAAAGGGGTAGAAAGTTATTTTGGCGGTGATTTGCTTCGAAGTTGATATCAATACTCCTTAGTGCTTTTAATGTAAATTACATTTAATTTTGACACATGTTTGAAAAAAGGTTTTAAAAAAGGTTGAGCTCCTTAAAAACATAAGCAAATACTCTTTAAAATTGAAATGTCTCGAAAGTCACCGTACTATATTAGTATCTCATCTCACTTTTTAGGTGTGTGATTTTTTGTATATATAAAATGCTTTTTCCTGAATGACTAACTTACGGATCAACGAACAGCCTAAACCTCTGATCGTAGAGACGTAGGCAACCGATAACAAAGGATTTTCCGAAAGGGTCAAGTGCGAGTCGGACTCGCGCAATAAGGGTAAACCGATTGTAATGAAATTTTGGTAAGTTGTAATACACACGCCGGGAATGTTTCTGAGAAAGAAAAAAGGGTCAAGTGCGAGTGAGGCAGGGTCAAGTGCGAGTCGGACTCGCGCAATAATGGTAAACCGATTGTAATGAAATTTTGGTAAAGTTGTTATGCACACGCCGGGGAAGGTTTCTGAGAAAGAAAAAAAGGGTTAAGTGCGAGTCAGACAAGGTCAAGTGCGAGTCGGACTCGAGCAATAAGGGTAAACCGATTGTAATGAAATTTTGGTAAGTTGTTATGCACACGCCGGGGAAGGTTTCTGAGAAAGAAAAAAAGGGCCAAGTGCGTGCCCATGCACTGACTGAGCTCAGTAGCTCAGTGGGTGGTTAAATTCGTTTAATATATTTAATATTAATTAAATATTATTTATTAAATGTATATCGATGTCGTAAGTAATTGCGCTTACTTTTCGTAAGTACATACTGTACTATTTCTTTATTATATATCTAAGGGGCACTTATAAATTACCTACCGCAAATTTCCGTAAAAGACTCCTTCTCCCCTCGTCACGACGTTTTACAATTTTTTTTCTTTCATCTCCGTAAATGCGCAACAAATAATATATGGACGGCCCTCTATCCGTTTAACGGTAAAATACGAATTATAATGTTTTATAAGTCATTATTTATGCTGATAACTAGGTGATCTGCCCAACGGTAGCAGCGATGTGGCAAGGTATAGCAACAAATATGTAGAGAAAAAGAAAATGAATAAAAATAGATGTAAGTTTCATCTTTACATTCAAAGTTTTTGAAAGGAATAAAACTGACACAGAATGAAAGTTATGGAGGTATTATATTACTTGTGAATAGGGCGTTGTATACCTTTGATAGTCAAATGTTATTTGATAATTCACATGCATGTGTTGGTTCCATCACTGATGTATGGGAAGATGAGAGTAGAATTAATGCTGTGGAAATGAGAGCATTCAGAAGTGCATGTGGGTGCGTCACTGTAAACAGAATCATACAGACAGTATTAGTTGCAGAGTGATACAAGAGCGCAAGGAGTTAAAAAAAATATATGTAAATAGTGACAAGAATTGAGAAATTAATGTTTAGGTATAAGTCTTGTAAAAAATTATGGATTAAAAAAGTTGTACGAAACTTTATGAAACAATATTAAATGGAAGGGTCGATAATGACCACCTCCAACATACCTCAATATAGTGGAGTATTCTTAGAAAAGGGTGAGATTAAGAGTAAGTACGTTACAATTACAAATACATCGATGCGTGGAGTTGAAGAAACAAAATGATCTAACAAGGTTGTAATTGCAGGTACCGATATGATATCTACGTACATTTGTCATATAATAAGTAATATATTTATTAAGTATTACTGTACCAGTACCTATGTAATTTTATTTTTGTGTAGTTTCATTAATTCTTGATGTATGCATATGTACATATATGGGTGTATGTATAATGTATATATGTATGTCTGTCTTATGTATACGTAATTTTATACATATGTCAGCCAGCGGCTCCGTCAGCGGTAAATTCGGCTATCAGCGAGGATTTCTACGGACACTCCTGGTATTTATATATTTTATTATAGTAAGAAAATTTACCATAGCTGCAGCTATGTAGTTCATCTACGAGGAATTCAGTTATTCCTGACGGAACTTTCGATTTTAACATGATAAAAAGTAGCCTACTTCCTCTCTGTCTCTTTCTCTATCTCTGAATTTTAGCTCAGTTGGAGTTGAAAGAAGATGATACATACCGCACTTTCGTATTAATAATATTAAGTATGATTTTATATATGTAGTTAGTTATGTAGATTTATAGTAATTTAAAACGTATAAAGACGAGTTATGTAGATTTATAGTAATTTAAATAATATGAAGACGCTCTTTCAAACGAAATATTTCAATAAATAGGTACTGTTTTTATATGTACGGTCGCGGTAAGAAAATGTTTACCAGTTTTGAAATTAGATTCTATATCACAATTTTTTCACTAAGTCTAAAATGCCATATCAAGTTACTTATTACTTATGCAAAATGACGCATCGAGAAAAACAACAAGAATTATATCTCACTCTTTGATATTTGATTAATATCTTTATTTGTTGAAATGACATTTATCAAAAAATATCGTTTTGACAAGAGTAAAATTTAACAAATGATTTTTTCATAACGAAATGAAATGGCAAGTTTAACCCTGGAGCAAAGGGCTGAAATAATATTTCTCTTCGAAGATAGACATAGTATTAGTGCTTTATCACGAGAACTCAATATATCGCGATTCACTGTGAGGTTTTGGATTAGGCGTCACGGCGAAGAAGGGCAAATAACAGATCATAGAAATAATTCAGGACGATGACCGATACTAACCGCCGCGCAAATAACAGAAATCATTCGTCGTTACGAAGAGAATGGTTTCACACCAACTAGTTATCTACTAGACGATCCGACGAGCTTTGCACAATGTTGGACTACACTACAGACACCATGATATTAAAGTGGAGCTGAAACCTCACCACAAAATAGCCCGGCTTAACTTTGCGCGACGACATCTCGATTTTGATTGGTCGAATACTACATTTACCGATGAAAAAACTTTTAAATCAAGCTAAATCGGAAGATTAACTTTATGGCGCTACAATCGAACTCGGTAGGTATGATGAAGGTCATAATGTGCCCCAAAACGAGTCAGGTCACATTACAGTAAACTTATGGGGCTGGATGAGCCTTGACGGCGTCGGAGAACTGGCGTCGTTAGAGAATAGGGCTACGGCCATTAATTATGTGTCGCTTTTGGAAAAAGTGATGCTGCCTACTGTGCGCGTATTGTATCCTGTAACGGAATTCCCACACATTACTTACGTTCAAGATAATGCACGGATACACACAGCCCGTGCTACTATGGCGTGGTTCAACCTGCACCGTGACATTCGTCCCATTCAATGGCCCGCTCGGTCTGCTGATTTAAACCCAATTGAAAATTTATGGGGCTTATGGTTCAACGCTGGGACTGTCAAAATGAAAGAAACCCTCAAGCTTTTAGATCACACTGTGCTCAAGTATGGGATGATATCAGAGGTACTGATCTATGCACGCGTCTTGTTGCATCTATGCGAGATAGACTACGTGCCGTCATAGCTGCAGAGCGAGGTTATACAAGATATTAAATAAAAGTGTCTATTTTATTATTTTTTCATATTCTTATTTAAAAAACTAAAATATTAGTTTTTTCAAAGAAGGTTTTCTATATATTAAAACTTGATAGTAGTCAGTCCATCTCCTAGAGCAGAGATGGCGAACCCATGGCAATTCGGGCACGCCAATCATTTATGATATTTCTATTTTCACCTACGTATGCTTGCAAGTCATTTTTAGAAATGAACTCTAGTTTAGCTTCCATACTGCTTAGTAACAAAGTACGAGCCTGCCCTAATGTGAGATTTTTAGCACCTCACCAGCAGAAATCACACTAATTTTTTTTTTTTATTTGAATATAAATATTAAACATTTCGATTGCTGTAATCATTTCGAGCTGCAAGTATCTAAATAGCTTTAAGTTAACAGCAATTCGTTTAATTTTTCTTCATTATTATTAAGTAACCCAGATTATTTGACGGCACGTCATAGGTACAGTATTATTTTTTTCATAGAAAATGGCACATTCATTAATAAAGGTTCGCCATCCCTGTCCTAGAGTATTATATAATCTGTGTATAGTATTATATAATCTGTGCCTAGAGCGATTGATTGTCATATTAGAAAAAAGATAATCTATGGTCAATCAAATTATTATGAAATAGACATTTAGAACTTGTGACTTAAATGTGTGCATGCAATTGTGAACCTTAAGGTGGTAAACATTTTCTGAATATAAATTTAGTATGTGTTGCATATGTTTGTGCAAGATAAGTATCATGGGAGTATTTATCCGACTAAAAGTACTCTTAAATATTTTAATTTCTTCACATAATTGGGATATTTGACGCTTTACATTGTATACCCCCTTATATATGCTACATGAAAACAAAAAATAATAATATACTACCCACTTTATTTTTAGTGGCTTCACTAACTTATTTATATTATTAACCTTACAATACAGATTCTATAGTTATTAGTTGATTAACAAAGTTCCTAGGACGCGGCAGTGTGTCCAGCCATGTTTAGGGAAAAAGGAACTGGCGACATAGCAGCCATGTGTAATTTTACACGAACCATTTCGAGCTACTTTAGAAGAGAAGAACACACAAACATGAAGTTATTAAAAGCAATTTGCTTGCCTAGAATTCGATAAATGTAGCTTATACAGTTTTTGATATATTAACATTTAAAAACCGGCATTTTTATGACTGGCTCACTCACTGGCTCACGTATAGATCAAAAACTTAAGCTACTTTCAAATGACCTAGAAACTTGATATTTGGCATAAAGGTAGACTTAATAGTCTAAGACAAGACTTAGACTTAGCTTAGCTTAGACAAAGAAGAAAAATCTGAAAACTGAAAATTATTGATAATTAGTATCCACACAGTAATAACAAACTAAGGTATGAAATTAGGTGGATTTAAATATAAAATAACAATTTCTGTACAAACTTCTTTCTGTAATGGTATCCTATCAAAACATAAATGTGCGAAGTTCAATATTACGAATATGCGTCCTTGTCGACTTCTCTCGAATTATTGATAGACTTCGAGATCTATATGGGTGCCAAGATCAGTGTAGAAAACCCAAAAAAATAATTACAAGAACATGCAACATTATAAAATGAATTTATATAACAATTTCTTGTTTCTTGGTACTACTACAATGTTTGCTAGGTAATATAAATTCTGAAATTTTAACAAACAATGGTATAGGTAATAGACAATAATTTTAGTAACTAAAATTTCAGGATTTTCAACACAGAACTTGACACCTTGTAGTCCTCAATTATTTTGTCTGTGAAGTCGACAACGACGCATATTCGTAATATTGAACTTGGCTCTCATTTCAAATTTATGTTTCGATGGGATTGTATTATTACTTTAAATAGTGGAGTTTCTTGGCGGCTTTTTTCGGCAGAAATTAACATTGATAAAAAGTTTGTATTGAAGATTCAAAAGTGTTTTCAGAAACCTCCTTGAATAAATATTATTTAATTTGTTAATTGATATTAAAATCTTGTAAGCATCATAAATTAATCTGTGCACTATATGTACTATCTTTTTTTTATTTTTTAAACCAGATAGTGTTCCTAATTACTTAGGCCGTGAACGCTTAGATACCTAGATTGTCACCAGACAACTCGTTCAATCAAATAAAATAAACGTTCGAAAGTTGTTACCTAACTCTCTACCTACCCAACCTAGCCACGGAAGCCACCTCCAGTAGTGCAGCCATCGTGTTATCCTAGAGACTCACCCGGTGTGTAGCTTTTAGGCGCTAAGCATGCAATTGCCACCTGTCATCGCGCCAGTGTGGATGCGGCCTAAATCTCTATCTATAGAGTAATAATCTTTTTCCAGTTTTCGTTTGGTTTTCGGCCTAGGATGATTTTTTTTTGACCGAATGTATAGTGCAGTGCAACCATATACTCTGGTGCTACTTTCATATCGATGAGTGCAACTTAATGTAGATATTTTTTTCTACCGGTTCCAAATTTATATTTTATTATAAATGTATAAATGTACTTATTAAAAAAGAGACGTTTTCTTAACATCCTAATCGGTGAAGAAAATATTTTTTTTAGATTGGCAGTAATCGATGAGGCAGTTAATAAAAAATAGCAATATATCGTGTCGACAAAAGATAAAGTATTTGGACTATCATATAAGTGAGCTAGTTTTAAGGATTCTGACCTATTTTTTATCGAAACTTTTACTTTAATTACCTCTCCCGTTCCTTCCTATTTCCCTTGTACCTAATGGCGCATTTAGTTAGTCGCATCGGTTCGTTGAATGGATTCAAATAGTTAACTTCAAAGAGAATAATATAATCACTGTCACTCAACGTTTAACAAGTCGAGTGGTTGAAAGCTACAAAGCACTTTGGCAGCACTGTACCTAGTGTAAGTTTTTGCAACTTTACAAACGTTGCTATCGCGTTTGCAAATTCAATAAAAATCTTATGAGAGAAAACTGTCTTAAAACGTGTCCGCTAGATGCGTTTCTTCATTCATACATTTATTTCGTTTTGTGATGGGTTAAAAAATGTTAAAATCTATAGGACGAATAAAAAGTAAGAGGAAATTGGGTTGATGAAAAGATGAAAGTGCGGATTACACATGTTAAATGGTTGTACGTTTTTTTATTTTATTTTAACTATATGGCGATTATGAGTAGTACAGGTAGGTTGGATATGGGATTTTAATTCTATGACAGTTTGAGATGTCAAATATACTGCGTCAAAAAAGTAAATAAACAAACATTATTATTTATAATTAATAAATATGTAAACGAAGTGATGAGATATAGGAAAGAAATAAATAGTTAATATTCAAGTTTACTTCTGCCGGCTTTTTTTTTGCGCATTCCCATTGTGCGTAGGTACGTAAGCCGTAAGTAAAAATTTAATGGGCCTCCTGATGGGACAGCGGGGTACCAGATAATAAAAAATCACAATTCCATTCACTTGGCGGAATTTGTTTTTCATAAAACGTTGGTTGCAACCAAATGGACGAAGCTTAAAACATCCAATGTTTCAGAAACATGTGCCACACCCTAGACTGCTCAAAGTGCCTATAATCTGTAATTTCTTGCCTTATACAAGCTGGTTATATTTTTTTTTATAATTTCTTTTTTTGCTGTATGAAAAAAAATCTACTAGATCTGCCCCATCCTAGCTCAATAGTGGCAGGTGTACAACGGCAATTTCGCTCGAAATTGATGAAGGGTTTGGCCGTTTGGCACACAGGTACTTTGGGGCAAAACAATAATTTTGCCGCAGTTCCTCAAAATATTTCACTTAGGGGCTAGTTTATATCCTCATTTTTAACCCCTGAATGCAATTTGGAAAATATTAAAATTTTGTATTTTTTTTCAATATTGCAATGTGAGCCGGTTCCTTAAACTTCAGATCTTTATGAGACTTATGTGAACTGTACTGTACCCTGCTGCTTCTGTTTACTGGTGTTATTTAAGTGTATTTAAAAATTCAAAAAAAATATTAAATTTTAATATTTTCCAAATTGCTTTCAGGGGTTAAAAATGAGGATATAAAATATCATTTAAGGTATATATTAGAGAAAAATACTGAGCCGTCTTCTACCTGGAGGGGCCCAAACTTGGTATATTTTGAAAATACTTTTTGGATTTGGTAATAGTGTGGTATATTTTCAGAACCGGCTCATCAAGAAATCATTTGATACCCCACACGATGGGTTTCTGAAAAAAAAATGTATGAAGGGAAATATTTCGAGGAACTGCGGCTCAAAATTATTATTTAGCCCTAGAGTACCTGTGTGCCAAACGGCTAAACTCAACATCGATTTGTGGCTACACACCCATAACGCCATTCAGTTAAATCCCGGCAACAATGACCTTATAAGTACGAGTCATTAGCCGGCAAATGAACAGCTTATACCTAGCCGTCCAATTAAGTGCTGATTTAACCATCTGACGAATAATCAACACAAGTCAATATTTTATCATAAATTTATTTTCGAAATCAAATTTCTTAAGATAAATGATTTTAGTTAGAGCTATTTCTAAGAAAATATTGTCAACATTTGTTCACCATTTTGGAAACTTATCGTTATTACAATTGCAAATAAATATTCTATTTTAATACGTGGTTATTTACTAGCAATATTAAGTTTTAATTACATACATTTAAAACTCTATCTAAATTCGTACAATTTATAAACTTAATTATGGAAGTTACAATTGTCTGTTGGATGTATTTGTATGTAAAATTATTAACAATTAAGTATAAAAAAAATTCAAAGAAATAAAGCAGATCAAAAATAAGTGCTCTTAGTTAAGTCTTGATAAAATAGTTTAATAGTGTACCCAAAGAGACCTAATTTACATATGAAACTACAAATAATTACTTTTAACTTACCTACAAAAAACAATGATATACAAAAATTATATATAAAAAAACAGGAAACTAGCTCTGGCATTATGTAATGATCTCGGTAAAAGAGCATCTAAACAAGATGATGCGTCCGAATACTTTTTGTAAAGTAATATTCCAGTGCTTATAACATTAAGTCCTAGACTTGAACCTAAGATTCCATTATCTGTGACATATACTATTATCTGAGTTTGTGCTATACCAATTGAATTATGTCGAGGGTATTTTAGGTATTTACTCGAAAACTAACTCGATTTTTTAGATTTTAGTAGAAACAGCCATGGACTATCTAGTAAGCTAGCCATTAATATTACTTTTAATGTTATACGTTAAAGAATAGCGGTTCAAAACCAAAAATAAACATTTAGAGGTCTTGAACAGATTTTTTTTTATCGAGGCAAATTAATGCTATCGCGTTTTTGGTAGGACAAGACATTAGGTATATGTTCTTCTATATACGGTTAAATTTTTAACCTAAAACACTAACTACAAGTATTAATTTTTTCCATTTAAAAAGTGTCACTTAGCGTTGGTCAGTCTCTTAAAAAGACGTGCGGATACCAGGCAGCGGCTAGAAATACTTATATACGCAATATACTTTTTATTTGTAAATACATACATATTATACCTACATAGAAAATAACACATTCAAGACACACAAATATTTATCACATAAATGTGATGGAATCAAACCCAGCAGGCAGGTTTGCCCATGCACTGACTGAGCTCAGTAGCTCAGTGGGTGGTTAAATTCGTTTAATATATTTAATATTAATTAAATATTATTTATTAAATGTATATCGATGTCGTAAGTAATTGCGCTTACTTTTCGTAAGTACATACTGTACTATTTCTTTATTATATATCTAAGGGGCACTTATAAATTACCTACCGCAAATTTCCGTAAAAGACTCCTTCTCCCCTCGTCACGACGTTTTACAATTTTTTTTCTTTCATCTCCGTAAATGCGCAACAAATAATATATGGACGGCCCTCTATCCGTTTAACGGTAAAATACGAATTATAATGTTTTATAAGTCATTATTTATGCTGATAACTAGGTGATCTGCCCAACGGTAGCAGCGATGTGGCAAGGTATAGCAACAAATATGTAGAGAAAAAGAAAATGAATAAAAATAGATGTAAGTTTCATCTTTACATTCAAAGTTTTTGAAAGGAATAAAACTGACACAGAATGAAAGTTATGGAGGTATTATATTACTTGTGAATAGGGCGTTGTATACCTTTGATAGTCAAATGTTATTTGATAATTCACATGCATGTGTTGGTTCCATCACTGATGTATGGGAAGATGAGAGTAGAATTAATGCTGTGGAAATGAGAGCATTCAGAAGTGCATGTGGGTGCGTCACTGTAAACAGAGACATACAGACAGTATTAGTTGCAGAGTGATACAAGAGCGCAAGGAGTTAAAAAAAATATATGTAAATAGTGACAAGAATTGAGAAATTAATGTTTAGGTATGTCTTGTAAAAAATTATGGATTAAAAAAGTTGTACGAAACTTTATGAAACAATATTAAATGGAAGGGTCGATAATGACCACCTCCAACATACCTCAATATAGTGGAGTATTCTTAGAAAAGGGTGAGATTAAGAGTAAGTACGTTACAATTGATAAATATTTTAACACTGGCGGAATTTAATGAAGTAGAAGAAGTGTGCAAGGATCGTAGCAAGTGGAAGTCTGCCGTAACTGACTACCCTTTCGGAAAACAAGTGTGATGCCATTTATTTTTACTAGTGAAGTTTGCCCATGGAACGCTACTTCTTACTTTCAACATCTACATGCCAGCCACACTTTGAATTATTTATGTTTAGTTCCAATTGCTAAAATGTGCAACGTTATGTCAAAATTGTTATAATTTTGATAGTGTGTGTTATTTGTATGAAGTGTTACGTTGTTACTACAGTAATATACGTGTACAGTGGAGGAAGACATAAGCACCTATAACACAGGCACGACCTAGCACGGCTGTTAAATAAAAAAATTGAAATTTTTGTTAAACAGAAACTTGTCAAAAAGCATACTATTAAACTAAAGACTATCTTATAGATAAAATCGCATGGGGTTAACTATAATGTACTTATATTTGGAAATGTACTAATCGTTATACAATTAAAATTTAAAAGAGCGACAGCTGGAGAGTTTCTTTCGCCGTTCCTTCTCCCCAGAACGCCATCTTGATTCCGAAACGGTAGTAGTTTATAAATTCCTTGCATATTATACCGTCGTCAAAAAAGTGATATTGTATCCTATTTTTTGAGAAATAAACTATTTGAAAAATTTTAATCTCCCTAATACCTACTTATTTTTTGGCATATTTATTAATGATTATAATGTGTACTTATTAGGCTAAGTTAAAAATTGTTATTTTTGCTTTATAATAAATTGAAAAAAAAATGCTAATAGCTAAAGAGCCCAATTTACATAATCGTCCGTTGAAGTATGAGGCAATGTAATTTAGTCTGGCGAAAAAATTGAACTTCCCGTTACAAATATATTACTGAGTCCACTTAACAGACTTCCATCATACATGCGACAAACCCTATCCGCGGGAAGTCACATGCCTTTGACATTTAGCGCTCACGTGTACAAAATTAGGTAAGTATAAAAATTGATAGGTAGGAACCGAAGAATAATGTACCTACATCGATGCGTGGAGTTGAAGAAACAAAATGATCTAACAAGGTTGTAATTGCAGGTACCGATATGATATCTACGTACATTTGTCATATAATAAGTAATATATTTATTAAGTATTACTGTACCAGTACCTATGTAATTTTATTTTTGTGTAGTTTCATTAATTCTTGATGTATGCATATGTACATATATGGGTGTATGTATAATGTATATATGTATGTCTGTCTTATGTATACGTAATTTTATACATATGTCAGCCAGCGGCTCCGTCAGCGGTAAATTCGGCTATCAGCGAGGATTTCTACGGACACTCCTGGTATTTATATATTTTATTATAGTAAGAAAATTTACCATAGCTGCAGCTATGTAGTTCATCTACGAGGAATTCAGTTATTCCTGACGGAACTTTCGATTTTAACATGATAAAAAGTAGCCTACTTCCTCTCTGTCTCTTTCTCTATCTCTGAATTTTAGCTCAGTTGGAGTTGAAAGAAGATGATACATACCGCACTTTCGTATTAATAATATTAAGTATGATTTTATATATGTAGTTAGTTATGTAGATTTATAGTAATTTAAAACGTATAAAGACGAGTTATGTAGATTTATAGTAATTTAAATAATATGAAGACGCTCTTTCAAACGAAATATTTCAATAAATAGGTACTGTTTTTATATGTACGGTCGCGGTAAGAAAATGTTTACCAGTTTTGAAATTAGATTCTATATCACAATTTTTTCACTAAGTCTAAAATGCCATATCAAGTTACTTATTACTTATGCAAAATGACGCATCGAGAAAAACAACAAGAATTATATCTCACTCTTTGATATTTGATTAATATCTTTATTTGTTGAAATGACATTTATCAAAAAATATCGTTTTGACAAGAGTAAAATTTAACAAATGATTTTTTCATAACGAAATGAAATGGCAAGTTTAACCCTGGAGCAAAGGGCTGAAATAATATTTCTCTTCGAAGATAGACATAGTATTAGTGCTTTATCACGAGAACTCAATATATCGCGATTCACTGTGAGGTTTTGGATTAGGCGTCACGGCGAAGAAGGGCAAATAACAGATCATAGAAATAATTCAGGACGATGACCGATACTAACCGCCGCGCAAATAACAGAAATCATTCGTCGTTACGAAGAGAATGGTTTCACACCAACTAGTTATCTACTAGACGATCCGACGAGCTTTGCACAATGTTGGACTACACTACAGACACCATGATATTAAAGTGGAGCTGAAACCTCACCACAAAATAGCCCGGCTTAACTTTGCGCGACGACATCTCGATTTTGATTGGTCGAATACTACATTTACCGATGAAAAAACTTTTAAATCAAGCTAAATCGGAAGATTAACTTTATGGCGCTACAATCGAACTCGGTAGGTATGATGAAGGTCATAATGTGCCCCAAAACGAGTCAGGTCACATTACAGTAAACTTATGGGGCTGGATGAGCCTTGACGGCGTCGGAGAACTGGCGTCGTTAGAGAATAGGGCTACGGCCATTAATTATGTGTCGCTTTTGGAAAAAGTGATGCTGCCTACTGTGCGCGTATTGTATCCTGTAACGGAATTCCCACACATTACTTACGTTCAAGATAATGCACGGATACACACAGCCCGTGCTACTATGGCGTGGTTCAACCTGCACCGTGACATTCGTCCCATTCAATGGCCCGCTCGGTCTGCTGATTTAAACCCAATTGAAAATTTATGGGGCTTATGGTTCAACGCTGGGACTGTCAAAATGAAAGAAACCCTCAAGCTTTTAGATCACACTGTGCTCAAGTATGGGATGATATCAGAGGTACTGATCTATGCACGCGTCTTGTTGCATCTATGCGAGATAGACTACGTGCCGTCATAGCTGCAGAGCGAGGTTATACAAGATATTAAATAAAAGTGTCTATTTTATTATTTTTTCATATTCTTATTTAAAAAACTAAAATATTAGTTTTTTCAAAGAAGGTTTTCTATATATTAAAACTTGATAGTAGTCAGTCCATCTCCTAGAGCAGAGATGGCGAACCCATGGCAATTCGGGCACGCCAATCATTTATGATATTTCTATTTTCACCTACGTATGCTTGCAAGTCATTTTTAGAAATGAACTCTAGTTTAGCTTCCATACTGCTTAGTAACAAAGTACGAGCCTGCCCTAATGTGAGATTTTTAGCACCTCACCAGCAGAAATCACACTAATTTTTTTTTTTAATTTGAATATAAATATTAAACATTTCGATTGCTGTAATCATTTCGAGCTGCAAGTATCTAAATAGCTTTAAGTTAACAGCAATTCGTTTAATTTTTCTTCATTATTATTAAGTAACCCAGATTATTTGACGGCACGTCATAGGTACAGTATTATTTTTTTCATAGAAAATGGCACATTCATTAATAAAGGTTCGCCATCCCTGTCCTAGAGTATTATATAATCTGTGTATAGTATTATATAATCTGTGCCTAAAGCGATTGATTGTCATATTAGAAAAAAGATAATCTATGGTCAATCAAATTATTATGAAATAGACATTTAGAACTTGTGACTTAAATGTGTGCATGCAATTGTGAACCTTAAGGTGGTAAACATTTTCTGAATATAAATTTAGTATGTGTTGCATATGTTTGTGCAAGATAAGTATCATGGGAGTATTTATCCGACTAAAAGTACTCTTAAATATTTTAATTTCTTCACATAATTGGGATATTTGACGCTTTACATTGTATACCCCCTTATATATGCTACATGAAAACAAAAAATAATAATATACTACCCACTTTATTTTTAGTGGCTTCACTAACTTATTTATATTATTAACCTTACAATACAGATTCTATAGTTATTAGTTGATTAACAAAGTTCCTAGGACGCGGCAGTGTGTCCAGCCATGTTTAGGGAAAAAGGAACTGGCGACATAGCAGCCATGTGTAATTTTACACGAACCATTTCGAGCTACTTTAGAAGAGAAGAACACACAAACATGAAGTTATTAAAAGCAATTTGCTTGCCTAGAATTCGATAAATGTAGCTTATACAGTTTTTGATATATTAACATTTAAAAACCGGCATTTTTATGACTGGCTCACTCACTGGCTCACGTATAGATCAAAAACTTA
This sequence comes from Apoda limacodes, assembly GCA_946406115.1. Lineage (NCBI taxonomy): Eukaryota > Metazoa > Arthropoda > Insecta > Lepidoptera > Limacodidae > Apoda > Apoda limacodes. The sequence goes on from OX291546.1 coordinate 9,487,068, forward strand.
AGCTACTTTCAAATGACCTAGAAACTTGATATTTGGCATAAAGGTAGACTTAATAGTCTAAGACAAGACTTAGACTTAGCTTAGCTTAGACAAAGAAGAAAAATCTGAAAACTGAAAATTATTGATAATTAGTATCCACACAGTAATAACAAACTAAGGTATGAAATTAGGTGGATTTAAATATAAAATAACAATTTCTGTACAAACTTCTTTCTGTAATGGTATCCTATCAAAACATAAATGTGCGAAGTTCAATATTACGAATATGCGTCCTTGTCGACTTCTCTCGAATTATTGATAGACTTCGAGATCTATATGGGTGCCAAGATCAGTGTAGAAAACCCAAAAAAATAATTACAAGAACATGCAACATTATAAAATGAATTTATATAACAATTTCTTGTTTCTTGGTACTACTACAATGTTTGCTAGGTAATATAAATTCTGAAATTTTAACAAACAATGGTATAGGTAATAGACAATAATTTTAGTAACTAAAATTTCAGGATTTTCAACACAGAACTTGACACCTTGTAGTCCTCAATTATTTTGTCTGTGAAGTCGACAACGACGCATATTCGTAATATTGAACTTGGCTCTCATTTCAAATTTATGTTTCGATGGGATTGTATTATTACTTTAAATAGTGGAGTTTCTTGGCGGCTTTTTTCGGCAGAAATTAACATTGATAAAAAGTTTGTATTGAAGATTCAAAAGTGTTTTCAGAAACCTCCTTGAATAAATATTATTTAATTTGTTAATTGATATTAAAATCTTGTAAGCATCATAAATTAATCTGTGCACTATATGTACTATCTTTTTTTTTATTTTTTAAACCAGATAGTGTTCCTAATTACTTAGGCCGTGAACGCTTAGATACCTAGATTGTCACCAGACAACTCGTTCAATCAAATAAAATAAACGTTCGAAAGTTGTTACCTAACTCTCTACCTACCCAACCTAGCCACGGAAGCCACCTCCAGTAGTGCAGCCATCGTGTTATCCTAGAGACTCACCCAGTGTGTAGCTTTTAGGCGCTAAGCATGCAATTGCCACCTGTCATCGCGCCAGTGTGGATGCGGCCTAAATCTCTATCTATAGAGTAATAATCTTTTTCCAGTTTTCGTTTGGTTTTCGGCCTAGGATGATTTTTTTTTGACCGAATGTATAGTGCAGTGCAACCATATACTCTGGTGCTACTTTCATATCGATGAGTGCAACTTAATGTAGATATTTTTTTCTACCGGTTCCAAATTTATATTTTATTATAAATGTATAAATGTACTTATTAAAAAAGAGACGTTTTCTTAACATCCTAATCGGTGAAGAAAATATTTTTTTTAGATTGGCAGTAATCGATGAGGCAGTTAATAAAAAATAGCAATATATCGTGTCGACAAAAGATAAAGTATTTGGACTATCATATAAGTGAGCTAGTTTAAAGGATTCTGACCTATTTTTTATCGAAACTTTTACTTTAATTACCTCTCCCGTTCCTTCCTATTTCCCTTGTACCTAATGGCGCATTAAGTTAGTCGCATCGGTTCGTTGAATGGATTCAAATAGTTAACTTCAAAGAGAATAATATAATCACTGTCACTCAACGTTTAACAAGTCGAGTGGTTGAAAGCTACAAAGCACTTTGGCAGCACTGTACCTAGTGTAAGTTTTTGCAACTTTACAAACGTTGCTATCGCGTTTGCAAATTCAATAAAAATCTTATGAGAGAAAACTGTCTTAAAACGTGTCCGCTAGATGCGTTTCTTCATTCATACATTTATTTCGTTTTGTGATGGGTTAAAAAATGTTAAAATCTATAGGACGAATAAAAAGTAAGAGGAAATTGGGTTGATGAAAAGATGAAAGTGCGGATTACACATGTTAAATGGTTGTACGTTTTTTTATTTTATTTTAACTATATGGCGATTATGAGTAGTACAGGTAGGTTGGATATGGGATTTTAATTCTATGACAGTTTGAGATGTCAAATATACTGCGTCAAAAAAGTAAATAAACAAACATTATTATTTATAATTAATAAATATGTAAACGAAGTGATGAGATATAGGAAAGAAATAAATAGTTAATATTCAAGTTTACTTCTGCCGGCTTTTTTTTTGCGCATTCCCATTGTGCGTAGGTACGTAAGCCGTAAGTAAAAATTTAATGGGCCTCCTGATGGGACAGCGGGGTACCAGATAATAAAAAATCACAATTCCATTCACTTGGCGGAATTTGTTTTTCATAAAACGTTGGTTGCAACCAAATGGACGAAGCTTAAAACATCCAATGTTTCAGAAACATGTGCCACACCCTAGACTGCTCAAAGTGCCTATAATCTGTAATTTCTTGCCTTATACAAGCTGGTTATATTTTTTTTTATAATTTCTTTTTTTGCTGTATGAAAAAAAATCTACTAGATCTGCCCCATCCTAGCTCAATAGTGGCAGGTGTACAACGGCAATTTCGCTCGAAATTGATGAAGGGTTTGGCCGTTTGGCACACAGGTACTTTGGGGCAAAACAATAATTTTGCCGCAGTTCCTCAAAATATTTCACTTAGGGGCTAGTTTATATCCTCATTTTTAACCCCTGAATGCAATTTGGAAAATATTAAAATTTTGTATTTTTTTTCAATATTGCAATGTGAGCCGGTTCCTTAAACTTCAGATCTTTATGAGACTTATGTGAACTGTACTGTACCCTGCTGCTTCTGTTTACTGGTGTTATTTAAGTGTATTTAAAAATTCAAAAAAAATATTAAATTTTAATATTTTCCAAATTGCTTTCAGGGGTTAAAAATGAGGATATAAAATATCATTTAAGGTATATATTAGAGAAAAATACTGAGCCGTCTTCTACCTGGAGGGGCCCAAACTTGGTATATTTTGAAAATACTTTTTGGATTTGGTAATAGTGTGGTATATTTTCAGAACCGGCTCATCAAGAAATCATTTGATACCCCACACGATGGGTTTCTGAAAAAAAAATGTATGAAGGGAAATATTTCGAGGAACTGCGGCTCAAAATTATTATTTAGCCCTAGAGTACCTGTGTGCCAAACGGCTAAACTCAACATCGATTTGTGGCTACACACCCATAACGCCATTCAGTTAAATCCCGGCAACAATGACCTTATAAGTACGAGTCATTAGCCGGCAAATGAACAGCTTATACCTAGCCGTCCAATTAAGTGCTGATTTAACCATCTGACGAATAATCAACATAAGTCAATATTTTATCATAATTTTATTTTCGAAATCAAATTTCTTAAGATAAATGATTTTAGTTAGAGCTATTTCTAAGAAAATATTGTCAACATTTGTACACCATTTTGGAAACTTATCGTTATTACAATTGCAAATAAATATTCTATTTTAATACGTGGTTATTTACTAGCAATATTAAGTTTTAATTACATACATTTAAAACTCTATCTAAATTCGTACAATTTATAAACTTAATTATGGAAGTTACAATTGTCTGTTGGATGTATTTGTATGTAAAATTATTAACAATTAAGTATAAAAAAAATTCAAAGAAATAAAGCAGATCAAAAATAAGTGCTCTTAGTTAAGTCTTGATAAAATAGTTTAATAGTGTACCCAAAGAGACCTAATTTACATATGAAACTACAAATAATTACTTTTAACTTACCTACAAAAAACAATGATATACAAAAATTATATATAAAAAAACAGGAAACTAGCTCTGGCATTATGTAATGATCTCGGTAAAAGAGCATCTAAACAAGATGATGCGTCCGAATACTTTTTGTAAAGTAATATTCCAGTGCTTATAACATTAAGTCCTAGACTTGAACCTAAGATTCCATTATCTGTGACATATACTATTATCTGAGTTTGTGCTATACCAATTGAATTATGTCGAGGGTATTTTAGGTATTTACTCGAAAACTAACTCGATTTTTTAGATTTTAGTAGAAACAGCCATGGACTATCTAGTAAGCTAGCCATTAATATTACTTTTAATGTTATACGTTAAAGAATAGCGGTTCAAAACCAAAAATAAACATTTAGAGGTCTTGAACAGATTTTTTTTTATCGAGGCAAATTAATGCTATCGCGTTTTTGGTAGGACAAGACATTAGGTATATGTTCTTCTATATACGGTTAAATTTTTAACCTAAAACACTAACTACAAGTATTAATTTTTTCCATTTAAAAAGTGTCACTTAGCGTTGGTCAGTCTCTTAAAAAGACGTGCGGATACCAGGCAGCGGCTAGAAATACTTATATACGCAATATACTTTTTATTTGTAAATACATACATATTATACCTACATAGAAAATAACACATTCAAGACACACAAATATTTATCACATAAATGTGATGGAATCAAACCCAGCAGGCAGGTTTGCCCATGCACTGACTGAGCTCAGTAGCTCAGTGGGTGGTTAAATTCGTTTAATATATTTAATATTAATTAAATATTATTTATTAAATGTATATCGATGTCGTAAGTAATTGCGCTTACTTTTCGTAAGTACATACTGTACTATTTCTTTATTATATATCTAAGGGGCACTTATAAATTACCTACCGCAAATTTCCGTAAAAGACTCCTTCTCCCCTCGTCACGACGTTTTACAATTTTTTTTCTTTCATCTCCGTAAATGCGCAACAAATAATATATGGACGGCCCTCTATCCGTTTAACGGTAAAATACGAATTATAATGTTTTATAAGTCATTATTTATGACAATACCAATAAAACATATAAACGTGCTTTATTAATGTTAAGTATCAAATATATTGATTTGCTTAGCGTCACTACAGACGTTATACTTCCCACAACAATACTGACTAGACTTTTTATGTAATCATTAGTAATCAATTAATTACATTAACTTAATTGTACTTACTATGCGACTTAAATAAATGCCGACTTAATATGGTATTAGAAATTATACAGCAATTTTCTTCTGCATTACTAGATCCCTGGAGCTTTCGTCGAAGACCTGAATTATTTGTTGGCGAGCCATATCTGACAGTGCTTCTACGTCGTCGCGAGTCATTCCCTTGGTAGAAATTGGTGGCAAAGTTGTTATTACAACTTTTCCTGCAAGAATTATGCATTATCATAAAAAATAATTATAATTGCTAGTAGTCAAATCTGGCAAGCGTAAGTATTTATTTAAAAATTTAACCATAATAGTACTAGACATTACTGCTGCGGTTTGTAAGGGTTGGCTCATACCGAGACGCGACGCGACGAGACGTGAAGGGCCCTCTTACAGCCCACTAGCGGCGCCATTAGATGTCCTCAATTTTCTCTTCGTAGAAAACGAATTTCTAAAATCCAAATGTTGGAAATATAAAACTAGTCATAAGCTAGTATTTTGTGAGTTGTAGTTGGCATTTATGCTAAAAACGGCCACTTTTAGAAGAAATGCCAACTACAACTTACAGATATTATCTTCACGCTGCGTCGCGTCGCGTCTCGTTATGAGCTGACCCTAATGACTGCGTTGTTGGCAGTGCTGATGATGGCTAAAAGCGTAGCCAAGCTCAGCTTAGGCCCCACCCAAAATCATCTATACACCCTTTGCAAGATACTTTCGCCGTTGGCGTACCTACCTACCCCATAATTTTTCCAATGACTTTTCTAATATTATAGAGAGATGTTAAAAAATTATTGCTTATTTTGTCTATAAAGTGGCAGATTTGAGTAGTTTTGGGTTTACCTAATTACTGCTTTGTCGTTCTTTCTGCTCTGAATTAGGTATCGTTGAAAATTTACCAGTAAAGTTTGCCTTGCCCATGGAACGCTATGGTCCTAGTTAAAATATGACCACAGGGTTACTATGTATGTAAAAAGTGTCTTAATTTTATAAAAAAAAATGTATACAATAGTTCATTTGTAAAATTTATTTAGAATCGATAAAAAGATGTGAAATGTGTGACACACAGACAAACAGTCACGATGAAAACATAAGGGTCCCGTTCTTCTCATTTGGCGACTGAACTACAATACCAACAAAATAATATTCTTATAACAAAAATCATAAATCAACGGTTGTATGTATAATTGATAAGTTTTTAAATAATATAAACCACAAGAAATAGCGAGATGGACTCTTTCCGAGCGAGCGCGAAGCGAACGGACACGCCGGTTTAGCTATGGCAAAATGGTCTGTCCGTATTTCCGGATGTTCACCTCTACAAGTCGCATTTCTCAAGCGATTCTCGTGAAATTTTATGAGGTTCGATGATTAAATGGATTTTTTTTTGTCGATTCAGTTTTTGGGAAATTTTAAAATACCGGAGATATGGCGGTTTGTAAACGTATAAAAACAAAATATATATTTCATCCATTTCAAAAAATGTTCAAAGTCACAAATATTTTTTGTCTTACTCTTACTAACACGCAACTTTTTCATCCGATAAACTTCAAGGTGGTGTGAGGGAGTGGAACTAATGAAAAAACAAACGCAAATTTCAGATATTTACTTCGTTATTTTTAGTTTTAGGGTCCGTGGTCAACATTTATTCAGTTTTAAACTATGCAAAGACAGACTAAGGAGGTATGTACACTAGTATACAGTTCACAAAGGCACTAGTTTTTAGTAGGTACCTACTTCAAACATATTCTCAACGTTTGTTTACCAACTATGGGTAAAACTACCGTACCCTTCAATTCGATCTCAGCAGGACAGCACATAAATATTTTAATTTAACCAACGTTGGTCATTAATTTTTATAAATAGTTTATTATTAGAATAAATCTTTAAAATTTTCATATTACGGAATCTATATAAAACGTATTTTAAAAACCAGCCAAGTGCGAGTTGTAATTACGCACCGAGGGTTCCGTACCTACAACCATTTACGTAATTTACTAACAAAAATAAAAGGCGTGCCGGTTCTTCAATTCAATTTCTAACAAAGACCGACGTTGCTTTAATATCGTTTCCAACAAACAAATGAGTAACTCATGTTTCGCTTGATTATAGCTAGATGGCGCTGTAACGGTGAATTAAGATAGAAAATAGTTCGGGCCCATCTTACACTTAGCTGGTTTTTGTTATTTGCTGTTATACAATATAGCTCACACATACATACAGTGTGCATTTTTTACGAGAGAGCAACTAGATTTATAAATTTGTATCCTGTACCGCCAAGCGCCGCGCCCGAATTCGAACGTAAATAGTGGTATTAATTTAGTAATTTTTAGTATTCAGAATGATATAATTTTAGTTTTTCTATAATTTTACATGGTTCACTTATATTTAATACCTGTTTTACACAAGTACTAACTTCATCCAAGTACCTTTTAATTAAATTTGTTTGAAATTTTTACTTTTCCGTCTACATTTTTTGAGTTAGTCGACATTACTCATCAAGATGTAAAGCCTACTTGACTATGATAGTTTGCCTTTTAATTTCGTTATATATGCTACTCTCATTTTCTTTACACACCCAAGAACAGCTATTTAGCTGGTAGTGAGGGGACACCGGCACAAATTTGTACTTTAAAGCTTAATATTTAGCATCGCTGCTGTATCGAAAAATGGTTTTTTTATTAAATTAGCTATCCCACGACACCACACTATGGGGTAGACGAGACTTTGTCGGCCTAATATGTATGCCCATGCTAAATAACAGCTTTCTAGTAGTTATAGTCTCTGAGATAAGCCACGGACAGACAGACGGAGAGACGGACGGACATGGCAACACTGTAAGGGTTCCTTATTGACTATGTAAACCTAAAAAATATTCGTCCACTATAGGTTGATTGATTGGGGGACTTTGGGTTTCGATTTCACCTCGCGTCCCGAAGGGCGGAGGTTCGAGCCCGCTGTGTATCAAACGACGAAATATGAAACGAAACCTTTTACTTTCACTTTTCTCAGGAACACGTGAAGGTATCAAGTTGAAATTAATATGAAATACTAAAGGCTATAAACTTGAGGCTTTAAAATAATCAAGCTTCTAAGTCAACGTAATAAAAAATACTGCCGGAATACGGCCAGTTTTGTCTCATATTTTGGCATTCACAAATAAATCAAAACCCGGTATACTCCGCGGCACATAAGAATAGCGGTGAGCGAAACGTGGTGGGGATTTTTGCGCATGAGTACAGTACTCATGCGCAAAAATCCCCTCCACGCGCACGAAATAGTTTTTAATTTATGATAACAGATATTTTTGTTATAATCTTTTATGTATTAATTGTAAAAACATATTAAACATTATGCCAAATCGTGTAAATACGCAGTTTTTGTGCAAATTTTATAATACAATTAAAAAAAGCATCGAAAGGATTGTATAAAATATATAAGTTGTAAAACTTGTTATCGTCTAGTTATGCAACTGTAATAAATTTATTTATTGTATATACAGTGATCTGGAAGTAATTATTGTTTCAACACTTGTGCACATTTTAAATATATAATTAAGCTATAATTAAGTATATAGGTAATTGCATTGAGTTGTTATAAAAGAGAGTCAGATCTTTGGAATTTTTTATACCTCAAATTTAAAGCATAGATGAATTGAACATGACGTCAAAACAGTAAAAAGGTAAATTTCCATACAAAAAACGAAAAGTTTCAAGACGTGATTGTAATTTTAATTACAAGAAATATGACGAAAATACATCTGATCGTAATGTATTTGATTTTTCTATTATAATATTTTTTTCAGACACGATAGAAAAGTAGTAAAAGGAAGGCGGTACACCACATATTACTTTAAAAGATAATAATTTGTAATGTGTATGAAAACCTTAAATGATCTCTAAGGCCCATTGGCCTACATTTTTCGCCTCACAATGGGCGCGTTCGTTCTGGGATTTAGAGTTCCCACGAATGATACTTTTCACACTTTTGATAACGCCAGTTTTGCCACCGACACCTACCGTTCGTGTAGCTTTGAAACGTTACTGACAAAATTTTTGATTACAAAACTTGCAAAACGAACGGTTGACGTACACACATTTCACTCATCATCAATAGGTACACTTTTGTGTTATATAATCTGATTTCTTACCCCAGGAGACCGGGTATCTATCTTTTAATGATTAACCCGCTACAAAAAGAAGGTACTTATAGCGTAGAACATCTAAGTGTTACCTATTTGGTAAGTATCTTAATAAACATTTGCGTCGAAAAGGTCTTATCAGCAATATGCTCTTGTTTTTGTAGAGAGCTCATCCCTTCTCATGACTCTGACCCATTTTGTTCTAACATTTACGTCTATATAGGCACCATTATTAATTTTTTCCGGTGTATATAAATTTGTTGACTTGTATTTTGGAACACCACAATATTTGTATTTATTATATGACTTCTGCTTTGACAAAGAAATATTAATCAACTGTGGTTCTGTAGATTAGTGAGCTTACCTATAGCAGTTTGCAGTGCAACTACGCTGGGTTTGCGGGGGTCTAAAGCACTGTGACGTCATTTTACATCCCGCCGCTAGCGCAACGTAAAAGCTAGCGTTTTTGCTCCCGCACTAAAAAAGCGACTGCTCTAAATTTGTAAGTTTTTTATCGTATGTTAATGTAATTTGCATCAAAATTTAAATTTGAAAAAATATTTTGATACATAGAATAGGTGGAATAGTCTATTTTAAAGGTTTATTATAGGTGTACTAACCACAGACCTAATTTTTTCGCTACGTACTAACGCTAAATTGAAAAATAAGCTATTTTAAGCTTACATTATGAGTGATAAAAGTACTTTACCTCTTTTAATACATACAATGTCATTTAACACAAAAAGGTCACATTCGTCAAAAAATATAAAAATATATAATTTGAAGTGTAAGTAAATGCAGTAATGAATTGGATGTGGGTCTGTGGAAAGGTTGTGGGTGAATATTATTATTACGTACTGGTTGCAAGTTCTCACTAGACAAGTCTTTCCCGTTTGCATGATGAGTTGCAAAGTAACGCTTGAGCTTCGACTCAGAGTCGAGATTTATAGATATGAACTAGCAAAACATATAATATTAATTCAATAAGTACCTATATGAATGTTTATTTAATAGCTCACCCGGATTCGCAGTATTATCTGCATAACTTAATTAAATATTAATTTATATAATTAATTAAATATTAATAATTATAAAATATTAATTATGTATTTTAAATGAAATCTGTATTGTTTTAAAATTATTAATTTAATTATATTCGAGTTATATTTAAATTATTTTTGGTATGTTTGTAAGTATTTAAATTTACAGTTTTATTCCCCAGAAAGGGATACCTAGTGGCTGGATACACACTTATAGTATATGTCGGCTCCGTGGCTCAATAGATAATGACTCAACTGCTGAATCGAGGGGCGTGGGTTCGATTTCCGCACAATGCAAACATTTATTAATTGTGTTTGTCCTGAGACTGGATGTTTTCAATGTATAATATGTATGTATTTAAAAAAAAAGTATGTATAATATGTATTTGCATCAGTTGTCTGGAATCCATACCACAAGCTTTGCTCAGTTTGGGAACAGACGGTGCTTTGTGTAATGTCCAAAAATATTTATTAACAAAAAAACAATGTGGGCAACACTCTTTTCACAAACAATTTTAGTCCTGCCTTACTCCATCGTCGCCGCAACACTTCTGGCACTAGCTACGCACATTTTACACCTATAGAAGAGGTTTAAGCTATTCGTACGAGGAGACATAACATATTGTTTCTTTATTCCTACACAACACACACACACTACCATATACAATGAATATGTATAGGCAGTTTGACAGATTAACACAAAACCTCCCGACATGGGTCCATAGACATAGGATTTTTTCACTGCGTTGGTCTAAAGTTTCATTTTTCGATGGCAAAAGTGACAAAAATAACAAAAATATCGTAAACGAACGCATGACAGTTTGTCACAGATGATACTAAAATTTTGATATTTTTGATACCAATGCTAAAAGAACTGATGACAGGTGGCAAAAGTAATGTAAATAATGATTCTGCATCACGGAACGAACGCGCTAAATAGGGTAAAAAAATATATAAAAAATATAATAAAATATATTCAATTTTATAATAAACCTGTTTACTTACATAAAAAATTTCTTTATAATCGGTGTGAATATGACGGAATCCGAAATTTGTTAATTTGTTTGCCAGTCTGTCAATAACGCGTGGAGCCATCAAGTTGAAATTAAAATTAAATACTAAAGTCTATGGTCACTTAAATTTGTAAAAAAATCGAGCTACGAAGTCAATGCAATAAAAAATATGCCCAAAATACGTTCATTTTTGTCGCATATTGTTACAGAAATAGATCAAAACCTATAGGGGAACTTCCCGTTAACTATAATCATAAAATTTGGCGAGAAGCAAGATGTCATATATATGTTTTTATGACATTTTCGGACGTGCGCTTGTGCAAATATATGAACTAATTTTTAAGAAAACAAAACATACAGACATATAATAATTCATTAAATTCCAGCATAAGTAGAAAAAACTATGTATATATAATTCGGTTGAGATTTAGAGGGGAAAAGTGGTGAATACAAATCACCGATTTTAATGATTGTGACAAGGTAAGTATAATTGCCCGAAACGCAGTTGTCCCTATCGCACATCGATATGTCTTGGCCCGGGACTTAGCGCGACAGCAATTTGTATTTCAAAATAGGTACCTTTGTGTAAATTTGCTTGCGTCTAATATTTCCTCAGAAAAAATAGGTAATCTTGCAGTATAAAACGAAAGTCAGAAAAAGCTTGCCGTTAGCGCGCGGTAACTCTTGGAATACGGTTCCTGAACCTTACACCATACGTGTAGGTAGTTGTAGTCTTAGCCGGATGCTTTAGCTGCAATTTTAAAAGTATTAGCACTTATCTACAATGACGCTTGCTAAGTACATACCAGGTTCAAAGGTTTTAGTTTCGCCGTCAATGAAATAGTACTGACTGAATACGACTGGCATTATAGGTATTTGTGCATCTATTGCTAAATGAAATGCACCCTTTTTAAATGGCTGTACTCGTCCTATGTTGTATCTCGTACCTTCAGGAAAAATCCAAAGTTTGGTCTGAAAATAAAATTTTACGAAAATCAAACATTTACTTAGGTAGGTTATTATACCTTCCTAAAAGCGCAAGTTTTTAGATTTCCAAAATCCATACTAGTAAGATAAATGCGAATGTGAGTAGTCTGTTTGTTTGTCCTTCCTTCACAAAGCAACCAATTGAGCTGAAATTTGGCACAGAGATAGTTGAATTGATGGAGAAGGATATGGGAACCCGAAGGATTCAAAAGCTCCCTTATACTACCGTATTTCACGAAGACTCACTACAGCTAAACAGATGTAGCTGGCTATAGCAAACTTTTTAACTAAATTATTACAGGGTTGCCTTAGAAAAAGTACGAGGATAGGTACCCGAACGCTGCGCGAGTGGCGCCGCTGGAAAATTATAATAACAAATAACTAAGCCTTTTTTCCAAATTTTTCAACCTCAGAATTTCAATAAACCAAACTGATAAAAAATAACTTCGCAATGCATGATAATAAAATACAAAATATCAATGTAATGCCTTCTCTAAAAAGAATGGTATGGTATTTTCTTTGTAATACTTAGTTCCTTAAAAACTTTGGGCATGGTGGCGAGCGTCGCCGCCCCCGCGTGCGCTTACTTATTAATTTTGAAAGCGCCATTTAATGATATGAACATACAGCATTGGATGAACTAAAAAATAAAATAAATTATTTTAGTGACATTCTTAGTAGGTACTCTAGGTACCATAATATACCGAATAAGAAGGATTTTTTGCCACTATGAATATACTGGTGGATCTCGATTGCTTGGAAATTCCCGGAAAATCCCGGTGCTTTTGGGATTCCGTTAGATATAGAATTTTTCAGGCAATAACGTAATACAACGAAAATAACACAGTTACTAAGAAATGATTGTCATATGTTTACTTAAATAGTACTCACCTTTTCTTTAACAACTCTCTGTGTAGCATCTTTCATGGACTGTCGGGCTTGATCTGATTTAAGGCGGTCAATAAATACAAGTCCAGAGAGCCAAGCCCCTAAGCCAAAGGGGCCAGCAAACATAAGAGGTCTCTTTGCCACAACTGTGCAACGTTTCATCCGATGCCACATCTCAAACATACCTATTCAAAAAATATATTTTTATTATAATAAAAAATATTATTCAAAACATAGATTTTTTTTAAATAAATAGGTATTACCTAAAATGTCAATTGAGCTCTGGTGATTGGATATCACAATGCAACACTGTTCATTATCCCAGTTTTCCAAACCCCTGAATTCCCATTCAATGCCAACAATATATGAGGCATAACGACAAAACTTGGAAGCAAAACTGTAAAAGAATGCAAAATGAATAAACTATGTGGCATTTAACATCAAATATAAATTATAATATTTATTAATAAGTTGTAAATAGACTATCTATATGATATATATGACTAGCTTTTGCCCGCGGTTTCATACAACTTAAATTGGTTATTAAATCGGATATCAAAGGAAACTCCTCAATTATAGAAAAAAAATCCAAACTCACACTTGAAGTTTTCAAGTAGCCTATGTCCTGCGGGACCCAATCTCTCTGCCAAATTTGCCAGCTGTTCCACCGCTCTATGTTCGGTTATCGGTGTAGGATTTCAACGGCAACTGCTCAATTATAGAAAAAATCCGACTCACACTTGACGTTTTAAGGTCAGTTTGGTAAAAACTCTCGTACTACTTGCAGAGCACCGTGTTATGTAAAATGGAGTATAGTTTTGGCATAAGTAAGAGGGGGCAAAAAGAAAAACAAGGTTGGGTTCTAAGTTTTTTAATGCTTCAACGCCCCTTAATACCCAACCAAATGGACTCTAGAAACTTAAAAATTATAGGACTAATAATAACAATTAAGTAATAATAATTTTATACTTACCGCAGATTTGTAACATCACGTGGATAAAGAAAAGCTATTGGTAATAATATTGTACAAGTTATCATAACATAAATATAAAAGAGATAAAACTTTAGATAATATCTAAAAACATTACTCTTTTCGTAAAGGAATGGTAATGTAAATATAATTCCCGCAAGAAATAATTCAGAATACGAATAGGAAGAAACCATATTTATAATCGATAATATTCACAAGTATGTTTCTCTAAAGCAAACGAAAGAGTAACGCGCTATTTAAGTTTCTAAATACGTTTTACTGCAAGTACACGGTGCTTTTATAGGCAATACATGTTTAATATAATTACGTAGAGTTAAATATTAGAACTGGTTTCAAAAATTAAATCAAATCAAGGCGCGTTTCATCCAAGGTTATTAAAAGTCTGAGTGTTGCCAAGAGTAAAAAATATATTAAAAGAAATGGAAGAGTCTGTTCTAAATGTTCTCGCATGTTATTTAGCAAAAGCATAGACAGCTGATAGACGTGTCTTTTTATAAAAAAAGTACCTGGAAAACCGAGCTTTTAGTGTTGTCGGTAAAAGTAATAGTATTAATCACCTATATCTATCTGTCAGGAAGAGTCATATTATTTAGTTTATCATTGCCTGAAAACAGGGATAAAACGACGTTTTTTAAAAATGAAATCTAGCATACTAAATTTCGTGAAAATCGTTGAAGCCGTTTCTGACATTCTGATATATATATATATATATATATATATAAAAGAATTGCTCGTTTTTAGTTAAGTGATTTGGAATTGCTAGCGGCATTAGCGATCATAGAAATGTCTTTACAAAGGTGTTTAGCCTACCATATGTAAGGATTTTTTACCCAACAATAATCTGCGACGTTACCTTTTATTTGGGTTATAAAGTTTTTTACCATAGCGTAGTGTAAAAATCCTAGGTTTGTGGTTCTTACAATTATCGTTGAAGAGAATGAAGGTACCCTAAGCATATGTGCACAACGGCGGAAGCGATCATAGAAACTTCGTTACCTGGCGATATTTTAAGCTTTTCTTATGTAACCCTAATGCCGTAAAACCTTTAAACATTCATAATAATTTAAGGGTGTACAAATAGTATTTCTGTTACTTAAGACTTTTACAGGTTTTACGTGCTTTAAAATATGAAAAAGAATAAATTATTTGATTGGTTTTGATTTTATAAGCAAAGGCAGGTAAAACTGGAAAAAGATACCTACTACCTAACTTGTAAATGCCACTTTCAGTTATTTATGTAGGTATAATAATAATAATCTGCTACGTGTATATCAGGTCGGGTAATAACGTTTCGACGATAAAAGGTCTCTGACTGGGGACGGGAAAACGTGGTCCGATTCAACCCTACACAGACACAAGTCTTCGCATTCACCGCTAAGAAACCCCCATTCACTGTGTTTCCACAATTCCAGGGGACCTACTACGAGTTTTACACGATAAACGACTCATACGCACGATCGATCGATTTCGGACGAGGCGACTGAACTTCGTATGGTACCAAAGACTACAATATATACCTGTATGGCACCGCGCGTGTAATAAGACAATTTTAGGACAAAATTGGGATGTATCCTCAGTATTTAAGCGTCATCAACCTATACAAAAGGTGTAATTTGGTGTACTTTAATAAATATAACAGGTGAATAATCATTACGATGACCTTTCTAAATACCTACTTGGTTACTTTTGCGTTGTGTTTTCATTAAGGATTTTGAATTCAGATGTTTAACTCACTTTTGATTTCATTCTCTTTTTATGAGTGTGCAGTACCTAAATGGTCCCTTTAATCCTTCGAATGTAAGGTTCACGACGAAAGATATACCTAAGTAGGTAGGTACCTAACCTGCGAATCTTCAGTTTATCAAATTCTTTAATTTTATTTCATCAACAATTGTAGGCCTTCAATTCACAAACTTCTGTCTTGTCACAAACTCCGTTATTAAATTAGGCTTTAAGCATGTTGCAGCCGGGGCTAACAATACCAATTAACAAACAGTAATAGATTCCAATTATTAAATATTTCACTGTACACAAACCAATAAACAAAAAATTATTTTAATTTACTACATAAATCGGATCGGATATGCCATTAATATTAAATATTTCGTCATCAAATAATTCCAAACGACGATCGATGAAGTCGGACGAGTACCATTGGATGGTGGTCAAAATCGATCCTTTGAGTCGACAAAGTGACACGATTCTAGCTGTCATATGACAACTCAAAGTCGGAAAACCCATATAAGCGGAGAAGCGCAGCTCTCAGACGATCGTGTGACTCGTAGGTCGTTCAATCGTCTAACGTCATCATCGTCACTCGTCGTAGAGAGTAACTCAAAGTACGAATGAGGATCGTCTCCATACCAGGTATTGCTGAGACCACCGCAGACGTACGAACCTCCACGCAATTCTCACCTTAACCTAACTAAGCGATACCCAAGTAGCAATGACTAGCCTTAAAAAGGAATTGCTGATATCTTGAAGGCAAATTATCGAATCCGGGCTTTTGTCTTGGCTAAAACTATAATGGCCCTCAAGATATCCTCTAGATTCACTCCAAGACAATGTGAAGTAAAAATGGGCACAGATTTGAAGTGAATATTAGGAGTCACTTCATACTTCTTTGTAGATAAACTTCAGTCAACTTAGGAGAGACTAGTATTAACAAATTCTTAAGACAGACTTAAGATATCCTGAAGGATGACTCCATCCATAGCAACAGTTTTCAAGATATCTACAATACTAAGTTAAGGCTTAGAAAGGCCATTATGTAGAGAAGCCGGTTTTAAGAAAGTCGTCAAATGACGATTCCCCTCGGACTCAAGAGTCCTCTACCGACAACTGGTATCGTTATGTTCATCGTGATCTTCTGAACAAGAATAAACCGGTTGTCGCGTTCTAAAGTGGTGGAGGGGGGCGGGAGGGAGAGAAATTACGCTGAAACTGGGTATCAGGGTTTGGTTATTTTCTCAATAACCACTTATTCGATTTCAACAAAAAGG
Organism: Apoda limacodes; assembly: GCA_946406115.1. Classification (NCBI taxonomy): domain Eukaryota; kingdom Metazoa; phylum Arthropoda; class Insecta; order Lepidoptera; family Limacodidae; genus Apoda; species Apoda limacodes. Next base: position 9,503,994 of record OX291546.1, read on the forward strand.
TGTCATATCATAGGTAATAAAATGCTTAACATATCATGTCTTGCAATAATTTCTGTAAATACCATAGTTTATTTAATATTCAGAAAAAAAGGAAATTTCCAACAAATGTATGTTTAGTTTTGTTGAATTGAAGCAGTAAATAACGTAGACAGGTATAAAACTAAGTACCAAATAAAATTGTCACATTTATTAGCTTGGATTTTTTTTTAAATTTTGAAATTCGGTCAGAAAATAGCAAAGTTATCACCGATATCTTGGGCGAGCTCGGGACGACCGAGTCGGAGATTGGCCCAATGGCCAGCTCAACGACAATGTCTTACGCACGTCAGTCACTCAGACTCTCGCTCTGTTTGTGCACCGTAGTGGCTGTGTATGAACCTAATTAGTTTTTTGGCTGTCCTAGAAACTTAATAAATAATACATACTTATTATAGTTAGCAAGTAAAGATGGAGTGAGGTGCTGTCGGGTCGGTTAGTTTACCTAAGCGAAAAGAAAAGGCCGATATATACTGGAATCTTTGCCTAATTTGCCAGTCTGAGGATAGTGCAAATGTCAGAAAAGCAACAGCAAATTGTATCCAGCGATTCAAGGAGGCGTTTGTCTTGTGTAAACTTTACATGGATTTGGTTTAATACAAGCTATTGGGAAACAAAAAAGTACAAAGATTTTTGGTGAGTTCAGTGACGTATTCTTTCGAGCATTTAATTTAGGATTCCAAAAAATGTAATGTCGAAGTATTTTTGTCCTATTTGATCAGTATAACAAGGCATCTATCAAATCTAGAACACGTTCAAAACGAGGTCATTCAATAGATTCCATTGACCAGGAAATGGGATCGTTTCATTCACTCGGTTTCAAATAAAGCAAGCCTTGCAATGTTTATGTCCATAGGAATTACTAAACAAGCCTTAAAGCTTGACGCCAATTACGAACTACTGACTTCTGGACATTTTCCTGAAGCCAAAGTCGTGAGCACGAACCCCTATCGAAATATTGACCACTTGCAATCCTATCATGAGGAAGCTGACACACGATATGTTCTTCATGGTATAGATTTTTGGGATTTGAAAAGTTGATAGTGCGCAGCTTTGACACCGATGTCCTATTATTAATAATCCATTTTTATGACCATCTTCCACTGCGAAACACCGGTGGCGACTTGGCCCATAGTGCTAAAGAGAAAGCCGATCTACTTGGTAGTCTCTTTGCCTCAAACTCGAATATGAACGATGAATGCGCTGTACAAACTACTATATCGTGGTGCGGTAAGACCATGCCGGAAATCTTCATAACACAACCGGAGGTCCGGCAGTCATTGCTTTCTCTGAATGTTCATGAGTCGAGTGGGTCAGACACGGTATACCAGCAGTGGTGCTTAAACAGTGTGCTCCTTAGTTGTGTTCTGTACTTGTGCCTCATTGCGCTTTCGTACCACACTAGGCAATTTCCGTCTTTATAGAAGACTGCGAATGTGCACCCGGTACCCAAAAAGAGTGATAGATCAGATCCACTGAATGACAGGCCAATCGCTATTCCTTCTCTCCTCACCAAGGTGATGGAGCGTATGATCAATACGCAGCTGTTAAGATACCTACAAAATCACGACCTGGTCAGTGACCGTCAATATGGCTTTCGCCACGGTCACTCGACTGGTACCTTCTAGTGTATCTCACACACCGATGGGCAATAGCCTTTGAGAGTCAGAGGGAGGCATTGGCATGTAGCCTGGACACAGTAAAAGCGTTCGATCGGGCCTGGCACTGCGGTCTTCTATCGAAGTTGCTATCTTACGCAGTTGAGGGATTGTGAAAATGGGTGGCTAGCTTTTTGTCCGGCAGACTCATACGTAGTAGTTGTAGTAGTTGTAGTAGTTGACGGTAGTTGCTCTAATAGCGTGGACAATAATGCTGATGTCCCGCAATGCCCCGTGCTGTCTCCTACGCTTTTTCTACTGCATTTCAATGAAATGTTAGGCATCAACAATACTATGCAGATGACAGCACTGGTGCAAACATCCCTCGTTCCGATGTGGAGAAAAAACGCGAAAAACTTCAGTCTTAAATCGAGACCACTCCAACCAAGGTGTCTGACTGGGGACGAGAAAACTTGGTCCGATTCAACTCTAAGAAAATACAGGTTTGCGCGTTCACCGCTAAGAAAATCCTATTTCCCTTCCCTCCCTGTGTGAGTTCTACCGCTTGTATAATGCTCTTGAGCTTATCCGCTCATATTTGAGTAGTAGAATGCAGAAGGTTCAAATCAATGAAGTAAAATCCAATGGCTCTGAAGTAAAATTAGGAGTTCCTCAAAGTTCTATTTTAGGTCCTTTTCTATTTTTAATTTACATAAATGACTTGCCTTTCTTTGTGGAGAAGCTATGCAAGATTGTATTATTTGCTGATGACACCTCTCTTTTATTTAAAGTTGACAGAAATAAAACTAATTTTGACGACGTAAGTAGTGCGCTTTCTCAGGTTCTTCAGTGGTTTACGGCAAATAATTTACTTCTAAATGCGAAAAAGACTAAGTGTTTAAAATTTATGATGCCAAATGTCAGAAACATAAGTACAAAATTATCCCTAAACGGAGAAGAAATAGAACTATTATTTTTTTTTTTTTTTTTTTATACCACTAAGGTGGCAAACAAGCTTACGGCCCGCCTGATGGTAAGCGGTCACCGTAGCCTATGGACGCTTGCAACACCAGGGGTATCACTTGCGCGTTGCCGACCCTTCAGAAATCTAATAACTTCTTTCTTGAAGAACTCCATACTGTAGTCCTTGCAGAAAACCTTGGCAGGGAGCTCATTAGACTCCACAGTGTTGCTAGGTATTACATTAGACAATAGGCTGCAGTGGAACCCTCACATTTCAGTTCTTGCAGGAAAACTCAGTTCAGCTGCCTATGCAGTTAGGAAAGTTAGGCAGCTTACAGATGTTGACACTGCTCGCTTGGTCTACTTTAGCTATTTCCATTCCGTCATGTCTTATGGCATTTTGCTTTCGGGTAGGGCAGCTGATATTGATACAGTCTTTATTTTGCAAAAGAGAGCAGTACGGTCAATTTATAAATTAGGGCCTCAAATTTCTCTTAGGGAACTATTTAGGGAAATTGATATTTTAACTGTTCCTTGTCAATATATCTTCGCTTGTATAATGTATGTACGCCAAAATTGTCACTTTTTTGCTAAAAATAGTGACCTCCACTGTGTTAATACAAGGAATAAGGATAAATTGGTAGTTCCAAAATGTCGTCTTCAGAAGGTACATAGCTCTTTCGCAATGCAAAGTATATTTTTCTACAATAAAATTCCAGAACATGTAGTTTATTTACCCTCAAATAAATTTAAAATATATGTCAAAGATAGTTTAATGAAAAAAAGCTATTACGAAAGTTGATGAATACATAAATGATAAAAATGCTTGGAAAAATTAGAACTTAATTGATTTGTATTGGGGCATTTAAATTTTTTTTTTTTAAATTATAACATTGTTTATTATGTTATTACCTAGTGTAAGGCTATATTGTATTTTTATATGATGTAGAAAAGATTAACTAGTGAGTTTATTGCCGGTGCTTCTCGGTAGTAAAGCATTACGAACCTTCCAATCTTCTCCTCTTATATTTTGTTCCTTACTGCACACATTGTAACTAGTACAATCGAAGTTTTATTGGAGTTGCTTGAGTGTGTCATGCTCTCTCAAGTGTCTCTGCGGTGGTGGCGTGTGTGTCGGGTCGTTACGTTCCCTAAAACATGGTTGAGCGAAGCGATGGCTGATTCATGTGTCATACTCGTGAACGGGTGCCGCCTGTGGAGGCTAGTAGGTGTTTATTGGGCATTCTAGCTCAATTGGAGCAGTGAAGATGCGCCAGCATCTGCGCTGCGGAAAGTGAGCCAGAATGCCCAATAAACATTTTGAAATTGATTACGTGCATCTGCGCTGCGGAAAGTGAGCCAGAATGCCCAATAAACATTTTGAAATTGGTTACGTAAAGTTTTCAATTTGGGTGATGTAAACGACACGAAATAGTTTTTTAAATAACCACAGCGAATGATTAATTTACTAATAAAAACTTACCAATAAATATTTTTCATGACTTCCACTTGCACACTATTACACTAGATTTGTTTAAATTAGGATTTATGACATTTAGATAAACATTTGTAATTAGTTTAATTCTTGAAAATATATGTCTGAAGATAAACAAGATAAATAGAAGAACAACTAAATGGAATTGAACCATTTTGTTCTAGGTAAGATCCTATCGTTTACTGCAATGACAAAGGAAAACATGTGCTCCGAGCAGATCGGACTCCTATTTTACAGGAAAGAGAAAAGTTTTAACATAGATTAGATACAGACCAACCTTCTTTTAGCTCTATGCACAAGGTGTTTAGGCCGTATTTTTCAAAACAAGGCAACAGGAAAGGATAACGTACTTGACATGACCAACCTTCTTCTAGCTCTATGCACAAGGCGTTTAGGCCGTATCGTTCCGTATTAGGATATAGGAGAGAAAATATGTTTTGACACAGATACAGACAAACCTTCTACTAGCTCTATGCACAAGGCGTTTAGACCATATTTTTCAAAACAAGGCAACAGGAAAGGATAACGTACTTGACATGACCAACCTTCTTCTAGCTCTATGCACAAGGTGTTTAGGCCGTATCGTTCCGTATTAGGATATAGGAGAGAAAATATGTTTTGACACAGATACAGACGAACCTTCTACTAGCTCTATGCACAAGGCGTTTACGTCATATTTTTCAAAACAAGGCATCAGGAAAGGATAACGTACTTGACATCGCCAACCTTCTTCTAGCTCTATGCACAAGGTGTTTAGGCTGTATCGTTCCGTTTTAGGATACAGGGAGGGATAACTTAACACACTAATCTTATCTAACACACATGATTTTTAAAGTTAAAACTTTCGTTATCGCAGTAAACGATATGATCTTTTATTACACAGGCTTCTTCTAAAACAGAACAAATTAAACTCCAAAATTTTATCTACATATCTTAAATCAGATTTAGATGTTTTTTACTAAACATGTAATTTTATATATAATAAAATGACGTGCGCACATATTAGAACAATTGTTTGAAATGAAAACTGTTCCTCTAAATCAGGCGCTTCACCATTAACACTGTCGATCAAACATCTTAATCGGTCAGCGATAACGAAAGATACTTTCGTTACACAGTGTTTTTAAAATCAAACTTACGTTTAGTTTTTTACAAAAGGTTATAGCAAATAGGACAAGTCTTAAAATATCTTTAACCATAATTAACTTTAATTGTAAAAATATAAATGAAGAATGCAGAAAGATTTTTTAAAATGAAAGTTATGCTTTTGTACATAATGTTTGTTTAAGTTTTAATTTTTTTTAATCTAATGAAACCTTAAGCCTGAATATATGTAAAATTTCACTAATAATTTTGATCAACACTCGATTTCATAAAAGTTTTCGTGGTAAGTCCCCAGTTTTATTGCATATCCAACAAAACGTGACTGCTGTGCAGCGTAAACCAAGTAGCTACCTATTTTACAAATCTTATGGAAAGAAACATTAATGCGGCTTTTCTTTGTGTTACGATATCTAAGCGGCATAATCTGCTCTGGGTTCCTTACGTACCTGTTTAATTATTTATGGTTTAGTTTTGTTATTTCTATTGGGTACTATATACTTAGAGCAAAATAATATGATTAAGAAAATAAACATAAACTTTTAAGCGAGCCTTTTGAGGTTTAAAAATTAAAAAACTATAAGTAATTAAGGTAATTGAAAAATATATATTCGAGTAGGTAACTTGTTTTAACATTAAAGCACAAGACTTTTTATTTTACTAGTTTTACCTTTATCTTATTTCCTTACAAACATAAATAAGGTATGCCAAAACAATTAATTATAACATGTAAGTAATTTATATTCGCGGACACTGAGTAGAACCATTCTTATATTCAACATTGAACCCCAAACCAAATAGCGGCATATTCTTTGTACTTCATATTTCTGTTATTAATGTAAAATAAAATAGTAATTAAATATATTTATTCTTCAATCTTTTCTATGGGAATGCCGTTTTGCTGACTTGAAACAATTTAAGGGGTAGAAAACCTAATTGGTATATTATAAATTTAGATGACTTAACAATATATTTGTACTAAACACGTTTAACAGTAAGCGTATAAAACTTGAATAATCTTTATTTAGTATGAACGTAAATACCTGTTTATAATAATATAAGTTTGGTTAACCTAAACTTCATAGTACTTTATTGTAGGTTAAACTACAATTTATGTTACTTGACTCTTGAACTAAGAAAACCAAGGTCTTTTCTTTTGGAGTCTAATTTGCTCTCGCTCGGTGTCAGCTGATTATGTAGGGTACCAGTGTGTACGATTTAATTTCTTCTGATTATAGTTAACTGTAATAAAAGGTTGCAGATCTCTGACTTTTCCCTTTTTAAGCCTTATTTTCCGGTTAAAAATATACACAATTTCCAACACTCTTGGGTGTGAATAAGTGCTGCTAAACAACCAAGCTGTGAAGCTGCTATTGGTGAACTTCTAATTTTCAAGCTGAGGATCAAAGCATCAAAAATTATGTTCGTAAGTTTTAACTTTGAAGTAATCTGTGTGTTTGTTTAATTATTTATATTAAATTAAAGTTTTAAACTTAGTATTATCTGTACATAAATCTGTAATGTTAATTTTATAACAGGCTTTCATTTAACTCTGTGAAATCCAACTTGTTTCGAGATGATTATGATCTACATTACTCTATGGCTTAACGTTCTGAAACATGAAAGAAAAGACTAACGATGTAAAGCGGCAGCGTAGGTCAAAATCAACTCGAAATCATATGATTTGTTCGTAATTGAATAAAGGCCCTGTTCTTGTTACTTTTCTAAATAATGCGAATCAATTTTAGGTAAATACGTCTATAAATATAATGAGAAGTCAAGATCTTTCTAACTACTATATTGTTACAGGTCGGAGTTTGAATTCAAACAGAAGAGGAAGGTTGGAAAAGAGGGAACCACCTGCTTTTCCTTTTCCGATTCAGACGACGGCGAGACTAGGTTAGTTTAATTTGGAAAACTCAATTATTTTTGTTGAAAAATGTAATTTACATAAATCTTTTTATAACTCCAAAAGCTGACCTCAGAATTTCTAGTTTTGTCATATCTCCCATACAACACACCCTCCATAATCCGAATCTAGATACTTTGGGACACTTGATATAAACACTCCTACCAACTATTCCTACCTATTTAATCCGAACTTATCTTACTTGCCTTGTTGACTGCACACTTTTTTTTTTGTGTTATGTTCGGATTAAAGACGTAATTAGTAAAAGTGTTTATATCAAGTGTCCAAAGTATCTAGATTCGGATTGTTGAAGGTGTGTTGTAAGAGATTAATTTTGTCTTACGCTTTAATAGTTTCATTACTTATTAAGTTCACTGTATTCAAATTAAATACCAAACCCTAATGATTAAAGTGGATAGTAAAGCCATTGTTTTTATAACATTAATATTTATTTTTAAACATAAATTAGTACTTTAAATAAGAATACTGAGGCCTATTTATTACTGGTAGTATTAAGAATACTGTACGTGCAGTACATAATTTCGTTATGGAAATAAATATTGACTTCTTATATTTTTGATACACAGGATCGAAGCAAGTTCTGTTAAGGCAGAGCCAAAAGTAAAAAAACCGCGCAAGAAAGTGGAAGGGAAGGCGCGAGGAACTGTGACTACATCGCTGAGCGCTCATTGTCCGCAATCATCACGAAAACGGTCCTCGAGCTACAGACTCCTGTCTTCGGACAGTGAAGACGAACTTGAAGCTTCTCGGTCTGCTCGTGCTGCCGCTCAGCAGGGGCTTACGTCGTCTCTGACCCGGCGAGTGGCGGATGGTGTGCTGCGTCGGACCGCGGATCTCGACGGCTATACTTTCATCGAGCTGAGAGTTTACAACACCAAAGACGTTATCGCTGCTACTGGGTGGAAAGAGCGTTTGGAGAAAGCCCAAGTTGCGTTACGCTTTCAAGCGTCGTCATCCGATTTGGAGGAACTAAGAATTTTTCTCAGAAAAGCAAAGCTAAAGTTTGTCCAAGAAGGCAAGTTTTACTCTAATAAAAAAGAATGAAACTTTTGTAAACTAGCTCCTAAATTTTTTTTATTAGTAATAATAAAGTAACTAAATAGGTAGATACTGTACTTAGTTTTTTTTATCAAAATTATTTTAGTAACATATGAAGTATAATTTTGATTACATATGATACGAGATAAATATTACTAATTTTTTCCTGGGATAAAAAGTAGATAACCTAAATTAGTCATTTTATTAACAACTTCCTTAATGTGCTTAAAATACGAATACTTTTTTTAAATTTGGTTTTTTTTGTTTATAGAAATTTAGATTTTCCGACAGTAAATATATGACCACACTGACAACTCCTAAGAGCCATACTACTGATCTATGTAAATATGAGTAAAAAAGTTTTTTGTACTGTTTGCGAACAAGATGTTTCGAGTAGGATATTTTCTGCCCATCTTCGTAGTAATATTCATAAGAATAATAGCGCTATTGAGATCAATGAATGTGTAGATAAAATTAGTTCAGCATTTAGAAACCGTATTTCTAGTTACAGGGTGCATTGCCCCACTAGCAATGGCTCGAGGTCGCCATCAAGTAACAGCTCAGCAAATTCGTATCTGCTTACACCTTACACGTTCTTATCTCGAATACCTTTGCGTCGTGCTGTACGACAGCTTATCGATGTTAAATTAGCACAACATGTTAATTTAAAAGTAAATTTTGAATTTTTTGGAGAGTTCATTTTACCGAAAAATGACTATATTGAAATTAAATCTTTTGCAACAGAAAATGTAATTATTCATCAAAATTAGAATTTTAACCACTTGTATTCTGATCTTGTGACAAAAATAAACAAAAAAATTAGCGAATTCCAAGAGAAGGACAGTGGGTGGTCATTTTTAAAAAGCCTGTATTTAGAAATTAATTTAAATCGGTATTCACCTTTAAGAGCTTCGAGTTTTATTGAATTGCCAAAATATGTAAAAAATAAAAAAGCTTGTATTAATGTAAAAAATAACGATAATTTTTGTTTTTTGTGGAGTATAATTGCAGCATTGTTCCCAGCTAAATCAAACGCAGACAGAACTACGTCTTATCCTCACTTCGAAGATGTACTTAACACCAAAAATATGGCATTTCCGGCGACATTCTCGGACATTAAAATATTTGGAAAAAATAATCACAGAATTAGTGTCAACGTTTACGGCTTGAATTCCAATAATAAAATAATTGGACCATTGTATAGAACAACACATAGAAAAAAGCGTCATGTCAATCTTCTATTCTTGCAAAATAAGTCCCGTAGTCATTACTGTCTAATTAAAAACTTGGAACGATTGGTTAGATCCCAAACTACTAAACATCATGGGAAAATCTTTTTTTGTGATGACTGCTTGCTTTTTTTTAATTGTAAAACTAATTTTGATGAGCATGTATGTGGAGGGGTATCTACCAAATTGCCTAATAAAGGCTCAATTTTACAGTTTACGCATTTTGAGCGTATGCAAGACGTACCCTTTGTCATTTATGCAGATTTCGAATGTTTTTTAGAACCATGCCAAACAAATCAAACTTTTAACAAAGGTGGTTTTACGTCAGACTTGCAAAAACATGTTCCTGCCGCGTTTGGTTATTACATTGTATGCTCGTACGATACTTCTTTAAATAAATATGTGTCATATCGGGGTCCAAACTGTGTTGAGAAATTTATAGAATATCTTCAACGCGACGTTCTAAAGATATATAAAATTTTGAAAAATCCTGTGCCATTGATATTTACCGAAAATAATTCAAAAGATTTCATTAATGCCAGAGACTGTTCTATTTGCTCCCAATTGTTATTTGATGATAAAGTAAGAGATCATGACCACCTAACAGGCAAATATAGGGGTGCCGCACATTCTTACTGCAATATACATTTCCAATTACCAAAATTCATTCCAGTGTTTTTTCACAACCTTTCAGGCTACGATGCACATTTATTTATACGTGAGCTGGGAGATATTCGCGGAAAAATAAAAGTTATAGCTAAAACTAAAGAAAATTACATTTCATTTACAAAGTTTTTTTCAACCGAAGAAGGAAGCTTTGTTCCAGTCCGTTTTGTAGATTCATTTAAATTTTTAGGAGCTAGTTTACAAAAGTTAGCGGAAAATTTAATTACCAAAGACTTGGTCAACTTGTCTAAGTTTTTTACGAATAAAACAAAGTTTAAATTGTTGAGACGAAAAGGAGTATATCCGTATGAATATATGAAAAGCTGGAAATCGTATGACGAAACTAACTTACCGTCCTATGAAGATTTTTTTAGTACACTAACAAATCAAAATATCTCTAAAGAGGACTATAATCACGCCCTTAAGGTTTGGAATACGTTTAAGATTCAAAATTTAGGGAAATACACAGATCTGTACCTACTTACGGATATTTTATTATTAGCCGATGTTTTTCAAAAATTTCGAGCTACTTGTAGGTTAAATTTCGAAGTCGATGCTGCTTATTATTTGACAGCTCCTGCTTTGAGCTGGGACAGCATGTTATTAAAAACTAATATTAAATTAGAACTTATTAATGATCTAGAAATCATTCGAATGCTTCAAAAAGGAATACGGGGAGGAGTATGCTTATGTTCTACGCGGTTCGCAAAAGCCAACAATAAATATTTAAATAATTATAACCCTGCAGAACCTGAGAAGTACCTTATTTATATTGATTGTAATAATTTATATGGTTACGCTATGTGCGCATACTTACCATATTCTGATTTTAGACTATTAGATAGACGAGAAATCGATGAATTAAACGTTTGCAAAATACCAGACGAAAACGAATATGGGTACATTTTAGAAGTAGATATCGAATATCCAGAAGAACTTCATGATTCACACAATGATTTACCGTTCTGTCCTCAAAAATGTGTTCCACCCGGTTCAAAAACATCAAAATTGATTCCTAATTTATACGACAAATTTTTTTACGTTATTCATTACGTCCATTTGAAACTGTGTTTAAAAGCGGGACTTAAGTTGACTACCGTGCATCGAGTAATAAAATTCAAACAAAGCCCTTATCTAAAAGACTATATTGACCTAAACACTAAACTAAGGCAACAAGCTAAATCTGTATTTGAACAAGACTTTTTCAAACTAATGAATAACAGCATATTTGGAAAAACTTTGGAAAACACAGAGAATAGATTAGACGTTAAAATAGTAAATCAATGGAGTGATGATAAAAACAAGACAAAAAAAAATTACTGTGCAGAGCAGTTAATATCTAGACCTAACTTTCATAGTTCAACTACATTTACCGAAAATTGTGTAGCTGTTCAATTGAAACCAGAAAAAGTAGTCCTTGATAAACCTATATACATAGGTTTCACAGTCTTAGAACTATCCAAAAGCCATATGTATAATTTTCACTATACTATTATGAAACCTTTTTACGGCTCTAATTTAAAAATGTGTTATACCGATACTGATAGTTTTTTATATTCAATAGAAACAAAAGACTTCTATAAGCATTTAAAGCTAAATTTAAAGCACTATTTTGATACAAGTAACTACTCGGAGCCAAATAAATATCAAATTGAACGCGTCAACAAAAAAGTGCCAGGTTTGTTTAAAGATGAATTAGGAGGTCAAAATATTGTAGAGTTTGTTGGGTTGCGATCTAAGTTATATTGTATTAGAACGGAATCGTGCGAAATAAAAAAGGCTAAAGGTGTTCAAAAATATGTTTTAAATGGTGTTCATTTCAATGACTATTATAAGTCTTTGAAGAAAAAAGACAAAATCCTACGAAGAAAAAATGTTTTTTTTAAGTCTCTTAAACATGAAATATTTACAAGATCTGTTAACAAAGTAGCTTTGTCTTCCAATGACGAAAAACGTCGAATAATGGAAGACAACATAAAAACGTTTGCTTGGGGACATTGCTCATTTTTCTGAATATCACTGTTGCGAAGATGGCAGAAAGTTATTTAACCGATATTATTATTTCAAAACATAATTATGTATATTCAAATAATATTTATATAACTACAGGATTATGGGCAGTCAATAATTTTTTACCACAAATTCATATCTTATTTTTTTTGTATTGTAAATAAACGATTTTGTCATGTACAAACATTAAGATATGTAATGTCTCTTTAGGAATAGAAATTAAATAAAAAATGTTTTATTGTTATAACATTTATTGAATTTTCTTAATAAAAATACTTAAACTTAGTTAAGCAAAATACTTATACTTAGTTAATATATTTTAATACTTAATACTTATATTATACATTTGTACACAAATGAAAAAACTAAACTATTATATTTTAAACTAAGTCAAGTATTTTATTTTTAACGTCCACATTTTCATTGCACCATTTCTTAATACAAATAACATTTTCCAGAGCACAATATTTTCTATGATTAAAACATTTGTTTTTTTGCCCTTTAGAATAGGTGCTGTACAAATTAGGAAAATTAGGGCATCCCTTTTCTGCAATATCTTCAACATTACATTCTGTACAAAGTTCATTAATCCATAGGATTTTTTCTCTACCCTTCAAAAGCAAATATTGGTGTTTTAAAATTAGTTTGATAAGTTTTCTAAATTCTTGATAATCTATGTAACCGTCACTCCAATAAATACCGCGATTAATTTCTAACCAAGATACATTTCTTTTTTCTTCCTTAGTCAAATAAGAAAAGGGATATGGTGGTTTTATTAGAAATACTTGAGTGTATTCTGAGGTAGCCAAGGCAAATTCTTTTACAATAAATTTATTATGAGAATCCTTAAAGCCTTGTAAGTCTACGAAAATAGGTCCGGTAATATTCATGATATTTTTTTCACTATACTGCTTAAGGGTTTGTATTCAAATATGCAATCGTTTAATAACAAACAATACGCAGAAGTTAGATTTGGTATATCTTTATCACTCTCTATTTCGATACGAACATCAACTGGGCCAGTTTTAAGTGTATCGTTCTGTCTTGAGCAATCTATAACGTATAACGGTACTTTATCTCTAAATTCTTTATAACTTAGCAAGGGTTCAGGACGTCGTCCGTAGTAAGACTGTTGGAATCTAGTGTATTGTTCATATAATAAAGCAAATTTATCCTCATCAAATCGAACATTAAGACCCTCATAGGGAAAATACACTGAATTCAAAAATACTTTAACTTCTCTTATATTGCAGTGATCGAAGTGTGACATTGTTAAGACTCAATTCCCCAGGGGAAGATAAATGAAAAGATAGGTTCGTTAATACAATTTATTTTTTAGTTTTATATACAATCACTGATTCACAAATAAACAATTTGAAAGTCTATAATTCCATAATAAATCCAGTTTCTGAATTTATCTGTTTTGCCGTCTTTTTCCTATTTAGACGATGGTATCGTAATTTTTCCTTCGGGTCGACTGTATTGTCGAAAATATCAATTAATCGTAATATGATGTAATTTTCACCAATTCTCAGCAATCTATGCTTTTATCATTCTTTTCAGATTGAGAAATTAAAAAAATCAATATGGCGAAAAAAAGCCAATCCGCAGAATCGATATAGCAATAATCACCTAACCAAATAAATGCACTTAGGTACCTGATGGGAGGGTTTATGGTAGAACCCACAACCTTGAGATAGTTTATCGAGAAATTCAAACCTTCTCTTATTAAAATCGTGTAGTAAGTTCCTCTTGTAATTTACATCTCCTTAGTTCCTGTTTCTCGAAGAACTTGATGCACTTCAAAAAGATTAACTCCTATTTATTTTAGGTAAAAATTGCAAATTTTGGTTTTAAACATCTATCCTTGAGAAAATCTCCAAAAGACTGACTTTGAATAATTTTCCATCTGTCATCTTTTTAAAAATCAGATTTAAAAGACTGTTGACGTAAATGAGTATGGCATTCCATGCCTTTATGGATATAGAATTTTACAATGATTTTGACATAACACGCAAAAGGGTAATTTAAAGCTAATTACACACTACATATACAAAATAAAATACTTCACTCGCTACATTATCCCCCCTTCCTCGTGAAAATTCGGTTAGACGAATTTTCCGGGCTGTTAGTTTAATAATTTAAAAAACAGAACCGATCCCTAAAAACTTACATCACGCACGCATCTAATACTCTAACCTCATCACTCATACTAACCCAACCTAACACGCTAACCTCATATACTTCCTATTCATTCATCCACACACGAAGGGCATAACCGCTAAGGAACCCCATGACCGATCTGTAAGGGACTTGATGTTAATTGTTGTATCTTGGCCAAATGCCTTATTACAACTAGGAATACGATATAAGGCTTATTTAATGAGTTATCCCACCGCTCAAATTCCTCGACAAGGGCTTTTTTAAGGAGTTGTCAATCCGCTCCATATTTTGGACATAAGCTTATTTAATGAGTTGTCATACTGCTCAAGCTAAAACCCCGCTGTATTAAAATCCTTTAATTATGAGATAAATATTAAAGAGACTGTCTTAAATTGCAAGTTAGAAAGTAGCTAGAAAGTAAAACGAGTAAGAAATTAGATAATTAATAAAAAAAATTAGTTAAAATAAATTAAGTATTTTTATATAATAAGCTACAATAGCTTTTAGAATTAATACTGAGCCAAAGATGTCGTGCTCTTTGGTCTCCATTTAATAACGCAAAAGTCGTTTAACCGACCCAAGGAAGGAGTACTACTAAAGAAAATTACAATAAATAATGTCGCAGACATCAACAACGAAATTTGTCGTTGTTATAGTAATATTGAGAAAAAATATAAAATAATGTTAAATTACGTGTCAAATAGACAAGAAAAATATACAGAATAGAAATTGCGTCTCTTGACGTGAGACAACTAATAACTTTTTTGAGAATTAAATAAAATATTCAGTAATATAATGCGTCCAATCAACGTTATTGAAAAATTATTATTCGTAGTTAAATATAAATACAAATCAAAGCATCTCTTGCATGCCAATCGAAAGAAAATAAAATTATTTTTCCTCTAAAGGAAATAAAAAATAAAAAAAACAACAAAATATTAATAAAGGCCTAAACGTTATTTTTATAAAAACTACGGCGTCGTTAAAATGACTTTTGAATTTTGAAGAAGGTAAAAGAGGAATATAAATTAAATTAGGTCTAAATGTTATTTTTATAATAACGACGGTGTCGTACAAATGACTTTTTGAATTTTGAAGACGTGAAAAAACAACATATCGTGATTAGTAATTTAAAAAAAAACATCACTAACTCTTAAGTTAGTTGTAAAACAATAAGGAAAGCATATATTAGCTTCATAAACAATAATATATGATGCAAATGCTTTAAAAACCAATTTCTTTGGTCCATTACATATGTGGTTAATTATAATTAAATTGCACAATATGTGCCCTCAATTTAAGAGGTATCTTCAACATTTAAAATCTTTAATATGGTAAATACCCACATTTTTATCATTTAAGTCCACCAGTTCGTATACTAACGGCGAAACTTTACGTATAACGCGACATTTTACGAATTTTGGAGCTAGCTTAGTGCTGAAATGAGCACCGGCATCACTTAAAACGTGATTGCGTCTCCATACTTAATCATTAACATTAAACTCTTTAAAAGTACGACGCAGATTATAATGTTCTGCGTTCTTCTGATGTGCCTTATATAAAGCTAATTCAACCTTGTTAAATATATTAGCAAGAAACCCGGTATGCTCAGCATAAATATCCCTGGGCATAAATACGAAATTGTCGAAGTCCTCGTACTTCGCGAAAATATTACCATCGGTCACTAATTCACGGCCGAAAACTAAAAATGCTGGTGAATAGCCAGTCGTATGATTACAAGACGAATTAATAGCCATTTGTACTTGTGGAATAAATTTGTCCCAAGTTCGGTGGTCTTCGCCTACTAAGGCTGCAATAGCCGTAATAATAGTTTTATTATAACGTTCCACAGTATTTACTTGTGGACAGTAACGTGGAGTGTAAAATACTTTTGGAATGTTATATTTTTCCCAAAGATTTTTACAATCGTGACTGGTAAATTGTGAACCATTGTCCATAATTATTGTTTGGGGTACTCCGTAAACCAAGAAAACATCGTTTTCCAAGGTTTTTAATACATTAGCCGCTGTGGCTTTTTTTAAAGGAAAAATTAAACAGTATTTACTGAAACAACATGTGACAACCAAGATGTTTTGATTCCTATCCCTTGTCATTGGTAGAGGACCAACTAAGTCAATGGAGATACATTGAAAAGGACGTGAACAAATTTTAGGTTTTCCCATGACACCAAATGGGGAATGGTTTTGATGCTTGTAAGCCAAGCATGTAGAACAATCAGCTATGTATTTAGATATCTGGCGGAACATTCCTGGCCAATAAAAATCTTTTGATATCTTTTTAAAGGTCTTAAAAGCACCAAAATGTGAGTTTGATGGCTCCGTATGTTTAGCCGCAATAATATTAAGCCTATCGTTAGGATTCGGAACCTCCTTCCACCTGTAATCACTATCAGGTTCCGTTTCAACTTTTTTAAGTAATTTCCCGTCTTTAATACAAAAATCTAAACAATCTGATGGATTATTTAAGCAATTGGTACGCTTTTGTTCGTACCAAATCATACTCCGATCAGTATCAATTGGTTCTACGTATTTATGGAAAACATCATCTACGTCAGTCTGTACGTCAGTTGATGTGTCCTCTATTATAGGGGTGGACCGAGATAAAATATCAGGAACGACATTGTCCTTTCCTCTTTTATGTTTTAAAATAAAATTAAAACAAGACAACCGAATGGTCCATCTGGCTAACCTACCCGTTGGATTAGATAATTTTAAAAACCATTTCAATGCAGCATGGTCAGTAAAAATAATAAATTGTTTCCCGTTGTCAAGAAAACAACGCCAATGCTCTAATGCTAGAATAACCGCTAGCGTTTCTCGCTCCGTCGCCGAGTAATTCCGTTGTTGTTTAGATAAAGACTTACTCATGTATGCCACAACAACCTCATTGCCGTCTACCTCTTGAGTAAGCATTGCACCTATGCCAAAACCAGATGCATCACAATGTACACTAAATGGTAGATCATAATTGGGACAAGCTAAAATAGGTGTATTTACAAAATGATTTTTTAAAGTATTAAATGCGTTATCCGCTTCTTTCGTCCATTTAAATCTTGGCGTATTTTTACCCGCAGACGTTAATAAATTAAGAGGACCAGCTACAGTACTAAAATTGGGTATAAAACGTCTATAGTAACTAGCTGTTCCTAAAAAACGACGAACCTCCTTACGCGATTTAGGAGTAGGAATTTCAAGAATGGCTTTCACCTTATCTGGGTCTGTGCGTAGACCACGTTCGTCCACAATGTAACCTAGATATTTTAGCTCATTTTTAAAAAACTTACACTTCTCAAAATTAATAGTTAAACGAGCCTTTGTGAGTTTTTCAAGTACTCGATTTAAAAGGGATATGTGTTCTTCGAAACTCTCGCTAATAATGATAATATCATCTAAATAACAGAATACTTTGTTGTTAAAATTGGGAGAAAACAAGGAATCCATCAATCTCTGTTGTGTAGCAGGACTATTTGATAACCCGAAGGGAAATCGTTTAAATTGAAAGCTGCCGCGTGTCGGAACGTAAAACGCAGTTTTGTTTCTGTCATCTACGTGTAAAGGAATCTGCCAAAATGCTTTTGCAATATCAATACTGCTTAAATATTTCGCATTAGACAAATTATCTAAGATTTCATTAATAAAAGGTAAATTATACGCGTCTTTCCTAGTAATTGAATTTAATTTCCTACTATCCAAACAAAATCTCCATTCGCCATTCTTCTTAGGCGTAACTAAGACTGGAGATAACCATGGACTCTCGCATGATTCAATAATGTCCCACTTTATCATTTTATCTACTTCTTCACTAAGTACCCGTTGTCTTTCCGGAGATAGCCTATAATTTCGTTGTTTAATCGGTGCGTGATCACCAGTATCTATTCTATGTGTAACTAGATTAGTTTCACCAATAATGCCAGTTTCCTCAAACGAAATAGCTTTAAAATTACTAATAACTCTGTCCGCCGTCTCCTTTTGAAAAGGGGAAAGGTTATTATAAAACTGAATCTTGTTTTCCACTTTAGAAAGTTCAGAAATATTAGATTTTTTAACTTCGTTCTTAACTTGAAAAAGATTAGGTGCCAAATTAAAAGATTTCCAAAAATCTATCCCTAAAATTATTGATGGGAACAAATCTGGGAAAACAAATGTTTTAATTATATTACATTGTTTATTAAATACCATTGGCAATAAAAAATAGCCAATAGCTTGGTGTACTGCTTTACCAGCAGTCGAAACTTTTATATTCTCATCCCTTAAAAGGGTAAAACCTAGCTTTTGTATGGCTAGATGTGAATTATTCCCTAAAACGCTGATGCAAGAACCTGTGTCTAAAAGACCCATACATTCTGTCTCTTTTATATTTATTTTTAAAAAAGGACGTAAATTATCATTTTCATTTTTAAACAGGATCGAAGTATTACGAAAGGAATTGAAAAAAATGTTGATTTTGTTAAGCCATGACGACCAGTCATGTAAAACTTGTTCACAACGACCCCTGTTTCCTAGTTTTTTTGATTATAATTTGTAGTATTTTTAACGTTATTATTATTACCTTGATTACAATTTGGGCAATCAATCGTTCTTACATTTTTAAAACCACATCTATAACAAACAATGTTGTTAGATGAGCATTTACTAAGTTCGTGTCCATGTACACGGCATCGAACACAACATGGCGGACGATTTTCATGAACCGCTGCAATTTTCCTAGGCGACTCGTAATTCGCCGAATTGAAATTTTGATTCCTATAACCCGTTGGTTTATACGTAGGGGATCTAGATTCAAATCGAACCGTAGGTTTTTGTTCATAGTTTTTAAATGATTTAAAACTATTAAGTGGTTCCGTCCGAAACTCTTTCTGTCTCCAATTTTCATAGTTATTGCCTTTGTTATATGTAAAGGGGACTTTCGCAGAACTACAAGGTTTATTATAGTTAAAATCTGAAAACATCACTTCACCGTTTTGTGGTTCTTTAAAATTCCTGTTTTTGTCAAGAAATTGATCATATTTCTTGCAAATGTTAATTAAATTCTCAATGGACACTACATTAGCTTGTACTACAAAAAGGGAATAACATGGTCTGATGTTTCGAAGCAAAATTTCTAATTGACCACTCTCAGAAAGCGATTTCTTTAACCTATTGAACATTTCAGACATTATTGCAGTATAAATAATGATATTCTCGTTCTCTCCTTGAGTACGTTGGTATATATAGTTCAATAATTTATAATCGTAGTCGAAACTACCGAAATCTTCAACTAATTTATTACAAAGTTCGTCCCAATTACGTAACGTTTTTTTTATAAATCTAAACCAATGTAAAGCGTCGTCAGAAAAGAGTTCAAACGCTCTAGCTAACAGTAAATCTTTCTTTATATTCCTAGAAAGCCTAAATTCTTCTAGTTTTTGCAAAAACGACCTAGGACAGGATTTTCCATTATAATTGAATCTTTTCAATTCAAGTGCAGAGCTTCTATCACAAGAAACTGTAATAAATTTATTTTGTTTAACGTCTACATCTTCTAAATTATTGAAGACCTCATTAAATTTTTGAGATACCTGGTTAATTCCAGGTAAACTACCGACTTCTGACCTATTGTCATCAGTTAAATCAGAAATTTCTTGTAATGAATTAAATTCTAGTTCAGTAATCTCTAAAATCTTGTTATTCCATAATTTATCCAATTTTTGGAACTCATTTTTAACTGTAGCCAGTTCTGGACCCAAGTTTAACTTATCCGTGATGTCAATACGTAGTAATCTAAAATGTATATGATTTAAAAAAGCTTCCAATCGTTTAATTTTTTCCTTATTAATACCTGTGACCTCTAACTTTTGTTTTATAAAAGTTAAAGTAGCTTTTACACCTTCAATATCCTCTTTGGGATCTAAAGTTGACTCAAGTATCTCATTAGCTGGTAATTTTTCAACCAACTTTAATATTTGACGCTTCAGACCTATTAAAGATTCTTCTGGTTTCTCAAATCTCACTAAAGTTTCATAGATCAGCTCACTTTTGTTGAGCAAGTGATATTTAATAGTTTTTTCCATTTTTACTGGTTTTTTTTTTTTTTTTTATTACAGACCCACACTTCCTTTAAAGAAAATAGTAAAATATTCGTAACGAAGCTTTTACTACTTTACAGTCTCTCTGTAAAAACAATAATAATATAATTGATTCCAAGATGTTATACGTGTAATCCCACTTATGTCAAGTACTGCTTTAGACATAATCGACGAAGATAATCTTGGAAACAACAAAAATAAAATTATTATTAGTAGGGACTTTTTATTTATTAGTTAAATAACGTAGTTTTATAACGTAGTAAAAGAACCCCTCACTTGAGACAAATATAAATAATTAAACGACACAGCTTTTCACTGTCTCCATTTGTCCAAAAAAAAACAAGAAAAAAACGATGTAAACGTTTTTCTCCGAAGTATTTTTTCCTGGTGGACCTATATGAATATTAACACTATAAATATTAGCAATTCGTTACTAATCCAACGATTAGTAAATAAATAAGGTTTTCTTACAAAACAACCTTTTAATTGTTAAAACTAGAGACGAAAGAAAAAAAAATAGTTATTAGCCAAACGAATCCGAAAATCTCATGTAAAACATGAATGTAACGCAGATAGTTGCATTTTTTTTGAATTTTGAAAAACAAATATATAAATTATGTCTATTTTTTTTTTTTTTTTTTTTAAAAAAAAACCTTTTGCGTGAGGTGATCGTATACAGAACTATAAAAAATTGTATTTTTTATCCCGTTGGGCGCCACTTGTTAAGACTCAATTCCCCAGGGGAAGATAAATGAAAAGATAGGTTCGTTAATACAATTTATTTTTTAGTTTTATATACAATCACTGATTCACAAATAAACAATTTGAAAGTCTATAATTCCATAATAAATCCAGTTTCTGAATTTATCTGTTTTGCCGTCTTTTTCCTATTTAGACGATGGTATCGTAATTTTTCCTTCGGGTCGACTGTATTGTCGAAAATATCAATTAATCGTAATATGATGTAATTTTCACCAATTCTCAGCAATCTATGCTTTTATCATTCTTTTCAGATTGAGAAATTAAAAAAATCAATATGGCGAAAAAAAGCCAATCCGCAGAATCGATATAGCAATAATCACCTAACCAAATAAATGCACTTAGGTACCTGATGGGAGGGTTTATGGTAGAACCCACAACCTTGAGATAGTTTATCGAGAAATTCAAACCTTCTCTTATTAAAATCGTGTAGTAAGTTCCTCTTGTAATTTACATCTCCTTAGTTCCTGTTTCTCGAAGAACTTGATGCACTTCAAAAAGATTAACTCCTATTTATTTTAGGTAAAAATTGCAAATTTTGGTTTTAAATATCTATCCTTGAGAAAATCTCCAAAAGACTGACTTTGAATAATTTTCCATCTGTCATCTTTTTAAAAATCAGATTTAAAAGACTGTTGACGTAAATGAGTATGGCATTCCATGCCTTTATGGATATAGAATTTTACAATGATTTTGACATAACACGCAAAAGGGTAATTTAAAGCTAATTACACACTACATATACAAAATAAAATACTTCACTCGCTACAACATGTCTTTTTCTGATTTATTTTTTCGGTCTGTCTGAAATGCAATAACAGCATATCTCGGTTTTTCTATTTGTGAAGACGTTTTAATTACCCATGTATGTTTTGTTGTTTTTGGTAATAAGGGATATTCATACAAGTCCCAGTTTCGGAATAACAAGTTGATTGAACGATCTTTTTCTAGATATTTTAATAGATTTAGTTTTTCTCGATCGGAAACTTTTACATGTGGAACACGCCAAACAATTTTTTTAAGTATGATATCATCTATTACTTCTCCAGTGTTTAGTTTTATTGCGTTTAGATTAGTATTGCTGCGTAAAAGTATTAGCTCATGTCTACAATTCATTATTATTTTATTATAATCCTCAGCAAATCCAAGCATTTTGTTCAGTGGTATAGATACTGCAAAATTCCCTGATCTTGTATTTTTTGTTCCATCTATATCCCAACCCCATGCTTTCGAAATTTTTGATTCATTTTCATTCATAGACAAAAATGATTTTATAGTTGTTGTTATACCAGCATTTTTAATTCTATCTATTTCAACTCCGTTAAGTTCATATCGAACATCTTGAAACAGAAATAAAATGGGGTTGTTAGTAAAATTAACGCTAGTTGCAACATCTTTTAGATCTCCTTTTTTCACGATGACCATTCCTTCTAGGTATATTGTACTCGCTGATGGTAATACGTACAAGTCTTGTTGGTTGATAGGTATTCTTATTTCATCATTTTTATTAAAAGTAGTGATATATGGCTTATAAGAATGAATTTCCATGCTTTCTATAGTATTATCAAATACAATAGGTTGCGCTACGTTTAAAACACTCATTTTAGTAATCCAATTAATTTTAAAAAGTCTTTATTTTCAACACTAAATTTTTTGTTTAAGTTAGTAGATGTTAGTGACACAGGTGCTCTTTTGCGAATTACCTGTATCTTTCTGAGCTTCTTTGGTCGTGAAAAAGAATTTATATTAATTTGGTGAAAGTCTATCATTTTTTCTTCAGATGTAGGTACAGTAGTACCTCTTCTCCCCGAAAATTAACTAACTTGTTCTGTGAATATAAAATTTTTATATTTACACTACTGATAGTCTTTTGATTAATCGGAAAATATATTATATTCTTTGGTACCTCAATAATTCTATATCCAGGCGGAACATTAGGTGCAAATTCATGGATTATGTGGCTTGGAATTCCATTAATGAAGGATCCACAGACAATATCACATTCAACTCGGACAACAGTGGTAGAAAGAATACTGACTGGGATCTGTGATTCATGAAATTTATTCTTTTGTAATGTTTTTTTATTGTATCCGAGAATACTCCCAATAGAATTTTCTTTTTCAAAATGAATGTCTTTAGAGCAACAAATTACAGTACGTAAAGTATTATTGTTACAAGTTAAACTAAAGGTGCTGCTTCTAATGTTTTTCTTTATATAGTCACAAATGTCCTGTAGTTCATAAGATCCTTCAGGAATTTCAATCATTTCATTATCACCATAATGAAATTTATTATTTTTACTTTCAACGTTTGGAATAGAGTTAAAAGTAGAAAAGTATAAAAGACCACATTCGTAATCTCCGTCTTACTGTAGAGCAGGAGAATAACAAGTATTTAAGCTTGATGTGAATCCAGATATTGACAGCGTGAAAGACATGATTAAAATGGTTTATTTTATTGAATTATCTTAATTTATTCTTTTGAATGCCAAAAATTGTTCAAATATTTTATACACAAGTGACCACAATTAACAGTATTAAAGTTCTGATATACATTGTAATTGTAATAAACATTAGACAAATTTCAATAGGACAGTAACTCTTGGGGTGGTCTTAGATTTCCAAAACTATTGAAGTACTCACAGTAGTTGTTAATTTTTATATAGGCTACCCAGTGCGTTCCAGGATTCTTAGAGTTATCCAAATTGACAATCGCACACTCAATATCTTTAGGTTTTTTTGGTAAAGCATCTTTCATGAATACTCCTCGAAAATACGGTATATCATTAGTGTGCTTTAAAATATCTACATTCGTTAAAGCACGTCTAGGTAGCCTTCTAGTTAGTTTTTTGCTGATTTTAAACATAATCCGTTACCTTTATAAGGTTTGATGTAGAGACCTTTTCCTAACGCAATAGATTCCATCATTTTGTTATGACGCTGTGACTCTTCAAGGTTTTGCTTTGCTGATTTATAGCTATTCACTGCTTTAGCAATACCTGCAGCTCCTCCAGCTAAATACCCTAATGCAGATAAGCCAGCAAAAATTGGTATAAGTGGTAGAATCCCTCCAGTTTTTGGTATTGGTATAAGACGGGGTAAGCAAACATTTTTATTTTTAAATATTTTTTTTGCAGTCAAGTAGGCCATCTTTATAGCAGTATTGTTATCTTTTGGCTTGCGGTTTTTCATATAATGACGGATTTTAGACACGACTGACTTAAAAGATTTAACTCCAGCACAATTTTTTAATTTAGTTTTCATAACTTTGCTTACGAGCCAAGATGCTAATTTTTCTCCGGTTCTAGTATTTTTTGACTTCATTCTTTGTTTTGCCATATTCAGAAGCGCAAAGTCAGCTTTATGACGATCTTCTAAATTACGATGTTCGGAATATGTTATATCGTGACGCTTACAAGCCTCGTCTAATTCGTTTATCCCTTTGTCACCTCGAGCCAATCTTTCTTGTAGTCTTGTACCAGGACCACAATAATTATATCCTGGTAAATGAAGTTCAAATGGTAAATTGTTTACTATATTATTAACAAGTCCTCCACCGTTCATCACTGAATTTAAAATGAATACATGGTTGAATATCTTACAATTATAAAGTATTTATAAGTTAAAAGAAAACACTATACAATAGACATTTCGTTAATCCAACTATTTTCCTTTTCATTGAGTCCTAACCATTTTACAAATAATTTATTTCCTTTCTTTCTTATCACTCTTTCAATTAAATAAATGTTTGGATGTTTAGTTTTTTGCAACTCTTGTTCGTAAAAGGATCCGAGTATTATTTGATTTCTTTGATCATGAATGTGATAAGTTACTGGGTAAGTATTATTAACTTTTGTTATGGTAAATAGTTCAGAAGACCAGTTAGGTGTATACCCCTTTTTGAAATTTTCTTTATATTTGCTAATCCGAACACAGTCACCTACTTTTAATTTTGATTTTCTTAAGTACTGAGGTGTTTCATTCCTCTTTATGTTATTCATAACGACGGTTTGGTTATCACATGTTACATTTTTTGGTTTAAATTTTATGGTTCGATGGACAGTATCATTATATGATGACAAAGCATCGTTCAAAGGTGATCCGATCTATTTGTTATTTCCAATTAAAGTAAAATATTTATATAATTTTGATTTCAGTGTTCTTATAAATCTTTCAACAATTGACGCCTTTTTCACAGAATATGTAGAATAGTGATTTATATTAAAAGTTGTTATTATTTTCTTAAACACTACATTGTAAAATTCTTTTCCCATATCTGTCTGAAGGTTAATAGGAATTCGACCACAATCCAAAATTTTTTTAAAAGCGTTTCCTACGTCACGTTTTGTTTTCGTTTTCAGAGGAACTCCCCACGCGAATTTTGAAAAGCAGTCAATAACAACTAAAATATATTTAAAACCTTTGTTCACTTTTTCCATTTTCTGCATGTCAATTAAATCAGCTTGCCATAAATCATCAATCCCTTTTAATATTACCGCCCTACGAATGAAGTGTTTTCTAGCTGGTTTGTGAAGTTCACCAACTATGTCTTCTCTGTTCATAATTGTTTAGGTGCGGTTTTCTGTGATCCAACCTTTTTTAATTCTGATTTAATATCTAGCAACTGATTTTTTAAAGTTTGAATCAGGCTTTTTATAGCAGGAAAGATTGTTTTCCACAATATTCTTTTAGTACATTATCTACATACTGCTTATTGACGGCTTCGTCAGGTAGCTGAGGTGTTTTGAGTCCTTTTATACTTGCTGATATTAAGTCTAAATCTCCATTAATAGACTTAAGAAATACTTTGTCAGTAATATCGAAAACTTCTGACAAACGCAATCTTTTATGCACGTGATGACCAAACTTGTCAACGTTCATTGTTTAATAAATGTATCCCTAAATGGTTTGATTACAACTGAATGTTAATATAAAGTTCTCTGTATTGTATTTGAATAAATCGTTAAGAATGCATGTAATACGTTACTTTTCATATTTTATTTGTTAATAATACCAGCTTCTTGCAACTCCTCTACGATAGATATTATTTCATTGTCTAATCCACTGTTTCCTGCATCACGAGAAGATATCAAAAGTTTTAGTCTTTCAACTAACTCATTAGGTTCATCCCAATACATATAATCAACATTTTTATTATATTTTTTTAAAATTGGTAACCCAGACCCTTGAGTAAGACTTTCGGTGCTTGTACATTGCTTAGATAACTTGAAAAGTGGTTTGATAATATTTAAGTACTTGCTTCCTTTATTACTTTTAATTGGTTTTTTAGGGTTGAAGTCACGCCTATGTGCATTTGTAATAGTTAAAATCTGTTTGTAACTGTTTAAGTCACTATTAGTGATTGTTTTTAAATCTGGTATTCTTTTAAATAATAATTCCATTAGTCCTTCAGTTTTTTTGTAAGGCTTTCCAGAAACTAAAATTGTATTTTCTGTTTGGACAATTCGAGAATTACCTATCATCAGTTTACCACGTTCATTTCTAACACCAAATGGAATATCTTCCAATACTTTTACAGTTCCTTCTGAAGGTGGTGACCAATTATGTTGTGGACTTGAAATAGATTCAATTGTTTTGAATGAAGCGTCACTTGAAATGTTGGTTTCTTTATTATTTGTATCGCTCATACTTTCTGAATCATCTTCATAGATATCGTCTTCATAATCATCAAAGTTCTTAAGAGTTTTATCAACTTTTTCACACTGTTCATCGAAATCTATTTCATATTCACTTCCACCCTGAAGATCAAAATCAAATTCAGTTTTCATATATTTTGCTTTTTTCCCTGGGATTACGTCTTCATTGTAATTAGGTTTGATATTTTGTGTTGCATTTCTTGATACCATTTTATGTAGTGGATCCGTTAAAGGTTTGAACACAGATTTAAGGACTTTATCATTTTCAGTTTGAATATTACGCAACTGCCTAACTTTTTTCTTAACAACGCTAGCTGATTTAATTATCTCTTTTTTGATATTTAGTTGCGAATCCATTTTTCACAATAAGCTTTACCAATGTTATAGACAACACTAAACACATATCAGAGTTTTTGTCGTTTATAAGAGTTTTAATCAAGAATGACAAAAGTATCAAACTTTTTTCTATAGCAACCTTTATTTTTTTCACAGTCTTTATTGATTACTATGAAATCATACGAAGTTTTCCAGATTTCCGAACACATATCACGAAATTGATTCCAATTCATATCTGTACTGACATGTTCATCATAAACATGTCGTAAATTAATGTCATCTTGTTTAAACAAAATTATAAGATTTGCATTATCTCTAATTAATTGTTTAGGTACTTTACTATATGTTTGATTCAAATAAAAGCAGTCTATACGCTTATGTCGCCCCATTGAGAAATAATCACGAATGTTATTTTGATTTTCACAAGCAACATCGTCGAAAATAATTACTGAATCAGGTTTTGCACGATGAGGGCTTATAACGTCACTATTATCGTTATATTTCATTAATTACTCATTTAACACTTTTTCTAAAAATATATATTTTGGTTGGTAAAGCGTTTTGGAATATAAATATATATTTTTATAGCATAAACCATTTTCATGCAAAAGAAGTCCAACTATTAGGTTGGTTTTTCCACAGTTAGATGGTCCGCAAATCAAACATCGAATCGAATTAGGTAATAGTTTACCATGACGTGATATGCCTAGATCAGATTCAGACATATTTTTTTTTTAAATGTAGCTTTAGTGGCTGCTTTACAAATTTCATGATGTCTTGGTGAAAGAAGTTAATTATGCAATGAAATCTCTAATCGCTATGACTCCATATTTATATTAATTTGAGATACATTGACACACAAGACTACCGAAAGATAAAAGAAAGGTAAGATTTTTATAATTGATTAATGAAATATTATTTGCCCGACAGTTGTAATAGGGTAAAACATTTTTCTACTAGAACAGAACAGAACGGTTTGTATATATTTGTATGTTTATGTCTTCTTCTCTCGTAAAACGGAATGATGCTCTCCAAAATACCTTGTTCAGAGAGCTAGAAGAAGGTTGGTCGGTATGAAATACGTTAATCTATTTACATTCACCCAAATTGAAAACTTTACGTAATCAATTTCAAAATGTTTATTGGGCATTCTGGCTCACTTTCCGCAGCGCAGATGCACGTAATCAATTCCAAAATGTTTATTGGGCATTCTGGCTCACTTTCCGCAGCGCAGATGCACGTAATCAATTCCAAAATGCTGGCGCATCTTCACTGCTCCAATTGAGCTAGAATGCCCAATAAACACCTTCTGAGCTGGTCTGCTCTTGCAAACTTCTTTGTATTCTTAGTATTTAGTCTTACTTTTTTGTTTTGTTTATTAATACTGTAAGACATTGAATATTTCTTAGTGATGAATACATAAACTGTCTTTTGTTTATATTAGATACTTTTTTATGTTGTGCTTGTGCTTTATATTTCATGTTTTTTTATGTTTGTAATGGAAAGTGTCCTTTTATGATAGGGAGGGCATTTTCCAATATTTTAATTGGACGCTGTAAGAGAAAGGGAGAAAAGAAATGCCCTTGCTGAGTTTTTTGCCGGTTCTTCTCAGTACAAGGTCTCCCGCCCTGTAGACTTACGAACCGATGGCGTTCGTTACGTTACGTTACGTTCGTACGTATCGTTAACATTCATAAGTGCTTAATTATTGTAGCCTAAACTGAATAAATTATGTTGAATTTGAATTTGAATTTGAATGGTATGTGTTCTGCGAACTTCTTCCAAATTTCGTACTAGTACGGACAAATCCGTACATATGGCAACACTGTGCCAATATATCTCAAAGATTTGTAAAAGATATCATGTTTGCCATATGGGCTCAGAATTTTTAGCCAGTTCAATAACGAATCTCAAGATGACTTAAATGTCACATTCAATACATACAATACAGATATGATGTACTTATTTCGGATTAACTATTTCAGGTGTACTTAGAAGTAGGAGAGCACCTACCTATAACTGTCAATCGGTAAATTGGCACATTCTCTTAGGGAACTATTTAGGGGAATTGATATGTTAACTGTTCCTTGCCAATGTATAATGTATATACGCAAAAATTGGCATTTATTTGCTTAAAATAGCGACCTAATAACATATAATATAATATTTTTTTTTATAACAACATGTAATATAATAATAATAACATATAATAATATATAATGACATAATAAAGACCTAATAATAATAATAAATAAATAATTCCTGTTAAAAAAGTACATAGCTCTTTTGCAATACAAAGTTTATATTTTTACAATAAACTTCCAAAACATATGAGTAATTTGGCTCTAAAATTTATTATTATATATAATTTTCTAAATAAATATATGACAAAGATAGTTTAATGAAAAACAGATATTAAAAAGTGGATGAAAAAAATGTTTGGAAGAATTAGAACTTAATTAATTGGGAGGCATTGATGACATTTTTTTAAACTAAAACATTGTTAATTTTGTTATTACCTAGTGTGAGGCTGTATTGTTTTATTTGTGATATGAAGTTGAAAAAATTTAATAAATTAACTACAGAGTTTCGTTATTCATAATATTTGAGAAACTGTAAACGATAATATGACATATTATTTTTTACCTTATATTTTATACTTAATATTTTATTTATTTAAATAATTGATTATAGAAATAAATTATATTACTAATACGAAATAAGTCTTTTTGCTAGTATTATTGAAATAATCTAGAAAATAAAATCCGCTATAAGATAATGCGCAGCACTAGTCACGTTACCCTAATGTATAAATTCAGTCACAGCTTTATCATTACTCAACCGAATTTAAAAAATTAATATTTTTTATATAGCTGTATCATTCGCCCAATTCTCTGTATTACATTACTTTTTAATTTAATGTAATTTACTGCTTCAATTCAATAAAATTAAAAAAGTGTTTCGTCAAAAATTCCCTTTTTTTCTATATATTTAATAAAGTATAGTATATACAGAAACCATTGTAAGACATGTTATGTTAAGCATTTTATCACCTATCATATGACACCTTATTTGTTGAAATCGGATAAGTGGCTATTGAGAAATTAACCAAACCCCGATAGCCGGTTTCCGCAGCTTTCCCCTCCCCTCCCTCCTCCCTCCACGACTTTAGCACGCGACAACCGGGGCTCTATTGCCTAACTCGTCCGCTTTCGTGTCCGCTTTCCTTTTTGACGTTATTTTGTCATTTCGTATCGACTAACGAAGCTGAAAGTGGAAGGCGGAAACGAAAGAGGAGAGTGAATGATAATCCATACATTTGACAGATAAACCCTATTGCCTAAAAATTTCAAGATGGCGCATCCTCTTTCGCGATCCGACTTGAAAGCGTCAGCTCTTGAGTAACTGTGTTTGATCAAAGACACTATGTACTCTGTGATCAAAGATGACGTAGATGTATTAAGTCATCTTTGGTTTGAATATTTTTTTCCTTTTTTCAATAAAAAATATTTGTATTTAGGTTGATTTTAGTTATAAAAGCTAACTTTGTCTTAGGTCAGAGAAACTAAAAGAGGGCGCAAGGGTAAAAATGACCGGACTTAGGAAATTTTCACGAATTATCTAATTATAAACTTTGGTGTAGTTTTTGTGTGAAAGTGAAGTAGCGCATATATTACTGCTCATTGAAGCCAAAGAAGGCAGAAGAAAATGCTGTCGCTACGCAGGAGACAGCTGCGGGAAGACAGCACGCCAATGCTCTTGCCAGAGCACATGTTTAAGGACAACTTTCGTCTGGGGAAAGACGATTTCATGAAACTTTGCGAGGACATAATGCCTTTTTTGCATCCATTGCAAAGAACAACAGCGATGGCGACAAGCCAAGGATTAAGGTATTTCTCAATGCAATAGAAGCTAGTGTATAAACCATTAGACTTTATTATTTTATTATTACAAGTATCCCATTGCAATGTTTTTACAGATCTTAGCTGCATTACAATTGAACAACAAAAAAAAAACAACTGGCTTGTACCAAAACTGTAGGCAATAATTTTAGCCTTGGCTTATCGCATCTATGTCTGAATGTCTCGCAGAGGTGACTGATGCACTCAACCAACCACAAATCTTAAGAAAATATATCAGTTTCCTAAATTCAGCAAATGAACATAATGCAGTTGCAAGAAGGTAAGATATGATATGTTTGGTATACTTACCTACTTGTCTCACTTAGGATATATTCTTATAGATTTCCGGAGGTACTAGGATGTATTGATGGCACCCACGTTGCTATCATTCGTTCTAAGGACTATGAGAAAGCATACTTCAACAGAAAGATGTACCACTCGCTGAACGTGTTGATAGTATGTTGTGGTAGTCACTGTCTAGGTTTATTTATAGCACCACTAATTATCTGCAGTGTTAAAGGAAATGAAATCACAATTTAGTAGGTACTATTACATATTATTATCACATTAGGTTACTCTGTAGTTTACATAAGTTTATATAGTATTTTATGCCAACTACACTTATATGTAGTAAAAACATGTTCCATTTGTATTGTTTTAACTCTTATTGCATATAGCTTAAGTATGTGAAGGTACAAGTTTTGTCCCAAGGAATCTTAGGCCCCTAAAATTAGTTTTTTTAGACCTATTAAATAACCATGATGTTATCCAAAGAGTTAATTAAAATTAAAAGCATTTGTTGGTAGGTATTAATACTCAAAGAGGTTAAATGTCTATAGTACAGATTCTGGTATCACTCTCAGAGATTGTTATCGCTACTCTAGCAATCTCCTAGCTCTTTTGTACCGATTTGATCAATTATGTAACTTTTATCCAGGAATATATTAGGATTATAGATTGCTATATCACCTAATTTAAGCCTATGAAGTACAGATGAAAGCACTTTAAAGATATCATTAGTCCTTAAAGGACCTATTTTTATCCTTAATTTATTGTCAAAAATTTTTGTAGGGATACAACAATGTAGTTAGTTACACTAGTGTTTCCTTACAAAGTAATTATTTTCAAAATGTATTCTTATTTATTACTTTGACATTGATTATTGTTCATGTTTTCAGATATGTGATGCGGGCGATTGCGAGCTACAGCCGCGTGAGGTGTTCCCTCCGCTTGCACCTGGCGGTGGCGGATGCAGGCCTAGCACCTGCCCAATGATACAAGCTGTTGTCAACTGACTATGGAATACTCATATCTGCAATAATTGAAGAGGTAATCTATACTTATAATAAAATTGTAACAGGCCAATGTCTGTATGTTGTAGATATTGAAGAAAAGCTACTATGTCTTTATTAGAGCAACAGAAGCCATATTTTTTAGAATTCTTGTTGTCTGTCAGTCTGTCTGTTGTACATGAATGATGCAAAAATGACTGCATAAAATTAAAATAAAAAAAACTGGTTGCCTGTAAAGTCGGTATACGGGCGAAAGTTTTACGTGACAATGATTTTATGTCTGTCTCTCTCGCTCTTAGGCGGGCGCGTGCCTCTCACTCGCTCTCATTGTGAGCGCATAACGTGAGCGGAGCGTAACGCAGTTTCTTGAAGTGTCACCCGGCAAACCAATTTATAAGACGTTGTCACGTCAAAAATTACCAATCTTGCTAGAGGTTCTATGTATAATATACCCGCTGTGCAGAGGGTGCAGGTTTCATTCCCACATAAGTCTAGGTGTAAGTATAATATTTACAAAACCAAAAGTATATATAATTATTTGTATCCGTTGTCTGGTTTCCTTAAAAAAATAAAAAAATCAGACAAGAAGGCACGTCGCAGTGGGAGGCGCAGTGGATGGCGACGATCCCTCCAAAAGACCGAGACCACTTAGTATGTCTAAAGCTATCTTAATAGCCATTTTCCATTCAGATGTAACATGCAGTTACTCTTTCTCCTAGCGCTTGTATTCTTTCTCATTGGAAGCATGCTGAGCCCATGATTCTAGATATTTAGCGGGCAAGTTATTAGGTACATTGTAGTCACTGCTAATGCTATCCACAAAACAGACTAAGAAAAAACTCATTTATACTGCAGGTTTTAATTTCTTACAGCAGAGCGTTGGGTTGGAGGAGCGGTGGCTGGCGGTGGAGAAGCGGTGGCTAGCGTAAGAGCAACGGCGGCTGGCGTTGGACGAGAAGCAGCTGGTGTTGGACAAGGAACGGCTGGAGCTCGATGGAGCCCCCGCTTGAGACTATGGCCACGGAGGTCACAGCCAGCACCTCTTCTTTTTTAAATACCACTAAGTCGGCAAACAAGCACACGGTCCGCCCGATGTTAAGCAGTGACCATGGCCAATGGAAGCTTGCAACACCAGAAGTATCACTCGCGCGTTGCCGACCCTTCAAAAATCCAATAACTTCTTTCTTGAAGAACCCCATACTGTAGTCCTTAGAGAAAACCTTGGCAGGGAGCTCATTCCACAACCCAAGCGTCCGCGGGAGGAAGTTTCTCTAAAACCGCACTGTACGCGACCATTTCGGTTCTAAAGTGTGAGAATGAATTCCCTGCCGATGGCGAGCAGTGCGATGGTAGAAAGTAGCTGTGGGCATCATTTCGAACAATTCCTTAGAACACATCCCATTGTACAAGTGGTAAAACACACACAGGGAGGCATAGTCTCTCCTCAGCTATCATAGTGCTGTCAACGATAGATGAAAAGTGGGATTGTAGTCAATAGTTTGTCTTAGATTTTCCAAAAAAATATAGAAATAAGCTTACAATAATTCACATTCAGCAGAAAATTAGTACAAATGTTGGAAACACCATTATAAATAAATGTAAAGTCCCCATCAATCCTAAATCTGTAAAAAAATATTGGTACTAAAACACCAGTAAACCTTAGTCAAATTCTAGTGCATTTCAGATAAAACCGCAGAAGTGCAAGTCTGACTCGCTCACCGAGGGTTCCTTAGACCAACAATTTTCAGCTGCATGCGAATTTTTGTAACCTTGAATGTCTATTTTGAGCGGATTATCTTTTTTTAAAACAAAATGTATTTAGCTATAAGCTATAAATAAAGATTATTATAAAACATAGATAAAAACTTAGCTTTTTATTAATTGTACAATTAAGTTAATTTACAAAGTATTGTATTATAACATTAAACTATTAAGTTTCTTGTAATCACTACTTAAATATGTATAACAAATGTAAACATTGTTATTAATTTAGGAATTATTATTTTTAAGGATTTTAAAATATTGTGGTTGAGTTAAGTTGACATTTTATGTCCTATTCTGAATAATAAATATTTTAATAAGTATAAAATGACTTATATACTTAATCACTAGCTTTTGCCGGAAGCTTGACTAAATTGGTTATTGATGAAAGATTCTTCAGCAACAAAATTGATTACAGTTAGTGGAAGTTTGCTATAGGAAGCTATACTTGTAGCTATTATAGTTACTCCTAAAAAACTTTTGAATTTTTTTAGGAATTAGGAAATGTGAAGAAAAGAATTCCATGTAGATCCTTCTCAGGCCCTCCAGCTATGTCCCTAAAATTAGGTTAAACTTACCTAACGGTTGAAACGTGAAACCACCTTCAGAAAAATGCCATTCCCAAAGGAACCTTCTAACTTAATATAGGAATCCTACTTATATCTATTTTTACTTCAGCTCTGTCTGTGCCAAAACTAAAGTGCTTCTTTACGGAGTTAATTTTTGTAAATTGTAAATACTTACAATTGATTTGAGTCTTATAGGGTTATTAAAGAGTAAAAACTTCTTTGAATGGCAAACATATTGAAGTAGTTTCATACATGCATAAGGCTAGATATTTACAGTACTCTGTGATGCATATTATGTTCCACAATTTTCATAGCCATTTGTACAGCGTGTAATATCCTTGGTAGGTGTAGTATATTGATAATAATAAAGTAAAAAGTCTAGGTGTGCTTTTGATACATTTATTTTGTACACTTATTTTAAAATATCTAATACCTTGAAAGGAGTAATTCTGGTATATATATATATATTTATATAATCTGAATCTCTGAAACGGCTCCTACAATTTCATGAAATTTAATATGCAGGGGGTTTCAGGGGCGATAAATCAATGTAACTAGGTTTCATTTTTAGAAAACGTCGTTTTATCCATGTTTTGGTGCAATGATACTGAAAAATATGACTCTTCCTGACATCTATTGGCGATGAGAGCATGGTCTCTAAAAACTAATTTTTAACACTTGTTTAGTCTTGATATTTTGACAAAACAATGAAAAATAACAAGTTACCCGCATTCAAAAAAATGAGGTTATCAATTCTACACATATGTATAAAACTAAACTAAATTGTAAACCCTCAAACTTTCTTTCGCTTTAGTCCCTCCTCCACTTTCCTCTCTCTTCCCCTTATTCCGTCACTTCCCCCAAAGATTTAAAGACATTGGAAAGACTGCTACAACGTCTTTCTGCCAAGTTCAGTCTTCCTCCAGCCGTTGTTTTTCGTTCTTCAAGCACCTTAGTCAAGGACACCCGCTCCTCTATCGCCACGCGGCGCTCCTCGAGGTCCCGGCCGATTTGCTCCTCGCGGATACGAGGTCGAGGTCTAGCGCCCACCGCGCCCGAGCCGCTGTAACAAATATATTACATGTTTGAAACCCGCAGTACCATTGAGTTTTTCTTAGTGTGTTTGTATGGGTTATGTTGTGTAGAAACTGCCGATTGTGGATCATAGGATTGGCAGTCACTACAATGTACCTAATTACCTGCCTTGCTTAATCTAGAATCATGTTACAATGAAATGGTAAATTGCTTCTTTCTTTGTTTTGTCATCAATTACACACAACACTATTTCAATTCACATATTTTCGTCTGGAACTTGCTTAAAGATAGCTCTCGAGTCCAACTTGCATTTGACCAGTTTTTTTTTTGGTTGGTATAACTTAAATATGCTACCAATACATCAGTGAAAACTTCATTCAATTCTGTTCAGTAGTTTTAAACTAGCATGTACATACCAGACATACAAACACAGTCACTGTCAAAAATTCTAAAAATAGTGGTTTTGGCTTATGTTGCTCTAATATAGACCCCCATATTAGTTTAATCTAAAATGTACAGACAATTATTATAAGTTTTTAAAGAAAACCCTTACGAGGACGTATTTGGGATGGGCTCAGCTGGATGGCCTCAACCTCAGTAGTTGCTAAAAATAAAGATTAGTTATGCAGTTTTCTTACTAACAATATAGCTTGTCGGGCTTAACTTGATTAGATATCTATGTTTCTTGTTAATGTAAATAATACACATTACATACTCTGCGGGGTTGGGTGGTTGCCAATGTGTAGAGTGGGCTTGTCAGACACTGGAGTAACTGGACGGGGACTAGAAGGGGCCGGTTGTGGTGGTGTCATAAAAGCCCATCTGAAAACAAGATAATTGTGTAAATACATTGTACAACAATAAATATAAAATATAAGTCATACTAATCTGTTTAATTTGTACTGTACATATATACCGTATGAGTATCCAATTACCAGTTACCTACGTACAATGGCCCTATCATGAGGCTAAGTGCAGAAAACATAAGTCCAACTAACTAACTAATTGTACTGTATTGTTACATACATACATATAATCACACCTTTTTCCCTAATGGGTTAGGCAGAGCAACATATTTAATGATGCCACATTCACAACTATTGACGCCATACTTAGTGGATACACTAAATTGTACCTCACAGGTCCAATTAAATTTTGTACGACACCCATGGGAAGAATTGTCTTGCTCACATTATAAGCAGGGCCACACATAGTTTATAGCCATTAATAATCATATTTTTGACTACAAAATGGTAATCTGAATAGAAATTGTATTATCTTATTGTCAGAAGAAATGCAAAGCAAAATAAAAAGGGTCCAATAAATGAGGTTAGAAGTTATAAAAATAGAATATTCTAGCATGCTGTTGCATGTCCAACCCCTTCTTCCTCACCTTACTTTCAAGGTCACTCCAGTACTAAAGTGCAATACATAGACACAAAACACATATAAAGAAGAAAAACTTGTTTAGCACTCAGCACACTACAACACATTATAATGTATAGCAGAAACAAACCCCGTGCCCACTTGCATCACAGGTTTAGTATGCCCAAGGCTTTATTGTTAGTAATTATCCCCATGCAATAGCACAAAAACAAATAAAAATTATATTAACACTTAGGATATGTTCCAAAACCTGCTGAACCCTCCCAGTTAAGATGGTAAAAAAAACACAGGCGTTTGACAGTTAATTTTTACACTGACAGCAGTAAATTTTAACCGTATCTATAGCAGTGTAAAGAATTCAACGTGTCAGTTGGAAAATTACTATATCCCGGGCTTTCCAAAACAACTTATTTAACTGCCTCATTGCGATTTGGTACACAGACTTACTTGTCACATGCAAAAGCTAAAATAACAAATGAAAATTATATTATCAATTTATATTCTCACATTACAGTAAAGTATTACTTACTTTTCGCCATTCTTTGGCAGGTTTAGTGGCGCCGTACTGCATTTAGTAGGGACGCTAAATCATCCCACAGGCGATGCGTTAACTGCTTCGCCTGCAGGCTATTGACTTGGGTGGCCCTGGCTAGCTGTGGGTGCGACTCCATCCACGCCACCAACTCTTCAAGCTGCACATTTGCTACCCTCCTATGTGTAGGCTGTCTGAAATACGTTAGGATCGTTAGGACAAACCTTCAATGAAGCACCATACACAAAGGAAGAAGAGTGCGTACTTACTTTTTGGCTTGTTGTTGTTTTTAACTACTATTTATATTACTAAATACTATTTTAAATACTAGACTATTGCACAATGTTATCTACCGCCATTTATAAATTTTGTTGTTGTTTGTTTACAAGTTAAAAACACACACAGACACACACACTCTTCCGATATGTAATCAGCAGGCCCATTTTTCTAGTTATTATGTTTTTGAAATCGAATATCAAACAATTGTAGGTGGTTAAAGGACAGTAAAAATTAAGTCAACTGTGAATCAACACTTATATTATATAATTGTTCATAGTTTAATATAATTAAGTAAAATAGAATCATCAACACAGTAAAGCTTTCAACACAGTTTTACTGTGCTGACACACGGAAGGGTAAAACGGACCCGCGCTCGATTTCTCACCCACACATGCATACAATTCAGTCTGCGTCATTTAATTAGAGGATAGCGGAAGCGGTTGCGGCACTACCAAATTTTTAGGCAATAGCTCAAAGAGTAAGTGGAAGCGGCAGTGACGCTTTCCGCTTCCGCTGCGTCTTTGAATTAGGCAATAGAGCCCCCGGTCTATTCTTATCCAAGACATCATGCTGAACCCAATGATACCAGTTTTCGGTAGAGGAAGGACTCTTTGGTCCGACGGGACTTCGGTCTCGACGGCCTGGCTTCTCTACTATTAGTCCAGATTCAAAGCAGGCTTACATAAATAAAATTTAATACTTGTTTAATTTTATGTAGGTATTGTTAAGAAAAATAATGGTGAACTAAGTACATATTTGATTCCATTAAAGATTTATTATTATCAAAAAAAAGGATGAATTATGTTGTATGAGACTGTAGATTTCAACCAAACGCGCGCTTGATTCTCGTTTAAAGTTGACAGATAATGTTATAAAACAGACGGTCCCTATAAATGCCGCAAAATAAATATAAAAAACCAATTAAGAAACCCTGAAATTTAAAGTTGTCAATGTTAAATTTGCTATTAAATAAATTGAAACCACTTAATTTTTATTTTTTATGTTATTAATGTAATTTAAAAGTCTATTATTATAATTTTAGTACCAGTCTAAGCAATTTTGTTGGTCTTAAAAATCGGCATAATATTTATATAAGTATCATAAATGCTGTTAAATGGCGTTAAATCATATTTCTCCTACCGAAGTAAGACTTCAGACACTATAGATTTTTTAAGGTTAATTCAGAAAAAGTTAAAGCAAACAAGAATTTAAGTATGATTATTTAAGACAAGATATCCTAAAGTTGACCTTAAAATAGATTTGATCTATTACTACTTAAGACAATTTAGGTTGTATACACTCTCTTTTTTTTACTTAATACTAAATTTCCGTAAATGATATTATAATTGTATGGTTTGTGCCAGAAAGGTTTATGCAATAAGTAAGTTTACAAAACTGAAATAAACTACTACGTAGTGAACTAAAGATACTTTGTAAGAACGGAACTATTTTTTTTAACCTGCGTATAGGTAAATAATTTTATGAAATAACTTGGTAAGTAAATATGTAGGTAGGTATTGTGTTGTGTCTGTCTTTCTCATAAAACTTTAGCATATTATCACATCAGAATGGGGACATATATATTAAATAGGACATTAATTGGCGAAGGTACCTGACCGATTTTAAACTTCCTTTTATTTGACAGGGAAACATAATATTTTTGTACGGCGAGGGCGCAATATTTAATGGGATGTTAATTACAGTACCTAAAATATTATTTTTTACAACTTAAGACTCGAAATTTTAGGATTTACCCGCCCACGGCATATGACAGTTTGAAACACATCTATCTTATATCATGTGCACTTGAGTGAGACAAAAGTCCACAGCGCTTTTCAGTATAAGTGAACGTGAGCGTCAAATCGGTTTTTAGGTATTTACTCGAAAACTAACTCGATTTTTTAAATTTCAGTAGAAACAGCCATGGATATATCTAGTAACCTAGCCATTAATATTACTTTTTTATGTTATACGTTAAAGAATAGCGGTTAAAAACCAAAAATAAAAAACATTTAGAGGTCTTTTACAGATTTTTTTTAATCGAGGCAAATTAATGCTATCGCGTTTTTGGTAGGACAAGACATTAGGTATATGTTCTTCTATATACGGGTAAATTTTTAACCTAAAACACTAACTACAAGTATTGATTTTTTCCATTTAAAAAGTGTCACATAGCGTTGGTCAGCCTCTTAATATGTAATGTAAGTAAATATAAAGAAAAAATATATTTAGGTACCTATTTATATCTGTTGCCTGGTAGTTTATTTTTAAGACCACCTGGATGACGCTGTGTAGGGTTGCCAGGAATATTTATTTTATTTATATGTAATTAATTTATCTCTGGAGTAAAAATTAAATCAAATTCCATCACAGAATTAAGGCTAGACTGGAGCTAGAATTGTCCCCCTTTGCAATTGTTAAACATCAACATATGTATACATATTTAAATTGTATGTATAGATTGTAATTCAAATAGTAACTAACTTGTGTAATACCTGTTTTGTAGATTATGTTATAACAACTTACACATTTCCATAGTTACTCTTTATGAAAGCTCTTGCGGGAAAATCGCATATAAACGACCTCAGTTTCACCTTAATCTTAAAATTATTAATTTCAATACCAATTTGTAGAATTTCTTTAATTTCAGTTACAAAAGGTTTTAAAAATGTATTAACTTCAGGTTTTCCTACACCGCAGTAAATTCCTATAACCAAAAATCGACCTTTGAGCTTTTGTACGTTGGCAGCCGATCTATATTCACATTTATGACTATCTTACTTCATAAAAATCTTACTTCAGTCTCAGTACATACATATTAGATTTAATAATTATCCACAATTGCTACTAGGGTAGGTGACCTCGACTGTACATTTGCCTTGCAGATTACAGTAACTACCGAAAACATTCATTACACGGGCCGTGCAAAAATTTTTCTATTCTGGAAGAAAGCTATCTGGTGCTGAAAGAGTCTACCCAACTAAAACAGACGTCCGTATTCATTGTAGTTCCACAATTTTAGAACACAACCTTGGAGGCATCCAAATGCATTGAAATGTTTAGTATTGGTATCTACAGCAAAGTTCAGTTAAGAGATCATTTGTAAGACAAGGTCAAGTAGTCAAATTCAACCCAACCAAGACAGATCCCCCATTCGCTGTAGCTCCACAATTCCAAGAGCATTCAAGTCTTTGGTATTGGAATCTCCAATAAACTACTACGAGATTATTTGGAAAACAAAGCAAGTTGACGTCAAGAAACCTGGTGTGAATAAAGCGAACCATCGTCTACTCATCCCTACACTACAGACTTGCTACAGGGGGAAAAACGTAGTAGTGCTGTTTACAATAAACGGTGTTCACTAGGCCGGTTTCTTGTGCGGTACTCCCAGCGCCACTACAAACGAATCAATAGTGTCAGTATCAGCTACACCCTCCCCCTCTGCAGGGGGTACCATCGTCCGCTTATCCCTACATACACTACAGGCACAGCTACAGGGATAAAATGAGTGTCCACGTGGCCAGTTTCTTGTGCGGTTAAAAAAATAACCTAATTAATACGTTTGTGGTGGCTCTGCTGAGGAGTATCAAACGGTTTTTTTAAATGCGATAATAACTCTGCCTGTTACCTCTACACGCTTAAACCTCTGTACCGATTAGGATGAAATTTAACATGGACAGATTGAGACCCGGGGAAGGACATGGGCTACTTTAAAATGTCAAGTGTGAGTGTTTTTTTTCTATAATTGAGGAGTTGCCGTTGATATTCTACAAGGATAACTGAATTTAGGAACCACGGGACAAAGTTTTTTATGGTAGATTAGATAGTTTTTCAATCATGAGATCAAGTCTCACAGGTTTTATACCTTAATTATCTTTTTTTTTTACTATATTTGTGATGTAGTCTTGCTTCTTGCCAAATTTTATGTTGTAGGTCAACGGTTTTAGGTTTTGATTTATCTTTGTTGATTTGTGTCACAATATAAGACATAAATGATTGAATTTTGGGCTTTTTTTTATTTTGCATTGACTAAGAAGCTTTACAACTTTAAGTGACCATAAACTTTAGCATTGGATTGAATTTAACTTAATCCATATTTTGCTTGCTGAACATACTTCGTTATATGTGTTTGACATTGTCTCGAAAACAAAAGAAAGACGTTCTGGTGAGCACACACATAACTAAACTGTTGTCCGATTATGATTCTTTTTTTATTAAAAGGATTGAAAAAAAAAACAATTGATTTTACACCTATTTTGTTTTGTTAAAACAACAGCACTTTCACAGGCCGACCCAAATCATTTATAAACAAACACTTAAAAAATAAAACCAAAATAATCTAAAATAGAAAAATAAAATAAATCTTATGAGTCTTAATATCTAAGCTCTTAAACTTATGTCAGTAATTAATTTTGAGTCGGCGCTAAACAAAGACTAAGATTAAATTACTTTTAAGAGGGGGCATAAAGCCATACATTTTCTATACAACGCGAAATGTTAACGTAGTATGGGCGAAAAACATTCAATGTTATTAACTCGTATTTATCACTTGTATTTAATATTTGCTAATATTTGATTAAAATTTGAGCTAACTTACATGTACCGTTGTAATAATAAATCAAAAATAAGAAACATCTAGAGGTGCCTTTGCGATTTTTTTTTTTCGAGAAAATTTTCTAGCAATATTTATCTGCTAATATCAGACATTGGGATTATAATATAGTATCTAAAGTTTTTTTTATTATTTATTTAGTTTCTTCTTTCGTCAGTTTAATTTTATGTTAAGTTTTTATTTAGTAAGTAGAAATTCGTAGCTTCTTAGAAGAAAACTACAATAAGTTAAACGCAGTTTGTATAAAAAAAATATATGGGAATCACCTTAATCAGGAACTAAACAGAAAAACATTATAATATACAACGGCTTTATTACTCAATAAGCCATTATGCTTCAGCTTGCGCTTGTAATTTCTTCAAGAAGGATTCCTTCTTTTGCTTGATTCTGTTCTTTCTCTCAGCTAGAGTAAGCTTACGCTTATTCCAGCGTTTTTGTTTAGCTGGATCCTTCTTGCCGTCTTTCTGTTTGTGAGCTGGATCTGTACGGATAGCTTCATGTGCCTTCTTGTATAAAGTTTCAATCTGTTAAAAAAATAATGATTTTTTATTGTTTGTTATATTGAAACTACTAATACTAAATGGAGGAATAATTTTGTGAATAGCAGACTTAGAAACAATTTTTGTGCTTTTGACTAACAGATTATGAAGAATTTTTCTTTCTGCAGTAGATTAACTACATGCTATTATGCAATAATAAAAATATAAAAACAACAAGGGCAAACTTAACCATAGTTAACGGGTTTTTAGGTATCAATGGAACCAATTATAAGTAGAGAAATATTTAGTGTTTTTGAAGAAGGCAAAAAAAAATTTCACAATAATTATTAAATATTAT
This sequence comes from Apoda limacodes, assembly GCA_946406115.1. Lineage (NCBI taxonomy): Eukaryota > Metazoa > Arthropoda > Insecta > Lepidoptera > Limacodidae > Apoda > Apoda limacodes. The sequence goes on from OX291546.1 coordinate 9,547,264, forward strand.
GTGGTCACATGATAAGTGCTAAAAAGTAATAGGTCTTACGACTGTATGGTACACGTCGTTGATGATAGCATGACACTGCTGTTTAATTAACAGTGCAACAAGTTTTTTTTTAAGTCAGTGGTGGCCTAGGGGTTTCGATTTCAATTTGTGTCCCGTGTTGCGTTTACACCCGGCGTGTACTAATGAATCTTTTTCTTAACTACTTAAGTACATTTATAGTCACATCACTGGCTGTCGGTGAAGAAAAACCACGTGTCATAAAAAAAACTTATGTCAAGTCCACAGTTCGCACTAGGCCCGTGCGTGAAGAATGGCCCAAATCACTCCTGCCCCTGACTCCGTGCCCCACCCAACAGGAGACATATGAGGCTAATTAGAAGCTTTTTTGACCTTCTGACCTTGGGTGATCGGTCGCTTTCAATATGGCGACTGTAGTTTCGAGTTTTAACCACCGGGTCAGAAATGTTTGTTGCACTAAAACTGGGCTACTAAATCATTCTCTCATCTTCAATCATCATTCTTTTAATAAATAAAGTTCATTGCAGTATTGTAAAGTATAAAAAACCGTGTATGTCAGGACCTACCTAATAAAAAAAAACCTATAAGCCAACAATAAACGAATAAAATTATGCAATTTATTAATTAATGATTTCAGAACCCTAACATACAGACTAAGTGTCAGCTCAGACCGAGAGCTGCGCGGTGACTTTTGTGCTCTCACTATGTTATATCTTTTGTCTAGTAAACAAGGTCCATAATGTGTTGCCATCTCAAAATGAGCTGACCCTAAGCCAAAGTTAATTTGAGGTAAAATATGTCTCTTCTGTCATTATTTCTATTGTAGCCAACAAAAAAAGTATTCGGGACTTACTATAAATCCCAAGTATGCTTTCATTGTCAATAGTTTTGTCCAACTTCGACACCGTCCAAGTAAAAACATGAACCGTAATTTGGATGGACGTAATATAAAATTACTATCTAAAGCATACTTACAGCATCTGCATTGACACCTAATTTGATATATTTGCCGAATTGTCTTTTGAATGAGTCTTCGTCTTCCTGTTCAAGATTACGCATATACTCTGCCACATGTAAGCCAAATATATGTGACCTGCGAAAATGAAAAAGCCAATATCACAGATGGTAAAATAATAAAATAACAATGACTTTATAGTGCAAAGCCGTACCTACATATATGGAGGAAACAGAGATCATAAATATTTTATTAAAAAGTTAAAAAAAACATTCGCAATGGTTATGAAAATTTACCATCAAGTTATTTATTGATATTTACAATTGGTTTTTTTTAATCAAAATTTGGTAAAAAATAATGTATTTATTATTTCTTAACTGTGACATGACGATTCATGCACATATAGAAAAACATACATTCTGATTGGCACCTATATTGATATGTTATTAAACACAATTAGATAAGGTAATATAATTTTAATTGTTCTGTGCACTATCTATATGTAAATATTAAGTACCTGGAGGACCGAGCTTCACTCATTTTTTTTTAAACAACGCCAGCCTAACCTAGCTAGATCGTTTTATGATCCACGAAATCCCCTGCATACTAAATTTCATGAAAATCGTTGGAACAGTTTCCGAGATTCAGATTATATATATATATATATATATATATATATACATATACACAAGAATTGCTCGTTTAAAGGTATTAGATAAATAATAATGAATTAACAAATTTGTTAACAAGACCGGTTTCAAGAAATAAAGTTATATTTCTTTAGACAACCACAAGCCTTGTTAGTGATATTGCTCCAAATTGGCTGCCCGATTAATAGATATTTACTATTGTACGGGGGATGACTGGAGCAACGATAAAATAAAGGACTTTATAAACCTGTACCAGCAAGGCGATTAATTAACTATGATGGTTATCCTTTCATAAATTCATTTAGCAGTTCCATTGCTGCGCGCATCGGTATCACATGGAGCAAAACCTATACGCGCGGCAATGGAAATAGCCATAGGCTTGAATACAATCACCATTGAAGTTACAAAATCATCCTGCAAGAGTGGTAAGTCACAGATGCAAATCAAAGTAATACTACGAAGTACTCTGAATCTCATCATCCTTCACACCTCCTAGTATAATAAGATTTTCAGAACTGATTTACCTGTGTACTTCTGCATTAAATTTCTTAGCTTCAGCATCATAGCCTGGGAACCGTTTTATTGAATGTGGAACATTAAGGCCCCCATCGACGGCACCTTTCATTGCTCCAAAGACTCGTGCTCCGGTTGTGGTGCGTGCTAAACCTACATCCAAGTAACATCTGTAAATTAAATATAGCTTCATCAAAAAACACTCAATATATATTAGATACCCAAATATGCATTAAATTATTTTTATTGTGATAAACTGTTTTTTAAACAACGCCATCTATTGTCAAGTAGCTTGAGCGCTGCTTAATAACGCCATCTATTGTCAAATAGCTTTAGTGTTGCTTATTACTATTCGCCAATAGATGTCAGGAAGAGTCATATTTTTCAGTTATCACTGTCTGAAAACACGGATAAAACGACGTTTTCTAAAAATGAAACCTAGCTAGTTCGATTTATCGTCCCTGAAACCACCTGCATACTAAATTTCATGAAAATCGTTGGAGCCATTTCCGAGATTCAGATTATATATATATATGCCATGCCATTGGTTTATTATTACATATATGAAATATCTTTCCCATGTAAACTATCAAACAGAATAAAAAAAGTTTACTTGTAAATATATAAAGTATACTCATCAAAAATCCCTTTGCCAAAAACAAGTCTGAGTTGATGGTCTATTGTGTAAACCTTTAAATTTATACATATATTTGTTAAAGTCATTGAATATGGAATTGCTAATTTGGTAACAGATAAGTTTTAGATAGATTGTGATGCTTGTAACTCATTTAGAATTTTACCTGAATGCCCCTGGTCCATTGTCAACTGGTTCTACATTGTATTCATCTCCAGTGACCTCGGTGGCTCCAGTGTAGAGGGAATCTAGGCCAAGCCTCTGCAATAGCCGTCTGGCCAGCAGAAGACCAGTGCAGTATGCAGCAGCATAATTGGTTAGCCCCACCTAAAAGAAATATCTAGTAACATTAACTTTCATATACATTTAGGATTTTATAAATAATATAAATTTATTAGAATCAGAATTGAACATATAGCAACATGATTTGATGCGTTTGTACGTCGCTTCAGACCGCCCGTTCAAAATCATCATTTAATATTAACTAATATGAATTTAATATTGTAATTTAAGTGAGTAGACTAATGTATATTAATATGACACCTTGACTCCAAATTTGGGCAATTCATGTGAGTACGCAGCGCAAACGATATGATCTCCTTCAATGCGGGAATATGCAACTTGACAAGTTACATCTTTGTTTGAGAGACGGACAATCAGACGATATTTAGGTGTGTTGTACTTATTTTTGTCCTGAAACAAAAAGCATAAAACAATTAATATTTAAAATTAATATTCCACAACCAGTCTAATTTACTTATCTAGTCTAGTCATTTTGAAAAAAATATTGTGTACCAGTTGGCCCACAAATAGTGCATTGAGCATAGGGCTTGCATTCCGAGATTCCGGAATTTCGCAACTCCAGAATCTCGGTCAAATTTTTCGACACAAATACAAATCCGGAATTGGGGTCTAATACCAGTATTACGATATTTATTAATTTCTTAAGCGTTTTTCAATTTCCCTTTTTTTGTTAAAAACGTTTGATGTATTTTCCTACATTATGCATTCCTACTTCCACGTCCCGCACGCCGTCAGCCGCTAGTGGCGTACCCCCTTCGCCTTCCTCGCACTGCATCCATAATGGAGCCAGTGTCTCGCAATGTGTCGTGACGACTAAAAATTGCAATCGGCGACCAGTCGCCATTTAAGCTGTGTCGAGATAAAATTAAGCTATTTTAGACTAACAAAAATGATTGTTCTGCCGCGAGCCACTGATCTCTTTTCTGATTTCACACAATTTTTATCGTACATACATGACTGCGTAAAAATTGTATTGGCAACACTGTGATAGAGCAGTGAACACTATTTCTGTCAGCAGAATAGCAAATTCATTTCCTTTGTAGGCTTCGTTCATGACGACGATACTTTTAGATTTCCTTGATGCTACTAATAGGAAAGAAAGTTTTGTCTATAGTGAAAATATCGGTTTATAACGTTGTGTTGCGTAAATAATTGGTGCTCATTTAACATTGCGAAATATATATACTAAGCATTTCAGGGATATTGGAAAAAAAATCCGATTTGTGTAAGTACCCTATCAGCGTCATCAGTAAGTAAATAACTTATTGCATTAATGACGGTAAACATATTTAAATATTTTTCTTTTTTTAGATTTCTCTAAAATACCTCAATTGTTTTTATTATAGTTTAAAGTTTTTTACTCTTTCTTATTACCTTAATGTGTATTGTTATTGTCTAAGTGAAAATTAACGATCTCAATAAAAAATGATGATTCTGTGATAGTTTGTACTTTGTAGCTTTTGTATTTTTGTAAGAAAATTCTATAATGTCAAAAGAGAACTATAAAATAAAAAGTGCCTAAATTTTAAACCATTATAAGCTCAGGCAGGTAATCAAAATACTGATAAAGCTTAAGTTGATTATAAGACTGATATTAAACAATATGTTTCCTTATTTTTTCTAATACCTAAACCAGTTCTGGAATTCTGAGATTGGGTCTCAATATCGCATAAACTTTCCAATATTGCAATCTCTAATTGAGCATTAAGGCTGCTTTAGTGGGTTATATAAATGAGAGACTGTTTCAGAAAGCTTTGTAGTTTAAAAATATTCATTGGCTGCGGAAAAGGCTCTTTTAGGAGAGTTCCTGATGACCGCACAATTGTCATTTTTGAACACAGTGAAACATAATAGTTAAAACATAAGGTTCTATAGAAATATATGAGCTTTTTTTAGAAAATATGGGCTTGTTTCTAGGATAAATATGTGAGTTGTAGATAGCAAATCTGGGAAAAAGGGCCACTTTTATCAGACCACAATAATCTTAGAAACAATAAAAAAATGATCTAAAACCAGCTTATAATTCAAGTTAATGTTAGCTTTGTACAAAAAGGAAAAATTAAAAAATCAATTGGCAGCACTAGTAAGCAAGCATAACACTTTCAATAAATAACTTATTTTAATTAATACAATTCATTTATACCTATTTGTTGACACTTAACACACACACACTTATACATCCTTACATATGCAAATATAATAAAAATTTTGGAGATATCACACCAATCCAGCACTATCTTGTCCCAAACTAAGCAAAGCTTATAAAAACCAGATAATGGATACAAATACTTATTACACACATATCATACCTAAATACACCCAGACACAAAATTTATCACATAAATATTTCTCCAGTGTGAGAACCGAACCCACACCCTCTGCACAGCAGCCGGTCACACTACCAACTAGGCTGGGAGGCAGTCAAAATAAATAATGAATGTTCTGACCAACTCATCAAAATAAAAAATTAGTCACTTTACCATTCTTCAAAATTCATCCTCTAAGTGAGTAAATAACATATTTATAAAGGATTTATATGTATTACCTGAACAACCAAACGTTTACGGGCATAGTAATCAGTTTTACCCTCACGACGCCTCTTGAATTTAACTTGATACCTCTTGAAATATTGTTTGTTCTTCACCACTTTCACGAAAGCCTAAAATAAAATATTTCAATACAATACAGGGCATTAAGGCTTATAAAATGTAAACTAGTTTAGTGAAGATCAGAGACACTTTAAAATCAGTAATACTGCCCCTGAATATAAAATAGAATAAAGCAGTGAATATAGAACATACCACTGTTCATCCATTTCATATCTGTTACAGCATCATATGACGCGCATGTGTCATTAATTCATCATATAAATTATTAGATACCATTAAATCTTCATAAGAAGACTTGTAATATACTGACTAGTTCTCATTATAGTATGGAAGAGATCACGCAACTAGCAATAAGTCCACCGTATTGTAGTGCTTTTGTTTTCTTCATTATGTAGCATGCAAAAGCTGTCCCAAAACACATTTGAAACATTTACTATTAGTTTGGCATTCAAACTCAAAATCAAACTTTATTTATTCAAATAGTTTTAAACAGCACTTTTGAATTGTCAGTTTAATTATTAATTAAAAAAAAATTACCACCGGTTCGGAACGATTTACTACAGAGAAGAACTGGCAGGAAACGCAGCAGTTAATCTTTTATATTTTTTCAACTTCATATTAAAATACAATATAGCTTTACACTAGGAAATACTATAACATACAATGTTTTAATTAAAAAATATTACAAATGCCCCAGTACAAATACAAATCAATTAAGTTTTAATTTTTCCAAACATTATTATCATTTATGTACTCTTAACTTTATAATCTTTGACATATATTTTAAATTTATTTGAGGGGAAATTAACCACATGTTCTAGAATTAAATAGAAAAATATACTTTGTATTGCAAAAGAACTATGTACCTTCTGAAGACAACATTTTGGAACTACCAATTTATCTTTATTCCTTGTACTAACACTGTGTAGGTCACTATCTTCAGCAAATAAGTGTAAATTTTTGCATCCATACATTATACAAGTGAAGATATATTGGCAAGGAACAGTTATAATATCAATTTCCCTAAAGAGATCCCCAAGAGAAATTAGAGGTCCTAATTTATAGATTTACCATACTGTTCTCTTTTGCAAAATAAAGACTATCAATATCAGCTGCATTACCCCAAAGCAAAATAATATATGACATGACGGAATGGAAATACCTAAAGTAGAAGCAGTGTCAACATCTGTAAGCTGCCTCACTTTTCTAACTGGAAAGGCAGCTGAACTCAGTTTTCCTGCAAGAACTGAGGTGTAAGAGTTCCACTGCAGGTTATTATCTAAGGTATTACTTAGAAATTATTTCTTCTCTGTTTAAGGATGATTTTGTACTTATATTTTCAACATTTGGCATCATAAATTTTAAACACTTAAGTCTTTTTCGCATTAAGAAGTAAGTTACATAGGGGTTCAGGTGTTAATCTGTCAAAATTGCCTATACATATTCATTGTCTATTGTAGTGTATGTATGTTAACTTTGGTTTCTACAATCAATGATTTAGTAAGTTTCATTGAAATATACTGAAACATAAGGTGTTGGTGGCAAAACTGGTGTTACAAAATTGTGTTCAAAAGTATGAAAAGAATTATAAGTGGAAACTTATACTGTCAAAACAAACTTACCCTGTTTTACAAGAATTAGTAATACTCAGTATTCCACTATGAAAAACAAGAGAAAGCACATAAATGCCAGGTTACTTAATTTATCAGTTTAGTACACATATTTTTTTTTTTACAATTTTATTTACAACTAGAGTTCAATAAACCTTAACCTGTCAAAAGTCCCCATACTAAGAAAATTATATGCCCTTGCCGCGAACAAACGGACATACACCTAACTTTATTATGTTTATTCCTCTTTATTTATTTTTAGGTATGTTCCCTAATATATACAGTATAAAAAAAAAGTAATAAGAATAAGTTTATGATAAATATAATAAGTAATAATAAATTTATTTACTAAAAATATACATAGTTTTTTATATATAGCACATTACCAGGGGTCAAAATGAACTCTATGCTACTGTTAATAAAATCCAAAATCCAACTCAAAATGGCGCAATATAAATGGTGGTAGGATCAAATTACAAAAACAATTTCGGATAAAAAAATATGAAACACACAAAATATTGTTCACCCAAAAATACTAGAATGTAGGACAGGCCATTGGCTTCACTTCTGAATACTTACAATTAGCCTTTCTGATAAAAGTCGTCCTGAAAAAAATCCCCTGCGACACAAAACGCTTAGAGACCACTGTAGTCCCTAGGACGCGTAATGGGTTAAGCGCCCAGTAAACTGACAATTTTTTTGTGTTTGTCATATTATTTAGCAGTCTGCAATTGCCTTTAACGCATTTGGCCTGTTCACAATATTTCTCTCCAGGTGCAATCCAAATCCCAACTGGAAAGTTAAAAAAGTGGTTTTGGGACGCCTGGGATAGAGTTATTTTCCAACTGTCAAGTTAAATTCTTTACACTGCCAGAGAAAAGGTTAAATTTTATAATTTTTTCATATATATTTCTTCACTTCGCCACTTATAATTCTTTTCATACTTTTGAACACAATTTTGTAACACCAGTTTTGCCACCAACACCTTATGTTCCAGTAGTCATTTTTTCCCTTGCGACCTCTTTTAGTTACTCTGACCTATGACCGGACTTTCCTCAGGTAACCTAAAAATTAACTGTCACACACCCGTTCCAAACTATACCGGGCGATAATTTTTCATGGGTGAATCTATTCTAAACATTCTACTGTCAGAAGTCTTCTGTTGTTTTCCTTTAGCCACAATGCTAAGGTCAAAGCAAGAAATGCTTCGTCTGCATGGCTCATAAATATTATTATCAAGTGAAAACTGTATCAAAACTAATGGCTGGGTAGTAGACTTTACTAACTTAATATAAATAAAGTGCATGATTCTCGGAGAGTACGGCTAATAAATATGTAATTACATGGATAGATCGTAATATGTACCTGGTTTAACTTTCTGAGCTTAAGACAAAGAAAAAATTTTGAGCTCTAACCTTTATCTTCATAAATGCATGGGATGTCGTGGGCTAAAAGTTACTATCCTGAGAGAGTAATCCATCAACATCGGCAATATCATGTTTAAACGCAAGTAATATTTATTGTCTTCAGGACTATCTTAACATAAAATTCGCAGTTTCAATAATATTTATAGACAAGCACTTACCATTATTTATCGCAATCTTCTAAAATAGGCAAGCTGACACGAAAAGATCAGCACCAAAAAAGAAATATTACTGTAAATGTTGCCACTGTCACAATTTTTATTTAGAGTGTGTTCGTTTTGGGATAAAAAGTTCCCACGTTTGATACTTTTCACACTTTTGATAATGTCTATGTCTATAAATAAAAACTTTAAGGTATACTATATTTTGAGTAATCTGTACTACTATTTGAACTTACATTGAAATGATCCTGCCTAGGATTGGATTAAAATTATTATTAAGATTGGAGTAAAATGAGGTTTAAGGTGTTAAACCTATACTAATTTCATAGTTCCATGTCAATGCACATCATATTTGTATCTATGACAACCATTTGTTTTCTTTTCATTATTTCTTGTAGTCATTAATAAAATTTTGCATGTGATTATATAATAATAAATAACTTTTGTTATAAAACCATCTACTACTTTAAATAATTGGCTCTTCAATTGATAAAAATACAAACAATTATCTTGAAATTTTTCTTTAAATTTGCTACAAGTAAAAAATGGTTTCGCACATTGGTTTAACAATAAAAAAACTACAAGGAAGAAATAATTTCTCATCATGGAAATTTGCGATGAGGGAGATGCTTGAATTTGATGATTTATGGGATGCAGTGTAATCCGATATTTCTGATAAAGTAAAAAATAAAAAACTATTACAAAAATTATTTTATTTATAAGACTAAATTACTCTCACATTCAAAGTGCAACTATTGCCAAACCAGCTTGGAAAACCACTTTTGAAGATTCTGGTTGGGGAAATTAGTTACTTCACAATTAAAAAATTATGTCAATGTAGAGAAATATATCAATGAAATAATAACAATACCTCAGAAATTAAATGAAATAGGGCTGAAAATAGATTCTGAGAGGCCATTGATGTTAGCTGGATTACCAGAAGAGAAGTAGGGCACAGCATGTACTCGCTCGAACAAGCCACGGAACAATTAAAGCCGGGCATAGCGAGTACTTGCTCGAATGAGCAGCCTGAAGTGGGGAAGTACCTCCAACATACAGAAAACCGCAGCCATAATAACGCTAACATTGAGTAGTGTTGTGTTCCTGGCGGTGAGTAAGGTTGCCAGAGCTCTTTGAGGATTCGCTGCGCGGACAGCGGAGGACCGGCGGTGCTTGTTGCTGTCATTGCACGGCGTAGACACGGCGTGCTGCTTCGGCGGTCAGGGAGACCTGATGAAACGGCTGACCGCTGGTCGCTCGCAGGTTGAACGGGTTCCCGAACCCAGGGATCACTTAATCTCCGCCCTGGGAGGCTGATCCGCCAACCGGTGTAAAGTCTCTGAAGTAGTAGTCTTGCCGGAGAAGGAGACCGGAGTGGACCCGGCTACTACAACAGAGGGGATCAGGGCCCTTCCGCCCGCCGTGCCAGCAACCGTATCATCTGTGGCGAGTTTCGGCAGTCTTAGAACCGCACCTTTTGTTCTCTAAGCTGTCTGTGCAGTGAATCCTCATCCTTAGTCTTAGTAACTTTTTTTATATATAATGACCATGAGAACGAAAAAGAAAAGAGTTTGTACAGAACCGCACCTTTTGTCCTCTAAACTGTCTGTGCAGTGAATCCTCATATTTAGTCTTAGTAACTTTAAATAAATGGCAAGAAGTAATAAGAAAAGAGTTATTTCAGCGGCCGCTCCATCCAATTTTAATGTGGACTTTTGTAACATTAGGGGTACTGCCGCAAATCTTCACGCAGTCCACCACCATCTGGAGACTGAGCAGCCGACCATTCTTTTTGTAACGGAGACGCAGATATCCTACCTGGCCAACACATCATACTTCCGTTATCCCGGCTACAAATTTAAGCACAATTTTATGAGTCATGCTGGTGTATGTATGTTCGTCTGGGAAGATATCTGCTGTCGCCGCCTTCCTAGCCTTGAAGACAGGGATTCTTCTCTAACGAGAATACCAGATATAGAGGAACATACAAGCTCCTTACTGGACCTGCTGCAGACTACACATCCGGACGGATATTCCGTCTTAGTGGATGCCCCTCTAAGCTCCTCGGACCACTGTCTCTTTCGCCCTTAAGTGTCATGGACAAAACCCGATCCATCTGGGCCAACTAATTGGCGTCGTGTGTGGCATTATAAGTCGGCAGACTGGGATGGATTGCGAGAATTTTATGCATCGTACCCGTGGAGGCAGATCTGATTTAGCACAGAAGATCCTGTCATCTGCGCAGCCGCAGTCACTGAGACAATCCTTGCTGGTATGGAATGTTATACTCCTCACTCGCGAGTAGCTGCCAGCGTCAAAAAATGACCGTGGTTTCATAGGTCTTGCAGAGAAGCTAAAATTCTTAAGCAAACTGCGTATGAGGCTTGGACCACGGCTCGTAATAATAAGGATCCGAATATTTCTGAGGAAAACGCAAATTAAATGCTGCCTCGAGGTTCAGTAAGAAAGCAATTGCCAGAGCAAAATTCCAATTCATCGGCAAAATAGGTGGGCGGCTTGCGAGCTATCCTTCTGGGAGTCGTGCTTTCTGGTCGCTTGCCAAAGCTGCCGAAGGAAACTTTTGCCAGTCGTCGTTACCACAACGGCGAAAGACCGATGGTGACTTGGCCCATAGTGCTAAAGAGAAAGCCAATCTACTGGGCAGTCTCTTTGCCTCAAACTCGAATATGAATGATGAAGGCACCAGCACCAGGTATACCAGCAGCTGAGCTTAAGCAGTGTGCTCCTAAGTTATGTACTGTACTCACGCGCCTCTTCGCTCTTTCCTACCATATTAGGCAATTTCCGCCTTCATGGAAGACTGCGAAGGGCGATAGATCAGATCCATCGAATTACAGGCCTATCGCTATTACCTCTCTCCTCTTCAAGGTGATGGAGCGTGTGATCAACACACAGCTTCTAAGATACCTAGAAGAACACGAACTGGTTAGTGATCTTCAATATGGCTTTCGCTACGGTAGCTCGACTAGAAGGGCACTTCTAGTGTATCTCACACACCGATGGGCACTAGCCATTGAGAGTCAGGGGGAGGCATTGGCATGTAGCCTGGACATAGCGAAGGTGTTCGATCGGGTCTGGCACTGGGGTATTCTATCGAAGTTGCCATCTTACGGAGTGCCCGAGGGTTTGTGCAAATGGGTGGCTAGCTTTTTGTCCGGCGGACGCATACGAACCGTAGTTAACGGTAGTTGCTGTGATAGCATGGACATTAATGCTCATGTCCCGCAAGGCTCTGTGCTGTCTCCTACGCTGTTTCTACTGCATATCAATGACATGTTGGACATCAACAACATGCATTGCTATGCAGATGACAGTACTGGAAACGCTTATTACACGGGTCGTGCTAAAATCCCTTGTTCCGCTATGGAGAAAAACCGCAGTGAACTTGTGTCTCAAATCGAGACCACACTGTCCACGGTCTCTGACTGGGGACGGATAAACTTTGTCCGATTCAACCCTACAAAGACACAAGTGTGCGCGTTTACCGATAAGAAAACCCCACTCACTGTAGTCCCCTCTCCATCTCCAAGAGCATTGGGATTCTTGGTGTAGACATCTCCAGCGATGTTTAGTTCCGAGATCATTTACAAGATAAGGTGAAGCTGGCGCCCTAAAAACTTGGTGTACTCAACAGAGCGAAGCAGTACTTCACGTCGGGGCAAAGGTTGTTACTTTACAAGTCGCAAGTTCAGCCCCATATGGAGTACTGCTGCCATATCTGGGTGGGTTCACCCGCATACCAGCTTGACCCTTTTGACTCGGTCCAACGACGGGCTGTGAGAATTGTTGACGATCCTAAACTCACTTGCCGTATCGAACCCTTAAGTCAGAGGAGAGACTTTGCCTCCCTGTGTGTGTTCTACCGCTTGTACAATGGGATGTGTTCTGAGGAATTGTTCGAAGTAATTCCCACGGCTACTTTCTACCATCGCAACGCTCGCCATCGGCAGGGAATTCATTCTCACACTCTAGAAGCGAAATGGTCGCGTACACTGCGGTTTCAGAGAAATTTCCTCCCGCGAACGCTTGGGTTGTGGAATAAACTCCCTGCCAAGATTTTCTCTAAGGAATACAGTATGGGGTTCTTCAAGAAAGAAGTTATTGGATTTCTGAAGGGTCGGCAATGCGCGAGTGATACCCATGGGGTTACAAGGCTCCATAGGCTACGGTGACCGCTTACCATCAGGCGGACCGTATGCTTGTTTTGCCAACTTAGTAATAAAAAAAAAAAAAAAAAAGGAGCAGTCTTCACATGTTTTATTCCAGATTTTCTTTAAAATGCCTTAAAAACAGAACTAATATATTCTCCACCGCTGTCTGACCGTATTAATTTTATCTTTCTTTCTGTTTCATTTATAACTAATGTCTTAAATTGCAATAATATCGACTCACTCAGTAGCCACCTGAACGCCACCGTTGGCGAGTGCTCGAGACAAGTGCCGGTCGGTGACTTCTAGTCAGGTCGCTAATGACTGGGCGTAACGCAACGCGCCGAAGACGCGATCGTGCTCCCTCTACCGATACCAAAGCTCGCTTCAACGACTTACACCGCCGTGTAAGATTCGCTGTAGCTGAGCTTCGTGCCCAACGTTTCGGTGATCTCATGGAAAATATCTCTCTTTCTCATCAAGCTTATTGGCGCCCAGCCAGAGCGATGAAATCAGACACCTGCAACTCCCTCCCTCCACTTATTCGTCCCAACAAACGTTCCCGCGTTCGGTGACGACGAAAAAACGGATTGCCTTGCATCTAGCCTCCAAGCCCAATGTGCCTTAAGCACACAACCATTCGATCCCGATCACGTGCGAGAGGTAGACGGTGACGTGAAGCGCAGAGCAGCTCTGCCCCCACAGGACCCTCTGCCCTTCGTAACGGTCGACGAGCCTCTGCCTTCTAGCAGCCATTTCTAATGCTACTATAGAAAATTGTATTTTTCCTTCTCAATGGAAAGATGTAATTGTTATAGGCATCCACAAGCCACGGAAAGCTCGTATCGAGTCTTTTTCCTACCGCCCTATAACTTTACTAAAGTCCCTTGGTAAACTTTACGAACGCCTCCTCCTCGCTCGCCTACGGAACGCTTTAGTCTCAGAAGGCATCTTAATCGACGAGCAGTTCGGCTTCCACGGCCAACTATGTGTATCCACCAAGTCCTTCGTATCACGGAACACACTCTCACTGGCTTCCAACCAGTACTAGGTAAGCTCCGTCACACGGGCGCTGTCAGTTACGATGTAGCGAAAGCCTTCGACAAAGTCTAGCACAAAGGTTTAATTTATTAACTGTACAACTATCAGTTGCCAGACCGCGTCGTACTCATCATACAAGACTGTTTGTCCAACCGCAGCTTTCGCTATAGAGTCGAAGGCACTCTCTCTTCCTCTCGTCCTATACAAGCAGGACTCCCAGAAGGGCGTGCTCTCTCCTGTCTTGTACCTTCTTTACACCAATGACACCCCTAAAACGTTAAGAACTCAATTAGTCTTCTTCGTGGACGATACCGCTATTTACATCACTGACCGGCAAGTGAGTCGAATCAATAAGAGAGTAATCCGCAATCACCGCTATAGGCAGATGGTTTCTGAAGTGAATCCCGACAAAAGCTCTGCCGTCCTTTCCACCATTGGCCGCCCTTCGCGATCATCTTCCCTGTCAATCTTCGGCCGTGCCATTCCTTGGCAGAACAAGGCCAAATAATTCGGTGTGACCCTGGATAGGCTTCTGAACTTCCGCGATCATATCAAAATTGTTAGAGACCGTGTCGCTCATGTCCTCGGTCGTCTATATCCCATTATAGGCAAGTCCAGTAAAATTTCGCTTATATGGCAGATCAACTTTTTGTAAGCAGCAATAAAATTCTTTACAGTCGGATTGTTATTGAACCCTACTTTAGACCGGATCGCTCCGAAAATGTTTCTTAATGGGCCTGGTAAGTTGGTAAGAATTTTAAGTTTTCTTTTTCTAAATAACTTACATACATACTTTTTAAAGATTTAATATTGTTTATGAATCCCAAAAAAGCTAGTCGCCTTTGAGTTTTACCGTCTCTACATTTTAGTGATTGGAAATACTCATTCACTTTATCAACCTCAGTTTTATTACCTAAGCAAAGAGGCTTTTTAAATCCTAAATTGTTTAAGTTTCTACAATTAAAAATGTCAAAAATGTCATTTACATACTGAAGAAACTGACCTGTTGCTTCAGAATTCTGGAATTCGGGTATTTGAAGATCCTTATCACAAACATCTATAGCAATGCCCACTGACCTACTAAGTAGCTGAGGTGCTAGTCCAACTTACACCTTTTGGGTTCTGAAATTAAAATGTCGCCCAGTTAATTTATTTGTGAGATGCAGACCCTCGTTTTTTTGTAAAGAATGCAGCTGTTCGATAAACCTAAATTCAATTTTGCACCCCACACTGACATAAAATTATGATATTATAATCAGCAAAACAATTCCGAATCAGCTTTATTACGTGACACGGATCAAACATTATTATTATTTTTCATCATTATAAATAAAATATGGATTGAAAGGCGGCATAGTTAGATTAGATGCAATCCCGTCAAAAGTTATTTCCACTACGTTACAATTTGCATCACTTAATAAATCGAGACACATCTTTAATAATCTAACCTTTTCTGACGCTCTAAAACTTTTGGCCGGAAAGAAACCAACAGGCAATTTCCAATAGTCATTTACAGCTACTACCAAAAAGACAAGGATTTATTGGCTATTTATATATCATCACCATATCAATCATTACCCATATTAACGTAACCGTAATGCTTTTTGCCTACTATTTCTGGCTCTTCTCTAATTTTTATCTCATCAAAAGTGAGGTTGACGAAAAGCGGTCCTTTTTTAGTGATTTGTGAGATTGTGTTAAGGGATTCTCTTGTAAATCCTGGCTCGCAAACTAAACGCGAATACCACTTGCACAAAGTGTTTACATATGGTTAACATAAATCAAAGTCTCTAATATAAATATAAACTCCTAGGGCTGTAAAAATGTATTGTCAAAGCTAATTTATTAAAGTCGTCGTCATATTCAGCCGAGTGACTTATTATACTTGAGCTTTTTTCATTTACACGATCTACCAACTTTTGTAGTAAATTATTCTGTCACGCAACTTGAACGTCATTTTGATGAGTTTTAAGTCCTGGCCTATTACTTAACTCATTGACAATTTCCCCTAACGTCAAAAGTCGCTTACACATCCTCTTAGTTTTTGCTCGTAAATTTTTTAGGACTCTATTCTTTTCTGAAATTTTCGATTTCAGCGTCGCAATACTTTCAATGAGTTTTCTTTTTCTTGGTGACAAAACTTGGCTCGAAGACTTAGGTGTTGGATTTGGTGGTGTAGGTGTGGAAGGAAGTTCTCCAGACAGAAGGATAATACCTCTATTAACATAAGGAGACGCCAGTTTTCTTGGCTTCAGCTGAATCTGTAAAGAAATGTTATAATTTGATACCACCTTAATGAATTAAAAATATTGAACATTACCCGATAATATTAATAAAACATATAGACAACTTCTGAACTATAGCACCTAGAGCAATACTGCTTTCGATGACATTCTTTACTTTTCAATTTTAAGTAAATCTGTGAAAAAGAATTTTCGTCAAGCGTGAACTATTCCGAGGAAAAGCAAATTTTTTTTACAAATTTTTTATAAGAGTTGATACTTACCGGTAGAAACACTGTAGATGTTGTGTCTTTCATCAATACGCGACGATTTTTCCTCTGTATAAAAAATCTTTGTTCAAAATGTTTACTACAAACAGTGGAGGTCTTATTCGGCACCCAGTCAGGTCTATGTATAATACGTTTCCATTTTGCCCGTAATTTAGGATTTAATGGAAACCTAAAAAATACAAACAATAAGTTGATAATTCATGAGTTACCTGCCACTTGCTGATGCTCGCTAAAGTTTACAATTATGAAGAAGAATTGTATGCAGTACTCAACCTCTTAAAAATATACCATTAAGTTATAAGGCGTTTTATATTACTTATTTAGCTACTATTTTAAAAAAAGCATCACAATTCGTCAAGCTATTTTGACGACATCTCGCACAAACTGACAGACATAAAAATTAAAACACTTGAAATGGTTTCTTTCGTCTTTTGAAAACCCCTTTTATTTTTTCCTTACTTTCTTCAAAGTACAATTTTTTTAATTCTACTGTATTTTAGTAAAGATTACAATAGGCAGAGTCAGAAATTTTGATTTTTGATAAGCCTATGAAACGATATTATTATTTTTTATTACTTTACGGAAATAACAGGCAATCCGCATAACGCAGTAACTATACTCATATCGAAATAGTTATTTTTAGTTGTGGCGTAACATATTTGTCAAAAATCAAAAACATAGTTTAAGTAAAAGAAATTCGGCCCAGTGCGTGTTTTACCACAACCAATTTCAATTAAAATGAAAAAGACCTATTATCGTGATTTTTTTTCAGATTTAAATAATACGCGGTTTAAATGCTAGAAGAGTCGGAACGAAAATTTTCAACTTTGAGAGCTTGTAACTCGCGGATTACATTAACACACCTCAATTGTATTTTTAAAGCCCTATCTAACGATACCCCAGAAAGTGGGGTGCGTGAAAAAGCTACCCCTAATAAAAAAAAATCTCCATTTTTATGTTAAAGATACCTTCGTGTTAAATTTTATTAGTCCGCACACGTGCGCTCAAGTAATATTTGTAAGAAACATTATTAAAATTAAATTACTCTGGATGTTGATAAATAATTACGGGAAAATGTATCGATATACTGATACTTATGACGTCATCGGTAAGCCCTAGCGTAACCAAACAATTTACAATTTTACTTTAAATAACAGTAATTAGTTGGTACAACATATACTATATAATTTGTGATTAGAACGATTCTATATGAAATAATAATACCACGTTTTACTAAGAAAAGTAATATAATAACGTAAAAACTGATTTTTAAGCCAATTCTTAACAGAAATGCGACAAAATATGGTTTTAAAAAAAATACGTGAGAATTTTGTATTTACCTGTGAAAAGTATGATTTTTCCGGGTTATTTCTTCCTGTGACGGAACAATTAGTTATGCAAAAAGACACCATACCTAAGCACTAAATAATCAAGGAAAAACGTGATGACAAAAAATCTTTTTAACAAAAAAACAACCGGCTTCAGAACGATGCACTAAAAAGGTAAAAATAATTACTAATTTCCAAAAATCTAATCTGCATTACAGTTTGAAGTTGGTGTCATGCAAGCAGAGTGTGGTATAAACTGTTACCAGCGCGTCCGTTCTGGGATTAAGAGTTCCCACGAATGATACTTTTCACACTTTTGATAATTAGTAATTATATTTACCTTACTAGTGCATCTTTTTGAAGCCGGTTGTTTATTGATAAAAAGTTTTTATTTTTTTTGTTTTCAGTGCATAATTGCCTTTTTTTCTTGTAACCTAAAAACATCCATGCTCGTAACAAAGTTTTATACAATCATAAACATAAAAGGCGTTTCACCAGTTCCAAATTAACATTAATTTTTATTTTCTTCAAAAGTTTAAGTTTTAAATTCACTATCATAATATGGGACCACCTGGAAAGTATAACCTTTTAAAATAAAAAATAATTTCTCGAATCGGTCCAGGCGTATTCGAGAAATTGGGTAACATACATAAAAAAAAAGATTCCGACGAATTGAGAACCTCCTCCATTTTTTGAAGTCGGTTAAAAACAAGCGGGCTGATATGGGCTTCCCGCGTAACGGGAAACTCCCCTCCTGGCGTTGACTCGCCTTCGGGTTCGAGGCTCACACCGGTCGAAGGGACAACCCCGAGAGCGACAACTCAAGTCGAGGCTCCTCTTGAGCGTTGGGCGCCATTTGGGCTGAGACTCCTTCAGTCACTCGCTCCAAAAAGCCCGGTGAAGCAGTAATGGCTGCAACAGCTAACTAACTGCATTGTATAACGCCCCCCCGTATATTCTAACGTGAAAAGGTAACTAAATCTATATAAATATTGATGTAGATAAATATCTTATTTGGCCAAGCGTGATCGTCAAAAGTGGTAGGACCCGAAAACCGCTGTGTTAAATAAGTAGTAAACCCAGTTGTTTTAGAGGTACGTCAGAGTAATATAGCGATCAATAGCATACAAAATAAGCATAAAAGAAAATAATCAAGAAAATAGATATAACTAAATCTACGATCATAAATAATGACCTACTTTGAATTTTTACCTATTCTAAAGTAAGTACAAACAACACCTAAACAAAGCAAAAATTTGAATATTAGAACTATAAGGACACAGGTACTAAAGAGTAATAGGATTTTTCTGTTATCCCTACGAAAAGGAATCCTAATTTTTGCTACTTCCACATTGCGAAAGTAAAATCTATACGAATGCTACATCCATTCGTTTTGTAGTAGGTAGCTATGTGTTCAGGACTTGCGACCTGAAAGTAGGTTTAGGGGGCGCCATTCTAATTTAAAGATGCATTTTGCTTTAGGTACATATACTATATAATTTGTGCTTTAGGTAGTACGTTTATTGAGAGTTGTCTACTGATGCAAATCTTCGCGCTAAAACTTGAATAAAAACATTGCATTACAAAAATGTTAAGGCATAAATATTGTATCGTCACAATTGACAGTTCAGAAAAAAAAAGAGAATATAATTACTACGTTTAGTCTGTGATTTTTGATGTAATGGAATTGTGTGCCACTCAATTTTTTAATTTGAATACAGATATAAATAATTTATGCAGGATTTGCTTGCAAAATGCTGAAATTAGAGATGCATTAAATTTGTTTGCAGAAGTCGACGAATCCAAAGATATTCTAAACAAGTTACAATTATGTTTTCAAATAGTTATAAAATACCAAGACTGTTTTCCTTCTATGATTTGCAGCTATTGTGTTAGTGAATTAGAGACAGCTTATAATTTTCGACTAAAATGTGTTACCTCTCAAGAAAAATTGCTTATATCCATCAAACAATTTTCAGAAAATGTAAAAGACGAAATCAAAGAAGAAAATGATGCAGATTACATTTTAGACTATGATTCCGATACTTACAAAAATAATGACTTCAGTAATAATATAGATACAGCAATATTGAGTCACAATGATAATAAAAGCATTTTTAAATGCAGTATTTGTGAGCGAGTATTTAAAAAAAACACCTCTTTATTGCGGCACAAAATTTCCATGCATCAGAAGAGAAGACATGTTGGTAAAATCACTGGTTATGGAGCTACTCGCCGCTATCATTGTACTAAATGCTCATACTCAACCCCTTACAGTCAGACCTTGGTAACTCATGTACGTAGACATACTGGGGAAAAGCCTTATGTTTGTGAATGTGGTAAAAGATTTGCAGATGCATCTTCTTTTGGTTCGCATATTAAAATTCACAGCAGTGCAACATACTTTACATGTTCTATTTGTGGAAAACAATTCAAGTTTGCAAAAGCCTTGAGGCAACACTTAAGATGTCATGAAAATGGGAAATATTCATGTGAAATTTGCAAGAAAGTTCTGAAATCTAGACAGACTTTACAAGACCACACTAGAAGACATTTCAACATTCGAAATTTCAATTGTGAAGACTGCGGTGAGACATTTGTTACATCATCTGAATTGATTCATCACAAAGAAAAGCACAGCACTGAAAAAAACTTAGAATGTCATTTGTGTGGATATAAGACACTCAGGAGAAGAAATTTAATAGTTCATCTTCAAAGGTACCTACTTACCTACCTAAAAATAGTTTTATGGAATGGTACTTATAGCTTCAAAGAAGTTCTTATTCTTACTGTAACTAATAGGTTTGAGTTCTGTGGTTGTCTGCTATATAAGGGCTAAGCCCTCCTAATGTATTTATAATTCAGAATGTATCCTCAAGAACATTTTAAAAGCCCTCTGAAAACCTCTAAGTAACATGATAGGTAGGATAGTAGGGTGGTTCTTGGATAAAATTCCTTTGATGTACTGCCACAGTGCCCACAACACAGGTGGCATTCTAAAATTTACTCAATGTAGAATTTGCAAGATGCTTTCTCTACACTTGTCGAAATAGTTTTCTCTTGCTCTCACATTCCATTTCTCTTGTTTCTCAATTTAATTACTTATAGCCTTTTTTTTTCAAAGTCTCTAAAGAAATTCTGGACCTAAAAATCTATTTTAACATTGCTACCCCCTAAATGCTGGGTAACCCCAAAGTTGTCACCACTATGCTTAACACATTTGTTAGGGACACAAGCATATCCTTAAAGATTTGGCTGTTCCTTAGCTTCAAGCCAGACTATTTAAGTGTTTGCAAGATATTTAATTTATCCTTGAGAAATATTAATAAATTAGCCTTTATTGCTGCATAAGTTTACAAGATATTGTTCTAGGTATCTAGTTCATCAATTTTTTTTCCATCAATCTGGATTTCTTCGAGATTAAATTTTTGTTTCAGACATGCCAATGACAGACCATATAAATGTGACCTATGTGATGCATCATTCTACACAAGGCCAGATGTTCGTCGCCATCAACGAGTCCACTCACGAGATAAAGCCTTCTTATGTCCTACATGTCCTAAGGGCTTTACACGAAAACTAGCCCTTAGTAAACACATTGAGGCTGTTCATAGAATAGATTTAAGAGATCACAAAGCAAAGATAAAAGGAGAGAAGTTAAACAATGGATGTGAATTTGCACCTACAAGTTCTCAGTTAGCAGAACAATCAAATAATGAAGGTATTCTTGGAGTTGAAAGTTCTCACAATAGTCAACTGCTTGAAACTACACAAATTCTTCAGTGAAAGCATTATTGCAACTACTTAAAGTTTTAACATAGCTGTAGCAGCTGAGATAGAGAGGTTTTTTGAAGATGGAATTTCAAACTGAAGTTGCTGCCAGTGTGAATCAAGTTTACTCTCTGGAATGACAGTCTAAAATACTCTTGTGCGTTCGTAATCTTTCGAATCTTGAGATATATACATTATCCTAGCAAGTAAATAAGAATCTTGGCTAGAAAAAAATATTTTTCTGACCCACCAGTCTGTCCATATGAACATTTTTAACAGCAAATTATTACGCCTAATTATCCTAAAGTACCTGGTATGGGCCTTATCAAAGTGTAATAATACTAAAAATACCGAAATTATTTGTTGAGCACATCATTGATCATCTTGTAGTTTTGTTGTGGTACTTATCCACATATCCACATTCATTTGTAGGTTCTTTTAATTGCCCAAGAGCTTTCTAGTGGTTCTCTACCAGCTACTACTACTACCTAAACTTAAAGCTTATAAGCAGTGCTCAAATAGTTGGGAAACTGGTGAATTTTCAAACTTTACAACTTATTCTATGTTATTGATTATATACATATAACCATGAAATACACATAGTTAAAGCTGAAAAGTGCTTTATTATTTAGTAAATTCAGTAAGTGCTCTTTTTTTAATTTAATAATTATAACCCCCTTATAACAACTAAATTATTGACGGCTCCATGGCTCAGTGAGTAATCTGTCTGCTGAATCAAGAGGTGTGACCTGTAGGTAGCGGGTTAGGGGCTAATTAAGTTATATGAGTCAGTGCTACTGGCATTGTCCATGGGAAGTTGTTTACATGAAGGCTCTATAAGTAATGCAGATTTTTGTGGTTTCGCTTTTCTTGTTTATTTTTGTATTGTTTTCAGGCACTAAAAAAAACGAAATAATAAATATATCGGCTCCTGCGTTACGTTCCGCTCTGTTAAGGCACTACCCTTAACAGAGCGTCAAAAAGTAAAAGGTTGACAGCTTTACATTCATAAATTGTTTTACCGCATTTATTTTAAATATTTTTTTATTCCTGACATTTCAAATAGCGTGATAAAAACCGTATTTTTTTCAAATGTGGAAAACCTAAAATATCTGTGCAAATAGAATAAATAAATAAATAATGTGTGAACCCCTGCAATTGTCGTTGACTCGTCATAAGGGCGCTTCTTCAGTGCTAGTAGATACAGGCACTTGCCCCTTCCATTCCAAGTATTTGCCCTCGCGCTAATTTCCTTTGTTTATGCGTGCAACACTTAATGAAACTTTCAGTTTTTGACATGATTTCCATGTCTGGGTTCAATAGGAGAGTGTGCCCGCGCCCCCTTTAGGATCGCGTCACGGCCCCCACTTTGAAAATCAATGCACTAGACGATAATTGACGCCCAACTTGTTGATGCGTGCTTTGTGCATCGCCCTCACTCTTATAAAACGTTGCAGTACATGTTGAATGGTGCCAAGTGTTTCATGAATACAAAGTTGTAGGTTTTCAGTTTTAGTAAACATACACATTTGAATATATTTTACTGTTTATTTTGTTACAGTTGAAATTTTACCTTATGTAAAAAGTTTAGCAATCTATATGTTATATTTCTATGAACCGATAGTAAAAGTTGCAGCAGCTGTCACACACTCAAAATATAAATTAATAAACTACATATCAATTATTTCCATGTATGTGAAATAAAATAACCGTTTCATCATTTTCAGACCATCATTTCAATTAGTATCATTTCATTTCAAAGTAAAGAATTAAAATCTAAGCACAATTAAGTAATATTACTCTAAAAATAGTAATGCTGAATTTTTGCTTGCTGCAGCAGAATACATATGTTCCACATTAAATCATTCTTAATTAATAAAAGCTAATTATAATTTAAAACTTATAGACTAAGATTTAATTTTCATTAAATTAAAAATTTTCAACAATATTTCGGAGAGTGGCAAAATTTGGTATATAAAACAAAATGATTGAATATTAATATTTTTTTTAGTCAATAATTTGAAATACCACATACATAATTAACAGGCCAGAATGCTTTTCTCTGTAATATAAAGATATTAAAGATATGCATGTATGCAAGGTCAGAATTGTCATTTGGCGCACGTGCCTTAATTGAATACCGAGCAAGCGAAGATCAATCTTTTCGCTCAGATTCCCAAATAGTTTTGCAGGTGTACATAACACACAATTTTAGATCTCACTACGGCAAGGAAAATAAATACAAGAAACAAATCCAAATATTATTAATTAGCGTTTAATAGTTTCGTAGAATTAAGACACTACGATTGGCGTCGCTCCCCAGCGTTCTTCATAGAAACAATGTCTCACTTGTTTTTGACATTTATAGATCAAACACTCAAAAATTTTGTAGAAATTATCTCAAGCCGAAAATCTATGTTGGTGGTTTTCGAAAATCCTATAAAATGTTTTCATTAAGTGTTAATCTTATTTGAGACCATTTGTATGAAAAACTAGAAACCTGTTTAACTTTTAAACTATAAAATTAAATAAAAAACTGTCATGCTGCAGATCTAGATATTTATTCCTAGAACAGTGGTTTAAATTTTATAGTACTTGAATGGTAGGTGTCAAAAATAAGTGGGAAATTCATTTGTATGAAGCACGCTGCGATGTGTCGCGAATCGTATCCTCTTAAGCCTGCCTACATAACTTTACGTCCCTTGGCAGTCTACTTTTATTATCAATGCTTTTCGGGCGAAAACTCACTTGGGATTTAATACAGTTCCTAGTTACTACAGGTGTTAAATCCATATCTTCGCTGCTGGAATCACTCATATTTTTATTCACCTAAGTTTATTACAAAAATATAAGTTCGGCAGAAAGTACCACACAAGCAAATTCTCTCAAGAATATTTTTTGCGTCTTTAAAAAATCAGTTTCTTGGCGATAAAAACAAACCGCTGGACTGATTTTGCTTAAACTTTTTTTGAGTCATGACGTGGCGTATCGATTGATATGGTCACGAGACAAATTTGTTCATTGGTTTTTGAGATATCGAGGAGCAAAAAAAAGCTAACCTACATACACACCCAAACACAAAAATCACTCTAAAAATTATGGCAAACGATTCTCCAGGTTTCAAAACGGAGAGAAAAACGCATATTTAGCGATTTCGATTTTCGGACCTATTATAATAAGTTCCCTCACGAGAACAAACCAAAACAAAAACAAAAAATCGAAAAAGTTTTTTTTCAGGAGCGTTTGTAATTTGCATGCACCATGCCAATTTTAATTCTTAAAACAAAAATAAAACCATACTAATACTATAAATACGAAAGTAACTCTGCTTGTTACCTCTTCACGCTTAAACCGCTGTACCGATTAAGATGAAATTTGGCACGGAGATAGTCAAACTATCCCGAGAAGGAAAATAGGCTACTTGAAAACGTCAAGTGTGCTTTTTTTTTCTATAATTAAGGAGTTGCCGTTGAAATCGGGCAAATTTGGCATGCAGATTTGGAATTTGGATTTGCTTGTGGGTTCAATCTCAGAATCCTTTGCTTGCTCGGTATTCAATATAGGCAGCACTCACGCCAAAAAACAACTTTCTAGCTTTGTGTAACAAACAACTTTCTAGCCTTGCATAACAAACAACTATTAGCCCGCACATAAGAGCGCATAAAATCAGCCATTTCTGTTTTTTTTTTAAATTTTACCCAGTGTCACTCTCACAATTGAGACGAATCTAACGCCTCTGAGGCTAAAATCCATCAAGCTGTGTAAAAACTACATTCAAGTCACACTGGTGTGGGAAGTTGGTGTGACGACGAGTCGGGACTGGTATTTTTACACAGATGTAAGTACAATATACTATCTTAGAGTTGTTCCAAATCGCAACGAGGAAGTAAAAAAAGTGGTTTCGGGACGCCCGGGGGTGGAGTAAGTATGTAATAAAACTCAAACGGAATATTTTAATTTATTTACTGGCATTACAAATAAAAATAAAGTGTGCTAACGGATTACTAATGTATTAAGTTGTAAGGACAAACAGCTTTTCTGAACGTTTCGTAATAGTTTTTTAATGGAATTAAAAGAAAACCATTTGCGCGCTTGGCAATAAAGTGGGCTTTTTCAAGCAGATTTGGAAAACCTTTCATAGCGAGTGAGATGAAAAATCATTGTCACAATGTCAGAAGAGTTACGATAAAATTTCTAGATTGTTTTTAGCCATCAATACAATAGATGGAAATCACTCAAAGCTCCTGGCGGTGACTCACCTTCTGGTTAGAGACTCACGCCGCGCCGGTCGAAGGGACGCCCCCAAGAGCGACAACCCAAGCCGAGGCTCCCCCCGCAGAGAGCCCTTGAGCGTTGGGCGCTATATGGGCTGAGGCTCCTTCAGAGTCTCGCCCCAAAAAGCCCGGTGAAGCAGTAAGGCTGCTACAGCCAACTGCATAGTCAGTCAGAAAAAAAGTCAAAAGGGAACTGATAGTTTAGATAAGTCATGTCAAACTCAAGTATTGAGCCAAATGACTAAAGAGCATCAATGAGTTGCAAAGCTTATTAAGGGTGCGTTCTTAATCGCAATGAGGAAGTTAAAAACGTTGTTTTGGGACACCCAGGGTAGAGTAAAAAAAAAGGATAAAGAATTCAACTATCAATTGAATGCTAGTTTTGTTATATCTACAATTTGCATAAAAACGTTATATAGTAGCCTATATCGCTCCTTTATGAAAAAAATTAGTGTCGGACAACCGTCCGGAATCGTGACAACTTGTGCCATTCACTTTTTATGTCTGTCTCTCTCGCTCTTAGGCGGGCTAACCATGCCGCGTGCCTCTCACTCGCTCTCATTGTGAGCGCATAACGTGAGCGGAGCGTAACGCAGTTTCTTGAAGTGTCACCCGGCAAACCAATTTATAAGACGTTGTCACGTCAAAATAGCCACAAAAACTCAAAAAATATCCTAATTATTAGAATGTCTAATAATGATACAGCAAAAAAAGGGGTCATCAATTTAATACGTGTCGCACGTAATATGAGACCCCCTTCACCTGTGACACGCGATTTTTTCCATTTTTTGTATGATTTGACATTGTCGTCTTGAGTAACCATGTATATACTAAGGCGTGGAAGTCCTAAGGTCTACTTAAGGCTGCGCCCTACCCAAATGTGCAGTTTTATGCTAGTTTTTAATTCGATCGATTCCACTGTCTTATTGCAAGTTCTAAAGATTCTAAACTGAGAAAAAATTACATATAATTACACAATTTTTTACTAGAAAATTAATGTATTAGTTTTCGAATATCTGAAAACACATCACTTTTAAAAAACTAGGCCCCGACTCTCGTGTTTCTATCACTTAAAATAAAAAGTAACCATAAAGCTAGCAAATTTTCCAAACTTATGTAATATAATCTTAATAAATTAGTTTCTGTCCTGCAATATTGAAGATATTTTTTCACAGAAAATGAACTCTATCTGAGATCAACATCGACGATTTCAGCTTAACGGCTGTGTTTGTGCCCAAACTGTATATGCGTATAGGGAGCCCTCATAAATGGATGACCTTACAAATAATATTTCAGAAATAAGTAATTTGTCTAATCTTCCTCATAGTCTTCATCATCAGAGACGTATTTACGTTGTTTACGTTTCCTTGTTGGCGTACTCTTGTTTTTGTTTTTCAATTTTATTTTCATCTTTACGGATCGATTCGACTCGCCATCGGAGTCTTCCTCTTCGCCTGAAAATGGCATTTGGCTCAATCTGTTGGCCGGTGTCACTGAAGTTGTTGCTGCTGCTGAACACGCAAAAAACAATAACTTATTAATAAACATGTCAATAATGTTAACTAATCAAATGATTCTACTGCGTAGCACACTAGTAATGTATTTATTTATTTTGTACAGGTAATACCTTCTTTCAGTCGGGTTCTTTGCCGATGCGCCAGTCTTAGGCGATAATGGCTTGCATTTGTGTAACTGTTTTTGAATACTTTTTTTCAAAACTGCCATTACCTTAATAATTTTATAACTAAGTATCAACATAAATTACGTTACTCAAAACATCTCATAATGTTATATCACTATTTACAATAAGTGAAAGAAGCAAATACATTCCAATGCCAATGAATTATATATCAACTAATTTTAATAGAATTCATGTGTTTAAATAACATAATAAAAACTGGTTATTTAAAAATTCACAGGCATTTTTCCTTAAAATAAAGTAAGATACATAATTTTGGACAATCATGGTTTAAGGTTGACTTGTGCCTTTTTGCATGATGGAAGTTCTTAAAATCATTATTCTATTTTTTTTAGGCTATGCCTTATAATTTTGTTAGCCCTCACCTTTCTCTTCATCGGACTCGTCAGATAGCTGCCCGTTCTCGTAGCGTCGACGCATCTCGATGAACACGCTGCGCAGACGCACAGAGTCCTCGTATATCAGCGACGCCTCCTCGTTGTACGTTTGTGCGTTCGCACACAGTGTAAAGAAGTCTCGCTCCAGTTCAGTTATGTCTGAATACTGTAAAATCGTTACAAAACATCAAGCCAAATGTTGCGTAACAGTGCTTATTATTCCAGTAGCCCACGCATTGGTCTAGTTACGGGCTTTAGAGAAGGAAAACAATAGGGACATGTAAAACAAAACAATGCAGATACATTTTGGTTAAACCTATAAATATAGAAACATTAAGCTATATGCGTTCTAAATATCGCTGTTGGCGTAGTAACCTGGGTGTCTGCCATCGGGGCTATCGTGAACCCCAATTAGCCTTTAATTTAAAATTCCCAAGGACATTGTTCGTCCTCACCTTTGCATTATCGCTGAAGGTAAACATCGTTAAGAAACACACATAGGTACGTCAAAAAAAAAACACGTACGTGATGTCAACGATCCGTCTCGAACAGAGTTATGGTCTATGGCGCAAATAGCTTTCGCCCCAGGTAAGGGTAAGCCGGTGCCACAGTGGGGACTTATGTAGGTTTTAAAATTCGGCTCCAACACCAGATATAAATGCTAAATTCACACAAGCTTAGTTAAGTAGTATAATAGCCGTAGGTCAAAAACTACTTGTACCTAGTAGTACGGCTGTGGTCTAAGTAGGTAGGTACCTTTCCGTCCTCTATTCTTGTTACGATCTTTTTGATGTCGAGTGGTTTTTTGATGACGTCATAGTAGTCCGGTAGCACGCGTCGCGATGGTAGCTTCATGAACGGCTCTGACAGAACTCGTCCAGCGCTGGTAACAAATGATTACGAAATAATAAACTGGGAACATTATATGTGTTGTTGAGGGACTAGACATGAGAAACTCAAGAAATTGCGTGAGCTGCAGGTCAGACCACAACTCAGCACTTGAACCGGAGCTTGCAGCTCGGCTCAAGTTGAGTAAGATAAGTATAGTGATTCGGGTTTAGAACTTTTTGCGGCTCAGCGCGGTTTCGAGTCTCACATTTCTGCGGCTAGCGAACCGACTCGCTCTACTAATTTAATTGTTAGCTATCACACCTTTACCGTCACCGTCGACTTATAGGCCGCGAATGTAAATCTTTAATAAATAATTGACTCCTTCGCAGTCTAGTTGGTAGTGTGGTCGGGTGCTGTGCAGAGGGTGTGGGTTCGATTCCCGCATGTGATAAACGTTTGTGTTTGTCTTGAGTCTGGGTGTACTTAAGTATGTATGATATGTACGTATTAACAAAAAAAAAAATATGTATTTGTATCCATTGTCTGGTATACATAACACAAACTTTGCTTGCTTTGGGGGCCAGACGGCGCTTTGTGTAATATCCAAAATTATTTATTATTATAATTAATTTAGGTGATATTTTTACGAACCATGAGCTGTCCAGTTTGCATTTGAGTTCAATAGCCCATTGGTTCAGAGCTGCATATTTGAGCTGGTTCACAGCTGAGTTACCCATATCTAACTCAGCTGGTTCACAGCTGAGTTACCCATATCTAACAGAGACACATAACTAAATAAACAGCTAAAATGGGAAAAGTACTTTCAATTAATATTGTTGTATTCAATCCTGAAGTCTGTCCCTTTCTATCCCAAAAGCTGAGTATGCTCATACTTAGGTTACTTAATACTAATGTTACTCACTCGTCTGTGTAGTCTATAACTTTCTTCATTATGGTTTTGAAACGTCTCTTAATCTGATTCAGTTCAGTTTTGCTTTTCTTCTTTGATGAGTTTGATAGTTCCTCATCATCTGAATCATCTTGGTTGCGTCTGAAAGTGATTATTTAAATTAATTGACAACATGTAACGATATTACAAAATTCATTACTGTAACTGTAATTAAAATCCGCTCACCTTCTCTTACGACCCTTCTTCTTTTTATCCAATACCTCGTCATCGTCGTCCTCCTCTTCTTCATCGTCGAACTCATCATCGATGGCCTTCAGCCACTCTTTCTCCGTCAGGGAGTCGGTGTAGTCCACCTCTTTGCGTTGACGCGAACCGCGACCCAGAGTTTCGTCTTCATCTAAGAAGTTCCAACCCTGACCCTAAGACAATGTTAAAATGAAAAATTTTGGTGTGAAGGGTGCACCCGGATACCAGCTTAGCCCTTTTGACTCAATTCAACGACGGGCTGTGAGAACTGTCGACGATACCAAACTCACTTGCCGTATCGAGCCCTAAGGCTGAGGAGAGACTGCCTCCCTGTTTGTGTTCGACCGCTTGTATAATGGGATGTGTTCTGAGGAATTGTTCGAAATGATGCCCACGGCTTCTTGCTACCATCGCACCGCTCGCCATGCAGGGAATTCATTCTCACACTTTAGAACCGAAATTGTCGTGTATGCTTGTGTTGTAGAATCAGGTCCCTGCCAAGGTTTTCTCTAAGGACTACCGCATGGGTTCTTCAAGAGAGGAGTAATAAGATTTTTGAAGGGTCGGCAACATTCGAGTGATACCCGTGGTTATAAGCTTGTTTGCCACTTTAGTGGTATTAAAAAAAATGTATTGTAAAAGAGTTTAAGACACAAAATAAAACATGCCGATATCAAATGTCATTAAAAAAATTTATACTAATGTGTTTTGTTCATTGCTTTACTATTGAGCGAATACAAAGTCATAAAAATGACTGACATACCTTATTACATACGACTTCGTCATCTTCCTTCACCAGCCAGTCAGGTAGTTCACATTCTTGGATAAGCCGCGATTGAGTCTCGGTCTTTTTGCGCTCTATATCTATTTGCTTGAAAATCTCTAACTCCTCTTCAGAGCGCGCTATCATTTCATTGATCAAGTCGTCGTCTGGGACTTCATTCTCTTCCTGTCAAACAAAATATCATTTTATATAGGTATTCTTAACCAATTTAGGATTAAGAAGGTCAAAAAGAAACAGTTTTTTTTATATAAAGAGATAAGTAAGTCAAATATCGAACCTCTTCATCGTCGCCGTCCTGATGTAAAATACTCTGTAGAAACTGTTGTCGCTCCGAGCCCGTGGACTTTTGGTCAAACATTCCGGCTTGGATTACCTTTTCGTCCATGTTTAACTTGTACCTACATAGCGCAGCAGATTACTAACATTTTCTATAAGTTTATATACAGATGTTATTATTGCTTTGTAAGTTTCAACACACTTGAAGGACAGAAAATACTTGCATTAGTATTAAAAAGTTGGTATTTAATGAAATCTAAAAAGAATTATATGTTTTTAACAAACACGTTGGATTTCATTTTCAAAAATAACTTTTTTTTGCTAAAATTAAAAAAAAAAATCTGTAAAGAAAATGCACTTGTGCGGTAAAGGCTGCTTTATGAGCAAGTGTGTTGAAAAATAAATGAAACAAATAACATTTAAAATTGTCTTTTACAGAACCTAACTCACCTGGCAGCAGCCAGAATTCTCTCTTCAACAGAGTTGACCGTCATGAGTCGCAGCACACGGACCTCATTCCGTTGTCCGATACGATGGGCACGGTCTTGAGCTTGAAGGTCCTTCACAAAGTTAATATTTAAATCTCAATTGTTTTTCATCTTTTTAAAAATAATATATAATTTATAGTACTAATAATTACGAAATGACAGAAAGTACGTAGTTTTATGTGAAAAATGCAAGGCTGTTTTATTTCTATCATTTTATTTCTCGGAGCAAGCTATTATTATTATTTATTATTATTATCTTTATTATTGGGACAACATTAATCAAAATGTCTATGTCTAACAATTTATCTTAAAAACCTATGTTAGTACTTAGTAGCTAATACAAATTTAATACAAAAACAAATTTAATATTTTATACATCTTACAAAGTTAGTTCTTTGTATAAGTTTCCACAGCAGTGGACTGTCAAAGCTGTCGGCAATGACACTTAGGACCCTGTTACCACTCCCACGCACTCTATTAAGCAGAGAGGAAGTTTTTTTCGCCATACAGCGTGAAATCCATCTGTGCGTGCTACTGCGAACATTGTAGACGCACTGCAGAAGCGGGGGAGCCTCAGCAGCGCCCTGAACGCATTATTATACTGAACCCTCAGTGCATTAGCTACCCTCTGGGTATAGCTGAACCAAAGACTCCCCGAGTACAATGAAGTACAGAATGCCTTGAAAACCACTATTTTAACCGTGTCTGTACATCGTGAGAATCTTCGTGCCCTGCGCTCTCTCTCCATATCCACATCATCTCTCAGGTCATCAGTAATCCAATGTCCAAGATATTTAAATTAGTACACTCTACTAAGAGCAATACCATTGAGCTTGATTGGTGGGACAAGAGAGGGACCTTTGGTACCTGCCTTAAAAACCATGTATTCGGTTTTCTTAATATTATAAATTAGACCATGTGAAGTGGCATATGACTGACACACTGCAATAAGTTTCCGTAGAGCGCTGACTGAGGGGGCCAGCAGCACCATGTCGTCTGCATAACTAAAATTGTTCATGCAAACACCATTTATATAGCAACCGACATGCATACTGCTGAGCTCCTCTATCAGGCTTATTTACATAAAGACTAAAAAGCAATGGTGAACTAAAGCCCCCTTGCCTAACTTCACAGTCCAGTCCACACGGTTCTGATATGTTCCCCGCCCATTTCACACTGTTTTCTTGGTTAAGATACCAATACCTAAAAAGTGCATTCAGCTCTGGCGGTAGCCCAGTGTCTTTTAGTTTCTGCCACAATATGTTATATGCGACAAGATCGAAGACCTTAGGCAAGTCCAAAAAGCATGCATAAACAGGTGTCTTTCTATCAGCGTAGTACCTAACAGTGTGCTTCAAACTAAAAAAGCTATGGCACCCCTTAAAATCCGAACTATCTTCCCATAGCGAAAAATCTCATATAAATAGCACTTTTACGTTTTTCTAGAATATTCATAGAGACTCTTCAAATTTTTCGCACCCTAAAAACCTTATTCGAACTATTGTGAACATTTCGCTAAGAAACATGCAACATTTAATTTTAATTTATACAGTCTTTTAACATATATAACGCATTAAATAAAAGTTTTATGTAAATTTGATAGTTTCTTTATTTTAATGATTTTAAAAAACGATCAATAAAGCTAAAATAACTAAAATGAGTTATCTCGTTTTTAAATCTGTAAGGCTCTTAAAAAATAGCAAAAGTTCCCACGATCGTGAATTATCTAATAAATATCACTGACAACAATATACTTACGGATAGTAAAGTACCTATGAGTTTAACGAACGGAAGTCAAAAATTTAAAGGTGATTCCATCTCGCCAATACCCATTCTGGGACGTCTCAAACGGCTTCTTAACGGCTCTTCGTCAGAACCCTAAGGAAAAAAAATCTACCTGATGGGGGTTCCAGTCGGAGTCAAATATGATGACGGTGTCAGCGCTCTGCAAGTTGAGACCGAGACCACCAGCGCGTGTCGACAGAAGGAAGATGAAATAGTCAGAGCCTTCTTCATTAAACTTCTTTAGTAGTTCCCCACGGTCTTCAGCCTTCGTCATACCGTCCAATCTAGATATAACAATCGAAATAAATAACATATTGATCACCAAAATGTATGATTTGGCAATTAAACAATAGTTTGCAAAATGGTTAGTTATCCATCCACTCACCACATCCTATGCATCCTATTAACTCGATATCTATATTTTATCTAAAAAGTTTGGATGATGTTTCAAATAGGAATATAAGGTGATACCACATCTGTAAATGTATTTTCAAAAAGCGCTAATTAATCTGCGGAATCTAAGCCATATAAACTAAATTTCAGCCGAATAATAAACTTTCTTATTCATACTATAAAAACTTTTGAACCCACATTTTATTTAATAAATTCATACTACATTCAGTTACGTAATATAATATAGAAGAGTAGTGTTTAAAAATTACTTAAAACATTTTCGGGTAGACACTAATGAAATGATGTACCTTAAATATTGGAAACCTCTCCAGGAGAGATAGTCCTCAATGATGGTCATACACTGAGTCATTTGACAAAACACCAGCACCCTGTGGCCAGTAGTCTTTAGCTTCGGCAGGATTCGGTCCAACAGCTCGAACTTACCGGAAGATCGATAGAGGTCAGGACTGCAACCAAATAAATAAGTGTTAATTGCTTATAATTAAAGCATTCATTAATACATACCTATTATTTACGCGGGTGTCACTTAGACGGGACGTAACTAATTACGTACTGTCACTAAGTGCTTTTTTGGGGAGGAGTTATGACCTAGCAACCATCGATATAAACCACAAGATATACCTGTTCCATGCTGTCGCCGCACCGAAACGTGTTCACATCGAATTAAGCTAGAAGGAATCATTTCAAACAAGTGACGAGAAGGACAACAATACAACGTAAGCTAAGTTAGAAAGAGAGCAATGCAACACAAAATTTCGATTGCGGGCATATCTGGTTGTTTATATCGATGACTGCAACAATTTTATTGAGATAATGCTGTTTGCACATGAGCAATACTTTTGTGGTTTCGATACAAACATTAAACTTCTCTATAATATACTTGATCATAAAGTAGCTGTTACAGGCCTGGGTCAATTTATTTGGTATTATGACGGTCTTTTTGTCACTTGACCCTCTAGTGTCGTAAAACATAACTTATTACCAAAAAGCCCTATAACAGCTTAAGTAAACAAAGGATTTTTACCCTGAGACGACGCCACCGCCAGTCCCCACGTGGTCGCAGAACTTTTCTTCGATGTGTTGGAACATGAAAGGGTGATTGCAAAGCTTCCGCAGTTGCACGATAGTGTTCATGAGCGCTTTCGCACCACCTTTTCCCTTATTGCCCTTCTCTGACCCATCCGTCAGTAATACGCCTTTCGACTGCATATGCCTGGGAATAAAAGAGCACATATAAGTTTTGGTACGCCGAGTTTTTTTCACAGGTCACCGATTCTACTTTCGTGCATATACGGCGTAATTAGAAAAGTTTATAATTCTTATAAATATAACATTTTAGTACCACTTATTGTATCTATGAGCTATAGACCCTATAAAACGCAAATTTTATGAATTCAAAAGTATATCCTTATACACAACATTAAAAATAAGGTACTGTCAATATATAAGCATTTTATTATTATCATCAGCAGCAAATTTATGTTAACAAAAATTCAGGCAGTTTCATCTCCTTTTTTCAGGGCATATTATTTGTTTGCTTTTTAAATTAGAATATTTCATACAACATTTTCAAAATTTAATGGTTGTTTGTTTAGAAAACCAGTCAAGTGCAAATTTCTATTTTCTTTTGTACATTTGTCAAAAAAGATAACAAAGTTTAATGTTAATCAAACTGTAACAACTATGGATTACTTTTTTTGGTTGCTCGAAAGTTTTTTTTATTTAATCATAAACAATAGTTTGTCGCAAGCTGGTCAGCTGCAATAATCGATTCAATTGATCTTACTTGTAAAGCACTCTCTGCAGTCCGCTCATGTCGCACTTGATGATATATTCAACTTTGTCCGGAAGTTGACTCTCGACTTCCTTTTTGAGACGCCGCAACAAGAACGGACGCAAAACTTTGTGCAGACGACGGATGATCAAAATGGTTTCCTCTTCGTTCAGTTCCACCTAAAAACAGTTTTTTCTATTAAAACACTATTAAGTAATTTAATTTATACTCTGTTTGTACTATAGTCTTACCGCGACCGCTGTACAGCACCTTGGATGCGACAGACGGACATGCGGACCGTTACTAATATTGTGTGGGTACGAAATTTAAAATCTCTAATAATACGTAGAATTCGGATAAGAAATACACACTTCAAGAATACCTAATATTCCTACTTACTTTTTCCCCAGTAGTAGCGAATGGAGCGTTGAACCACTGCTCGAAAGTGCTGCAACTTTTAAATATGGAGGGCAGCAGGAAATTCAGCAGAGCCCATAATTCAGGCAGTTTGTTCTGCAGAGGCGTTCCGGTAAGTAGCAGGCGGTGCGGCGCCACATAGTGCGTGTTCAGAACTTGGGTCAGCTTACAGTGGTGGTTCTTCATACGGTGCCCTTCGTCTATTATCATGTACTTCCATTGTAACTGTCAAAAATATTTAATTTATGCAGGTGTAATAATTGTTATTTTAGGATGGCTTTGTTAAGCGTGACCTATTATGAAAAACAGTGAAAAATTTACTTTGGCAGACATCCTTTTG
The DNA here is from genome assembly GCA_946406115.1 of Apoda limacodes. Lineage (NCBI taxonomy): Eukaryota > Metazoa > Arthropoda > Insecta > Lepidoptera > Limacodidae > Apoda > Apoda limacodes. The sequence goes on from OX291546.1 coordinate 9,583,577, forward strand.
ACATTTCAAAAGTTTTCACAGAAAACCCGTTGAAATAATTTTATATAAAAAAGACATTTTCATTTTCATTGTCATTTCATAACACACACGTTTCGAGCTTACCACACGATTAGAATAAAAATTAAAAAAAATAGAACATATGACTTACCTTAGCAAGTACGCCCTTGTCTTTGATGACATACTCGTAGGTGGTGAGAAGTACGTTGAATTTAGTGGACCTCATCTGCGTTTGAACAGTGCGGCGCGATCCCGGTGACCCCTTGTATGAGACCACACATACGGTAGGCGCCCACTTCTCGAACTCCAAAACCCAGTTTGATAAAGTGCTGTGTAATATTTAGTTTGTACATTACGATACAAATTAACAATGCTCACGTGTTTCATACAACATTTTTCAATTAATTTGCACGAAAACAATAAAAAAAAAAAAACAACACAGAACATTTATTAAGACAAATATTCGTCAAAAATAAGACGCTGATATCTTTCTTCGCAGGTGCGTTTCTGAAGAGAAACGCACTGGCAACAGCCGGTGTATTTCAGGCCTGGACTGTAAGACTGTAACTGTAAGTAACTGTAATTAAATTAGTGCACTAATATTAAATTAGTATTAATTTACAGGATTAGAATTAGAATAATCCTAACCACACAAATAGAACCGATAACGCTTAATCCAACTTCCAAGTAACAAAGGCTGGCGATCAAAATTATTTGTTTGAGACAAAAGAGGAGACAGTATGTAAATGGTGAAAAATAGGTCTTCCTATTTTTTCTGAGGTTAATATTTAGATAGTATTTTACCTGAGGGGCACAATAATAAGGAAAGGCCCATTGACTTTTTTCTTCTCCATTAGATAGGTGACCAATGCAATAGTCTGGATGGTCTTGCCGAGACCCATCTCATCTGCCAGGATACCGTTCAAGTTATTATTGAACAGAGACACCAGCCATTCCAGACCCTAAACACAGGAAATTAGAAGGTAAATAGTTAAGTTAAGCTATTCTGAATCCAATAATTATATACTAGCTTCTGAGCCAGCAGCTCTGCATTGAATTTGGTTATCAGAGTGGTATCCAACAGCTATGTTTCGAAGTAAGAAAGTTAAGTTTACTAAGGCAAGATATAGATAAAAGTAGCTTATGTCCTTTTCTATCTCTTCAACTATCCCTGTGCCAAATTTCAGCTTCATTGGATGCTCCGTTGCAACGTAAAGAAAGGACCAACAAATAAACAAAACACTTTCACTTTTAACCCTTAGCAGCCACACCTCAGCCATGCCACGTAGCGGCCACACTGGGTAACTCAATACACCACACTGAAAACCCAATGGTTGTACAATACAAATGGGTATTTTAAGACGTCTCACCGATTATTTCATGTTTGTTGAAGAGTTCTTCAAAATTTCTAATGATTTTTATCGGCCAATTTACAGATGGCTCTCTAAAAACTGGTCATATGTAAAAGGTTTTAGACATCTTATTTTACTTTATCTCTAAGCCTGGGGTAACTATTTACGCCGAGTAGCCGCTAAGTATTATTAGTAATAATAAGAATTTGGAAAGTAAAAATCCAATAGAAATTAAAAACATACAACAGCTTTTTTTTATTTATTTGTCAAATTTCTAGCACAGGTTGAATTTTCGGTTGAACTGAAATAGTTACTGTAAAGGGTTCAAAAGAATTAATTAGGAGTGACCATTATATAATTTAATTTAAATTTAAAAATTCAATTAATATTTCTTCCAGCAAATCTTACATTCAAGAATCTATAAAATTGTTCTCATATAACTGAATTTTTAACTTCTTATTTTTTATTTTACAAAAAATATTTCAATTTATTCGTAGAGAACAGACCAACTACAAATTTTAATTCATCGGTGAATAATGCTCCTGAGTGACCTAATAATTAGAATAAAAAACATACCTTGATTTGATATTCCTTTAGATTTCCATTTACCAATATGCTGGCTTGCTCAGTAACAGATTCATGGACCGTGTGGGCAATACTACAAAAAAAAAAATAGCAGTAAAACGAGGAAACTTTATAATGTACAAATCATGGATGTTGTTGCAATACATCCTATGTTTAATTTTGATTTTATCATTTGGCGAATTTACGACGCTTGAATGAAAAAAAAAAAGTATTAGCCTTTAGTTTCCAAAAGTCAACAATTTGTGTCATAATATTGATTGTGATGTTTTACGAGTTGGAGAAAAAGACATATGAAAACCATAAATATACACTAACAGATTGTCAAATAATAAAAATAAATTAAAAAAAAACGTAAAATTGTAGGTGACCTACTTGTATAAGAAATAACACGTTTAGGTTGTTCTTAAGTATTTGTGTAAAATTTTAATAAAATAGTCACTTGCAAACATTACTGACCTGTAATAAGTTTGTTCCTCCGTCTTGTATTCATCATCTTCAACCTTAGCTTTTTTGATAACTTCACGTGCCCTTTCTTCATCAGTTTTTTCCTTCTCGGTTTTTTCCTCTCTGTGTCTTTCTTTTCTTTCTCTTCGTTGTTCTATAAATAAACTTAAACTTTTAAAAAAAGATTGGTAATTGTGTTACTTATTGTAGATCTTGAGTTACAAGCGAATAGACAAACTTGGTTTTATGGTTTTATACAAAAGGAAAGTGTTTTTAAAACAAAAGGAAAGTGTCAAGAATAGGGAATACTCCCCATTCCCTATTCTTGACACTTTCCTTTTGTTAAACAAAACGCTTTGCCTACCTTAATTATAATGGTTCTGTACTAGAATTAAAATATTTATAAAGACTCTAAATGTTTCTCAGCAACTATAAAGGCCAGTATTTTGGTACCGCATTTTTTTTTAACAGTAGTTTTTTTCTAAAAAAAAAAGTACATAGATTTCATTGGATATTTACTATAGCAAATTAATTTTTTAATCTGACAACGCATAATAAAACACAAACAAGATTTCATACAAACTGACCGTCATCATCCTGACTGTCGTCGCCAGAGTCGTCGGAATCGGACAACAATTCCCAGCCCGGATGCGTCTCCATCCAGTCTTTCAATTGAGACAGTAGTGGTGCTTCGTCACCTTTTACTACCTAAACAACATAGATAATTTACGGTACATTTTTTTTTTTTTTTTTTAATATCTTTAGTACGGTAAAAGAAAATGTAATAATAAATTGTTTACATTTTTTATTTTTTTACATTCAAACACTTATTATATAAAAAGCTTTACAATGTAAATAGTTATTCTAAAACCTGGCCGACATCAAGACCCCTTTTCAAAAAGTAAACTTATAATGCTTTTACATACCTCTCCTGTTTTTGGATCCATCATGTTCACCCTGGTGTCGGACGTCTGAGAACTATCGTCCAACGCGTCGATTTCCGCGCCCTCCAGTAGTTTTTTCTTTCTTGATTTCTGAATAGAATAATTAACGTAAATGTTTATTGAGTTATTCATAAAAAAAATCATTTTTATTATTTCTCAAAAGAATTACAAATTCACTTACGAGAAATACATGAAATTACTTATATATAATATTTAATATCTGAGCGTGAACACGAGTTTAGTTTATTAACTAATACATGAAAAACATTCTTTAATTATACTTTTCGTTATCTCTAATAGGTATTATGAAAATATTCAGAAAATATGTGGGTACTTCACAAACACAACTAGAGGTAGCGAACTGGAATATCGAACCGAAGCAACAGCAACATGTTTACTAAAGCCTATTCCATAAACAAGCAGAAATAAGTAGTTTGTGAACCGGATTCAAAAAGATGACCAACTTCAAACTGTTATTCAGATCAGATTTTTGGAAATAAGTAATTATTTTTACCTTTTTTAATGCATCTTTTTAAAGCTGGTTGTTTTTTGTTAAAAAGTTTTTATTCTTTGCTTTTGAGTGACGAATTAATTTCCTTTTGTTCTCGTACCCTAAAAACATCTATACTCATAATAAAATTTTGTACGATGATCAAAATAGAAGGGGTTTCACCAGTTCCAAATTACCATCAATTGTTTTTTTTCTCCAAAGATTAAGGTTTTAAATTCACTACATTAATACGGGACCACCTGGGCAGTATACCCTTTAAAAAAAAACCTAAAGTGCGCCAGGCTTCTTCGAGTAATCGGGGAAAATACATGAAAAAAAAGATTCCGATGAATTGAGAACCTGCTCCTTTTATGAAGATGGTTAAAAAAGTTTAAATGTTTCTACTAAATTGGAGGAGTAATATCACACTTCAATCAGTGTTCTGTTCCAAAACTCTTTTGAAACTTTAATAAGTGGAATCAGTTGCCAACTCTTGACTTTGCACTTTGTTATAAAGAATGAAGAGTGCATTTTGTGGATTTGCATTAAGGACTAGGCCCCAGGTATTTTATTATCGTTTTGTCTATTTTATCAGCTTTCATGTGATACACTTATCTACAAGGTAAAAACCATAGACATAGAGAACTGAATAGCGAATTTCCCAGATGTAAGAAAAAAACTTTCGCAAAAACGTGACAGAGGCTAAGTGAAACTGTAGGCTCTTGTTTCAAACAAAATGACAGACGTTGATAGAAAGAGCAGAGACCCGGTTTGTTTCTTCCTAAAGGATGGAAATTTTGCGTGGTTATTGCGCAGTCCATAGGACAGATTGCAAAACTCAAAGCCCATGGTAAAAACTAAATAAAAAAATATAATGTTAAAAAATTCAACCACTCTCCAGAACAATGTTGAAGAAAATGGCAGTAACAGACAAAGATCCAGTCAGAATTATAATAATAATAAAAAAATTTAAACATTACACACAGCGCCGTCTGGCCCCAAAGTTAGCAAATCTTGTGTTATGGATACCAGATAACGGATGCAAATACATATGTATTACTTTTTACACCCAGACTCAAGACAAACACAATTGTTTATCAGAAATGTTTGCCCAGTGCGAGAATCGAACCCACAGTCTCTGCACAGCAGCCAACAACACTACCAACTAGGTTGCGAGGGAGGTTGATTCTAAAGTTGCCTTTTTTTGAATTTTAAATACAGCACACTAAAAATAAAAGTATTTACCCTTTTTCGTCTCTCTTCCTCCTGCTGCTTCTTCCGTTGCTCCTGTTTGTGTTGCTTGACCATGTCGGTGAGACTGGCGATGTACTCGTCTGTTTGAGCCAACAAGAACGCCAGACGCTTGTCCTTTTTCTGATCGATCAGTTTGCGGTAACCTTCTTCGTCTTCTGCCATCAAACTAATAGAAAAAAGAAAAACAATTTAAATCGATTTTGCTTGTTTAATACTAAAACTTAATAGACATTGCTAGATTGTTTAAACATATTTCTTGTAAGTACCTAAAAGTTATGATTATTGACTTTTATGTGCTAATTTGAAGAAAAGTAACATTATGATACAAGTGAAGTTAAGTTGACAAGTGTTTGTAGTCTGCGTGCGATTTTTTATTCGCGCGCTGCGCTCGTGGAAGAATGTTGTGAAGAAACCTGCTAACTTCAAAAAAAAAGACGTATGTGAAGTCCACAATCCGCACTGGGCCCGCGTGTGTGTACTATAGCTCAAAAATCACCCTCAGTGAAGGCAAGCCGTTAAGCCGTGCCCCAACAGTAGGGGCGATGAGTCTGCTGCGGAAGTAGATGTATGTATATATATAGACTATAATAAATGGTAAGACTTACCGACGCATACGCTCCTTTTCGATTCGTTCTTGCTCCTTCTTCTGTTCTCGCTCGGCGTTCGCGTGGTAATTCATCATGGCCTTGTTCATACGGGACAGCTTCGCCACGTTGTTACGGTGATACTCCTTGAAGTCCTTAGCTGAAATTATATACTAACATTATTATTTGTACATGGATATTAAAAATCATTTGATATCATACAGATAAATGTAACAAAGTATGTTGAATATACTGGCATTTAATAAATTAATATACTTTTTGCACCTGCGATAAAATAGCGATGAAATAACTGCATTTTTGTGTTGCAAAAGTTTATATTTTGAATGGGCTAACAATTTTTATGAGAGCCAAATTCTTTGACAAAAAAAACCCAGGCAACCCTAAGCTAACCCTTAAATATCTTACCATGCTGCAGTACAGTTTGTAGGAACTCTTGATGTTTTTGTCTGCGTTTCCTCTCCGCCTCAAGTTTCTGCTGCTTCTCAAGTTTCTCCGTGGCGCGCGCCTCCCGCAGACCTTGCCTCTTGGTTCGCTTATACGCCTTTATGTTCACCGCTGTCTCCAAGGTAGTATCGCGGCGGACTTGGCCTAATATCTAAACATACAAGTTTTATTCATTATCCAAACATAAATTTTACATGTTTAAAAAAAAAGCGTTTTAAGGTTTAAAGAAAATTCAAAATATGGTAAAAACCATCGCATTTAAATTGCTCTTCGTACAAAGCGTGTTTCGAAAATGTATTTCTACATAAATAAGAAACGAGTCAGAATTTTTAGAAGGTTTTGTATTAATTCTTGATTATATCTCTGAGTTGTATGCCTATCATTTCTGCTAAAAGTAACAATGCTGAGAATCTCAACCGACAGACTTATTCTAGAACTAGAAGACAAAACTTTTAAAATAGCTTAGAACTACAACTAGTTTCATCATATTCGCGTTTTAATTATTGTTTATTTTCGAAAATCGATTTGTATGAAGAGGAAATTAAAAATATTCATTGGAAGATCTTGTTAGCAGGGGTATCTTGGTTTTTAAGTAGTTTTTCTTATTTTAAAGTTAAACATCACTACAGCAAAATTCAGCCGTGTCAATAGCTTAGACAGATATGCTATACCTCAGCGCGTAGTTGTTTCTGGAAATTGAGGACACGCAGAGCTCTCAGCTCAATCTGAGCCTGAAGGCGCAAGTCATCAGGCATGTTGGCCGGTAAGCTGGAGAGCACCTCTATACGGTGAGCGATGCGGGCCGCAATCCTATGCATAACATCATCCCAATTTCAGCATTTTTATTATTATTATATGGGTATACAATTAGTCGGCAAAAGTCAGTTTCGACCAGTTTTCCATTTTAAGTGGTTTGCTAAGTAATGAGTAATTTAAAATAATTATGGTGATCACCTAACACTATCGCACGAACCGTGATAGTTAGACCGTTGAAATTTTCACAGAAGATGTATTTCTGTTGCCGCTATAACAAAAAACTAAAAAAACAGAATAAAATAAATATATTTAAGGGGGCTCCTATACAACTAATGTGATTTTTTTTGCCGTTTTTATAGATAATGGCACGGAACCCTTCGTGCGCGGGTCCGAGTCGCACTTGACCGATTTTCAATTTAACCTACTCAAAAGAGTAGATCAACAATTTTCTTACATTAATCGATTTCGCCTTCCAATATGAAATCTCAATAAAAATCACTTAGGACAAAATTAGTTTGCCAAAAACTGGCAAAGGGTATATTATCTTGTCCCTGGTTTTACATTAACTAGTTACCCCCTTGGAGTAATGAAACTGTGATGATATACAGAAATTCTTGTCATATCTCTTCGCTCACACAATATTCTTACATTAGGTACATTAAAGACAATATGAATTACAACAAATTACGAAACGCACATGCGGGTATTGCAAAAAATAACTCACCTATTTTCCCTCTCATTTAATAATTGTATAGGATCAATACCAATAGGCTTTGGTATGCTTGTAACACGATTCTGTTTAGCCCCTGGTGTTGGTACTCCAGGCTGAGAAAAAACAACATTATCTAATAATATAAATAAATAACAAAGAGAAAAATATAATGTTTAGGGCGCTTCTATGGAAAAATAGTAAAACCTGGTAATAAATACATACTTATTAACGTGCACTAACGTTAAGTTACTAAAAATCATTTAATATTTATTATATTATTTGTTGTAAATTATAAATTATTACTTCTGAGTAGTTTTTTAAAACTCTCTACTTTTCTGTGATTTGACCTTACTGTCCCCAATTTTTAATATTTGACATGACTTACATTTCTTATTTATTTTCAAAATCACCGTTAAAAAAAAACCGTTTTTTATGTTTTTAATTTACTCAATTTTGTCTTTAATTTACTCAATATACTTTTTTCAATCATTTTACTTTTATTTGCTTTAAACCAGTAAAAATAATTTTCAGACACTAAATAATTCAGCTAGCCCGATATTTTTAACTGATTTAACGTAAAATTAATTAGAAGCGATATTGCTTAAAATATATAGAACCTTAAAAAATTAGGTTTTCAGGTGATTTTTAGATAAACTATAAAACATTCTAACTTATATTAGTAGTAAAATTTTAAGTTAAAATACCATCTGTACAAGTTTAGTATGAAAATAACGTTATTATTTTACAAATAAATGTGTAAGAAAACTTGCAACACCGTATTTTAAAAATGTCGTTTGAAAATTTGGTTGTTTTAAAAATACCTGTTGCTGGTTTGGCTGAGCTGTAGGTCCCCCAGGACCAAGGGGACGCAGGGGCGCAGGTCCACGAAGCGGTGGTTGCCCTCCTACCATAGGCTATAAAAAAAATGTTAGGTATACATAGGCCTAAGTGCTTTGAGTGATATGCCTAAGTGATTAAAAAATATACAAAAAACTGTCCAAAAATTTAGAAAAAAACAAAAAAATCCACAGAAGAAAAAAAGGTATTGCACATTGATATTAATCTGCAAATCCTCCCTCTCTCCTCCCCTCTGCAAAGACCAATCTTAGTGTTTTCTGTAGGTACAGTTTTGTTTGGTCACTTTAATTTAAGGAAGTTATACTATTTCCATTTCTTTATTTTCTCGATGACAGTTCTAATTTGATAGTTGTAGTGTTGTGACCCAATAAGTAATGAAATCGATCGCATATATATTTATTATGTTTTGAACAAAGACAAATACAACAAAAACATTCAAATATATTTTTTCAAGGTGGGAACACTCAATGGCCCACCGCCATGTTGTGTTTGTTTTAATCTGTCACTCGCAACAAGACGGTCGTGTTATATAGTCACTACATTTCTGTTCGCTGAGTTTTTTTCACGTTATCCATACTTTACGTTGTGTATTTTGTGTTCCTCCGTGTTGATTGCTGCCCAGCTGTTAAATATCAAAATGCCTAAAGGATCTGTTCTGAAACGGCAGGCGAGAGAACTGGTGATTAAGGTTCGTAATTACTTTAAAGCAGAGTATCAAAATGGTGGCCCGCTATTACCACTGTCACAAGTGCGAGAGTGTGTTGCGGCCGCATTAGGAATAAGTGGACTTACTGTTTCAAAAATTACTACCGAAGCTAACGGTACATGCAAGAAAATAAGCTTCCTACGCCGATTTCAGATTGGTCAAATGTTATTTTTACTGACGAGACTTGGTTAAATGCAAACCACACAGTATCTAAGAACTGGACTGACGACACCGCTGCTTCCAGTAATTCAGTGCCAATGGTATAAAATGCCGACGCAGACCAATAAAAAACAAGAGATAATTGACTATCCAGATAATAGATAATCCCCCTTTTACAGCAAAAAAGATGTTAGATTTATTATAAAATGCATTTGCGGAAGTAACTGCCGAAAACTGGGAAAAAATTGTGAGATGAACCCAAAACATTATAGCGTCGGATTGGGAAATTCATGTGGCATTCGATTATATAGAAGTACAGGAATTTATAATAAATGTTGGGGAGAGCTCATCGCGTGACAGTGACGATTCATCAGATTTTGATTGTAATGAAATATAATATTAGTTATTAATTTTTTACAAAATTATCCGGCAATAGTTTAGTTTTTTACATTTTGTGCATAATGTAAAAAAGACGCTCGTTCAAGTTTTCAAAGGAGCTGTCATTGAGAAAATAAATAAATGGAAATAATATAATAACTTCTTTTAGTTTTCTTCGCCATCATATTTTGATAGTCAGTAACAGTTGCAGACGATTACGACCTAAGGTTGTCGACCTTACAATGTTTAATTGGAAAGTTAAAGCTCTAATTGGAAAAAGAAATGATGATACATATAAACACGGGTTTAAGCTATGAGTTGGTATGAGTTTTTCTTTTTTTAACATTAGCAGAGACATTTAAATAAAAGAATAATTTTGCTCAAGACGGTGGTGGTCTGTTGGTTTTTTAGGGACGAACGTTCGAACATCTACCAATTAACAATTTTCTAAATTTTCAAGTGCATTATTCATTCGCACCACTAGCGTTTCAGTAAAGGAAAACACTTTGAGGAAACCTGCAGGTCAAAAAGGAACGTACGTGATGTACATCAACAAGAACCGGGCTGGCGTGATGGACTACGGACCAGCTCCCCCCCCTCTAAGGTGAGGGTAGTCCGATGCTCCAAGAATTGGGACGTATGAAAGCTGATAAAAACTTTTGTCTAAAATTACCGGATTAACTAAAGGTGGTGTAGGTAGCGTCGGCGGCGCCATTTGACCGGTCATAGGCAGCGGCGTAGGTGGGGCTCCTCCCCCTCCCCGCGCAGGATCCGCAACCGCCCCTCCACCTGTCTTTCCTCCTCCTGCTCCGGACGGCGACGATTGTAGTCCTTGTCCTTGCCCATACGGCGACGGCGGCTGTGCAGGCGGCGTTGGGCACTCAGGCGGAGTATCACTACTGCGTTTACCAGCGGCCATCATAGCCAATTGCTGCGTTAGAGGCTGATTGCGTGCCAAGTTCCGATAAGCCGATATCTGTGCTCTAAAACGTAAATAACATAAAGTAACAATTTAAAAATTAAATGTTTCAAATTAAATGTTTAAAAAATTATGGATCAGATCTTTGAGATACCGTTATTAAGAAAGTCTACATGTACTTGAATGTTTTTTGTGACATGACTAAGAACTATCTTGCAAATAATTGAACTCGCTGCATGAGAGGCAGATAAAAGATACGAATTTATAACTCTAAATAAATTTAGTAAATTAAAATAAATAATAATAATGAATAGGCTTACTTAAGTTGTGACAGCTGATTGTTAGAAAACATGCCCTTGCTCGGGTCTTGAGATTTCTGCGCTCTAAGAGCCAGAAGTTGAGAGTATCTTGGGTCTTCCTGAAGACCTTTCTCTTCCATCGAGTCGATGGCTCTTTGTAACGCATTCAAATTGTCGGACCCCGGGGCCGACGATAGAGAGCCCTGCATTGGCGAGGAAGAGGGCGGGGCGCCGCTCGAAGATGACGGCTGCGGGGGTGCTTGACCGTGGGGTGGAGTTTGTGCTGAAGGTGGGTGCGTGACTGACTGTGTAGCTGGAGGAGTTCCTGCTGAAGACACTGGAGGTCCATGAGCGCTGTAACCGGGAGATGGAGCATGATGCGGTGGTAGACCCTGGCCTGGCATCATTGAGTGGTGCGGTGGCAAATGCGATGGAGCGCCAGGGGGCATGCCTTGGGGGTGAGCGCCATGCGGCGGCGGTGGACCTGACATCGACAAAGGCACGCCACCCGGGGGACCAGGCGGACCGTGAGGTCCGTTACCTGGCGGCGGCGGACCACCCCCCATTGAATGTGGCCCCTGTAAACAAAGTCATAAACATTAAGAAAAGTGAAAGCATAGCCATGATGAATTTGAGTTCAAAATGTCAAATAAAATTTGGAAGGACAAAAAATGTTTGAACTTTTAGCAATATGTTGTTTAAAATTTGCATTTATAAATTACAGTGCTAACTACACAATGTATGAAGTGATTGCCCTGAATTCCCGCGAAAGACAATTGCTGTACAACATGTATTTGAAAGTTAACTGCGTTTTTTTTCTGAATGATGTGACAAATAAAGCCACCTTAGAAATGTACTTAATTGTATCTGACAAATGTACGAAAGCGTTTGAACGTTCGTTAGGGCGCACGGACATTCAGTATTCTATAGGACGCCACATTTCACGAAATGAAATGTAAGTAGTTAAGCGATAATCATTTTATTTAATATTATCATCATGTCTGACAATCATGTAACTGGATTTGATAAATAGGACAGTGAAAATTTACCACCTTCACCTCACCTCACCTTTTTGTAATGGTAATTTTAGGTTCGAAAATAGGAAAAGATTATGAGAGTGGGTTATATCCGGTTAGTACTATGCTTAGGTCTTTTAGCGTTTCTACTTTCTCAGTATCGCCATATTGTGAAGGTAGAAACACTGGAAGAGTTAACTAAAATGTTAACAGGTAGGTCCTAAAAATGAACACGAATAAGGCGAAGATCTTATCTTATGTCCATTACGAAATGTGTCTATTCTCGTTGGGAAGATTATCCTCAAGGATGTTGACAAGGACCTAGGACAATCATTCTGTTAGGTAGGTCCAACTTTCAGAAAAAGGAATACCTGCAAATAACATAAAGCTACATAAACAGCGTTTGGGAAACTACGCCATATCTCCTTATCATAAATATTTAGAGTGCTTATAGACGAAATCTACTTGGTGGACCGTTTTAACACAAAATACTTGCATATGTTTATATTACAGTACAAATCACAAAACTTATTTATTCTTTATGTCAACAGAGTAAGACAGAATCATGAGTTTGAAATTATTAAAGAAAACCAACACCTAAATGTATCGAATGGGTTCCATGACTTGACTGATATAGAATACTGGATAGATCATATAGTGAAAAAAAAATCACATATGTTAACAAAGATCAAACTAGGAACTACACAAAATCAGAATCCTTTAGTGATGCTTAAAGTTTCGACTACAGAAGAAAACAAAACTTCAGTATTCATACTAGGTGGTGAAGAAGGAAGAGACTGGATGTCTCCAGCAATTATTAATAATTTTATAGATCTTCTATTACACAACGAGTTTGATCTTCAAGAACTGATACAGTATTATGATTTTTATTTTCTTCCAATATTTAATCCAGATGGATATGAACACAGTGGGAAAACGGTAAAAATATTTTTTTTCTTATTTTTATCTCAGTATATACGGTTACCTGCATTAATCCATATAGCATAAGAAAGCCAGATTGCAGAGTACTTATGCGGTATATTGACAACGTGTCATGCTATTTCTACTCTACGTAAATAATATGCAAGCTATTATAATGCGTTTTAATATATAAAGAAGTAATATTGAGGGCCTATATATCCCGTTAGGATATTTTGTGCCTAAACTGAAATGGGCGAGAATATCAAGAATATTGATTAAGAAAATGATCAAATTTGATGGCCCTGACCCACTAAACTTAAAAAAAAAAACAATATTTAAATACTTGTTAAATTTTACTTTAGTACTGTGGTTTTTATACTGTAATATAATGCGTTTACCTCATTGATGAATGAATAAAAATGACATCTTCTATTGAGTCAGATGATTACCTTAGTTTCACCTAATGCCTGACTTGTACAATATGTTCGCATATACCTACCTTGGTTTGCCTGCATCTACAACCGGCGGTAGATCTAAGCGGCCTAGTTCTTAATATCCGTACACGTCATTCAAAAGGACTATAACTACGCTTCAATGTATAAATTGACTGCACGCGAAAGAATTGTTGGCTGCAGGGTGATCACAACAACACTGTACGATGTTAAAGTAGTCATGGGTCTTATTGGTTAGTAGTTGACCTTATTAGTTCTAGGAATTATTTTATTTTAAAAAATTCGCACTTTATATTCGCACAAAACCAGTAGGCATAGGCGTACCTGTAGTCTCGCAAGATGTGGCCTAAGGGATCTCACCCCGGCAGAAAAGGCGATACTGTGGATCAGCCCCAAGTCTGCATGAAATGGCAGATACTAAAACAAAACTACCCCAGGAGGGTGCCGTGAATAACGAAGAATCCCTCACAAAACAGACTTAAACAAACAAAATTTGCTATAATGAATCGTCGAAGTCGCAGGATAAAGAAGAAAAAAAAAGGAAAGGGTACTAGTAACAGCAGCAGTAATAAAAATGTGTACAGCAGGTGTGTCATCCCAGCCTATCTGAGCAGACCTAGGAGCTCATCCTTGAATAACAAACCCAGTCCCAAAATTAACAGCCAACCAGACGAACAGCCAGTGCCAGACCTACCACATGTGAACCCCCCCTCATGGCAGAGTATCTGAAAATAGAAATAAAGAAATAAAACTGTCAATCAGCCCACCAGCAGAAATAACCAAAACCTCAAATTGTTTTATTGAACTTCTAATTGATTCCTCCGATTGTTCTCTACGGAGTCGAGGATCTAAGCAAGTTACATACAAGGTAGAAAACAAAAATCAACTTATATATAACTAACGCAGATCACTCTTGTTACAGACAAAGGTCTCATCGGCCATACGTTCAACAGAGAAGATAATAGATGCTGTAGATTAGTCATAAGGAACTTGCACCCATTATACACCTTTAAACAAAATCAAAGAGGATATAGAGGCCACAGGAAATGTAGTTACAGGCAAGATAATAAATGTAAAGTTTGGCCCAGAAAAAAAACCGCAACACCCCTGCACAATGTGTTCCATGTAAGGGTCCTCATCACGAAAACATAAAAGGTGTGAAGTATATAAAGAAATAGCGGCAAGAAAAATAAATATGCAACACTTAAAAATTGGAGAAACTAAAGGGCAGGCTACATCCAGGATACCCCCTATTGAACACGCAACACAAAAGAATCTATCCAAAGAAGCTTCTCCCCAATTGTTACAACCAAAATAAGAACCTCCTCAAGCCCATAAAAGACTATATTCTGAAATCTTAAATCACAAACTCAAGATAGTAGTTTTACTCTTAACCAAAACTTGGCACAGGATCAGAGGCTAGAGCAAACACTTCTAAGGCAGAATAACAAATCTTAAACAATCCTACAATAACGCCCAACAATTAATTACAGATATCTGACATACCTGATTAAGGCAATTACTACAAAATACTAAAAGGCTTAAAGGGATGATTTAAAGCGACCGCTACGCGACTTAACGGGATATTTTAGCTTTATTTTTTTTTTAAATACCTATGTAGATTCAAAATGTATAACAGAAAAAAGGATCAATGTGTTGTAGTCAAAGTATATGTTAGTTGGCATGCATGACTTTGTTAACAAATATAATAAATTGTGAATTAATCATTATAAAATAATGCCTAGGACCAATATGGTAGAGCCATGACTACTTTAACATGGTAGTGATTTTGTGATCACCCTGCAGCCAACCATTCTTTCGTGAGCATATTGTACAAGTTATGCATAGTTCAGTTAGGGTGTGGCTGTGCTATTTATCGCGTTAGGTCAACCAAAAAAAAGCCATCATTTTGGTTTCGATGGTATGGTTCGTTCGTCACTCAGTCACTCAGATACCTACTACAGCATAGCATGAGAATCGAACTCGAGCTAGCAATTTTATCAGAGTTTATAAACCACTAGGCTACACTGTCATCCTAAGGCGAAATAGCGTTCGATGAAATATTTTAAAGCTAATGTTGATTTAGGGCAAAACTTATTGACAGATAGTAACGTAAGTGTGTGAATGATTCACAGAAGCGGTTGCATACGGTTCTGACCCTTATGATATGCTTTCATTATTGCACATGACCTATATCTTGGTTAGTTATCTTCGAGTAGCGTTAGGTACATCTTAAACCAAATTTTCCCCGAGATGACGACACTTCTTTAAATCGATCTGTAGTCCCCAAAATTTCACGTAGCTACTAAATTCATCGAAAACTACTCTTGACCCTAAAAACATGAGTGTTATGATGACACAATATAATATGCGATCCAAACCGAAAGGATATTATCCTTTGGCTGGCGCAACTTAGCATGTAATGTTTGGAATTGAAATATGTTTTTTTTTTCAGGAAAGATTTTGGGCAAAAAATAGAAGACAGTTTTTCCCTCAAAAAAAATGCTTTGGTAACAGTTTTGCCATTGGCGTTAACATAGGCTTAAACTGGCATTATACTAACTCCACATGTTAGTTATACTTGTTCATATGCTCCAAAGTTAAATAGTGGTGGTGCAACACAGTATCTACTGATTGATAATAAATTGTAATAGACATTCACGCAGCGACACGAAAGCAGGCCTGGTGCACTGAGAAGTTTAGCTACGGATATGGGTTGCTGATGGTGCGAAATCAGTTAAATGGCGCGCGTTATGCGACGTGTCTTCTGTACTTTAGATTATCACTTCACCTGACTGGGGAGCTGCGCTTACCAGTCCGTGGTCTCCACTCAAAGAACAAGTCTTTCCCAACGGCCATCGGTTCTGCGATTAATATGACCTCCCACTTCGGTTTGCTTATTCTGTAAGCTATGTCGGTTACAATAGTTCTTCGTCAGAATTCCCTATTTCTAATCATACATTTTAAAGAAACACCAAGAATAGCCCTCTAAATTGCTTGCTGAGCAACTTTTAATCTGTGGATTCGTAAGCTATAGAGGTTAACGTAGGTGACAAATTGGCTTGCACTGAATTACTTTTACAATTGTAGGTATTTACGCAATTTGAACGGGATGAGTCTTTTGTAAGTTAGTAGGTACTATTATTTATTCTGTGATAAAAGGCAAAAATATTTAGGTCATATCTAAAAAAATCTAATAATAAGTAGCATATTTACAAAGCAAACAGTAAGAGACTATGCTAATTTACCAGTAAGCAATACCTGGTAACAAAAACAGGTAGTTTAATTTATAATGATATTTTATCTTTGGGTCAAATATATGAGATTCATTCTGTAATTCTTTATCTCTACAAAACGAACAGTTCTATTTTTGAGTTACATTCAAAACAAATGGTATAACAACACCTATGCGTTTAAAAACGTTACAATTCTAATTTTCAGCAAATGCAATAGCGAAGTGTCACGCAATATATACGGGGACGAGACCTTTTACTGATGAGGAACCAATAGTAGTGTCAGATTTTCTAAATAATATCGCAACAAAGACGATGGCATTCATTAATTTAAAAGGTTTTGGAAGATTAATAACAACACCCTTTGGTAACAAACAGGAATATTCAACGAATTACGCAGTATTGGTTAGTCAACACTAAATAGTCACGACATATTTAAGCAAAAAGCGAAATTATTCTTAGAAATAGCTTAGAATATTGGTGATAGAATCGCATTTTACTGTGTACTGTGCGTTTTGTATTATTAAGGTATTTCGAACTTTTACAAATAGCTCTGAGTAAAAAAATGAAAGTCGAAAATTTGTAACGTACATATTACTTTTTGAACACATTCTGCTTATATAAATTATTCATATTATTATATATTTGTTAACTGTGTTAACGAGTGTCGTGTTTAGTGCTGTAATGCTATAGTGAAGTTGCCATCGTCCACATAAGGATAGGTGCATGTGGGTGGTGTACTTCTATACGTGAGTGCTATTGAATTGTATTTAGCGGATTCCCAAGGTTAATAACATTTTATCATAATACTGAATTTCCGCAAAGTGACACCTGATTCTATCAATAAATTGCATCTTAATTAGTACAGCGGTTTAAGCATTAAGAGGTAACAGACAGAGTTACTTTCGCATTCATAATAATAGTAAGGATTTTACCTTGAGGTTTGGTTTTTGGAAAATCGACCCTTAGAGATAGTAAATCAGGGTTGAAAATTTGTAAAGGAATCTGTTATTTTTGAAGCTGATTGTATAAAAATGTGTATTCAGCCATAGGTTCAAAATTGCTTTTTGGCGCCTTACAGGGTGCAATAAGGGATGAATAGGTTTATTACTTATCCATCAGGGTTTGTAAGCAAAGTGCCATCCATGGACTATATTGCGAGATAAATTTCAGAGTTCTGTACTCAAAGGATGCCTACAATGGGACCATATTCCTAAGCTCATGCAGTGTGTCTGTCTGTCCTTTCCAGGGCTCTATCTTTATACAAAATGTATATTTAGGAAACTATATGTACCTAAGTATATTATATTGTTGTAGTGTAGAAGCACAGTAGGGCACTGAGGGATTGGAACCCTAGGGCTTCTGTGTGGCTACTTAATATCCATGCTCGATATGGATTGACTTAGCACCTACAGTTGACACACAAACATATCAGATAGGTACTTACAGATAGGGACAAATGTCATCCTTGATTTACTTTTAATTACAGAAAGAAATATTGAAGTCTGCATCTTTAAAACTTAAAAAGAAGTACAATGTCACTTATAACACTGGAAAAACTACAACATATAAATGTTAGTTTTACAACTTACTTTAATTTTATATGTCAAAAAAAAACGCTTGTGGGTGTGTATTGATTTTTATTCTTTCATAGAAAATTGTACTTATTTTTTAAGGAAATTAAATTGTTTACGCACTAAATAATTTTAAGACGATTATAAGGTAAAATAAAAAAGATAAAGAAACAATTTCACTCTAGGAACACTGTGAAATAGGCCTAGGAAACACTATAATGATTGGTCCATGAAAGGAATTTAGTATACATGTCGGCAAGTCTAGCGATGACCTTGAATGCGCAGAATTCATTTTTTAAGATGTGTTTGATGTAGGGGCGCGGGGTGCAAGGGGTGCACTATTCACATCATTCAAATCATCACTACTAGGGGTCAACTAGTAGCATTATCTATAAAAACAGCAAAAAAATTATGTTTGTTCTATGGAAATTAAATATGTGTAATATTCTGTGATTATTTCAAGCGTCTACATGTTGCCGTTATAAATATCGAGCAAAAAAATCCCGTTTGTTGTATGGGAGCCCCCTTAAATATTTATTTTATTATGTTTTTTAGTATTCGTTGTTATAGCGATAAAAGAAATACATCTTCTGCGAAAATTTCAACTGTCTATCACGGTTCATTCATAGGATACAGCCTAGTGCCGGACGAACTGACTGACATCGGAGTCTTAGTAATAGGGTCCCGTTTTTTACCCTGTACGTACATTTTTCTATTTATTTATTTTCTTTTGAATCATTCATTATGTTTTTAGATTTGTCAGAATCGAATTTTCTTCTATTATTCATTATTACGTTCCAAAAAATTATCTACATATTTTTTTTTTCTTTCTTATATTTTATTGCGTACTTCGTGCGCAACAGTACCCATGCGCAAACACCCCCTGCTTACATCGTACTTAGGTGCCGCGGCCTATAAGTTACTTATGATTTCAGGTTATGTGAGTGAAAAAAACAATTATACAGGAACAAACAATTATGACAGGTTTATTAAATATAATTTCTTTATACTATTTTAAATTATATTGTTATTTATAATTAATATTTCTGAATGCTTAGAATACAGAGAGGAGAAAATTAGCCTTCAATTTCTAAAAGAACATGGTAGGATGTTTTTCCAGAAGCATTCCTCAGTAGCATTTTGTTGACAAGCATTATAAGCCTTGAATGCGCACTATGCGTGCATTTGATGCGGTCGATGCTGACAATGGCGTCACTTTCGGTCCGCATGCAACGCATTGACTGCACATGCTCGGGAGGTAGAGCAGTGGATGCGCTGTCAAAATAGTAAACAGCCATATTGTTTGTTTACATTTGGTGAATAGAATGATTTAATGCCATGTATTAGTGTAGCTAGCAGCTTTTGTAATGGAGCCATAGTTGCGATTAATAGAATACCCTGAAAGGGTGACTAAATAATACAGTAGAAGTTTAGTGTCGGCCGCGCTAGTAGGTACATCGTTTTTGCCTAGGGTGCTTTAAGACTTGTTTTCTTTTTGCCGGCTTCTAAGGGCCATAGCGTTCCTAATGTTAAATAACGAAAGGCTAAAGAATTAAGCTATCATACGCAAAAACGATTTGCAAATCCAACTGGTAGTTCCAGAGATTAACACATTCAAGTAAAACTACAAAAAACTTCTTCAACTTTATTATATTAGTACTAGCTTTTGCCAGCGGCTTCGCCAACCCTAAATTTGATTATCGGCGTAGGATTCTTACGGCAACTCCTCAATTATAGAAAATAACCTACTTACACTCTCTCTCTCTTTCTCAAAAATAATAAATAATTTACTACTAAAAACTAATTAACCAACAGATTAATTCGCGAGCATCATTTAAACTTCCGTTAAGGGGGTGAGTTTTGGAAAATCCTTTCTAGCGCGCGCCTTCATCATAATAGCTATATGTGTGCTAAATTTCAGCTCGATCCGTCAAGTGGTTGCGTTGATAGATCAGTCAGTAATAGTTACTTTGGGCTAGCGCTAACTTTCACCCGCGACTTTCTTTACGTAGAAAGTGAAAACATTTTTAAATAATACGTACCGCCCTTCCCCCTCATGACTGTCCGTCAGCCTTGCACATCATAAATGCGCATGCAGTACTTGATCATAATTTTACTGCGATGTTAATTTTAAACTGCGATATGTCCTAAGATATTCATTAAAATCGAATGATGTAAAGGGCAATTTTGTTTTAAAATAAATACTTGTGATGAATAACGTATTTATTTGGATAAGGATTAATATCATGTTTATAAAAACACCGTCGCCGTGTGTTATTATAGAACAAATTTGGTTAGCATAAAAAAGTTACAGTGAGCCAACCTTAGAAGATAGACATATGCTATCGTGGACTTTTTTTTAAAACTTATAAAAGGAAACAATTCTGTCATACATGATTTTTGTAAAACTTTAACCGTTTACACAGCGCACGCAGCGGAAGCTCTTAAAAGGAAAAAAAAAAACCCCGATTTTGAAACATTCTTCATTGGTGCCCCGCTCCTGTTGTGTAGAACACTGACAGATTTTTTTCAAATCGGACCTGTAGTTCCTGAGATTAGCTCAATCAAACAAACAAACCCTTCAGCTTTATAATATTAATATATTTAGAATAGAAGAAGATTTGGTTATGTTTTTGAGTGAGTTTAACCTTTTTTGAATAAAATCGAATTGAGTAATTTAAATCAAAAGCACTAAGGAGTATTGATATCAACTTTGGAGCAAATGACCACCAAAATAATTTTCTACCCCTTTTTAACCCCGTTAGGGGATTAATTTCATTAATATATGAAACACATCTTCCACCAAATCTGTTAAAAAAGGTTTATGCAAAATTTGAAGGAGATTGGATGAAGGAAGCATGTTGTCCCATACACACTTTGCCCCCCTTTTTCACCTCCTTAGGGGTAGAATTTCGGAAAATCCTTTCTTAACGGATGCCTACGTCATACAAAGAACACACCCTCCAAATTTTAGGTCTCTACAATGAGTGGTTTAGGCTGTGCGTTGATCCATCAGTCATCCAGGACAAAGCATTTTATGTGTATAGATAGATAAGCTTTTGACATGGTTATATTTTTAACAGTAAATTTTGAAGTTAGTTTTTTTTTTTTCAGATGGTTTGTTAGGTACAAGTGCTGACTGGGTCAAAATTAACTTAAATATACCATTAGTTTACACAATTTATATGAAGTATGAAGAAAACCCGCTACCAAAACCTGAACACATATTGCCTTTAACACAACAGTTCTCAACTATCCTTAAGGACATACTTTCAATAGCTAAAGAAATGTATGGACCTCTTTTCAACAGTCAAAGAAAATCCCCAATGAATGTGGGTTTGTTCTCAGTTTGTATTATTTTAGTGTTGTTATTAATAAACTGACCCCATTATTGGCTTAAAATTTTTTGCAATGTTTTTGTTTAAAAATGTCAAAGAATTTATATAGTTAGGTAAAACTATATCATTTTTGCAGCCACATTAGCTGGACCGCTCTTAAATATGATATTAATTCCAATGGATGTGGACATTTTAGAAGAATCTAAACATATAATTTTTTTAAGTTTTACTATCATTATTAGAGCCAAAATATGTCAACCAGTGGGCACTTCCACTTTAAAACTCTGTTTTTTTTTTTATTTAAAGTTCTTATTCAAGTAGGTCAACTTCGACACTTTTGAACGTCATTTTATAATTAACAAGTATGCATTAAAATAAATAAATATATCATAACCAATATTTGTCAATAAATAAAAAATAACTAAGCCTTAAAATATAAACTTAAATTAAAAAAAAGCAACTGCACAGAGGACTGTCGGTAACGCCCATATTGAAAGTGTTTGTTTAGCGGGCAGTGACCTGTTATTATGCCAACTATGAAGCATAGGTTTTTCCTACTAAGTTTTAACAGTTTTTTGACAGAACAGCATCCAAGAATGTAAGAATGTAAGAACATTCTTGGATTGTTTGCAGTCCGTTTGTGGTGTAGTTGGAAGGTTCTATCACATAACCACATTTTGAGTTGTGTGAATGGTATCGGTAGAATTGGTTCGGGTCCCATTATTTTAGTACCCGATCCTCTCTTTGCCATTGATTGTTTATTATAAAACTAATAGGTACATAACATAATAGGTTAAAGGGGTATATTATTCTATCTATGGTCTTTTATGCAAGATCATGCAGGATCAAAGAGGATGTTCCCCACACTATAATGTGTTTTCAGCCACTGGTTAACCCCTTCGCAGAGTAAAAAATTATATATACATACAATTCCCTTATATACATAATATTAGGTTCTTACATATGAAATTAATGTTTTATAGAACTGGCCACTTTGATCTCAAAAAGCCGACATTTTGTTAAGAATTACAAATTCAAATTTTTTTCAATTTTAAGCTTGTCTATTTGTGTTTCGAATGTAATAATTCATTTGTTTTTGCATAATTTGATTTTGCTTTGACATAGTTCTTTGCTCAATATGAAAATCATAGAATATCACATTATTTTTGAATATGAATTCCATTGTGGGACTAACAGCTCAAAGGATTAATGATGTGTACAGAAGAAAACACAGTATATTTTTTGTTCCAACGGTTTTGTTCTGGTAATTTTGACCTCTAGAATACATTCTTGTAGATAGCCTGAGACCCTAGTTGTCAATGAGGAATTTAAAGTGATAGTGGAATCAGATTCATCTCAAACCACATCAGAGTTAGTTGCAGGCTTCAGTGAGCTTGATAAAACCATTTTGAATCATTTGAAACAAATTGTGAAAAAGCTTGAAAAATGGGTACCACATGAACTAAGTGAAGCAAACCAACAAACACGCATCGAATGCTGAATCACATTACTCAACCTTCACAAGAATGAGGGGATTCTGAATTGTATCATTACTAGTAATAGGAATGGATCCTATACAATAAATGGAAAGGCTCATCGCAGTGGTTGAAACAAATGAATTATTACATTCGAAACACAAATAGACAAGCAATTTGTAATTCTTAACAAAATGCCAGCTTTTTGAGATCAAAACACCTTCAAAGATTTTGTTGATTCTTGCTCCCGCAATTTTTTCAGCAAAGAAATCAATGAACGCCCTATAGAATGGCAAAAATGCATCACAATGGAAATTATGTAAACACGTAATGTAATTAAACATAAAAAAAATTTAGCTTTACTTATTCCATATATCAATTTCATATGTAAGGACCTTATATTATATGATGCTATGTGTGTTGCAAGCGTGCCTATGACTTTATGTTACCTTAGTGGTATATAAAAATTTATTTGGGGATAAAATGTGGAATTGAACAACCACAAATATTTATTATTGTTTCACTACTATGTAATTACCACAAAATGTCTTACCTTACAGACTGCTGTTGCTCAAAGACAAATAAATGATGGCTAATAAAGCCAATTAATTATGCAAATTTTATGGGTACTTACTTGTCCAGGTGGCATATGTCCCATCTGATGTAAATATCCATGGGGAGGTCCTTGATTAGGCAAACTTGTATGTTGGGGTGGTATATTAGGGTGACCATTTGGGCCTTGAGGATGAGCCCCTACTGGACTCATGGGATGACCCGGTTGGCCAGTCATATGTGGCCCCATCATATGAGGAGGCAATTGGTGTCCACTGGGAGGCATAACCGGTGGGCCATTAGTATTGGGAGATACATTATGTGTTGGAGGCCCAGATGGAGACAAATGATTAGGAAGTGGTTGCTGTCCAGTTCCAGAAGGGTGCGGCGGTGGTGGGCCATTAACATGTTGCTGGTTATAAGGACTGTGAGGAGAGTGCGGTGGAGCCGGACTTTGGGTTGGTGGTCCCATAGGGCTAGGAGCTTGAGGCGGCGGCATAGGACTACTCTGAGGAGAAGGACTTGCCATTTTTTTATTTAGAACAACACTACACAATTAATCATAATGCTTAAAAGCCAAAAACACACAAATTCTTCGGCTGCAAGAGTTTAATAACGTAGTTTACAGCACAGTTTACAGGTTTAACCACAGATAATGGTTATGATCAGTGCTGCCACCTCTCTCAGGCCAATCAGCGCTAACAGCGCTTGAAAAAAGCGCTAGATTCCGCTAATTTGCCTTAACAAAAAATAGCGCTAAATTCCACTAGCTTTGCATGCACAAAAAATGCGTAATAGTAAGAAGTTTTTATTTATTTCAATACAATTTGGCATAATTTCAAATATAAATTAATCTTAATATTAATAAGTATGGCTAATCGCTTTCGATGTCAGAAGAATCGTTGAGTGGACTGAAATTCTGAAGGTCCAGGTAGCACATCGTAAACCAACAACCAGAAATAATATATTTAGTTGAGGAATACCCTAAACAAATGGAACTGAAGCTAAACTAATTACGGTGTTGCTGCGTTATTCCTACTGTTTGGCGAGATTGCGGCGTGATTACAACTAAGTTTGGTCTGCCATAAAAATGCGCTATGATTTCCGCTAGAAGTTAATGTTAAAGTGCTAGATCTAACTCCGAAAGCGCTAAGGTGGCAGCACTGTATATGATATATGTCCCACAGACTAATAACACAATCTAAGGACGCGTTCGTTTTGGGGTAAAGAGTTCCCACTTTTAATACTTTAAACACTTTTGATAACGCAACTTTTGGCACTGACACCTATCGTTCGTGTAGCATTGAACGTTACTAACAAAATAAGGCGGTTGCCGTTTAAACTTCCAAAGTCTGTCTATCTCTGTCTGCCGTTTAAACTTCCAAAGTCTGTCTGTCTAAGAAGCTTATACGTGGATGTGACCGGAGAGTGCTCAACGAACAAACACGGATGTGTAATAGGTAATAAGGATCCGAATATTTCTGAGTTAAAACGCAAATTAAATGCTGCTTCGAGGTTCAGTAAGAAAGCAAATGCCAGAGCAAAATTCCAATTCATCGGCAAAATAGGTGGGCGACTTGCGGGCTGTCCCTCTGGGAGTCGTGCTTTCTGGTCGCTTGCTAAAGCTGCTGAGGGGAACTTCTGCCAGTCGTCGCTGCCACCACTGCGAAAGACCGATGGTGACTTGACCCATAGTGCAAAAGAGAAAGCCGATCTTTTGGGGAGACTCTTTGCCTCCAACTCGAATGTGAACGACGAAGGCGCTGTACCACCTACTTTACCGTGGTGCGGTAAGACGATGCTGGAAATCTCTATAACACAGCGCGAGGTCCGGCGGGCGTTGCTTTCCCTAGACGTTCATAAGTCGAGTGGGCCAGACGGCATACCAGCAGTGGTGCTTAAGCAGTGTGCTCCTGAGTTATGTCCTGTACTCACGCGCCTCTTCACGCTTTCCTACTACACTAGGCAATTTCCGTCTTCATGGAAGACTACGAATGTGCACCCGGTGCCCAAAAAGGGCAATAGATCAGATCCATCGAATTACAGGCCTATCGCTATAACCTCTCTCCTCTCCAAGGTGATGGAGCGTGTGATCAACACACAGCTTCTAAGATAACTAGAAAAATACGACCTGATAGCAGCGACCGTCAATATGGCTTTCGCCACGGTCGCTCGAATGGTGACCTTCTAGTGTATCTCACACACCGGTGGGCACTAGCCATTGAGACTCAGGGGGAGGCATTGGTATATTGGTAACCTGGACAAAACGAAGGCGTTCGATCGGGTCAAGAACCGGGGTCTTCTATCGAAGTTGCCATCTTACGGAGTGCCCAAGGGTTTGTGCAAATGGGTGGCTAGGTTTTTGTCCGGCAGACGCGTACGAGCCGTAGTTGACGGTAGTTGCTCTGATAGCATGGACATTAATGCTGGTGTCCCGCAAGGCTCTGTGCTGTCTCCTACGCTGTTTTTACCGCATATCAATGATATGTTGTACATCAACAACATACATTGCTATGCAGATGACAGAACTGGGGACACTTATTACACGATTTGAGCAAGCATCCCTCGTTCCATTGTGGAGGAAAAACGTAAAGAACTTGTGTCTCAAATCGAGATCTCTCTGTCCGAGGTCTCTGACTGGGGACGGGAAAACTTAATCCGAATTAACCCTACAAAGACACAAGTCTGCGCGTTTACCGCAAGAAAACCCCATTCACTGTGGTCCCACAATTCCAGAACACTTCCCTTTCCATCTCCCAGAGCATTGGGATTCTTGGTGTTGACATCTCCAGCGATGTTCAGTTCCGAAATCATTTACAAGATAAAATGAAGCTGGCGTCCAAAAAACTTGGTGTACTCAACAGAGCGAAGCAGTACTTCACGTCGGGGCAAAAGTTGCTACTTTACAAGTCGCAAGTCCGGCCCCATATGGAGTATTGCTGCCATCTCTGGGCGGGCATACCAACTTGGCCCTTTTGACTCGGTTCAACAACTGGCTGTGAGAATTGTCGACGATTCCAAACTCACTTGCGGAAACTCACTTCCAAACACAACCCCGACAAAAGCTCTGCCATTCTCTTCATCAAAGGCCGCCCTCCGCGACCATCTTCCCTCTCACTCTTCAGCCGTGCCATTCCTTGGCAAAAAAAAGCCAAATATCTCGGCGTGACTCTAAATAGGTATTTAAACTTCCGCGATCACACCAAAATAGTGCCGAGCCGATTTTGACCTTGGTCATCTATATCCTATGATAGGCAAGTACAGAAAAATGTCGCTTGGATAAAGCTGACTCTACGTCACCTGCATTCGCCCCATACTAGCATATGCTAGCGTTGTCTATGCGTTATCCAAACGCGATCTCCACAAACTACAGACCGTCCAAAACCGCTTTCTTAGAGCGGCTTCCGGAGCCTCCTGGTATGTCCGTAATGCGGACCTACACAGGGACTTTGAGCTTCCCTTGAGCATTGGGCGCTATATAGGCTGAAACTCTTTCAGAGTCTCGCCCCAAAAGTCCGGTGAAGCAGTAGTGGCTGCAACATTCAACTGCATAGACAGTTCAGAAAAAAATAAATAATAATAAACATATGTATTTCGATATCAACTTACCGACAAACTAAAATTTGAAAAAATAAGACCCATTTATAAAAATCGCAGTCTCCATGACATTAATAACTACAGGGCAATAACCATACTGTCATGTACTTATATAAAATAATTAAAAGGTATTTGGCCAGCGAAATAAATAAATATTTAAAACATAACAATATCATCAATGCAAAACAGTACGGTTTTCAGAAAAACCGGAGTACCTCTCAACTAAAAGTTTAGGTTTAAAAAGTTAAAAAGCGTGTTTAGTTATGATGTAAACAAATACTTAAATGAGAAAAACCATGCTTTTACTTTCTAAGGCATTCGATTATTTAATTTATGAAAGCATCATTTCTAAATTAGAAAAAAATGGAATACAGGGCCCTACTTTAAAATGGTTTTGGAGGAAACACAAGCTATAATGCAAAAAAACCACAACATCTTATGTAAATGGGCACAAGACATTGGTCTAGCTATAAATGCAAAAAAAAAACTAAGCTTATGCACATACACTCAACGCATTTAAAATATTTTATCAAGCCAGCCATTGCGAGCCATGATCATCTATGTCTTTATAATCAAATTCAATTTTAAACATTTAGGATTAGTAAACGAGTTCAATTGGAAACCACATATAATCTGTACTATATGTATGTATACTAAATATATGCAGAGGACATTTCATTTATTGGTCACCGTAGCCTATGAACGCTTGCTACACCAGAGGTATCACTCACGCTTTGCCGTCCTTTCAGAAGTCTTAATAAATAATAACAAACAGTAGGGTCTTGTAAAGAAATAATTTTTTTACATTGTCACATTGACTAGACCGTTGTGACTTTCAAAATGACATGTTTATTTTGTATACATCGATTTCCAGTTTTCTGGGTGAATTTTAGAGTTAATTATAAAAAAGAGTCCTGCAAAGTTCGTGGTTGCAGAAGTGTATGGAAATGAGGTCGAGGCATCAAATTTACAGGTTTACTCATTTGATATTTCATTTTTTTTTTTAATAAATAAGACTTTCAATGTAAAATATTACGTTTAACACGTTCCTTTCAATTTTTACACTATTGCAAAATCCATTGATGTAATTCAATTGCTTTCCAATCTTTAAGTTTTCATAATATTTATGCATATTATTTTGTTGTGAAAATTGATTTGGGTGACCAAAAGTTTAATTATGACCTACATAATTTTTGGAAATGATTTTTTTAATGTTTAGAAACTTAGAAAAAAACAAAATATCCATACGAGTTTGACTTGTAAATAAATAATGAAAGGAATTTTTGTTGTCTCTCAAAATAACATCGACTAAGTTTCGTGTTTTAAACGGTGAGAAAAATCTAAGTAAAAAATATGTGAAAGGAGAACCGAAAATAATTAAAACTGACTCAAAAAACGATATTAAATAACTCATGACAAAAAACTAACAGCTACATGTCTAAATACATATCAAGTCAACAATAACTATGCGGAAGAAATACAAAATAAAAAATCTTTTTACGCTTATGTTCGGAGTACCGTAAAGCCTGGATAAATGGTAAATACCATGAAAACCACATCTACACTGATGTTCCAAATACTTACAAGCTGATCTCACTAAACTGGAACACGTAACTACGCAAGAAATTTAATAAAATTAAATAAATTTAAATTAATGCTTAGATCGTGAAATTTTTCCTGCTAGCCTAAAAGTTGCCAAAGTCACTGCAATTTGCAAATCAGATGAAAACAGTGACCCAGGTAACTATCGACCTATTTCTGTTCTGCCTGTCTTTTTAAAAGTGTTTGAATGAGTTATTTTCAATCGCCTAGTAAATTCTCAGCCGCAAAGAATGTTCTCTATAATAAGCAATATGGTTTCCGTAAAAAATCAAATATGTTATCTGCTACTATTGACCTTGTCACAAAAATCATAGTTAATATTGATCAGAAAAATTGCACTTGGCGTTTTTTACGATTTAAAAAAAGGATTCGATACGGTAAGCCATGATATCCTAATAAGAAAGTTAATCAGTATTGGATTTAGAATTGCAAGCTCGGCAGTGGAAATTTTCAAATCTTACTTATCAAATCGGCAAAAAAATTAAAAAAAATTGCGATAGTCATAGTAGTGCCGCAATGTTCAATCTTGAGGCTGTTCCTAATTTAATAAAAACATTTAAGACATTAAACTTAAAGCAGACATAACGCTCTACGCTGATGACACTTGTCTCTTCGGGCACTCAGTAAATGCTATACCGGATGATGTTGAGAATTACTTAAAAGTGCTAAATATGTGGTTCCAATATGACCTGTATATAACTAAGCACCTAAAAATACAAACACTCTTTTAAACTTTATCTTTGAACTAGCGGCCCGTACCGGCTTCGCACAGGTGCCGTTTTTTTTAAAACATTTTGGAATAAACTGTAAATGTATTTTTTTGCATAACATAAGTAGTTTATTTTTTCAATACAATTTATATTTTTATCCATAAACCTATTTACGCGCAGTACTTGATAATTATTTTGCTGTGATGTTATTTTAAAAGTGCGATATCTCCTAAGATATTTATTAAAATCGAATGATGTAAAGGGCAATTTCGTTTTAAATTAAATAATTGTCATGAATAACATCTATAATATAATATATAATAACATCTATTTGGATAAGGATTAATATCATATTTATAAAAACACCTTCGCAGATAATGCATTATTTAAGAACAAATTTGGTTAGCATAAAAAAGGTTATAGTGAGCCAACCTTAAAAGATAGCCATATTATTTTTTAGAACTTTTAAAGAATAATAATTCTGATATACATGATTTTTGCGAAACTTTAACCGTTTACGCAGCGGAAGCTTTTGAAAGAAAAAAAACTCCCGATTTTGAAATATTCTTCATTAGTGCTCCGCTCCTATTGGTCTTAGCGTGATGATATATAGCCTATAGCCTTCCAGGGCTATAAATGGGCTATCTAACACTAAAAGAAATTTTGAAATCGGACCAGTAGTTCCTGACATTAGCGCGTTCAAGCAAGCAAACAATCAAACAAACAAACTCTTTAGCTTTATAAATTAGTATAGATATCCGTGTTTGTATTGTATTCAAACCATAGACATAGGATTTTTTCACTAATTCAAACTGGCTTACTAATCGATCGACCACGCAAACGAAACAAAAGGTTTTGCACATAAGTACAAAGAAGTGTAGGACTGTTTTATTTCCTGGATAACTATTTCTTAGTGGGTAAAATTCTTAATTTTTTTCCTTGATTCGTTGAGTATTCGACCTACTAGTTTGTAAATACACATTACTAGTTTAACTTATATCCTAAAATATGATTTAAGCTGTACGTTTATTATTTACAATTTATCTTTATAATAATTTATGTTTTCTCATGTAAGTGAATTGCAATTAATATTATAATTATAATTCTTAATGGAAAATGAAGATGTATAATCCTATTTTGTGACTTTATTTTAGAACACGTAGTAAAATAATTCAAGAGTCTTTAATAAGTTAAAATGTTTATGGGGCTGAAAAAATATTTTAAGCTTTTTAGTCCATTTTAAAAACGTGGTATAGATAAAAAAAAAAATTTCTTGATTTTTAATGAGTGACAAAATTACGGTATCAGGAAAGCGTAGTAGTATTGTCAAGCAAGCGCTTCTATCAGCAGTCGACAAGCAAGTAATAAAATGGAAAGAAGTCAACACCAAATATAGGCTAAGTGTCATCCACATACAAAAATCCACAAATATTATCGATTTCAATATGGCAATATGACGTCTTTTCAGAATAGGTCGGCTTACTTTTATCATTTCTTCATTTTTATTGTTAAAAAATTTAAATTTATACAATAATGTACAGAGCAATAACTATCGTTGGCTGACAACGAATTTTTAGGTTGACCAATCACATGTGTCGTCGTAGCAAAAATGCTAAAGACAAATGACTCGGCTTTAGACTTATTAGGGTAGGGAACGTTTCTTATTCACGATGTCGCATTGGACGGGAGAACCACCTGCGTTCACAAATCGAAGCGTTTTTCAAGGCCAATGATTCGTCTGCAACTGATTGTCGAAGATTTTGTTTGCTTTACAATATTCGACGTTTACGTGACCGCTCATCCTACCTTTTATTTACACACCTGGTTTCAGAAAGATTGCGCCATGCCTCACACTGCTAAAGAGACCATGATGCTTCTTTGGGATTTATTATCTAAACGTGACCAAGACCAAAATAGCCAGAGGTCTTCTGAACCCAGTATTAGCGTCAAATCTTCCCCTCAGGACAAAAGTTGAAGGTAGTTGAAAGGACTTGGCACCTCTCCAGGCACGGCCGCCCGATAGACGGACAAAACGCCAATTGAATCCATCGCACCTAGGTGAATCAATTAATTGCAACACGGAACCGCCTAACAAAAGAAAGGCAAAATAACAATTTATAACACTCTCTTAATATATACCCGATGACCTGACTTGTTCTAACAAGCAGAGAAGCAGCAAGATAAGTAGTCTTAAAAGACTAGTAACTCTTTCCCCACAGTTCCTGTAATAAGCAGGAAATGTGAGACGAAACCCGACGAGTTAAATCATTTCGGACAGGCAGACCAATGATGTATTAATACCACTAGATACGCAATCCGGGGCATTAATTGGTGCAATCTCACCTATGCCCACGGACATATGCTGCAGTTCATTTACAGTTGTAATCGCGCACTAGTTTTACTAACAGAATACTTAAAAACCATGAAAATAGTAATATGTACGGTAAAAACATGTGATTCTCGGTCCACAACACCTCAAAGAATACTTTTCACAGGTTTTTATGTTTAATTTTAATTTGAATCAGTTCAAGAAACATTAAATACGAAAACATTCACAAATCATATTTTTTAAATGTCAGTTTTGCCGTATAAAAAGATCATAACTTTTTCCAGTTTCGGTGGAAGTTTAGTGAATTGATCAACTAATGACTAATTCAATGTTTTTAAGGGTTCCGTACCTGAAAGGTAATTAGGAACCCTATTACTAAGGCTTCGCTGTCCGTCCATCCGTCTGTCACCAGGCTGTATCTCATGAACCGTTTTAGACAGTTGAAATTTTCACACAAGATGTTTTTCTGTTGCAGCTATAACAACAAATACTAAAAAACAGAAAAAAAAATATTTAAGGGGGCTCCCATACAACATACGTGATTTTTTGCTCGTTTTTGTAGACTCTCCTGTAGTTCTGTAGTCTCTCCTCAGACTTAGGGGCTCGATACCGCAAGTGAGTTTGGGATCGTCGACAATTCTCACAGCCCGTCGTTGAACCGAGTCAAAAGGGCCAAGCTGGTATCCGGGTTGTTGTGTACATTTCAGGGAAGGTGCAAGCTAGATTATTCTAGCTTACAATCCTGGCACTGTATTATGTTTAAGAAAACTTTATTTTTTTTAAACAAACTTACCTACCAGCATGGGCGTAGCGAGTTACAGGCAGGGGGGGCAGCTGCTCCCCCCTAGGTACCCATAACCTGAAGGAATTTGCTCAAAATGAACATGTACACTATATTAAAATGATATTTTCTATCAGGTATGCCCCCCCCAAATCCAAAAGCTGGCTACGCCCATGCCTACCAGCCTTCAAAACCTAGCATATAATTTAAAAAAAATCACTTTGGTTATTTTAAAGTTTATAACATTGAATTTCGTGATACGCTTTATTTATTCATTTTACGAGTACTGAGTAATATGAATGTGTGGCATGCTGATAATTAAAATTATTTGAACGGAGGTTGATGCTTAATAGCCATACCTTAGAAAATAAAAAAAATACAGATAAACAAAACTAATTTTCAAATAATGCTATGAAGTTTTTGGTTAATTGATTATTTAATTATTTATTTTCATACGTATCGAATAATAAGAAAACCAATTAGAAGAAATATACATTACCAAAAGTTTTATTTTAAGATATTCTACGCTCTTACTGTTACTTTATAACGATTGATTTATTCTATTTGTAAACAATGTAATTTTGTGATATTGAAAACACCCAGCCTGGAAGATTATTTTACCTTAATTGATCAAGAAGATAATTAGTTGCTTATCGTTCATGATTATTTTACACATAAATGCATTCTATTTGCAATGCAAACTATTTTGTGATTAGGAATGATGAATGTATGTTTTATCAAGCATAAACAAAAAAAAACAATGGTTAGCTGACAGAGACAAACGCATTTCAATTTTATTCAAATTATTGGTCAGTGATTCATCACTGGGGTTTTTATTCTGAACACTGAAGAAAACAACTTTCTTGTGAAACATGGATGAAGAGGATGAGTACTTTGCAAGTTCGTGGACACAACTATCTTTGTGCAGTGAACCAACTTTATATGAAGGATTTAGATTTGCAAAGGATTTAATAATAGCAAACCTCTGTTTACGTTTCTTGATACAATTACTTAACACACCTCATAATGTAC
Source organism: Apoda limacodes (assembly GCA_946406115.1). Classification (NCBI taxonomy): domain Eukaryota; kingdom Metazoa; phylum Arthropoda; class Insecta; order Lepidoptera; family Limacodidae; genus Apoda; species Apoda limacodes. The sequence continues at coordinate 9,617,091 of OX291546.1, forward strand.
GACACTGTCTATCTTTAGTAACTGGGATATGTCTTCTGTATTACAATATTGAATCAGCAGTTATTTGGCCAATAGGGTTAACAATTTGTGCATATATTATAATTCTTATGTTGTCTGTTACACTTAAAAAACATAGGGGGGTTATATTATCTTTTTTCATTATAACTTTTCTATTACTTTGTGAAATATATGTTATCAATCCAAAAATGTGGCACCAAATAAGAGGTATTCAAATGATTGCAGCAATGAAAATAATTTCTGTAGCTATTGATTTGGATAGAAATTTGTTTAAAAGAATGCTTAACCCATTGGAATTTGGGGGATATGTGCTCTGCCCAGCAAATAATATTTTAGGACCATGGATTTCTTTTCAATTATATAATCAGTATGTGGATAAAAAATTTATATGTAAAAGGTGGGCTAAGATTATAGTTGTTAATCTCTTTGTTTCATTACTTTTCCTAGTTCTATCTAACTGTATAGTTCCATGGTACATTGATAATGATCTATCTAAGTGGCTTAGTGCATACCGTGATGCTCAGGCATTTCGAATGTCACATTACTTTGTATCTAGTATGTCAGTTGTCTCAATGGTAAGCGCTGGGTTTGGTCTTACAAATGATTGTCATAGTGATCTACAGGTAACAAAGCCACTGTTTATTGAACTACCTAGATCCCTTGTTCAAGTTGTTATTTACTGGAATATGCCTATGCACCAATGGTTAAAAAATTATGTTTTTAAATCATGTAAGCCATATGGAAAATTTGTAGCAATTTTTGTAACTTACGTTGTATCTTCATTACTACATGGTTTGAATTTTCAATTATCAGCAGTTCTTCTTAGCATTGGTACATTTTCATATGTAGAGTACAACTTTAGGTGTAAGATGGCAATGACTTTTAATGTTTGTTGCTTGGCCAATCCATGTGGGAAGCAGTGTGATCATAAGCACAAGAAAAATAGCTATCTAGCAATTTTTCTGAATACTATATTTTCTGTGATAACTGTAGTACATCTGGCTTATTTAGGAGTGATGTTCGAAGCATCATTTTCTGTTCAAGAATCTGGGTATTCTTATTATCACACACTAACTAAATGGGAAAATCTAAACTATTTTAGTCACATATTTGTTGCATTTAATTTTTTAGTTCATAGTTTAATGTGATAATAAACTAATTTTTAGTAATCTAATTTGAATCTTTAACATAGCTGATAATCAAAATCTCAATTTTATGTTATTAGCTTATTATATATATGGCTCATGGCATTTGTATAAAGCAGGGCTGTCTAATGAAACATGGAGTTGGGCCATAGTTTTAATTTTATTTTGATGGGCAAATTCCTACAAATTATTTGTTTAAATTTAATAAAAAAAAACAATTATAAATTAAAATTACGTATGATGGGTTTGAGTTGTGGCAGCCTTGGTTTTAATGGACAATATGGATGGATGACACTTTTGCACATTGGAGTGTAGACTTCTACATTTCAATATAACTGAGCACAAATCCAGAGAACATTAAATGACTTAAATCACCCCTGAATTTTCCAATATACTTGTATCTAGTATTAATGAATACAACACTATTAGGTAAATCATTTATGTTTACACTTTTTCTACTAAATATTTATCTATAAGAATGTAACAAAGTAGTTATATGGACATATTAAGCAGGAGGAGATTCTCTTTTAAACTAGTCCAAATATTTCCACACATAATTTACTTGATTTTGCCACTAAGCTAAGTTCCACCATGGTGAATGTACTTTTATACTTTGAAATAAGATTTATTGAGTGTGTTGATTCTTCTTTTTTTTATACTTTATGTGTTTTAGCAACAACCCATTTATCTTATCTTAGGTGATATAGGCCAGAAAGCTAATTTCTGTAATTCTAATAAGTGCACATAATGTACCAAAATCATTACCCAATGTCATATACATTACTATGACATGTTTTATTATATACTTCATAAGTAATTTACTAAGTATGCACTCGATAACAACAAATTCTATGATAACACTGACTTTCATAACAACCAAATGCAATACTCGCTTAAAAATGTCACTTCCAGATATTACGCATTCTAGCCTTTACCCAGAGTAATAGTGTTATCACTAGTAACAAACTTAGAAGCTTGACTACTCTGTTGTTAAAGCAATAAAGGACCATTCTCTTTAAATGTGCGGCTTGTTTCCCCAGTTATATAATACATAGAGCATTGATGCGCAATATCCACTTACAAAGAACCGTGTCGCAAGCAAACAATGCAGTTAGACAGTGCTTGTCTGATATTTTTGATGCGCTAAGATGCATATTGGCATTGGCTTACTTTTCTAATCTTGTGGCAAACATCAAAACTACACTTGCTATATTAAAATGCTGTGAACTGAGCTTATGACAGTAATATGCCTTAGCCCAGTGGTTTTGTACCTCTAAAATGAGGTTGAGGGGCTGGATTGAGTTGAAAATGTTTATATAGCTACTGCTGAGTAACTGCCTATAGCTTAGCCATACTTAAAAGTACAGGACTGTACCCTAGATGGTCAGGGTATATATCTTATTCAGCCTTAGCTTGCCTGACTAAGTAGCTTAAAATCTTATGTCATTAAAAGTTTATCAATCTTTTGCTTTTACTTTTATTTATAAAAAACAGGTGATGTGCAAGTTTATTTTTTGCAGAGATTTGTTTACCTACATCTTTATATATTTGTATAAGTCTTTGCAAACATGTATTTTAATATGACAGAAAAGAAAATATTATGATTGTGCACAAAAGAAGATTTTGAGATTGTTTGATTCTCACTCAAAATACAAAAAAGCAGTGTATAAATTGAATGCACAAACTTTTTTGTATGTAAATTTTAACTATAGTTGGTGAACAGTTAAACATAAGCCATTTAAAAAATTTACACATGTGTACTACCAACTTCAATTATTAAAACTTACATATAAAGTATCATCTCCACAAGTGTTTAGATCATGAAAATTGCCCAGCTGATGCAGTGTGGAGATTAGATTAGTAAATTTTATACAATTTGATAGATAGTATTCTAGATTTCAATTGCATTGAGATGGTAAAGAGAAGTAATTATGTTATTAATTTTTTATTTACTTGCTACAATACTACAAAATTAATATTTGGATAGTATCTCCCTAAGTAAAAATTAAATTTTGCCAGCATTTTGGCTCTTTCCTAAAGTAAATTGTTTCTGTCCTATTTATTTTTATTCTTTGAAAATTTGTTAAGAAAATTTAACTTAAGCAGTGTTGCAGCGATGGGCATCCCACCTGTCACACAGGCTGGTTGGTGGAAAAAGGCTGGCCCCACACTTATTACAGGTCTAACTTCTCATTCTCTCTTTAGGAAGCATGTATCTAAACTTTATTACCACACCCTAGTATCTTAAGTCCTTAGAAAAGGGGGGGAGAAAGCAAATAAATAAAAATTAAAAATATCTACATTTTAGAGTTGAAATAATTCCATTTGTTATTCTAAAACATTTTTGCCACTTTCTCTTAAAACTAGTTACATTGGCTACGCATAAATCGTCACTTGTCTCCAAAAGGTGAATTTGATAATTGAGCCGTCCTGAAGTTGGAAACTCACAAACTTCATTTTCTACACCTATGTTGGAAACAAAATATTCTGGCCTAGTGTAAAGCAAAGTAACTTTAAATTCTTTAGTAATCTTCTGGATAAGTCGAAGTAAATTATTAAGATAAGTATCCATTCTAGTTATCTTGAATGTTTGTTCAGACCAATAAAATGCTGTAAGGCTATCAAATATAATTAGAGAAATACTTGAGTGGTCAGTTAAAATATTTTCCAAATTATAAATTGTAGTATGTAATTGCATGGAATCAAATATTTCAAAGAAATATATGTTTTTAATACATTCAAAAATTATGTCATTTACTTCATCATTCAGTTTGGCTTGTGTGATGTCAAGGCGAGATAGTATTTTCTTTCTCATGCAGCGTGAAATAACCTCCAGGTTTAATAGTCCATCTGTATTAAAGATAACAACTCTGGCTTCAACACCGTTTAATCTGGCGGGTAGTACAGATTCAGTAATCAAATCTGTCAATATAAAAGATGAGATGTAAGCATTATTACTGTTAATTTCGATTGTTTCAGTTAGCTTTGGCCCAGACTCAAACAAAATAGGATAGAAGTTCCCAATATCTTGTTTTTTCGTCAATCTTGCTAATAGCTGAACTCCAGATTCAACTTTAAACTTTGTCGTATCCATACCTCGTTTAACAAAGTTATAACGTTGTAATTAAGTATTATATAGAAGTTATTCTAGTAGGCTTTTGTTTTGAAAATGTATAATATTATGTGAATTAGAAAAACCTATTGAAAATAAACAAAATATGTTCATAACTCAAACAAAACAAAAACAACGACATTCCCTCCAGGGGGCCGTTCAAAAACCGACTGAGTCGAGTAGAGTTATGACTCTAACCGTTCATAAACTAACTGAGTTCCAACCCTAATCCGTTCAAAAACGCGTAGAGTTGTTACCCTAGGGTTGGCTCAAGTGAACCGTACTCGACGCGGGTTCGTCGGAGTAGGCGGCCATATACTTGTACATAATACTTTATAATTTGTGGCCATATTTGAATAAAATGGTCAAAGCAATGTTTCCGTATTAAGAAAATTAGTAAATTATTTTGTTGTTTGTTTTTGTATTTAAGTATTTTTGTATTTGGAGTTTTTTTTGTAATAAAAGATTTTTAAGTATTTCCACTCCACTACTAGGGTTCAGTTTTTTCTTAGAATCTTTAGTGAATAACCCTAAATGCCTTAAAATAGTTTTAAAATATTGATTTTAGCCGTAAATTTTAGCTGTTTAGAAATACTCCTATTTTCATTTTATTTTTTGTCAACATAAAATCTAACAATAAAATAAACCGCGATTCAAGTGTTTAGAATGCAAACACAACGTTACAACTACAAAAAGGTTAACATTGTTAACATACTGATAAATAAATAGTATTATAATATACTTAATAATAATGGTAAGTTAAATTAAAATATATGTATAATCAAAACAAAAGAATTCACCAAGTTCCCACCTAGTTTATGAAAACTTAATTCAAAATAGCAAGAAGGAAATTATTAGTTTGTTCTCACTCAAAGTCAAAAAAATAGCCTAAAACTTTATTTGAATTTTAGTGTTCCGTAGGCCTTACAAAGGTATTTCAAAAAAAAAAATGCCCCTACAAGGGCGAAATTCCTAAAAGTGGAAACATTGATTAAAACTTGACAGATGTAACTCGGTTAGCCGTTCAAAAACTATAGGGTAAAGTTAGGAACCCGATGACGTCATTTCTTACTAAAGTTACTCGTTTTTGAACGCAACCCTGTATACGTCAAATAGGGCGTTCCTTCTGAACCGTGTTGAAATTTATTAGTAAAACCTAATTTAAGCAACAACTAGCCGTTCCGTCTGAGCGCATCTGATAATTTCAGCAGCGCTATTATTGTCCAAACGAAACGCGTTTCTTGTCATTTTTTGATAGTTCCGTGTGTTTATATGCTTGAGTATTTTTTTTTTGTGTAGATAATAACAAACATAAATATAGTTCATAATACAAAAATAAACTTTATTTATTTTCGCTTTGTGGCCTTTATTGTGCTTTAAAGGCACAGTATTTCGCCAATGTCAACGTGGTGAGAGAATCACTGTATATAATTGATCGGTTTCTTAAATTATCTAAGACCAGAATTGTTTTCTTCTAAATTGAGGTTCTATATTTATTGCCACCACCTAAAACAAAGGATCCACGTCACACACACACAACAACAATTGGAAAAGGGCATATATTAGGGGAGAGACAAATATATATTCATAAACAACTTACTACTACAGTTTAATGTTAAATGTTTTGATATATTTAGTTAGGAGATGTATAAATGGCGTATTTACAAGGGATAACAAGAATTGCATATTTACAGGGCGTGGGATTTTGGTTGGAAGGATATCATACAAAGAAACTGGGAATTTAGGGCAGCTAAAAAATATATGGTCCGGGGAGCCTTCATCCAAACCACATTCACAAAGAGAGGAGTCTTTAATTCTCAGTTTTGTTAAGAAAACTGGGGTACAGACATGGCCCAACCTCAGACGACATATGGTAGAAGTGACAGATTTATCACTGTTTCGTGAATGAAAAAACCATGGTTTTGATGGAATAGATGTTTGGATTTGACCATAATATTTTCCTTTTGTTGCTCTCGACTGTCTCCATAAAGTGTTCCAGTCTGTTGCAAGTTGTCTTATTGCAAGGCATTGCAAGTCTAGGGAGAAGATTTTGTAGTGGGTCGAAAGTCCTGTATGAGCAGCATCTTTAGCCCATTGGTCAGCCGTCTCATTACCTTCCACACCACTGTGACCAGGAACCCAGGCAAGAATCACCTCAATACCTTGGATATGACATGCATATAATACTTTTTTTATCTCAAGAATGATAGGGGATAATAATTTAGCTTTAAAAGGGTTGCATAGTAGAGCTTGGAGACAGCTTTTTGAATCAGATAGAACTATTGATTTATTTAGTTGGTGAGATTTTATATATAAAACGGCTTCTAAGAGAGCGATAGCCTCTCCTGTAAAAACAGATGTCTGAGGGGGACTTTTGAAGCTAAGAATAATTTTAAATTTAGGAATCCAAACAGCTGAACCAACACAGCTGTTTTCAGAAAGTTTGGAGGCATCCGTAAACAAGGTTAACCAGTTGAAATAATTTTTATTTAGAGATGAAGTTAATAAGTTGTTTGCTGCTGGATCGCCCTTAGTGATATCAAGATCTAAAACTACTTGTGGGTGAAATAATAAAACTTCAAACTCTGTGGCGTAGAGGGGCTGTTTAGGAAACTGAGCAATTGGGTGAGGGAATTGGGTTAGTTTTTTATAGCTTTTTATAAGTCTAGGGGGTTCCTTGTGGTTCCAATAAGAACTAGATTGTAACTTATCAGAGAGAGATTGGAGAAGGATAGGGAGAGGGTGAAAGGAGAATTGGGCAATTTTAAAAAATATCTGTCAGATAAAAATTGTCTTCGCAATCCCAGTGGAGGATCCACACATTCAACCCGTAAGGCATTCAATGGGGAGGACTTCATAGCACCAGTTATGATACGTAGACACTTTGACTGAATTTTGTCTATTTTATCCAGAGATGCCTTAGAACAAGGTTCCAGAAGGAAGGATGCGTGGTCAAGGTGGCTACGGACAATGGCATTATATAATAACTTTTGGCTGTAGGGGTGAGAGCCCCACCACACACCTGACAGGGATCTTAAAATGTTAACTCCTTTCTCGCATTTGTCAGTCACAGAATTAAAGTGTGGGGAACCTGTGAGTTTTGAGTCTAGTATGAGGCCTAGAAATTTTACTTGCTCAACTACTGGTACGAGCTGTTCATTAACTTTAATATCAATTATTGGATTTGATCTTTTTCTGGAGAAAATAACTACCTTACTTTTTGGAACAGCAAGGGTAAGTCCATGGTCATCTAGCCAAGTTTTTAAATAAGATAAAGCAGAATTTAAGTTACGTGAGGAATCTATTATGTTGTCTGATGCATAATAGAGTGCCAAATCATCAGCATACTGTAGTATATTACAAAAAGAAGTGACAGCATGATCAAGATCATAGGTGTAGATACTGTACAATAGTGGGCTTAACACAGATCCTTGGGGAAGACCCTTCCACACAGTCTTCCGAGGAGAAGCAGCTTGCAAGTGAATTTTAATATTTCTACCCATTAAGAGGTTAGAAATAAAATGAACCAACCTCACTGGAATGCTCAGCTGATGCATTTTCTGCCTGAGTATTGGGAGTTGGACATTGTCATAGGCGGAAGCTATATCTAAGAACACTCCAACAAGATGCTTACTCCCGGACAGTGCTAGACGGATGTCTGTGTTCAAAATGCCAAGGCTGTCAATGGTACCCTTACTTTTACGGAAACCAAATTGGGACTTAGCCAGGACTTCTCTGGATTCCATAAGCCACTCTAGACGGTTCTTAATCAAATGCTCCATTATTTTGCAAAAGCAGGAGGATAGTGCTATTGGTCTATACGAGGATGCTTTAGAAGGGTCGGATCCAGGTTTAAGAATGGGAATGATTATTTGGCATTTCCATATCTCGGGAATAACACCAGAACAAAATATATTATTTAAAATTTTTAATAATACTCCTTTACTAAATTCTGAGAAATGGGTGATGAAAGAGTATGGGATACCATCATCACCAGGTGTTGAATCCTTAAGACCTGATAAAACACAATTTAACTCTGTCATTGAAAAAGGTTCATCCATTATGTCATTTGACCTAAGGGAGGGGTAAGGTTGAGGAAGACAGTTCTCACCTGGAACAAAAGGAGGACATAGCCTATCTGCAAGATTCTCACACCAATTGGAAGAATCATGGGATAGTCCAGAATTAAGGGTCATTGACCCTCGGAATTTTTTTATCTTTTTCCATACATTGGCAGCAGGGGACCTAGGAGACAAGGACTCACAAAATGTAGTCCAACTGCGTTTTTTTTTGACTAAAAAGTTTTTTTGCCCTTGCCGATACCTGCCGATAGTTTAGGTAGTTCTCCATAGTCATCAATCTATTATATAGAAGTTCTGCATCTTTACGGCGTCTTACCATGTCTGTGCATTCAGGGTCCCACCATGGAGGTGAAGATATGTTTTTACTGGGAGTTTTTTTTAATGGAATGTGGGAGTTCGCAGCAGATATAAGACAGTTGATAAATGTTGTGTACACTTCATCGATATTGTTAAAATTATCAAAATTATTTTGCTTTAGATTTTTCTCCATAGACAATGAAAACTGGGGCCAGTCTGCATACTGAAGCTTGTATTTAAGAAGTGGATTAAGGGAGGGGGAAGGAGAAACTAAATGAGGTTTAGTAATAATTATTGGAAAATGATCACTCCCATATGACTCATGGAGAACCTCCCAATGCAGGGAGCTAGGCAAGGGCTAGAAACACTAATATCAACTGCTGATTTACTGTTTTGGGTCGGTGAAACCCGTCGAGTCGGAGAACCATCATTAATTACACAGATGTTGTAATTCTCAAAAAGATCTATAACGTGGGCAGAAAATGAGTCACAGAAATGTGAACCCCATGAGATATGGTGGGCATTAAAGTCCCCAAGAATAGTAAAAGGTTGTGGCAAGGAGGAAATTATTTGTTGTAGATCAGGAATATAAGCTGTGCTAGGGTGAGGGATGTAGATTGAAACGAATGTAATATCCATAACTCGGGCTGCAACAACATTAAATTCTGATGAATGGTGAGGAAGTGGGATCTGAGAAGAAGGAAAGTTACGATTAATTAGTAGGCAAGAACCACCCCAGCCATCCGTTCTGTCATCCCTGAGGCATGCATAGCCAGAAATCCTGAAATAAGATCCAGTAACCAACCATGTCTCCGATATGGCAGCAACAGCCGGAGTGAACTTATTAAGTAAGTATATAAGATCGTGTTTCTTGTGGCGGATGCTCTTAGCATTCCACTGCAGAATCTTTGTCTCTTTGACTGGGGAGAATTTTAAGCAGTTCATACAGTTTATCAGCCACGGTGTTCGGTAATGCATCATCCCATTTTGAGATGATGTTGGTTATAAGAGAGAGGACTAGTTCAATCAATGAATCATTTGGGGTAGTATTTGAAAAAGATAGGTTTTGTAAAGCAGATCCATTAGGGAGTGAAGAGGGAATTTCTTGTATAATTTGCTGATGGGCTAGTCTGTCATACCCACGGGGAAGAGGAGCTCTAGGGGAAGGATTGCGAACTACAGTCTTCCTGTATGAAGTGTTTGGAGATGGGGATGGGGATTGGAAGGGTTGGGAGGGGATAGAAGGATCATAGGTCTGAATTTCCTGTGAAGGTAAGAACATAGTCTTAGTTACATCTGCATATGGGCGGCGGCGGGAGGGTGGAAAGCGGGCAGAAGCATCTAAATATGATATGCTTTCATCTGACATTACCATTTTTATAGATTTCTGCCTGGAAAATTCTGGGCAGCATTTATTTGTTGCAAAATGTTTACCAGAACAGTGTAAGCATGTAGATTGGTCCTCTGAAACTTGGCAGGATTCACCAGCATGATTTTGTGAACAGCGGAAACATCTAGCTTTAAAGCGACACTGAGTTTTGATGTGCCCAAACCGGCAACAGTTGTGGCACTGTATTGTAGGTAGTTGGTAAGTTTCAACAATCAGAGAAGTATTGTAGGAATAAATCCATTTTGGTAGACGCTGACCCTCAAAGGTCAGGACTACTGACTGAGTGGGGACCCATGAGGCTTAACCTTCTGTAATTACTTTTCTATTAAGACGTCTAGCTTTGAGAACCTTACCGCTGCCCTCTGGTAAATCTAATGATTCAATAAGTTCATCCATGGACCAGTCTGTAGGAATCCCACGGACTAACCCCATTCTAGTTATATTGTATGATGGAATGGAAGCTTTGTATTTATTACCTTGTATGAAGGAAGCATTAATAAATTCATTAGCATCATTAGCTAATTTAAACTCTATAGATACTCTATTACGTCCTGCACTTTTAATTCCATCTCGAACAATATTCTGAACCTTGTTTTGGAACAAAAGATGACCTATTTTAATAGGTCTAATAGTAAAACCGGCAGCTAGGTCTGGTTCAACACGGGATATATGGACAATATAAGGACCTTTATCATTTAAATCGTATGTACGGGATTCCTCAAGGAGACCCGGGTGAACATATATTGTCTGTATTGAAGCAGATGAATCGATTTCGCTTCGTAATCTTTTTTCGTCACTTTCATTCGCATGCACAAATGGGCGTTTTTGGGCACGATTATCAACTTGCCGTGAATCGTCTGGTATCGGGATGGGTTGGGACATAATCTGATCGATGGGATCAGGAGGCTTAGGAGGGATATTGTCATCCGCCATGATTGTCAGTCGGATAGGCCGAAGCCTTCCGACTGTGAAATTAAACTATTATCTGTTAAAAAAGGGTTAGTAACTTACATAAACAATACACAAACACTGAACACTTAATAAATCTTAGCTTAGAAGTTTAATTCTGTTAGAATAGATCCGCAAATCTTAAGAACAAAACACAAACAAGTGATTCAAACAACCTCGCAACGACGAAAAAAACTACGATCACTTCGTTACCTATTTCCTTCCTTTCCAAATAACATTCCAAAATAAACTTTTCTCTAAAAAACAAATTTATAAGTATTTTTCTCAGAGGATTCACTTTCACATTTGACAGCTGTCAAAAAGTAGCGCGAAATACCCACCTCCCGACATGGGTTGTTGGTAGCAAATCAGCTCAGACGAAATGCTGATAGTCAACATTAGATGTTCCTACCAATAGCATGAAACGCAAACCGCTAACAATTTCTGCTAAAAAGTAACCAGATGGAACACCCTAAATAACAAAGATATATAGTTCATAATGCAAAAAAAAACTTTTCTCTAGAAAAAAATCAACTTTTATAAGTATTTTTCTCAAAGGATTCGCTTTCACATTCGACAGCTGTCAAAAAGTAGCGTAAACTTCCGATATAGGTTTTTGGTAAAAGTCAACATTAAACGCAAACCGCTAAAAAGTAGCCAGATGGAACGCCCTAAAAGTGTGACGTCATTTGGCTAAAAAACACTTCAATCATGTCCAAGTTCAACAAACTTTTCGTACCCGGTGTATGGTCGCTAGTGTCGCGTAAGTTTACACTGTTTTAATGTGGCGACTAGTTTTTATTTTTGACCACCTTTTGGTGTGGTGGTAATATTTGGCCTTGTTTCGCCAAGGAATGGCACGGCCGAAGAGTGAGAGGGAAGATAGTCACGGAGGGCGGTCTACAGTGAAGAGAACGGCAGAGCTTTTATCGGGATTCACTTCGATTCTCGATATCTGAAACCTAGGGCGGTGATTGCGGATTGGAGTCTCTTAGTAATTGGACTCACTTGCCTGTCCGTGATGTAAATTGCGGTATTGCGCAAGGAGGGCTAACTGGTTACCTAACGTTTTAGGGATGTCGTTCGTGTACAGAAGGTACAAGGCAGGGGAGAGGGACCTGTCATGGGTGACTGCTCGGCGCAGTGATTGTTTCTTTTTAGGGTTCCGTACCCAAAATCAGGACCTTATTACTAAGACTCGGCTGACCGTCCGTCTTTAACCAGGCCGAATCTCATGAACCGTGATAGTTAGACAGTTGAAATTTGCACAGATGTATTTCTGTTGCCGCTAGAACATCTAAACTAAAAAACGGAATAAAACAAATATTTAAGGGGGCTTTCATACAACAACCTTGATTTTTTGCCGTTTTTATAGATATAGTAAGGAACCCTTCATCTCCAATCCTACCTCTCCTTGCCACTTTCGGCCAATTTCTATCTTGCCATTTTTATCAAAAGTGTTGGAGGCGTGCGTGAATCGTCAGTTTTCCAGTTTTATCTACAACAACAACATTCTGAATCAATTTCAATCTGGTTTTCGCCCTGGCCATAGCACTAGCTCAGCTCTTCTTAAGGTCACAGAAGATATTAGACTGGCAATGGAAGACACTAAGGTTACTGTATTAGTACTAGTTGACTTCACAAACGCGTTCAACACCGTTGATTATGATATACTTCTATCTATTCTAACTAACCTTAATATTTGTCCTAATGCTTTAAACTGGTTTTCATCCTATCTTCATGGCCGCCAACAGTCTGTTCGCATAGATCAACATTCCTCTGAATGGCGCAATCTTTCTGCCGGAGTTCCTCAAGGAGCAATCCTTTCCCCGCTTTTGTTTTCTATTTTTATCAATTTTATAACTAACCTTCTCAGCTGTACTTACCACCTTTATGCCGATGACTTGCAACTTTACACAAGCACTTATATCGGAAACATTACAGAAGCCATTGATAAAGTTAATTTAAACCTTGGCTACATTTCCGATTGGTCACGCAGATTTGGGGTGACTGTGAATCCGTCCAAATGCCAAGCTATTATCGTAGGTAGCTCAAGGTTACTAAGTAGGATTGACTTAAGTACTTTGTCACAGATATACTATGAAAACACTATAGTACCCTTTACCTCTAGCGTAAAAGATCTGGGTCTATATATAGACAATACTTTTAGTTGGCATGATCAAATCGCAGAAGTAAGTCGAAAAGTGTTCAACGCTTTGCGATCGCTTTATCGATTCAAACATTTTCTACCAATAAAAACCAAAATCTTGCTAGTACAAACTCTAATCATTCCCATAATTGATTATGCTGATGTTTGTTATTTGGATCTGACCCAAAATCATCTCAATAAACTTGATCGTCTCCTCAATTCTTGCATAAGATTTATTTTCAACTTAAGAAAATTTGACCACATTTCCCAATACCGTACTCAGCTTGGCTGGTTACCTATCCGGGAACGCAGATATACTAGAATTCTATGTTTTCTTTATAACATTTTAAATAATTCTCAATGTCCTCCCTATTTAAAGAAAATGTTTCAATTTCTTCACTGTTCTCACGACAGAGAGCTTCGTTCTTCCTCTAACATGCTGCTACGTTTACCTTCACATCGTACTGGTTTTATTTCCAATTCTTTTACTATTCAGGCAGCACTACTCTGGAACGCGCTTCCTAAAAATATAAAGGAAACGCATTCCCGAAATAAGTTTAAGCATTCGCTATACAAATACTATTTAGGCTCACCTTTATAAATACTTTTCAATGAATCAAATGCAGTACCTATATAGCAATATCTATGTACATATTTAAATACGTATTTATGTATGTGTATGTATGTATATTTAAATATATATTTATATATATATGTATCTGTGTATTTATTTAATTTATGTATTCAAATCCTATACTGTATGTTACGTTTATGTTAGTAGATAATAACCGTTCCTACTTAAACAACTACCTTAAGCTTTCTGCATGACCCTAAGGTCGACTGGTAGATAATGCCTAAGGCATTAAGTCCACCTATTGTATTTTATAGCAATAAAGTGTTTAAATAAAAAAAAAATAAACCCTACGTGCGCGAGTCCGACTTGCACTTGGCCGATTTTTTTATACTCCCGTACTTTAATTTGGAAATTATGCTTAGAGAAATTATGAAAAGGAGTTTTGGCGCGAATCTTAAGAAGGAGTGGTGTTTTTTTCTGTTTAATTTTTCTAAATTCATTTGGTGACTTTCGATGTATATATTTTAGCAATGTTTTACAAAAGCGTGTTAAGAATTGTGCAGCGAAGGCTCATGAATAGTTAATTATGAAGAAATAAGCAGGACATGACGCGCAATGTCTGAGGATCCACATTAAATTTCCCGCCCAATCTTGGGACTTGAAAACGAGGACGCGCGGTAACGCCCGCGCCACGATACGATATAATATAATTGACTTTGACTCTGGCAAATGCATAAATGGTCTGCTAAGACCGTGCGAGACCATTATAATATTAAAAAAAAAAAAAGAAATTATGAAATCAAAACTTGTATCATATTTTTTTTTATGAGGTTTTACGGCTTTGGGTTCTAGCACTTTAAGCCTAGCCCTTTGCGAGCCCGTAGTAAAATAATTTTAATCGATCGAATTGTTGCCGAGTAATAAAGGGGCGGCTACAGCCTCTGTATCCGCCACCAATTAATTACATATCTTGCTATTCTTTTGTTTATAAATTGTCAATGGTGAAAAAACCAATGATCTTTTGATTTTTTTTCGGTAAATATTTACTTCTCTGCACCAATTTATTTTTGGGTTAAATAAAATATTAATTAATAGAGTAGGACATTTATACACAAATAAAAAAAAGTCTGCAAAAGAATAATTTTTGTAAATAATTAAAAATATTTAAAATAGTAAAGTCTATACTTACTAAAATACTAGTGCTAGATTAGGTTAGGTTCGGCAGCCCAAAGAGGGGTGGTTTTCATAATGTTGCGTTTCTTTCCCTTATTAATTGCTTGAGGCAGAGGTTGAAAATAATATGCGTAAAAAATGTGAAAAAATTCGATTATATTAATAATTGCGAAGAATTACAGAAAAGTTGCTAAGCGTACAAAAAATTGGTGATCGTTAACAACGTCTCATTTTTTGAAAGTTGTCGCTAATACAAAAATTGGTAGTAGGGAGACGCGCTGCGTCGCGTCGCCCCCTATGATTGGTTTCTGCTAATCGTTCAACCAATCGCCGGCGCCGCCGTCATTGAAGCCTTGAAGTAAATGCCTCAACACATACATAACAAGCAAAATTTTTCAAAAAATCCATACAAAAAAAAATTTCGGCCGCCGGTGGGAGCCGACCTCTACAATGCTTTACTTTTAATTTTTACTTGTATTGTGGCCTAATTTTCAAATTCAAAATTATTTATTAATAGGAATACTGACTCTTTTTTGTTTTTAGTTAGTTTTACGATTTTTGAGAACTAACATCATTGTTTAGATTCTATTTTTTCTAGGTCCATTTTTGACCTCTTCAACCTTATCTTTATTTACCAATAAAATTACAAGTCCTCCTATAAGAATCTTTTATTTAATTCGGGAGACGAGGAGTCCAACCGCGGCGTGATATAGTATGTCATATAAAATATTAATTACGCGTTGAATGGTCTCATAACACTTTTTTTTTTAATTTATTTCACTTTCAAACTTTTCTTCCAATTGATTAAGCTTACACTGAAAAGTTTCTTTTTAACCGACTTCAAAAAAGGAAGAGGATCTACGTTCGACTAAAGTGCGCGGTGCATCCTCCAGTCGTTTCACGTGGCGTTGCGTCGCGTCTCGTTGCGTCGCGTCTCGGTATGAGCCGACCCTTAGGAACATAGACACCATCTTCAAACTGTAATTCAGATCAGATTTTTGACAAAAAGTAATTATTTTTAACTTTTTAGTGCATCTTTTTGATGCCGGTCCTTTTTTTTTTTTTGAAAAGTTTTTTTACATTAGTTACAATATCGTCACTTTTTGGTCGTGGATTTCTTTCTGCAGTTCCCTTAGGATTTCATTCATATTATCTATCGATTTTTTTGCTCAATTATTACAAGCAAGAATGTTCGTTTATGATATGATGAATATTAAATTTTGATTTGCAAACTTATTTCCTTAGGAGAAAACGATTCGCGGCGCCTCGCAACGTGCTTCATACAAAATAATTTACCATTATTTTTGACATTTAGTAATCAAACATTGTGAAATTTTGTAGACATGATCTCAAGCCGAATATCTATGGTTTTTCAAAATCCTGAAAATGATTTTACTATTTCAAAAACTGAATTGAGACCACTTGTATGAAAAACTAGAATACTCTATTACTAGATATTAACGTAAAAAATTTAATAGAAAACTGGCACACTGCAGACCTATATTTATTCCTAGAACATGTCTTCAAATTTTCATAATGTTTGATTACTAAGTGTCAAAACTAAGTGAAAAATTCTATTGTATGAAGCAAGCTGCAAAGCTATAAATCAGGTAATAAAGAAAGGTAAATAAGAATCACACGGAGATAGGTAAATTTTACAAGCCAAAGGGAAAAGCTGATCTTCAATGCCTTTTCTATAAATAAATATGTATATTTCATTGCACGTTTTACATCGATACATAATAATACAAATAGGTTTCTATTTATTACTTAAATTAACACAAACACACATGTAAAAAATTGTCAGGGTAACTCAAATGTTCTGAAAGCCATTGCAGAGGAGTGTCCGGAGGTATTGCTACACCATGCGTCTTCAATTTGACTGCAACAAAAAAAGCAACTCACGCAACCTGTATAACTTATAACAGTAAAAAAAGTTATTGGGTGGAATCATCACATTTTTCAATTTTACAAAACTGCAAAAGAGAAGTTCAGGCTATGGAGCTCACACGGTAAGCTTTTATCCGGCTTTTATCTTAGTGAAATGTGTGAGGCGCGTAATAGTAGTCCAAAAAAAATAAGAAAAAATAAAATTGGACATTTTAGCCAAGCCAAATTAATTTTTGTGCAGTTTTGCAGGGAAACTAAAAAAATTAATAAGTTAAACAATATTCCTCTTAGTGTTGAAAATGAGACTGATCCGGTTAATATCGCTAATTTGTTTCGAAAACAAATTTAGTGTTAATAGTGTTTTTATATGGACTGTAATTCAGTGGGGCGCACCAACAGTGACAGGGAGACCGTCGTCTTTTGTCAGGATTAGGTGAGCGAGATACTGAAGTCGATGGACAAAGGGAAGTCGTCTGGTCATGACGGTTTAAGTATTAAGCATTTACTTTATGCGGGCACTCATATAACGAATGTTTTGGCTTGTTTTTATAATCTCTGCGTACATCACACATATCTTCCAACTAATATGCTTCGAACTATAGTTGTCCCAATAACTAAGAACAAAACTGGTAATTCATCTATTGCCGGTGACTATAGGCCTATTTGTTTAGCCATTAGTATGGCTTGAAGGGCTGTTTCAAAAATATATGACAATATCTTTTAAATTGACGATGCACAATTTGGGTTCAGGCAAAATTTATCAACGGACATGGCTATCTTTTCTTTGAAGCAAGTTGTAAATTATGTAGATCGAGGTTCGCTGTATTTCTTGACCTCAGCCGGGCCTTGGACACTGTAATTATTCTTTACTGTGGGAAAAATGCAGAAAACTGATACACCTAGAAACATTACTTCTATAATGAGATATTGGTACTCTAATCAAGTTAATAATGTACGATGGCGTAAATAATTGTCCGAGGATTGGAAGGTATCAAAATTTTGGCTGAGCGTCCTAGTTCCCGATTGGGAACTAGAAGCGCTGCGGCTATATATATAAATATATTACTTTACAATTTATTATTGGAGAGTCTTTCTCCAATCGTAGGAATAGGGTCAAAAAATTAATAGAAGTAGCTCAGAAACAGTACCAATGTCTTATTCAAAACAATTTGCTAAAAGACCCCAAATCCTTTTGGAATTACGTAAAATCTGAAAGATGCAGTCAAAGCCCTGAAGTAATTTCAAACAAGGGGCAGGTGCTGACCGGGGAACAATGTGTTGAGGAGTTCGCCAAATATTTCCAGCGGTCTATGCAGCTGAACCAGCTGAATTGAGTGTGGACGCGACGGTGGCTGCAGCAGGCAACGAGAATGTGGCGGCCCGCGTACACCTGGAGCAACTCCAACTGAGTGAAGTGCTGTGTGCGCTCAACCGACTCAAACCGAAGAGATCGGTGGGACCAGACGGCATTCCACCGTATATCTTCAAGGATTGTCGCTCGGCTTTAGCTAAACCGCTCCTCCATATTTACAATCATTGTTTGAAGACAGCTGTGTTTCCGAATAGATGGAAACAACCCGGGTCGTTCCAGTACCCAAAGGAAGGGTGAAAACTAAGGTAGATGAGTATAGGCCACTAGCAGTATTATCAACAAAAGTACTGGAATCAATTGTACATCAGAGCGTATATACACAAGTGAGTGCACAACAAGTGTGTCAGACTCTCAACATGGGTTTAGACCGGGTAGAAGTACCACGAGTAATCTTCTTACCTACATCACTGGAATTCTACCAACAGTAGAAAGTGGGGGTCAGTTTGACGCCGTCTATTTCGACTTTAAAAAAGCGCGTTTGACCTTGCAGGAGTTGGTTTTACACCACATTTACTTAGTTTTTTTGCAAGCTATATGAGAAAGCGGCAACAATATGTAGAATATGCGGGGCACGTATCAAAACCATATCCCACCAGATCAGGGGTAAGCCAAGGAAGTAATCTTGGGCCCCTACAGTTCATAATCATGATCAACGATCTGCCCAAGGCAGTTGAAAATGCAACTTGTTTGTTATTTGCCGATGATTTAAAGTTGTACTTTCCCATACGAAACTCTGATGACTGTTACAAACTGCAAAATGATATACACAAAGTGGTTACCTGGAGCAAAAATAATTTATTAGACTTCAATACCTCGAAGTGTATGACAATAACCTTTTCTAGAGCTCGCATTCCATTCCAATACAATTATTTGGTTGACGACACGCCGATGGTAAGAGTCACAGAAGTCAAGGTGTTTAAATACAGAAATAACATTTCGTAGTCACATAATAAAAATCTGCAAAAAAGCTTATCGAAATTTAGGATTTGTCCTCAGGGAATCTAAACACTTTACAGAAATTAGATCCATTATCGCCATATATAATGCGTTAGTTAGAAGCCAAATGGAGTGTAACTTAGGTATTTGTTCTCCGCACGAAACTAAATATCGTTTTATGTTAGAACGAATACAAAACAAATTCATTAGGTTTCTGTATATGAAGCAGTATGGTGAATATCCATACTATCCTTTAATGTATCCAACCCTATTTGTATTAGGAATGGTTGGATATAATCAACTTCAAGTAAGGAGAGAAGTATCGCTTGTGTCCTACATTGTCAGGTTAATTAGAGGTATCATTTACAATCCGGATATACTGAGGCAAATAAATATCTACGTTCCGGATAGGTATGTCTGGCGTCGCCGGCAACCACAGCTACCGGCCGTGCCGCGCGGAAAAACTATTTGCTGAACGAGGCACCGCTGACGCGTGCGCTTCGCACTTTAAATACCGTTGCTACAGATCTGGATGTGTTCTGTTGCACTGAGGGTGAATTCACAAAAAAAGCATTATTTGTTGTGTGTTATAAGATTTAAAAATTTAATGTCTGTAATATTTGAAATGTCATGTAATATTTGTAATATAATGTCATATTTGTAATGTTATGTCATATCTGTAATGTTATGCAATGGAAACACTTGCTGTGCTAACTATCGCATTAGGTTGAAAAACCTGTAATGATAGTGTTAAAGTATTTTAAAATAAATAAATAAAAATAAATAAATGTTCAGGTTTTGTTTGTTGCAGTGGGATGTTTTGGTGTCACACTTAACTATGTCGTAACTGTTGTGTCATCCAAATAGGCAGCAAGTGTTTTGTTTGTGATGAGAAGGTAACAACATCGAGTCCTGTTTCCCTTAAAAAAGCCGAGGCGAAAAGAGAAGGGCGACGGCAAAATTAGCCGACTAGCCAATATGACTTCACTTCTCATCCACACGTTGTGTAAAAAAAATTAAACGAGGACCCAGTCGATCGTGGCCTTCAAGAAACAAGAGGCATCAACATCTACTCAGTCTAAAACATCAGTGTTGCGATCTGCATTACCCAAGTTCGATTTCAATATGATTTGTTTCATTTGCAGAGAGTTCATTCAACATAAAAATTAAGAAATGTCAAGAGAAAAGAAGGAGGGACATCCAGTCCATACTCTTATTTCCATAAAGTATGTATGTCTGCAGCCACCGTAAGGCTTGATAGTAAGGGTGAAGATGTGATCCTTCGCCTTGCCGATGTTAATGACCTTGTTGCAGAAGAGGGAGTTTATCACAATGAGTGTCATCACTTCATCAAGCTCTTATATGCTCATGAGAAATAAGGAATTTCCTCATTCGAGTATATAGCAAAAGCTATGGATGATTTTTATACCTTCATTGATAATAGTATACACAGCCAGTTTTTACAGACTGAAATTCTTGAAGCAAATACTGGGGAGAAACCTGTATGTAAAACTATAAAAGCAGAACTTCAAGCCAACTATGGGTGTTGTTTGATAGTTTCTGAAGGTTGTAACAGATTGATCTGCTATCCACATGGATGATCCAGTGCCGTCTTTTATGGATGAAAAATAAACAAGGAAAATGACGAAAGACTCAGGATTCTCTTGGTTCTGTTCATCATCAAGCTTTTGAAAAAAGTGAGTAAGGATTCTGGGTGATCTTCTGCATCTTGAAAGAAATAATCGGTCGGAGGGTATTCCTTGTGATGGAAAACTTTACTCTGAATATTATGCCTAATGATGTCGGTGGCTTTTTGCCACTTTACTTGTTCTTCATACCAAGCATCGCGTAGGATTTGTTTGCTGGTATCCATAAAACAGAACACTGGAAAATCGAATCTGTTAGAACTTGCAGAAACTATCAAAAAAGACCCATACTTGGCTTGAAGTTGTGCTTTTATAGTTTTCCATACAGGTTTCTCTGTCATTCTTTTGCTGTCACCCCTCTCTTTACAGGCTTTTTTAAGGGAAACTATATTTTTTAACCCTTTTTAGAAACATCAGGACTCGATGTAGTAACTTTTCCATCAGAAACAAAAAACGTGCTGCTCATTTTGACGACACAACACTTACGACATCGTTAAATGTGACACCAAAACATCCCACTGAAACAAACAAAACAAGAGAATTCAATTCTCTACAACCCTATGACCGGAATTTATTTTTTAGGTCCATCTTTGAAGAGTTATTCTTATTAAAGATGGAAAATGGCAGGTAGGTAAAGAAAGTATTTTTAAAAATTCACCCTTTTATAATGGGCTACAAGTAGGTAGGGTACAAGTTCGTATGAAACGACAGTTATTGAAAATAAACATCTCATCAAACTTACCATCACATTTATCAGGATATAATTCAGAAATCATTTGGTGCAAAACTTTTCTACTTCCGTCATTATTTCTAGGACTAACAAGACGTTGGCTAAATCGACCGTCTTCTGAGTATATTCTAATTGGAATGTGTTTGAACCCTTCGTTATCTCCATGCGATTCCATCAGCCTCCTGTTCACTGCCCAGAATTGGTCAAATTTATCTGTAAACAGAAATTAGGTAGGTTTATTAAATTCTAGGCTTAATGACGCCATTATTGTAAAATTATATATGTAGGAGTTATTTCATAAATTTACGAGGGTAGTTCAAAACATTGTCAGTATGAATATGAAAGAGAAGGCAGAAAAATCTGAAATAATTTTCATTTTCTATATAGCCCTATGCAATCTTAACACACTTCTTACAACGCACAATCATCTTTTCAATACCCTCCAAAAATAACCTTACTTATTCTGCTGCTTCTGCTTATTTATTCTCTAATAATTTATCTTTGGTTTATGGTTACATGTTACCAATTTTCTATTTTATAATTTGAATTTAATCATTTATACATCTTCATAAAATTTAAATGTTGAATATTTTATATTGAGCATATTAAATACATGCTAGAATGTGCTCTTCAAGTTCTATAATAGCTGAGTTATGAAAAACTAATTTGCATATTTACAAGTAACTTGTCATCTTTCCTTGTAATCCTTAATTTTGGTGTGTGTAATGTGTTCGGTTTACTTTTTAATAATGTGTTAGGTTATATTTACCACAGTAAATTGACAAAAATGACAAGGTAAAGAATAACAGCTAGCCTAAATCTAACCTTAATTACTGTTATTCTTTACCTTGTAATTCTTTATCAATGTGGCATTTATGTGCAAAATTGTGGCCAAACTATAGCACCTGAACTGAAGAATTGAAAAAGAAATATGTTATAACACTTACTTTTGTCTAGTGCATTACCTTACTGAGTACATTTGTATTTAATGCTAAAAAAAATCTAGAAGTGACTGTTGTGTTAACACTTGTACAAATTTTAAAAGCGTGTTTTGCATTTGGTTGTTATGAAAGTCAATTAAATATTAAGAATTGGTTGATATCTAGTGCAATAAGTTGTAGCAAAAAGATAAAAACTGTACCTAACTACAAAACGGTAAATACACTAACTTCCATACAAGAATGAAAAGTTTCAAGTTGTCGTTATGGTATAAATGACTAAAGAAGTATATAACAAATACATCTCATACTACATATACATTTATGACATTGTATAATTATGTATAGGACATTATCATAGATATTGTTAGTATTACAGAAATTAGCTTTCAGGCCTATGTTGCCCTCTTAACTAATTACCATTTTGCAAGCCCAGCCAGAGTTGATTGTGGTCTTTTTTCTGCATTGTGGACATCACTTGACCTCGATGCTTTAACACATCTGCTTCTTTTACTGTTGACATGTAGTGAGCTTCTACAACATCCCTGGAAATAATTGAATAGATAATTATTTCATACCTGCTTATCTTATTTAGGGCATTATGAAAATTTAATATTCAAAACTTCTAAATCAAGTTTATAGGTACATAGGCATAATTGTTTATGATAGCTGATGAAATCAGCATCTCAAAAGATATAATTAGTATTTAAAAAGACTAAGGTTAGAACTCTCAATTTAAAAGTTAGACCCCTTCTAACCTTATTCTAATGAAATAATGTGTTTTCATTTTTGGAAGCAAATAACTCGTAACATATACTTAGAATAAAGTTACATAAAAACTTCAACTACATTTTTGAAAACCTATTGATCCATTGACATCCAACACAAGGTGTGCAAAAATATTACTCCTCAGTTGAATGTTAAAGCTACCCTTAAATATTTGTATTTGAATTTCATTCCAAACATGTTTGGTGGTTTATACAAAAATTTCATACAAATTAATGCAAAGACAACAGAATCAAAAAAGTGTGACATACAGGACAAAACTATAAGAGTTCCAATTTGACCATTCTGCTACAGAACCCTAAGAACTCGCCAAAATTATTTTATTTTATTTGCTTAAATTAATAACTGGTTCCAATTTTAAGAAACTCAGTTCCAATAAACTTTAGTACTAGGTACTTAGTATTTGTTTTTGCCCACAGCATTTTTGATACATCCATTTTGGATTGGCTATTTTTTATTTTATCAATATCTACACTATAGAAAATCAATCTCACTTACTTATTAGGACAATGAAGGAGAATATCTTCAGGAAACTTAGTAAAATGTACAGTTAGGGTCCAAGGAAGCTGAGGATCGTTACCACAATGCATATCATATAGGAAGCCAATAGGATAATGCCATTTCAGAGGTTGACCATTATAATCTAGCCACATTTCACTGTCTGAATTTTCTTGAGATATATACCTTAGAAAATGCCTTTTCATCTAAAAGCACAAATAATTAAATTAAATGTCACCTGTATAGTTAAAAACATTAGTTGTAGCTAAGATGTATTATAATAATAACACATACAGCAGCATTGCCCATTTATTTTTCAAAACCAAGAAAATCAGGAATTATTAAGTGAACTTTTGTGGTTTGTACAGGCCATATCAAAGCTCTAGTAGCTAACCTACTTAACAAAAAATATTTATTTTACGACATTGACTGATTATCACGGACCGCCACTTTTTTTGACGTGACAACATCTTATAAATTGGTTTGCCGGGTGACACTTCAAGAAACTGCGTTACGCTCCGCTCACGTTATGCGCTCACAATGAGAGCAAGTGAGAGGCACGCGGCATGGTTAGCCCGCCTAAGAGCGAGAGAGACAGACATAAAAAGTGAAAGGCACAAGTTGTCACGTTACAATGTTAATAATATTACGATTAATAGCAATGGTTTCTTTTTTATAATTTTTGTACCAGACAAATAATCAATCAAACATCACATTGTAACCTACATTTTATCATAAATTTTGTCTTCCTATTGGTCGACCAACTATGCATGCTGGCAAGTAGGCACAGTACTAACTTTGTACTACACTTTCAATCTCCGTTAAGAGCCTGTGGAACTAACTATGTACCACACTTAATAACGTGGCTTTCCTTCAAATAGTGTGAAGTTAGGGCCGAGTTCTATTTTGGTCAATAGAAGAACAGATTTGGAATTAAACAAAGTTTTCAACTTTACATTGATGATTACATTGATTGAATGAACTGTAAGAGTTCGTGTTAGCATAATGGTGGTTTATGGCTTATTGAAAAAAAACATTGTTTATTAGTAAATAATAATTTATAAGTGTTTTAATTACTAGATAATACAATGCTTTGAGTTTTAAGATTCAAATTTGTATTAGTAATTATTGTGTATTAAAGTGATATGATGTAAATTGTCATCAGTGACAGTGTTTTGTTTTGGTTTTTGAGTTTTAGAGGAAATATATTTTAAAACAATTTCTAATTTACTTTGATACAATATTTTAGTGAAATAAAACATGGTTTTCCTTGATATTCCCACATTTTATCTATGTGCCAAAAAGATAAGAGTGAAAATCTTTGTCAGAGGCCATGTGCTCAGCCTTGAGGCATTAAGTAAAATGTTACAGAAAATTATTTTTTGAAGTCATTGGGGGGTACTGGTCTTGTGAGTGCTCACTTTCTGTTCTAAAAATATACACGCAGAAACCCACTCAAACTTATAGGATTCAGAGAGTCGGTAATAAGAGGAATGCTTTAAGGAAATTTCTGCCTTTAATGTTTTGCCATAATTTTTGACATTTCAGTAGAAGAGTGCTCAGGTAGACTGAAACTTCCTTGAAGGCCAGGCAAATGGGGCTTTATTGTAAATTTATCCTTTTTGAAACACTGGCCTCGCAGTGAAGCACTACTGTGTTTTCCAAAAAGATACATGTGGACTTAGGAGGTGACAGTGTTTCCCAATGCCTTAAATAGTTAACAGGTAATTAGTGTGTTATATGTAAATGGCTAGAAAGGCTTATATAAGCGTAATTACGGTAGATTATGTAGTTTTGAAAATATAGATCATTTTATCACGGAGGGTATAAGTTGGAGGGTAGGTTCTTGCGTGTTAAGGGGTTAAGTCTGATTGTCAAGGCTTGTCCTGTTTTCTTCCTTTTGTCCCTTTTTAGTTACTTTGAGCCGTTTTGACAGGACTTGCATCACGTCATGTCATCATACGTTTAAAATGTGTGGAAAACGCGAGCTGGCTGGTATTTTTTTTCCTGGCTTGACCAGAGTAACTTAGACCGGTATTTCTAGAAGAGAAGAAGTAGGTGTTACTAACTTTATCAGTTACAAGTGGAAAGTAACTCAATCTTGGAACCATAACATAAAATGGATCAGGTTGTTGAATTTCCATTATTTCTTCTTGGTCTAATTGGAAACATATTGGTAATTTACCGTCCCAAATTTCTCGCAAAACCTCTCTGTCATTAGCCATTATTTATATTTATTGACGTTTACAGATTGTTACCTATTATTCTTTTTTTCATTTCTTAATGAATGGTATTCATACTACTTCTAAGTATATTTTGCCAGTGACATGTCAGGGAAACTATATCAGTTCAAACAATTTTGAGCCACGATCCGGTAACAAACAACAAACTAATATAAAATGAGTTAATATAATACAAAGAAAAAGGTACGATGACATATTTTACGATAAGCAAAATGTTTATCATCATAAGAGTTGTCACACTCAATGCTAAATTTTAAATTAATATTCGGAGAAAAAAGAAACGACGAAGTTTCAAAAAATGGCAACAAATCTGAGTTAAAGGTAGGTAATATTTTATACTTCTAAACTTATCAAAACTAACAGTCAATATAGGTTGTAATTTATGTTTCCAGAAGGGTTTAGAGTAACAAAAATTTCTCAAAAGCATAATCTTATAGAATAGAGTGTGAGATGAATATTCAGTGTTTCTAAAAAAGTGAGGGTCTACGCATTCCACTTGCAGAGCTTTATTTGGACAATTTCTTATAGCTCCAATTATAATTCTTAATGATTTTGATTGAATTATGTCCAGACTTTTTAAACTTTTTTTATTATATGGTTCCAGAAGAAACAACCTATAGTATAATTGACTTCTAATAATTGAATTATAAAGCAATTTGAGACAGAAAGGATAAGCACCCCACTAGGTGCCTGTAAAGCTCTTTGCTGCGTAGAATATTTATGTTTTTATTACACTTTGCTGTGATGTAGTTACAATGAGGAGTTATTATTTAGTAGATGGGACATCTGCCCCAGTGTTACCAACTCGGTATCAGGTTTTCGGGCTAATAAGAAACATATATATATATTTAATTTTCAATAACGCTCTTTAAGGTATGATGGTGCTGATGGCTGATGGCTGATGGGTTGAACAGAACATTATACAGAAAGCATAGAATATGAGTATTCCGGCGTAAACGAATTGGGAGCTTTTTGAGCTTTTATCGGTATTCTGAAATACGGTCAAATTTGCGCAAGCCAAATATGAACCTGATACATAAATTTTGGAGTCGCTAAAACTTATTCAGAGACTCGTCTGTAAGGTCAGGATAGCTATCGTCGGCATAATCGAGAATAGGAAGAAGTAACGAATGTGGCAAAGCAATTTTAGTGGGAATAGGTAAGAAATTTCGCATTCGCCTCAAAGAGCTGTTGGTCGCGAACAATTTCTTGCTAATTTCATTTACCAGCGGACCCCATGTTAAGAAACGGTCAATTCGTATCCCTATGTTTTTCACTGAGTCACTATAAGGGATTAAGACATTTTTAAATATACTGGTGGAATTAAGGTAAAATCGAATGTCGTTAAGAGACGCGAGCTACCAACAATTATTACTTGAGTTTTAACAGGATTTATTTTCAGACCGTAGGACTCACTCCAATCTATAATACGAGTCAGATCATAATTTATGTCAGCAATAGCTTGAGCCAGATTTTCAATTGTAGATTGCTTATATATCTGGAGATATACAGATAGTATATCATTTTCTCGATAAAAGTCGTGTATTTGGTTACAGATGTATTTCTCCGCTATCTTGTCGATGTCTAGGTGGTAGTATTGTAATAGGCCGGTAGTTATGTAGTCCGATTCATTGCCTTGTTTGTATGAAGGTCGAAATATACCGATTTTCAGGTCATCCAGATAAATAGCTTTTTGAACACTCGTATTCATTAGTTTTGATATCGCGTAGGATATTTTATTACTTATTGTTTTTATATCTGATGATTTTATGCAATCGTTTTCGGGTGCTTTATTTATGCTAATTTTTTATAATATTATTTATCGATTTGGCGTTTGCTCTTTGGAATTTAATAGATACATCAGCAGATTTAAGGTAGGATTCATCTTTTATTAGTTTTTCACTACAAATTAGGGTAATTTTATCAACCGCTGTCTTAAAATTGTAAACAAAGTTATTTGCCACCTGTTTCGGCTCTATGTTATTTTTATCAAACGCTTTTAAAATAGTTTCATCAAACGATTTTGTCAGTCATTTTTATATTTATACATTTCAGATGAGTAATATTTATTTCTCGTGAACCGTTTTGTTTGTCAAGTTCCGAATTTTCCTATACTCAAGTTTTAGCACTGCATTTGACGGATCATTTTCCATTTCGAATATACAGTCTATTTATGTTCTTATTGATCCATTTTTCTTTATCACGCTTCCCTTAAGTTTGTTTTCTTGTATATTCTCTTTTTTACTGACAGCTTAGTATGTTCGACTTTAATTTTAAATTTATATATTGTTTTAGGGCAGGTCATGGAGTCTACTTGTTTCCAAGTAATTTTTTCCAGTTCCTGTTTTAATTTAATTTTATTAATATCAGTCACGTAAAAAGGAGCACGCTGTTTATTGTTAGGGTTCGATGCCTGATATTACAATCATTCTGTGATCAGTAAGTACTGTACTGAGCGCAGCAGTGAAAACATCCTGTTTGCTGCATCTAATGAATATATGATCTATACATGATTTAGTTGTTATACCACATTACCACATCGTGTTTCTACCCTAGTGTAGTTTGCGATCCCATACTCCAAAACAAATTCGCTTAGTGTATCTGCATATTTGTGTGTCAAAGGATTTTGAACTTTCAGATTTATGTTGGTGTCACCCATGTCCAGAAAGTTTTCTACATTTTTATATTTCCTTAGGATATGCCTCAATTCTGTTATAAAGGAGTTTTTGTTACAATTTGGTGGTCAATGCAGTGCACGTAAAGTATAATTAGTTTTATTTGCTGTTAAAATTTTACCAATTAATCATTCACAATGTAGGGTAGTGGTTTTAAAACGTTAAATTTTTTGTTTATTATTTAGGTATTGGATAATACTACTTTTCGATCGGTTATCAATTGTATATGCGTTGAATTGCCAACTATATTGTACTTGGATGATATTTGAGTAGAAATTCCTGCCTCAGTAATAATGATTGCATCAAGTTTATTCCGGATGTTTTTTTTAATACATTGTAAAAGGGAGCTAAAGTTTTTTATTATGGATCAAATGTTAATATATACTATAGTATTTTTTTTACACTTAGGCAGATTATCTAGAAATGTGAGCGGGTTAAGACAGTTTTTTATTTCTCGACATGGGAACACAGAAAACTTTATTCTCTACCCTGATGACATGATTAACATAGCTAGGACACATCTAGAACAATCTCGGAACTCCTAATGGTATAACAGCAGCCGTCGCAAAGGGAACCATTTGTTTCAAAAACAACCATTCATATTGCTTTGACCTTTCTTATTAAATATGGCTGCCAACTCCGTCGAATCCACCTCGAGTACGGTTCACTTAAGCCAACAAACACTAGTGAACAACTCTACACGTTTTTGAACGGCATCGGCTAGGAACTCAGTTAGTTTTTGAATGGTTCGAGTCATAACTCTACTCGACTCAGTCGGTTTTTTAACGGTCCCCTGGCAGTAATCAACTTAAACAATGTCATTATGTTTGAGCTTTAAATTAAAAAATAAATGTGTGTAAAATCCATCCACTACTGTTTCTTGTTAGAAGTGATAAAAAATATACTCATTAACAAAATACCGCTTATAAAAGCAAGCTAAGTGGTACACTTTTTTTTTTTGTGAAGTGGTATATTTTTAATTTTTTTTTTTTTTTATTTTTTGCATATATTTAATGGCACGAAAACTGCGAGGCAATGGGGATCCGAGGGTTAATTAAAAGAGGTTTCGAGTTGCCACTTCAATTTAATAAAAAAAAAAAACATATTATTAGCTGTGCTTAACACAGAAAACGGAGTTTTGGCGCGAATCTTAAGAAGGAGTGGTGTTTTTTTCTGTTTAATTTTTCTAAATTCATTAAGTGACTTTCGATGTATATATTTTAGCAATGTTTTACGAAAGCGTGTTAAGAATTGTGCAGCGAAGGCTCATGAATAGTGAATTATGAAGAAATAAGCAGGACATGACGCGCAATATCTGAGGATCCACACCAAATCTCCCGCCCAATCTTGGGACTTGAAAACGAGGACGCGCGGTAACGCCCGCGCAACGATACGATATAATATAATTGACTTTGACTCTGGCAAATGCATAAATGGTCTGCTAAGACCGTGCGAGCCCATTATAATATTAAAAAAAAAACAGAAAACTCAATCTCTTTAATCTGTGGCCAATTAGTTAGGTTATGCAGATTTTGGTTTTGGTATTTTTGTCCCTTTTGTCACTTAAAATATAATAACTATAACAGTATGGGCAAGAAAAGAAAACTTTTAACAAAAGATGACGAATTTGAATACGACCCCATTCCACGCCATTTAGTTACTTCACATATCAAAAAACAAGAAAAACGTCTTATTGTTATTTTGGAAAATGCTCAGCTCGAAACAGTTAAGGTATAAATAAATTAAAATGTATATCCTGCTTTGCTTGAGCTCTTTATACCTAGGCAATCCAAGTCACATTTACACTTTAAAATATAACTTAACCTATAATAACATACAGTAGAATCCCGATTATCCGAACATCGATTATCCGAACATCCGATTATCCGGACTCATTCGTCTCGGCTCTAATTATTAATTTAAAAATGTTTTGACGTCGCAACGATACATGTTACGACAAGTTTATTCCCGCCTCCGACGGTGTACTCCCGCTCTCATTTGTTTGCGGGATAGTGTTTGTTGTTGTTTCATTTTCTTTGATAGCGTTCAACTGAAAGGTTTTCTTTTATTTTTGTTTACGTTTTGTGTTGGAAATTTAAAATGTCCAAGCGAAAAAGAGTAGTGTTGTCTCTTAAAGACAAAATGAAGATAATTGAGAGTATAAAAAATGGTGAATCTGGCAGTAAGTTGGCACAAATATATGGTGTCGGAACTTCTACGATATCAGACATTAAAAAGAATTGTAATTCCATAATGAAATTCACCTGCGCGCTTGAGCAAGAAGATGGAAGTTCGCTACGTAAAGTCATGAAAAAATCTCAAAATGAAATTCTGGAGAATGCAGTTTTTACTTGGTTCTTACAAAAGAGAGCATGCGGTCCGCCCATATCTGGACCTCTGTTATGTGAAAAAGCAATGGATTTTAATCAAAAACTTGGTGGTGATACTTCTTTCAAGGCGAGCTGTGGATGGTTAGCAAGATTCAAATCCAGACATGGAATTCGAGAACTGGAGATTCAAGGAGAAAAACTGTCTGCTAACGTCGCATCAGCCGACTCTTTTGTTAACGAGCTAAAAGAATTTCTAGATGAAAAAAAATACGATTTAGATTTTGTATACAATGCGGACGAAACAGGTCTTAATTGGAACGCTCTACCAAGCAGATCATTAGCATCGCGACGTGAAAATGCAGCACCGGGGCACAAAGTGAGTAAGGACAGAGTTACAGTTATGGTTTGCGCAAACGCTAAAGGAACACATCAATTGCCGCTGCTACTTATTGGTAAATCAAAAAATCCGCGCTGTTTAAAAAATGTTAAAATACCCTTAATATATACGCTAACCAACAAAAAGCGTAGATGAACACAGATATTTTTCTTACTTGGTATGAAAATACGTTTATTCCTGAGGTGAAGAAATTTCAAAAGGACGTGGGAAAAGAGGGCGA
Source organism: Apoda limacodes (assembly GCA_946406115.1). Taxonomy (NCBI): domain Eukaryota; kingdom Metazoa; phylum Arthropoda; class Insecta; order Lepidoptera; family Limacodidae; genus Apoda; species Apoda limacodes. Next base: position 9,648,640 of record OX291546.1, read on the forward strand.
TGTATTGGTGTTATTAGATAATGCGTCAACGCACCCTTCCGCTGAAACACTAAATCGAGAAAATGGGAAGTTTACGGTTAAGTTTTTGCCCCCTAACGTAACATCGATATTGCAACCTATGGACCAAAGTGTCATTGAAACTTTAAAACGTTTATACAGAAAGCAGCTACTGCGTCGTCTTTTATCAGCAGACGACAGTGAAATAGAAACGTTGTTAAAGTTTTTTAAAGAAATTAATTTAAAAGTTGTTGTTATATGCTGGTAGCAGCGTGGAATTCTGTGGAATTGCAAACATTAAAAAGGGCATGGAATAAATTATTAAAATTAACTCTATCTGATTCTTCAATTAAACCGCACGACGATTTTAAAGAAATAACCGAAGCAATGAAAATTCTTAGCATTGGTGAAGGGTGCGATGAAGAGAATATTATGGAGTGGCTAAACTGCGATAGTGAAGACCCTGGATTCCAAATATTAACTGATGAAGAAATCATTGAGGATTTAAACAGTAACGAGAGAGAAGATGAAGAAGAGACTGAAACTGGGGATGTATGTCAAGTACCATCTCACGCAGAAGCTTTTGAAGCTCTATATGTTGCTTTTAAGTGGTTTGAAAGACAGGACGAATCGGATCCCATACAGTTGTTACAACTGAAGCGCATCAGGGACTTGGCTGCGAGAAAAAGATGTGATTCATTACGTCAAAAACCTATAACAAGTTATTTCCAACCAAACTTTTAAATTACATAGGTATTATGTAATTCATTATCTATCGTTATAGCTCGTTTTTTATATATCGTATTATCTAAGTAAAACCCATTACATAATAAAAAGTTATTAAAACTTAAATATTATTTGATTTGCTTTGAAATCGGTTATCCGGATTTTCGATTATACGGAATACCCCTGGTTTTAATTGATCCGGATAATCGGGATTCTACCTAAAACCTCATGAGACTAGATATCATTAGAATTAAATACCCATCCTATTAACCATAGGTTTCTAAAGTATACTACGGGTGACGTTGTTACTAAAAATTCGTAAAAGCTACATCAAAATGATTTCAGCAATTAATATGAATTACAAACTTTAATTAATTTAGTATTTTTAGTTACTTTGGTCGGGTTTATAGTGATAACAAAATAATGATATCAATGTATATTCGTTGTTGTTGTTGTGTAGCTAAGTTGAATTATTTAAACACCTATCCCAGGTTGTGGGTCAGATTAACTCAAAGGGAAAAAAACTGCATCTAGAATATTTTTTAATTTTTTTGCTGGGTTGAATCTTATATCGAGTAGCCTGAATTTGAGGATCCGTCATTGTGGGGGGGGGGTTAAGTGCAACTTTAGCTGCCAGAGCTACATCGAAATATTAAAAAAAATCTAAAAACATCAAAATATGGGAGATGCACTTATTAAAAGGCTGCCATAAAATTTTCATGGGTTGTTAATTTCAAAAAATTATTATAAATAAAATAAACAGTTTTTTGTAACTTTTATAGTGCAGTTTCCATAAGTATATATATAAGAAGAGCTTCAAGAAAAAAACATTTTTAGAGCTATTATTCAAACATTTATGCTGTTTTCAATGGAATCAGAGTTTCAAAAAATAATAAAAGATTAACAAATGCCAATTTTTTATTAAATAAACTTAAAATAATTTGCAAAATGCAACTTTATTATTTAAAATAGACTATGATTTATTTAGTTTTTTAATTCGATACTAAAAAAAATATTATATACATTTGAATAGTAAAAATTTAAGAAAATCCAATAGTCTACAACTTTCTGAAAAACATAGTATCCATTAAACACTTAGTTCAGAAGATATAAACGAGAAAACTGAAACAAGTCTGAAAATTTTGAAGCTTATTGCACCCCTTTCAAGTTAGCACAGGGTCCTCGAGGTCAAAAACTTAGATTATAGGCCTCAGAGTATCCCTTAATGACATACCAAAATTTCATTAACCTCACATTGCTATGCAGATGACAGTACTGGAGACGCTTATTACACGGGCCGTGCAAGCATCCCAAGTTCCGTTGTGGAGGAAAAGCGTGAAGAACTTGTGTCTCAAATCGAGATCGGTCTGTCCAGGATCTCTGACTGGGGGCGGGAAAACTTGGTCCGATTCAACCCTTCAAAGACACAAGTCTGCACGTTCACCGCTAAGAAAACCCCATTCACTGTAGTCCCACAATTCCAGAACATCCCCTCTCCATCTCTAAGAGCATTGGGATCCTTGGCGTTGACATCTCCAGCGATGTTCAGTTCCGAGATCATTTGCTAGACAAGGTAAAGCTGGTGTCCAAAAAACTTGGTGTACTCAACAGAGCGAAGCAGTACTTCACGTCGGGGCAAAGGTTGCTACTTTACAAGTCGCAAGCCCGGCCCCATATGGAGTACTGCTGCCATCTCTGGGCGGGTGCACCCGGATACCAGCTTGGCCCTTTTGACTCGGTTCAACGACGGGCTGTGAGAATTGTCGACGATCCCAAACTCACTTGCGGTATCGAGCCCTTAAGTCTGAGGAGAGACTTTGCCTCCCTGTGTGTGTTCTACCGCTTGTACAATGGATTGTGTTCTGAGGAATTGTTCGAAATGATGCCCACGGCTACTTTCTACCATCGCACCGCTCGCCATCGACAGGGAATTCATTCTCACACTTTGGAACCAAAATGGTCGCGAACAGTGCGGTTTCAGAGAAACTTCCTCCCGCGAACGCTTGGGTTGTGGAATGAGCTCCCTGCCAAGGTTTTCTCTAAGGACTACTACTACTACTAGGTGACCGCTGACCATCAGGCGGACCGTTGGCTTGTTTGGTATAAAAAAAAAAAAAAAAAAAAAACATACTTGCCAGATAGAAAGTGAATATTGACTGGATTATTACTAATCAAACAAGAATGATCATGTAGTGAATAGTAGAAAGTATCTAGTACAGTCTGAAGTATTGTGTCCTACTTAGTATATAGTAAAGTATTAAATACCAAAATAAACAGAATCACAAAAAAAGTATTGAGTATTCTCAGGTGTTGATACTTGTGGATCTTTAGGTTTCAGTGCACTTTTAGTGACTGTGTATGCCTCGATAGGGTATCCATTTGGTTATTACTTTGAATATTTCTTACAATAAATTGTTTCAGGCAGGCAACAGCTTCGAACTACTAAACTGTGATGACCATGCAAATATACTGAGAAAAAACAACCGTGATCCTGGTTCCTGTCGTCCAGATATCACACATCAGTCTCTGCTCATGTTGATGGACTCTCCTTTGAACCGAGCTGGTCTTTTGCAAGTTTATATTCACACAGAAAAAAATGTATTAATAGAAATAAATCCTCAAACCAGGATACCAAGGACCTTTAAACGTTTTGCTGGGCTTATAGGTATTCATTATTTAAATTCAAACAATTCTTATTCCTTATAGATATGCAAAATTATCAGTATAGTTCTAATACTACTATTCAATATGCTACTTGTTCAGAGAGGTAGATATTCTGCACATACCAATAAGTATTTTTCTTCTGAAGGACAGTTATTCCACAGGGAGCGTTCAAGTATTACGTAACGCAATTTTGGCTCATTTTTGAAATATATAACAAGCCCTAACGTTTTACAAGATCCCCCCTCCCCCCAAATTCGTTACGTAATACTTGAACGCTCCCACATCACTCTCTTTTTTAACCCAGATGAAAACAAAGGGGTGTTATTAGTTTGTTGTGTATCTGTCTGTGGTATTGTAGAGTCGATATGGATCTACTATATTGATTAACTGATTTTGAATTAGTTTGTTTTGTTTGAAAGATGACTTGATCAAGAGTATTCTTAGGTATGATTTAAGAAAATTTGTTCTCCAGATCCGATCCATTCGAAATTTTGTATCCTGTTACTTCAATAAAATTGCTAGAAAGTAGTAACCTTAACCTGATGTTGCTGCATCACCTAGAACCTGATAATTTTGACAAGTGTATCTGTGGCATTGTAGCGCCCAAACAGATGAATAGATTTCCCTTTAGTTTGTTTTTGATCTTACCCTGATGCTGCAGCAGCACCAACTTACAGCAGAGATATCATGTGAGATACCTAGTGCAATGGTCTCAATGAATGGGTTAATAGTGATCAGTATCTGATGGTGGAGCAGGAAAGAGAAATAAGGATTTAAGCTTTGGCATACCTTAGCAAATATGTGCTGTTTTGACGCGCGTGTTTCGCGCTTTTCATCCTCTTTTATTTTAGTCGTAATATTTTTCTTTTCAATGGAAAGACACTACATTTTTTTACAGATTTCGAATACAGGATACCTTCCATACAGAACTTGAAATTGTATTATTTGTGTTTGCAATACATTTATAAATTATACCAGGCAATATACCAGTCTAGCAGCATATTATGTACACCTATCATCATAGTTATACAAAAATAGTTTATGACTAATTGAAAAACATAGCAAAAAACTTTTCAACCACATGACAGCTCTACCATTTATTTTTTAAATGCCTATTTAAAAGTTCACACTTTGTTTCCAGTTCAACTTCTCCACAAGTTTGCAATCAGAGCATCAGATGGACCAATGAAACTGTTAAAAGTTATCAAGAATCCTGTAACATCACACCTCCCAGTTGGTGTTAGGAAGGTCACCATGTCGTTCAGCTCAAAGGTAGTTAGCAACTGCCGAGAATTAGTGCCTAAAGATGAACCTATCGTCTTGATAGTTGGCGCAATGGCTCATGGTAAAGTGGAAGCTGATTACTCTGAAGATGTCATATCAATTAGCAACTATCCTCTGTCAGCTGCATTGACGTGTGCAAAACTTTGTACAGCTTTTGAAGAAGTTTGGAGTGTAGTATAAGATTATTTATAGTAATTAAAATTCTAAGTCAAGGCACTTGTTTTAATACATTAAGAATCATAAGCCTCTTTAGTGCTAAAATATTTAAATAAAACCAGTTGCAATTTTTGTATAGACAGAGTCTTACGGCGAAATCATTCAAACCAGAGAATTGACTAGTCAAAGCCTGGTTTATACATTAAGAATCATAAGCCTCTTTAGTGCTTAAATATTTAAATAAAACCAGTTGCAATTTTTGTATAGACAGAGTCTAACGGCGAAATCATTCAAACCAGAGAATTGACTAGTCAAAGCATGGTTTTTTTTTTATTATTTAAACAGCTTTTATCATTGGGTACGTCCCTGTGTAATTCGGTTATCAACGAGGGATTCCTACTGCAACTCCTTGATTGTAAGAGAGTAAGAGAGTTTGCAGTTTATAGCAAGCAATAGTTTAGTTTATAGCTAGTTTGTCAACGTGGAACTCGGTTATAGTTATTCCTGCGGAAACTTTTGAAGTTTTTAAAAGTAGCCTATGTCCGTCTCTTCAACTGTCTTTGTGCCAAATTTCAGCTTAACTGGATGTTTTGTTGCTACGAGATCGTTCCTTCACGTTGCAACGGAGCATTATTAGTTTAATTTTTTTGAACTGTAAGCAAACAAATAAATAATTATTGGTATGGTTTACAAACTTTTAGTAGTTCGCACAGCTTTACAAGGACAACAGTAGGTACTATTTTAAGCGTCTACCTGTTGCCGTTATCAATATCGAGTAAAAAAATCACGTTTGTTGTATGGGAGCCCCCTTAAATATTTATTTTATTCTATTTTTAGTATTTGTTATTTATTATTGCGGCAACAGAAATACATCTTCTGTGAAAATTTCAACTGTCTAACTATTACGGTCCATTAGATACAGCCTGGTGACAGACGGACGGACGGACAGCGGAGTCTTAGTAATAGGGTTCCGCTAATTACCCCATGGGTACGGAACCCTAAAAAGAAATTTCTAACAAACCCGGCGAACGTAGTTCCGCTGCCCTATGTAACCCGGCGAACGTTGGTTTTTACCTAAAGTGCCCGAGTCCGGCTCGCACTTGACAGATCAGATACGATTACAGATCAGATATACGATTCACTGATCGCGATAAAAACTTCTAATCCTTTCTCTTTAAGTTCCTATCATATCTTATAAGCTGGATCAAATAACAGATAGTTACGAAGTTTGATCAAAATCGGTTTAGTAGTTTAGGAGTCCATCGCGGACAAACAACGTGACACGTAATTTTTATATATATAGATTTAACGTAGGTATCGACTTTTAGCAGATAAGCTGCAATTATCTATAGAATTGTTTAGACTTGTGTAAATGTGGTCTAATAGAAGTGAATGCAAATTAGGATACATAGGTAAACCCATAAACAGGTAGGTACATTGTTAACAAATGGGATGCAATTATTCACATAATTCACGGCGCTGGAATGCGAATGACAAGTAGGTATTCATGCAGATTTGTTCACTACGTGTTTGACATGTATTACTTAGCTGTTGGTACTTTGCACTTAATTGTAGGAAAAATACTTAAGTTATATCTTATCAGAAGTACTTAGACTTGATTTAGGTTACCGATCGAAACGGTAATGTTTACATCGGAAAATAGTTGAAGACAAAACATAAAAACATTCTGCCTAAAAAAAGAATAATTTTAGTAGTATCTAATAATTTTTATAACAAAAACATCCTACTTTCATTATAAACGCGAAACTTTGTAAGTATGGATGTTTGTTACTCAATAACTCTTCAGCCACTGGACGGATCGCGAATAAACTTGGCACACCTATGGATTAGGTCCTGGAATAGCACATAGGCTACTTTTTATCCCGAAAAATTCAAAAGTTCCCGCGGGAATAACTATAACCGAGCTTAAACGAACTATAGCTATAGCTACAGCTTGATATAGCAAACTTCATTAGTGTATTTAAGGGGTAAATCACAGTATTAATACTAAGATTAAATAAAGGAGTTCCACGCCGATAACCGAATTTAGGGCGGGCGGAGCCGCTGGCAAAGTCTAGTATAAAATAAAGGAAACCCGGTAAAATGCGTTGTGTAGGCTCATTATTCACAGGTGACGTGTACTTGTTGCTTGAGTTCGGTTTTATTTCGAAAATTATTCTTTAGTCTATATTTTTCAACTACATATGTGCCAGCAGTAGTGCCATAAGTTTTGTAGATCTTTCCAGAATAGATTTCAGTCGCAGATACAAAAGCAAGTTCCCGATAACCCTAAATTTGCAGAGTATTGCTCTATTTTTTTTTTATGTTTACCCTAAGGACAAGTTTAGGGCCTAGGGCGCAAGTACTACACATACACATATTTCGGTATAATTAACGAATAGACTGAATTTTTGTTTGGTCAAAAGAGGTTCAATAGTCCTATCAAAAATGGGAGCGTAGGCTATGTCTGCCTCTTACTAAATCTAGCGGTGTCCAGCTGCCATGTGCAAGGGTCACGGGTACGTTTTCGCATTTGTCTGCAGCCCCTATGGCGATGGCCCATAGCAAAATTAGCAGTCTTAAACTTAAGGCAGTGTCTACGGACTCTTCTACTGGAATTGAGAGGCCGAAATAGGTTATTAACTCCGTTTCTTCTTCGCGACAAACGCACGAAAAACATATCACTTGTCTCTCCCCCTACGAGGCCTGCGCCGGGTGCACAGATATGGACGTTCCCAGCAACAAATGCCACTCGGAGCCCCAATGACATGGTAGGTGAAGTTCTAACAGGTAGATTTTAATAGAGGTTATTTTCTCTCGGTCCAGGCGATCGAGAGTCGGCGTCGTCGGCGTACGGAGCCAGACTTAGCCTACGACCTGTAAAGTCTCAACTTAACGTTCAAGGTTACAATACCTGGTAGTGGCACAAAGTTACCGAGCCCGCTTGCCGTTGCATCCGCTGATGTACCCTCAAAACTGTTGAAAACACAGTGGAACTTCTTACGACCTCCCCCAACAATCAACGAAACGTCGAACTAAGGACTTATTGGAAACAGTCTCGACACCTGACTTGTGAATTCGTGAGAATAATGTACCTATGCTCTCACTTTCTTGGGTCAGCTGTAAGAGATCTCAACTAGAGATAAGCTTGACCTATGTACATTGCTATTTTTGTATTGAATATGTTGTAAATGTCATATAATTGAGTACATGAAATAAATAAATAAAAAAATTCTTACACCTCGCGGGCCGTGAATAATGCACTGCATACCTACATTTAACGACCGAATTCCAGAGTAGCGTAATTGAGACTGTTTCTAATTGATAAGCTCCCTAGTCTTTTTTAACTTTCCCCGGAGTAAGTCACAATTTATAGTACCTTATTGACGTAACGAGTGGCGTCATAGTCATTATGTACTTACGTAAACCCTAAAGGTTCCGTACCTTAAAAGGAAAAAGCCTTATGGGATCACTTTGTTGTCTGTCTGTCTGTCAGACTCTTTTTTTCAGGAACGCGTGAAGGTATCAAGTTAGTATCAAATTGAGCAAATTAATATCAAATACTAAGGTCTATGGTTCCTTGAAGCTGTACAAAATTAAGGTTCGAAGTCAGCAAGGTCTTACATCACAAATATTTTAAAAAAACGTAATTTGTAGTTAAAACAAATAAAAAAAAGTTTGTCTGTCTTTTACTCAAGAACGCTGAAAATTGATATCAAATACAGTCTACAGTCACTTAAAATAAATCAAAACCTATGGGTTAGTTCCCGTTCAACTAGGAGACTTGATCTCATGATGGAAGAGCTATCTATATATAATAAGTTTGTACTGAACCCTCCGTGCGCAAGCCAGACTCGCACTTGATCGGTTTTTTTTTTTTTTTTTTTTTTATACCACTAAGGTGGCAAACAAGCTTACGGCCCGCCTGATGGTAAGCGGTCACCGTAGCCTATGGACGCTTGCAACACCAGGGGTATCACTTGCGCGTTGCCGACCCTTCAGAAATCTAATAACTTCTTTCTTGAAGAACTCCATACTGTAGTCCTTGCAGAAAACCTTGGCAGGGAGCTCATTCCACAACTTAAGCGTTCGCGGGAGGAAGATTCTCTGAAACCGCACTGTACGCGACCATTTAGGTTCTAAAGTGTGAGAATGTATTCCCTGCCGATGGCGAGCGGTGCGATGGTAGAAAGTATCCGTGGGCATCATTTCGAACAATTCCTCAGAACACAACCCATTGTACAAGCGGTAGAACACACACAGTGAGGCAAAGTCTCTCCTCAGACTTAAGGGCTCGATACCGCAAGTGAGTTTGGAATCGTCGACAATTCTCACAGCCCGTCGTTGAACCGAGTCAAAAGGACCAAGCTGGTATCCAGGTGCACCTGCCCAGAGATGGCAGCAGTACTCCATATGGGGCCGAACCTGCGACTTGTAAAGTAACAACCTTTGCCCCGACGTGAAGTACTGCTTCGCTCTGTTGAGTACACCAAGTTTTTTGGACGCCAGCTTCACCTTATATTGTAAATGATCTCGGAACTGAACATCGCTGGAGATGTCGACACCAAGGATCCCAATGCTCTTGGAGATGGAGAGGGGAGTGTTCTGGAATTGTGGGACCACAGTGAATAGAGTTTTCTTAGCGGTGAACGCGCACACTTGTGTCTTTGTAGGGTTGAATCGGACCAAGTTTACCCGTCCCCAGTCAGAGACCTGGGACAGTGTGGTCTCGATTTGAGACACAAGTTCTCCGCGGTTTTCCTCCACAACGGAACGAGGGATGTTTGCACGACCCGTGTAAAAAGCGTCTCCAGTACTGTCATCTGCAAAGCAATGTATGTTGTTGATGTCCAACATGTCATTGATATGCAGTAGAAACAGCGTAGGAGACAGCACAGAGCCTTGCGGGACACCAGCATTAATGTCCATGCTATCAGAGCAACTACCGTCAACTACGGTTCGTATGCGTCTGCCGGACAAAAAGCTAGCCACCCATTTGCACAAACCCTCGGGCACTCCGTAAGATGGCAACTTCGATAGAAGACCGCGGTGCCAGACCCGATCGAACGCCTTCGCTATGTCCAGGCTACATGCCAATGCCTCCCCCTGACTCTCAATGGCTAGTGCCCATCGGTGTGTGAGATACACAAGAAGGTCACCAGTGGAGCGACCGTGGCGAAAGCCATATTGACGGTCACTGACCAGATCGTGTACTTCTAGGTATCTTAGGAGCTGTGTGTTGATCACACGCTCCATCACCTTAGAGAGGAGAGAGGTAATAGCGATAGGCCTGTAATTCGATGGATCTGATCTATCGCCCTTTTTGGGCACCGGGTGCACATTCGCAGTCTTCCATGAAGACGGAAATTGCCTAGTGTGGTAGGAAAGCGCGAAGAGGCGCGTGAGTACAGGACATAACTGAGGAGCACACTGCTTAAGCACTACTGCTGGTATACCGTCTGGCCCACTCGACTTATGAACGTCTAGAGAGAGCAACGCCCGCCTGACCTCCCGCTGCGTTATGGAGATTTCCGGCATGGTCTTACCGCACCACGGTATAGTAGGTGGTACAGCGCCTTCATCGTTCATATTCGAGTTCGAGGCAAAGAGACTGCCCAGTAGATCGGCTTTCTCTTTAGCACTATGGGCCAAGTCACCATCGGTCTTTCGCAGTGGTGGTAACGACGACTGGCAGAAGTTCCCTTCGGCAGCTTTGGCAAGCGACCAGAAAGCACGACTCCCAGAAGGATAGCTCGCAAGTCGCCCACCTATTTTGCCGATGAATTGGAATTTTGCTCTGGCAGTTGCTTTCTTACTGATCCTCGAGGCAGCATTTAATTTGCGTTTTAACTCAGAAATATTCGGATCCTTATTAAAACGAGCCGTGGTCCAAGCCTCATATGCATTTTGCTTAAGAATTTTAGCTTTTCTGCAAGACCTATTAAACCACGGCCGTTTTTTGACGCCGGCAGCTACTCGCGGGTTAGGAATATAGCATTCCATACCAGCAAGGATTGTCTCAGTGACTGCGGCTGCGCAGACGTCAGGATCGTCTGAGTTAAAGCAGATCTGCCTCCACGGGTACGATGCGTAAAATTCTCGCAATCCATCCCAGTCTGCCGACTTATAGTGCCACACACGACGCCAATTGGTATTATATTTTAACAGGTTGTTCTCAGTAGCGTTACTAGATGTCGCTAGTCGTACTTATGTTGTAATTACGTTTGTTATTAATAGTGCAGTCGAAAATATTCCACCAAACGAACAAACCAACCAAGCAGAGGGGTGAGTAAGAAACTGGAACAACCTTTCGTGGACAGGGCTATGAAGAAGTACCTATTATTACCCAGGTATAGGTACTGTGACATGGTGACTTCTATCTTTAGGCCTACACTTTAACTTCACCCAGTTGGTAACTTCGACCCAACTTTTTTCATAAAAAATATTGAAAATATCTAATATAAGAATGCTTAATAGTAAAATTACTGAAAAAAATTGTGGCGGAAATTATGAGAATCTATCTAAGTACTTATTACCTACATTTTAAAGAACATGTGCGGCCGATTTATCAACGCTGAGTGTAAACTGCTGAAGCCAAGTAAATAAAAATAAGACAGTAGACGAGAGAACACTAGTTTTGGGACAAAAAGTGCCCACGTTTGATACTTTTCACAATTTTGATAACGCCTTTTGCAACCGACGCCTATCGTTCGTGTAGCTTTAAAACGTTAGGTACATAAAAATATTTTGGTTGCAAAACGAACGGTGTACGTTAACGTACACACACGATTATAACATACACACACACTCACACACTCTGTCTCTCTCTCTCTCTCACATACACACACACACACCATAAACAATGAATATGAGTAGGCAGTTTAACAAATTGAATTGATAACAAACTATGCAAAACCCCACCTCCAGACATGGAACTTCCACATCCAAAATAACAAAATATCGTAAACGAACGCTTGACAGATTGTAAGATGATATTAACATTTTGATATTTTTGATACCAATGCTAAACGGATGTCACGTAATAAAATAAACGGAAAACTAAAAGAGCCCTAGGCGTCCTAGCTATCTTTGAGTCCACTATCGACACTAACGCCACCAACCGCTGTGCAGCTTCGGTGCTCAAATGAATTGTACAAAAACTTTTTGACAAAAAAAAGAAACAACCGGCTTCAAAAAAAAAGTGCATCCTTTTGAAGCCGGTTGTTTTTTTTGTTAAAAAGTTTTTTTTAAGTTACAAGTAATTGTTGAATAAAAACCAGGTTCGTGTATGACACTGCAATATTTGTGATCGTTGACCTAGTTACCAAAAAACTAGGAAATCGCAAATTGTCATATTTAATAGCTGATAAGTTATAAGAATTAAAAACTCAGTAGGTATAGTCCACAATATATAAAGTAATATATACATGGTATAGTTCCCTTAAAGTCTCCACGAGGCGAAATAACTTCATTGGCCTTTGTAAAACAGGTAAAAAAAATTTAGCTGACAATAGGCCCATTTTATCTTTAAAAAAGTCAAAGTATTTTTTGGTTTTTAAACATTTTGTTACGGGGGGTTGGTAGGTAACGATATGCAATGTTACCACTTACGAGACGCCCCACTGTAATAGGGTTTTTTTTTTCTGAACGGACTGCTCTAATAGGGAACAAATGTTATGTTTCTAAGACTTCGCAAAAAAATACGACATCCGTTAATTAGTGGGTACCGCCACAGATACGACGAAGATTGCAGTTACACCTTTAACAAATTGCTTAATTTGTACAACACGATGTTAATGAAACACAATGTTTTTCAAATTACTTCTTTTCTCAGACTGAGACCATGTTAAACTAAGGAATAAAATTTTATGTTTTTAAAAATGCATTTCAGGTTTTAAAGAGCCAGAAAACTAATTTCTATAATTATTAAATTAACAATAAAAAAAATAGTTTAAACCTTAATAAATTTGCTAATATAATAATTTAATAATTCTTGAACCAAACGGGCTTTTACGGGACTATGGTAAGAGACCATACGGCATTACTCTGATTCCGTGGAGGATGGGGCGGCCCTTAGTATGGGATGCTACTTGCGTCGACACCCTGGCACCGTCACATCTTCAAGGAACACAGAGTAGAGCTGGTGCGGCGGCGGACTCTGCAGAAGTCATCAAAAGGCGGAAATACACTACTCTCGACAGTGGGTATGTATTTGAGCCTTTTGGGGTCGAAACCTTAGGACCGTGGGGGAAAAGTGCCAAAAAAATTTTTCGATCTTTATCTTTACGTCTGGTTGAAGCTTCTCGTGACCAAATGCTGGCCTTTATTTTGCTTAAAGAATTTGCATTGCAATTCAACGCGGCAATGCGGCCAGCATTTTGGGAACTATACCAACTGGCAACGGTCTTTTAGATATTTAATTAATTTTTAATTTTTAGTTTTTATGTTTCTATAAATTAGTTATTATTGTAATGAATTAATTGTACATTTTCTAGATTCAATATAATTTTTTATAGAATCAAGAATGTCAAGAATATATCACTGCTAGTTTTACATACAATTTGAATCAAAGCCCAAAAATACAGTGTGAAAATTTAATTTCTTTCAAACTGTTTTAATAGGCAAATTATTATATTAAAAAAAAATTATTCTATGAGATGTACTTATTTGTGTAATGAATCTTTGTCTTTTAATTTTGCAAGGGTTCCGAATATTAAAACGAAAAAAATCGGTTCTCAAGTTTTTCAGATATCCGCAATAATTTTCATTCTACGGAACCCTAAATTATTGCGTGTACCATATTATACTTACCTTATGCACTTAGCCGGTTTTCATGTGGTGGTGGTCAATCAACTAAAGGACAGTTGGACAGCTAACTAAAAACATTCAATCTGAAATGCCTTTGCATTTTATAAAGTGGCAAACGATTTACGTTTTTACGTTCACACGACTTAAATCGTTTTTAATTTATCCATTTAGTATACATCAATCATTATTTTTTTAGGATCTTTATGGTCGAATAGGGGAGAGTGGGCCTGCTTCAACTGTCAGCTAAGGAATGCAAGGGCGGACCGAGGCTATGGAATGTGATCTATCTCCACTTATCTCTTGATCTTATTTTTTGAGTGATTCAACGTTCCTCGACCCTATCTACAGTTTGGGCTTCCTAGAAAAAATACGAACTAAAACTAGTTTCGTGTTCTTACTTTACACAAACAAAATTTATCATGTAATAAAAGATTACGACAATATAGAGGTAGGTAGGTACTAGGTTTATTCTGGTTTATAGTAGGTAAATCTAAGTACTTAATTATTTTTATTTTTACATACCTCGTTATTATAAACCGTTAATCAAATGTTAATGTCTTAATTTAACTACCTATGACCTACCTATAATAACTTATACACCTAAGTTATATTTTTTCAATACCACTAAAGTGGCTAAAAAGCTTGATGGTAAGCTGGAACCACATCCTATGGACGCTTGCACCACTAGGGGCGTACTCGCGCGTTGACGACCCTAAAAAGATATACAAGAACTTTGAATAATTTATATTTTAAAAACCCTATCTACTTATTATGTAAGTACTTAGGTATAACTCAATTACCAAGATAATAACAAATAATCAATCCATAATATCCTGAATAGTTAACTTCAGAGTAGTAGTTGATGACGTTTCTAGTTGATGAAGTGATATGAGCGACTTCCACAGGTCCGATCGATTTGAAATTTGGTATCCTGTTACTTCAATGATACCTACAACAAAAACACTGCTGCAGCATCGCCTGGAACGTCATAATTTTGATGTGTTTAACTGTGTGTGTGTGTGTGTATCTGTCCGTGGCATCTTACCTCGTAAACGGATGATCCGATTTCAATTTAGTTTTTTTTGTTTGAAAGGTGACTTGATCGTGAATGTTACGATTTAACAAAATCTGTTCAGCCGTTTGAAGATCACTTGCTCTTCTCCAGATACAAAACATAGTAACTTTGAACTGATGCTGCAGCATTACCATAAATCTGTACGTTATCCAACTCTTAGAGTTTCAAATCTCAACCAATAGATAAATGGTGATCAGGGTCAGATGATGAAGAAGGAAAGAGAAATGAGAATAATTTGGTGAAGGAAGTTACTTTCACTCGTTCAATCGAGATGTTCTTTTTTGGGTCGGGGTTTTTTTAAGTTTTACATAATTTCACTTGTTTATTAACGGCTTTATATACCGCATACAGTTTTATGTTGAGAATTTAAATTACGGCTTGTACCTGCGCTGGAATAGGCGCCGCAGCTGGTGGCGCTTGCTTAGGGCAAAGTCATATTCAAGGCTACCTTCTTACTTGCGCTTACGCCTAGGTGCCTACATTTGGAGGCAAAATCAATTCAACACGTGATTGAAACATTGATTAGGTAGTGTTACCTACCTATATACTTATTATTTTGGCTAAACAGGATGTTGGCTGGAACCTATTTGTAACCAAAGATATGATTTGGACATGCATATTTATATTGTTAGGTAGTAGGTACTAATCGCTTCCAATTCATCTGAATATTCATTCATCTTTGATCCTTACGAATATATATAAAGATACATACATACTACAGATTCTTGTAGTAAGAATTTCATTGATAGCTAGTAGGTACTACAGTTTCCCTAGTTAAGTTTTATTATACTGTCGTTGATTGCTTATAGTATTCCGCAACCTACAATTCCTTTGCATAGGCACGTTGCTATCTTTACAAGGCAATGAATAAGCTTTTAATGGTATAAGACATGTAGTGTACTGGCTGTGTAGGTAAAAGGTTACCTACAATACAAATACTTTCTTAAATAAGTACCTAGTTCATTGTTGATAATAGATATTTTGAATATAGATGATTCTTAGTAATTATGATGCTGTTTGATTATTTCGCAAGTAAAGAAGCGTTCATTTATAGTATCTGCCTAAGAGGCAAAAAAGTAGGTATCTATATGTTTCACCTTTCTTGTTACAGATTTGTTTGTATGTAGGTCACACAAGCGCGACGAGAACGACCAACTATATATTATCCTGAAATACAACAACCAGCAAATGAAAAGCCCAACAATACAAAAACCCTAAAACCTACCACTTATGTTAGAATTTTATAATAGTTTGCAAACGTTAGGTTATATTTGAGTCGTTAAAATAAAGTAAATATGCTAAAAGTTAATGGTTGTAAACTGCTATTTTCTGCACTAACAATTTTTTTCCCCATCTTGTTCAATGGAAAAATCTATTTTAAAAAGCCTTTAGGTACTTCCAAAAGCCCTTCTGTCCAGTTATGTACTTAGCTATATCTATAACTACCTATAATATGTTTTATTGAAAATTTAGACTTTTATCATGAAAAATTTTATGTAAGTATTAGGTATTATGATTAAACATATATCCGAAAGACACTAGTGGTCTCACATTCTTAAAGACCTTAGTTATATATATTATATATATAATATTATAGTATAGAAACAGTTTTTGTCAATAGATAACTCCTTTTCGGGTGGACAAGATGCACTTTGGATCTCGGCGACTCATTTATACCTTCTCTTCTGCCATATGAAAAAACAATAATGCCAGCAGCGTGGTGTGAAGGTTTTGTTGATATAGGTACCTACCTACCTAGCTATATCTACCAATTCAAAGAACCAGCTCAACGTTTGCTAAACACAATCACGTGGCATTGTATGCAGATGCGTGTGCGCGCCTCGTTTCATCAGTCGAGGTTCCATCCGCTACGGATATCATGTGTGACAAAGCTAGAATAACTCGATTGTATGGATAAGCCGAGCCGAACGCGACACGAGGCGAAGGAACATGCCAGACACAGCGGCGCGACGCACGCTGCCCCGCCAGACTATTCGGCGCCGAGCTCACAAAGGACCCATTGTATTCATACTGCGCTGCGCTGCCGCCGTCAATTTCTATAGAAAACACCCAAAGGCTCATCTTCGCTTTTTCTGAATTACCTGATACCAAAATGACATTCAAACAATAGGTTTCCGTCCCTTTATTGGCACGGCGGCGTCGGCGGCACCTTATTTTTGTTCCACTAAACGAATCTACCAACGTCGTAAAAGTCACAACTCGCAACCTGTTTCTAACGATCCACGTTTTATTTTTAGGGTTTTGTACCTCAAAAGAAAAAACGGAACCCTTATTGTATAAGTTGTGTGTGTTTTACCGCTTGTATAATAAATAATTGTTTGAAATGACGCCCACGGCTACTTTCTGCCATCGCACCGCTCGCCATCGGCAGGCAATTCATCCTCACACCTTAAAACCTAACCTAAATGGTCACGCGCAGTAGGAAACAAGTGATAAGATTTTTAAAGGGTCGGCAATCGGCATGTTTGCATCTGCGGACTCTATAAACGTGCTAGTGTATGGAATCAGGGTGCATCAATGCTAAAACTGATGAGATCTAGGCTCATTCAGGGATGCCCCCAAAATTGCTGCTTAATGCCTGTAATATTTATTTCATGAATTGTAATTGATGTGAGTTCTATACAATTTTGTAATAAGATATATTAGGATAAACTAATATCACCTTTAAAGTTAGATGATTAGTTCAATAATTTGTAAGTTTATTACGTGATAGTTTAATAATTACCTCCTTGACCGATTTAATTTTTTATTTAGTTTTTAAGAGCGGTTGCCCAAGCCGAGTTTCGTGTCCAGGACACCCTTGCGCAAACCGCCCCAACTTTTCGCTGAAGAGTGCAAATAGCGCCGCAGCAAAAGTTAGTCCGCGTGTAGTTGTAAAGGCCATCTGCGGCCAACAACAGTAGACAGTAGATAGAAAAAAAAAAAAAAAAAATTTACCGATTGGCCTAGCAAACGACGTCTTTTTCTCCCGAAAGTTTGGTTCCTGAGGAAAAACAAACATTGTATGTTTGCTTCTAGTATATTTCATAGTGGGATGGAATTTTACAAAATCTCTGCTAAACCTTACTTATGGTCGCACGCACTAAAGTTATCTTTATCTATGACAGTTTACGTATAAGTCTATTCTTGTGCATGGATTTTCAATAAATATCACTTGAGGGCAGCAATGCTAATAATTTTGGTATATTTACAATTCTACTACGTGATCTATGCATATAAAAGGCTTTGTCATTCTTGACTGATGGATCAACGCATAGCCTAAACCGCTGATCGTAGAGATCTGAAACTTGGAAGGTGTGTTCTTTGTATGACGTAGTGGTATGGTATCCGATAAGAAAGGATTTTCGGGAATTCTACCCCTAAGAGGGTGAAAAAGGGGGGCAAAGTTTGTATGGGACAACGTGATTCCTTGGTCCAATCAACTTCAAATTTTGCATAAACCTTTTTTAACAGAATTGATGGAAGACGTGTTTTGTATTTTATTGAAATTCATCCCCTAGCGGGGTTAAAAAGGGGTAGAAAGTTATTTGGCGGTTATTTGCTTCGAAGTTGACATCAATACTCCTTAGTTGCTTTTGATTTAAATTACATTTTATTTTGACAGATGTTTGAAAACTCAATCCGATTTTATTCAAAAAAGGTTGAACTTACTTAAAAACATAAACAACTTTAATACTCTTTAAAATTGGAATCTCTCAAATGTCACCGTACTATTAGTACCTCATTTCATAGGGGTTTCTAAGCTCAAAGAGAAGATGCGTTTTTTAGGTGTTTAATTTTTTGTGTACAATAATACTGAAAGTTTTCTTTAACTACCTATCTTATATACGTATAAAATGCTTTGTCCTGAATGACTGACGGATCAACGCAGACCCTAAACCGCTGATCGTAGAGACCTGAAACTTGGAGGGTGGGTTCTTTGTATGACGTAGGCATCCGACACGATAAGGTTTTACTGAAAGAGTGAAGTGCGAGTCGGATTCACACAATAAGGGTCAACCGATTGTAATGCAATTTTGGTAAGTTTTTATGCACACGCCGGGGAATGTTTCTGATAAAGAAAAAATGATCAAGTGCGAGTCGGACTCGCGCAATAAGGGTAAACCGATTTTAATGATATTTTGGTAAGTTGTTATGCACACGCCGGGGAAGGTTTCTGAATTAGTACAACCCTATTAGGTTGTTTTAAAAAAAGTAGCAACGTTTCATTTTCAGAAAACGTTGTTTTATTCGTGTTTTTAGGCCGTGATAAACTGAAAAATATGTCTCTTCCTGACAACTATTGGCGAGTAATAATAAGCAACACTAAAGATATATAAAAGAAGAAATTGACTGGCTGACTGACTAATCGATGAATGAACAGCTTAAACGGCTGTGACTAGAAGCATGACATTTTGCACAAACGTTCCTTAAATGACGTAAGTGTGTACTAAAAAGGGATTTTTGGAAATTAAACCCCTAAGGGGTTAAAATTTGGGTAAGCAGTTTGCATGGAAATGGCTAAACGATTAGAATTAAGATTCACGTGATTCACCGTTTTTGAAAAATTATTCTCTAGACGGCAAAATAGAGGATGAAAATGTGTATGAGAATTCCGATGTTATTATACAAAACAGTAAACAATCAAAAGCTGTTTTTTTTTTAAAACTTTACGCAGACGAAGTTGCGGGAATAAGCTAGTATACAATAGAATATTAATATTAAGGATGTGATTTTCGAATTTGTAGCTGTTAAAACTATAAAGAAGGTATTTTAAGTGTCTCTATACGGACAGCAAATTACATATGTCTACCAGAAGGGTAGATGAGATTACGGTATTCGACTTTCTTCGACCCTGACAAACTTCCATCGCTTCCTTAACTTTCATCACCTTTTTCTCATATACTATACGGCTTAGGGCTCTTATCAGTGGTGCTCTTTCTAAGTCAA
Source organism: Apoda limacodes (assembly GCA_946406115.1). NCBI lineage: Eukaryota > Metazoa > Arthropoda > Insecta > Lepidoptera > Limacodidae > Apoda > Apoda limacodes. The sequence goes on from OX291546.1 coordinate 9,668,300, forward strand.
GATTCTTCTTTCGCGATACTCCCGCTTTAACCTGACCATTCTTCTCTGCATAATCACAAGCACATCCTTTCTGCATAACCAAACTGTTGAAGTATTTCCTACTTAATTTTGACCTTCTTTAAATTTAACCCATTCTCTTATCATCCCACTAATCTTTATTTTAGCATTTAATTTTAAACCACACATACTTAGTAATCTTTTACGGCGTTATTTCTTCTTATTTTTCTTATTTTATAGCCGTATCTTTTATTATAATATACCTGCATTAGTACCGAAACAGTGTTTTCCCGAGTTGCATCCTATGCTTACCTACGCGTTTACCACATAAGCGGTTTTCGTGTTTGTGAAAAAAATTCGTATGCAACCTGTCAATTGATGATTTTTCACTTATTTTAGTAGACTGAAGTGCCAAGGTATTGTACCTTCCGCCGAAACGTTGACTCACAAATGAGGTATGTTTTTCGTGTATCGTCAATTTAATCACCCTGTTGATGTTCTAATTAAAGACTATACAATATAAAGAAAGGAGTAATTAAATTCCAAAAAGGTTAGCAACAAGAGGTGCCCCTGGTGTTAAGCATCTATAACCAACGGTAACCACTCTGCACCAAGCAGAAAGCATTCTTGTTTGCCTTTTTATTATTATAAAAATATTCACAAAGTAGCGAACCAGCTTGAGCCGCGGTTTCGACCTCGCCGGGTTTGGTCATCGCTGTGGGATTCCTCCTCAAAAAGCATTTAATGTTATTCTCTGCCCCTGTGCAAAATCAAGTAACTTTCCTTTCAGTCCTTTAGACTCCTGGCGCTGGGGTCTTCAATTGAAAATTGCGACTACGCCGCCGAAGCTGTTGTGGGTACTAAAAACCATGTTACTCCGTCGCTCAGTTGCAAATAGAAAAAGCTGGTCTCGTGGGAGCTCCCAATGGACATAAAGAGTACCTTATTTCCACTGACCATTCACATATCCCTATGTCAAAAAACATGACAATTAGATGATTAGTTGCGATGGTATGCAATACCAAACACTTTCGCATTAATATATATGAGTCGGAATTTAAATTTAATGACTTAAATTAAATGGCTCCCTATTTGTATTTTTATTTCAGTAGAGTGATGATAATTATGAATTGGACTTTTGTTGGTTAACATTTTTCACTTTGACAGGATAGGTGACACCGTCGATATCAGTCCGTGCCGGGTATCACCCATACCAGCTACGCCACTACCGGGCTCGAACCTCCGCCACAATATTAGCACCGAAACATGCCGAAACCCCTTGGCCATCACTGAAATTGTATTTTACCTATTCATAGTCGTTGAAAAAACCCTGTCCTTTATACTGTGCCTACCTTCTTTATACTTTCTTTTGTTAGTATTTAGTTTGTAGGTAAGACCTATTAGGTACCAACAGACCTAATAGATCTTTTTTTTTTCATTCATTACTAGGAAGTTAGTCAACGCTAAGGTAAGATTTTCCGTAAATTACATATTAATCTATGGGCGAGATATCGGTATGTACGAATCTAGAAATAAAATAAAAGTATAAGGACGCAGGCAGCGTGCATGAGTCGTGTCGTACGTGACGCACTGGTAAAGCACGGAGGGAACGGACTGACTGGCGAGTCTACTATGGATATATTATAAATGTATGTAAAGCGTTATGCCTTTCCCTCGTACTACTACTTACGTAGCCCCCTTACGTACAATAAGTACAAAATTCATTAGGGCCAGCTACTGGGAACCCTTATAGGGGCATAACCCTTTACGCCCTCTTAAGAAATTATAGGAATAGGAAAGGGTTTAGGTAGATGCTATTGGTAGTGTGTAAATAATTTTTGTGTTACGTAATAACTTGGGGAAAAAGTGTAGTGATTGTATCACAATATTTATTATTCGCGCATTGGCGGCCCTTTAAACATCCAATTACTACTCCCATTTTAAGAAGCAAAAAAAAAACTTCGGGGAGCTCAGCGACAGGAAGAGAATTTAGATTCTTAAGGTGTGACAGACAATGAATTCCCTGCAAAGGTCGAGCGTTGCCATTGTAGAGAGTAGCTGTGGTTTTTATTTCAAACGATCCTTAAAACACAGTCCGTTATATCGGAGGTGGAACTTGAACATATACAGAAATGCAAAGTCTCTCCCACGTCCTTAATCAAACTTTAGGGTTCATTACGGCTTGGAAGATTGGGATCGTCAAGTATTTTAATTCTAATTGCTCGGGGCAATAAACAATTTGTAGCTTTTCTACAATTACTATTGCTGCAATGTACACGTTGTTTACTATATGGCCTGTGGTGTGGTTTTCTTTCATAAAGCTGGCACAGTGGGGTGACTAGCATAATCCAGACCAACTTATTTGTCCCGTCACAGGACACTCGTGATTAACTTGAACTCGTGGATCACCTTTGTATTTCTATAATCACCTACACGTTTCAACATACGAATTAGTTTCTTCTCTCAATGTACTTAATGTTCCATAATATACATGTACCTACCTCCGCCTACGAACAGTTAACAAAATGTAGGTTACTCATGTGCATTCTGTATCATGCATACGTACCTACATTTGTACATTGATAACTTAGATCGCGAAGTATGTCATATTTTCTGTGACATCAAATTGTAGAGTACAATCTCACAGCCTATTCTTAATGATAGTTTTAGTCACGAATATAATTTTTATTTTTTGTTGGAATTCCAGTGTCTCTTTTAAAACTCTAACCCTCAAACCAGAATTAGGTGCGTATCTTTTTAAAATATAAAATACGTACCTCAATGTTATGTCTATGTGCATGTGAAACGCCTACATAGAATACGGGAAGAATATTAGCCAAGGAACGATTAAAACGTGGGCTGTCTACTTTTTGTTATAAGTTCATAAAGAAATAGTAAATTATATATCAAATAATTATATTTTATATATAATAGCTATCAAAAGCAATAAATAAATATATTGCTTTTCTTGTTTGTCTGAAAAAAAACCCAAACACATAGACGACGTGTACATGTCCATCTTCGAAATCAGCAATATAACGTAAACAGTGGAAAAACACAGCTTTTCGCAACAAACTGTGACGTCAAGTTCTGTAAACGTATACCTATTTATCTTTCTAAAGATAGTAAATGTATTTTAAGCAAATATCAAAGGTTGCTGATGTCAAATAAACGAATTCAAAATATGTAACACATATGAAACTGCGTTTAAAATTGGTGAGGTCGTCGGGCAAGCAGGTAAAGCCAGAACAGCCTTCTGGCGGTGGACAGCGTGGCTGGTCGGTGAGAGGAAACCTGTTTGATAATATAACCGGCCACTCGGTCGTAGGCGTTCGCCGCACCTACCTTTGCAACTCACCGTGCCCATTTACTACTCTCTCATATAGAGAGCCGTTCGGATATAAACGCCACTTTTGTTGTTACGACACTAACCCGGCTGACTACACTTAGCCGTTCGGAAACTGATGTAACTGCAGTAAATACCATCGACACTTAAATCAAATTAAACAGAAGCAACCCTGAACCTCGCACGGTTCAAGAACAGTTTGTAGTATGGTGCATGTATCACATCACAGTTATCGTTCTAATATTCTCGGGTTAGTGCGGTTAATGTAGCTACATCATGAAGTTGGAACAGTGAGTTATCGGACGCAGCCCTGAATCATTGATTAATCGTGGAAACTGTGTGGGTGTTTTCTTTTAAGGTAGGTACTTTTTACTGCTCTAGCTCCAAGTGGGAGCGGTAGTGAAGTTTTCTATGTCCTAATTTAATCTGTACCTCAATATAAATAGAATATTTAATACCTGTCCAAAGCAAATCATCCACAGATTAGAAGTTTTACAGGTTGGATGATATAATAAACGGTTAAGAACCTATATATCCTCATAGACAAAAAGTCTTAGTGTAGGTTAGCTGCAATCGCCTACAAAACAGCGGCGACCTCGGTGGTATCCAGTTACAAAAAATCGTGCCCCTACACCTTGAGTTTCACGGGCAATTAGGAACAGTCCAAATATGAAATAGGTACCTAAGTTATCCTTTACGAAAATTTCTGGAACATGGGCTGGGGCTAGCTTTTAGACCAGTTTTGTCATCTTCCTCTAAAAAACAAATTCCAGTTTGTACATACGGTGCCACATTATCAAAAATAAACTCCAGGTTGTCCAAGACAAGTCTACCTACCTTTTATCACGTAATATTCTAATCTGTCTTTCTCTAGCCAGTTGTTTCACCCGCCCTAAATTAAATTTAAATTATTCTAATGTTATGATTATTTGTAAAATGAAACTTTGACGATGCTTCTGCACAACTGAAAAATCCATTATAAATATTTGTTAGTTATGACAATGCCCCTTTACAGCAGCTAGGTATTAATCATTGTATACAATGTGTAATAATGACATCCATAAGTGTACCACCTGTATCAAAATGGTCCAGAATACATAATTATCTCTGGGCATCCGGATACCAGCTTGGCCCTTTTGACTCTGTTCAACGACGGGCCGTGAGAAACGTCGGCGATACCAAACTTACAAGCCCTCGAGTCTGAGTAGAGAATTTTCCTTTAGTGTGTGAGTTCTACCGCTTGTACAATGGGATGTGTTCTGAGGAATTGTTCAAAATGAAACCCACTTCTGCTTTCTACCATCTTACCGCTCGCCATTGGCAGGGAATTTTTCCTCATACCTTGGAACCTAAACGGTCACGTACAGTGCGGTTTTTTTTTCTGAGGACTACAGTATGGGTATCTGCAAGAAAGAAGTTATTAGATTTTTAAAGGGTTGGCAACGCGCGGGTGATGCCTCAGGTGTTGCAAGCGTCCATAGGCTGCGATGACCGCTTACCATCAGGCAGACCGCAAGCTTGTTTGCCACCTTAGTGGTATAAAAAGAATGTAATCGTTGGTGTGACAGAAATAAACTTTCTGGCCAGTAGCTTTATTACCTTAAGAACTAAAACAACAATTTTGAGACATGTGTCATAACTAGGGAATGCAGAACCGGACACCCGGTTCTGAAAGCGTTTACTTGACCGGTTCTCAGAAAAGGTTCTCAGAAAGCGGACACCCGGTGCTTCGGTTCTTATTCTACAAGTAAAATTACCGGTGGTAATTTTTTGGATTTATTTTTATTTATAATTAAACTGATGATTCAAAAGTGTTGTTAAAAGTCTATTTGAATAATAAAAGTTTGAGTTTGAGTAAATAAAAATCGTCCAAATCGGACTCGCGCTGCACCAACAACCACAGCACAAACCACCATTTACAAAATTTATGAACACAAACGAAAATAAAAATGGTAAGGGCAAGCAGTCACCCAACCAATGACTGGACCAAGCCCGACGTTGCTTAACTTTAAATATTGTTTAAAAAAAATTTGTTACTGTGTCTGTTTAATAATCGCGATCGATGTACCTATCAAAACATTATAAATTCAGAATCCAAATAAAATCTGATTGACCATTAAGGTGGCAAACAAGCTTGCAGTCTGCCTGATGGTAAAGTGGGCAGACTGGACGCTTGCAACACCTAGGGCATTACTCGCGCGTTGCTGAACCTTCAAATATCTAACAACTTCTTTCTTGAAGAACCCCATACTGTAGTACTTAGAGAAAACCTTCATTTTGGGAATTTCTTATCATATCATCATTTTCAAATTCTTTTAACTATCAGAGATAGTGACAGTTATTAACCTATATCTTGATAATTTTATATTACTTTGAACCCTGCCCGTGCATGTTTGTAACCCTTGAAAAACCCTTGGTAAATGTATAGTGATACCACGTAATACTTAGTTATAATCATCTAAACCACCGACCAGTGATTCAGCCAAATTATGTTCTAAGTATTTTACTAGTATGTATTATATTAGTCACATTGGTTGGTCACGGCAGAGGCATGTATTGTGGTTACTCTGGGTCTTTATAGCTAGAGCGAGTCACTGGTCACATTGATGTAATGTGCAATGCCGTTGCGTATTTCCTACATCTTTACATTGCGCTGACGCGAGACGTAAAGGTAACTGTAACATCGATTGTGCTTGCTTGTCTTGTGTGTGGCGATACATACAATGGTTTTATGGCGCGTCTGTGATTCTGCGTATTATTCTTTATACTTATAATATTTCCTACTTACTGACTTCATGACGAATGTAAAGGTGACTAAAAAACTTTTTAACAAAAAAAAAAAACAACCGGCATCAAAGAGATGCGCTTAAAAGGTAAAAATAATTACTTATTTCCAAAAATTACAGCTTGAAGTTGGTTTCTACGTACTTAACTGTTTATAACACACTTCACTGGCATGAAACCAACTTCAAACTGTAATTCAGATCAGATTATTGGCAATAAGTAAATATTTTTACTTTTTTAGTGAATCTTTTTGAAGCCAGTTTTTTTTGTTAAAAAGTTTTTATTTTTTTACTTTTGAGTGACTAATTGCTTTCTCGTACACTAAAAACATTGATTATATATTAACTATACCATGTATATATTACTCTATATTTTGTAGAGTTATACCCAATGAGTTTTAAATTCTTATAACTTACCAGCTATACATATGAAAATTTGCGATTTCCTAGTTTTTTGGTAAATAGGTTATAACTATTAAAAAGGTAAAAATAATAATTTATTGCCAAAAATCTGATCTGAAATTTTGAAGTTGGTGTGTATTTTTTTTACCTAACAGTTTATCACACACCTCACTTGCAGCTTTTTGAAGCCGGTTGTTTGTTTTTTGTTAAAAAATTGCTTTTTTTCTCGTAAACTAAAAACATCCATACTTGTATCAAAATTTTATACAATCATATATAATCATATCAACATAAAAGGCATTTCACCAGTTCCAAATTAACACCAATTTTTTTGTTCACCAAAAATTTATATTTCAAATTTACAACATATATGTGGGACTTCGGAAGTATACCCTTTTAAATAAAAAGAATTGTGAAAATCCGTCTATATGTATATGACGGAGCTATGCCCGAACATACATAAAAAAAAATACAAACATTTTATATAAGTGGTATTTTGTTGACCGACATAATGTACATAATGCGGTAATCCTACCAAACAGAATGAACCAAGATTTGTACTGTGTTATACAGAATTTATGACTTTTTAACTTGGCAGGATTATGACATTTAACGCATTGAAGCAGTCAACAAAACTCCTCCTTCTCCGTCCTCCTTTTTTGAAGTAGGTTAAAAAACATAGATACTTCATTATAAATCCAAGTTTGATATTAGCTAAAACATAATTAGTAATTACATAATTTATTAACTACATAATTCTCGATAGAATAAAACCACAAAGTTATTCCTTTTTTGCCAATTTTCGATTATTTATTAAAAGTTACACATAAAGTTTTACAACAAACAAATTTTACACTTATTGCAAAACCAAAGACAATTTTTTAATACAAGTAATAATATGTAAGTTTAATATTAATATAATAATATTTAATATTTAAAGCTTTTCGCCCATAGGTAGGTACTAGATACGTTTATTCCGCGTTGTATGCAAAATTTGTCTGGCTTTTTGAAAATATGATACATATAAAATGCTTTGTCCTGAATGACTGATCAACGCACAGCCTAAGCCGATCATCGTAGAGGCCTGAAACTTGGAGCGTGTGTCCTTTGTATGACGTAGGCATCCGATAAGAAAGGATTTTCCGAAATTCTACCCCTAAGGGGGTGAAAAAGAGGGGCAAAGTTTGTATGGGACAACGTGATTCCTTGGTCCAATCTCCTTCAAATTTTGCATAAACCTTTTTAACAGAATTGGTGGAAGACGTGTTTCGTATTTTATTGAAATTCATCCCCTAATGGGGTTAAAAAGGGGAAGAAAGTTATTTTGGCGGTCATTTGCTTCGAAGTTGATATCAATACTCCTAAGTGCTTTTAATTTAAATTAAATTTTATTTTGACACATGTTTGACAACTCAATTCGATTTTATTCAAAAAAGGTTAAACTCACACAAAAACATAAGCAAATCTTCTTCTATACTAATGTAAACAAACCAAATTTGTTCTAAAATAATGCATTATTTGCGACGGTGTTTTTATAAACATGATATTTTATCCTTATCCAAATAAATACGTTATTCATCACAAGTATTTAATTTAAAACAAAATTGCCCTTTGCATCATTCGATTTGAATAAATATCTTAGGACATATCGCAGTTTTAAATTAACATCACAGCAAAATAATGATCAAGTACTGCACACGCATTTATGATGTGGAAGGCCGGCGGACAGTCATGAGAGGTAAGGGCGGTACGTATTACTTAAAAATATTTTCACCTACGTAAACAAAGTCGCGGGTTAAAGTAAGCGTTAGCCCAAAGTAACTATTACTGACTGACTGACTGACTGATCTATCAACGCACAGCTCCAACAATTTGACGGATCGAGCTGAAATTTAGCACACGTATAGCTATTATGATGTAGGCGTGCGCTAAGAAAGGATTTTTCAGAACTCACCCCCTAAACGGGTTCAAAGTTGCCGCAAGAATCCTACGCCGATAACCAAATTTAGGGCGGGTCAAGCCGCTGGCAAAAGCTAGTAAATACATAACAATGTAAAGCAACAAATGAAGGTCAGAACCACAGATCGAGAAAAGATTTAGTGATTCGAATTGGGTTCTGTGTATTTTGAATCACATATAATTATGCATTTAGTTTTAAATAATCGTATCCTCTCAAGTAAATAGCGTGATGGTAAAATAAGGGAAGGGAAGGTAAAACGGACCACTTAAGGAAAAACCGATATAGAAAAAAAATAACAGCTTTATTCTCACTTTTTGAACGTTACATAATCAATCAGATCTCAGATTTAGAAGATATTGGTTGGATGATTTCCAAAATCCTCGTTTTGGTCCGTTTTGCCCACATGTTAAGGTAAAATGAACCACACATAGAGGCAAAATAGACCTATTGCTAAATATGAAATAAAAGAAATAGTTTGTGTACTTATTCAAAAGCACAACCTTTCACAAATGAACCTGACATCTTCAACAACGGCACAGCTGCAGTGTGCCCATAAAAAACGTGATTGACATTAAACCCAGCTTTCTGTGGACTCAGGAAACAGATAAGAACAATAAAAATATTGGACTTCTTCTTCATCTTCACTAGAAAATTTGCTTTTCTTCGTGATATTTTTTTTGTAGATTTCCCTTTTCCTTTACCTTGTCCTTTTTGTACTTTTTTTGGTTTTTCCTCCGTTTTTCAGAGAATAGGTTCTGTTTTGCCTTCTTTGCTCTTTCTTTTAGCTCCTGGGTCTTTTTTTGCTTTTAATTCCTTTTGATAAGGTTTAAGTCTTTGGTAGTTTCATATTTGGTCAGTCTTCGCAACAAAGTAGTCTTGGGAACCTTATAAGTGGTGGCGGCCTTGTTAACTCTCATTTTGCGAGTTGCCACCTTTTTCTATGACATTTTTCATGTCCTCCTTACGCCAAGATTGGCGATCCGACTCTCTCTTATAATTATTAACCATCTGGAATAAATAAAAATTTATAATTATCAAATTTCGAATCTAAAATCTCAAACAAATACATTTGAAGGCAAAACGGACCTCTTAGTCCATTGTGCCCGTTCCATTTTGCCTTTTTGGTAGGTACGTAAATAATTAATAATTTTGAGGTTAAGATTCCTGCGAAACTTACTTATTTTATCGTTGAAATAAAGTGAAATAGTAAAGACGTATAAAAAAACATAGAAATCTATATCAGTAACGTAATAAAAGTGAAGGCTGATCAAAATTTGCTGTTTTTACATCAAAATACACTAAAATTTACTTACCTTGATACAATCGCTAGCCGCCGTATGAGCGCTCCAAGGACACTGACCGAAAATGAGTAAGTCGCGACTTTTAAGGTGTTGCATATCGGTAATAGATAGCGTTAAAAGTTTCAAAGTTATAAGCGCGGTCCGTTTTACCCACAGGGTCCGTTTTACCTTCCTTTCCCTAATATTGGTACGATGTGATGTTGAATTGGAGGTTACGAGTTATTTCCTAGTCTATAATGCAAGTTACGAACCGAAGACCGGAAAATAAGTATTTGCAATATTTGTAAATGATCAAACTAGATTCGTGTCCGAAATTATGAATACGTAATGGAGCTGCAAACGCGTACGAGCGCACGTACGCATTTTTCATATCACAGTTTATTATCTAAAGAAAATACTATGCTATTCACTTACAAATCGAGTGGTATTTGTCGATATCGTTATAGGTCGTAGATACTTACTTATTGTTTTGATTACTCACGTGTTGTATTGTATGTATGATTGTAAGTATGTATCAGTAGCGATTCGCTGAATTCTTTATCAATACAAGTAGAATTTATGAGCGGAATTCTGATATCAGTTTGCGTCGCACACTGGTGCGCTGGGTACTGTTTTGTTATGAAGAATGTTATGTTTTCTATAATGTAGCCGTGTAGTAATGTTGCAGAATATTTTATACACGTAGAAATTGCTTTGTGGAACTGGATAATAGGGTGTCTTGTCCTTTCTTAATGTCATTTCCCTGTTGAAAATGAAATTAAAAAAAATCATTTCCTTGTTTAAAAGAACAATGCGAGTCTGCCTTGCGTACCGAGGGTTCTTAAAAAAAAAAATATTTTATAACTTTGACGATTCAAAAGTGATTGTAAAATCCTTATTTGAATAAACCATTTTGACTTTGACTTTGAAAGAAACTTGTAGTTGTACATAAGTGATAGTTCGTCCATCACGAAAATAAAATTATTAATAAGACTTTTGGACGTTCTTTTCGAGTATTATTAAGGTTTATTCCCAAAATCTGATTAAAAGACAAACTTAACTTAATTTGTTAAAAAACAAGTTCCCCCATATATCGATTCCTGCGGACAGACAGGTATATTTTTTGTGTAATTTAACTAAAATATTACAATTTGCGGATATCTGAAAACTTCAAAGGTAGGTACTGAGTTAGTTCAAAGCAATATTGGTCATTAGTTGGTATATATAAAAAGTTTTAATATCGTAATTTTTTTTTAGATTTTTGAATCACGTGGTTTAAGAGTTAGAGCTCGAAGGGGTAAAAAAAATCATCTCTCAGCTTAACATTAACAATCAGTAATGTTTCCCAATTTCAATACGAATCTTGATGGCGCACGGTGAAGACACCTTCCTATAAACCATCAGAACCGATGCAAATATGGCGGACCGAGATGACGACGTCGACGACGGCAATGCTGACGACGTGCTGCAAAGATGACTTATACGTCGAAGACACGAACGAAAATAAGGTTTCGGTTTTTGCCATTTGAGTACAAAACCCTAAAAACCACCGCAAAGTCAAAATAATATTGTGATAATATAAGCGATAGTATCGCTACACTGCTGTATGAACGTCATAATGATGTGTTACACTCGCTGCGCTGTGGATAGTTATATTTAGGAATGATGCAATACAATAGCACTTTGCTCCTGCACTCTGATATTTGATATATACGTTTCGCATGGAATCATTGAAGTATGTAAATTTTAATACCTACAAAAAATATTACAGACGAAGAAATTTTCTAAGGTAGGATTTTCGGCCATCTTAGAGCATTCGCAATCGTCTAAGTTATGGGAAAATCTTACTAACCTACTAACATTATAAATGTGAATGTATGTCTGGATTAGGGTTGCCAGATGGTATCCAAAAGAAGGACACGTCCTCATTTTTCATTGTTTGTTCTCCCGTCCTCCCTTACCTACTTTATGTCCTCCTTTTGCTACACGTCTTTATTACTTGCTGATAATGCCCTGCCCCATTTTATCATCATTGCTTAAATCGCTATCAGATGGTGATCCTCATTGCGATACATTATTGGCGATCCTGATGACTTTTATAAGTTGCATGAGCAGAGGACGATTAACTTTAAAACTACAGTCAAAAATACAGAATGTTTCTCGGAACTGCTCAAGATCTGTGAATTTTACTTTTGTATAAGCGTACATAACTCAAATGTTGAAAAAGTTATTTCGCTAAAGCGATCATTCTATCGTATATTAGTTTGTTAATTTTAACAGTAAAAATTCTTCCGCCACGCAGAAAATTACATGGCCAGTCTAGACGTAAATACCCTGCCTATTGGAATATTCGGACAAAATTTCACTTAAATTGTTACAGCCGTTTAGGAGGAGTTAGGTAACAAACACACGTACAGAAGAATTATACGTAGAAATAAAACCGACTCACACTTGACCTTTTTATGTAGCCTATGTCCTTTCCCGGGGCTCAGACTATCTCCATGCCAAATTTTATCTTAATCTGTTTAGTAGTTTAAGCGTGAAAAGATAACAGACAGAAAGATAGACAGACAGAGTTACTTTCGCATTTATAATATTATTATGGATTACTCTATTGAAAAAACTATTTTTAACTTCCTTGAGGAAGTTTTTATCGAAAAGATTTGGGTTTTCTTTACGTTTTAAGACCTGGAGAATCGTTTGCCATCATCTTAGAGTGATGTCTGTGTGTATTTATGTTAGCTTTTTTTTGCCCACCGACATCTCAAGAACCAAATTGCCAATCGATACGCCACGACTTACTCGTAGTCTGAAAAGAGTGTGAGCAAAATCGGTCCAGCAGCGATTTGTTTTTTTAAAAAGCAATAATAATAAATATATAAATATAAAAAAATATTCTCAAGAGAAGTTGCTCGTGTGGTACTTGTTATACTATTTTTTAATAATTTAATGTGATAGTGTGATGTAGGTTTGACTTTTTTCCAAAAAAATACAAAAAATTTAACTACGAAGTTCGCAAGCCGACAATCTGAAATAATTTAGACGGATAGAACTACTTACCTACTAATACTAATATATTTTATGAACTTTTTTAACTGGTTTTATAATAATAACATACAATTAAATGTTTCGGGCTTACCACGAGTAAGTAAGTAATAGTTTTTGAGTATGTAATTAAAAATAAGTGCTATCATGGAGTACAGGACCCTCTCGGTCAAAGTCAAAGTCAAATTTTCTTTAACTTGATTTAGGGGCGGGCCAGCTATGGTGAGGTATATTTGTAAAGGTAGATATGTAGATGAGAACAAACCGGTTGCGTTCGGGGCCGTCAAACACTAAGTCGCAAGTCGAGGCGCTTGAATCTAATATTATCTTAATGCCCAACGGATGACATCATATCTAGTTATAGAATGATCTTAATTAATTATTTAAAACAGTATTTTAAGTGAGTAGGTAGGTATCATCTCTTTTGTTGCTTTTATTTAAAATAATTTTATACCAACTAACTGGATACGTAGGTAAAACTTTATGGCAAATGGCTAACTGCCATAAAGTTTGGGTTTGAACCCAAATCGATTAAAATGGCATTGGAAAAGTGACGCTTAAGAGGGCGATATTGTCGAGAAAGCTAATTTCTGTAATACTAAAGATGTGCATGTAAATATACTAAAAATAATTACACAATATACATTATATTCGTTATATACTTCTTAAGCAATTTATGCCATAATGACGCCTAAAAACCTAAATTTTCTTTCATTACAACAGGCTACTTGAAAATGTCTAATGTGAGTCGACTTTTTTTCTATAATAGTTAATATTTTCTCTATTAAAATTGAAATCCTACACCGATAACCGATAACCGGTGAAACCGCGGGCAACAGCTAATAACATAAATATGGTCGCCGAGATTTCCAAATGTCAATATTTTAATGCTGATTTAATCAAGAAAATGGTTAGGTCAGCCACTATAAAGTTTGCATCGAGTCGGGCATTTTAGGTTATTTATATATATGTAGCTAACTGACTGGCTCAAACGCGTGGGTCTAAACTTTTGTAATTTCGCACAGAGGTTCTTGCTACAACATAGGTAAGCACTAACTGAGAAACGATTTTGTAAAATTCATCCCCTAAAGGTATATAAGAGGGAGTTGGAAGTTTGAATCAAATTCTGTCGTTTTTGAAGCTAAATGAAGAAAATTGGCATTTGGCCTTTAGCTTGAAAAATATTGACGTGGTTTACCGCTTTTGGAAAACATCTCCTAAATGATGAAATAGGGGATCAAATTACTATAAGAATTCCAATATGTATATTTATGGGTAAAGTAAAATTTTTTTTTTCAAAAGTCGAGGGAATGAGCTAGTTAAATAGTATGTATACAGGTATTTAAGACCACCTAGTGCTCACGACGTGTGTATCGTGTCGTAACTTGCTTCAGCCACCTCAGCTCAAATAGATACACACTAACTGGGTATAATACCTTATCTAAAATAAAGGTCTTGTTATGATAAATTAATGCACATATTATAATGATATCATTACAGGTACTACGAGCTACGACACAGTAAGCCAGTTCGAATCCTTGTAAATTTTTTGTACTTTGGCGTTGTCTGTCAATTTAGGTATTTACCAGAATTTTACCTACCTATCTAATTTTATTATTTTATGATGCTGGTTTATAGTACACATATACTTGAAAAAATAAACCTACGTCAAAGTCACCAAATCTCTTTTTGTTACACTTATTCATAAAGTCAACGGATTACCTGCTTTCCGGAAGTTGGCACAAAAGTGGGCCAATTAGCATTGTCAGTTCAGTGGGTACATATATACTTACTTACGCAATTATTACTGTATTTAATTGTTTGAAATATAATCAGAGCGAACCATTTTATCACTATTTTATCTAGTGACAACCATTTATATCGTATATACTTTGGCTGCAGGCTGCAGACAACAGCACAGATAAACTTCTGCGCTCTGGTTGCAACGCGTGCCTGTATTTGTCACAACCGCACAAGTACGTAACGGACGCTATAACGATGCTGAAAACGGTGCAGTTAAAGGCTGCGTTATCAGTGTGTTGAAATAGTACATTATGATACTAGGCCATAGCTAGGCTGCTCATTACAGACGAGGTTGCAGCCCTAGTTGAAGGTGAGGGCGTAATTAAGCCGAGTATTCAGCAGAGCTTACGAGTGTCATACGACTATTTACAACACACTTAAAGTACAGTGAGTGTTAAGATGTAGGCATTTATAAAAAAATCGTCATTGGCGCTGTAAAGTATAATTTTAAATTTTTGTTATCAAGGGGACATGCGGTCACAAGTCCAGGCACCCCCAACCCGACCCGCCAGTCAGTCTGTTGCAGAAAGTTGTGTTTTTATTGTAGTTGGTGTAATTTCAAACAATAAACCGGCATCAATTTTTTGTATGGGATTTCAAAAAAAAAATTTCAGAAATCGTGTTTTCAATTGATACCCTCAAATGAAAGGGCTTAATGAGCCGGTTCTAAAAATATACCACACTATTAAGTAACCTTTGGGTTACTTTTTTTCTTAAAATCCAAAAAGTATTTTCAAAACATACCAAGTTTGGGCCCCTCCAGGTAGAAGACGGCTCAGTGTTTTTCTCTAATATATACCTTAAATGACAGTTTATATCCTCATTTTTAACTCCCTGAAAGCAATTTGGAAAATATTAAAATTTAATATTTTTTTTTGAATTTTTAAAAACACTTAAATAACACCAGTAAACAGAAGCAGCAGGGTACAGTACAGTTCCACATAGTCTCATAAAGATCTGAAGTTTAAGGAACCATCTCACATTGCAATTTTCAAAAATTCAAAAAATACTGATAACCCCCTAAGGGAAATATTTTGAGGAACTGCGGCTCAAAATTATTGTTTTGCCCTAAAGTACCTGTGTGCCAAACGGCTAAACTCTACATCGTTTTGCGGTTTTCGAGCGAAATTGTCGTTGTACACCTGCCACTAGGTGGACAGACGACCTGCGTGCGGCTCAGGACCGCAATATATCATGGGGGAGGCCTAGGTTCAGCAGTGAAGGTCTTCCAGCTGCAAAAAAATTTTGACAGAGACGAAGCAAACCCTTTGTGTTGGTGTTTATGAAGACAAGAGACCAAGGGTTCACTTTGTCAATTTTGTGAGGGTTCTGCGCAGTCCATAGGACAAATAACAGAACTCAAAGTCTATATATGCGGTAAGTCCTTTGTTTACGGAACCATTTACTTGAGAGAAGGATTGAATCAAATTAAAAATAGATGAAGAAAGCCATTTCAGAGAAAAATAATCAAACTTTTTTTGTATAGGACTTAAAAACTTATCCATTACTAGCTTTTGCCCACGGTTCCACCCGCCCTAAATTCGGCTTGAGGTGTAGGATTTCAACGGCAACTCCTCAATTATAAAAAAAATGACTCACATTTGCCGTTTTCAAGTACCCTATGCCCTTCCCCGGCACTCAAACTATCTCCATGCTCAATTTGCCCACGGTTCCACCCGCCCTAAATTCGGTTTAAGTTGTATGATTTCAACGGCAACTCCTCAATTATACAAAAAAATGACTCACACTTGCCGTTTTCAAGTATCCTATACCCTAACCCGGCACTCAAATTTGCCCACGGTTCCACCCGCCCTAAATTCGGTTTAAGATGTAGGATTTCAACGGCAACTCCTCAATTATAAAAAAATTACTCACACTTGACGTGTTCAAGCAACTTATGTCCTTCCCCGGGATTCAAACAATCTCCATGCCAAATTTAATCGTAATCGGTACAGCGGTTTAAGCATGAAGAGGTTACAGACAGACACAGTTACTGTCGCATTTATATTATAGCAGACGTTGCCCTGCCCGAAAAATATTTTAAATATAACATTTTTTTTTTTTAATTTTGCGATTTCATAATCACTTCTTACGAATCCACGGTTGAGTCATATTTAAGGATATCTTACCGTTTACTATGGCCTCTATATCAAAATTATTTAATTCTTAATTTTCTTCCAAATCTTCTATTGTAGAAGTATTGGAGGAAAGCCTTTTTTTAAAATTGGATTTAAGAGGATATACTTCGCGGTTCATCGCAGCGGGGTTCATACAAACGAATTTCTCATTTGTTTTTGAAATTATCTGATCAATCACTGTGAAGTTTCTTAGTCATAATCCCAAGCCGAATACCTAGGTCTGTGGTTTTTCCAAAATCTTGTAAAACGTTCTATTAACCAGAAATCTTTTTTAAAACCATTTGTATGAGACACTAGAATCCTGTATAACTTTTGAACTATAAAATTTGATAGAAAACTGGCACACTGCATACCTAGATATTCATTACTAGAACATGTCTTCAAAATTTCGTGGTGTTTGATCAACAAGAGTCAAAAATAAGTGCGAGATTCGTTTGTATGAAGCCCACTGCGAGGCCGCGGCGCCGCGAAGTGTATCCTCTTAACGAATTCTATCTAGCTGGGCTAGACTTTTAAAAAACCGGTAAAGAGTGGTTTCGTGTTGTTTCGTAGCTGTTTCTTTACGTACCTACAATATTTGTCCGAGTCCGAAAATAATCCTAACTTGTTCGCCTTTATCTCGCGAAGTAGGTAGGTACCTACTTATTTGAGTTTAATTAGTCGTGAATTTGTGATAATTTAAAAAGTAATTTTAGTCTATGTGCTAGTATTCTGGAGTTACTTTGGGGTCCAATATTTCAAAATCATTAAAAAAAACTGCCAAGTAAACCTCACATTGATTTAAAATTTCTTTATAAATTAACGGTCTTAAAAAAATTCTTCACCACCTACCATGTACTATTGACAGGGAAGTAAGTGCTACTAACTTATATTTATTTTCTTAAATAAAATGCGAAATTCTTAATGACGAAACCATATTTACGCTGCGGCGAAACTAAGAAGATTCCTTGTTTGACCACAGAAGGAACCCTAAAATAAGTTTTAATTTAAATTGCATTCGGACTATAGGCAGGTATATAAGGCCCAAAAAAAATCAACTGATAGACTTGCATCAGCAAGGCTGCGTACGAAATCTTCGTGGCACAACACCCTGGTGTAGCTACGCTAACCAGATAATGTCCAAACGATAACCGGTATAAGAACTGTCATTTTATAGAAGCAAACGTCAATTTGACAGTTGTGACTTCAGAACACTATGAACTGCTTGAGGTTAGTGTCGCGCACGACACTTGAGTTTTCGAACGGCTTTTTGTTGTCACTTAGGGTTGATTCCATTTTAATTTACTTACATTTCGAATAAAATCTACTCAACAGAGTAAGTAAGGATACTCCTTATATTGCTGCTGAGGTGTGACTTAAACTAAGTACTAACCAAGGTTAATTTATAATAGAAACACTTTTTCGTCCCCAAATTTCAAGTTCGCTTTCTCGTCCCTATTGGCCCGTAATTGCGCGGGCAGCTTATCGCTCGACGCGCGTGGCTACGAGAGACGAGACGGCACGGCACCGGACGGACACCGGGGCGCGGCGCAATGCAGCAAGGTGCGGCTTCATTTTATCGTCCGGAATCAAGTTTCGTCGTTCGCTGGGTTCCGTGATTCAATGATAGAACGTCATAAACAAAACGTCCTCAACAAAAAAGATGTCGGTTAGTAAAATAATAAAAACCAAATAGAGAGAAGAATTAATAACAGATTAACGAAAACTATGTGAAAACTTGCAAATATAACAGAAAATTAACGTAAATGAGTATGTTATTTTTTTAATTCATACAAAATGTAGAGAAGCAGTGTAGGTACTAATACAATTTTATGACACATTTAAAACCAAGACGTGTCGCTAGCCTATTACAATAAGGCATTACATTATGCTTACAGGTGTGAGTTTTCTCGGTATTGATAAACGGTCCAATGACGCACTAGATTAGTTATGACGGAGCATTGCACCTAAATGAATATAAAATTAGTGTTAATAATACCAAACGGTACCGATACATTTGTTTTTCAATAACTACTTAAGATCTAATGATGGTGGCTACAAGGAACCAAACTGGTCCCTATTTGGGTGACACTTTACACGCACGTGTGCTGAGCTCTCAGCATTCATTGACTTTTAAGTGATTAGAAATGTATGCAAATATTAACTGTATTTCAATCGCATTAAATTGATATTTGGTTGGGGGGCACTTTACGTGTTAAGTCATTATGGTTATAAAGATCGTCATGACTAAAGTATCTTATAGTTATGACTTTAGTTTGTCGGACCAAGTTAAAGAAAGCTTTAATACAAGGACGTAAAGGCTGTTGTACAAAGTGATTGCTACTTATATTTACGTCATATCGTTATTGTAAGTGTATCGGTATGGATGGCAACAGGCAGCAAGAACGGCGTCGATGTGTCTGTGGGTACTGATTAGCTCATTTATTATGGTACCAACGAATGGCGGCCACTTGTCTGTTTGCCCGAGCGAGATACTGACTCTACCACAAAGATATAATATTACCTGTGTGAAGTACCTAGTTGTGAAGGCTAGCTGGTCAATATATCTACGTAAATCATACTTAAGTAATTAAAAACCGATCGGATAAGAAATAGATACGAAAAATGAATATCTATTAAAAAGGTTAAGCAATACAATAATTATATTGTAGTTATAAGTTTATAACAACAAGATGTTATTTAATTAATATATCTAGACAAAACAATATTAGACTTTGATGTATTATTTATTTTTGTTCTTTATTTGATGCGTAGGTCAATAAATACTTATTTAGATCATAGAGTCACTCAGAGCATGATTTGGCGACTGACAGTTTAAAACAATCGCATTCGTACAGCGTCAATTCGTACAACATCTTAAATTATCTTTGCAATTAAAAAATATAATAATACCGTTTGATTTTGTAGCTTATAAATATGTTTTAAATGGTTTGCTTGCAGTAGGATTAAAATAATGACGTCGACATGGTATGTCGTTGGTGCCAAGAAATGTTGTAGTACTCTGTCTTCTATAATTTTTTTCAATTTCACCTTTTATATTACAATAATTCTTCAAATATATGAATACATTACATAAAATACTTAAAAAAACCGGCCATGTGCGAGACTGGCTCGCGCACTGAGGGTCCGTACAAACTTGTTTGGTATTAATTTTAAAACAGACACAGACAGACGGACAATAAAGTGATCCTATAAAGATATTTTTCTTATGAGCTACGAAACCCTAAAAATGGTGCTGATGTTGGTATCCGTGGCTAGTATGTAAGTACAAGTACTAATACCGATATGACAAGCAAGGTCATCAGAGTAGATCAAAGTAGTAGTGTACAATCCAGTAATTTAATCCACCATGACATCATGGTGTTCGTCGAATCGAAAGCCAAAGCAGGCAAAATTTTCCACCAACCACGCTGTAGTTTTTGCAAAGGTTTGCGAAGTAGCAACGCAGGTACTCGGTCGGTATGACGCTTTGTTTTTGTCTGAAGATTAACACACCTGAGTAGAATTCTAGGAAAACTGTTTGTTTTATTTGTAAAGTTTGTATATTGTCAAAACCTATATACCTAGTGTTCTAAAAGTCAGTGGCTTTAAGTTTATTTTTGTCGCCATTTTCTCACCTTTTAAGTTACTTTATATAATTAGATCTGAAGCGGATCAATAATAACTAGATTATTACTAAGTAGGTATAATTGATAATCAATATTGTTATATCATTTTTTTAAAACACTTGCACATAAAGCAGCCTTTCCTGCTCAGTTTTCAGCTTTTTAATAGCGTCCATTACACAAGTGCCTTTTGCTTTACAAATTTTTTCATTTAATTTTTAGCAAAAAGAAATTAGGCCTTTGAACAAGTTCTTATTTTTGGAAAAATAAATGCTAAGTTCTTTTATTAATAAAAGCATATAAAAACTATAGGATTCCATTAATAATAAGTATACACAACACAACAATATACTTTTTGCAACATTTTGACACTAATGACACTCGGCTGAATTAGTACGCCTATATACCTATACCACAACCTCGTCTGTAATGAGCAGCCTAGCATACTTGTATCATGTTTCATGTACTATATAAAAGTAGATTTTTTATTCTAAAAGCGTAGGCGTATTAAATCGGCAAATTCGGCAGTTGTGAACTACTTATGACAATTAAATGAAATAAAATAGTAATAATTAAAAAAATAGGTTAATTCATTAAATTATATCTGATACAAATAATATTTTACATTATTTACCTATATACATATTTTGCGTCGTCTAGGCCTACAATTCATAGAGTTTGCTTTTCTACACATTCATACACTACCTAAGTGCTACAGGCCTACAAGTTATAACGAACACAAATAAAAGGACCATAATAATCTTAGGAATAATTTTAAGATATGAGAAACGAAAGAAAAGAATTATGAACATTTTTAACCTTAGTTATACTACTGAGGGCGCGTTCGTTTTGGGATTAAGAGTTCCCACGATTGATAATTTTCACTCTTTTGATTACGCCAGTTTTGCCAACGACTCGTATTTATATCGATCGTATAGCTTTGAAACGTTACTAACAAAATTTTTGTTTGCAAAAAGAACGGTTGACGTACAGACAGACACACTACCATAAACAATGAATATGTATAGACAGTTCGACAGATTAACACAAAAACCCTATCTCCAGACGTGGGTCTAAAGTTTCAATTTTCGGTGACAAAATATCGTAAACGAACGCATGACAGTTTGTTACAGATAATACTAAAATTTTGATGTTTTTGATACCAATGCTATGTAATTGAATACGAACGGAGGACAGGTGACAAAAGTAATGAAAATGATGATTTTGCATCCCAAAACGAACGCGCCCTGAATAGAAATTAAAATCTTTTACTTGCCGATGCCGCCCCATCATCTTATCCGAGAAACGCGAGCTTGGGCAGGCGGCTCAAAAAAAAAACAACTTTCCTCGAAATGGCGCGATGGCGCTAAACCACCTTTTTCAAAACCTCACCGGGCAAAACGCAGTAAGAGTTCATATTCAATGTATGACTTATGATCTTTTGTTCCACGCAGGATGGGCCGAAATAACTTGTTGATGTGCGACGCGGGTGTTGAGGATGTGAGCGGGTGCAAGAGGGGCTAGCGCCGCCGAGCGACGGCCTGTCTACGGCGGCGAGCCGGCGACACCCTGTCTGCGACGGTAAGCGACGTTGCCGCTTCGCATACATTCTTGTCCACCTCAGCCCCCCTTGCTCACCCCGCCAAGCTCGTGAGCCACCCGCGCATAAGCGTGGCAACGTTTCGAGCAAACTTGTTTCGTAAACGGATGTGGCTGCGTCCAAGGCAGAGCAAGTTTCTGTTTCATTCTTTTATTAGCAGCTGTATATGTTAGACAAAGATAAAAAGGTGGCGCTAGTGCTATCGGCTCCCACTTGCGGCATTTTTTCACGCCGACTCGTGACGCCGAGAATGAGGCGAGATTACTGCGTAGGGTATATTTACATAGCGAAAAATATTGTAAAATACACTTTGAAAATAAGATGCTTTCTAGAAGCAAAGATTTGTTCGATTATCGCCAAAACACAATATATTTACTTATCCAGTTCTCACCTTTATTTTTTTTTCCATATCTACAACTAAAAACATTCCAAACAATCTAAATTTTGATATCTCAGTACTTCATTAATATTGTGTTCAAATACACAAATTTTATTTTAAGGTCAATATTAAAAACAAGATTAATGAAAGGGGAAGTATTCTTTAGTCCTAAGTTTAGAATTTTAGTATGGGTTATATTAAAAAAATATTCAAATTAAATAAACTATATAAGTACTCCACGAATAAGAGGGTTTTAGTTTCTTAAATTGAAGTATGTGATTAATACACATTTCGATTATACAAAATTGTAGTCCTCTTTTAGATAGATCACTATGCATGTATGTATGCATTAATACACATTGTATTACTAAATATTCGCTCCTATAAGAAATGTTGGTGTGAAATTCCATATTAAACAAGTAATGATTTCAGATTTTTAGGTATTTAACATTTTTAGAGCTAAAATTTCATGAGCATGAGGGGTAGAAGGATCCCTAAGCTAAATCAATAACATCAACTGTCGTTGTGCAAAATTTTATCCCAATGGTGCAGTAAGCGACATATAATAATATTTCAACATGTATGATACGATACAGTAAGAAAACAGGTTTAAAACGTTTCTGACCCCTTAAATGTTCATTTTAATTTTATTATACGGCATTGTAAATGTAGCCTTAGAGGCATATGAGCTCACACATTGGATCGGACGGTACGCGGTCGCCGCGGACAGTGGTGTGAGCGAGTGAGTGCGACGCCAACAACCAACATCCGCCCGCCACTGACAGTCAGTCCGGCGCCGTCAGCCGCCACGCGTACCCGTACTTTAAGTGATTGTCAATATGGCCACCACCCAAACACATTCGGCCCCTGCCGCTTTTGATCGCCGTCCGGAGGGCCGCGCTGGTTCTCGTCGTATATTCCCACCGCAATTTAAATTGCAAGTTCTGGATGCTTATAGACGAGATTCTCAGTGTCGCGGCAACCAACGTGCTACTGCCAGAAAGTTTGGTATACATCGCCGACAGATACAGAAATGGCTACAAGCGGAGTCCACTCTACGAGCAGCGCTATTAAGACGAGCTCCTCAAGCAGCACCTTCTCCACCACCATATTCTGCTGGTTCCCCAGAGAGTGCTCGATTACCGTCATCGCCACCGCCTGCATCACTGCCCACACCTGTAACAGTGCCTACATCGCTGCCAACACCTGCGGTACCTGTATCTATTAACGAACCAATAGACCTCTCTATGCGTCGACTTTCGCCACCACCCACGCAGCAGCCGACATACAACGTAGTTCCTGTACCAGAACCACCTCGTAAGCCTTTCAAGCTCTTTCGACCTTATCTACTTGAAGACGAAGATGTAAAAAGACCCTCAATAGCATCGTTGCCGGTGTCTTGCGGCGTGCACGTGTCAGCATTTGTACCAGTGCAAAGTGCGGCCGGATGTGCGTTGGCTGCATATCCCGCACCACACTGGTGTGCGTCGGTGCCCTCTTATTCAACTCCGCTTAGATGAGAAAATGCCATTGGGGCTGAGCCCTACCTATTCTGTGATCTAGTCGCTGACGCTCGCCTAGCGTCGCCCGGGGCGTAGTCCTCAATCGTCGTGCCTTAAACATACACATGCCGCTAAAGTGCATTATGTTATACCGTAATCTTGAGATGACGGAATATTTTGTGTATATATATAAGATCGTATTTTTATATGTAAAATTTATGAAGCTTACTTTATAAAGAATGGTTATTATAAATTAATAGTTATATTATTATTACATATAAGTAAAGAGTTTAAAGAAGTTAATTTTTTATTTTGCGATCCTTGACAATTTCAAAAGCAGGTAGCGCCGGCGCCTTACATCTTGCGCCATCGCCGTTACCCCAGTCTTCACTACCTGCATAATCCTCAATTCCTGTTACCTTTCAAATGATGCGCATTGTAGATAGATATGTAGGTAAAAAATGTTGCCAGAGTAACTAAAAGTGTAAAAAAACTGAATCTATGTTTCTAACTTTCTAAGGGCTCAATTTTAGGTCCTTTTCTATTTCTTATTTACATTAACGATCTCCCATATAATGTAAAAAACCATGACATTGTCTTATTTGCTGATGACACCTCTTTGCTTTTTAAAGTTAAGAGACGACAGACATGTTATAATGAATTAAATGATGCCCTTTCTAAAATTGTAAATTGGTTTAACGCTAATAATTTGTTACTTGATGAAAAAAAAACCAAATGTGTTAAATTTACATTACCAAATGTTAGTCAGAGACAGACATGTATTAATATTAATGGCGAGCAATTAGGACTTGTTAATTCAACAGTCTTTCTTGGCATAACGCTGGACTCCAAACTTCAATGGGGTCCTCATATTCATAACCTAGCCAAAAAACTTAGCTCTGCTGTGTATGCGATCAAGAAAATAAGACAATTGACCGATGTCGACACTGCAAAAATAGTATATTTTAGCTATTTCCATAGTTTAATGACATATGGTATCCTATTGTGGAGTAGCGCTGCTGATGTAAATACAATATTTTTGTTACAAAAAAGGGCAATTCGTGCTATTTATAAATTAGGATCTAGGATATCTCTGAGGGATAGGTTTAGGGAAGTAAAAATTTTAACTTTAGTGTCGCAGTACATATATGAAAATCTTTTATATGTACATAAAAATATCAATAGTTTCAGCAAGAAAAGTGACGTTCACAAAGTAAATACTAGAAGTAAAAATAAGCTGTTGGTGCATGATACACGTCTACACAAAATAAGTAACTCTTTTATGGGGCAATGTATACACTTTTACAACAAAGTTCCCAATAAAATTCAAAATCTATCAATAAGTAAATTTAAATCTTTTATCAAGCAGGTACTTTGTAAAAAGGCATATTACAATATTTCAGACTATGTAAATGATAAAAATCCTTGGGACTGATGATGCTCAATTACAGGATGCATAGGTAAACCAAATTAAAATGGAAATAACATAAAATTGTACGACTAAAAATCTTTTATTTAAAACATTAATTGTATTTTAGTTTATTTAAGTGTTTTTAAAAGAGTAACTATCGAGTTTCTTGCCGGATTCTTCTCGGTAGAAATCAACAACATTGTGAACCGGCGGGAAGGTGGGAGGGTTCAAAAAATAATATTTTATAACTTTGACGATTCAAAAGTGATTGTAAAATCCTTATTTGAATAAACCATTTTGACTTTGACTTTGACTTTAACAACAAGCAGTACCAACAAATTAATGTCACACCGAATGATGCAAGTAACATTTCATTAGTTCATACCTACGTCGGATTTATCCTTAAAAATAGAAAAAAAGGCAATTAACTGATCGTAGGTACAGAATATGTAGGTATATTATTGTTTGTTTCAGCTTAAAAATTTCGTTCACATAGGGTTTCGTTCATTTAAAAGATCTACGCGGCCACAATTATTTTAAGATCTACATCGATTCAAAACGATACCAGCAAAATAAAATAAAACATTATATGGTTCAAACATATTTATTAACAAAATAAAAAGAAATCACGTACAACTCAGTACACGTGACATAAGTTAAATTTTCTTGCATGCCTACAGTACTTGGTTAATCTTTCAATTTTATATGTTATCTCTCTTGTTTGTTCTCTTTTTGGCCAGTTACTAATTTTTATTTACAATGCATTACAATGCATTTAAAAAATGTAACATTCTTTAGACAAATCTTTAGCTTTTGGCAAAAAGTACTGTCCTAATTTGGCAGTAGGTGATCAAAATATGTCTGTTTCTAAGGAATTATAGAATATAATATTATTTTCGGATTATTTATAAGACCACTCAAAATAGTTTCTAGTACGACATCCAAACTATAGGCCCTGATGCATGTTATATTGAAACCTAATTTCGGGTATCAGAAAAATCTCCTATTGATTTTGTCATCGTAGGTATTGCCAAAATTTATTTCGGTACATCCACCAACAGGCCAATTTTCTTCCAAAATCCAGCCAAGACCACAGGACTTCATAATTTCCTTTCTTTTGCGATCTAAAAGGTAAAAACTGCTATCCAAGCCTGGTCTTCCGTGTATCTGTCCCGCGACAAAAGTTGTTTAAAAAAATTTTTCATCTTAAATAAAAATATTTTGTCCCTGCGGGTTGTCGATTAAGTATTAACAGATCACAAATCATACTCTTGAGGTAGGTGCTTTCAACTACTAAAACCGGAAAAATCTTAATATATTTTCGTTAATATTAGCTCAAAGTGCTGAAATAGTAATTATTAGCACTTTTCCGCATCTATTTTAAAATAATTTATTACTGAAAGCCTTAATCCTGCGACTGTATCAAGGATTATAGCAGAATATCACTTGGCAATATAAAAAAAGCCTAAATAAACAAAAATAGATGCTTAAAAATCTCTACAATACGTAGGTACCGAATATGAATGTGTGTCTTGCACAAGGGAAAAGTCGGGTTGGTTGGGTTTTGTTCCTGGATAAATCCTCTAGCTCAGGTGGGTAGTAGTTTTCTTTAAAGAGTTTTGCATTTCATGAAAATGACTTTAGGCCGCATAGATCTTTCGAATACCCGTATGTGCGTCGTGTCGTCACGTATCGTCACGTCAGTATCTCACAGTTAATAGAAGGCTGCGTTCGAAATTTTCCTGTTACAACCATGGTGCAGCTATACTAACCCGACAATATTTACCGACTCTCATTTCTTATAAGTTAACATCAATTTGACAGTTGTGACTTCAGAATACTATGAACTCTGCTCGAGCTGCGCACCAAAATGTCGAGAGTGTTAACACCGGTGTCGCGACACTAGAGTTTCCGACCGACATAATAATGTCATAATCCAGCCAAGTTAAAAAGACATAAATGTTGCGTGACACAATGTACAAATCTTGGCTCATTATCTTTGGTTAGATTATTGACATTCAACGCATGATGTGCGTAATGTCGGTCAACAAAACGCCACTTAAGTGTTATAACCCGGCGTTAATTCCGAACACGTTAATGTTGGAAAACTAACACCAGCCGAGGACAAAAACGGAACGGCCCCCAGTGGTTTTGTTTGCCCTTTTGTTAAAGTTTAAAGTAATTGCACTTGTATTATCTATACATATAAAAAATGGTAGGAAAGTCAAAACTGTACATTGAATATTTTTTTAAAAGAATACTTGGGGTGTGATCTACAATCGACACCGAAGCCAAAAATATAGTTTTTAGATTTTTTTGTCTGTTTGTCTGTATGTATGTTCGGGATAAACTCAAAAAGTACTGCATGGATTTACTTCAAATTTGGCACGAATATTATTAAGAAGTCGGGTCAACATATAGGCTACATATTATCACGCTATCACCTACGGGGAACAAGCAGTAAACCTTTATATCTTCAACGCATTCTGTAACAACGTGTAATCTTACGACGCATATTTGACTTGCTCCTTAATTAGTAATTATTCTACTCACACATAGCCATTTATTTTATGTTAAGAAATCGTGTAAAGTCATAACTTAGATGTGTTATAATTTTTCGCCATATAAAAAAATGTTTCCTATTTGCTAATTAGATGGCGTTGGCTTCGAATTAGATCGCTATGGTTTCGTTCACAAAAAAATATATGTTATAGTATAGCGTTCACGCAGACGACGATGCGGGCAGCAGCTAGTAATAAAATAATTAAACTAGGTCATAATAAAATTAATGCTTATATATATAATATATGTTGTTTATATAAACAAGCAGGTAATAAAAAAAATATAAATTTTGGTACTTAAATTACTGGTATTTTGATGGGGCCGAAACACTGTCCAACACTAGCATTCAAAGACTTCACCCACACTTCACGGAAACCGAACTGCGTGCGGATAATCCAACAGCATTCGACTCTTTTTCGATTCGATTGTAACTTGGTTGAAACATTAGGTAAATATATATCATTCAGGAACATGTCACAATTTTAATGTCAGTATCAAAATAGAAATAAATTAGCGAGTTCGAATAAAAGACGTGTGTCGAAAGTTCCGTACGTAAATATTTATATCTATACTTCTATGTGCTAATATTATGAAGAGGAAAACTTTGTTTTTTTGTTTGTAGAAATGGGTTATCTCTGGAACTAATACAAATAATTTATCTATTCATAAAAAAAAAATTATCGTACTATTTGGGTTTTTTCATCCTTTCCATTTTAACAAATGATGTGATACGTAGGAAAGAATGTAGTCAACCTTGAACACTTTCCAAAAATGCCCCCGGTCGACCTTAATATAAGAGGACACTTCTGGGGAAGAAATGACAGATGGCAACCCTATATCTATCCCATTTAGCCACGTATTATAAAAATCTGAGAAAAATCATCACAATAGAACCATTGATATTAATGTATAGATCTTAAAAATACTTTTTAAATTTTTTTTTGATAGAAATGTTTTTTTAGATTCCAGCAATAATTATGATTCTACGGAACCCTAACTTACATTATGCGTGTGCAACACGCATTCGCCTGTTTTTATTAGAGACTTATAGTGTGTCTTTGTGTGTCTGTGTCAACAAACAAACACTTTTGACTGCCAAAAGCAAAAATAAACGTTAGGAGAGAAAGATGGAGTGCTAACTTAAGATGGCGCCGAGCTGTCTGACAAGCAACTTCGAGGGGCGTTAATCAGAGACGATGCGTATAATATAACTGACTGACTAGTTCGAGATACCCACATACTCCATGAACTTTCTGCAACAGTATTTTTCTAAGATGTTACAAAAACTTTTATTGGTGGAAATTGAAAAAGAAAAAAAAACAGTCAAGTGTGACTCGGGCTCGCGTACGTTCCGTACTTTTAAACTTTGTCCCAGCTATCAATAACATTTATTAGCTTAATATTAGGTTATCGGCATGATATTCTCATAGTAAGGAAGTTTGCTATTGCAAGCTATAACTATAGCTATAGTCCGTGCACTTGGAATTTGCTTGTAAATTGTAATGTAAAAACATTAAACTTATAGGATAAAAAGTATCCTACCTCCTTCGTCTCTTCTACGACTAACCCTGCTAAATTTTAGCTTAATACGGTGTTCCAATGCGATGTGAAGGAAGGACAACAAACAAATTAACTGATTTTTTCGTGTCCAACACGTCGTCACACAAGTTTGTCACATCAGTGTGACTACAAGGATTTTTTTCTTCGTCGTCACACCGCAGCTGTCGTTGTTTTGCTTAGTAATTAAATAAATTGTTACATTTTATTTTAATTAGCCTAGTCATGTCTATCATGATTGTGTATACTTTAATGTCTGTGTGTGAAGGAGCTTTGAATTTTTAACTATCTATCCTAAAATACTAATATTCTGAAAATTATATAAGACCATAATATTTATTTTAATAATACTACGCTCGAATAAGCC
The DNA here is from genome assembly GCA_946406115.1 of Apoda limacodes. NCBI lineage: Eukaryota > Metazoa > Arthropoda > Insecta > Lepidoptera > Limacodidae > Apoda > Apoda limacodes. Next base: position 9,698,037 of record OX291546.1, read on the forward strand.
ACCCGAACAACTAAAGCAGGGCATAGCGAGTACTTGCTCGAATGAGCGGCCCGAACTGGGGAAGTACCTCCACCTTACAGAAAACCGCGGCCATAATAACACTAACATTGAGTAGTGTTTCGTCCTGGCGGTGAGTAAGGTTGCCAGAGCTCTTTGAGGATTCGCTGCGCGGACAGCGGAGGACCGGCGGTGCTTGTTGCTGTCATTGCACGGCGTAGACACGGCGTGCTGCTTCGGCGGTCAGGGAGACCTGATGAAACGGCTGACCGCTGGCCGCCCGCAGGTTGAACGGGTTCCCGAACCCAGGGATCACTTAATCTCCGCCCTGGGAGGCTTATCCGCCAACCGGTGTAAAGTCTCTGAAGTAGTAGTCTTGCCGGAGAAGGAGACCGGAGTGGACCCGGCTACTACAACAGAGGGGGATCAGGGACCCTTCCGCCCGCCGTGCCAGCAACCGTATCATTCCTGGCGAGCTTCGGCAGTCTTAGAACCGCACCTTTTGTCCTCTAAGCTGTCTGTGCAGTGAATCCTCATCCTTAGTCTTAGTAACTTTTTTTATATATAATGGCCATGAGAACGAAAAAGAAAAGAGTTTGTACAGCGGCTACTCCATCCACATATAATGTGGATTTTTGCAACATCAGGGGTATTCACGCAAATCTTAACGCAGTCCACCACCATCTCGAGACTGCGCAGCTGACCATTCTTTTACTAACGGAGACGCAGATATCGGCCGACACATCATACCTTCACTATCCCGGCTACAAACTCGAACACAATTTTATGAGTCGTGCCGGTGTATGTATGTCCGTCCGGGAGGATATCTGCTGTCGCCGCCTTCATAGCCTTGAAGACAGGGACCTGTCGATATTGTAGGTGCGCGTAGATTACGGCGGTTCAGTAAGAAAGCAACTGCCAGAGCAAAATTCCAATTCATCGGCAAAATAGGTGGACGACTTGCGAGCTATCCTTTTGGGAGTCGTGCTTTCTGGTCGCTTGCCAAAGCTGCCGAAGGGAACTATTGCCAGTCGTCGTTACCACCACTGCAAAAGACCGCTGGTGTCACTTCGCCCATAGTGCTAAAGAGAAAGCCGAACTACTGGGCAGTGTCTTTGCCTTGAACTCGAACATGAACGATGAAGGCGCTGTGCCACCTACTATACCGTGATGCGGTAAGATCATGCCGGAAATCTCCATAACGCAGCGGGAGGTCCGGCGGGCGTTGCTTTCTCTAGACGTTCATAAGTCGAGTGGGCCAGACGGTATACCCAGCAGTGGTGCTTAACGCTTTCCTACCGCACTAGGCAATTTCCGTCTTCATGGAAGACTGCGAATGTGCACCCGGTGCCCAAAAAGGGCGATAGATCAGATCCATCAAATTACAGGCCTATCGCTGTTACCTCTCTCCTTTCTAAGGTGATGGAGCGTATTATCAACATACAGCTTCTAAGATACCTAGAAGAACTCGACCTGGTCAGTGACCGTCAATATGGCTTTTGACACGGTCGCTCGACTGGTGACCTTCTAGTGTATCTCACACACCGAAAGCCATTGCGAGGCAGCGGGAGGCATTGGCATGTAGCCTGGACATACATAGCGAAGGCATTCAATCGGGTTTGGCACCGGGCTCTTCTATCAAAGTTGCCATCTTACGGAGTGCCCGAGGGTTTGTGCAAATGGGTGGCTAGCTTTTTGTCCGGCAGACGCATACGAACCGTAGTTGACGGTAGTTGCTCTGATAGCATGGACATTAATGCTGGTGTCCCGCAAGGCTCTGTGTTGTCTCCTACGCTGTTTCTATTGCATATCAATGACATGTTGGACATCAACAATATACATTGCTACGCAGATGACCGTACTGGAGACGCTTATTACACGGGTCGTGCAAACATCCCTCGTTCCGTTGTGGAGGAAAACCGCAGAGAACTTGTGTCTCAAATCGAGACAGCCCTGACTGGGGACGGGCAAACTTGGTCCGATTCAACCCTACAAAGACACACCGCTAAGAAAAATACAGATTCAAAAAAAAACCCTTTATTTATCTTGATGAGATCCTATCACTTCTGAAAAGATGCTTCTAGTCTACAATCAATAGTTACGGAGATATAGCCCTTTCTAGTTTCATAGGTGACATTCTAAATAAAGATGTTGATGAGAACTATCACTTCCGAAAAGAAATTATTAGTCTACAATCAATAGTTACGGAGGTATAGCCCTTCCTAGTTTGACAGCTGTCATACAAAATTAAGATCTTGATGAGATCTCTGTAAAAAAAACTAATGGTCTACAATCAATAGTTTAGGAGATATAGGTAACCAATTTTAAAGTTATCACCTTTTGAGTGAAAGAGTGTTAAAAGGCTGCGGCGGCGGCGACGATGGTGGAATGTACGCGTGTGTGCTCGTAGATGGTCGAGGGTCAACACTTGGCTCCAAATTTATATTTCTTGTAATGCGAGAGCTAATTTCTTCTTTATTTTTCATCGAGTCATCTATGTAGCCCTCGGCTACACTGTTCGACCGCCACCCTCCGTGGCGTTTTAGTGCCATTAAAGTTCGCACCTGAATCGGCGAGCAATGAAGCCGAGGACCTTCTGAAACTGTGTCCTGTGTATTCATGTGTATCTTCCAAATATAAGAAAGTGACAATTTGTTTCGGCATTGCTCCAAATTTATTTAAGCCAATGGGTTGGCGAGTGCATTTTCCATTTTGGTAATTTTGAAAAAATCTGTTAGACATCGCTTTTGTTGAACGAAGCGCTTCGTATTTCTTCACTATGTCGTAAAAAGGGCCCCTGTGTTGTGAACGCTCTTGTAATTTTAGTTTTTGTGTTTTTGACCTGGACAAGAAGAAGCCGCCCACGGTTCTCGACATCATTAGTTGTGATGTTCGCCAACTCGTGACGTCGACATGCACCATTTATGCCGAATATTAATACAATCTGAAAATACATAAAAACAGCGTACAAAACTCCTATATTGTAAAGAAATACGAAAGTGAAAGAAGTTAATAACAGTAATTTAGTTTCAACTGACCTTTGTTGCCAAAGATCGGCAATCCGGACCGTTTTTAGAAACTTCTTGACATTATCAGCTGAAAATACTTTCGAGTTTTTACTCACATAGCCACTTAAGCGTCTTTTTAGAATTGCCAGCAAGTTGGAGTATGACTTAATATCAATACCATGTTTTGTTTTCACAGTGTTTTTTAGCATTGAATAGTAGCACCAAAATGAGCTTGACTTATGTTTGAGAAAGTTCCATGAAATAGGCTAAAAATACACTTTCTGAAAATGAATTTGCATCTTTGCTTGTTTCCATAAGATGAAATTTTGATACGCTTGTCTTGCTCTATCGGTCGATTTTTCGGGCAAGGGGCTTAGAGTAGCCTTTTTCGCTGCCTCTGAGACTTCTGGCGGTGTCGAATTAATATATTTTTCATTACTTGACGACATTTTCAAATAAAAACAATACAGCGAAAAGAAAAAGCGCGCAGAATAATTTTTACTTGTTAACAAATAAGTGATGCGCGCGCATCAGCGGTTTCTTTATTAAGGTAAAGGCACAAAAGCAGCCAGTATTACTAATAAAGTAAATTAATATTTTTGTGTTTTGTTGCAGAAAAATGGTTGTAATTTATTGTCAAAATTAATTAAATTAAGGAATTCAATGTTTATTTATTATATATTAGTTAATTTTATTCATAAAATGTTGACCACTTTTCTGACAAAAAAACTCTTTGCTAAGAGCTAAGAGAAGAAAAAGTACCGTTCGTTTTAGACGGAGCATCTTGATTAACCGTGCGTTTTACCTTATTAAAAAGATACTCGTGCGTTTTAAATTACAATAACGCACAAGTACGTAATGAATGAGATACAATACGATATTGAAATTGGTGAAATAAGAGACCCTTTACGAGTAAATGTGTTATAAAAATAATAATATACTCATTGTGGTATGACATACATATATGAAAGCATAAAATATGTACGTAAGAATATTTTTTTTTTTCTAAAGTGAGTGAACACACTAATGTTAATTTAAGGCATAAAGGTACACTAGCTCTACTTAGCCATAGATTAAGTAAAGTGGACAAGTCATTACGCTTCATCACTGTGTACGTTATTACAATCATAGATTTAGGAAGACTAGTCTTTCTATATCCTATAATTCCTAAAAAAATTCTAAGCATGTCCGAAAAACTTATGTGAAACGGACAGTTTGTAATTAAGTATACTACACCACGGATAAATATATAAATGATAGGAATGCCTGGACTGACTTATTTACTTAACTTACTTACTTACTTAACTTACTTAACTTGATCAACTTAACATTATTTCTTTATATTTTTTATTTTAATATTGTACCATGATTAATAGTTTCTCGATCTGAGTTAATTGTTTTATACTTATTTTCTTTTCTTGAAATATTTTTCATACTATTATGTATTTTTTTTAATGTTATACTGTTATTAAGACAAGCTTACTCAGGTGATATAATTGTATCTTCAATATTCAATAATCATATATCTCTCTATCTTTTGACGATAAGACACTTTGTAAATTTTGCACTTTGCATGACCCCCCTGCGCACCTATGCGCGTGACATGGATGGTCCCTAAGTTCTTATTGCTCTATTGGTCTGGATTAGAGTAACTTTAAGTAAATTTTACTCATATGTTTTTTTTAATACGTAATAAATCTTAGAAATTAAAACAATTCAGAATAAGAAATAATGCACTTTTCAATTCCTTATAACATGTCTCTGAACTTTAAACAGTAAGGAAGTGTCGTCAGGTCAGCAAACAAAACAATGACGCTATTTTTTACACGATATAAAAGATAAAGAGAAAAGGACCAAGCATTGGGCCCTGAAGGAATACCATAGTGACTGTTGACCTCGACATTTCGTTTACAAGGCTTCTGGCTTCTGTTTTGTTTGACCTTTGACGACGGAAACGCTAAAATTGTTTTCCATAAATCTTCATTCGTTATAAGAACCGGCCAAGTGCAAATCGGACGCATACACCGAGAGTTCCGTACCATCACATCATACAAAACCTAAAAACGTATAAGTAGATAAACGAAAAACTTAAATCCTTTATGATATACTAGCTTTTGCCTGCGGGTTTACCCGCCCTAAATTCGTTTCTCAGTGTAGGATTTCAATTCCCCAATTATAGACAAAAAAAAATCCGACTCACAAATGACGTTTTCAAGTAGCCTATGTCCTTTCTCAGAACTCAAACTTTCTCCATGCCAAATTTACCCATGGTTCTACTCGCCCTAAATTCGGTTATCGGTGTAGGATTACTACAGCAACTCCTCCATTATTGAAAAAAACTGACTCACACTTGACGTTTTCAAGTAGCCTATGGCTTTTCTTGGGGCTTAAACTATCTCCATGCCGAATTTCATCTTAATCGGTACAGCGGCTTAAGCGTGAAGAGGTAACACACAGACAGACAGAGTTACTTTCGCATTTATAATATTAGTATGGATTTTATTAAACACATGTTACAAATTTCAGACTATGTAAATTTTTGAGATAATAATTTAGGGAAAATAAAGGAACTAGAAATATTTGTGATATCATCGTATTTGCTTTTGCTGGAATAGACAGTGTCTGCAACTTTTGCTTTATGAGCCGTTTCGCATCCGGCACAAAATCGTAAATAATAAATCTGCATACATCGACATGATATCCGAGTAGACAAACTAGATAGATTGTATCAAGTATAATATACTTAAGTATATAAATAAGTATATTTGATTAAAAAAAATCAAATATTTAGTTGTACTCATTCTATACTATCTTTTTAGGGTTCCGTAGTCAACAAGGAACCCTTATAGTTTCGCCATGTCCGCCGGTCCGTCTGTCCGCGGCTTAGTTCAAAAAGTACTTATACGAGAAAGCTGTAATTTGGCAGGGATTTACACATTGATCAAGCCGACAAAGTGTTAGAATAAAATCTAGGAAAAAAATTTTTTTAGGGTACCTCCCCTACACGAGAAGTGGGGATGAATTTTTTTTGGTATGGGTAAAACATGTTAAACTCGCGTCAGGTCACGTGTCCTGATCAAAAATTCATAGAAAATTCGTAAGACGGAACTCGCGTCACATTTATTTACAATAGGTTAGTTTAACTCGCGTCAGACTGATCGTCAGATGGAAACCATAATGCCACGCCTTAAAAATTCGCAAGACGGAAACCATAAAGCCACGCAATATTTCTAGTATATGGCGATTTAGGGCTCCGTTTGCGAAACATTTGTTTTAAAGTACTAATTTTTATAAGAGCCAAGTGCCCCCCCCCCCCCCCCTTTCTACCAGCGACAGTATAGTATTTGGAAATGTAAAAAAAAATAAGGTGGTAGTGCATATAATGAATTTAAAAGGAAAACTATCACGGGTAAGTACACTTTACAGTCGACCAAGTTATAAAATGTACTTGGAGAAGTGAAATTTTCGTAAAAATTCCATTAAAAGTTACTTATATGATGTAGGTACATCTGTAAAACAGGTATAAAATATAAAGTAAATGAACGATGTATAATTGTAGAAAAATAAAATAATAACATTTTAAAGACTATTCTTCTTAAATTGATAACAATACGTTTATATGACGCATTGGACTTTCGAACTGAAATAACTTCAGCTTCTACGTCCCGGCATCTACTGTGCCTTTATGTTATCATCTCTATCGCATCCCTATCGCTATCCCTATTATAAATAACCACCATGAACGTGGTCAGAGGAAACCACACATCCACCTGCTCGTATATTCTGCTTATAAATATTTATAGATCAACCTTTAAGTATTCAAGAGCTGAATTCTGAAATAAATCAGCGCGATGCGATATCATTCTACACATTTAAAATAGCCCTGCTCTAGTCACAAGCACAGCTCACAAGCGAAGTAAATGTAGACGCATTGGCGTCGATTTTTGGCATGTGTGACGCGCACACGTCGACCATAGATGAAAGAATAGACCAAAAAATTTGCACACATATGAACTCATCAAACTAGACTAAAAAAAATAAGCAAGAAGAAACGGATGGAGTTTTGGCGCGAATCTTAAGAAGGAGTGGTGTTTTTTTCTGTTTAATTTTTCTAAATTCATTTTGTGACTTTCGATGTAGATATTTTAGCAAAGTTTTACGAAAGCGTGTTAAGAATTATGCAGCGAAGGCTCATGAATAGTGAATTATGAAGAAATAAGCAGGACATGACGCGCAATGTCTGAGGATCCACACCAAATCTCCCGCCCAATCTTGGGACTTGAAAACGAGGACGCGCGGTAACGCCCGCGCCACGATACGATATAATATAATTGACTTTGACTCTGGCAAATGCATAAATGGTTGCTAAGACCGTGCGAGCCAATTATAATATTAAAAAAAAAAAAAAAAAAGAAACGGATGCGCCAGTTAGATTAAAAGTTATTTAGTAAACTAGAGATATATACGCGTATGTATAAGCCATCTTATGACTTTCGTGATTTTCTCGTATTTTTCGCGTAAAAAGATCAGTCGAGAGTCGAAATTTATGCATTTAAATGATATTATATAACTTATTTACTTTGTCTTGTACTATATCTCACTTGACTTCAAAATTACCACTACCTACCACCTTAGTTTAGTGGTATTCACTTACCATGAGATAATGGATTTGGAATGACAGGAGTTTCTAAGCACTTAACAAGCATCTAGTTATTTTTGGGTGCGTTGTTATAATTTGTAGCGCATAAAAATTATCAAAATGCACTTATCTAGATAACCCTGTTCACGTGTGGCGTGGCCAAACTGCCGATCTGCCGCAGCGGCCGCTCTGGTTGGCGCCTTCTCCGAAACGCGTGTTATTTTTGACGCCATTACTCACAACAGCTTCGACTAATTTTATATTATTATGCATGTTGCGAACTACATTTACAACGGCAACGTTTTCTCGATCCCATACATAAAAAACCTGTTTAGTATGTCAATGCTCTTGTTGTAACATTAATTCCTTATGATTTTACACTTAGTCTAGCAATTAAACTTATTTTCCTTTGGTAGAAACATTCAAGTGTTCAAACACTTAATATCTTATCAAATTTGTCGTTAACCTATCAACTATTGAGAATATTTGAATTTGCATTAATTAAGTACAAAAAGACCGGTTGGTTTCTGTAAAATTGATATTGTCAGGTTGGCGTCATCCTAAGATAGCGATATGCGGCAACATCATAGGTTGGCGGGTGAGTCGGTTCACTTGAAGTAGGTCTTCGTTGGAAATGTGCTGCTTAGGTATATACATACACCACGCAATCGAAGTCCCCTTTGACTTGACACTGAGACCTCGCTTGATATCGATGGGCTCATTGTACCATTTGTTCCTATTCAATACTAATATAAAATCCAGTGTAATGAGTGATAATAATCCTATCAAAAACATTTTCATGTAAAATGTTGCCAAGACAAGACCATATGGCTGTCAAAAAGTTATCAGATCTCATGTAGAGCCAAGCTTTAGCTTTTTTACACGTCCTTACTCTACAAGCCATAATTTCACAAACTCTACACCAGTGGTGCCCATACTTTTACCTATGAAGATCTACCTAACAAAAATTTATGACTGGAAGATCGACGCTTGTAGCTACAAAACTTTTTTATTAGCATATAAAACTGTGAAAATATTTAAATTTGTGTTTAATAGCCATTTATAATAAAACAAAAATTAACCAACGTGATTTCGGTGCATGACATTGGTGGTCTTCCGCTAAATTTTCGAATTTGGGAATATTTTCAATTAAAGCTAAACGCATGCATGCTGTGACATGCAACATCTAACACTAAAAACCCGAACACCCGCGCGGCTTTTTTCCATTGTTTCCCAAACAACTACAAATGGTATTTTATTTGAACAAATAATTTTTTTTGCTCAAACAATATACGGCGATCGACCTCAAAAACTCTTGCGATCGAGATGCCCAAATCGATCGTTTGGGCACCTCTGCTCTACACTTTAGTCAAAATAATATGTGGCTTGGCCGTTTCGTTACTACAAGAACAATTGTATAACAGAAAAGTAATGAACGGTAAATACAATTTTCATCTTACGCTCGTGTGACAATAGCGAAATGGCCGAGTACTGACGTGCCCCCTGATAAATTCGCGTAGATTGGCGTTGTCAATGTATTATCTCATTGTACAGAATCTTGAAACTTCCTATATGGACATAGAATGTCCTTTGCGAGATTAGTAGAGTTTTGGGTACCTATAAATAAAATAATCTATTTATCGATAAAAAATCTATTTACTCCGTAAAAATCATTTTTGTTTGGAATCGATTACGATAATTGTATCCCTTATTTTATCTTTATATTTATCTATCTTTGGTCACTTTTATCCAACCATCATCATAAGGAGCTAGCTAGTCGGTGTAGCTGCTTCCATTTTCTTCAGACCTATGGCATTTTCTTCTTATCTCTTATACATTTCTGACTATACATCTTCTTTCCGATAGTCAGTATTCTTCAAAGAAAAAATTATTAATTTTTTTATAGGTCTCCCACGATTCCTCTTAGTTCCTACCTATTATTTTTATAGGTATTTCTTGTCTTTATGGTATATTAGCGGCCCGTCCCGGATTCGCATGGGTGAACTTTGGGATAAACATAGAATAAATGGATCTTTATGCATGACATAAGTAGTTTTTTTTTTAATTACAATTAATATTTTTATTCATAAACCTATTTTTAGAGTAGTTATTTCCTAGAAAAAAGTCAAAATATTCAATGTCGGTTGCGTTCGCTACGTAGAAAGGGAGGTGTGGCGCGGTTTTCTATTAGTATTTTGTTTAGATTGTCATTTTTAAGAGAATACGATTTACGGCGCCTTGCACCGTGCTTCATACAAACGAATTTTCGATTTATTTTTGCCATTTACTCAAGCGGAATATCTATGTCTATGGTTTTCCAAAATCCTGAAAAATGTTTTTACTAACGCAAAAACTTAATTGAAACCATTTATATGAAACTTAAATCCTCAATAACTATTAACGCATACAATTAAATAGAAAACTGGCACACTGCAGACCTATATTTATTCCTAGAACATGTCTTGTGTCAAAAATAAGTGGAAAATTATTTTGTATGAAGCACGCTGCGAGGCGGCGCGAATAGTATTCTCTTAAATTCGTAATATATTTTGAATTGTATGTCCGATTTGAACAATTCAAAAAGTAATCTACAGTTAGTAAAACAGTCTTGAATGATGATTGAAATAATTTATTTGGATAACGATTAAGGTTGTCACACTCTGTATATCTGGTAATATCGCTCTCTAAATAAAGCAATGGACGTGCACACACGGGGCGGATAATATATATTTCATCATCCAGCATCCGCGTCTGCTGAGCCATACGGACAGAGTCTGCATCAGTTTTTAGGGTTCCGTAGTCAACAACCCCCATCCAACGATATCCCATCGTGTGGGGTACCTAATGAAAAACGCCTAGATAAGTTTGCAATTTTCGCTTTTAAAATGATTTGATTATCATTTAAAATACATAAATTTCAATACTACTACAACTTGGCCCTTATTAATAAATTTCAGTTATTTATTCTTTAAACTCTTACTCGTAACGTACCCAATAGATACCTAACTCAACTCCCTACCGATTCTCTTACTACAAGTAGGGTCTTATATCAGCAGTGGAGCGATCAAATCTGTTTATACTACGAAGTCGTCGTCCCCCCCCCCTTCAGCGAAACCGTTGTATTTTGCAATATTTAAACAACCTCTAAAATGTTGGTTTATGAGGCTACTACGGAACCCTATATATTTCGCAATAAATACAGATTGTTGCATTAATTGAACGCGCGGGCGTGCCAATAATTACCATTTATTTTCAAATAATTAATACACGTCAAATAAGAATGTTTTGTGTTTTTTTGAGCGCGCGTATCATTAATTTTACTATTTCTTAATATTTAAAAAAAAATTAAGGTTCAGTGTTACCTTGTTAACATCTGTAACATTATTTTATCCGCAACTATCACTGTTATAATCGGTGTAATTAGCATGTGCTTACATCACGTAGTATATTATATTCTCTTTGCTTACATCGTTATCATTAGTAATTGTTTACTTCTTTGTAGGTTAGGTTATAAGTTACTTTGAATTAATATACCAACTTATGTTAAGAATGGCAAAAAATATACAAAAACGTGTGTTTATTACACCTATACCATCGCTGATGAAATTTAATAAAATTTATATTATTAATTTAGTGTCATATAAATAAATTAAAAATTAAATGCAGCAGACACCAACTCTTCTGTTATGAAATATTTGTGAAGACTACATGTGCAGATAAATCAGGTCGATTTATGATTGTCCAAGTGGCTAAATTATAATAAGTGTATTATATTTCACTAGTTAATAAACACATCGGTCGCTACGAACGGACGGACAAGACGAATTTATTTGGCTATAAACGGAACCCTGAAAGGGGGTTTTGATATTTTCCCTTTACCGGAAGGTTCTATTAGCCCTCTTACGTCAACACCATTCCCGGTCCATAATTATCAATTTTACACTTATATTTTTAATCATTCTGTAAAACATAATTTAAGTGCAATTCGTCTAAAGACCGGCAAATGCAGGGCCGTCTAAGTTTTTATATTTAACGTAAGGGTGCGAACAAAGTAATCAACTATTTTTGCATGGTTTACTACTAATACTCGGTTCAATTTTTTAAGATACATAAAAGTCAATTTTTAGAAGATTATTCTTTAGCAATTTTTTTATGAATTATAATTTTTGTTTAATATTTTGTCCGCAGCTCCACTCGCGTTAAATTCGGTTATCAGCGTGGGATTTCTATGGCAACTCTTTGATTATAAGATTATAGACAGAAAAGTTGCCTAGCTACAAATGGCTATATTTCCGTGACTAGTAATCGTAGACTAGTAGTTTGTCCACAGAAAACATAGATCTCAGCAAAATCTTAATTTTGGATAACTGCTGTCAAACTAAAAAGGGCTATATCGCCGTAACTATTGACCGTAGACTAGTAGTTTCTTTACAGAAAGGATAGATCACAGCAAGGTCGTTATTTCAGATGAAAGCTGTCAGACTAGAAAGGGCTATCTACATATATCTATCTATTTAAGCTATCTATAATTTCACATTTGAATGTCAGGAAGTGTAATTTTTTTAACAGTTTCAGTGATATAGCCCTTTCTAATTTGACTGTCATCCAAATTGAAGATCTTGAGATCTGTCTAATAGTGCTCACTTATTCGGAAAAATGTTCTTTAATTTATCAATTGCTGATTTAATCAATTGACTATGACAATTTTGTAATTTTTACTTTTAAGTTCTTTCAGTGCTTTGTCAAATTCATCCCTTATTATTTTCGGCACTCTCATACCTATATATACAACTCTGTCATGAGTAAAAAACAAACTAGGAAAAATTTGTCTGTCCTACAATTTCCCATCAAGTTAGCCTTACATCCTGGCTCCATCATCAGATCAGCTCGATGGTGCCATAATATTGCATTGTCACCGAACCTATATTCATATTCAAAATATATAGTATATAGTAAGTATAAGTATAATATCTTTGTAACTATTGATCGTAGACTAGTAGTTTCTTGACAGAAATGATAGATCTCAAGATCTTCAATTTGGATGACAGTCAAATTAGAAAGGGCTATATCACTGAAACTGTTAAAAAAATTACACTTCCTGACATTCAAATGTGAAATTATAGATAGCTTAAACAGATAGATATATGTAGATAGCCCTTTCTAGTCTGACAGCTTTCATCTGAAATAACGACCTTGCTGTGATCTATCCTTTCTGTAAAGAAACTACTAGTCTACGGTCAATAGTTACGGCGATATAGCCCTTTTTAGTTTGACAGCAGTTATCCAAAATAAAGATTTTGCTGAGATCTATGTTTTCTGTGGACAAACTACTAGTCTACGATTACTAGTCACGGAAATATAGCCATTTGTAGCTAGGCAACTTTTCTGTCTATAATCTTATAATCAAAGAGTTGCCATAGAAATCCCACGCTGATAACCGAATTTAACGCGAGTGGAGCTGCGGACAAAATATTAAACAAAAATTATAATTCATAAAAAAATTGCTAAAGAATAATCTTCTAAAAATTGACTTTTATGTATCTTAAAAAATTGAACCGAGTATTAGTAGTAAACCATGCAAAAATAGTTGATTACTTTGTTCGCACCCTTACGTTAAATATAAAAACTTAGACGGCCCTGCATTTGCCGGTCTTTAGACGAATTGCACTTAAATTATGTTTTACAGAATGATTAAAAATATAAGTGTAAAATTGATAATTATGGACCGGGAATGGTGTTGACGTAAGAGGGCTAATAGAACCTTCCGGTAAAGGGAAAATATCAAAACCCCCTTTCAGGGTTCCGTTTATAGCCAAATAAATTCGTCTTGTCCGTCCGTTCGTAGCGACCGATGTGTTTATTAACTAGTGAAATATAATACACTTATTATAATTTAGCCACTTGGACAATCATAAATCGACCTGATTTATCTGCACATGTAGTCTTCACAAATATTTCATAACAGAAGAGTTGGTGTCTGCTGCATTTAATTTTTAATTTATTTATATGACACTAAATTAATAATATAAATTTTATTAAATTTCATCAGCGATGGTATAGGTGTAATAAACACACGTTTTTGTATATTTTTTGCCATTCTTAACATAAGTTGGTATATTAATTCAAAGTAACTTATAACCTAACCTACAAAGAAGTAAACAATTACTAATGATAACGATGTAAGCAAAGAGAATATAATATACTACGTGATGTAAGCACATGCTAATTACACCGATTATAGCAGTGATAGTTGCGGATAAAATAATGTTACAGATGTTAACAAGGTAACATTGAACCTTCCTATTTTTAAAAAAAATTGAGAAATAGTAAAATTAATGAAATTGGAAAAAAATTCAAAGGTCCAGTCTTCTAAAAGTCTCCAGTCTCCAAACTTGAACTGAGGACTGAATTTTAATAAGCTTGTGTTTCTTTGAGAGATTTATTTGAGGTTTCATAGTAACTTTTCCCCGACGAAGTAAATTTTGCGAGTAGGTAACTCTTAGGTAACACTCGTGCAACAATCGTGCAGTTACGTGGTGCGTGCGTGATGGTAAGCGGTCACCGTGGCCTATGGACGCTTGCAACACCAGGATACCCCTGGTACCACTTGCGCGTTACCGACCCTTCAAAAATCTAAGAACTTCTTTCTTGAAGAACCCCATACTGTAGTCCTTAGAGAAAACCTTGGCTCATTCCACAACCCAAGCGTTCGCGGAAGGAAGTTTCTCTGAAATCGTACTGTACGCGGTTCGGTTCTAAAGTGATGAATAACCTACCGAAGGAGAGCGGTGCGATGGTAGAAAGTAACCGTGGGTATCATTTCGAACAATTTCTCAGAACATATCCCATGGTACAAGCGATATAACACACACTGGAAAGTCGCTTCTCAGACTTAAGGGCTCAATAATTCTCACAGCCCGTCACGCCAGCTTCACCTTTTCTTGTAAATGATCTCGGAACGCAACATCGCTGGAGATGTCAACACCAAGGATCCCAATTCCATTGGAGATGGAATGGGAAGTGTTCTGGAATTGTGGGACCACAGTCAATGGGGTTTTCTAAGCGGTGAACGCGCAACGCGTCTTTGTAGGGTTGAATCGGACCAAGTCGTTCCGTCCTCAGTCAGAGACCTTGGAGAGAGGGGTCTCGATTTGAGACACAAGTTTTCCATGCTTATCCTCCACAACGGAACGACGGATGCTTGCACGACCCGTGTAATAAGTGTCTCAAGTACTGTCATCTGCATAGCAATGTATGTTGTCGGTGTCTAACATGTCATTAATATGCAGTAAAAACAGCGTAGGAGACAGCACTATTGGTGTCCCCAGCATTAATGTCCATGCTATCAGAGCAACTACCGTCGACTACAACTCGTATGCGTCTGCCGGACAAAAAGCTAGCCACTCATTTGCACAAACCCTCGGGCACTCCGTAAGATGGCAACTTTGATAGAAGAGCCCGGTGCCAAACCCGATTGAATGCCTTCGCTATGTATGTCCAGGCTACATGCCAATGCCTCCCGCTGCCTCGCAATGGCTTTCGGTGTGTGAGATACACTAGAAGGTCACCAGTCGAGCGACCGTGTCAAAAGCCATATTGACGGTCACTGACCAGGTCGAGTTCTTCTAGGTATCTTAGAAGCTGTATGTTGATAATACGCTCCATCACCTTAGAAAGGAGGGAGGTAATAGCGATAGGCCTATAATTCAATGGATCTGATCTATCGCCCTTTTTTGGCACCGGGTGCAAATTCGCAGGAATTGCCCAGTGTGGTAGGAAAGCGCTTAGAGGTACGTGAGTACACGTCATAACTCAGGAACATACTGTTTAAGCACCACTGCTGGTATACCGTCTGGACCACTCGACTTATGAGTGTCTAGAGAAAGCAACGCCCGCCGGACCTCCCGCCGTGTTATAGAGATTTTTGGCATGGTCTTACCGCACCACGGTGGTACAGCGTCTTCGTCGTTCATATTTGAGTTACGGCCAAAAAGACTGCCCAGTAGATCAGCTTTCTCTTTTGCACTATGGGCCAAGTCACCATCGGTCTTTCGCAGTGGACAGTTCACGACGACAAAGCATTAACACATATTTGTGTTTCATCAAACATCGACAAGCATGTAAGTAGACGCTTGTCAAGCAGGTCAAGTATTTGCAAAAAGATTAAAATTGCTTGCAATGCGTTAAAAATTTACGTGCTTGACAAGCATATTTGATCGTCTTGGGAGCCCTTTATAGGAGGTCTCGAGGCTTATATATTTGTGCACATGAGTAAACAGAGACAACTTTTACGATAAAAAAATTGTAACAGTGTTCTACCGGCAACTGAATCAAATTCGAATTGAATAGTGTTTTACGTTTTTTTTTACTTCACTGAAGTGTATAATGTTTCTAAATACAATTTTGTAATTTGCGAATCAAGCGTATTCATTTGACGCACCACACCACTCGGGCAAAGTACTTAAAAATACTCTGGAGCGCTTTAAGTAAGTACTTCGACTCGGGTATAGGAAATTTTTAAAATCCCTTTGTAGATCCCTAATTTCATCCCCTTACCGATTATGTTCTGTCCTAACTTAAAAATTATATTTATCTGAATCTGATTAGTAACCTACCAAATCCCATAAGGTTCAAATAAACGAAACACATGTTATTGTCGAACTAACATACATCGATGCTAACATACTTGACACATACAAACACCGATTACTCCCCCATTCGTGTGCCGACTCTAATAACTCGCTCACCTCGGTTGCTTGTTCAAAAATTACTGCTATTACAACACTTCCTGGCTTCTTTAACCCTTAGTAACAACGGACAATGTCATTCATGACATTTCAGGCAATCTTTTTTGGGAACGTCTACGGGCGGTGACGTAAATGCATAAGAGTCAGTGCCAAAGTACTAGCTACATAGGTACTTGTCTTTCCTAAAACTGGATTCGTACAGGTACACGCACGTAGGCTATTAGTCATTTGCTAGAAATACTGTTTTTTAGGGTTCTTTACTGTGCCTAAAGAAGTATTAGAACACGTGACGTATTCACAGTGACTGTTTATAAATACAAAAAAAACACCCGATGCTTCGCCCTTTAGATATCCCTAATTTCACTTTCCTCCGTCTATCGTCATAATAAATGTTAATGTGGGGACGAATTTATCGAGCTGCATAGCTATCAACCCGATATAAATTTTAGCGCGACAAGTACAAGGTAGTTGAAGCTTCGTCAGACAAGTGTGGACGCCATAAGAATACTGGTCACGATTTAAAAAAAAATTGCACATAAGGGAAACGAGCTAAAAAGTAGTTGATAGAAAATATAGTAAGTTATGACTTAGGTTCTTTTATTAAAAATACTTTTTTTCCTGCAACTATTACACTTACCAGCTCGGTAAGTGCTTGTCCTACCGTACACCGTAGAATGAAATTGAGAATTTTTGCGGCTATCTAAAAACTGGTGAATCGATTTTGTTCCATCCATGTGTCGTTAAAAGCATTTATAGAGCTCTATTACCGTGATTATTTCAGATTTTTACAACACGTTTTATTAAAGGTAAGAGTGGGCACAAATTTTTCAATTTTGAGAATCATGCAATAACTCTCCCAATATAGGTACTTCTTAGAGAAAAAATACTTAAAGTTTTGAAGACCTAAACCTGGTTATCTAACAACTCATCAGATAAAGTACCCTTAATTCCTTTTTAGGGTTCTCTACCTCATAAGGAAAAAGGGAACCCTTATAGGATCACTTTGTTGTCCGTCTGTTTGTCTGTCAAGACCTTTTTTCTCAGAAACACGTGAAGGTATCAAATTGAAATTAATATCGAACACTATGATCTACGATTCCTTGAAGCTTTAATCAAGCTTCTATGTCAACGCAATAAAAGCTTACGGCCGTTTTTGTTTCAGATTTTTAAAAACAAATCAAAACCTATGGATTACCTTACCTAGCTCCCGTTGTTCTAGAACCATGAAATTTAAAATAAAGCAAGGTCCTTCATAACAAATATTGGAAAAAATCCGAAATTAGTTAATTTATAATTATAACAATAAAAAAAATAAAAAGAATGTTTGCCCGTCTGTCTGACAAGAACGCGTTGAGGTATCAAGTTGAAATTAATAACAAATACTAAGGTCTACGGTCCCTTGAAGCTGTAAAAAACAAGCTTCTAAGTTGACGAACAAAAAAATATGCCGAAAATACTGGGGTAGGTACTTCCCGTCGACCTAGAATCATAAAATCATAAATCTCATGATGGAAGAACAATCTACAATTCTTTGCCATAAATAATAAGTTTGTACGGGTGCGCGACCCGCACTTGGCCGGTTTTTTTAAATTTTATTGTAAGAGTGGTGGAATTTTTTACATTTTCCTGTAGATTCGATAAATTCATTCATTGCATCAGAATCGTAATTATAAAAAGATTATAAACTGTAACATATCGAGATAGATGAGATGAACTGAAGGACGCGCTCTGCGTCCCAACTCCTGTATGGCGTTGTACTTATGCTACTATGGCCCGACACACAAGGCGTGTTGGGGCTAAGGAGGAAATGCGCTCTGTTTTTACGTTTTTAGTTTCCATACCATTCTTTGAGTTAACAATGACTGAGAGGAAGGCGTTATTACACAATTTACAATGTAGGTATATCAAATCGTGAAGTTGCGGTGTATGTTATTGGATTATATTATAACTTCTCAAAAATATGTATGAGTGAACATTATTTAGTGTACATAAATATAAAGATGATAGGTACATACTTTTTAATTAATACTTATTTACAATTTTAAACTAGCAGTAGTAGTAACTTTGTAGTTTTTACGGTTCCGTCAGTCCGCAGATAATTACTAATGACGAATAAGAGAATACGGATTGAGTACCAAAACTGAAATTTGAAAATATTTGTGTAGAAGTTGATTTGAAACCGAAAATTAAAGTAAAAAAAATTAAGAAGAAGCCATACTAATACTATAAATGCGTAGCTAAGTTTGCTTGTTTGTCTTTATTTCTTTGGAACAGAGGAATAATTATTATAATCAATTGAACTGTAATTTGGCGCAGAAATAGTCAAGGACACGCAGAGGGCAACTTTTTACCCCAGAAAATTTAAAGTTCCCTCAAGATTAAATATCTATCTATCTAAGGCAGTTATCACACTGCTCCGTAAACCGCTATCGCTGTAGTTTTCTCTGCATGTTCCACGTACAAAGTAAGAAACGGATAGGTTTCCGGAGCAGTGTGTGCATAACCGCCTTATTCCATGGAGGCGAAATATATCTAAATACAGTTTTAAACTACAGTTTTAGCTTGCTATAGAAAATTTTCCTATGCGCCGCAAGCCGAGTTAGCGGGGCCAGTTAGTAAAAGATTATTAATGTGTTTATCAAATATCAAAATACACAGATATTAAAGAGACTCTATAATACTACTATAGATGGCTTTCAAAGTTGTTAGTTTTAAGCCATTTTTATTGAGGGATCTAACTGTGGATCTAACACAAAATCTAATCTAGTGAGGGGTTTAAATTTATTATGTACCTTAAACCTACTATATTTAACAAAAATAAATACTGAAAACGCTATTTCATTGTGTAGTTTGCAAGCTGTGGTCACGGAATCTTAGGTGGTAATTATTTGTGAAGGAAAAAAAATAATAAAGTCTGTAAATATTACCCTATTTACTTTGGATTAGATATACTGAGACCAAATTTTTTTCCTAAATTGTGAGCTCACTTGTTCACTTTTTTTCTACGTATTTCAAAACTTCGAAACACTGAACGCTAGGACGAGGGGCGCGGCGGCGGGCCGGAACGCAGGTGGAGCGCGGTGTTGGCGGTGTAGCGTTAGCCCATGGGAGCGTTTGGGAACCTGAAACGTGTAAACTGCATGCAATGCCTTGTTTGCTCCAACACGTCTCAAGTGTTGTGCTAAAGGAGCTTACGTGACTCATTTTTATAATTTGCCTGCCTAAAAGCTCCTTTGACACAACGCCATACAAGTCTTGGGTTAAAGGAGCATTTGTAAACACAAGGAAGTGAAAAAGCGTATAAAGACGTAGGGCAAAGCAAGTTACTTTTACTATAAAACATTCGTACGTAACTTAATTTGGAAACAATTAGAGAACTTGTTTGTTACTTAAATAATAATGACTCAAAGTGACTATCGATAACGGTCTCATTATTGATATAATTTTTTATTAATTTATTAATTGGTTAATTATTTGTAACTAGATTTATTTTTGAATTATTATGATATTAGTATTAGTACATCTTTATTGTGTATAAGCTTGTATATTATTGTGTATATAAAACTTACTTCACTGTCAATACGTGATGTAGCTTCAAGTCTTTTCGTGGGATAGATATAATTCTAGTTACCTTAAGAAATGAAACAAAACTAGCTCAAAACTACCAAAAGTTGGAAAAAGTTGTGTACAGGAAATAAAAAAATAGGTTATATTATATTTATAATGTCAATATGTTTATGCACATTTTAGGAATTAACTCATACTAAGTTCAACGACCACCTATTCTTAAGAAAAAATCGGCCAAGTGCGAGTGGGACTCGCGCACGAAGGGTTCCGTACCATTATCTATAAAAACGGCAAAAAATAACGTTTGTTGTATGGGAGCCCCCCTTAAATATTTGTTTTATTTTAATTTAATTATTTATTTTTAAAAGTAATATATAACAAAATATTCTGTGAATTTTTCAAGCGTTTACCTATTGCCGTTGTCAATACCGAGCAAAAACTAGCAAAAAAAAATCACGTTTGTTTTATGAGAGCCCCCTTAAATATTTATTTTACTCTGTTTTTAAGTATTTTTTGTTATAGCGGCAATAGATATACATCTTCTGTGAAAATTTTATCTGTTTAACTATTAGGGTTAATGAAATACAGCCTGGTGACAGACGGACAAACGGACAGCGGAGTCTTAGCAATAGGGTCCGGTTTTTTACCATTTGGGTACGGAACGGAAAGAGAATAGGTATTTAAATATAAAGTAATAGTTTTATGTATTTTTAAGGTGTTTTTTGTTACAGTTGATATCCTTATCAGCTTCATACGTCCCCATTGTTGGGGCACAACCTACCAACAGTTCCAATAATTTCCTTTACCTTTTAAAAATATCGTGATATTGCTCGATCATCAAAATTTTTTTATAGTGTGATATGGTAATCAATCTAATGGTATTCCAAGACTCTATCATCAGTTTAAGTCTAGAATGGGTATTGTTTTTTCTTCACCAATTAGTGAAGACAATGCATACTATTTTTTGTTTCTAAACCAAGAAATTTGTACGGGTATTTCACTACCAACGGGTTGTTCTAAGTGTCCCGTCAGTTACGCTCGCAAATCCAACGTGGATTAGCGCAGGTAGCACTGCGGGATAGCAAATATATTTTTTTACTCTAATGCAGAAGGAGACAGCACGAAACTCTACACCACACCGGTTACAGGAAATATAAGTCGTTGTCATCGTTTCAGCCAGAAGATGTCCACTGCTGAACGTAGGTCTCCCTCATATGTCTTCATGACGGCCGAGCCTGAGCCGCCAACGCCCATTGGTTTCCTGCGGCTCTAACCAGGTCGTCTGTCCTGATACGAGGCAGTCCCACACTGCGTCTTCCAATCCGTGGTGGCCACTCGAGAACCTTTCTTCCCCATCGGTTATCAGTTCGGCAAGCGATGTGGCCTGCCCATTGCCACTTCAGCTTGCAAATTGTTTAAGCTATGTCGGTTGGTGACTTCGGTTTTTCGGTGATTTCCTCGTTATGGATTCTATCGCGCAAAAAAACACCAATCATAGCACTCTCTTTAGCTCGTAGAGCGACTTCAAGCCTATTTAATAGGCCAATTCAGTTAGACACTATAAATAAGGCCCCTTAAGCGTACCGATAGAACATTAGACTACGGTTTTTCTTTGCTTTGAAGTGAAATGAATATTAAAGTTGGTTTAATTCTTTTTGTTAAATTAATTTAATTTTGTTTTACAAAATGTTAAATTATACTTAAACGTTTTGTAATCATTGCAAAAAATAATTCGTTTTTAAGGGTTCCGTACCTCAAAAGCAAAACAGGAACGCTTATAGGATCACTTTGTTATCCGTCTGTCTGTCTGTCTGTCAAGACCCTTTTTCTCAGGAACGCTTAAAGGTATCAAGTTCAAATTAATATAAAATAACAAGGTCTACGATCCCTAGAAGCTGTACAAAAAGACAAGCTTTTAACTCAATCAGAGAAACTTTCTTCCGCGAGCGCCTGGGTTGTGGAGTTCTTTAAGAAATAAGTTATTGGATTTTTGAAGGGTCGGCAACGCGCGAGCGATACCCCTTGTGTTACAAGTGTCCATAAGCTCCGGTGACCGCTTACTCCAAGCGGACCGTAAGCTTGTTTGCCACATTAGTGGTATATAAAAAAAAAAAGAATGCAATAAAAAAATACAACCGAAATACGGCCAATTTTGTCGCATATTTTGGCATTCACAAATAAATCGAAACCTATGGGGTACTTTCCGCTGACCTAGAATCATAAAATTTGTCAAGAAGCAAGATGTTACACCACAAATATAGCAAAAAATCAAAAAACTGATCATAAACCTGTGGGACTTGAACTTATGATATAATAAGTTTTTACGGAGCCAGACTCGCACTTAGCCGGCTTTTTTTGCAATGATCCTAAAACTAGCTCGAAAGATTGCAAAACTCATTATTTTCCTATTATCCGGTAGTTTACAAAAGACATATAATTGTCGCAAATATTCGTTTTTTCCGATTATCTTACGACATATTTTAAAAAGGGAAGAAAGAGGGACATTAGAGAAATATCACTCGACGGGATCAGATAAAAGTCCGCCGCTAAGTTTATTTGCGTTATGAAATGTAGGTATAATGAATGGAAGGTGAGTTCTTAGAAATTGTCAATAAAAATCAAAATCTTTTGATTGAAAAGGGTTTCTTGGAACACTTTTAAAACGTCGAAACCTACGACTTGCTTAACAAAGCAATTACAAGATTTGTTGCTAAAAACTTGCTAGCAAGTAATTCAATTAGTAATTTGTACTCTTTGTAAAACTGCAAAACCAACATAATATTTTTTTTTATTAATTAACTGAAAAACGTGAAAACATGTTTAATGAACTTTTGTTCGATAGAAAAAAATCCTAAACTGATCCCTTTCCACTGTTTTTTTAAAGGTGTTGGCAAAGAAATCATCCAAGTTCTAAGTGACATTTTACAACTTTACCAAAAGATAGCCGTGATAGTGCTTTAGACCCTGAGGAAAAGCATTTTTTGGATAACAATGATGATAAATAAACTATTAATTTAATTCATATATTTCAATGAAAATCTCAGTGATTTGAGATGTAGCTGCACACTCACGTACGCTACGCTCAGTTATATATCGCGTCATTCTTGTTTTCTGTCACGTAGTACTGCCCCTTAGTAGTTAAATTAAACAAAAAACTCACTTAACTTAAATTTTATTTCCTAGGCTTAAAGTCCTTAATTCTGTTATGGTATTTAAATATTAACTTTTGAGATGAATAAATAATAAATGTATATTTCTACGTATTCATATATCTGCAGATAGACGTACATATAGGTACATATACATACATATATTTTTTCTATACGAGAATACATATACACACACATACAATATTTTAAGTGTACCTAATTATTACACATGTTATTATGGCACAACTCTTAAATAATAAGTATTTTGACCGGTATGTTAAGCCCAGGTTCTACGAGACCACCTGAGAGATACAGGGTAATCGATGTCGTAAATATCCACGAGGTGGCGCAACAGGGATTACGTGGCCGGCGCGACGCGAACCTGATAAGCCTCGATATGTGAGCTAAACTACTTCATAAGTCAACAAACTGTTTGAGTTTTTAATCCTTTTTCATAGTTAAGCCGTGTCGGTAAAGTCCTTGCAAGTCTTTTAATCTATTAGTATTCTGTGACACTGCAAGCTTTGACAGTATAGCTACTGAACGCACAGTGAACATTAATTTTAGGATTTAACGTTTAACTCTAAATAAAATAATAAAAGATAACAAAATTATAAGAGTTACCATTTGGTTAGGGAACCCTAAAAGTTATAATATCTGAAAGAGTTCAAATACGTACTTAATAAAAAAATAATCTACAATATTTTTAAAAAAAAGCTTTGTCAGACCCAGGACACCTCCTGGGGCTATAGTACTTGTCGAGCGAGGCCAATCAGTAGAGCCCAAACACGGTAAAGCTATCATGGTCAGCGTAGAAGTTCCTATGCCTATCTTACGGCTGCATCATCAGACCCTGGAAACCACCTAGGTGTACATTACAAGTCAAGTCAAACTTAAACAAGCCCAAAAGACGACGGGGTTTTGTTGCGTAGGGAAACGTTGTTGAGAAGTTCCTATGGCCACATTCGGGCTTCATCATCACATTAGCTGTATTGTACCAAATATTGTATTGTCGCCGAACATACAGTTATATGCCTAATTTCAGCTCAATCCGATAGCGGCAAGCAGTTGGTTTGTTAGAAAATTGGTTTGCAAATTTTGAAACGGACAACTTACATACAAAACATTGCAAGTTAACGAAATAATAATAAATGTATATAAAAGCTTTTAATAAGACCCGTTCAGTTTGTTTTAGGGTTCCGCAATCAAACGGCAAAAACGGAACCCTAGTAGATTTCGTTATCAATTTATTTAAGGGTAGCTCTTCATATATTTAACTTAGAGAAAAAAATATTTATTTCTCCGCCAACCAACTGTGTGTGTATTTGTGACTACTAAGTATTTTTACCCGACTTACTTAGTCTCAGGGTAAACATTCTAAGGAGGGTTATGATTTTAGCAGTTTATATACATATGTCTGTATTTAAGTATGTTTATTTTCGTTCTTGTTTAGTTTCTTATCCTACGGATTATATTTTGACGAATGAGGTAGCTTTAGCTTCGTCTGAGCCTACCTATTACATATACGTGACGTCATATTAAATATTGGCTTCCATAATTTAAAAAATTAAGTGCCCTTCTTTAATTTAAACCGCGGCGGCTAAAAATCTAAAAAAAACATAAGTTATGCGAATACGCAAATCTGAAATTCTGTCATTTTATTTAAGCAAAATACTACTCCTATTATTAATGTCGTAAGTACACAAATGACACAATTTATTTATCAATTCAATAGTAGCAATATGCAATGCTGTGTGTAATGTAATAAATGTCTATGTCCTTTTGTGAGCAAATGAACTGCTCTAGTTAGCTTAACAAATAATGAGTCACTATTGTATAAAATTATATAGAAAATACCTACCTATACACCACGAGCTTCAATGTTGTTATGAAAACAAAATATTTACATATGTAGGTACTACCTTTTTTCCGCAACTTTGCCCGCGCGGTATGCGTTTATCATGGGAAGCATCTATGTGGGAAGATTAAAAGTTTCATTCAGAATATGTTATTCTCTGTCCCTAGCTCTTCCTGTGCTAAAAATCAAGGTCACCTCGTGTCTCGGTTGCATCGTAATCGTAAAGGGGTGTCGCTGTTTTACTAGCTGGACTACTATTCTTGTTGGAACTATCTTGTGTTCTTTTCCATCTCCACATCTATGCCTATATCAACAATGAGATCACCTCGTTGCTCTGTTGCCACTTGAAAAATATAATTTTCGTGAGAACTCCCGATCAGGATAAAATTTACCTAGATCCTTATCTGTCCTCTTGTATCTGTACCAAAATCAGATCAACTGGATATGCTCCGAGCGAAAGCCACGTGTGAAGAAATAAGAAAAAAAAATAAGCAAGCTTTCGCGTTTATTATTAGGATAATTACCTAAGTATTAATTTGTAAATCGTTATGATTTATTATGTTGTTCTGCTCTTAAAATTGATATACAAACGCTAATCTGACTCCCAATTTATAGGTGCGAGCTATGATCTTGCCAAAAATCTATCCAGATCGGTTCAACTGAAATCTAATTAACCCTCCCTACGCTAATCAAATTCAAAGGTCCTTCCTCAAGGCTCAAGCTTTCATCGTTATCTAATTAACAGTATGGCAGGGACAAACGAACCAAAATTGATTTGATGTTATATTTCTCCATGTTAAAATGTTAAAAAAAAGATTGTAGGACAACTAGAAAGAGAAAGGTCACTTATACATTCATAAATATTATCGTCCACTAGTTCCTAGAAGGCATTGATATATCATCAACGTACATGTCAATAGCCTTTGATACTTTGATTCGATTGAACTACGGGCGAAGCACGTGGGTTAAAAAAAGACTCTGAAGCGCAGCGAGGCATGATAAGGCACGAGACGAAAATAAATTTTTAGTCGTGCGGAACCCCCAATTTTCACTCTTAATACATCGTGAAAACAGTACATATACCTAAAAATTTGTTTAAATGCAATCAGGGGAATTTTTAAGGACATCTTCGCAGTACAAAACATTCCAATTTGGCAATTTATGAACAAAAAAATTGTAGTAAAATGTAGTACAAAATTATGAATGACTTAAGAGTCATCTTCTGAATAATACGTCTCGTGCAGCATGAGATATATAATTCAGAAGTTGACGTATCGCTATCGTTTTCAGTTGCAGACGCATAAGTTTTATTGGTACATTTTTTAAGCACTGATAGTAGAGGGGATTCGTTGGTTCTGGCGCACTTCCCCCCAACCTTAACCCCTCGCCTAAAAAAAAGCTCACCAACTTTTTCCTGCTTTGTACGACTCGCGCTTGACCCACTCTCAATACATCGTTGGTTCTGGCGCACTACCCTCCAACCCCAACCCCTCACCTATAACTTTTCTACCCCGCACGACTCGCGCTTGACCACTCTCAAAACCACCCCTGTGTCTGGGGTGTGGCGACTCGCGCTTGACCACTTTCAAAACATCGTTGGTTCTGGCTCACTACCCTCCAACCCCAACCCCCCGCCTAAAAACTTTTCTGCCCCCCGCACCGCGCTTGACCACTCTCAAAACCACCCCTGTGTCTGGGGCTATGTCGACTCACGCAACCAACCCCTGTGTCTGGGGCTATGTCAACTCACGCAACCAACCCCTGTGTCTGGGCTATGTCGACTCACGCTTGACCAAAACTACTGCGTGACGTCACAGTGGCTCCTGTGTATAACTTGTCTCTAGTTTTGTTATGTAATTACATCATTATCGTAATGGGTTATCATGTTTTTCCCCGTTCATAATAAAGTTATTCCTATTTAATTACAATGATGTTGGTGGTGACATTCCAAAAACTAGTCCCCCGAGGGTGTATCTCAAGATTTTAGGGGTGTGTCCACTCACGCTTTACAAAAACTTAACCTGGAGACGTGTCGGTTCACGCTTGATATGACTTGACATGTTATACCTACAGAAAACCTTCAATTCAAGTCGGTCGAAGTTTAAAGAGAAAAGCTGATAATAGTGTTAAAGATTTACAACTAGCATCGACGTCAACATGATGTGTTAAATATGTGATTTACAGGTTAACCAAAGATTCTATGCTCAGCACTTACGATCTAAGAAACACAAATAGAAATGTCTTATTCTTAATCATAATTTATTTTATGTGTCTGTTATATCACTTGTGAAGTATTTATAGCATCAATTGAAGAATCAATACTATTTTATTATTCATGCAGATTTTGATCAGGAAACAAAAGATTTAAAAAATTCTTTTGAATTTTTAAATTTGTCTATTAGGAATTGGATAAAAATTGGTGAATTAGAAAATTATTTAGAACCTTTAAGTGATGACATTAAAAATAAAATGTGTAATGTCACATAGTGATTTAGAAAAAAAAAAAAGAAAATGGTAGACCTTTTAAAAAAAAACAGTTCTTAGAAATGCATGTTAATAAGTTCAATCCCTTACGGGGATCTTCGTATATTCGTAAAAAAAGAACGATCAACAATGTTTTAAGTGGACTATATCCTGCAAATACACATTCCGATAGTGTATCATCATACTTTAGCCATCAAAATAAACTAACGTTTAATAATATTCAGTTCCCAATCAAATTATCTGATATACCCAAGGTAGAAAAACAAAATGACATTAGCATTAATATGTTTGAATTAGAGTTTAACAAAGAAAAAAAAAAAACTTTACAAAATGTTCTAATTAATTACAAATTAACTTATTATTTTTAAACAATGGTTGAAATGGGTTTTAATTAATCACCAGAAGCATGACTGTGCTCAAATTTTTACTGAATAACTAGGAATTCATAAAAAAGAAAAATATTGGTTTAATAGGGAAACAAATAATGATGAAATCTATTTTGATAAATTTCAAAGAATATTAAAATTACATTTTATAATATATGCAGACTTTGTAGCTCATTAAAAACCCGTCGCCTATTGTATCCCTGATCCATCGAAGTCATATACGCAAACAATACATGAACATGTAGTTTGTTCTTATGGATACTATATAAAATGTTCATATGATGATAAACTGTCTATATACAGAACATACTCAGAGCCTAATTGTACAAAAATGTTTTGAAAAATGATATTAGCAATATACATAGGATAAATTGTTTTCAAAAATGTCCACTTTCTTACACTAATGAAGAGAAGGATAAGACAATCGCAATTATGTTATATTAGGTGATGAAATCACAGTAGACTATGACTGGAATACTAGTAATTTTAGAGCTGTTAGTCACGAATTATTTAGTAGCACAAAGTATCGTGTTCCATTTTTCATTCCTATTCTATTTCACAATCTAAACAATTATGATGCTCATTTTATTGTTCATGCTTTGAATTTTAAAGATTGAGAAATAAAAATAATTCCGCAAAATAAGTAAAAATATATTTCATTCTCATATAAACCTAATATGTCGTATAGTTCATTTGCGGTTTTTAGATTATTTTTAATTTATGATCTACTAGAGTTTAGATATATAGATGTTATATAAAGACCAATTTGCAGAATTAAGAAATCAATTACAAACGAATTTTAATAAACTTATTAGGAAAGGTGTTTTTCTTCATGAATTTGTTAATTCTTATGAGTCCTTAAAAATTACATCTCTTCCAAATCAAGACGCTTTCTTTAACTCTTTAATACCAGTGTATCTAATTATAATAATAAACATGCTCAAAACGATGTCAGCCCAATTTAAATGTAAAAATATGTTGGAATATTCCAATCTATATTTAAGAACTTATGTAATGCTACTCACTGATATTTCTGATAACTTTAGAATTTTTTATATCTAATGTGATATAATTGTAATTATTTATTTTCTTCTTTTTACACTAAGCTGTACACCTATCTATAATATATGTTTGCCACGCAAAATGAGCTCTATTTTAAAATTAACCTGTAACCTTAGGTACCCTGAACATTTACATGATCTTAATTCAGATTTACCTTTATGCCTGAAAAACATTGTAAACGGTTATAGTAAAGATAAGAAATTAGTATCAAATTTTTATAATAAAACTAAAATATAATTTACTATAGAAATCTCAAACAATGTTTACAACTTACTATGAAGTAAATTAGGGTTCATAGAATTTTACAGTTTAAGCATAGTCCTTAGTTGAAATATATATATACATTTAAATACACAAGTAAGAACTACAGCTAAAAGTGACTGAAAAAAGATTTTTATAAATAATACATTCTTTGGTAAAACTATGGAAAATGTTAAAAACGTGAATTTGTGAAAAAAAAGATATTTATTTGGAGAATTATAAGTCGTGTCTATGTATCACAAATGTAAATATTTCACGTGCAGAATTCGAAGTGTGAAACACACTATATTACACAAAAAATAAATAAACTTGTTGTAGACTTATATAAATACTTAACCATTGTTTTTATCTTTATAATATCCAAGTTTCGTTTTATTAAAGTTTAATAATAAAGTAACTATAAATGTTATCACTAGGATAGTCTGAAGTATCGAAAAAAAGTGCATGGTATAATAATGAAAGTTATACATCAAAATTTTTATATTTCCAATATACAAAATCGTAACAAGTATTTCGAGAGTCCTACAGACTTCACAAAAATTAATATGAAAGTTATACATCAAAATTTTTATATTTCCAATATACAAAATCGTGTACCCTAATTTACTTCATAGTAAGTTGTAAACATTGTTTGAGATTTCTATTTACTTCTTGGAAATATAAAAATTTTGATGTATAACTTTCATATTAATTTTTGTGAAGTCTGTAGGACTCTCGAAATACTTGTTACGATTTTGTATATTGGAAATATAAAAATTTTGATGTATAACTTTCATTATTATACCATGCACTTTTTTTCGATACTTCAGACTATCCTAGTGATAACATTTATAGTTACTTTATTATTAAACTTTAATAAAACGAAACTTGGATATTATAAAGATAAAAACAATGGTTAAGTATTTATATAAGTCTACAACAAGTTTATTTATTTTTTGTGTAATATAGTGTGTTTCACACTTCGAATTCTGCACGTGAAATATTTACATTTGTGATACATAGACACGACTTATAATTCTCCAAATAAATATCTTTTTTTTCACAAATTCACGTTTTTAACATTTTCCATAGTTTTACCAAAGAATGTATTATTTATAAAAATCTTTTTTCAGTCACTTTTAGCTGTAGTTCTTACTTGTGTATTTAAATGTATATATATATTTCAACTAAGGACTATGCTTAAACTGTAAAATTCTATGAACCCTAATTTACTTCATAGTAAGTTGTAAACATTGTTTGAGATTTCTATAGTAAATTATATTTTAGTTTTATTATAAAAATTTGATACTAATTTCTTATCTTTACTATAACCGTTTACAATGTTTTTCAGGCATAAAGGTAAATCTGAATTAAGATCATGTAAATGTTCAGGGTACCTAAGGTTACAGGTTAATTTTAAAATAGAGCTCATTTTGCGTGGCAAACATATATTATAGATAGGTGTACAGCTTAGTGTAAAAAGATGAAAATAAATAATTACAATTATATCACATTAGATATAAAAAATTCTAAAGTTATCAGAAATATCAGTGAGTAGCATTACATAAGTTCTTAAATATAGATTGGAATATTCCAACATATTTTTACATTTAAATTGGGCTGACATCGTTTTGAGCATGTTTATTATTATAATTAGATACACTGGTATTAAAGAGTTAAAGAAAGCGTCTTGATTTGGAAGAGATGTAATTTTTAAGGACTCATAAGAATTAACAAATTCATGAAGAAAAACACCTTTCCTAATAAGTTTATTAAAATTCGTTTGTAATTGATTTCTTAATTCTGCAAATTGGTCTTTATATAACATCTATATATCTAAACTCTAGTAGATCATAAATTAAAAATAATCTAAAAACCGCAAATGAACTATACGACATATTAGGTTTATATGAGAATGAAATATATTTTTACTTATTTTGCGGAATTATTTTTATTTCTCAATCTTTAAAATTCAAAGCATGAACAATAAAATGAGCATCATAATTGTTTAGATTGTGAAATAGAATAGGAATGAAAAATGGAACACGATACTTTGTGCTACTAAATAATTCGTGACTAACAGCTCTAAAATTACTAGTATTCCAGTCATAGTCTACTGTGATTTCATCACCTAATATAACATAATTGCGATTGTCTTATCCTTCTCTTCATTAGTGTAAGAAAGTGGACATTTTTGAAAACAATTTATCCTATGTATATTGCTAATATCATTTTTCAAAACATTTTTGTACAATTAGGCTCTGAGTATGTTCTGTATATAGACAGTTTATCATCATATGAACATTTTATATAGTATCCATAAGAACAAACTACATGTTCATGTATTGTTTGCGTATATGACTTCGATGGATCAGGGATACAATAGGCGACGGGTTTTTAATGAGCTACAAAGTCTGCATATATTATAAAATGTAATTTTAATATTCTTTGAAATTTATCAAAATAGATTTCATCATTATTTGTTTCCCTATTAAACCAATATTTTTCTTTTTTATGAATTCCTAGTTATTCAGTAAAAATTTGAGCACAGTCATGCTTCTGGTGATTAATTAAAACCCATTTCAACCATTGTTTAAAAATAATAAGTTAATTTGTAATTAATTAGAACATTTTGTAAAGTTTTTTTTTTTTCTTTGTTAAACTCTAATTCAAACATATTAATGCTAATGTCATTTTGTTTTTCTACCTTGGGTATATCAGATAATTTGATTGGGAACTGAATATTATTAAACGTTAGTTTATTTTGATGGCTAAAGTATGATGATACACTATCGGAATGTGTATTTGCAGGATATAGTCCACTTAAAACATTGTTGATCGTTCTTTTTTTACGAATATACGAAGATCCCCGTAAGGGATTGAACTTATTAACATGCATTTCTAAGAACTGTTTTTTTTTAAAAGGTCTACCATTTTCTTTTTTTTTTTTCTAAATCACTATGTGACATTACACATAGTGATTTAGAAAAAAACACCAATTTTTATCCAATTCCTAATAGACAAATTTAAAAATTCAAAAGAATTTTTTAAATCTTTTGTTTCCTGATCAAAATCTGCATGAATAATAAAATAGTATTGATTCTTCAATTGATGCTATAAATACTTCACAAGTGATATAACAGACACATAAAATAAATTATGATTAAGAATAAGACATTTCTATTTGTGTTTCTTAGATCGTAAGTGCTGAGCATAGAATCTTTGGTTAACCTGTAAATCACATATTTAACACATCATGTTGACGTCGATGCTAGTTGTAAATCTTTAACACTATTATCAGCTTTTCTCTTTAAACTTCGACCGACTTGAATTGAAGGTTTTCTGTAGGTATAACATGTCAAGTCATATCAAGCGTGAACCGACACGTCTCCAGGTTAAGTTTTTGTAAAGCGTGAGTGGACACACCCCTAAAATCTTGAGATACACCCTCGGGGGACTAGTTTTTGGAATGTCACCACCAACATCATTGTAATTAAATAGGAATAACTTTATTATGAACGGGGAAAAACATGATAACCCATTACGATAATGATGTAATTACATAACAAAACTAGAGACAAGTTATACACAGGAGCCACTGTGACGTCACGCAGTAGTTTTGGTCAAGCGTGAGTCGACATAGCCCAGACACAGGGGTTGGTTGCGTGAGTTGACATAGCCCCAGACACAGGGGTTGGTTGCGTGAGTCGACATAGCCCCAGACACAGGGGTGGTTTTGAGAGTGGTCAAGCGCGAGTCGTGCGGGGTAGAAAAGTTATAGGTGAGGGGTTGGGGTTGGAGGGTAGTGCGCCAGAACCAACGATGTATTGAGAGTGGGTCAAGCGCGAGTCGTACAAAGCAGGAAAAAGTTGGTGAGCTTTTTTTTAGGCGAGGGGTTGAGGTTGGGGGGAAGTGCGCCAGAACCAACGAATCCCCTCTACTACTGATTCAGGAAGAGCATAGTTGTTACAACATTTTCTTACGAGTGCCAATCCTGCGTGAATACTTAAAATTGACGACATAAGCGGAAATTTTGATGATAGAACTGAAAACCCGTGCTATATCTGCGTTAGAATGAGGAAGTTTGAAGGAGGTCCTGGAATACCACATAGGCTACTTAACTATAACTGAGCTTAAACGAACTATAGCTATAGTTACAGCTTGATATAGCAAACTTCATTAGTGTAATTAAGGAGTAAATCACAGTATTAATACTGTGATTAAATAAAGGAATCCAACGCCGATAACCGAATTTAGGGTGGGCTAATTAAGGAGTTAATCACAGTATGAATTCTGTGATTAAATAAAGGAGTCCCTCGCCGATAACTGAATTAAGGACGGGCGGAGCCGCTGGCAAAGTCTAGTCTACTATAAAAATATACTTACCTAAAAATTGTCTACTATAAAATTCACTAGCCAGCAGATACAAATGTCACCCACCAGCAGGGGGTCCCAAACCACCCGGTCTAGTGCTGAAACCACTAAGTTCGCAACGCTTTTCCTTTGTGCTTATTAAGAACTAGCTGACTCCGCGAACGTTGTTTTTTTTTTAAAACAACTGCCGCACCAACCTATAGTGAAAGGATTGTGGAAATTCAGAAACCTTCCCGGCGTGTGCATTACAACTTACCAAAATTTTATTACAATCGGTTTACCCCTAAGGCGCGAGTCCGACTCGTACTTGACCATTTTTTTTATTCTCAGAAACATTCCCCGTCATGCACATAACAACTTACCAAAATTTCATTACAATCGGTTTACCCTTGTTGCGCGAGTCCGACTCGCACTTGACCCTTTTTTCTTACTCAGAAACCTTCCTCGGCGTGTGCATAACAACTTACCAAAATTTCCTTTAAATCGGTTTACCCTTATTGCGCATGTCCGACTCGCCTTGACCTTTTTTTATTCTCAGGAACATTCCGCGGCGTGTGCATATCAACTTACCAAAATTTCATCACAATCGGTTTACCCTTATTGCGCGAGTCCGACTCGCACTTGACCCTTTCGGAAAATCCTTCGAGACATTCCAATTTTAAGACTTTTTTCACCCCCTTAGGGGTAGAATTTTGGAAAATCCTTTCTTATCGGATGCCTTCGTCATACAAAGAACACACCCTCCAAGTTTTAGGTCTCTACGATCAGCGGTTAGGCTATGCGTTGATCCGGCAGTCATTCAGGACAAAGCATTTAATTTGTATAGATTCCCAAAATGTGACCGCCGCTTTTTTTTCTTTTTCTGAGTGACTATCGCAGTTGGTTGATGCAATTTTCAGTTCTTTCGATACCAGTATTCGCTAATTACCGGGAATTCAGTTTACCTTCTCAGTGTCGGTACTGCAACCCCTAGGGTTAAATAAATTAAGGTGAGTATGTAGCTAAACTAAAAATTGCCTACTACAAAATTTACTGGCTGGGGGTCCCTAAGTTGACAACGTTATATCCTTTGTGCTTATTAAGAATTCTCAAATTGTAACCGCCGCTTTTTTTTTCTGACTGCCTACTCCAGTTGGCTGATGCAATTTCCGGTCCTTCCGTACCAGTATTTGCTAATTACCTGGAATTCAGTTTACCTTCTCAGTGCCGGTATTGCAACTCCTAGGGTTAAATAAATTAAGGTGAGTATTCAGCTGTACATTATTAGGTATTAAAATACTCGTGTGTTTCTATTACTCGCCTGTGGCTCGTTACATAAAACCACCCTTATGTTTTAATACCCCTCATTATACGACAGTTGGATAAATAATAATTATTAAAGGTCAATTGCCTCCCTATAATTATCTTATATTTGCTACAACTTTACCATTTAGGTAATAGGTACTGTGAAAAACTTCTTTGTACATCAAGTACTCGTGGGAAATGAGTATAGGTATTGAAACAAGGCAGGTACGAAAGGTCGTAACTTACCTAGCTTAGGTAATGAATGTGGATACGTCAGTTAGTAAGAATAGTGACGAATGAATCACTGTAGGTAAGTAATATACCTATGCCATTGCAAATTAAGGGCATAAAATGAGTAAGGGCTTTGTCCCTAGACACGTAGCCAGCGAGGTATTGAAGGCCACGTCTCAGATTGCATTTACATTCTTACTTTACCGGCCACAACATTTTAACAAAAACGATAATTATTAAACGAAATTATATATAGCGTACAAACATAGATGGTGTGATGGTGTGTGTTATGGACGGACAGCCAACTTTCAAAAAACTACAAGTTGCTAGTTCCTAAATGTCACACGGCTTCTGTGGAGCTTGTTGTTTTTCTATCTTTCGCTTGGGGCGAACAAGGTATGGGAGTCGGGGTAGGAGAAAGAATGTCTTACCCCATGATGGCTCAGGGGGTAAAAAACCGCCCCTGGTGATTTTTTTTAAGTGAGGGGCCCTAATTTAACAGGTACCCAGATGCACTGGTCGTAAAAATGGGTTTTGCTCTAGCCACCTACTTACAGGCGGGCACTCTATCAATCACTACTCAGGGTATTTAGCTCACAAGGGAGAGATCTGCCCTCGGGAGGTCGCGCATGCAGCGGGGCAATGTTCCGTATGTGCGGATACTAGTATAGTATTATAAAATCTGTGGTACGGATATGGGCTATTGTCGGCCCGGTCAAACAGACTTCAAGTCAAGTCTGGCAATAAAATCGCCGAGCTGTTCCAGTTTTTATGTCCATGGCGATGACGCACGAATAACGGACATAACGCCCTGCGACACGGATTTTTACTTTTTACATTTTTTATTTTATTAACATGTTTAAGGTGTTTTGCATAGTATATTTAATCAAATTACATACATTTCTGAAAATAAATGTAACATAAATGTAAATGTATATAAAATCAATGTAATATAAATGTATATGAAAATGTATTTGAAAACAACGTTCTCTGATTGGTCTAAAATAAATAATTTGGACATTTCCTCCTAGACAGAAAAATATTAAAGGAGACGCAATTTCACATACTGTATGCAGTGAAAGTTCGACAGTTCCAGATAAAAAAGCAGTAAAGAATCCAGCTGAAGAAAGAACAAGTTACATACATATATAAATCAAGAAAGAACCAACATTTTTATAACTCAAGATTGCTTCAAGAAAGAATTAACATTTTTATAAATTAAGAAAAAATGTGTAAAATCTTAGAAATTAAGTGAAATCAGTTAAGCGTTTTTAAAGTCACGAATTTTAAAAAGTAAAGTTAAGGTAATTTATAAATTTCAAGTGTTTGAAAATTATAACTTCGAAAATAATTGTTGATGCTTCGTCAAAGGCATATGTAAATGAATTGCGTATATAGGCAATTACTATCGGCTATATCCTAAAAATTCAAAAGTTCCTGCGGGAATAACTAATAACCTTTTTTTTTTTTTTTTTTTATACCACTAAGGTGGCAAACAAGCCTACGGTCCGCCTGATGGTAAGCGGTCACCGTAGCCTATGGACGCTTGCAACACCAGGGGCATCACTCGCGCGTTGCCGACCCTTCAGAAATCTAAAAACTTCTTTTTTGAAGAACCCCATACTGTAGTCCTTAGAGAAAACCTTGGCAGGGAGCTCATTCCACAACCCAAGCGTTCGTGGGAGGAAGTTTCTCTGAAACCGCACTAGCAGAGCAACTACCGTCAACTACGGCTCGTATGCGTCTGCCGGACAAAAAGCTAGCCACCCATTTGCACAAACCCTCGGGCACTCCGTAAGATGGCAACTTCGATAGAAGACCCCGGTGCCAGACCCGATCGAAATCCTTCGCTATGTCTAGGCTACATGCCAATGCCTCCCCTTGACTCTCAATGGCTAGTGCCCATCGGTGTGTGAGATACACTAGAAGGTCACCAGTTGAGCGACCGTGGCGAAAGCCATATTGACGGTCACTGATCAGGTCGTGTTTTTCTAGGTATCTCAAAAGCTGTGTGTTGATCACACGCTCCATCACCTTGGAGAGGAGAGAGGTTATAGCGATAGGCCTGTAATTCGATGGATCTGATCTATCGCCCTTTTTGGGCACCGGGTGCACATTCGCAGTCTTCCATGAAGACGGAAATTGCTTAGTGTCGTAGGAAAGCGTGAAGAGGCGCGTGAGTACAGGACATAACTCAGGAGCACACTGCTTAAGTACCACTGCTGGTATGCCGTCTGGCCCACTCGACTTATGAACGTCTAGGGAAAGCAACGCCCGCCGGACCTCGCCCTGTGTTATAGAGATTTCCGGCATGGTCTTACCGCACCACGGTAAAGTAGGTGGTACAGCGCCTTCGTCGTTCATATTCGAGTTGGAGGCAAAGAGACTGCCCAATAGATCGGCTTTCTCTTTTGAACTATGGGCCAAGTCACCATCGGTCTTTCGCAGTGGTGGTAACGACGACTGGCAGAAGTTCCCCTCGGCAGCTTTAGCAAGCGACCAGAAAGCACTACTCCCAGAAGGATAGCTCGCAAGTCGCCCACCTATTTTGCCGATGAATTGGAATTTTGCTCTGGCAGTTGCTTTCTTACTTAACCTCGAGGCAGCATTTAATTTGCGTTTTAACTCAGAAATATTCGGATCCTTATTATTACGAGCCGTGGTCCAAGCCTCATACGCAGTTTGCTTAAGAATTTTAGCTTCTCTGCAAAACCTATTAAACCACGGTCGTTTTTTGACGCCGGCAGCTACTCGCAGGTTAGGAATGAAACATTCCATACCAGCGAGGATTGTCTCATTGACTGCGGCTGCGCTGACGTCAGGATCTTCTGAGCTATAGCAGATCTGTCTCCACGGGTACGATGCATAAAATTCTCGCAATCCATCCCAGTCTGCCGACTTATAATGCCACACACGACGCCAATTAGTTGGCCCAGAAGGATCGGGTTGTGTGCATGACATTTGAGTCCGGACGAGACAGTGGTCCGAGGAGCCAAGAGGCGCATCCACTGAGACGGAGTATCCATCCGGATGTGTTGTCAGCAGAAGGTCCAGTAAGGAGCTCGTATGGTCCTCTATATCTGGTATTCTCGTTGGAGAAAGTACCAGCTGAGAGAATCCATAGGTCAGAGCAAATTCATGAGCAGATATCCCTGCATAGTTATTGGTTCGAGAACTGAGCCACTCACGATGGTGGGCGTTAAAGTCTCCCAAAATAACTAATTCTGCTGTGGGATATTGCTCTAGAACTTTGTCAGTCGTCAAACTCAGGTGCGTTAAGAGTCGAGTTACGTCCGTGTCACCGCTATGAGACCTGTATAGGCACGCATAGATACGAGTGTGGCCGCCATGATCTACGCACACCCACAATATCAACAGGTCCCTGTCTTCAAGGCTATGAAGTCGGCGACAGCAGATATCCTCCCGGACGAACATACATACACCGGCATGACTCAAAAAATTGTGCTCGAGTTTGTAGCCGGGATAACGAAGGTATGATGTGTCGGCCGGGCAGTATATCTGCGTCTCCGTTAGAAAAAGAATGGTTGGCTTCGCAGTCTCGAGATGGTGATGGACTGCGTTAAGATTTGCGTGAATACCCCTTATGTTGCAAAAATCCACATTATATGTGGATGGAGTAGCCGCTGTAAAACCTCTTTTTTTTTTCCTATTTCTGGCCATTTTGTATGAAGTTACTTAGACTAAGGATGAGTATTCACTGCACAGACAGCTTAGAAGACAAAAAGTTGCGGTACTAAGACTGCCGAAGCTCAACACAGATGATACGGTTGCTGGCACGGCGGGCGGAAGGGCCCCTGATCCCCCTCTGTTGTAGTAGCCGGGTCCACTCCGGTCTCCTTCTCCGGCACGACTACTACTTCAGAGACTTAACACAGGTTGGCGGATCAGCCACCCAGGGCGGAGATTAAGTGATCCCTGGGTTCGGGAACCCGTTCAACCTGCGGGTGGCCAGCGGTCAGCCGTTTCATCAGGTCTCCCTGACCGCCGAACCAGCACGCCGCGTCTACGCCGAGCAATGACAGCAACAAGCACCGACGGTCCTCCGCTGTCCGCGCAGCGAATCCTCAAAGAGAGCTCTGGCAACCTTACTCACCGCCAGGAACACAACACTACTCAATGTTAGTGTTATTGTGGCCGCGGTTTTTGTAAGGTTATTTTTATAATTTTTATTTATGCTATGTTAACTTATGTTATGTGAACACAAAAATTCAGACCCGTAAAAACTTATAAAGAAAGTACATATTTAAACAAGATTTGATAGTGAAAACAAAAATATACAAAAATTGCTATTTCCAAATCACAGTGATTACGAGTGATCACTCCGCACTAAATTCAGAGTGATTTTGGAAATAGCTTCTTAAAACACAAATAGTGCTTAGAGTGCTGTCGGATAAACGGCATCTTATGTCAGTCGCTATGTAGCCAGCGGGCCTCTCAGATTCAACGCTAGTTGGTATCAGCGTGAGCAAGCTGTTGTATGCAAATTGCAAAAACATGTTGTTATATCATAATACCCCTCGATCCTCCACACTTATACAGATCCATCTCTTTTTCAATCACGGGCTCTAGCCTGTGTGTAATAGTAGCAACCAGCGAGAAAGGACTTTTACAGGCTTTATTCCTGTCATAACGTAGGCGAGCTAGAAAGTAGTTTGCAAATTTTATCCCCGTAAAATAGGATACAATAGGGGTTGAAAGTTTATATAAAAAGCTGTTTTTTTTAAGGCTAAATGCGTATAAAATTGGTATTTGACCTTTAGGTTAAAAATAAAATTTCGTCGTTTTTGGCACATCATTTCCTAGAAGGCAAAATAGCGGACGATAATTATGAGGATTCTGATATATTTGCGTCTAGAGACTTGAAATTTAACACAGTGGTGCGTTTTATAAAGTAGCTTGCAAAACTCATCCCTTAATGTGGTAAAATTTTGAGGGCTATGATGGTGCTTCAAGGCATGCCTAGTACCTCGTACAAATAATATATGGTGGATATAGATGATTCTAAGTGTTTTTATTTGCTATAATTCAGCGCTTAGTTTCTGGTGAAAAAATGATATGGAAGAATCCAAAGCCGTCTTCTACTATGCTTTGTAGACCATTGTATTTCAGATTTGCAAGGAAAAATAAATTGGATATCAGAGAGTAAGGCTCTGGTGAAGGATGAGATTGCAGAAGTGACCACGTCTAGCGTCTACTATGGGAAGACATATTGTTTTGGCCCGGCCGTTGCTATCTGTACCGCGCTGTAAGAGCGTAGCGTTTTTTTTTTTGGCAAGATCACTACTAGCTGTCAAATCGTAGTCTGTGGAAAAAATAATTTAAATTTTCTGCCCTTTTAGGGTTCCGTACGCGAAGGCTACAGAACGGGACTCTATTACTTAGACTTCGCTGTCCGTCCGTCTGTCACCAGGCTGTATCTCATGAACCGTGATAGTTAGACAGTTGAAATTTTGACAAAAGATGTATTTCTATTGTCGCTATCACAACAAATACTAAAAAACAGAATAAAATAAAAATTTAAGGGGGTCTTTTTTTTGTATAACGCATATGCTTAGTATTGCGTTAGCATAAAGTCAAGTGTTTGTATAAAGTGCTTGTAAAATAAATCGTTTTGGACCTCACAACAGTAAAGTAATTTCTACCATTTGTATTTTAATTTAAGGTTTTAGATCCTTTTCTTATTTTCTTGTTCCTCTTATACTTATTAGCTGTTATTTAGTGCTTCCTAATGTCGCCTTAGAGGACATTAGGACAGACAGACGTGCAAAAAACTACCAATTTGAGGTAAGTAATAGTCATTCCCCTAATGTTATAAATACGAGTAGGGTTTTGCTTTACCTGTCAATAGGACGAAACACATGTTACCTAAGCATTCAATGATTTTGACCTATTAGACAACCATCTGAAACCTCTGAACAGAGTTGTAACGTCTGTAAAGTTGTCCCTTCAGACATAAATAATTTTAAGAAAACTTTAAAGTGAGTTTTGATATACAAGTCTTAATAAATGTATTTAGCCTACTGTGTTGCTGTACCTTTATTTCTTCTTATTAATTTATTCGCATTCTTTTTAGAAAACCTTTTTAACAGAAATATGTATACATAAATACTATGGTATGTCTATACTTCATGTTGCGGATAGACGGATTTTAAAACATGCGAGTCAGAGACGCAAGCAGAGAAGAGTTATGACTTATTGCAGAGTAGGAAACAGACCATACAGCAGAAATTCCGTGATGGAATATGCCTCCTAGTT
This sequence comes from Apoda limacodes, assembly GCA_946406115.1. Taxonomy (NCBI): domain Eukaryota; kingdom Metazoa; phylum Arthropoda; class Insecta; order Lepidoptera; family Limacodidae; genus Apoda; species Apoda limacodes. Next base: position 9,739,339 of record OX291546.1, read on the forward strand.
AGGGTTGCCATCTCTTGAATCTAGCAACTAGGACAAGAAGCGTAAAAGCCCCGGATTTTGGAGCTTAGAACCCGGATATGTCAACAATTTCTTTTTTAAAGTTGGTTACAAAAATAAAAAATAAATAGACTAAATGTAGTCTTATTAAGAAACAAAACGTTTTGAGAAACTGTTTGCAGTCTTACATTTTTTACTCTGTTATCAAAAAAAAGGTTTTTAAAGTTTTTAGGAACTTTTAAACCCGGACTATAAATGAAACCCAGGACGCCCTCTAAACTAGGACAAATCCGGGGAAACCCGGTCGGATGGCAACCCGACTCCAAAACCACAAAAACCCTTCTTCCGACCCCTCTTTTTTTCAAAAAGGGGTCCATATAATATCCCATTTTAATGACTTTGATGACTCCCCTAAAATAAGAGGGGCAGTCAAAAAAACCCCTCTTGCGCCCTTTTTTTGAAAACTTTCCATTTTGATGATCGATAAAAGTCCATCGATACTAGGAATGTTTTTACATAACATTTTTATGTGACTGAATTTTTTTTGAAAAAAAAGGGGGATTCGATACTGACCCAAATCAAAAATATTTAGCCATCAACCAAAATTACTAATTCTGACTCTTTTTCATACCACTTTCCGTGCGACATCCCATCTGTACTGCTACCGACAACTCGATGCATGTGGAGCGCTAGCGTGTGACAAATAAAGAGATTTTAAGAATACGAAAAACTATTTGTAAATGATATCCCCCATGTTTTTTCTACATATCTAGTTCAAACTAGTCGATCTATCAACTAAAACAGTTACCGAGATTAACAAGCCATGATAAAATCAAATAAACATATCTCGAATTCGAGATTATCTCTATCCGACGAGAATCAGGCCCCAGGTATTATTGTCAGAAAATTGAAAACAAAATGTTAAAAGGTCTACAACACTGAATTTTAGAGTAGATATTGCTTTTCTATTTATTAACCGACTTCAAAAAACTTTTTTTTTATGTATGTTCCCCGATTACTCGAAGACGCCTGGACCAATTCGAGAAATTCTTTTTTTATTTAAAAGGGTATACTTACCAGGTGGTACCATATTAATGTAACGAATTTAAAACTTAAACTTTTGTAGAAAAAAATAATATATGGAACAGGTTTTATGTTGATGTTTGTATAAAAATTCGTTACTTGTATGGATATTTTTAGTGTACCTACGAGAAAATACAAAAAAGTAAAAACTTGCTTTTTTAAAACATTAGAATCATATAAAAAGGCGTGCGCAGTAACATACAGTCACTTGACAAACTCACAATTAATAGCCACTAAAACTGTAGCACGTCAAATATTTTCTTTCTTGCAGTCGTACGTGGATATAAATTTTTTTATATTCATATTGAAAAATTATTATTTACTTTTTAGTACAATTTTCGGTTAGATTGAATTTTTAAATGATTCTAATATTTTAAGAAAAGCCATTTTTTTTTAAAAATCCTTTTTTACTTTTTTTTATTTTATACTTTTTAGTGATAATTTAATTGAATTTTTAAAGTTTATTGCCCAAGTTTCATAAGTTGGGTGATAAAAACTTGGAGAACGATATTATGTTCAATATAAATTAGTAATTTAATTTTCCCTTAATTTTTCACGTTCCACGCTAATGTCCACCTTCAGGTGCACTTCCTGCATATGCCAAGAGGTGATAACATCAAAATGAACATAAAATCGTGATCTGCGAAAATCCCCGAATACCCAATTTGAAGATTTTTCAATTTTTCACTTCCACCTATAGGTTGTACCCCTGGTACAACTCTGGGAGGGGGTTGTTGGTCAAAGTAACTGTAGAATATTGTATTGTCATCCGAGCTTAGTAAGTATGCAAATTTCATCGCAGGGTGATTACAGGAAGTATAAAAAAAAAAAGGAAAGAGGAAACATTGTGTGAGTTAAATAAAAGTAAAAAGAAATTCGTCACTCAAAAGTATTAGACAAAAAAACAACCGGATTTAAAAAAGATTTACTTAAAACAAATGGCCATTTTGGTTCAACAGCCTTGCCGCGAACTATACCTAACAGTTTATAACACACTTTACTTGCTTGACACTAACTTCAAACTGTAATTAGTAGTTGCTGCACCAACCAACAATGTTTTAAGGATTACTGGTTTTCTTACACGCTACGAGATATGGCCATGTATGTAATAGCCTTTAGTATTATTTGATATACCTGTGTATACAGTAAAGACCTATTACTATTAAAAATCCTATTGAACATTTGAAATATATTTTTATATTATCATCTAACAAAGCTTGGATTCTTTTTGACTCCTTTAATGACAATATTCGCCTCATCGTAGTCCTCATCTTCATGTTTTAAACCATGAACATAGGCAAAGTTGCCAAAATATAAACAGTATTCGTAATTGAACGGTGAAAAATCTGAAAAAAAAACCAAATCAGAATTTTAATGATGGAGTAAAATGTAGGCCATGTTTGGACTGTCCAAGTATTTTCTACAGGAACGTACAAGCGAAATCATAGCAGCACAAACCTATATTTAAACGAGCAATACTTGTAAATAGGTATTTTATATATTTATATATTTGTGTTTATATAGGTGTATTTATATATTTGCGTAACTGGGCAACGGCTGTAACGATTTGGATGAAATTTCGTGTTTAGATGGAGTTTTGTTTTGTAAGTTTACCTATATAATTACTTACCCAGATAGCATTTGTAACTGTATAAACGCTGTTCTAGGAAACTTTGAGCTGTTTACTTTGCTGTATATGGGATGTATAGTCGGCTAGACAGCCGTTGTACATCTAAAAGGGGCCCCAAATTATACAGCCTTTAGTGTAGGTCCAGCTGGCTAACAGCTGTTTTATCGCTGAACAAACCAACTTGTAGGCTGATTTAAGGCTTAAAAAGGTTCCATTATACAACCATGGCTCTCAAACTCAGTCTTTTTCATTCTAAAACACAGACTCAGACTGGTTTAAGTTTTTACATAAGAATAATTTTATTCATGTAGTAGAATCCTTATATCTTATTTTCATCATCTTTATAGTGTTCTTAGACGATCATTTGTAAATTTAAAAAATTTATAAAGTGTGGTATTAAGTACCCATATTGCTTTTCTCTGTTGATATTTTCCTTGCGACTGCTACTTTTTCGTAAAAATTTTAAAAATGAATAACGAAATAAATTGTAATATTTTAAATAGGTCATAATTATTAATGATTATCAATTAATGTAAGAATTTTTAATTTTATTATTGTATTAAAATTTATTCTTTAAAAATGTATTTGAACATGACTTTTACATTTACTGTATTAAAAAAAATGACTGACTTTGAATTTTACCTTGATTGGTTGATGTTGCAGTTTCAGATTAGTTAAGTAGTTTTTATTGCAAAACTAAGTAGTAGGTATTGGTTTTTTTAAACAATTTTTGCTTGAATTTCATTATCTTTTCTTTTAATTTTTTTAACTTTGTTTTCCGTTAAAAATATGTAAAAAATTAATAAACTTTAAACATTAATCACCTAATCATGCTGGCATTTAATATTGAATTGAAACTTGCTGTATTATTAAAATAAGAAGGAAACTACGAACTTTAAAACCAGAAAAAAATAAAATCGGAGCCGTCTACGCACCGCCATCTTGGGAATGTTAGCTATGGTTTATGTGGAAGAGATTCATATTGTTCAAAACATTTTGTTAACTTTCTATATGTAGCTGTGCAATAAAGAAATTTAGTTTGTTTATAACAAAAGAACAACATATCTACCAGTTCCTTCAATGCAGTTGTACAAGTCCATCACGCAGTGGTTGTCGAATATAAAGGTGGACTGCCTCTCGAAGCTGAATGCACATATTTTTTGAAAGTAAGTCGGGCACACACCGCATCTATTCGGAAAATGACATTATTTTTGTTATAATTCGATTTTTTTCTTTATTTCAAGATTTACACCTAAATCGTATCTTGATTAAGTTAACTTTATATGCCGTTTTAGTAGATTTACACAAAATTACTAACTTTCCAGTCTGTAACTAAAGAATGTAAAATTTGGGCGTTTGTACACGAGCAAGAGACCCGTAACATACGGACGGATGGACGACAGTAAATTGGCAGCATATTAGCCTAAGATTGGGCACCTAAACAAGTGAATGTCATTCACCCAAATCGGTCAAACAGCTAGAAGCGTAATTTGGGCATTTATAATTGTTACAATGAACATTGTAGCAGGACTGGGGATGTTAAATCTTGCTACTTTTAATTACTTGTATGTACCTATATCTTCACGGCTTCTAACCTCAGAAGTAAGTAATCTGTAACAGGAAACACCCACTGCTGTCCCCACATGATGTGTGCTTCCCTGCTTCTGGTACAGTGTATCTATCTGGACTAAGGTGGCTTTGTATATGTGTAAGTAATAAGCGGTAACATAAAAGACCAGAGCAGAATAATTTTCGATTGCCAGATTCTGACAAACTATAAGAAGTAGATAAGTTAGGATGAGTTTGTAAATAAAGTGAGATTATAAGTATAGTATACTACACCCTAAGTCCTAGCTGATTTATAAAAAAAGAAGGTACAAACCTATGTCCATCTGGCGCAGTGGATTTATTGAACGCGAAATTTTGTTGACCTCCTATTTGTGTAAAAGTATAAATCAGTAAAGGAAGTGCGAGAAATATAATCATTGTCGGTTAATTCCATTAAAACTACGTAATCATAATATACAAAAATATTAAAACCAGCTGTCACTACTGTTTAGAATGTCTTCGTACGCTTTATAACCGTGAGGCTGTGCGGCTCGTTTACCTAATTATTAGTGATGAGCAATATTGGTCTTGGTCTTGCTGTCTTGGTCTTGGTCTTGCGAAAAAGCAAGACCAAGACCGAGACCGAAACCATTCTTCGACTTGCAAGACCAAGACCAAGACAATATGGACAAGAACAAGACTAATACCAAGACCGACTATGCAAGACCAAGATTAAATACGCAAAACTCAACCAATATTTCTTTTTCACAGTAACTCGCCTTTTTCTATGTGAGATAAAATATTTATATTTAAAAAATACCCGCCTGCTAAAGAACGAAAAAAAGTACTGAAATCTAGAATTATATTCAGCAATACTAAATACTAAATTTTTAAAGTGCAATAAAATAAAGTATTTTACAAAATAATGATTGATTTTAAACTATCTATTCACAATCCATCTTTGAATAACAATAAGAAATAATATTTTAATGAACTTTTTTTAATTCAAAGATAGTAAATTTAGGTTTAAAAATGTTTGTTGAATAAAAATAAAATGTTTACAAAATGTTTTGAAAGATGTTCGTTAAGAAATTATGGCAAGACCAAGACTAAAACCAAGACCAAACAAAATACAGCAAGACCAAGACCAAGACTAGGTAAGCAAGACCAAGACCAAGACCAAGACCGAGACCAGACAGATTTGAGCAAGACCAAGACCAAGACTGTTCTAGTCTTGGTCTTGGTCTTGCTTTGCTCATCACTACTAATTATTTATAATACATAAAGCGTAGACCTGCAAGGACCACAAAAATGAACCGTGTCGCTCAAAAACCGATACGGCCGGAGAGCGCTTGTGGCCTTGTTATGACTTTTACCCCTCTGCCACACCATGCACCTCGCGCTGCCGCGATGTTGCCCCCTCTGTGCCCACCGCACACTGCTCTACACGCACATCCAATCGCGACGCTCCTTACTAGGTCCTTTGACTCGCGCTAAAAAACCGACAAAACAGGGAGCGGTGGGCATGACGAGGAGCATCACGTAAGGCATGACCAGTAACGTCTCTGCCTTCTTTCCTCGCTACTTACCATGTCACTCGACGAGTGTGTGGCAGGGCTAAATCACTATAGCGTGTGTTAGCATACTCTTTTAACCTTGCGGTAAACATCAAAACAGCACTCGCCGTAATTAAACTTCTGTGAACTTATGCGACACTAGGGACTGTCATATGCCACAGTCCAATGGTTTCCGCACTTCTATAAAATAAGATCGAGATAATTTTTTTTACATAGCTACCGCTAAGGATGGGTTCCAAATCGCAACGAGGAAATTAAAAAAGTGGTTTTAGGACGCCCCGGGTAGAGTAATTTTCCAACTGTGTTGAATTCTTTACACTGCCATAGAAAAGGTTGAAATTCATTCCTGTCAGTGTGAAAATTAACTGTCAAATGCTCCTTCCAGAACGGTTTGATTTTTCAACTTTACCGGGCGATAATAATTACTCGGCGTGATTTGGACAAGTTCCTGACACTAGTTACATTTTACTTCAAAGTTGATTTTTTATTCTGATTTAGATACATACCTGTGGGAACTATACCTGAAAAAATATCTTATTTTGAAAATAATGACATGAAAGAAAATAAATATGTATAAATTAACAATATCTTACATAAAATACTTAGGTATATAATACACGACATCAACAGTTTAAAATACATGATTTTTGCTACAAGACAATTTATTACTTTAACTCAGTTATAGACTTGCTTATCAAATTAATTACTTTTGCGAATTCAATTCGTAATTCAGACGTTATTATTACAAATTTACGATTATGCGCCTTCGTTGGTTTTTATAAAATGATTTCAGAAATACACATTATCAAAACTTGGCAACAAATTGGTAACTTAGTAAATTATTATTTAAATAATAAGGTAATGTGTATGTTATGTTCCATTTGTTTTGTATAGGATATATATATGTCGCAAATAGGGTTGCCAACTATACTGTTTTAAACAGTATTATACTGTTTTTCACTAAATTATACTTTTTACTGTTGAATAAAAATAAAGTATACAAAATACTGTTTACATTTATTTAGTCAGAGGGCGTTCCTCAGGCTCAGTGCAGCACAGCCACAAAAAATCACACTGAGTTTCTGAACGAATTGTCAATGTCAAATATTCGACTGTCACTCACTGACATGCGAGTGTGTGCGATATCAGAACATAACCTTTTTTGGAGTGGACCTTGTTATTGTTTTACAACTTTAATAAAATTAAAGTAATTAGGTATAAGTATAACTGTGAAAAGTTAAATGTACAAAAGATGGAAAGTGATAACGAATTACCTTCTCCTCCTACAACGCCAAGAAAGAAAGCCAAACTATCGAAGGTAAAACAAAAAAAAAACAAAAGCACGAATGGGAATGCCAATACTGAATGATAAGACTGGTTAACGAGTGATCCTCTATTCGAATTTAATGCTAAATGCAAAATATGTGTTTTATTAAGAAACACTTCAGAAGAATTTAAAAACATAACTAAAATTGTCTCATATCTACTTTCTGTTCCCGCCACCTCAGCATTTACTGAGAGTTTTTTCAGTAATTAATGCTAAGTGGCGGGAGAATAGAAATAGAGCATCTATTAATTTAATAAAAAATGAGCTCCTCATTTATTTTAATTTCAGTTATAATTGCGATGAAGCATATGAAGTTTTTAAAAAAGTTTGTAAATTAGTAAGTTGTGCGAGAAGCTATAAAAAATATGTATTTAAAACATTAAATAAACAAAATACTGTTCATTTTTCTAAAATACTGTTAAATTTTAGAAAAATGAACAGTATTTTGTTTATTTCATAGACCTGAATATACTTTATTTCTAGTAAAAAAAGTTGGCAACCCTAGTCGCAGCCATTTGGTTGAATTAGCCAGTTAATTGGTCGCCTAGGCAGATCGTCGAGTATGGAAAAGAAATGAACAGAAATCGCACTATATAAGTCATGTATGTTGTGTTAGGTTCAAAATCACTAGTGAAAACGTAGATGCGGAGCAAGCAAAGCGCTCCAATAAAGTTTCATATAATAATCTGTTCAGTTATAGCATAATTTCTTTTCCATTCTTAACGATCTGCCTAGGCGCCCAATTAACTAGCTAATTTCACTAAATGGCTGCGACATATCCCTACATAGCAGGAGAAAACAGACAATTTAGCAGTGTCGGGTGGAATTATGACTAGGGTAAGTTGGTCATAAAAAAATAGTTTTTTGTTCTCAAAACTTAGTTTCGTGATCCAGCAATATAACAGTAAAATAGACAAAACCCGCGTAAAATATCAAAATAATGATATGAAACATTAAACTGGATAACTTTGGGGCATTGTTCAGATCTGGCCTGACGGAAACATTTTTTTTAAAACAAATAATCTACAGAATATTTTATTTTATTCAAAAGATAAATGATTTCGTAGTATCAGTATTTTAAGAATTATTAAGGTATTTTTAAGTTTATAGTCATAGGGCTGCCATTCAACATTTTGTTCACGAATATGCATCGCATGTAATGTTTGTTTTTTTATTGAATATAGTCAATCTACATAATGTATTAATCTAGTTTGCATTTATCATGTATAAAATTATATATTTTTGAAAGTTAATTTGTCATGTTTTATTATCTATATTCAAACACTTTATGTTAAAAAATAGGTATTTGTAAAAATATGTACTACTGGAAATATAATAATTTTTTTGCCTCAGAATTTGTCCCTATATAAGGTGAACAATTCCCTTTAAATATTTACCTTGAAAAATAATACTAAGAGTGCATTTATGCAATAAATCTGTTTGTTTAGCAATAATATTTCTAAAACTATTGACGTTTTTCCTAAAAATACACAATAAAATAGAGTAGATACTGGAGGTCGTGACAAAGCCCAAAACAGTATACTTTACTCGATAATTTTTTTTATTGAAAAGTGATCTGCAACGTTACTTTAAGGCTGCGATATAGGCTAGAACGTGTAAATATGCCGTTTTTGTGCAAATTTTGTGGGTGAACTATAGCATCTAAAGGATTGAAAAAAATATATGTTATAAAACTTGTTTTTATCTAGTACATTACCTGACTGAATGATTTTCATTTATTGTATTTAATGCAATAAAAAATCTGGAACTGACCGTTGTTTCTACACTTGTGTTCTACAGTTTATTGTAATGAAAGTTGATTAAATGATTAGAATAGCTTGTTATCTAGTGCACTGACTCTAAGTTGTAGCAAAAACTAAAAAAATGTGACTACAAAACGGTAAAAACGTTAAATCTCATACAAAAAAAATTAAGTTTCAAGGCGTATGCGTATTCATTATGGAATAATTTACAAAGGAAGTATACAACACATATATCTAATAGTAATGTATATGACATTGTGTAATGATTTTTAGTACATTTACATACACAGCGTTAGTATTACAGAAATTAGCTTTCTGGCCTATATCGCCCTCTTAACAGCTTTTGCTTAAAACCTACTAAAATATGCAATTTCCGGCTTGATGGAAGACTGCAAATAAAACCTCGATGCCAAAAAAGGGCGACAGGTCAGATCCATCGAATTACAGGCCTATTGCTATAATCTCTCTCCTATCCAGGGTGATGAAGCGTGTGATCAACACACAGCTCCTAAGATACCTACAAAAACACGGTCAGCGACCGCCAATATGGCTTTCGCCACGGTCGCTCGGCTGGTGACTTTCTAGTGTATCTCACAAACAGATAGGCACTAGCCATTGGAAGTATATAGCAAAGCATGGACATTAATGCTGGATCTCCGCAAGGTTCTGTGCTGTCTCCTACATAGTTTCTTCTGCATATCACTGACATGTTGTCCAACGTCAACATACATTACTAAGCAGATGACAGTACTGGAGACGCCTATTATACGGGCCGTGCAAACATCCCTTGATCCATTGTGGAGGAAAACCGCAGAGAACTTGTGTCTAAAATCGAGACAACTCTGTCCGTTGTTTCTGTGTGAGGACGGGTAAACTTCGGTCCGATTCAAGCCAACGAAAACACAAGTCGCCGCGATTACCGATAGAAAAATCCTATTCACTGAGGCCCCACAATTGCAGAATTTTCAGATCATTTGTAAGACAAGGTTGAGCTGGTGTCCAAAAACTTGCGTGTACTCAACACAGCGAAGCAGTTCTTCACTTCGAGGGCATATGTCGCTGCTTTACAAGTAGCAAGTATGGCCCCACATGGAGTATTACTTCCATCTCTGGTGCACCCGGATACCAGCTTGGCCCTTTTGACTAGGTTCAACGACGGACTGAAAGAATCGTCGACGATCCCAAACTCACAAGACGTATCGAACCCCTTTGCCTCCCTGTGTGTGTTCTAGCGCTTGTATAACGGGATAAGTTCACAGGAATTGTTCGAAATGATGCCCACGGCTACTTTCTACCATATCGCACAGCTCGCTATCGGCAGGGAATTCATCCTCACATCTAAGAACCTAATTGGTCACGTACAGCGCGGTTTCAGAGGAACTTCTTCCAGCGAACGGCAAGGTTGTGGAATGAGCTCCCTGTCAAGGTTTTCTGTAAGGACTACAATATGGGTTTTGTTTTAAGAGAGAAGTTATTAGATTTTAAAGGTTTGGCAACGCGCGAGTGACACCCTTGGTTTTGCAGTCGTACATAGGCTGGGGTGGCCCCTTACCAATAGGCGTACCGTTAGCTTGTTTGCCACTCTAGTGGTATTAAAAAAAATAACATATTAAGAAAAATAAACAAATTATTAAAAACTTTATTTATTTTATTTAGATATTTTCGCATTCTCTAAATTTTTTTGAAAATAGGGTCCCTTTTTTGTGCACTCGATTCTGTATTTATTTATCTCGTTTAGTCATGGATTGGAGATTCTCTTAAGAGATGATTAGCTAAAAAACTAGAATATATTGGCCAGGCAAGCCACTTACCAACAACCTAATATTAATAATATAATAAATGGAACACTATTGGATTGTTAAAACATATTTTATTTATATTATTTGTTGACAAAAACAAACAATTAGCTAAAATGAAAAGATTTTTAACATATTTTATTAAAGTATCACAGTTCATTTATGAACAAAAATGCTTACATTTTATACATCATTTTTAAATTTTAATAATTGAAAAGTAAATTAGCATTACCGCAATAGTATGACTATAAACACACACTTTATGAACAAGTGTGTAAAAAAATAACAGATTTGTTGTTTTGAGATGTTTACTTTGAGTACTTATGCTGTGATTTAAGATTCTTAATCAATGGAAAATATCCTATAGGTTTTGGAGAATACGTCATAATTGGCATAATCTATAATAAGTACCTAACCAAGATAAAATATATCATAAATATAGTTTGCGTTTTTTTTAAAACGATACATGCAATTACCCAGACCCTATATCGATAGAGGGCACGTATTTATTTCATCACATATAATGCAGTATTGCTTTTATACTTTTTATTTGTATATTACTTATAAACATCCTTAAATTAAACATATTCCACAAAAAAATTATCATTTACGAGAACTCTAATTTAAAAAAATATCGATACTTTAAGGCACATTGCTAGGCTAACTAGCACGGCCGCGCGCCGCTACATTCTAAAAATAGCTTGCAGCTAGTTATATACTTATATTATATTTTTAGGGTTCCGTACCCAAAAACGGGACCCTATTACTAGACTTCGCTGTCCGTCCGTCTGTCTGTCTGTCACCAGGCTATATCTCATGAACCGTGATAGTTAGACAGTTGAAATTTTCGCTGTATTTATATTGCCGCTATAACAACAGACACGAAAAACAGAATAAAATAAATATTTAAGGGAGCCCATACAACAAACGTGACTTTTTTCCGTTTTTATAGATAATGATACGGAACCCTTCGTGCGCGAGTTCAACTCGCACTTGGCCGCCTATGTCCAAAAAAGAAATAAAGAATATCTTTTTGCGGCGCTAGTTAGGTAGTCACTACGCCTTAAAATTAAAACAATTTTATAGAACATGGAAACCCATTCAAGTTTAAACACAAAATAAATAGAGGACATTTGTTGTCTTGTTTGCAATTTGAGCTCAGTAATTTGGTTTTTATTGGAATTTTGTCTTCAGATTCGATTGATGATTACTTAGGGTTTCAACTTGACTAAAGAGCTAGAATCCTTAGTTGAACGTAAAAATATAGGGCTAGGGAACACCCATGTGACCAAGGCGTTTGTAGTCGATCTTGTCGAGTTGTACAAGCGGTCTAAGCTGATCTGCAAACGCACGCATGTCTTCAGCTATTGCGTCCTGCCCTTGAGGAGCCAGTACCTGCAAAACAAGCAAACGCTATTGACACACCTTGGGCACTTAATACGCGTTATTCATGACATTAGCACTACAAAAAAAGACGTGTGTATTGAGGGGAATTGAGGACACTAGAGAGCGGCGAAGTGTGGCCAAGCTGTTCTATTTCTATAAGTATTAACATCCTACTATTGGCATAATAATTAATCATAGTATATGAAAAAGTTGTATCAATCCATATAAAACATATAGGAATATTGTGTTGAGCCGATAGTCAGGCTTAGAGTGGTAAAAAAACGGTTTTTTTTAAGATTAAAAAAAAACATAATAAAAAACTGTTTTTTTTCTGGATTAGGTTTTTTTTCAAGAGCAAGTAAGGAAGTTAAAATAGGGCATTATAATTTATAATGAGAAAGTAATATTTAGGCGTTAAACCTTTAATATAAAACAGTTATATGAATTTAAACAAAATAATTCAGTATTAACTACTATTTTTGTTTAATAATAGAAGAAAAATGGCTTAAAATACCTGGCAACATTCTCTAATGTTTGCATTTATGGACGGGGATCTCTCTATCCCTGTTCGTTGGGTTTATGTTTAGGTTAGTGAGATTGAGTGAGTACAAAGAAGAGTATTTAGTGAACATTCCTGAAAGTACAGTCATTGAAGATTAAATCCATAAAGATTCAGAAAGTGATGATTCCGTTCTCGCTCTAGCGAGATCACCACTGATACTGATGATTCTAACACGGACGAAGATTAAGGATTTTCTCCTCTCCCCTCAGACCCTAACTAACTAATTTCATATTATTTTTATAATTTTACGAAATATATTAGTCTTTGTTATTAAAATAAATCAAAATTAATGTTCAGTCCGAGTGTTAAATCATTTCACTTTTTCTGAAAAACAACCAAATTCAGAAAAAAAACTATAGTCCTAAGTTTTTTTTATATTTGTTACTCCAAAACAACTTAACCGATTTACTGAAATTAGGAATGGCAATAGTTTATATCCTGAATTAACACTAGCAGGCTATGGTGACAGTACACATACAAACTTTATTTTTTTGGTAAGTCGACTGTGGTTAGTTGCGCCGTGTAAAAATTTTCATACACATCTATAGTAACATTTTTGTACCGCCAAATCTAAAGTTGCCTCCACGTTATCTTAAATAATAAGTTCCTAATTTTGCTAGTTTAAAAAGGGTACGGTTTTCGATGGCAATTTAAAAAAAATAAAGGATAACCAAAACTTTTTAACAAAAAAAAAACTGGCTCCATAAAGATGCACTAAAAAAGTAAAAGTAATTTACTTATTTCCAAAAATCTGATCTGAATTACAGTTTGAAGTTGGTATCATGAAAGTGAAGTGTTTTATAAACTCTAGATACATACACCAACTACAAACTGGAATTCAGATCAGATTTTCAGAAAAGAATTCAGATCAGAATTTTGATGTAGTTTCAAATGTCTAAAACCAAAAGCATTGGTAGGTACTTTATATTATCCTTTAATTAAAGATAAATTATCTATCATCGACAATACCTGCGTAAAATTTAGCCGCTTAACTTCTTTTTCTGTTTTTTTTTTTTAAACTATTATGGTGGCAAACAAGCTAACGGCCTGATGGTAAGCGGTCACCGTAGCCTATGGACGCTTGCAACACCAGGGGTATCACTCGCGCGTTGCCGACCTAATAACTTCTTTCTACACTGTAGTGCTTAGAAAAAACCTAGGCAGGGAGCTGATTCTACGACCCAAGCTTACGGGGGAGGAAGTTTCTCTGAAACTGCACTGTACGCGACCATTTCGGTTTTAAAGTGTGAGAATAAATTCCCTGCCGATGACGAGCGGTGTGATGATTGAAAGTAGCCGTGGGCAACATTTCGAACAATTCCTCTGAACTTATACCATTGTACAAGCAGTAGAACACATACAGGGAGGCAAAGTCTCGCCTCAGACTTAAGGGCTCAATAAGGTAAGTGAGTTTGGAATCGTCGACAATTCTCACAGCCCGTCGTTAAGCCGAGTCAAAACTCATATGGGGCCGAACTTGCGACTTGTAAGGCAGCAACCTTTGTCCCCACGTGAGGTACTGCTTCGCTCTTTTGAGTACACCAAGTTTTTTGGACGCCAGGTTCACCTTGTCTTGCTTATGATCTCAGAACTAAACATTGCTGGAGATGTCAACACCAAGGATCCTAATGCTATTGGAGATGGAATGTTCAGGAATTGTGAGACCACTGTGAATAGGGTTTTCTTAGCCCAGACTTGTGTCTTTATGAGGTTGAATCGGATCAAGTTTTTTCGTCCTTGTACAGAATGGTCTCGATTTGAGACACAAGTTCTCCACGCTTTACCTCCACTAAGAAACAAGGGATGCTTGCACGACCCATGTAATAAGCGTCTCCAGTACTGTCATCTGCATAACAATGTCTGTTGTTGATGTCCAACATGTCACTGATATGCAGTAGAAACAGTGTAGGAGACAGCACAGAGCCTTGAGGGACACCAGCATTAATATCCATGCTATCAGAGCAACTACCGTCAACTACGGCTCGTATGCGTCTACCGGACCAAAAGCTAGCTACCCATTTGCACAAACCCTCGAGCACTCCGTAAGATGGCAACTTCGATAAAAGACCCCGGTGCCAGAACCGATCGAACACCTTCGCTATGTCCGAGCTACATGCCTATGCCTCTCCATAAAATGGCTAGTGCCCATCGGTTGTGAGATACACTAGAATGTCACCAGTCGAGCGACCGTGACGAAAGCTATATTGACGGTCGCTGACTAGGACGTGTTTTTCTAGGTATCCTAGAATCTGTGTGTTACACGCTTCATCACCTTGGAGAGGAGAGAGGTAATAGCGACCGACTTGTCATTCGATGAATCTGATCTATCGCCCTTTTTGAGCACCAGGTGCACATTCGCAGTCTTCCATAAAGACGGAAATTCGCTAGTGTGGTAGGAAAGCGCGAAAAGGTGCGTGACTACAGGAAAAAAAAGAGAAACTTCCTCCCGCGAACGCTTAAGTTGTGGAATGAGCTCCCTGCCAAGGTTTTCTGCAAGGACTGCAGTATGGAGTTCTTCAAGAAAGAAGTTATTAGATTTCTGAAGGGTCGGCAACGCGCAAGTGTTGCAAGCGTCCATAGGCTACGGTGACCGCTTACCATCAGGAGGACAGTAAGCTTGTTTGCCACCTTAGTGATATATAAAAAAAAAAATAACTCAGGAGCACACTGCTTAAGCACTAGTGCTGGTATACCGTCTGGCCCACTCGACTTATGAACGTCTAAAGAAAGCAACGCCCGCCGAACCTCCCGCTGTGTTACGGAGATTTCCAAAATGGTCTTACCGTACCACGCCAAGGTATAGTAAGGGGTACAGCGCCTTCGTCGTTCATATTCGAGTTAGAGGCAAAGAGACTGCCCAGTAAATCGGCTCTCTTTTGCACTATAGGCCAAGTCAGCATCGGTCTTTCGTAGTGGTGGTAATGACGACTGGCAAAAGTTCCCTTCGGCAGCTTTAGCAAGTGACCAGAAAGCACGACTCCCAGAGGGATAGCTCGCAAGTCGCCCACCTATTTTGCCGATGAATTGGAAGTTAGCTCTGGCAGTTGCTTTCTTACTGAACCTCGAGGCAGCATTTAATTTGCGTTTAAACTCAAAATATTCTGAACCTTATATACATTATTATTACAAGCCGTGGTCCAAGCTTCATACGCAGTTTGCTTCACAATTTTAGCTTCACTGCAAGACCTATTGAACCACGGTCGGTTTTTGACTGCGCAGACGTCGGGATCTTCTGAGCTAAAGCAGAGCTGCCTCCACGAGTACGATGCATAAAATTCTCACTAGAACTTTGTCAGTCGTCAAACTCGGGTGCGTGAAGAGTCGAGCTACGTCCGTGTCACCGCTATAAGACCAGTATAGGCACGCATCGATACGAGTATGGCCGCCGTGATGTACGCGCACCCACAATATCGACAGATCCCTGTCTTCAAGGCTATGAAGGCGGCGACAGCAGATATCCTCCCAGACGAACAGATACACTGGCACGACTTGTGCTCGAGTTTGTAACCGGGACAATGTAGGTAGGATGTTTTGGCCGGGCAGGATATCTGCGTCTCTGTTAGAAAAAGAATGGTCGGCTGCGCTGTCTCAAAACGGTGATAGACTGCCTTATGATGTGCGTAAATACTCCTGATATTGCAAAAATCCACATTGTATGTGGATGGAGTAGCCGCTGTAAAAAAAATCCATTATTTTTACCGTAACTTGAGGTGCATTTAAGTTTGGCGTGTTCTGTATCTAGTAACATCATATACTACCAATGGTTTTATATCTTACTTACTGATAGTTCCACAAGATAGCTTTGTGACACAGCCTCTGCTGGCATTGAACCTTGCGTTATTTTGAACACTTTGGCAACTGTTATCTTCATCCGCCCTTTCCTAAACATATAACCTGAAATAAGTTATTGTAACAAGCTGTACAAATCTGGATTACATTTGGCAACTTAGTGGTACAAAAATAGTAGGCCGTACTAAGCTACTGGTAACAACAATGTGGCAATACATTGTTTTTAGAATTACAAGTTGGGGATGGTTTATGATATACTATAGGTTAGTTAATAATATTATTAGGATTTCTAGGGGAATAATGATTAGGAAATAGTTAAAATAGCTGCATTTCAAAATATTACAGGTCAATAAGTAAATAATTATGACAATTTTGGACAAAATCACACAGCACCATATGGTCCCAAACTAAGCAAGGCTTGTAATCTCAATACCAGACAATGGATACAAATATATATATATATATATATATAGATACATATTATACATAGAAAACCCTACACTCAAGACAAACACAAATATAAAATGTTAACCCACGCCTCCGGTTGGTTTACTCGCATTTGGACCAATATTTTTAAGACTCAAAAACGCATTAGTACCAATTCGCATAAGGACCTATAAGCTTTACGCATAAGGACAAATACGCGAATGGACTAATGAGCTCTTATCCTGTTTCCAGGGGCCTTGCCACAACCTCTTATAGCGATGCAGTTTGGGATTACTCCTTAAGAAACGATATAAGGCCCGTGCGGGGTATGAAAAAAATATGGATAGTGAAATCGAGCTTCATAAAAGCGGAAGGGGCACTTCCCAATGCTTTTCCCACCTATCTTATATATTATACAATTATTTATTTTTAGAGAGAGAAAGGGAGGTAGTTTCTTGACAGTAGTGATAGACATTAAAATCTTTATTTCGGACAATAGCTGTTAAACTAGAAAGGGTCCTATCTCCGTAACTATTGATCTTAGACTAGCAGTTTTCTTACAGAAATAATAGATCGTATCAAACTCTATATTTCAGATAACAGATGGCAAATTAGGAAGGCCTATATCTCGTAAAACATTGATCGTAGACTAGTAGTTTCGTGGCGGTAGTGATAGATTTCATCAAGATCTTTATTTCGGATCACAGCAATCAAACTAGAAAAGATTATATCTTGTAAAATTTTGATCGTAGACTATTAGTTTCTTCACAGAAGTGATAGATCTCCACATGATCTTTATTATATTTTTATTATAATTATTTTATTTATCACTTGCAGTTGATATTCCAGAAACTTTGGGAAGTTAATTTTATTTTTAAAACTTGGACCACTACATTTTTAGGAAAAATAAACTAATGTTATTTATATTTTTGTACTTTTACTCCTATTTGTTAAGAGGTCAAATATTTCTAGGAATTAGCTTGACAGTAGTTAATTTCCTACCAAATGTATCAGAAGCTTATACTTTTTATAGTTATTTTAATATTGCCCACTGTTTTAGTTTGTGGGTTGAGGGCCTTGTAGTTGACCCCTTCACCACTCTGTCCTACCAGAGAAATCAAGCATATTGGTCCTAATGCAAAGTGGTCCAACTGCGAATGTGTACAATTGGTCTTAATGCTTCGGAAGCCTCCGGTTCAGCCAGCAAGCCCCAAGGTAAGTAGTAGTAGGAAGTACATAATAGATTTCTGGCACTAAGCGATGTAGCCACTCAAAAAATATTTCAGTGTCTCTAAAAAGACACTTGTTTAACACGATACGTCGTAAAACCGTTACTTAAAAAGTTTAGAATTTGTTTATACAAACATTTTATTCTAATAATTTAATTTTGCTCAATATTGGAATTAGTGCAGTGACTGTTTGCTATGCAAAATTTTAGGTTTCTATGTACAGCTCTTTTTGGAAGATGGAGATTGATTTAAGAAAAAAAAACACAGATACAGTATCCGTTGCTGCATTCTTACCTTTAATATTATATTCAAACTCTATCCTGCACCCTAGTTCAGTAAGGAAGTCAATAAGCATTCCACTGCAAGCAATGTCAAGGCTGGAGCGCACCACAGTTGGTCGGCTCTTGTCGCCGAGATCTGGTTGTCCGATATATCGCAGTTGATATGGCATATCCCGGGCATCCAAAGCTTTCCGCACACGCAACATTAGTGGTAGGGCCTGTTTAGAGAGACAACAAATATTATTACCCTTGTGATCAATTCCATTCCTATTTTAATTTATACTTTTTAACACATAATTTTATGGCGCATACACTACTGTGCAGAAAAAATATTACCTTAGTGATACTACAATGCCAAGTGAAACTGTAATAAACTCCTCAACACATCCAAAAGACAACCTTGATACAGTTTTGAGAACATAAACAGCTTGAAGTGTCAAAATTCTTAAAGTCTTAAAAGACTTTTAAACTCTGTATAAAAGTCGTTTTTAGGGTTTTGTAGTCAAACAAGGTACTCTTAAGAGACCGAAAAAAGTATTTATTACATGTCAATAAATAAAAAAAAATTATATGAACATTTTGTAACATAAAATTATTAAGGGAATGGTATGAATCAATACATTAAAAAATTAGTTATTGTAATGGGAACTCAAAGCCATTGTGATTTTTTAGGCAGACTTGGATAATTATCCTCATTTTTTAAATAGCTTGAATGGGGATTATCAGTTATGTTGGTGTCATTATAACATACAGTCTAGGGGAGAACTTCCTCCCCTATTTGGAGAGACGACCAAGTTAAGCTTGTTTTTGGACTTCAACAAACAATGGCAATGGCTACAGAACCCTACAAGTATGGCCGGCATACTCTTAACTAGTTTTATTCTTTTCTCTTTGTACAGTTTAGGCTATGTAACAACTTACACACTTCTCTTATAAAGCCAAAAAGTATTTCTGATAATCTTGTACATCTTTATTGCAGCTTACAGTTCCAAATAGGTCAGTTTTATATAAGACTTTTCCTATTTAATTTGTATGAATTAGTATTGGTCTTAAAACTTAGTTGTGCAACACCAATGGACACCATTTAATCACCTGTTGATTTGGGTCTTGCAAACTGAAGCAAACTTCTTGGTCATCAAAAGTTTCTGGACCCGCATCAACATTGTCACAAAGACCTCGAAGGCGATGGAGTAGCACTTCTACGGCTGAGTCAAGCACTGAACCCTAAAATATATAAAAATATATATATATATATATATAGAATAGATGTTCTATTACCTGCTAGTAAATAGTGACTAAAAGACCAATAAAAAATGAAAATTGCAATGATTTTATTTTTAAGAAAGTATTATAATACTATTGCTAAGTAGCAGTGATGTTATAAAGTAAGCCTATAAGCATTTTAAAACTAGGTAGAACTCGAGAGCATTCATATTCATAAATTGGTGTTATAGTAAACTGCAGGACTTAATAATAAGACTTCAAGTGTGTCTAGTGCTTGCATGAAGGCTCACTAGATTTGGATTAATGATTATCCTACAATAGCATTAAATAAAAGTGTATAAGTCCATATAATAATAATCTTTTATACAGACAATATTAGACAATTGATTTATGCATAGTGTTTAACATTTAATATTCAGATGTCTGTTTGTCCTTCGACGAAGGCCTCCCCCATCGTTTTCCACTTGTGTCTATTCTAGACCAAGTTTTTCCTTCCAACTTCACAAAGTCATATTACCATCATTGGCCGAACATGTTTGCGCTTACAATTTTTTGGTAAATAATTTTGCATCACTTGTCTTTATCTCTCTACTACTTCTAGTTTTTGTGTTTAAGTTTTTGAAGACTATCTCTGACATTCATTTTTTTTATACCACTAAGGTATAAAATAAAAACATACATCAAATAAGGAACCTAAATTTCTTTTAAAATAGTTTTAAATTTACATAGTTTTCACCATTACTGCAATAATGCTTACTACAAGACTCTTGTTAGAATTATGGTTAAAATGATAATTGTTTGTGGCAATAGAAAAATAAAAATATTTAAATGTTCTTTATCATTATGTATCTTTGGATTTCTAAAAACCTTTAAAAATACACATTTACGGTAAAATGTCTTAAAAGTCGTAATCAACAGTTGAGAACCAAGAAAATCATATAACTGAAAGGATTTTGTATAAATTTGTATAAAATTAATATATTATAATTAGTTAAACTTTACATTCTAATTTTGATATATTTTCATTAAATGAATCAAAAACTGACACAAATCAAACAAAGCTGATACATATCTTTTTCTCAAACATGCTACAATAAAAATATTTAAATGTCTTCAATCTTTGGATTTCTAAAAACCTTTAAAAATACACATTTACGGTAAAATGTCTTAAAAGTCGTAATCAACAGTTGAGAACCAAGAAAATCATATAACTGAAAGGATTTTGTATAAAATTAATATATTATAATTAGTTAAACTTTACATTCTAATTTTGATATATTTTCATTAAATGAATCAAAAACTGACACAAATCAAACAAAGCTGATACATGCTACGATATGTGACCCTGCACAAGTTTCTTTGAGATAAATCATACTTGCAGTACAGTATAAGAAAGCGGCATGCAATATTGTAGCTCGCCGCTTGAGTGATCGAATATGTAATTTGAAAATGAAACAAACCTTTTTTTAACTTGAACATTCATAACTTAAAGAGATAACTCATTCAGGTTTATTTAAATTTCGGACTGGCACAACAAAAAGAATGCACCATTAAATGACTTAAAAAAAAAAGTAAAAATAACCACATTTGAACACGGCGAATTGGCGGCAAATTTACCAAAACTGTTTTTATTATTGGCAATACAGTTGTCAATATAATTATGTAGTTTTTCAAATAGACATGTACTTTATAATGTTAATTTACACGCCTGTTTGTGTGAGAAAAGCACTATACAAGCCTTGGCCACAACTGAGCATAACCGGACTCTGTGATGCGGGTCGAGGCGTGGTTATGCTGCATTTGCGGTCTGCGGCAGTAATGTAATATATTTGTATGATACTAGTAAATTATGAACCAGATCATTTTGGTAAAGCACTAATATGAAATGTTTAGGAGCATAAGCACCTGTGAATGTGAAGTGTCAACAAATGTGAAGCAATTAGTACTACTCAAAGATGTAACTAGTAGCTTATAAATCAAAATAATATTTCCTAAGTTAATTAATGATAATAATAATCTTTAATTTTCAGACATTATAAGCCCAAACAAGAGTGTTAGTATTTCTTAAAAACTATGTTAATATACAGAGATATACAATGATAAACAAATAAATACAACTATTTTATTTTATAAAGATTAAAGCTGTTTCGGTCCCACTAATTACATTATAACTAGGCTTGCAACAAATATACAGCTACTATTTGGTATTCGGCCTATTCGGCTACTTCTATCCTTTTCTGCCTAATATGAATATCTAGGTACTATTCGGTTGAATACCACTTACTTAATATTTTTCGTTGTAGTAGGATTATTGGCAAATTTTTTTTTTTTGAGATATTTAGAGAAGAGTTACTGAAATAGTATCAGTTTAGGAAAATAGTTTGCTTTTTTATTTTTTATTTCTACCCAGAATTATTTGGGTTTGGTTAGAAAGTTTATTTGCCTTCATGGTTTTTTTTTTATTTCTATCCAAAAATCCTGTTAGGGCACCCCAACAACAGTTGAGATAGATTAGAAGCAAAGCAAAGCAAGCTCCTGCTATAGCCTTTGTGGTTATTTTTGTATTTCTACCCCAACAACAGCAGGGTTAGGTTAGAGAGCAAAGCTAAGCAAGCCTTGTCTTAACCTTCATGGTTATTTTTTCTTTTTCCTTAGAAATCCAGTTAGGGCTCTCAAACAATAGTTGGATTAAGTTAGAAGGTTATGGTTTATTTGATTTATTTCTACCCAGAAATTCTATTAGGGCACCCTAACAATTGCGGGTAATTTGTCCGATAGTATACCAAATTTTAAACAAAAAGTATAGCACAAACTGAAATGTAACCTCAAAACTTAAAAAAAAATTATAAAAAAAGGGGGGTCCGGGCTCCCTCCCTTCATAGGGTCCCCTACCCATCTCTAGGACAGTTGGGCAATATAGTGCATAGTTTTCACAAATGAAAAACTAACCTCAAAACTTAAAAAAATATTAAAATAAAAGGGGGAGGATCAGAGCTCCTCGTCTTCACAGGGGGGAATGGTTCCCCCCTCCCATCCCCAGAATTGATGGGCAATCAGGGATGTTAAATATACAATAACTATTGTATCCATACAATCATTTGGCCACTGACACAATATACAATAATAATTTGATTATTGTATGCAATAGTACAATAATTTAGGGTTTACACCCAGTGTTTTTGTTTGATTATAATCAATTGTTTACCTAGTACAATAATTTAGGGTTTACACCCAGTGTTTTTGTTTGATTATAATCAATTGTTTACCTGTAATAAATACTCTTGATTTGGAATAATATTTGCTTTCAACGCTTGAGATAAACTATCCGTAGCCGTTATAGGAGCTGCATTTACGCCAGCCATTGTAACTTTCTGAATGTTTATTCAGCTATTTAAAAAAATGGCAAGCTCACATTTGTACTTTTTAAGTTTGGCAGATATTTCTATTGATCTAAACCACTGGGCTACGTTCAGTTTCAACGCCGTGTGATAACCCGAAGATAAACTTGCCGTTCAATAACTCGGAGTTACTCACACGGCGAACGCACCATATCGTTCAATAAGCTGGTAAATATCGTCGGGCGATCGCACTAATCACACTGGGTTGCGTTCAAAAACGAGTAACTTTAGTAAAAAATGACGTCATCGGGTTCCTAACTCTACCCTATAGTTTTTGAACGGCTAACCGAGTTACATCTGTCAAGTTTTAATCAATGTTTCCACTTTTAGGAATTTCGCCCTTGTAGGGGCATTTTTTTTTATTTGAATTACCTTTGTAAGGCCTACGGAACACTAATATGTATAATCAAAACAAAAGAATTCACCAAGTTCCCACCTAGTTTATGAAAACTTAATTCAAAAAAGCAAGAAGGAAACTATTAGTTTGTTTTCACTCAAAGTCAAAAAAATAGCCTAAAACTTTATTTGAAATAAATATAAAAGATAAAGTTTTTATAAACTAGGTGGGAACTTGGTGAATTCTTTTGTTTTGATTATACATATATTTTAATAAAACTTACCATTATTATTAAGTATATTATAATACTATTTATTTATCAGTATGTTAACAATGTTTACCTTTTTGTAGTTGTAACGTTGTGTTTGCATTCTAAACACTTGAATCGCGGTTTATTTTATTGTTAGATTTTATTTTGACAAAAATAAAATGTAAATAGGAGTATTTCTAAACAGCTAAAATTTACGGCTAAAATCAATATTTTAACACTATTTTAAGGCATTTAGGGTTATTCACTAAAGATTCTAAGAAAAAACTGAACCCTAGTAGTGGAGTGGAAATACTTAAAAATCTTTTATAACTAAAAAACTCCAAATACAAAAGTCATAGAAAAATACTTAAATACAAAAGCAAACAACAAAATAAAATACTAATTTTCTTAATACGGAAACATTGCTTCGACCATTTTAATCAAATATGGCCGCCTACTCCGACGAACCCGCGTCGAGTACGGTTCACTTGAGCCAACCCTAGGGTAACAACTCTACGCGTTTTTGAACGGATTAGGGTTGGAACTCAGTTAGTTTATGAACGGTTCGAGTCATAACTCTACTCGACTCAGTCGGTTTTTGAACGGCCCCCTGAGAAATAGGAGGGTGAAAGTCGCACTTTGACAGCTATGAAGAATTAATTTTAAGATTCAAACGACTTTAGTTGATAAAGAGTACTTTTGTTGACTAATGAGGAAGGATGATAAGAGGAGACAATAACACAATACTTGATACATACAATCTTTTTACGACCTCAATTTATATTGAAGTTAGCGGTAATTTTCAAACCCCTGCTGTTGTCAAAGCCGTTCAGTTTCAAAAGTCACGTAAATCGGACCGAAGTACGGCGATCGCCGGGCGAAAGACAAATGGCGATAATCACACCCAAAGTGAACGTAGCCCTGATTTAAAAATAAATTAGTAGCCAATAAACACCACATAAACACACATTATACCACACAAAACATAACAATTAGGGATGATCGATGATCATGGTTGTTCAATGATTATCGATGTGGAAAGGCAAAATATCGCTGTTGCTATGTGTCAAAGATCGGAGCATCGATATCATGCTCACATAATCGGAAGAAGCTACATCGATATTAACTAAAGAGCAGAGCCATTATAGTCAGTTTGTCTTGAGTATGCATTTTTGACAAATTTTGCAATATTTCATTGGGGGACCCCGTCCAGTAGAAACTGCACACTAAAAGAATCGAACCAAAGTTTGTCACCTTATAACTAATAATTAGTACTGATTTCATCAAGATCAAAATTTTAAAAGGATCTATAACATAATAAAAATATTTTCGTTCTGTAGTGTGATTGTCGCGCTTGTATTCTGATTACTATTATACATAATATCTAATTACATTATTATGTAAATAAGTTGCTGCACATTGTCTTGATTACAAACTTTTTGTATTAGTATTTTTAAGATTCCCAACATAGCTTAAAAAATATGCTTTTTTAATTTATTTATCATAAAAGCCTGAACAGTTTTGCTGTATTTGTTTGGGTAATTTTAAAAAAGTGTTCAAAAACCTCGATGTTGTATCTAGATTTTGTTTTTGATGTTGAGCTTCCGATGTTATTAACGATGTATTTGTAACATACATCCCTAATAACAATTACGCCACCTGTAATTTCTCCTTAAGGACAACCACAAGAAACCACGTATTAAGTTGGCAGGTGGTTTGCGCCGTATTATTTCAGTCTTACATTTTTAAACAAACGCAGAAGAGACTTGACACGAGTGGCTATTGCTATAACAGCTATTTTATAAGATAGATTAACTTATTTGTCAATCATGTACATATAAATGATACATAGTAGAAATTATACTTCAAAGGTATATTTGTTGATTATGATCTTCAGAAGTGAGAAATAAGAAACCATTGACTAACATCAACGTTGATCCAATTCCTAATGCAATTATATACAAGATTAGTCCTAATAACCAACAAAGTCATCAAATTTCGATTTTTTCGCACACGTTTCTTTATCGATTTATAAAGATCTCTAAGCTCCATATGCCCTAAGGCTCCTGTATGGCCTGATATACCCCTGACCATAGGCATAATTTCGTACAATTATTCAGAACACAACAAGAGGTAGAACACACACAGAGAGGCAAAATCTCTCTTAAAACTTAAAGGTTTTGATACCGCTTGTGAGATTGGGATCGTTGATCAATCTCTCAGTTTGTTTTGAACAAAAGGGTTAAGTTAGTATTCAGGTGCACCAGATATGGTAGCAGAAACTTAAAGGTTTTGATACCGCTTGTGAGATTGGGATCGTCGACCAATCTCTCAGTTTGTTTTGAACAAAAGGGTTAAGTTAGTATTCAGGTGCACCATATATGGTAGCAGTCACTGACCTTTACTATTACCCACTAGACTGGCTGCTGTCAAACGTTTTTTGTGCCTATTTGAATAACGCCATTTTGGCGCTGTAGGCAGATACGAAAGTCCGTAGAACTAAAATTAGGGATGTCCGCAAGTCGACATTATATCAGATAAATCGATTTATTAAGTTTTAGAAATGGACAGTTTTTTAACCCCACAACAACAGAAAAACTCCTTGGCGGTTTTCGGAACATTCAACCGCCTTTTTTTTTCATTTACTACTAGCTCTATGTTTTTTTTACTAAAAAAAAATTGTTGGCAAACATTCTTGATGAAACCTTTCTATTCAACTGAACCTTTTGACGTGGTCCAACCTGGACCATATTTTTTTGTTTCGAACTCCTATATGTGTGAAGAAGGTATTGTGACCTATTCTAACAATATACTTTTGTGTATGTAATCAACATAAAACACAAAAGAGTGTTGAGGTTTTAAATATCGCTCAATAAAATTGTCATATAAATACAGTAGGGCGTGTGGCGAGACAACAACTATATATGCGATAAAATAATTATGTATGCATAAAGAAAAAATTTAATACCCTAATATACATAATATAAATAGTTTTTGTAGCTTTCAATTTCTCGCAAATTAAGCAAATTTGGCAATCGTGTACACAGGATAGCAAATTGATCTTTTAACAAAACAGTAAGAGACAGCACGAAAGCAAATGCAAACGTAATAACTAAAAAAAACATGCTAAAAGGAAGCAATATTCCAAGGAATTACTACCGAAAACTTTATTTTAAAAACTACTACGAATGAAAGAACAATAATACCAAAGACGTGGCAGCATGGTCTTAAGACCTGAGCCTGTCGTTAGGGTCGAATAAAAACAAAAAACGTTTGTTTGTTTTGGTTTTACGAGTATTATCATCAAATTTAAGTTGAAAATATATTTGATTTTAGTTTCAAAGTATGACAGGTCATGTTTCAATTCGTTTAGCATCTGAGAGAGTTAATCATAGTGTCGCATCTCCAAATGAATTGCCACGTTTTTATACACCCGGTGAGGTTATTACTGGCATGCAAGATTTTATGCGGTAAGGAAGAAAGTCAATGTTATGGATAACAAGGAGGAAGGAGTTTTAGCGCGAATCTTAAGAAGGCGTGGTGTTTTTTTCTGTTTAATTTTTGTAAATTCATTTAGTGACTTTCGATGTATATATTTTAGCAAAGTTTTACGAAAGCGTGTTAAGAATTGTACAGCGAAGGCTCATGAATAGTGAATTATGAAAAAATAAGCAAGACATGACGCGCAATGTCTGAGGATCCACACCAATTCTCCCGCCCAATCTTGGGACTTGAAAACGAGGACGCGCGGTAACGCCCGCGCCACGATACGATATAATATAATTAACTTTAACTCTGGCAAATGCCTAAATGGTCTGCTAAGACCGTGCGAGCCCATTATAATATTAAAAAAAAAAAAACAAGGAGGAAAAGATTTATTAATATATTAAGATTATGTCCGTCTCCTTCTCCGTCTCTTCAATCATCCCAGTGCCAAAAGTCAGCTCAATAGGAACAATAGGATGCCCTGTTGCAACTAGGAAATGCAGACGGTTAGGGTGTTCAGCAGTGGACTATAAATTTTCATGATTGGAATAGATGAGAGTTCACTGTCGGCAGCAACGTTAGTACCTATAGAGCACTTTTTGTTAAAATCCTAAAAGTCTTAATGGAGGGCAGGGGACGCTAGGGGAGTCAGCCCCCACCATTTCTGTATAATACGCCATTTTATGTGAGTCCCTGCAAATTGAAGCATGTTTTCATATGCTGCATGATCAGCTTATTATGATTCTTCACTTGTTTAATATGCCATCTGTATATGTTTTTAAGCTCATGTGGCAGCGGTTACTGACTTAATGTAAGAAAAAGCATTGTCACTTCAGCTAAAGATGAATGTATTATATGTTTTTGATGAAAAATCACAAACAAAAAGTCAAACACAGTTTTCTGCTGAGCTTCTGTTACCATTTTATATCAATATCTCACTGGAAATGTGATTACTTTAAGTAATGTCATTATAAATATATGTAACATTACTATGATGTAACTTAATTTAATTATTAAACACACAACATTAGTACAGTAGTAGTAATGTTTTATTCTCGCTATCTACACTTACTACCAAATACTCTTTCCTGCTTAAGACATGTTTTTGGCTAGATCCCTATAAATTGTCTTATACTGTAAGCATACTTCTATAGTAATAATTGAATATTTTGATATTTTTAGATGTTTTCTTTAAATATTTTAACATGGCTCTGGCAGCTACAATTGCATGCGGGGGTATGAGTTAAACCCCCTTGACCCTCCACAGTGACATAAACTGCACTGAACGGGACCATTTAGGTTCTAAAGTGTGAAATTGATTCCCCAGCCAATCGCGAGCGGTGCAGTGGTGGAAAGTAGTCCTGGGCATCATTTCAAACAATTCCTCAGAACACATCCCATTGTACAAGCGGTAGAACATACACAGGGAGGCAAAGTCTCTCCTCAGACCTAAGGGTTTGATACTGCAAGTGAGTTCGGGATTGTTGACAATTCTCACAGCCTGTTGTTGAACCGAGTCAAAAGGGCCAAGCTGGTATCCGGGTGCACTTGTAATTGCGACTACTACCTCGCTCTGTTGAGTAAACCTAGTTTTTTGGACATCAGCTTTGCCTTGTCTTGCAAATGATTTCGGAACTGAACACGCTGGAAATGTCAACACCAAGGATCCCAATGCTCTTGGAGATGGCGAGTGGAGTGTTCTAGAATTGTGGGACTACAGTGAATGGGGGTGTGAGTACTCAAGACAAACAATTTTTTGACCCGAATCAGTAGAACACATGGCCAGGAGCAATGTTTGGTTTTTGTATCAACAATTTTTTTCTGTGTGCATTCTCTTAGTTGCTATTAATAGAAATCAAAATGAAAAATGAAAATTTCAGGATAAAGTAGTGGTGCAACAAAAGACCCCAGAAAAAAGTGTCTACTACAAACATTGCTCATCATGACAGATGCCATCTATCGCTCAGACATAATAATAGAGACACTACAATTTTTGACAAAAATTTGTCCTAAAATCATTTGAATTATAACTTTTTGATATTTTTCCTAGCACCCTCGTTTCTTACCTCAACCTGGTTGCTTCATTTAAATGATTTGTCTACTTTGAAAGTAAAATTATTTAAGCCTAATAAAATAGTAATCAATTATGGCCTCTAAAAAGAACTATAGCACGGAAATTTATAATGCATGATTCTTTTATTGAATACAAGAAAATATATTAAAATAAAAAAAAACATTTTTTTTATTTAAAAATATTAAAAATACTGAATAGAAGCCAAATATTTGTTGCAAGCCTACTTTCAACCGGTTTTTTTTCCCTTGCTTTAAGGGACTCTGACTATTCAACCCACAGGTGAACTTAAGTAAGTGTTTTATGTGAGGTTCTCCTCTTCTTGCTTCTTCTAGTTTGCAATTGAAGTGTGTATGGTATAAAGATTTTGCTTTCTCCCTATGACCCGGGCATAAGCTCAAGATTGTATACACCCTGTATGATTAAATGGGTGCCATATTTTGTAGACCCTGGGTTGCAGTAGTGCAGGGTTTTAGTCAGGGTAAGCAGAACAAGTGCCAGCCATACTCCACCGTACCTAATAGGATTTTTTTTTATTAGGTAAGGTAACTTTTTACCATTTTGGTGCGGAACTCTAAAAGTTATGATGGTCCAGACATGTGTGACCAATTTGTTGAAAAAAATAGTCAATAACAGAAATATGTAGATAATAGATAATATAAGTTATACATATATCAGGCGGACCGTGTGCTTGTTTGCCAACCTAGTGGAATAAAAAAAAAAAAAAAAAAAAAGTTCCCTAGCTAGTTGTGATACTTTTATTGCATTGTAAAGTAGACATGTTCGGATTAAGTATGGAATGAAATATCAGGAAAAAGCTCTAATGACCATTTTGACAGAAATGTGGCTGTATCTGAACAATGACACATAAATTCTGCCCAAACTTGGCGTTAAAACAAGTGTCTGTGGCAGAAAATACATGTACCAGTATTGCGGTTCTTCAGGGGTCTAACTACGTAATGGCGAAAAGAAAAATGATGGCCATAGCGCTGGTAACGGGGCGCGCGGCGGCCCAATGGCTTGGGCGTAAGTCGAACGTTATCCGACACGTTTGTCGAACGATTTGTTCCACAAAAATCCTTGTATTTTCCGATAGTCCATAAAAAAAGTAGGCTTTTTTTTTTTTTTTTTCTGAGCTGACTATGCAGTTGGCTGTTGCAGCCATTACTGCTTCACCGGACTTTTGGGGCGAGACTCTGAAGGAGCCTCAGCCCATATAGCGCCCAACGCTCAAGGGCTTCCCGCGGGGGAAGCCTCGGCTTGGGTTGTCGCTCTCGGGGGCGTCCCTTCGACCGGCGTGAGTCTCGAACCCGAAGGTGAGTCACCGCCAGGAGGGGAGTTCCCCGTTACGCGGGTGCGGTTGCGATTGAGTGGGGGCGAGAAGCGCCCCGGCACTCTTTGATACCTAGTGTATCCTTGTGGGCGCCGACGAACCCGGGGACGTCGGCGTCGTGTTTGGAGGGAGGCCCTATTCGGGGAGGTCGTAGAGACTAATCTCGCTATCCGGACAGCGAGATCGTCATCTGGGGACGTTAGTACGTGCCGAGGCCGCCTAACAATAGTTTTACGACCGTGACCGGGTCGATCGGAGGGACGATACGTTGTGGATTGCACAATTAATCGATTCGGGTGATTTTGCGTACGCTCGAAAAAGCGGACTGCCAAGTCTTTAAAATATTGGGGAATCGTGGGAAGTTCGAAGTCTCTGTGTAGGTCCGCATTGCGAACGTACCAAGAGGCTCCAGTGGCCGCTCTGAGAAAGCGGTTTTGGAGGGTCTGGAGTTTGTGGAGATTGCGCTTGGACAGCGCAAAGACTACGCTAGCATAAGCTAGTATGGGGCGGATACAAGTTGTGTAAAGATTTAGCTTATTTCTAAGCGACATCTTACTATACTTGCCTATCATGGGATAGAGACGGCCGAGGACAAAAGCGGCTCGGTCTCTGACTATTTTGGTGTGAGCTTGGAAGTTCAAACGACTATCCATGGTCACACCGAGATATTTGGTCTTATTTTGCCAGGGAATGGCACGACCGAAAAGAGAAAGGGGAGAAGGCCGCGGAGGGCGGCCTAGGGTAAAAAGGACGGCAGAGCTTTTGTCGGGATTCACCTCGATTCTCCATTTCCGAAACCACTCGCCTAGGGCGGTGATAGCGGGTTGGAGTCTCTCAGTGATTCGACTCACTTGCCTATCTGTGGTATAGATAGCGGTATCGTCCGCAAAGAGGGCTAGGTTGGTACCTATCGTTTTAGGGATGTCGTTAGTGTACAGAAGGTACAAGATGGGGGCGAGCACGGACCCTTGCGGGACTCCTGCTTCTATGGGACGGGGGGAAGAGAGAGTGCCTTCGACTTTGTAGCGAAAGCTACGATTCGACAAATAGTCTCGTATGATGAGCACGAGACGATCTGGCAACTGAAAGTTGTACAGTTTAAAAATTAAACCGTTGTGCCAGACTTTGTCGAAAGCTTTCGCCACATCGAAGAAGACAGCGCCCGTGTGACGGGTCTTACCTAACGCTGGCTGAAAGCCAGTGAGAATATGTTCCGTTATGCGGAGGACTTGATGGACGCATGAGTGTTTGGCACGGAAGCCGAACTGCTCGTCTATTAAAATGCCTCTGGAGACTATAGCGTTCCGTAGGCGGGCGAGAAGGAGGCGTTCATAGAGTTTACCAAGGGCCTTTAGTAAACTTATGGGGCGATAGGAGGACGGCTCGGTACGAGCTTTACCTGGCTTATGGATGCCTATAACAATTGCATCTTTCCATTGAGATGGAAAGATGCAATGTTCCATAGCAGCGTTAAAGATCGCTACTAGGAGGCAGACAAGGGGCAGAGTGAGGCGCTTTAGGATATCGTTAGAGATACCGTCCGCACCGGGGGACTTACGGGGGCGTAGGTCTTTGATGACCTGTACGACTTCGTCGACAGTGACAGGGGGCAGGGGGTCTTGAGGAGGCAGAGAAGTTCTGCGCTCCACTTCGCCGTCTACCTCGCGCACGTGGTCGGGATCAAAGGGCTGTGTGCTTAAGGCACATTGGGCTTGGAGGCTAGACGCTAGGCAATCCGCTTTTTCGTCGTCATTGAACGCGGGAACGTTGTTGGGACGAGATAACGGAGGGAGAGAGTTTGCGGTTTCGGACTTTAGAGCTCTGGCTAAGTGCCAATAAGCTTGGTGAGAAGGAGAAATGTTCTCCATAAGATCACCGAAACGTTGGGCGCGAAGCTCAGCTACAGCGGTTCTTACACGGCGGTGTAAGTCGTTGAAGCGAGCTTTATTATCGATAGTGGGAGCGCGATCGCGAGCGCGGCGGGCCGCGTTACGCTCAGTCATTAGCGACCTGATGTGCTGAGGCAGGATTAGGTGGTGATAATCACCAACCGGCACCTGTCGTGAGCACTCGCCAACGGTGGCGGTCAGGTGGCTAGTGAGTGAGTCGATAGCTACGTTAAGATCGGTCGCGGAAGAGATTACGTTGGGAACGCGGTCTAGATGTGGCGAGCTGGGATTTTCGAGCAATCGCCCAAATTTATCCCAGTCCGTCACGGTTCTAGTGTCGGGAGGAGAGTCCGAAGGGAAACCTAATCGGAGGACAACAGGGCGGTGGTCCGAGTCAAGTTCGTCAAGCACCTCTATAGAGCGAAAGCTTAGCCTTACATTCTTTAGAAGTGCTATGTCGAGTACGTCGGGGTTATTCCGAGTATTGTGGGGAAAGTAAGTGGGCGTCATGGGAGCGATGATGTCAAAGTTTAGTCTGTCAACTAAATCGTCGAGGAGTCTGCCTCTTTGTGAAGTTACAGAAGAGTTCCAGCGGCGATGCTTGCAATTTAGGTCGCCGGCAAGAATGACGGCGTCGCCTAAACTTAAGAGCGACTGAAGGTCGCTCTCGAGCAAGTCTTTTAGGGGAGAGAGATAAACCGATGCAATGATGATCGGCTGATGGCCGGTCATCGCTAAGCGGCAGACGGATGCTTCTAAATTCGTAAGCGGTGGAGGATCGATAGGGGAGCAATGCAGGGAGCGCCTGTAATAGATGAGAGTGCCTCCGAGATTGGAGGCAGTTCTATCATTACGGACGGTGCGATAGTTAGCGATCGAAGGGGTACGGACAGCGGGCTTTAGGAACGTTTCCTGGATGAGGAAGACGTCCGGTTTTTGGGACGAGAGGAATTGCGATAATTCCTCTCTTTGGTTGCGGAGACCGTTGGCGTTAAAATAGCCTATGGAGACGGACCGGGGTTTTTCGCGCGCGGTTGTGCAATCCATTTTGGTTTTAAGGTTTTGGAGTTATCCTGCGGAGGACGGCGAAGAAGTCGCGATGCTTAGCCATGAAGCTGAGCATTTGATGGGAATGAGTGATCTGTACGTATTCGGCGTACACGATCTCGAAATAGGCAGGGTCGCAAACCCAAGAAATTTTGGAGAGAATATCGAAATGCTCCTGCTCGGCCGTCTGAGCGGCGTTGCGGGGCAGCGCGAGGGAGGGGCGCGGGGGGGCAAGGCGCGTTTGCGCTAGAGGTGCGGGAGCACTGCTCATTTGCGCTGGACGCGGAATGTCCCGGGACATGAGAGGGGCGGGGTAGGGAATACCCGTGACAGAGACGGGCCCGGGGAGAGCAGACAAAAGTTTGTCTGTCTCCTTAGTTTTCGACGCTGCTACTAGCGCTGGAGGACGGCTCCAGGCGTTGACAGCGGGGAGAGGTGCAGGCACGAGCGGAGCCTGTTGGCGGGGGGCGGGGGGACGCGATTTACCCTGTTTGGGTTTGCGAGAGCTCTGTTTGGGAGCTTTGGGGCACCCGCGGTAATTCGCTGGGTGGCCTTCACTCCCACAGAGTACGCAAGCGACCGGGTCGGATGCGTTAGAGCGATCGCGATCACAGTCCGGAGTGGCGTGATCGCGTAAACATTTGACGCAGCGCGGTCTGCGTCTGCAGTTGCGCTGCGCGTGGCCATATAGCTGGCATCTGTGGCATTGGCTAGGGTTCGACCGCTTGTGCGGAGTCTCGACCCTGATGCCTTTGAGGCTGCAAACATCTTTGATGTTAAAGATGGCTTTGCCTTCTGTTGTCAGGTCTAGTACAACGAGCACCATGTCGTAGCACTCGGACTTATTACGGCCATTGTACATGCGATGTACTTCCCGTACGGGGAGGCCTTGGACGATGAGGTCGTCCTGCACAGTCTTTGTGGAGAATTCCTTAGGAACTCCCCTTATGACTGCGCGGAGGACGCGTTCCTCGGCCAGCGAGTAAGTATGGTATTCATACTTTTGGGCCGTGAGGAAAGCCGTCAGATTTCGGAAATCATAGCGTTAGCAATGTTCGGCCAGGCCCCTTTGTCTTTGATGACGATGGGCGGCGGAGATTTCTCCTTCCGTCCCGAAGTGGGACAGTCGGACTGCGAAGAGGTGGCGGCGGGGGGGGGTTGTGTCCATGGCGGCTAGCTCAGGGCTGGCCGCCGAGGTGGACGGGGACGGAGACGGGGGAGCGCTAGGCGCTTTGAGGCGTTTAGCCTCTGAATCGGAGGGAGGAGGAGTAGAAGACTCCAGAGCGGATGCCGCCGAAGCCTTTTTTGACTTAGCGGACTTCTTCCGCTTTTTACCCTTTTTGGTTCCCAGGCCAACCACTTTGAAGCCTTCGTCGTCCTCGGACAACGCCGACTCAGCGGACATTACGGCTGCTGGAGACCGGGGTGCGGTTTCGGAGGTTGCGGGGGGCGGGGTAGCGAGTGACCGGGAAATGGTCTCATCGGCTACCGGAGTGGGAGGGCGAATGGGCGCAGGGGCCCGAAGAGCGCGGCGAGCGAGACGCGGGTCGCTGTTGCGGGGTTCGCGGGGTTCGCGGGAGAGAGAGCGCGAACGATTGCGCGAGCGAGAGCGCGGAGTCGAACGCGATGAGACGGACGGGGGGGGGCGCGGTTGTGCTGGACGCAGTGAGGGCAGGCCCCAACGCCGTGAAGATGGCGTGGGCCAGCTCTGGGCGATCGCGAACAAGATTTTGCACGATTGCCCCTAGCTGGTCCGGGGACAAGCCGATGAGTTGCTCGGCCATCGCGGGAGTGACCGAGGTGTAGATTTTTTGTGTGCCTAGTGACTCCCCACCATTGCTGGCGAGGAGCAGGAATACCTAAAATGTGGCCAGGCGCCCCGCAGTGCTACGGATTGCCTGGTGAGTACCTAACTCCTACTCCTACGGCCGGGGTTACGTTGTCACCGTTAGGTTTCCCCCCAGCAACGAGACGTGATTTAACGAAGAAACGTTAGGTAGACCGCAACTCTGAAAAGAGCTATACGATCTCACCCACCAGCCCTTGAGCACTCGGAACTGGATTTCTACAAACTAAAACGCAATCGACACTTAAAACGCGTAAATGCACGGAGCGGCAAAGTAGGCAGTTGCGTAATGCCATACTTCTCCCGTGTGACTTACAGCCCGCCATACCAACACGAACACATTAATTTAAAAAAACAATTTAACCATTTATACCAAGCTAATTTTTGCACAGCTAATCATCGTCGAGTAGCCATTCACGAACGTCACTATGCCATACTTTTCGGACAGTTCCAAATGGCCGCCAGGGACAAATTTTTTTTTGCAAAACGATTTGTACCAGTATTGCATTTGGATTTTTGGGAAGTATTTGATAAAATGTGACCGTTATTACTATTGCCATACTTCTAGTAGGGGGAAAAAGTGCTGCCATACTTGAAAAACTTATTTAATCGACACGTTTCAAAAATACGTCTGTAAAAATTATTTTTTACATCATATTCTGTTTGTTTGGATACAATTCTACCTAAAAAAAATTATTCCAGATTGTTACTATGGTGCGGACGACTGAGACTGAAGCCAAGACGTAACAAAAAAATTTTTTTTTGACTATTTGTACCAGTATGGCATTTGTTTTTTGGAAATTATATGATGCAATGTGACCATTATTATATTTGCCATACTTCTAATAGGGGGAAAAAAGGGGAACCATCCTTGATATTTCGACGGGTTTTCAAGGTACAAGACATAAAAAAATTTACACATTTGCCACCTCCTACAGGTATGGCATTATCAGACTTCTATTTATGATCAGACAAAAACTGTTGAAAAAAATATGTCAAGGTGGTATAAATCATTTTGCAAAAAAAAAATTAACTCCCTTGCGGGGCGGTATGGCGGCCATTTGGAACCGTCCGAATTGTATGGCATGGTGATGTTCGTGAATTACGCTACCGGCTAATCTTTTTTTATGGTCTATCGGAAAATGCAAGGATTTTTGTGGAACAAATCGTTCGACATCGTAATTTATCCGACACGTTCGACTCACGCCCACGCCATTGGGCCGCCGGTACCAGCGCTATGTATGACCATCATTTTTCTTTTTGTCATTACGTAGTAAGACCCCTGAAGAACCGCCATACTGGTACAAATCACCCAGTATTTTCTCCCAGCTAGCAAATCTTAGCTGTATATCGGTTATAGGAACGTTTCCTGGGATGCAATTGGTGTTCATGATTGGTCATATTAGAATATTAGAAACGTTTCTACAACGCGGAAAGGACCCCTGATTTAGAACGTTTAAGTGATATAGTTATTGTATTGCAGCTCCGCTTGGGGCTAATTAGATACATATTTGTCATATATGACATAGACATAGACAAACATCTATTCAACATCATTTCGCTCACAAAGTTAAAAACATATATTAAAAAATAGCTAAATTACATAAAATAAAAATTACAAACGAAAAAGTCAATAAAATAAAGTAGTTGTTCTGTAAGTAGGTATATCGTGAGCGCTGTGATGTTGAAATGGCCACCAGCTCAGCTTGTGCCGCGACACGAGTGCCACAGCGCTGATTTTCAGCTGAGCCCAAGGTAGGAATCTGCACCTGCGCAAGTAACACGGTCGTGGTGTCGCTGTTAACTATAATTAAAAACGATTTCACTACTAGGTAGGTAGGTAGGTACCTACATATACTAAGATAATACACTAATGAAGCTAATAAATTAAATATAAATAAATTAAATTAAATATTGCACATTACTATTTATCTATCCCTATTCAATTAAAGCATGTTGAGAATATCTTGTCCATCTGGCGCTGTTCTCGTGTTTCTTTTGATACTGTAAAAAATGTTTCTTTAATTGTAATTTAAAGGTGCTTACTGTATTGAGTGCACGAATGGGTGGGGGGTAAGTTATTCCATCATTTGGTGGCCGCATATTTTAAACTTCCACGGAATGCTGTTGTACGGTGCTGAGGTATTTTTAAAATACTATTGAGCGTCCTTATATCCCGTGTGCTGTCAACTCTTCGCCACTTAAATTTTGCGAATAAGTATTCAGGTCTATTAGTTTTCAGGACCCCGAATATCAGCGT
Organism: Apoda limacodes; assembly: GCA_946406115.1. Lineage (NCBI taxonomy): Eukaryota > Metazoa > Arthropoda > Insecta > Lepidoptera > Limacodidae > Apoda > Apoda limacodes. The sequence continues at coordinate 9,776,874 of OX291546.1, forward strand.
AGCTAGGTGTAGTTCCCTACGTGATGATATTCTCAATAAATTCGAGGAACTTAAGTACGGACCAATGTCAGTACGAGGGGGAATGTCAAAAATGTACCTTGCACATGCATTTTGTACTCTTTGTATTATAAGTTTAGTCTTTGCCAGCAGTCTGGGACCATACACTACATCTGCATAGCTCAGCTTCGACAGGATAAGTGAGTCACACAGCAACGTGCGTAGTTCCTTACTCAAGAAATCTCTTAATCGATATTGGACTTTAAGCCTGTAAAAGCAGTTACGTGCGATCTCAACAATGTGTCCCTCAAAGCGTTGTTCTTAGTGACTTTTCGGTAATATATTAGGGAATTTTAAACACTGGTATTACTATGAAGTGATAAAACAGCCACGCGAACACTGATATACAACCATTTAGTGTTAATGTAGTGATTGCTATTCCTTCCTATTATAAATTCAATTACTGTTGTGTCAACCATCTATAAATTTCGAAGTTTGGAGACAAAAATAATTGTTAAGTTATTATTGGTTTAATGTTAATGCTGTAACGAGCGACAGTATTGTATTAAATAGTTTAATATCACTTGCGCTTGCATTTTTATTGATATTCTAGTAGTATATTAATGGTGTTTTTTGCATGCACCTCGTTAATTCATTAATATTTAGGCAAATAAATATAAATTAATTAGCAAATATTTTTAAGACTTTAATATATAACTGAATAGAGTTGCGGTTCCTGATATACAACCGATTTACAACATCTCGCAACCATTATAAATTTTAGGTCCTATAAAGATATCACAGTGAAGCGATATGTGACTTTTTATTAATAAATAGGAAATAACACAGTTGTTACGTAACTAGTGATATCTAAGCCTTGTAAATACGTTTTTACAACTTTTAAGTTAATTAGAGTCCAACTAGGACGATTTTAGAGCAGGTGTTAACAGGAGCGGCTTTAACGCAAATTTGTTGTAAATTCATTGGTGATAGTGACTATTTAAACACCGTGTTATATTAGTTATTTAGGAGCCATAAAAGAATATCTTTATGTGTATGTATTATTATATAGAACATAGTAGCTCGATGACGACTGTTGTGAGTGCCTATTTACAACATTGCTATAGGCGTTATACAAAGTGGCAGAGTCAACGTTTATATCATAATTAAATGTCACAATTTTGCTGTAAAGCATTATACAGCTAAAGCGCTATAAGAAATACATATATATGACCAGCAGTCACAAGCGTTACTTCTATATGACTTTGATATCACTCTTTTGTGTTAGAAGATTTTCTTTTATCGCATTTTTGCTAGTTGGGCTGTCACTGTCTCCCGGTCTATCAGGCAAGAGCGACATCTAAGAAAATAATGTATATCAGTATAAACTTTGTTATCAAACACTTATACTTACTTTTTTAGTGTATTTTATTTATTAGATAAAAAAATATCTTGTCTTATCGTATTACAAAAAAAAATAGAACCAAGTCGATCAAAAGTCGAGAAAACTACACAGGCACGGCCGTACTATCCTTTTCTTGAAGAAACTCACAGCACTTAAAATAAAAAATAATCGTCACCGTACCATCAGTGGTACATCCCTACCACAGAAAAGGAATGTTTTGTTATGTGTAAAAAATGATTTTTTTGCTCGATATTGATAACGGCTACAGGTAGACGCTTAAAATATTCACAGAATATATATTTATATAGTCACTTTAAAAATAAATTATATAAAACAAATATTTAAGCGGGGCTCCCACACAACAAACGTGATTTTTTTGCCGTTTTTATAGGCTTCTTAAAAACGTCAAGCGTGAGTGAATTAGCACGTAGTTAAAAGGAATTGAGCAGGTTTCCTTCGTGCGCGAGTCTGACTCGCACTTGGCCGATTTTTACCAAAAACCAGGTAACAAAAATAAAGAAAAAAGATAAAAATAAATACAAAATATATTTGTACTCTAATCAATGAGCTCTAAACAATAAAACTCCATAAGATAAAAAACCCTTAGCGAGCTAATCCTCCAATAAGCTATCTTGTAATAAGCGTCGCTACTACTGTCATCTGCATTGCAATGTATGTTGTTGATTTCCAACATGTCATAGATATGCAGTAGAAACAGCGTAGGAGACAGCCAAAGCCTTGCAGGACACCAGCATTAATATCCATGCTATCAGAGCAACTACCGTCAACTACGGCTCGTATGCGTCTGCCTATCCTTGTGCACTTCGTCAGATGGCAACTTCGATAGAAGACCCCGGTGCCAGACCCGATCGAACGCCTTTGCTATGTCTAGGCTACATGCCAATGCCTCCCCCTGACTCTCAATGGCTAGTGCCCATCGGTGTGTGAGATACACTAGAAGGTCACCAGTCGAGCGACCGTGGCGAAAGCCATATTGACGGTCACTGACCAGGTCGTGTACTTCTTAGAAGCTGTGTGTTTATCACACGCTCCATCACCTTGGAGAGGAGAGAGGTAATAGCGATAGGCCTGTCATTCGATGGATCTGATCTATCGCCCTTTTTGGGCACCGGGTGCACATTCGCAGTCTTCTATGAAGACGGAAATTGCCTAGTGTGGTAGGAAAGCGCGAAGAGGCGCGTGAGTACAGGACATAACTCAGGAGCACACTGCTTAAGCATCACTGCTGGTATACCGTCTGGCCCACTCGACTTATGAACGTCTAGAGAAAGCAACACCCACCGGACCTCCCGCTGTGTTATGGAGTTTTCCGGCATGGTCTTACCGCACCACGGTATAGTAGGTGGCAGAGCGTTCGTTCATGTTCGAGTTCGAGGGAAAGAGACTGCCCAGTAGATCGGCTTTCTCTTTAGCACTATGGGCCAAGTCACCATCGGTCTTTCGCAGTGGTGGTAACGACGACTGGCAAAAGTTCCCTTCGGCAGCTTTGGCAAGCGACCAGAAAGCACGACTCCCAGAAGGATAGCTCGCAAGTCGACCATGAGCAAGAAGTGTGAAAAATGTTGAAAAACAAAATTATTCAGTATTAAAAGAAGAAAAACTCGCACTACATGCATGGCTGTGACGTGAGGGTGCTTCGGTGTCGCGATTAAAGTCGGTTTTTTCGGTCTAGCCCAAATCAAATTGTAACATGATAAAAATCATATGTTCGCAATTATTTCATTAACTTTTATATTTTCCTTTTTTTAGAGTATATGAACTTTTATAATATTATGTATGCAACTTAGTGATCTTATAAGGGTTCAGATATTCTTTTTTGGTATATAGGGAACCCTAAAAGTTGTATGTGGCTTGCAGCTTTGTAGACTATAAATCACTTGCCAGTTCGAAGTAAATTCTGTGTGTTACAAATTGATGATTATTATGGGGTAACTTTACATATTATGAGCCGATTTTGATAAAATTAAACCTAGTACCTGGAGGACCGAGCAAATGCTTGGCTTTTTAAACAGCACCATCTATTGTCAAGTAGCTTAAGCGTTGCTTAAGAACGCAACCTGTTGTCAAATAGCTTAAGTGTTGCTTATTACTACTCGCCAATAGATGTCGGGAAGAGTCATACTTTTCAGTTTATCACTGCCTTATTAACACGGATAAAACGACGTTTTCTAAAAATGAAACCTAGCTAGATCAATTTATCGACCCCGGAAACCCCTACATACTAAATTTCATGAAAATCGATGGAGCCGTTTCTGAGATTTAGATTATATATATATATAAGAATTGCTCGTTTAGAGGTATTAGATATGTTGCTCCAACCTAAGCTTCGGTTAACATGCGAGATTGTAGTTTGATAACATTCAAAAAACTATGTAAGCTAGGTATAAGAAAAGGCAGTTATTATCAACACAGACAATTCAATTTTTGTATTCATTTACGAACTTATATTGTTTTTAGTGGCCATGGAACCTATGCTGATGGTGACTGTTTGAAAGCCTCTGTCGCAGGGGTAGTTCAAAAAGTGAACAAACTTATTTGCGTACAACCTCTTAAAAGCCGATATGTTGGTGAGATTGGCGATGTGGTGGTGGGTCGAGTGCTCGAAGTTCAGCAGCGGCGGTGGAAGGTGGAAACTAACTCTCGGCTCGACTCCGTGCTTCAGCTGTCTTCGGTTAACCTACCAGGAGGAGAGTTGGTATGTCCAGCTGAACTTAAAGAATCTTATTCAAGACAAATCAATCAATATAAGTGACTTGCATCCACCTAATTTTTTCTTCTTCATTTATCACTTCTACGATTGCTTTAGTTTCGTCTCTTCCATGTACTTTGTTAATTCGGATTTGTTTAACTACTACTACAGATGTATGCTAGCTGCCACCTTTTTTTTTTATACTACTCAGGTGGCAAACAAGCACACGACCCGCCTGATGGAAAGCAGTCACCGTGGCCTATAGACGCTTGCAACACTCGCGAGTTGCCGAACCTTAAAAAATCCAATAACTTCTTTCTCGAATAATTTTTGTACAAACAAATTTAACAAACGGCACTCATCCTAAAGGCGTAGTTAGAGATATTGCAACCGTATACTGTTAATAATGCTATTACCGACCTGTATTGTGAAGAGTGATCCTGTTCTTTAATCCAAATTGTAAGTTTTTGTTGCCTCTGCCGGAAATCGAACCAAAGATCTATGATGCACTTGCACTTCGTATCGTTTTTTTATTGAATTTATTACGATCGTGTTTGTCTTATTAACAGTTAGGCACAGTTAGTGCGATTTATCCATAAACAATCTAAAAGTATGAATAAGTACATAAAATCACACCTGCTTTCTGATGAGGTAGGCAGAAACCAACCACTTCCATTTGCTACGCGATTCAGGCACTTTTGCTTTGCCTTATCCATTTGCATCAATGCTTTCATAATATGCTCGAAAGTTAATAAAAAAAAAAAAAGAATCATAGGAAAGAAAAAAAAAAGGGGGGGGGGGGCGTTAAGCCATCGAAATATGTAAGCGGTAAGGCAACCCCACGAGAAAAACACATATAATAGAAAAAAAAAAATTCTAATAGGCGTGGCATTACGGTTTCTGTCTTACGAATTTCCACGATTAGGACACGTGACCTGACGCGAGTTTATCATTTTTTACCCATACCAAAAAAAGTGCACAACGCCGCTAAAGAAGTTTTCACTTCAAAAATTTCAGCGGAGAAGATCGGCAGAAGATGAACAGATGATGAGAAAGCATTTACAAGAAGGAGATCTTATAAGCGCCGAAGTACAGAGTTTGTTTTCAGACGGATCCCTTTCACTACACACCAGAAGCTTGAAGTATGGGAAGGTATGTTTCTTATTTTATAAACTATTAGCTGAATCCGCGGACGTTGTTTCGCTTTAGCCCCCTCGACCTTTTCCCTCCTCCACTTTCCCCTCTTTTCCCCTATCCTGTACATTTCCACCCTACTTATTTACTCTGAAAAAATGAACTGCTGCTATTTTTTTTATTTGTAAAGGTTAGTAACTCGACCACAGCGCCAGCTATCGGATCCATCTATTGTCAAAGGGTTTTACTAATTCGGTAACCTTCTACAACTTAACAATCGGATAAATTTTAGTTGCGCAAATCCGACTCCCCCTTACCGGGTTTTTTTTTTCTTTTATAAAAATCTTTTCCTGACAAATATCAACAACGAAAAAGAAATCAAGCCAAATTAGTGCTCTTGCATACTCATACATGTGACAATTAATTTTCATTTATATAGCTTTTAATAAGAAGTTGAAAGAAGAGGCAGGAGACATCTCTTTTGACCCGACTTCAAAAAAGGAGGAGGTTCTCTCTCCTTTTTTTTTTATGAACGGGCATAAATCTGTCATATACAGACGGATTTGCAAAATTCTTTTTTTATTTAAAAGGGTATACTTCCGAGTTGGCCCCATATTAATGTAATGAATTTAAAACCCTAAGTTTTAGTTAAAAAAAAAAATTGGTGTTAATTTGGAACTGGTGAAACGCCTATGTTAATGATTGTATAAAATTTTGTGACGAATGTTTTTTAGTGTACGAAAACAGCAATTCGTCACTCAAAAATAAAAAATAAAAACTCCTTAACAAAAAAATTTACCGGCTTCAAAACGATGCCCGAAAGGTCGAAAATTATTACTTATATCCAAAAATCTGATCTGAATTACAGTTTGAAGTTGGTTTCCATGTACCTAACAGGTTATAACACACTTCACTTGCATGAAAACAACAATAAAAGAGATATGCCTAAGGAGACTAAAAGTGATCTAAAAAGTAAATAGTAGGTAGTGTTAGTATTGAAAAAACTTATAATACTACGGGACCACAAATTTGTGTATCATGTATAAAATCAAAAAACTTACTTGGGCTGTTTTTCATATGTAGTGATATTTACAGCTTTCACAAGGCACTTTAGTAAAAGTGTTTCCATCTCTGATCAAGCGCAGGAAAAATCATTTTCACAACCTAGCATGTGGAGTATCTGTGATTATTGGGAACAATGGGTACATATGGATATGTCCTCAAAAACAAGACTTTATGGTAGAGGGAAATAAAGATGATATTGAAAATTACGAATTACAGGTAATTTGACTGAACACACTAGGTATTTTTTAAATATTATTAGTGTTACTATAAAAAAATCCTTTTATCGGATTGATTTTAAAATGTAGGTATGTCACGTCATTAATATTTAAATCAACATAATTTCTATTTTTTGATGATTTAATTTGAATCGAATAGAATTTCGTCAGCAATTACCGTTTCAAAAGAAATTCGTGTCAATTGTTTGATGTGAAAAATACCAAAATAATAAAAGATTGTTTGTCCATATAATATTTTTAACGAATAAATGATCACAAATCAGAGACTATGCGACGACTAGAAATAGGTACCGTAATTATAAATCGATAGGTATAATAAGATTTTTTTTAAAAACCACCCGTCACACACGGAGCTATTACATATAAAATAGAGCAAGCAAAGCATATTACGATGTATTTTCAATAGAACACATATTAATATACATTATAGCTCCGTGTGAATTAATAGCTAAATATGAATACCGGCCATAGTAGCAAAATTCGCAAAACAGTTGCTCGTGAATTGCGATGCAGTCAGTCCATGCTGTACACGCCAGTATAAGCGGTGGCCATAAGATATGTGGTGATTCGTAAGTAACCGGATCGAAAACTAGAAAATCTGAGGCTTAAATAATTCAAGTGATGTTGCAAAATGTAGGCCATATAGCTTGTAAAACCGTTTGATATATGTCTGGTCACGATTGCTTTGACTTTATTATTAATCTAGATTTATGACGTCAGCATTATTATGCCTGCTCCGTATAAGACTATGTTTTCTATGTATAATATGTATTTATAAAAAAAATTATGTATGTATTTGTAACCATTGTCTGGTATACGTGGTACACGCTTTGCTTTGTTGACCAGATGATGCTGTGTGTAATATCCAAAAATATTTATTATTATTATTATTTATTGTAATTTTCAGCAAGTGAGTCGATTAGACAGAGAGACGTTAGCAAGGGTTAAGAATTGCATAACAGCGCTAGTGGCGTCCAAAATGATGTTGGACGATACTAGCATCAACTTCGCGTACGAAGAAAGTCTGAAGTATGATGCGGTTAGAGACATGCTAGACCCTGAAGCCATGCTTGATATAGCATTTCTAACACAACATAGATTAAACTATGCTATGGATGAATGAATCTGACGTTTTACTGCTAACCTTACAAAGCGAACCCAAAAAGATAAAGTACCTATATTGTAACCAGAGTACAAAGAGAGTAAGTGCCGACATACATTTATGTAAAAAAAAACAATTTATTTTTTTAAAGCTTTATAAGTTTATCACAAAAATGCTATGTATGTATTTACAAAAACAAGTATATAAGTATTTGTATGTTACCCAAAGTAGAAGTTTGCTTAGTTTAGGACCAGGTGGCGCTGTATGATGTTATGGAATATATAGATATTTTTAATATCTTTCATTTATATGTCAGCTTTATTATGCTGCATTTTATGTGATCCTACGTATAAAAAGTATTTTTTGTAAAAGGCGCCATGGTCATCGACGTAATACCTGTTTAATATGTTATTCAACCACGAATATAGTAGTTTTAAAATGTTAGGTTATTATTATAAAAAAATATTATATGATACAGTGTTTTTTATTGGAATATATATATATAGCATCTTATATTAAAAATTTATTTTATAGAAATAAAAGGTTTTGTAAATTGACGTTACTGCTTTTTAAAAATCTTATTAATATTAGTCGTCATCAAATAAGGTTTATGATGGGAACCATCATTTGTAGCGCAATCTTGAACTGAAAAAAATAAATAAACACCAGTTTAGTTATTAGCTATTAGTACCTAACCAATATCTTACTGTACCCGTACACGATATAAAAATGAATAAATAATTATAAATAAGTATTTAAAAGAAAATATATATGTATTCGTATCCGTTGTCTGGTATCTATAGCGTAAACTTTGCTTAGTTTGGGACCGTCTGGTCGCTGTGTGTAATATCCATATAGTACCTAAGTATTTACGTCAGAAATTTGTTTATATTAATTCGTTTCACTATACATAGCTACTACATACGTATGTATAGAGAGATCAGGCATTGTAGGAATAATCAAGAAGGCAAAACACGCTTCGGACGGAAGCTCTAAGTCACTATAGAATTAAAGAATCTTTTTATATTGAGAAAGTAGCACCTACTTTATACTGGTACTTACTGACTCAATATGTTTTTTTTTTTATTTTTCTAAAATTTCGCGCCCCTTTGTAACCTCACACCCTAGGCACGTGCCTAGTTTGCCTTAGGAATAATCCGGCTCTGCCGAAATGATTTAGACATAGTCCGCACGCGGACCCAGTGCGGATTGTGGACTTCACAAATGTTTTTTTCGACACATGCAGATTTTTACGATAAGGAAAACTTAACCGCTAAGCCATAGTGGTGTGAATAATCAATGTTCTTAAGATATTAAGAAAAAGACTAATTTGTACACGCGGGACTTGAACCTTCGCCACTCAGGACGCAAGACGATTGAAATCCCTGTGCCACAACCAACTTTACGACTTTCGATTTGCTTTGTATTCTCTGCGCTCTTCAACTCATATGTGATCAGTTTTTTAATAACCGCTACAGCTAAAGTATACTTAAGTGCTTTTTAATAATACTTACGATAGCACATATATAGTGTATCCACTGCCATGACATATGCACTGAAGAATAAGGACGTGATGAAGAAAGCAGCCATCCCCAGCACAATGGCAGGGGCAGGACCATAAAAGTGTTTACCAAGCTTCGTTATTTCGTAGAAACCGTCCCAGTCTTGTAGCAAGTAAAATCCGAAACCCATACTGATGGACACTAATAATTTGTTAAAGAAGAATATATAGTCCACCATCTAAAACAAAAGAAATATTTTGCGGCCACGGGTAGAAAATAAATGAAAACCAGTGTATAGTTTCTTGCATACAAATTTAAAAAAATAAATTTACCCACTTTTCAAATCTTAATTGAACGCTTTTGGATAGTTATTTTTTTATTAATAAAAATCAAAAACGTGTAATTCTGTTGCTAGTTTCATTGACTTAGCTTTATTAGATTATAAAAAATAAGAGTAGCTTGGTTTTTTTATTTATTATTTTCCTGATTTGCTCAATGATTTCTGAAGCATAGCTGATACCCTTTGTCTAAACCGGACTTATTGCTTATAGTTCATAAGACACTGGTAAAACGGGTATATTCCGGTCTTTGATATTTAATTTTACCCCTTATTACTCTAAACTAGGAGTTCTACGGGTTCTAGAACATATATAAAGCTACCTTAGTCCAGATACACTGCTTTAGAAGCTGTTCCGGCGATGGGTTTACCACCTGTCACGTAAGACTTAAGTGGTTGGTAGAATAGGCAGTCCTTCACACTGTAATGTGGGTGTGTATTTAGCCACTGATTTCTTCCTCCTGGCCATTAAAACCATCAAGATATACATGATATTCTCAACATCAACCTAAAGGGGTAAGTAATCATTCCCACGAGCGCTTTAGATGTTATGACTTCTACAGCTTGTGTTCGCACATAGGCGCGTTTTACGCCGGGGGGTTTTTTATCAGTAAGCAAATACAAAAAGCGTTTAGCGTTAGAGCATCAAGCGTGACAGCATCGAGAAAGCGCTCTTGTGAACGATGCGTAACTGTTTTAAGAGAGGTAGGGCGCTGCGAGTACTCGCTCGAATAAGCCAGCCGAACAATTAAAGTGGGGCATAGCGAGTACTTGCTCGAATGAGCGGCCCGAACTGGGGAAGTACCTCCACCTTACAGAAAACCGCGGCCTTACTAACACTAACATTGAGTAGTGTTGTGTTCCTGGCGGTGAGCAAGGCTGCCAGAACTCTTTGAGGATTCGCTGCGCGGACAGCGGAGGACCATGCTCGTTGTTCACATTGCACGGCGTGCTGGTACGGCGGTCAGGGAGTCCTCAAACGGCTGACGGCTGGCCGCCCGCAGGTTAGATGGGTTCCCTAACCCAGGGATTACTTAATCTCCGTCTTGGGAGGCTGAACCGCCAGCCTGTGTAAAGTCCCTGAAGTTGTAGTCGTGCTGGAGAAGGAGACCGGAGTGAACCCAGCTACTACAACAGAAGGGGATCAGGGGCCCTTTCGCCCGCCTTGCCAGCAACCGTATCATCTGTGTCGAGCTTCGGTCTTAGAACCGCACCTTTTGTCCTCTAAGCTGTCTGTGCAGTGAATACTCATTCGTAGTCTACGTAACTTCATATATAATGGCCTGAAAAAATAGAAGAAAAAGAGTTTACAGCGGCTACTCCATCCACGCAGGGTATTCACGCAGGTCTTAAAGCAGTCGACCATTCTTTTTCTAATGGAGACGCAGATATCCTGCCCGGCCAACACATCATATCTTCATTATCCTGGCTACAAACTCGAGCACAATTTTGTGAGTCGTGCTGGTATGTATGTTCGTCCGAGAGGATATTTGCTGTCGCCGCCTTCATAGCCTTGAAGACAGGGACCTGTCTATAATGCGTATACAGGTCTCATAGCGGTGAGACGGACGTAACTCGACTCTTCACGCACCTGAGTTTGACGACTGACAAAGTTCTAGAGCAATAACCCAATGCAGAACTAGTTATTTTGGGAGACTTTAACGCCCACCATCGTGAGTGGCTCTGTTGTCGAACCAATAACTAAGCAGGGATATCTGCTCATGAATTTGCTCTGACCTATAGATTCTCTCAGCTGGTACTTTCTCCAACGAGAATACCAGATATAGAGGACCATACGAGCTCCTTACTGGACCTTTCGCTGACTACACGTCCGGACGGATATTCCGCCTCTTGGCTCCTCGGACCACTGTCTCATTCGGACTCAAATGTCATGCACACAGCCCGATCCATCTGGGCCAACTAATTGACGTCGTTTGTGGCACGATAAGTCGGCAGACTGGGATGGATTACGAGAACTTAATGCATCGTACCCGTGGAGGCAGCTCTGCTTTAGCTCAGAAGATCCTGACGTCTGCGCAGCCGCAGTCATTGAGACAATCCTCGCTGGTATGGAATGTTTCATTCCTAACTCGCGAGTAGCGACCGTGGTTTAATAGGTCTTGCAGATAAGCTAAATTTTTAAGCAAACTGCGTATGAGGCTTGGACCACGGCTTGTAATAATAAGGAGCCGAATATTTCTGAGTTAAAACGCAAATTGAATGCTGCCTCGAGATTCAGTAAGAAAGCAACTGCCAGAGCAAAATTCCAATTCATCGGCATAGGTGGGCGAGCTATCCTTCTGGGAGTTGTGCTTTCTGTTCGCTTGCTAAAGCTGCCGAGGGGAACTTTTGCCAGTCGTCGTAACCACCACTGCGAAAGACCGATGGTGACATGGTCCATAGTGCAAAAGAGAAAGCCGATCTATTAGGCTCTCTCTCTTTGCCTCCAACTCGAACATGAACGACGAAAGCGCTGTACCACCTACTATACCATGTTGCGGTAAGACCATGCCGGAAATCTCCATAACACGGAAGGTCCGGCGGGCGTTGTTTCTCTAGACGTTCATAAGTCGACAGACAGTATACCAGCAGTGGTGCTAAAACAGTGTGATTCTGAGTTATGTCCTGTACTTACGCGCCTCTTCGCGCTTTCCTACCCTACTAGGCAATTTCCGTTCTTATGGAAGACTGCTAATGTGCACCCGGTGCCCAAAAAGTCCGATAGATTAGATCCATCGAATATCGCTATTACCTCTCTCCTCTCCAGGGTGATGGAGCGTGTGATCAACACACAGCTTCTTAGATACCTAGAAAAACACGACCTGATCAGCGACTGTCAATATGGCATTCGCCTTCCAACCTTCCAATGGGCACTAGCCATTGAGAGTCAGGGGGAGGGAGGCATTGGCATGTAGCCTGGACAGAGCGAAGGCGTTCGATCGGGTCTGGCACCCGGGTCTTCTATCGAAATTGCCATCTAGCTAGCTAGCTTTTTGTCCGACAAACGCATACGAGCCGTAGTTGACGGTAGTTGCTCTAATAGCATGGACATTAATGCTGGTGTCCCGTAAGGCTCTGTGCTGTTTCCTACGCTCTTTCTACTGCATATCAATGATATGTTGGACATCAACAACATGCATTGCTATGCAGATGACAGTACTGGAGATGCTTATTACACTGGTCGAGCAAGCATCCCTCGTTTCGTTGTGGTGGAAAAACGTTAAGAACTTGGACGGATTCAACCCTACAAAGACACAAGTGTGCGCGTTCACCGCTAAGAAAACCCCATTCTCTGTGGTCCCACAATTCCAGAATTCTCTACTACATCTCGAAGAGCATTGGGATCCTTGGTGTTGACATCTCCTGCGATGTTCAGTTCCGAGATCATCTGCAGGACAAGGTGAAGCTGGCCTCCAAAAAACTTGGTGTACTCAACAGAGCGAAGCAGTACTTCACGTCGGGGCAAAGGTTGCTGCTTAACAAGTCGCAAGTCGGCCCCATATGGAGTACTGCTGCCATCTCTGGGCGGATGCACCCAGATATCAGCTTGGCCCTTTTGACTCGGGTCAACGACAGGCTGTGAGAATTGTCGACGATTCCAAACTCAATTGCGGTATCGAGCCTTTAAGTCTGAGGAGAGACTTTGCCTCCATGTCTGTGTTCTACCGCTTGTACAATGAGTTTTGTTTTGAGGAATTGTTCGAAGGATGCCCACGGCTACTTTCTACGCGAGTGATACCCCTGGTGTTGCAAGCGTCCATAGGCTACGGTGACCACTTACTATCAGGCGGACCGTAAGCTTGTCTGCCACCTTAGTGGTGTAAAAAAAGTATTCAAAATAAAATAATATACAAAAAAAATTACTTTGTCCAAAATAATGCATGTCTCAGCGTTCTTAATGATTAGGTTAGAAGCATCTCTCGCGCTCTTATAAAAAGTGGTTCCATGAAGAGCACACAAAATGTAAGCATTTTTGTTGACAACCCTTAGAAATTCATCTATAAACCAACAGAAGGATCTAAGGAATTTTCCAATTAACTCGCCCATAACGCCTTTTGTCAATCTGTCTATAACTTCAGCTAAACAGCGCATCAGACGGACAACTGAAACTATCAACGATCCAACAGCTATCGTTCCTAAATGGTGCCTGAAGATTTAAAAAAAGTTTTTATTAAGGGTAAAGTAAATTTCTTCTAATGTTTGGTTGTCAGCAAAGACCATTTAGATGTAGGCTACTGAAGGCCAGGGACCTTATTGGGAACAGTCTCGAGCCATTCGAACTCTGGAGTTCCAGAGAAAAATGTATGCAAGTACATTCACGGGTTTTGAGGGGTAAGTCAGACTTCCATACATTTTTGTCTCGAATTGCGGACTTCGAATAGATCGCGAGTGTTCCCAATAAGGTTATGAACCAGGGCCATCACCGTGAAAATAATGTGCTTAAGGCGAGGCACAGATCGGCATTGCATCATTATCAATCAGCCTTTAGCAGTCTACTCTAGGTGTCTCCTAATGAATTCCACCACACCCGGTCCTCTGTCTTTCTTATCTAGCCACTTCCGTCTCCCTTCCCTTTTTCAGACAATTAATGCATTTGCATACTAAAGTGACGTTTTTGAAAAATAGTTGTACTCGAAGTTGCTAAAAGATGTAAACCGTCATTGAAAAATAAATTATTATAAACCAACTTAAGCCCGCGGCTCCGCCTGCGCTAAGTTCGGTTATCGGTTGGGGATTTCTATGTCAACTACTTTATTATAGTAAGGAAGTTTGCTATAGCAAGTTAGCTTTTTATGTCTGTAGCTATAGTTTGTCCACGTGGAATAAAGCTAGATTCAAATATTTAATCAGTTCTTCAAAATTCAAGATGGTGGATCCAATATGGCCTTTTGAAAATTTAACTACCTACTGCTGATGCTGTGTGTGTGCCGTTGCTGATTTAGTTCTTTTATCATGAAATCAAGTTTCACAGGTTTATGGCTTTTTGGATTTTTATATTTGGGATGTAACATCTTGTTTCGTGCCAAATTCCATGACTTCAGGTCAACATGATGTACCCTATAGGTTTTCACTTATTTGTGTCACAATATGCTACAAAAATGACCGTATTTTGGGCATTTTTTTTTATTGCATTGACGTAGAAGCTTTATTTTTACAACTTTAAGTAGTCTTTAGTATTTGATGTTAATTTCAACTTAATACCTTCCTACGCGTACTTGAGTGAAAGGGTCTTGCTTGACAGAGTGACAAAATTGTTTTTTAATGTGTCATAACTACAAATCAACAAATTTCCGATTTTTTCTTTTATTTGTGAAGTAAAATCTTACTTCGTGTCAAATTTCATAAGTCAAGGACAACGGGCAGTAGGTACCCCATAGGTTTTGATTAATTTGTGAATGCCAAACTTAGCGACAAATATGTCCATATTTCGGTCTTATTTTTTTATTGCGTTGACTTAGAAGCTTGATTATTTTATAGCTTCAAGAGACCGTAGATCTTAGTATTTGATATTAATTTCAACTTGATACCTTCTCGCGTTCCTGAGAAAAAAGGTCAGGACAGACAGACGGACAACAATCTGATCCTATAAGGGTTCCTTTCTTCCTTTTGAGGTACGGAACTCTAAAAATGTAGTAAAGTACCTGTAATGCCATTTTTGTTATTTGAAAAACAACATTTTGTATCAGGGCTGTCACACCTTACCTAAAAACTGGCTACGCCCTTGTGTACGGGGTGAGTAACAAGCAGGTGGGCATAATGAGGGCCACTTGGTTACCCGCATGTAATAACAATGTTACGTGCAAATATGATGAAAAAAAAAACGGGTTGCACTCCGGGAGTGCCGGCAGAAGTGAAAACATACTCGCTATTTACTTCCCATCACTTCTTATCCATATTTATTTATTAAAAATAATAACTTTTGTTTATTTCCTTTTTTGACGTTGTATATTTGACAGCTCAATCTGTCATAGAATTAAAATCCTATATCCAACCTCCCTCTACTACTCATAATCGCCATATACTAAAAATAAAAACTAACCTAATGTAAATAAAGGTCACGTGTCCTAACGCGAGTGACATCTTACGAATTTTCAATCAGGACACGTGACCTGACGCGAGTTTAACAGTTTTTACCCATCACAAAAAAAGTGCACAGCGCCGCTAAAGAAGTTTTCACTTCAAAAATTAAAATAGCTTTAGTAGTAGGTAACACTAACTACAACAGCCAAATCCTATTTTATTCTTATTGCAGGTTTTATAGGTAAGTTCTCAGTAGGAACAAAATCACTTACCGAACAGTACTGTAATTGGCTATAATTAGAATAAAAAAAGGCATTTTCTTCTTGTTTGATGACCAATACCAACACGAAAAAGTACCTGCATATATCATGTCTGCCCAACCATATAAAAATAACCACGTCCATAACAAGCAGAATATGTTTGTGCCTGTGGTAAAGAAAACAAAAAACACATAACAGGATTATTTTATGTAGATGTAGACGTTATACAATAAAGCTTTGCAGCGTGCTTCATTTTTGCACAAACGAATTTCTCACTTATTTTTGACATTTACTGATCAAACCCTGAAATTTTGTAGATTAGCGTCGAGGCTACCGAGGTGGTCAATTTTTTTTCTTGCCCTAATAAAATGCTTGTTATTCAAAAACTAAATAAAGTAATAATGCGGTTTAGATAGTTAAATAACCTACAGTTTTTTAAAACTATACCTAAGTAATGCTAGTCAAACAGTAATGTATACAATCACGTATTTGGATGAAATAATAATTAATTTTAATATTTCTTACCTACTCACTATAATTTAAAATAAAACTAAACATAGTCCGGTATAAATACACATACCCATATACATACTCTTCTAAATGCTCTACCTGTGTGTGTGTCCACCTTAGAGGTAGACTTTATTTTTTGGACCAAGGACACTATTGTCCTTTAATACTTTGCTATTCTCCTTTAATTAATTAATTCAAATTTCTGGTGATGTATTTCAGAATTCACTTGACATTTTACGGTTGCATATTCTTTTTGCGACTATAGTAAATAGACAAGATACCTAATAACACATTTTAAGTAGCGAAATGAATTATGTATTAAAGCGAAATATAGCGAAAGATATTTAATGTAGGTAACGTAGTTTGGCAGAAAAAATGTGGATCGGATTCACCTTAAATGAAATTGGATTAAATCGTATACATTCAGTTCATTTTCAGTTTTTACCTGGAAGCTATCGTTCCAAAACCATCTATATAAGGTTTAAGCGTAGCGTTTTCTAATGTAATTTTGACATTTAAACATTAATTGCATAAATCATATATAAAAATAGAACTAACAGTATAGAGCGTACACGATGAATTTAGACTGCAACTCTGCAGTGTTATCGCTAGCGTAAATGTTTAAGGCCACAACACCGGCGTAGACGAACAATACAAACATGATGCTGGCTAGCCAGATAGGCAACAGCAGAGTGCATTTGATCGACATCACTAGCCTGAAACGTAAAAGGACAGGTATCAGAAAAACAGCTGTTAAAATATAACTACCTCCTTGTTCAAAACTGTTTGTTTTTATAGCCAGACAAGAACAGACAATGTGAGTCTATTTTCTTTGGCTCTGGTCTTTCATACAAGAACAGGCAATGTGAGTCTACTTTTTTTGGCTCTGGTCTTTCATTTTATTATATTTTCGATTTATAGGACATATCTATATTCAAACGGATACCACTAGTTTCTTTGCAGATACACTGTCAGAAGCAGTCTTCATACTTACCACTGTTAGGGCACGCAAGGCCTGCCCTCACCTTGACCGCGGGTGTTGGCCCATAGTCCATCACGCGAAGCCAATGCAGATTGTGGAAATCACATACCTACGTATTTTGATATATGTATCACTAGCTTTTGCCCGCGGTTCCACTCACCCTAAAAGGATAACAACGGCAACTCCTCAATTTTAGAAAAAAAAACGACACATTTGAAGTGTTCAGTTAGCCTATGTCCTTTCTCGTGACGCAAAGTACTCCATGCCAAATTGCATCTTAATCGTAACAACGGTCTAAGCGTGTAGAGGTAACAGACAGATAGACAATGTTTTCTTTTACCGAAAAGCCAGTAGTGTAATATAAAATAACAATGTACTCAAAAAATACTACGGGGAAATAAAATATAATGATCTTTATAAAAAAAACGGGAGTGCCGGCAGAAGTGAAAACACACAACCTGGATATAACATTTTAACATGTGTAATCCGCACTTTCATCTTTTCATCAACCCAATTTCCTCTTACTTTTTATTCGTCCTATACAGTTTAACATTTTTTTACCCATCACAAAAAAAAAGTGCACAGCGCCGCTAAAGAAGTTTTCACTTCAAAAATGGTCAAGTGAGAGTCGAACTCGCGCTCCACTATGCAGGTATAGTGCCTGGAGGCATCGGAAATTAATTCTAAAATAATAAATCAACCTTTATTTTACTTTTAGAGTTGTTGAGTCGTTTGCTAATCAGGTTTCTATTAACGACAAAAATTAACGTTTTTGTAATTTAGTAAATATGTAGAACTTACTTGCTTCCCTCTCGTATCAGTTTTATCGATTTTCGGATCTTTTTTCGTGCAAATATTATCATAATCAAGATGAATAATAATGCTAAGCCGTCTGCAATTACATAGAAAAGGCTTCCATCGTTTTCCAAATATGACCTCACCAAATAGTATAATGCTGTAAAAAACAAACTTTAGATACTTTTTAACATGTAGTACGAGTGTTTTGTTATTTTTTATCTCAGGTACTCGTAATAGTGTCATTACGTGCAGGCAAAGCGGGTGCTAAGATTCAATTACTCCCACAGGCTCTTTATTTGTAGATTTTACTTTTTTGAAAGAAAAGCGCCCGTTTATAGAACTCACGGTCGGTAATGATGCTCATATTCTATGAAGTATGTATAAAAGCTATCGGTTCAAAATATGAACCTCGCGCAGACTTAAGCAAGCAATTACAAGTTTTAACTTCATACAAAACATCAGGCCGTGGCGTTATCTCTCTACTTCTATTCCCACCATCTCAATTGTGTTTTGGTGAGTTTATATATTTATTCACCTTATATTTTTATTTATTTACTCGGCCGGCGGCGCGGCGGCGGTACGGAAATAACAAACTTGAGTCATTAAAGCCTTCGGCCTCTAAAATTAGCCTCTTGTTAGTAATATTCTCCTTACCATCCTTAATATACAATGTACTATTACATTTCTAAAAATCTTTTTTTCTTCGTGCGATTTTAATTTATTAATAGTCAGACGGACTTCTACCTCAGCTACTATAGTGGTAGTTTAGAGTATTATAGTAGTAGTTTATAGTACCTACTATAGAAGTAATCTACCTATGCTACTGTAGTATGACTGATGTCTAAATATATTTGTTTGGTATAAGAAACAGTAGCTGGGTTGTGTGTGCAGCTGATTACTACTGGATTTGGTTCCGCTTCATAGGAATCTTCATAGGAATAGGAAACTACCTGTGTGACTTACCCTTTTTCTGTCACACGCAAATTTTATAATCTCAGCACAGACCCACTCTAAGCTTTAGGTACTACTCATCATTGATGTACACTACTAGCTGACTCTGGGTTAGACATAGACATAGACAGACATTTATTTAGCATCATTTCACCCATACTGTTACATACACGTTTACATAAAGGTACACCAAAATAATGGAGATAAAAATAAGAAAACAAAAAACACTTAAACAAAACAAAAATATACGGATCTAACTAGACATATTTATATATGGGTGCTGTGATGCCAAACAGGACATCGACTCAGCGTATGCTGCAACAAGGTGCTGCAGCGCCGATTTTCAGCGTCGCGCTTAATAAAAGGTGTGCCCGTGAGGCACCGGTTATGTGTTCTAGTTTAAGGTAAATAGGTATAAGTATATATAAGGTATATATTAAATAATAAATAAGGTAAATATAAATGTATATGCAGGCAAAATTTGTAAAATATAAATACAATAAACTCATATAAAAATCATTAACATTATTAAACGGCCAACCCTTCGGCCGCGCCGAAACTTACAACTTCGTACCTTGTAAGTTTTTTCATAATTAAAATGTAAGTAACTGAAAATAAATAAAAATAATATATGAGCATCATATTTTAATAATAAATTTGTTTTATTTTATACCACCATTTAAAAATCGCTAACTTTAAAGGGTAGTTAAATTTTCAAACAGAACCTCTGTAACTGTGTTAAAATTTCATTGTGATAAATCTTTGAAAGTAGAAACCTGTAATTATAGGTCGGCGAGATATTTATTTTAGAAAAAAACGGGCTTACTAACATTTTTCCGACATTTTAAGGACTTTTTTTTTATAAAAGGTTCGGTTTCGGTTTCGGCCGAAACTACAATAAAACCGAACCTTCGGTTTTGGTTTCGGTTTCGGCAAAATAACATGTTTCGGTCGGTCACTAATTATTAAATATATTTTTACTATTTAGCCTTTTAACATTGTGCTGCATTGTTGGAACAAACCGACCACTCCGCTCGCGCGCGACTCATTTTGCTTTTGGACTATTAAAAAGTAATTCTTTAGTTTAAATTTAAAATTTTGGACATTACTAAGTTCACGAATAGGAGGAGGTATGTTGTTCCAACATTTGGTAGCCGCGTATCTGAAACTTCCTCGAAAAGCGGCAGTTCGATGTTGTGGTATTTTCAAAGCACTTTTTAAAACTCTCATATACCGAGTATCGTCTTCTCTTCGCCACTTTAGTCTATCGGAAAGAAATGTTGGATTATTGGTTTTTATCACCTTAAACAATAGTGTAGCCATGTGCAGCTCTCTGCGGTAGGACATCTTAAGAATGTTTGATGCATTTAAAAAGGGGGTAATATGGCTACGTGGCGGTACATTAAAGGTGTACCTTGCACAGGCATTTTGTACTCTCTGTATAATTCTATCTGTTTTTGCGAGCAGCCTAGGGCTGTAAACAGTATCTGCATAAGCTAACCTTGAAAGTACTAGACAGTCACACAGCTTCATACGTAGCCCCTCGCTTATAAAATCACGAATGCGATACAAAACTTTAAGGCGGTAAAAACAATTTCGTACAATCGCTACAACGTGACTTTCAAAGCGGAGACTGTCATCCATTAATACGCCTAGATTTCTCGCCTCGGTGACACGATCTACCTGTCCTCCAAGAATACTTATAGTAGGATTCCTACTGACTATTTGGTCTATTTGTTACCTTGAACCAAGTACTATGCACTTTGACTTGCGTGGATTTAAAACAAGTGTATTGGATTCAGACCACAAAGCTATATTCTGCAAATCTTGATTAATTTTTACTACTGCACTATCAGTATAACTGGGATCGAATGTCAAATATACTTGTATATCATCTGCATACAGGTGATATTTGCAGAACTGTATCTTATTGCAAATGTCTGCAGTGTATAAAATAAAAAGTTTTGGGCCCAAAATAGATCCCTGGGGAACTCCTCTTGTCAACGGAAAAAGACTTGAAACCATACGTGACCCATCATTTTTATTTAAGGCCACTGACTGTGTGCGACCGGACAAGTAGCTAGAAAACCATTGAATTGTTTTCGGTTGAAACCCGTAGTAACTTATTTTGGATAATAAGAGAGGAATACTTAGAGTTACGCTCCCGGCCACTTAGGTTGTGGAATAAGCTCCCTGTCAAGGTTTTCTCTAAGGACTACAGTATGGGGTTCTTCAAGAAAGAAGCTTAAGCTATATTTAGAAAGTAGAATCATGTATAGATACAACCGTACAATATATTTGCAGCGTGGCCCACTCTACTATGCAGGCCCAGATGACGATGACGGGCTTCCAGCGCAGTAGCAGCGCATACACCCAGCAGACTAACACCACCATTCCAACGCCACCCAACAGGTAGCACCAGGATCTCAACACATCGTCCACTGCTTCTTTCACCTTCTGTACATGGCAACACAGCGTAACAGTATCTTCACTCAGAACAATCTCAACGTTCGGCAACAATCGTACATCTTAGACACTATTCGTATAGCTATTCGGTCGCCCTACAATAACGTTGCATTGATACTCTGTCGTACTCACTTGAGATCTGATTCGATATTCTATCTTGTAAATAACAAGTTAGTAAGTAACAATAAGTAACTTGACTACAAAATAATTACAGTTCTTTACACCGATAAGTATACGGTTCAAGTAACTCACGTGAGTAAGAAAGAACAAGAAATTTATTCCTTCCGGAATTTGGAGACAGCATTGTTATTGCGTAAGTAGCTACATAGTATTATATAGTCTGGTAGCTACCATCCTATTCTGTTGTGGCTTTTGTCATATAACAGCAATCGTTAAACCAAGTCAGAGGCCTTATTGGCTTGAATATTCTGAGAATTTAGTGGGAGTAGCTCAACAATAACGTCTGCCAATTCGCAGAAGACCAGCGCGGTGGACATAGCCTAATTTCTCTAAAGAGAAGCCTATGTCCCTACGTGGAGATAAAAAATGGCTTTGCCGATCATGGGCTAGTCATAATGACGGAGGTAGGTATACTTTAGGTAGTTTTCCTTGTTACACACATTTGAAAAGACTTAGGATTCTGACTAATTCTGACCTGTATGAAATACTGACAAGCGGTCGTAGCATTCTCTTAGCCACAAAAATCACTTTTTGCATCGACTGGCTGCAGTATTTCCTCCAACACGTTGCTGTTGGTCCTCGTAATGGCTGAAAAATTTTAGAATTAAAGTGAATTTTATCCATCGTACTCGTGGAGTCAGCTCTACTTTAGCTCATAAGACCCTGACGTCTGCGCAACCGCAGTCACTGAGACAATCCTCGCTGGTATGGAATGTTTTATTCCTAACCCGCGAGTAGGTGCCGGTGTCGAAAAACGGCCGTGTTTTAATCGGTCTTGCAGAGAAACTAAAATTCTTAGTCTAACAGCGTATGAGGCTTGGACCACGGCTCGTAATAATAAGGATCCGAATATATCTGAGTTAAAACGCAATTAAAAGCTGTGTCGTAAATATTTATTTACCAAAAAAGATAGGCAGATAGAGAATTTACCACCTATGGAAGCTGGCCTCAAACAACATACCTAGAGAGCAGTTTTTCAAGGAGTGCATGTCTGGGAGCAGTGCTTAATTAGCAAAATATTCCTTCCCCATCTGAATAGGGCTGGCAGAAAGAGCAAGAAACTTGGATGCCATTATGGACCCAAATTTTTGTTGCTGCTCAAGCGTGCTTAGACAGTTCAGAAATTTGTGGCATTAGATGCAACTATTATAAACGCTTGCTCAGATTTACTGTGCTATGTTATTGTAGCAGTGCTTGTTGTAAATAAAACAAATAAGAACCAAATTAATTGTAGATCTTTTTATCCTTTATCTTTCTATTATCAAAAGGGCTTCGTGCTAAGCATTTTCATATTTTTCTTTTTTTCGTAAATAATGTGGAACAGTTTTAAGTCTGTTATTAACTTTGTTAAGAGCTTTATAAAGTAAGGCGAAGAGATCGGTCGGGTTCTGGATGCATGCATAGACTAATTTTTCCCTACAACGAAAGAAATGCTGATACAGCCTGAGTTTCAGCGCTACCTTGGACGCAAAAAAAAGCTAGATACTGCACTTACTAAATATAATGTACAGTTTTTCCTTACGAATATCTTTCAAAATTGAGAAAAATATAAAGGGTTATGAAATTAATGGAATTATTATTATTATTATTTATTATATAACATAATACTTACTTAATATTTAAATTTATAACTAAATATAAGGGATTATTGCTTTTTACAGGCCTTAGTATTGTAGACGACCGCTGCGGCATGTTCAATATTTTATTTTGCTATAAAATTAATTAAAAAGTCATTTAATGTTAATCTACGTTCAAATAGCTTTTATTGCATATTTTTAATTTACAAGTTTCATATACAAATTTGAAAATATGAGCACGTTAATTTATGTATAGTACCTAAATTTTAATCTTTTAAGTATTGCGTCATATTTCACTACGGAACCCTATATAATTGACTTTACCAATGAATCGGCCATCATCGATTTACTTGAAAACGATATTAAACTCGACCTGGTAACTCAAATACTATCTTCAGATATTTTTTTACGAGCGCAGGGAAGTCGGTATTTTAACCCCTCTCCCTCCCACCTGCCACGAGGTAATTTCTGACTACCAGCCTTATTGATCTCAGATTAACCTAAACATCAGCCATGCCAAGTGGACATACAACGATGCCCAATAGGAACCGGACTATAGGTATCTACGTATAGTATTTAAGGTAGTTTTATTTATACTCACTGTAATATCCAAGAAAGCCCCAGCTGGGTAAAACAATCAGAAATATGATGAGCCATATTACGTCGGTGCATGATCGACTGCTTACAGGACCACTGAATCTTAAAACTCCACCGTAAAACTTAGGTTTCTCTGGAACAATTTACAAGAATATTATCTAAATTCATGAAAAGTTTGGTTGCAAGTGGCTGAGTCAATTCTTGCGTTTCAAATGAGGTGGCCGATGGTCGGACGCCAAAATGGTCGTAGAAATCCGTAATCAGTATTATGTATTATTTTAATGTACCTAATTAATTTTTTTTAAAGATAACAAACAATAAATGGAGTACCTATAACTGCAGGTAAACCACATTAAAATGAATATAAGAAATACAAATTTTATGATCTAAAATAACAATGTAAAATGTTTAAACTTTTCTTATTATTATTATTTTTTATTTGAAACATTGACGATTATGTTTATATTTTTTGTGATGTGTATTAGTTATGCTGTTATCTAAACGTTTTAAAAAAAAATAACTATTGGGTTTCTTAAGTCAGATTCTTCTCGGTATAAATTTACATTATGAAACGGATAAAAAAATTGTATTTAATAACTTTGATTCAAAAGTGTTAGTTGAATAAATAGATTGACTTTGACTTTGTAGATATTTACTAATTAATATTAGGTTGATTCACGTGAGGATAATAGTTCATGTTCAGATCCTTGAACACCCGATAATATCATACTATTAGGAATATCTTTTTCTATAGCCAACAGCAACATTGGGCGATAGGCGTCAGCGGTGTATCTAGGATTTCGATTTTTTTAACCGTCTTCAAAAGAAAAGGAGTTCGACCTGTGTGTTTGTAAGATGTATGTATATGTTTGTCCGTGATTATCTCGCTTTGGCTGAACCGATAAAGATGCGGTTTTCAGAAAAGTATTTGTTACATTGTAGGCAAGGTTTTGGTATACAACAAATGGATACCCATGGTTATCTTAACCTACATATAAATTTTATCTTTTTGAAGTCGGTTGTCGTTTATGTCAAAAAAGTTTGTTTTGTGAAGGAGGTATATAGGGACTGTTTTTGGGTCATCTTCCATACTATCCTCCTGGGTGGATCCGTGTTTTTTAACCTACTTTTGAGTGACGAATTAAAAGACGTAGGTACACTAAAAACATCCATACACGTCACAAAATTTTATACAATCATCATCATAAAAATTAAGACTTATATGGTTTTCTCATGGATGCCATTGTCAAAACTAGTCCAATCTGAAATTTGACTACACGGGAAGCACCAGCTTTCAAATAAAAAAAGAACCATCAAAATCGGGTCACCCAGTCGAAAGTTCTGAGGTAACAAACATAAAAAAAAATACAGTCAAATTGAGAACCTCCTCCTTTTTTGAATTCGGTTGAACAGAAAAATTTCCAAAGTTACTATCAATAAGATGTTAAGGCATTTGTACCTGAATTTGGTTTTACCACACTTTCCCTCATATTTGGTCGATAAACTTAAAAATCGTTACGTATTATAGTCACATCAAACATTTTTCAAATCATTTAATATAAGTAGCACAAAGACACTATCACTAAATCTTAATTCTGAATAGTCTTGTACTGAACTAATGTAACAACATTCGTAAAGCGATCAGGATGGTATTATTCACGTAATGTGCGTAATGTACGCGTAGGTATTGGTAACAGGAAACTGGCTGATTAGGTACAAATGTACTTAGGAATCCGTGTAAATATTTCGCAATAAGTTAGAACTCTGCCTAAAAATACTAATCCAGGCACGTCAACTACTATAGGAATCTGCTGCGGCCCGCTCCAGTTTTAAGTCAAAACAGTTCTCTGAGAAAAAACGGCTTAAAATACGACTACTCACTAGTTTGTAGGTACACTGATTGTTTAGTTTTAATAGATTTATTTCGTAAATGTACACAAACGAGATAGAACTAATAGCTAAAAAATTGCACTAAGAATTAAAAGTAGATACCACCTACATTGTGTATTAGCACGTTGAACGCTACTTAAGTAAGCCCGTTCGAGCCGGGTAGAAATCATTATTCCCGTCATTTATTTATCTTAGTTAAAATCGACGCGAAACACTAGGAAATGGCTAAATTTAGGCATTTAATTCAATTTTTCACGATATTTTGTTTAGGATATTTAACGTCGGTCACCGGTGACCCCCGCGTGACCTGGTGATATAAAAAAACTATGTAAGTCACTAATTGCTCGAAATTATTCACTTGTTAGTCACTTATTGCTTAAACTTAAATTCAACGCTTAAATGCATATTTTTGAACTTAGGTACTCATTGATATTTTTTTGCTAGTCCTTTCTAAGGAGTAAATTGTTTCTCATAAATGGGTCAAAATACTTTTTGAGGCCTAAGTATAAAAACGTCCCTTGTTCATTTTAACGCATATTTTTTTAGTTATTCGGATAATCTTCAAAAAACATATTATTTTCTAATTCAAAATGATATACGCATACCCGAATGATGACTTTTATTGAAATATTAGGGCTCAAAAAAAAACTATTGTTTGGTAACGCAATGAACATTATTTTTGTGGGGTCAAGGGGATTGGTAACGCAGTGGTAATTTGAGTACCAAATGAGCCTTTTTTTTGATAAAAAAACCTAGGAGGGTGAGGAAATTCATAATAAAAATTAAGGCCCGGTATAGAACGAACGTAAAACTGCTAGAAAAATATTTTGAGACATCTACAATTTTATAGATGTTTATTTTTCATCTCTATTTTAGACACTAAAAATATTTTGGCCCAAATACCTCAATGTACTTAATTGTTTTCCATTTGTATTAAATAAACCCATAAATATGCATTTTTTTTCTTCTGGTCTAGGGTTTTCTCTTATTGCATAAAAAAATCGTATAAATTTTGATCGTTTTGAAATATTTAAAAACCAACCTCGTTAAGGTCGTTTTACAGGGCAACGCGGGTCACTTCTTTACCAGTTTATGTCAATATTAGTGCCCCGTGGCTTGTAATCGAAGTCTGAAGTGAACACCACTCATGGGTCACGGGTGTCCCCAATGGCCTGAACGGTTCATTATAGGGCCCACTATTGTTGTTCTGCCCTTAACGATATTTCATAATTATCGTCAGCTTTTGCCTCTAAATTTTATGTCTGTTTTAGTTTTCGGCACTAAACCAAGATATATTGTGCAAATGGGTAATTTAGGTACATAATTATAGATTTTTGATAACTTTACTACAGCGCCGCCTATCAAATATAAGCAAAGCTATAAAACATTGTTAATGCAAGAGAAAAAATAAATCTACTGTGTAAGTATGACTTTAATCGGTCAAGTCGTTTAGGACTTACACTATATTCCGTATACTAAATTATGCTGCTGCCAAAAATGTTCATTTTGACTAATCTTATGTGACTGCCGAGAAGGATCTAAGGGTGACGGTCAGTCTGTTTTATCGTCGGTGAAGGGGCCACCGATAGAAGCGATAGAGCCACCGGTCGTCGCGACGATCTCTCTTTCCAAACACGACGCGCAGAAGCTGGAATGTCCCTTGCAAGCACTACGTTTCATTCTTTCAAAATCCAAAATAAATTCACAAAACACGCGTCTATACCACAAATTGGTATCTAACTGATCGCGAAAATATGTATGAAATGTTACAAAAATGAACCCACAAAAATCATCTCTATCTCGAGATGAACACTTTGAAGCTGCGGTGCCTTAGCAACTTTTTTTCGCTAGTATATGTACAATTATAACAAAAATTAGCAAAAAAATTAACCGGCCTTAAAAAGATGCACTAAAAAGGTTTCCAAATGTCTGATCTGAATTACAGTTTAAAGTTGGTTTCCTGAAAGTGAAGTGTGTTGTAAACGTTAGGTACATAGACACTAACTTCAAACTGTAATTCAGATCAGATTTTCGAAAGTCGGTTAAAAACGGCGCCAACCTACAAACCATTTTAGGCATTCCCATTTGGCATGAAGATACTTTGAGTCCCGGGGAAGGACATAGGCTACTTGAAAACGTCAAGTGTGAGTCGGTTTATTTGAATTAAAGAGTTGCCATTGAAATCCAACACTGATATCCGAATTTAGAGCGGGTGGAACCGCGGGCAAAAGCTAGTGACTGACCTAATAAATGTAAAGTTCTTATAATGTTATATATATATAGGAGTTATCATTGGTCATCCATTGTTACCCGCGTAACAGGGAACTCCCCTCCTGGCGCTGTCTCACCTTCGGGTTCGAGACTCACGCCGGTCGAAGGGACACCCCCGAGAGCGACAACCCAAGCCGAGGCTTCCCCCGCGGGAAGCCCTTGAGCGTTGGGCGCTATATGGGCTGAGGCTCCTTCAGAGTCTCGCCCCAAAACCCCTGGAAGCAGTAATGGCTGCAACAGCCAACTGCATAGTCAGCTCAGAAAAAAAAAAAAAAAGTCATCCATTGTGTCGTATGATGGATACTTCGAAACGCAAGCGACACCTGCAGTTAACTTCAGGGCACTTCGGCAGTCTCGGTGTCGTGCTCCAGGAGAAACAGATGCAAATTACTTACAGTAATGAGTAATTGCGGACGCGCGCGTACTGAGGAACTGTCATACGTTTTGATTGTATTCATAGTCATAGAATTAAATTAATTTGTTATAAAATATTGTTAAGTGTTAGAATAGTAAAGACTAATTGGACTATAAATACCTGGTGTTAAAGAACTGTTAGTTAGTGCTAATTATAACTTAAGAACATTAAAACATTTTATAGTGATTGTATTTGTGCATAATTAATTTGATATCCCAATAATAATACAAAGCTATCGGAAAAAGAACAATCTCGGCCTCTTGACCCGTTAATATATAAATACTAGCTGGCCCGGCAGACGTTGTTCTGCCCTTAAAGTTGATGCGCTGTAGCACCATCAGTGTGCCTAGTGTGAGTTTTTAACGCTACTATCGCGTTCTCGGCAATCAAATACATGTATGAAAATGAAGGAGCGCCTCTAGGGGACTCGTTTCGAGACTAATTTTTTCTCATAGGGCTTTTAATGAATACGCGAACGCGATTGTAGATTTACGAATACGCAAAAACTAACACTAAGCACATTGTTACAACCTAGGGTCATCTATTACCCTCGGTTACACCCGTGGGGATTTCTATTAGAGACTTACCCAATCCGGACATATATGAGGATAAACTAAGTTACACTACCCGCGCCATCCGTTAGAAGTGTATAGAACTCCAACGAGAATACCAGATATAGAGGACCATACAAGCTCCTTACTGGACCTTCTGCTGACTACACGTCCGGATGGATACTCCGTCTCAGTGGATGCGCCTCTTGGCTCCTCGGACCACTGTCTCATCCGGACTCGATTGTCATGCACACAACCCGATCCTTCTGGGCCAACTAATTGGCGTCGTGTGTGGCATTATAAGTCGGCAGACTGGGATGGATTGCGAGAATTTTATGCATCGTACCCGTGGAGGCAGATCTGCTATAGCTCAGAAGATCCTGACGTCTGCGCAGCCGCAGTCACTGAGACAATCCTCGCTGGTATGGAATGTTTCATTCCTAACCTGCGAGTAGCTGCCGGCGTCAAAAAACGACCGTGGTTTAATAGGCCTTGCAGAGAAGCTAAAATTCTTAAGCAAACTG
Source organism: Apoda limacodes (assembly GCA_946406115.1). Classification (NCBI taxonomy): domain Eukaryota; kingdom Metazoa; phylum Arthropoda; class Insecta; order Lepidoptera; family Limacodidae; genus Apoda; species Apoda limacodes. The sequence goes on from OX291546.1 coordinate 9,806,355, forward strand.
CGTATGAGGCTTGGACCACGGCTCGTAATAATAGGGATCCGAATATTTCTGAGTTAAAACGCAAATTAAATGCTGCCTCGAGGTTCAGTAAGAAAGCAACTGCCAGAGCAAAATTCCAATTCATCGGCAAAATAGGTGGGCGACTTGCGAGCTATCCTTCTGGGAGTCGTGCTTTCTGGTCGCTTGCTAAAGCTGCCGAGGGGAACTTCTGCCAGTCGTCATTACCACCACTGCGAAAGACCGATGGTGACTTGGCCCACAGTGCAAAAGAGAAAGCCGATCTATTGGGCAGTCTCTTTGCCTCTAACTCGAATGTGAACGACGAAGGCGCTGTACCACCTACTTTACCGTGGTGCGGTAAGACCATGCCGGAAATCACTATAACACAGCGCGAGGTCCGGCGGGCGTTGCTTTCCCTAGACGTTCATAAGTCGAGTGGGCCAGACGGCATACCAGCAGTGGTGCTTAAGCAGTGTGCTCCTGAGTTATGTCCTGTACTCACGCGCCTCTTCACGCTTTCCTACCACACTAGGCAATTTCCGTCTTCATGGAAGACTGCAAATGTGCACCCGGTGCCCAAAAAGGGCGATAGATCAGATCCATCGAATTAAAGGCCTATCGCTATAACCTCTCTCCTCTCCAAGGTGATGGAGCGTGTGATCAACACACAGCTTTTGAGATACCTAGAAAAACACGACCTGATCAGTGACCGTCAATATGGCTTTCGCCACGGTCGCTCAACTGGTGACCTTCTAGTGTATCTCACACACCGATGGGCACTAGCCATTGAGAGTCAGGGGGAGGCATTGGCATGTAGCCTAGACATAGCGAAGGCGTTCGATCGGGTCTGGCACCGGGGTCTTCTATCGAAGTTGCCTTCTTACGGAGTGCCCGAGGGTTTGTGCAAATGGGTGGCTAGCTTTTTGTCCGGCAGAAGCATACGAGCCGTAGTTGACGGTAGTTGCTCTGATAGCATGGACATTAATGCTGGTGTCCCGCAAGGCTCTGTGCTGTCTCCTACGCTGTTTCTACTGCACATCAATGATATGTTGGACATCAACAACATACATTGCTATGCAGATGACAGTACTGGAGACGCTTATTACACGGGCCGTGCAAGCATCCCACGTTCCGTTGTGGAGGAAAAGCGTGAAGAACTTGTGTCTCAAATCGAGATCGGTCTGTCCAAGGTCTCTGACTGGGGGCGGGAAAACTTGGTCCGATTCAACCCTTCAAAGACACAAGTCTGCGCGTTCACCGCTAAGAAAACCCCATTTACTGTAGTCCCACAATTCCAGAACACTCCCCTCTCCATCTCCAAGAGCATTGGGATCCTTGGCGTTGACATCTCCAGCGATGTTCAGTTCCGAGATCATTTGCTAGGCAAGGTAAAGCTGGCGTCCAAAAAACTTGGTGTACTCAACAGAGCGAAGCAGTACTTCACGTCGGGGCAAAGGTTGCTACTTTACAAGTCGCAAGTCCGGCCCCATATGGAGTACTGCTGCCATCTCTGGGCGGGTGCACCCGGATACCAGCTTGGCCCTTTTGACTCGGTTCAACGACGGGCTGTGAGAATTGTCGACGATCCCAAACTCACTTGCGGTATCGAACCCTTAAGTCTGAGGAGAGACTTTGCCTCCCTGTGTGTGTTCTACCGCTTGTACAATGGATTGTGTTCTGAGGAATTGTTCGAAATGATGCCCACGGCTACTTTCTACCATCGCACCGCTCGCCATCGACAGGGAATTCATTCTCACACTTTGGAACCAAAATGGTCGCGAACAGTGCGGTTTCAGAGAAACTTCCTCCCGCGAACCCTTGGGTTGTGGAATGAGCTCCCTGCCAAGGTTTTCTCTAAGGACTACAGTATGGGGTTCTTCAAAAAAGAAGTTATTAGATTTCTGAAGGGTCGGCAACGCGCGAGTGATGCCCCTGGTGTTGCAAGCGTCCATAGGCTACGGTGACCGCTTACCATCAGGCGGACCGTAGGCTTGTTTGCCACCTTAGTGGTATAAAAAAAAAAAAAAAAAAAAAAATGTTTACTTATGTCGATAAACTAACTTAAATCGCTATCTGTTAGAAATGTATGTAACTCTTAGCCAGCGCACGCCATGCAAAGCTCCCAGTCGGCATAGATGTATTTAAACCCTTATTGCGCAAGTCCGAAGTCGCACTTGACTCTTTTTTTTGTTTTCTCAAAAACATTCCCCGGGTGTGCCTAACAACTTACCAAAATTTCATTATAATCGGTTCACCCTTATTGCCCTGTCCGACTCGCACTTGACCCTTTTTTCTTTCGCAGAAACCTGCCCTGGCATGTGCATAACAATTTATTAAAATTTCATTACAATCGGTTTACCCTTATTGGCCTGTCCGACTCCCACTTTACCATTTTTTCTTTCGCGGAAACCTTCCCCGGCATGTGCATAACAACTTACTAAAATTTCATTATAATCGGTTCACCTTTATTGCGTGAGTCCGATTCGCACTTGACCCTGTCCGACTCGTACTTGACCCTTTTTTTCTTTCTCAACAAAACCTCCGGCGTGTGTAAAACAACTTACCAAAATTTCATTACAATCGGTTCACGCTTATTCTCCTGTCCGACTGGCACTTGATCCTTTTTTTCTTTCGCAGAAACCTTCTCAGGCATGTGCATAACAACTTACTAAAATTTCATTACAATCGGTTCACCCTTATTACCCTGTCCGACGCGCACTTGACCCTTTTTTTCTTTCGCAGAAACCTTCCCCCGCATGTGCATAACAACTTACAAAAATTTCATTACAATCGATTCACCCTTATTGCCCTGTCCGACTCGCACGTGACCCTTTTTGTCTTTCGCAGAAAGCTTCCCCGACGTGTGCATAACAACTTACCAAAATTTAATTAAAATCGGTTTACCCTTTTTGCGCGAGTCCGACTCGCACTTGACCCTTTTTTGTCTTTTCAGAAACCTTTCCCGGCGTGTGCAAAACAACTTACAAAATTTCATTAAAATCGGCTTACCCTTTTTGCGCGAGTCCTACTTGCACGCGACCCTGTCTGACTCGCACTTGACCTTTTTTTTCTTTCTCAGGAACCTTCCCTGGCGTGTGCATAACTAACCAAAATTTCATTAAAATCGGTTTACCCTTAGTGCGCGAGTCCGACTCGCAGTTGACCGTTTTTTTTTTCATAAAAACCTTGCCCTAACGCTAACAAACACAACAAAAAAAATTACCCGAATTGGTCCAGCCGTCTTCGAGTTTTTCTTAGTGCGCGAGTCCGACTCGCACTTGACTTTTTTTTTTCATACATATAAACCTTGCTCTAACAATAACGAACACAACAAAAAAAAAAAAACATCCAAATTGGTTCATTACAATCGGTTTACCCTTATTGCGTAAGTCCGACTCGCACTTGACCTTTTTTATAACATGTTATAGCTTGCCTTAACAAAAACGGACACAACAAAAAAAGAATTACCCAAATCGGTCTAGCCGTTCTCGAGTTTTAGTGAGACTAACGAACTGCAATTGATTTTTATTCATATAGAAGAAGATAAATAGATAAATAAAAAATTTCATATCAAAGATGCAGTCAAAAAATTAACCTCGAGCCAGGACTTGAACCTGCGACCTACATTTCATGTAAGGGTATGCTAATAATATATAATCTTTTGACTGCATCTTTGATATGAAAGTATTTCTTTCTTTTCTTAATGAATGGCAGTTATACTACTTCTATATTTATTTATATTGATGATATTATAGCCATGGATATGGCATGTATAATATAATATATTTATATTTTCTTCTAAGAACTTTCTTCAGGGAGTCATAAACGAAGAGAGTATTTATTTATATTGTATTTCTTACTTCTATGAAGATTTTGTGTGTTTTTAAGATTGATGTACTAGGACTTTATAAGTCACGAGGAATTGTAGGATATGTAAAGATTTGCGCAATGCAATTAAATCCCGAACATACAAAGTCAAATTCGGACCGTGTCGTGAAATTATTAAAATTTCGGTATTATTTCGAGAACAGTGTTACCAAATTGATAACTGTCATTCCATAATACAGGCAGTCTAAAGTATTTTTCAACATGCAATCGCTTGAAACTTTTGCAAAAATGATAGCAATTTTTTTTTTCCGTAGAACAGTAAGAGATGACACGAAACGCAATGCAATCGCAATAGCTAAATATCACACCTCATGTAAATAAGTTCGTTATTATTAATTTGTAACAAACATTGGTTATAAACTTAAAGAAATCCCTTACTTCTTGATATAATGGCACTAGCCGGTTTTTATCGTTCAATTTCTCGCAAATTTGGCAACGGTGTTACACTGACACGACATCCAGGAATGCAGGATAGAATAGTATGAGATACCATGAAAAGAAGCGCAATCGCAATAGCTTAAAAACCATACCCTTGTATATAAGAATTATTTGATATAAAAACAAATATTTCAATAAAAGATTCTAAAAATTTACAGTTGATTGAAATGTGGAACAGTTAGAAAAAAATGGCAACATTAGCGCACACTGCGGTTTTTTTTTAACAATTGTTTGTTTTGTTTTCAGCTGTAAATCAAACACGGTGTGCTTTTTATTATATCCCCTTTTTGGTATACTTTTTTACTTTTCTCAGTGCCCTAAACTGTGAATTTTGATTATAGTCTGTGGCACAGATAATGTCTGTGGTCAAAATCAAATAATTAGTGTATAGTGCTTTAATTGAAAATAAATTAATATTAATAAAATTATTAACCTAAATTATACTTATGTCGTATCATAATACTACGTAACCCTAGATGAGTAGTAAAATTCAAAAAAATAATAATGTATTTCGCTAAAAATAATCATATCTCTTTTTCTGCAATATTTATTCTGCTGAATATTTTTAACCATATTGCTAGCGAATTGATCACTGCTTCATTGATTGGTGCAGCACTAGCTGCCGGAGCTGGCAGTTGGTACAAATGGGACACAATTGCAGACAATACCGTATGTCGATATATTGAGTGTTGTAACGCTGAATATGTGCCATACGATTTAAACAGTAAGTGAATCAAAACAATTTTTAATTGGTAGTTTAATAATTGGCATTAACATATGGGTCAGAGTAGCTAAAAACGGCCGCAAGGGAAAAAACCAGGTAAGTTTTCCTTAGCGCCCCTTTTTACATATATAAGTAGATCACATACTGAACTACTTAAAAGTATATTTTTTGTAACACAAACTAGTATTTTCCATCGTCTTTTTTTATTTGTTAATAAGGGGATGCTTTCATGAGCATCGGCAAAATTATTTTCAGAGGGGTGCATCTACATTTAAAATTAATTGGACGACCTTTCTACAAAAAGTGCTAAAATTTTTTAAAGCAACACCAAAATTAAATGTATTGTGAAAATTTTATGTAAGATTTTTGGTCAGAGTAACTAACTAAGCAAGGGAAAAAATATTCAATTCCATTTTGCCTATATTTTCTGATGCCAGGGAGGTGCAAGCACACCCCTTCGCATTCCTTACCTGGCTGCCATGGATGCTTTTATTGATTAAAAATATTTTTATGCAAAAAATAGGTGAAGTAAATATTCACCCTAAAATGACTAGGTTCCTAGTTGGGGACGGTGTAGAACACATGACATGCCAAAGTTGTTTTTGCTGCTGCTTTTTATGATTGTTTTTCTGTATTTGTCTTTTATTATGCATATGAATATTTATATTTTCAAAAGCTTTTATTTTACTTCCTATATTGTCTGTTCTGTCTGTTTGAGACCTTAGTCAAATATTGACATAATTAACATTTATTATTATCAATTTATTTATAAGGTAGCTAATTATGATTGTGTACCTGTTATACTCACCATGGACTCTAAAAGCAGTTTTTATCTCTTTACAGAACTGAAACAATCATTATCAAAAAAACTATATGGGCAGCCATTGGTTGAAGAACTTATAGATATTCTAAATGTTCATAAAGAAGCGGTCAAGAATAAAAAAAATCAAAAGGCTCTAGTTATAAGTTTACATGGATGGACTGGAGTGGGCAAGAATTTTGCATCTACAATGATTGCCGAAGCTCTATTCACTAAAGGGATGCATAGTAAATATGTTAAACTTATTATGGGGGCAAAAGATTTTGATTGTTCAGATTTAGCCAAAAGTCAGGTACATAATTCAGTAAAATATCTAAAGATAATAAAGATTACAGGCTATTTGACATGGTAGTACAGTGTGAACCATGGATCGTGGGGTTTTAAGGTTATCGGTGCAGTCCGCAGTCTAGTCTTCACCTATTAGTCCCTCACTGCTCATGTGCAAGTGACAACTAAGAATGGTTGATTGGCAAATATCTCAGTCAACTTGAGTTTGGAATGTGTGAAACATTGTAATAATAAATAAATAATATACATTTGAAACACATCTGTGACCAAGTGTAAATGCCCATTGAAACCCCAAGAACCGTGATTTGACTGTAGATTTCGATAAATGTGGTTAAGCTCTGTATTTTTCATTATAAAAAAATGGTTAAATTAAGGTATTTTATAGACACTTACATAGAGTAAGTTAAACTTTTTAAGATGTGTTCTAAAAAAAGGAGGTTCTCAGTTTGACTGATATGTTTGTCCGGGATTATCTCTCATTGGGCTAAACTGATTTTGATGCTGTTTTCAGAAAAGTATTTGTTTCATTCTGGAGACAGTTTTGGTATACAATAAATGGATACCTATGGTCCCATGGTCATCAGGTCAGGAAAAAATAATGGGATCCTTGAGAAATCAAGAGAACTCTTGAAACTTTTACAGGCACAATGTAAAGTGTGTTATAAACTGTTAGAGAGATAGACACCGACTTTAAACTGTAGTTTTGATCTGATTTTTTAAAATAATTGTTTTTATGTTTATAGTGCATCTTTTTGAAGTTAGTTCTTTTTTTTGTTAAAAAAAAATCTATTAACTTATAATATTAGCATTCTTGCTTGATTAAAAAAAGGTGAGCTATATACTTTTCAGTATCCTCAAAATATTCAAAACAGGATATTGTACATTTTTTCTTAAATCGTGGCTTGCTTTATATTAAAAAATACATACCAAACTCCATTTATCATAACCTTAACAACCTAGTAAGATGGCCTTTTCTGTTTATTAGTTTTATAAGGTTGTAAATTAAATATTTTTGTAGGCAAACTTGGTTGAGGAAGTAAATAAAGTTGTGAAGAAGTGTCCGACTTCTTTGATTATAATTGATGAAATCCATGATATGTGCCCATCAGTATTGGATGCCCTTAGACCTATGCTTGACCACCATCATGCAGTGGATGGAGTTGATTATAGGTAAGGATTTTTTTTACTTACTTTGTATTATTTATTTAACATTTCTTCACAAACATGTGCACAAAGGCAAGCTTATGCTATAAGGCATTCTGTAACAGCCAACCTTAATCTAAATCCTGTAAATTGGGACGTTATTTCTAAAGCTACAAGTAAAAACAATACAATACTGAAGTCGGTCATAGGCAGGATATTGTTACTCTGTGTAATGCAATATATCTTAAATGGAACAAGCAAGATTATTTATTATTATCTGTTAAAATTATTGATCTTGTACAAATGTTTCAAATTTTTAACTGCCATGTTAATATTTATAAATGTAAAATTGGGTTGGGATGGGATTATGGATGGTGGGTATTAAAGGTTGAAATGATTTAAATCAAGAGATTTTAAAAAAAATGAATGATTTAAATTTATAATCTTTACTGCAACCTATTCAGCCATAAACTTTCAAGGGACTTCACCCGACATTAACTACAGCACGCACGCAAGTGTGCAATACTGACGTCGTATTGAAAAACACAGTATCTCAAGATACTATGTTTTTACTTTTATTACATAACTGTAATTACAAAATCAAATCTATCGCAGCATATTTTTGGTTAATTTTTAGCACTCCTGGTTCCTGAGTTATGAAAACACAGTATTTCTTCTAAATTCAGACCAATGTTAAGCATGAAGGCACAACATGGCTTGAAAACAGCAAGTAAGAGGTTACTGCGTTTATGGCAAGAAACAATGACAACAAACCGAGATTAACTGGTAGTTAGAATGCAGTAAATTGCAATTGCAAGCCTAAGACAGAGCTTTTTTTTCACGCAGTATTTTCTGTGTTATAATATAAATTAGATTAAAGTTGTAAAATCCTAACTTGTCTAGGAAAATCACAGTACCCAAAAATATTGTATAATTATTATTACCTAGTCAATCAATTTTTATATAATTCCTTAATTAAATCACAGTAGTTTAGTAATTACTGTTTAAAACCTTTGCAGCGCGGACACTGTGTTTTCTGGGTTTAAATTATTTAGAGCGGTGGTGGGTTGGTGGAGAGTGTGACAATCAATCAACGATCCCTCAATCGGCGCACAGGCATGTTGGTTTTCAAACGTTTTCTAAACTTCATGTTCAGCAAGAAAAAAATACTTTAAAGTAAATGTTATATTACTTGATAGAAGACATTACGATCTAAGGACTTCCTCGCAGCCTATTTGGTAGTGCGGCCAGCTGCCGTGCAGAGGGTCTCGGTTCGATTCCCGCACTGGGCAAACTTTTATGTCATAATACATACATTTGTGTTTGTCTTGAGTCTGGGTTTATTTATGTATGTATTTACAAAAAAAAAGTAATATATATATATGTATTTGTATCCGTTGTCTGGTACCCATAAAACAAGCTTTACTTACTTTGGGGCCAGATGACGCTGTGTGTTTTGTCCAAAAGTATTTATTAAAAAAATATATTATTATTAATGACCACGCAAGTGATAAAACAAATCATCAACAATCAATCAAAGTCAAATTTTAATTTTAAACCTACACAATTCAGTCTCAGTGCCTGTCTGCTGGTCATGATTCTCATTGAATTAATATTAATAGTTTTGTACTTTTTATTCACATAGGTACTCTAAGAAGAAAAATCACATACTTATCAGATCTATCGGGTAGGTACTAATAAAGAAGTAACAATGTCAATAATATTACTTGAGCGTACATAATATGTAACCTTGTTATGATAAAATAAACATAAATTAACTCTAAAATAAAACCCTTTAGTCACATAATGAAAAAAACTTCAGCACTCAGACAATTATGGTAAACTTGGTAACACCCCATAATAAAACTAATTAAAAGAATTATTACGAAGTGTCAACTAAAGATTTACGATTTTTATTATTTTGTTTAAATCATCTAACTCTAAGAAAGTCGATGTCAAGGTTATGAACATTGGCTATTTTTCGTATTTGAAAGATTACTCTTATGTGCAACGGGTAAAAAAAAAAAATTGACCCCCTAGACTTGGTTGAAGTACAAGAGACACGAAATTCTTACAGCTTATTTGTTGAAAAATCCTTCCAAGACAAAACTTATACTGAAATTCAGTTTATAAACGCAAAGTTGTTTAATTTGTTATTTTATATTTCAATTTTTTTTCTTATAATAAGTTTTATTATAAGGTGTTTCCAAGTTTACAACGATTGCCTTATTTTATCACCTTTTTTTTTATTATGTACCAAAAGAGTATCTCTTATTGATCTCGATTATAAATAAATATGCATACTAAGTTATGATTGAGTTTATTATTTTCGAGTTAATTTTAATATATAATAACAACGTTACGTATTACGTACGCTTTAGTAATATTATTCCCAGTGTTACTTCTTTTTTAGTACTTATCAGATATGTGATTTTTCTATATGATTAAAAAGTACAAATCAATTAATATAAATTCAATAACCATCATGACTAGACCGGCACTGAGACTGATTTGTGTAGGTTTAAAAAAAATTATCCAGTAACGATTTGTTTTATCACTTGCGTGGTTATTATTCCTTAGATAGTAATATCTTCTATCAAGTAATATAACATAAACTTAAAGCATTTCTAGCATCTAAATATATAAAGTCTTATCTTACAAAATACTGGATTCTATCAACCATTACTTGTGTAAGCTAAAACCTAGTATAATTCATTTCCTTAATTTTCAATTATTCAATATTCTTCACTTATTTAGATGTAAACACAGCAAACATTCAATTACTGTAGTAGATTGATATTTTTTTCAGTATCATTACAAAGTTAATTTCAAGTATGTTGTAAAACTTACTTACGTGAATTGCAAATATAATTATTAAATTTGATCAGCAACAACACAGTTATGTGTTTTACTCGTGAAAGAATAATACTATATACAAGTTATAAATACATAATTGAAGCGCAATGATTCTATTGTACCAAAAATAAAAACCCAATAATATTTATTTTAAGCTTTCTTAAATTCGTCAAAATCCAACAAAGTTATCAAAACACTTATCGCGCCATTTTCTCAAAATGGTTTTTTCGTAAATACTGTGTTCTTCAATACGACGGCAGAATACTATATTAACCTACACGAAAAATCAACACTGCGAACCGGAGGGTAAGTGGAAGGTTTCAAAAAATAGTATTTTATAACTTTCAGGATTCAAAAGTGTTTATAAAAACCTAATTTGAATAAAAATAAATTACTTAGACTTTGGATATCATTCCCTATAGCAAATTTTTGTTACTGGTTCTCTTTATAATAACTATCTATCTGTCTTATTAATAACAAGATGGCAGTGTAACGGTAACTTAAGGTAGTAATTACTAGTAATGGCTAGAGCCCGGCTCACACTTAGCAGTTTTTTATTAAGAGTTCACACATTTTTTACTGCAAGTTTGAAGTTTGTATGTATTACTGCTTTGACGATATAGTAAAAACAACGGAAATGTGTTTCTTATACGGGAACCCCCCCTTAATTTTTTACTTTTTTTACCTTTAATTATTTGTTAGGTAATTGCCCATTATAACACATATTCTGTGTAAATTTCAGGCTTCTACATATTCTGGCCAAAATGCTAGAGCCCTTGAATGGTCGGACAGACGGACAGACAGCGTCAGCTTAGTAATAGGGCTCCTTTGGCACCCTTTGGGTACGGAACCCTGAAAAATGTCAGGTCTTATGCCAAAATCAAGGGAGAAAACAGGGGAATATGTTTGTATGGGGAAAAGCAGCCTGACAATTAAATTCAGAAAATTAAAAGATACAATAGTATTATCATGTTTTTATTTTAAGTATTTCAGAGGCTTTGCATTAGTCGCCAACCTATTAATTTTAGAACCTATTTCTATTTTTTACGCTTCCAGATATCTAATTTTTTAACGGTATAAATACATGCATTGTAAATGGATTTTTGATTATTTTATTGTGTATGTAACCTTTACTTTCTCGTATTAATATGCGCCGATTTTTTTAGAGACGCCATATTCATATTCATAGCCAATACTGGAGGTGAAGAGATATCAACAAAACTTTTAGAACTATATAATAAAGGTTTTAAAAGAAATGAAGTCAAATTTCATTATTTCGAACCTATAATAAGACGAGCAGCATATCATACAGGTAAAGTTATTTTCCTGGGTTTCATGGGTGAATAGGGCTTGAAACGGAGAAAGAAATAATATTGTATGCAACCTATGTGGATATTGGAGTCAATTAATTTTATTAAATCTACAACTAGGTACTGTCGAAAAAATAAACCTGAGTTATAAGACATGGTTGATATTAGACTCTGAAAGGAATATGTAAGTGTCAGAAAAAGTTATTACACTTAAACACTAATCTGATGTTAATAGTTGATATGGAATAATATAAAGTAGTATAGTAAGTGGTTTTTATGCAAGCCGTCAAGCATGCACATTCCTATAGTGCCACAAATTTGTGGAGCCGTTCGGTCAAAAACCAAAACTACAGTCGCCATATTGAAATGGTGTGAACTTACAACGATAACATACATTTCTTCCATATTCCCAAAACTTGACAAAAAATTATTAATCTAATAATGAAAATTTGCTCTTTATCTAAATATGGAATATGTATAAGTTTTTACAAGTAACAGTCGCTGAGCTTCTTTAAATATTATCTGCCTACATTGAAAGCTGAAGTCAAGCCAACATTTTAGTTCTTTACTAAAGCAGATAAATTGTCGTGGACCTTCGCTTACGAATTGTGATCTCCCATTTTTTTTGTCACGCCAACGTAGACCCCCATTGAGCCTCCCGTAGACCTCTGGGGGTAATGAAAATAGAAGTATGCTTTGTCCTTTTATGTCTCTACAGCTGTTTCAGTGCCAAAAACCAAGCCACTGTTACGACATGCGAAAGAGCACCCTCAAAAAAATTTGTTCCGTGGGAACTCTTAATAGCAGTAAAAGTATTTCATATTATTTTTAGGACCTCCAGCTATACCACCTGCGCAAAAAATTAAGCCTCATCGCTTACTTACAACATAAAGGAAGATTGTTTTTATTGGGGACATTTTGAAATCGAGTCAGTAGTTGCAAAGACTACCCAAATTTTATTTTATTATACAAATTTTACCTTTTTATAATATTTTATTACTAATTTTCAGGAGGATTCAAACAAGCAAATGCTATAGCTAATCATCTTATAGACTATTATATACCATTCCTACCATTAGAGCAACAACATGTTGAAAGGTGTGCTAGAACAGAGTTCATTTTAAATGACTACCCTCATCCTTCCGAAGAAATGATGGAGTAAGTAAAAACACTTTTACTGTGATACCCTCCGTTTGCGCATGGGTATGCTGTGCAGCTTTAACTTAAGTTCGTAGTTCCTTATCATTTAAATATAAAAGTCCAAAAAAATACGATCGTCCTAAACGATCCATCCACAATCATCAGGTGAGCCTGTCACAGTTCACAGGGCAGAAACCAGAACTTATTTTACTTATTTATTACTTTTTGGTGTCGAACCTACCAGGAATCGAACCTAAGACTTACGACGCGGCAGTCCAATCCACAACCTCTGCATCAGTTTGGTCATGATTCAAATATTACTGCACATCTCGTGTAACGGTGCTTGCATAAAGAATCAGGCGTTTCGGTCCCAATTTGTCGTAGCAGATCGGCACTGGAGGCCTACAACTGATACCAGTTTCAATCCAATTTCGTGGCAAGCTTAAACTCTATCTTCATCGATACTACTAAACCAAATTGCGATTGGGTTGAAATTGGGATTGCACATATTTTGGAATCACATAATATAAAAATAATTCTGGAAACAATAAAAATTAAAGTGAAAGTTAAATTTATTTTCACAGATCATCATGCCTAATTTCACTCTCGATCCGGCTCAAAGAGTACCAATTCTTAATATTTGTATACGATTTTAGTTCCGAAATTAGCCACCAAATTCCGTTCTCGATTGAGCGCTACAACAAAATCGAAGGGTACCAATGTAGTAGATTTCTCGACCGCCGTAGGATTTTACGATTGAAACTGATATCAGTTGTAGGCCTCCTGGTCGGCTCAGATCAACTTACATAAAGAAACACGTAAAACGGTTCGGAGTGACCATATAATGGCCTCCAGTTCGTCGAACGAAGATTTATTTCTTCTTCAAAGTGTTTATTTTAAATAAGCAAAGCTGAGAAATAAGGTACTGCACTAGACCAATGTGAATTTCATATCTTTTTTTATTTTCCAAATTTTGTAATTTATAAAATTTTCACAAAAGCTGCGTACCTATTTAAGTGATCCCGTTATCTCACTTTCTTTAAAATACTGCCATTTTTGCACGGTTTAAAAACACACATACACACTCATAAAACACTTTCAAACATTAATAGTAGGTTTTTTTTAAATAAATAAATATTTTTGGACATTACACACAGCGCCGTCTGGCCCCAAAGTAAGCAAAGCTTGTGTTATGGGTACCAAGACAACGGATACAAATACATAAATATTACTTTTTTTTTGTAAATACATACATATCATACATAAATACACCCAGACTCAAGACAAACACAAATGTTTACATTATAACATAAATGCTTGTCCAGTGCGGGAATCGAACCCACACCCTCTGCACAGCAGCTGGCCACACTACCAACTAGGCTGTGAGGGAGTCTCAAAATTGTCTAAGAAAAATTAAACTTTCACCAACATTCATATTTACTATGATTTAGGGTTCTGTAGTCGAACAAGAAAGCCTTATAGTTCTGCCATATGTCTAGGTACATATGTCACAGCCATTTTAGTAGCCATTTTGGTAGCATTGGGTAGACCTAAGTGAGTCTGGGTTATTCCCAAATTGAAATTTACTTTGTTATTTGGTTAAGTAAACCCTGGTAAACCTAAGTATACACAATTTTCTAGCATTACCCGTAACATATACATAAATATTTTACTTGATTTTGACAATTTCGTTCCTTTTTTCAGGGAGGCCTTAGCTGTAGTAACATATGGACCAACTGAAGAACAACCGATTTTCGCTAATAATGGTTGTAAACGTTTTAATAAACAAGTACCTTACGTGATTAAGAAATTTACATCGAAGGACTCAAATAGTGAACTGTAAATAAAAGTAATTTTTTTAAGACTAACATTGTGATATATTTTTAATCGATTTTAGTCGGCTCAAAGCCGAAAAGACTATGTTCTGTTTGTTTTAATTTTTTTTTAAAGCAAAATTCTGCGCAGATTATTACACTCGTATTGTAACTACAAGTATATTTTATGGGTTCCTTTCCATTCCATCATTGTGTCAATAAATAATTCCTATAAAATTTGATCAAAAGTTCCAAGTGACTTTTTGTCTCAGGTATTTAAAAGCTGTAGCCAGAAATATACTTCTAGAAAGGGGGTAAAATCGAAATTTGGACCCCCAAACTTCCTGTTTACGCCCATGGGTAAATATTTTCAAATTTGTTTGCTTCTAAGGCCGTTAATTTTCTCCAATGCTGTGAAATTGGTAAAGCTTTATTTTTAACTTTATTAATTTACTCTTTATAAAATAAAAATTTAATATAAAACATTTTAATAATACTTGAAGCGGATCTACAAAATTTAATATCTTATTTAAAGATTGAAGATACTGGCATCAAGATATCCCGAGGGCCATCCATTTAATACGTAACGCGCAAATTTTTCATACTAAAATTGGAAAAAAAGGGTGACAAAGGGGGAGGACGGAGATCTAAAATTACGGAAATTTGCGTGACGTATTCAATGGATGGCCCCCCGCGATAAATAAGACAATCCATATATACCTATATCTAAATAAATCTGAAAACTTATTTTATTTCCTCTTTGTACAAAACACACTTCAAATGTTACAAACCATATTAGAATTAGTGTTAAGATGGTTAGGGCAGCATTTCAATAATAATTGTTATAAACAAAATCTTAAAACAAGTTTTTAGATATCCGCATAAGTTATGATGCCTGTACTTGGCTGGCTTTATTACAGAATAATTTAATATTATTACTTTACCTTAACGTATCTATAAAGAATCTTGTTGTTTTTGGTGTACGGATATTAAAGTTGCGCCGTGTTATTGTGGTACTACTGTATCTAGAACCATCTGGTAATTATCAGTGTAGGTTTTACTCTGTTAATATATCCTGTAAAGTATTTTTACATATTTGATTACTTGTTGTTTTTTAAGTACCGTTAATTAATAAGCTGTGCAGTAGTGTCAGTTACAAAACTAAGCTGCGATGAAGAAATATTTTATATATATTTGTTCATTTCATATGTTCTTTTTGTAAAGCAGCTTTTGAATACATAATAACCGGGACTTACGTAATGATTGGCATCAGACAGGGCATTGGTCTGCTCTGAATATTGCTCACATAAATTGCCCTACATTTTAACGTATATAAGCAAGCGGCTATGACGTCACTGTGTGCAAACGGCTGAGGCGCAATTAAAGCAGATATAATGCGTCAACGCGTCATTAAATAGGTCGTTTACTATCAACCCAAAAGTTTGTATAAAATGCTGGAAATCGGTGTAAAACAATATTTAAAAAAAAATCGGATTCAAGAAAGTTGAGGTATTGTGACTCGGGGTTATTATTGTATTACATAATACATGAATATTATAAATAATAAATGTTTCGGGCACAGTGCTTTCTGGCCCCAAAGTAAGCAAAGCTTGTGTTATGGATACCAGACAACGGATACAAATACACATTTTTTTTTTTGTAAATACATACATATCATACATAACTACACTCAGACTCAAGACAAACAAATGTTTATATACCATAAATGTTTGTCCAGTGCGGGAATCGAACCCACACCCTCTGCAAAGCAGCCGGCCACATTACCAACTAGGCTGCCAGGGATGTCAAAAAAGAAAAAGAGTAGAATAGAAAAAAAGTATTAAGTTCCTAATTTCCCAATAACTTACATATTTTTAACATTTTTTTTTTATTAACAGATTGAGTATTTTAACGATTTTGGTCATATATAATTATTTTACATTGAGTACTGCAATCAATTAATCAAGGAATTATTTGCTGTTATATATTTTTATGTCCTCTTAATTTATGTTATTTATATTGTTAAAATATTTTTTCCTGTTTTAAAGTCTTAGTAGTAGGTGTTATGGCAGGCGTCTGCAACCTTTAAAAATAAATTATGAAGCAAGAACATACCTAACATCAAACAAATTCTTTAAAAAAGTAAAAATAATGATCAATTTTAAATTAAGCGATAAAATAAGAGAGACAATATAAATCTGTGACCTCGAATAATATCTTAATTTACTGTCATTTCAGAGCAGTATTTGAATTAATTCAAATCGAAATAAATTCCTGAAAAAAATGTTGCAAAGTCCCGTGGAAAATTTGTGAAAAGTTATGAATCTAAGGAATAGAATAGAAAGAAGTATCGGTTGGTCAAATTTTTGTATGCCTAAGTTAAGAAATCATTCCAAGCCTACATGTGTACCTTGAAAACATTTTGTAACCTGTCAGTTACTAGGAGTACCTACCTATATGACATGTTCGTTATGGTTAACTATTTAGTGCCTAACTTACGTACCTTTAGGTATTTGTCACCGAAAAAGGAAAAAATAAAATCTTGGTCCACGCACATATTTGTGTGCAGAAACAATTAAAACGTGCAACTTAAAACAAAAAACTATTACCGCCAGGCCAAGGCATAAGCAGAGAGCGGCTTGTCCTGCGTTTTTTTTAAATTCATTACGCGCTTGATAATTTCATCGTTAGTCAATAATTAAAGCAAGCTGCGCACTACTTGTGGTTAGAGCCGTGCGGTAAGATCTCCACCTGTCGCATATGTTGACGACTTAAAAAAAGTACGTAGCTGTAACTATTGGACTATCGAGAAATGATGCGAGGAAAAAGCGTAGATGTATTTTTGTGATTACAACTCTCCGTATAAGCACCAGTGTCTACCAGTAATAATTATGATTACTTTTAGGTTAGATAGACGGTTTAGGCTTTACCGTACCTGTACCGTTCGTTGGCTGTGACGGAGAAATTGTTGAAGTCAAAATAAATCCGAGTAGATTTGTATTCTTAATATATACTCGAAACAGATGTCTTAAGACCCTCTTTTCTAATTATCCACGTAGTCTGCACTCAAAATCTTGCTAACACATGTTAAGGTTTTTTAATACCACTAAAGTATTTGTTAGCAAAGTGTCACTACTTGCGTATTGCCGACCCTTTAAAAAAGTCTCCTCTTAGAATTCTGTACTTGTAAGATATTCTCAAACTAAAAGGGGTACTAGTGATGTCCTAGATGCAAAGAAATCTAAATGCGATGGCTTTGTCGATATAAGGTACCTACATATGTGTAAGATTTTAAGTCTTAGGTATTTATGCATGTAAAATATTAAGCATCTATATAACACCATGACATCCCGGCAATGTGTATATATAATGTAGATATATCACAATAATAATAATATATTTATGCACATAAGTTCTTTATCGCCATTTTAGTTAAGTTAAGCGCTGAATTTTATAGACACCGCTGGAATTTTGTGAAACAGGATTTTTATATTTTTTATTGTTTCATTGTTCATGTTATTGTTTGTTCTCATAAAAATCGTTTTGTACATATTTCAAATAAAAATAATTAATTTTATTATTAATGTATACTTTATTTCTCACTTGGAATTACGCTTTAGGGATTCAAATTGTAATAAGCTTAAGGAATACTAAACGCCAACGGCATCGCGCGCACAGAATTGGCGTAGGATTTCTACGAACACTCCCGGATTATAATAAAAAAGTTGCAATAGCGGGCTCTACCTGTGTTCATGCACGTGGAATTCAGTTATTCCTGCGTAAAATTTTATTTTTACGAAATAAAAAGTCTCCCACGTCCTTCTCTTCAATTATTCCTGTGCGAAGTTTTTATCACAATTGGATGCTCCGTTATAACCTGAAGCAAGGACAAACGAATAGACTTACTAAAGCCTTTATAATACACTAGCCTTTGCCTGCAGTTTCGCCCGCCCTAAATTCGGTTATGGGTGTAGGATTTAAACGGCAACTCATAAATTATAGAAAAAACCGACTCACACTTGACGTTTTTAATTAGCCTATTTCCTCCCCCGGGACTCCATCTCCATGATAAATCAGCCCGCAGTTACACCCGCCTTAATTCAGTTATCGGTGAAGGATTCCAACGGCAACTCTTCAATTATAGAAAAAACCGATTCACATTTGACACTACTGAAACTATTTCCATGCTTTCATCTTTATCAGTACAGCGGTTTAAGCGTGAAGAGGTAACAGACAGTCAAACAGAGTTACTTTTGCATTTATAATACATGGATTGTAAAGTATATGCAGTGGCGTAGCTAGGTGATCAAAGGCTCTGGGGCAAAAAAGATTTTGGGCCCTAACTAGTTAGATTTCATCAAGTAAAGATTTTTTCCTTATCAGCCTCATACGTGCTCACTGTCACCGAGGGTGATTTGGGCCATAGTCCACACCGGGCCCAGTGGGGATTGTGGACTTCACATACGTCTTCATATTTTTGGCGCATGCATTCCTGTCAATATTTTACTTCACCCAGTGATGTAAATAATCAATGTAGTTGAGAAATCAAGAAAAAAACTCATTGGTACACGCCGGGCTCGAACTTCCGCCACTCAGGGCACAAGGTGAAATCGAAATCCCTCGGCCACTATACTTTAAAGATGTAAAGCGAAAGTAGCTCAACACCTTCATTATTAACTATTTATCGTGCTAAATAAGTATTATGAATTATTAGTTTACCTGATTGATTATTTTCATTATAAAATGAGCTCTTCACGGTGGACGGCTACTTTTCATACGTTTTTGTTAAATTCTCAAATATGCAGTCTCTCTTTTATATATAAGCTTGTGTAAATAATTAATGTTTCCAGTGCGGTAGATTTTTTAAGTTCATAAATTGGTTAAAAGAACTACTTAGTTATATATTTTAAAAAATATTGAGTTAAAAATCTACCGAACAGGGAACACCAATCACCTTATCAAGCTGACAGTTAAATGAACATATGTATTTATTTAGCTTGATACCTACACAAATAAGAAGGAAAATATAGAGACAAAATATATCAAAACATGGAGTCGAACGGTCCAAGCACCGTAGCCCTAATTTAATAAGGAATATTTTAGTTGTTAATTAAGAAAAAAATGTATTACCTATTACTTTAACTAGAGCCTATTACTAGCTCTTCTGGCAGTATTCAACATTGTTTAGATTGTATTGACGATTCAGAGGTGATCTTAGAAAACTATTTGAATAAATATTGTTTGATTTGATTTTCCGAAGCAGTGGTAAATTTTTGCCACATATTAGTTTTAAGAGCGGTTGCGTAAGCCCAGGACACCCCTGTGCAAACGTGTCCAGCCTTACGCGAGTTTAACATTTTTCACCCATCACAAAAAAGTGCACAACGCTGCTAAAGAAGTTTTCACTTCAAAAAGTGTTTCAGCGGCCTCTGCTTACGCGTGCCCGGAGAGGGTTCAACGAACTAAGTACGTAGCAATCCTTCTGTGCCTATTGGTGACATGAGCTAATATAAATGTATTCAAGCTTATTTACACGTTGTGACTGCTACGGAAATATTACTTTGTATCAACGTTAATTCTGAACGAATGTACCGAATATAATACATCCCAACAAAAATTTCAAAACTGTTCAAATTGTCATTAATAAAAAAAAACATAATTCCAAATATTTCTTTAATTAAAATTCGTATCACAATATTCACAGTGGATCATGGTAAGTATAGTCAATACTCTAAAGCGTATTAAAAATACAAAATTATTTTTTTGATTTAATAATATACTTACCTTATTATTTTTATGATCTATTTATTTTTAAAGTATTAGGTACCTTGTAGGTATAATTATTACTTCTCTTATTTTGTTACCTTAAAGTCAAGAAAACTATGGTTTAGGTTTAAAAAAAAAAAATATTTTTCGAGATTGCACACAAAGCGCCGTCTGGCCTTAAAGTAAGCAGAGCTTGCGTTATGGATACCAGAAAACCGATACAAGTACATATATGTTACTTTTTTTGGAAATACATACATATCATAAATAAATACACCCAGATTCATGACAAACACAAATGTTTATTACATTAATGTTTGTCCAGTGCGGGTATCGAACCCACCCCTCTGCACAGCAGCCGGTCGCACTACCAACTATGTTGTGACGGAGAAATGATTAATAGGAACACTATAGTTTAATGACCCTGTTTTTATCTGATTGTGCATTTCGCTCTTTTTATAGTTTTCTTGATTTTAAGTTTACATAATGATACAAGTAAGAAAACAGGGTTTACGTTTTCATATAGCAATCAAGTCTATTTTTAGTATTTGGCTGTTTGTCTTATAACTATGTCATATAAAAACTGGTAGTAAACATCTATTTTTTTAATTAATGTATATTGTATATTAAAAATACATACAAAACCAGATATACCTACAATAATAATTTACTCGAGAAATAGGTAATTGAATCAATAAAATTGAATAAAATCTATTAAAAATCATCACAACACGGTTTCATTGGACTTTAAATTTTTGGCACTTGAAACTATTTTCATTCTTTCTTGTTCCTTTTACCAAGGATTTTCATAAGATTTTTCGACATAAAATATTTCTTTTCCGGAGAGCCGTCGTTCCTCTCACAATCTTCCACTGAAATAGAAAAACATGTACAGATTAAAGAAACGCAAAAACATGTACAGATTAAAGAAACACAAAAACATGTACAGATTAAAGAAACGCAAAAACATGTACAGATTAAAGAAACACAAAAACATGTACAGATTAAAGAAACGCAAAAACATGTACAGATTAAAGAAACACAAAAACATGTACAGATTAAAGAAACACAAAAACATGTACAGATTAAAGAAACGCAAAAAAATGTACAGATTAAAGAAACGCAAAAACATGTACAGATTAAAGAAACGCAAAAACATGTACAGATTAAAGAAACGCCAAAACATGTACAGATTAAAGAAACGTAAAAACATGTACAGATTAAAGAAACACAAAAACATGTACAGATTAAAGAAACGCAAAACATGTACAGATTATAGAAATGCAAAAACATGTACAGATTAAAGAAACGCAAAAACATGTACAGATTAAAAAAACGCAGACACAAAACAATGTTGATACTGCAACAAATACGGTAGAGTCGGGTAAAGCGGATGAATACTCTTACTTTAATTTTTATTTCCAAGTAGATTAAAATGTTATTTTTAGGGTTCCGTACATCAAAAGAAAAAAACTGGTTGCCTGTAAAGTCGGTATACGGGCGAAAGTTTTACGTGACAACTTGTGCCTTTCACTTTTTATGTCTGTCTCTCTCGCTCTTAGGCGGGCTAACCATGCCGCGTGCCTCTCACTCGCTCTCATTGTGAGCGCATAACGTGAGCGGAGCGTAACGCAGTTTCTTGAAGTGTCACCCGGCAAACCAATTTATAAGACGTTGTCACGTCAAAAAGGAACCCTTATACTTTGTTGTTCGTCTGTCTGTCAGGAACCTTTTTTTCAGGAACGCGTGTAGGTATAAAGTTGAAATTAAAGCAAAAACTAAGGATTGCGGTCCCTTGGAGGTGTAAAAAAGAAAGCTTCTAAGTCAACGAAGCAAGGTCTTACATCACAAATACGGGGAAAATCTGAAATTTGTCAATTTGTAGTTATAACACATTAAAAAAAACTTTGTCCGTCTGTCTGTCAAGACCCTTTTACTCAAGAACGCGTGGAGGTATCTAGTTGAAATTATTATCAAATACTAAAAAAAACTCTCGCAATTCTGCACTGTTTTTCGTAAAATAAAAATACGTGATATTTGGTAAGACGCACCTCTACCCCAAGTGAGAGAGATTCTGCTTTAGATTTAGATATTGTTAAAATAAATAAGATGCTCTATCTCGATTTCATCTACATAAATGTTTTGATTTATCAAACTTTAAAATATCCGCTTTGCCCGTACTTCCCCAACCAAGATTTTTTTTTTAAATCAGTTTCCCTTCTCCTTGTTGCTGTCTAGTACAGAACGTAGGCAAGCTTGTCTATCTATAGTTTCCACTATATGAGGAAAATCTTGGACCTTTCTCCAAGTAGGTATACGTTCATTTCAGCAGTAAAATTTCCGTGATATTAGAAATTCTTGTCACACTATTTTACCAATTCTTGTATGAAAAATTTTACTCACTGTGTGATCCCCCCTTCCCCCTTAACGCGTGAAGTATATAAGGATTAAATAGACATAGTGCAATTAATCTGATATAAATACAAAAAATAATAAAAACACGTTGGTAGTCTCTGAACAAATCACTACATCTGCATGCTCAGATACTATTTAATAAATTTCAGTAACATTCTATCATGATCGAGAGATAGGCATTGCTAGTATCTACTATTAAAATAACACAAGAGTTTTTAATCGAGTTTTAATTAGGTAGTAATTTTGACACTGAAATCCGTTACTATTAAGAATGTTTGGTAAGCTAGAATGACTGAAGCCTCTCTCCACAGGAGAAAGTGATGCTACGTACCATGTGGAATGTCTTTCAGTAAGAGGACGCTAAATAACAAAAGGTGTCCTTACAGAAACATAGGAAGAGCGTGTCAACAGCCATAGAGTACACGTTGAAGAATATCGTTGAAATGAGGTAGGTGGCGACACTCAGTATGATGGCCGGCACGTAGTTGTGGTGAAGTTTCTCACCCTTGGTGTAGTCATACAACACCTGCCACTTTAATATATAGTAGACCGCGAAGCCAACGCCAATCGATATCAATAGCTTCGACAGGAAGAATATTAGATCCATCACCTGTAAAAATAGAAGTGGATTTAATAAATAGTTACTATTACGAAAGGACAGAGGTACAAATACAGAAGTTAGATTAAGATAATAATCGACAAAAAGCAAATAGAGAGTATATTTCAGGTGTGGCAGCGAAGAGTTCGCTGTGTGTGCCCAGCTGGAACGCTAGCGATACCAGTAGGTGGAGAAAATCCATGAAAATATGTTCCTATAAATGTCTAGTACATGTTAATAAGTGATTTTTGATTCTGCTGGGTTTATTACTTATAAGTACATTTATAATCGTTTATAATTTATACGCGCCAATTTGCGTCAGAAGTTAGATCAGTTAGTCAGAGGCTCTTCTTAGATGCCTAAAGGCCACTGAGAAACGAGAATGCCCCAGATAAATCTGAAACTACATCACGACGACTTGAGAAAGGGTTAAAAAAAAAAAAATTTTGGACAACACACACAGCCTCATCTGGTCCTAAACTAAGCAAAGCTTGTACTGTGGATACCAGAAAACGGAAAAAAAATTGCAAAACACGAATCTCACCTTGTCCAAGACGACGACCCGGACGATGTTCCTCATGAGCAATGAGAACGCATCTCTGGCACTTGCACAGAAATTCTTCCCATGGACAGCGCACATTATGTACGCATTCTTATTGATGAACTTGAGAAAAGACTCGAGGCACCAGAAGAAGCACTTGCAACAACACAGCAGGCAGCGCGTAAATGGGTTGTCGTATTTCTTCAGCTTGTGGTCAATGTATTCCAGGATCACCCGGATCAAGCGCACGATGGCAATGATCAGCGACCCAAATGCGACAGTTCCCAAGTGATATCTGAAAATAAAAAACAATAAATTGCTTATCACTTTGCTTTTGCTATGAAATTGCTACGTCTATCCCGATTTAAGTAAGAGAAGTGAAAGAGTATGTTTAAGGTAGAAACTAACCATTAGACCATGTTATGAGTGTTAGAGATACAATACACAAAACATAACAGTTCATAATATATAGCACTTTGAAGATGGGACAGACAAACAGACGTCGTAGGCTAAGTAATAGGGACCCTTAAAAGATAGCAGGGTCAGATAATCGGAAACTTTTTCCACGTAAAATACGTAACGCTGTCTAACCCACACATTTTTTCTGCTTCAAGTAAGTTATTAATAGTTGTCTAATTCCTGATTAAATGTTTTAACTTACCAATATATCAAATGAATATATCAATCCTTAGGCAAAGCAGTGTATTTAAACCATTTTTTTTGGTTTATTATACTGGGATATCATGGAGTCTATGTATCTTTTGCTACGATATATGGAGCTAAAATATTTTTTATGACTATTTCTAACTCTAAGGTATGCAATTGCAAGAGTTTCCTCACCGCAGAGTTCTACAAATGCCAGCGGTCAGCGTGAAGAAGGGTAGATTTCGGCTCTTGTCGAAGGTCCAATACCAAGTGGAGAAGGTGCTGGCGAGCATCATGTCTGCTACGCCGCTGATGAAAAACATCGTCCAGAAGAAACCCAGCGCATTTACGACTGAAAGATATTAAGTTAAGATAGAAGGTATTTATTTACTTGATCGTAGTGGTGCAGTGGCAATGCGTTGAACTGCCAAGTCCAGGACTTTTCGATTCCCGGTATGGGTCCCGGTATTTATACATGTATAGGTATTGTAAAGTTGTTTCGTATCTGCTAATCTGTGCCTTATGAACAGCTTTATCCGTCACGTATTGTCGGAAAACCATAAATAAAGTAAAAAGTAGCCAAGAACCCCGATTTGACTGCACGTTGGTGTAAAGGAATTAATACCATCGTTGACCAACCACCCCGTCATGGGTGATTGCGGTCAATCAGCACCGGAAAGGGGTGTGTAAAAATTACTTTGCAAAAAGGTTATCAAATGTCACTTTTTATTGCTCATTCAATACAATCGAATTTACAAGCAATGGCCCGCCGCCACAAAGTTTGCGTCGAGCATGAAAACAAATATATATATATATATATATATATATATATAAATGTAAGAATATCATCATTATACATAAACATATTTTCTTCTAAGACTTCAGGGAGTCATAAACGAAGAGAGATTATTTCTATGTATGTATATTTATATTGTATTTCTTACTTCTGTGAAGATTTTGTGTGTTTATAAGATTGATGTACTAGGACTTTATTACTAGGAGTTGGATATGTAAATATATATACATATATATACTAACAGTGCATTATGTACATGTATGCGCCATCGCTGTCGAAGCCGGTAAAGTGGCACGTGGCGAGGCTACAGGGCATCAACGTGTCTTTGTCGTGGCAGTTCCGTGTGAATGTCACCGGGTCGCAGGCCACATAGTCCTAAACAAAAAAATAAAATATGTGTTTTAAAAACTGGCCAAGACAGCCTTATTTATAAGATTGAAGCCTAAATATTTAGAGAAAAAGTTCACTTTAAAATTAGTTTAAGAGCGTTACCTCTGCTAACTAGCAGCATCGCCTATTAATATTTTAAATTTCCTCTTTGTACAAAAAAATTGCTTCTACAGAAATATATAACTGGTTATAAGCAATTTGTAGACTTTTTTTATTGTTTCTAGGATAAATCTCAAAGTTGAAAAAAGCATATCTGCTAAAAGTGACCGTTTTTATAATGCTATCTTTAACTCGGAGAAATCTACGACGATCCAAGAAACAAAACATTTTTTCCAAAAATAGCTTATAACTAGTTGGGTATAATATATACTTCTGAAGATGCACTTTTTTTAATTCGTTATGAAAAACAAGGTAATCATAAATGACTATTGGCGGCGCTAGTGGACGTCAGGAACCCCCTTAAATTATAAAAACACGAACATAACGTAGTTCAAGAAATTAACAGCTTGTAAAATTACATTTAGGTATACAGTTTTCTGACTCAAAGTCAAACTAATCTCAATAAAAAAAATCAAAACTACAGTCGCAGTATTGAAATGGTGTGAACTTAGAGCGAAACTAGCGACGAAGGTCAGAATGTCAGAAAGGTTTGTGCTGTTTAGAAAACTAAAAACTTTGTTAAAAACGGGTGAAACAAATTGAAAAGCTAATAAATGTTTCGCAAAATATAGATAGAAATGGTACCAGAAAGAAATTAATTATAAAGAAAACCTTAAAAATCACAATAACACAGGGTTCTAAATAGGTAAATAAACACAAATTTTGTTCCACACTACATGCATTAACAAAACACACTTAGCTTCTTCTAATATTGCAAAATCCGTAAATTCTTATTTATTTTTTGAGTATATCTACATTTTCTTAGCTCTGGAACTATTTTTGTTTGATTGATTGACGGCCTTGATTGAAACCTATATTGTGGAGAAATTAGGAAAAATAACAGCTTATTTAAAATACCTATGTGGTTACGTTTTCAAAGCGTTTTTAGAATAATCAGCGGGTTAATAAAACAAGTAAAACCCTCGCGGTACATAAGGGTCACCGAACCGCCGGTTAGTATTCCACGAACTCTACTTTTAAAATTTTTATAAATTAGATCTTTCACATTGTTTACACTGCCTTATATGTCTTGTCAGCGTAAAAATAAAATTGTCGAACTCTCGATTCAAAATAGTTGGAAAATCAACTTTACCGGTCGATGAATGCAGACAACGAGTGAAAGTCATTTGGAAGATAGCCTAAGCAAGGGGCGATCATTACTCGACAGAAAGTAAAAGCTTACTCGAACGTAACGTAGCCTTTATATAAGTTCCTAACTACGTATAGTGTGTATACCTCAGTATATGCAGTTCCGCAGACACAGTTGCCGTCTTGCTTGTAGTTGACGACGCGGAAAGCCGGGTTCCCGATGGAAAGGAGGTACATGAGCACCACCACACCGTACGCGATCACAAAGCACTGAAACACCCACGGGAATATCGGAAAGAACACCGTCGACTTCACCGCGCACACCGCTCTGAAATAGAAAAATAATTTTATAGTGTTTCACATTTAGAATGATAGTGCATTATGATATATAAGTTAGCAATGTTAGCCATTTCATTATACACGGGACAGGTTTGCAGCACGAGGCGCAAGGGGAGAATTGGATTATGAATCCATACTTACAAGTAGGTAACATCTTTTAACTACCAAAATTAATTACGATTAGGGTGAAAAATATGTTTAGACAAATGGCTGCTGTTCGGCCAGTGCGTTTTCTTTAACGACCGCGGCGCCACACTAAAAAAAGAAAATTGCGCGCCATTATGTATTCATGTTTAGGTCCATAGGTATTTAATTTTGTCTAAACAATGTATGAACATAAAAATAAACAATGAATTATAAACTTAGTTGATGCACGGTCAAGGGTCACATTAGTTTTAGTATAAGTAGCTGCGGAGTGCTCGGTGCTTAATACTAGCTGTGGTAATAGTTCCGGACTTCCGCCATCAACGGTGTTATAATTTTATAGGTAATAGGTACCTACCTAAAGAGTTGTGTCTTGTAATTATTTTCTATTCTTCGAGATTGTGACTCCTGGATTAAATTATACTACTGAATTTCATGGAATAACGAATTGAGATTATTCCGTATATAATATATAAATAACATCAGTGAATATAGTTCTCTTTAGTTTAGTTTAACTAAAAGATCTATAAATAAATAATTACTTCTGGTGTTTAGAAGTACCTAATTTTAATATCTCAATTTATCTTTAAAAGTATTTTTTTTGAGATCACTTACATTTAGGATCTCAAACCATCCCTAGTAATCGGCAAGAGTCTACAGGAACTTGGTGGTCGGGGATGGAACTTAGCTCCAGCACAGGAGTGTTTCCGGAGAACAATTTACCACACAGGTCTATTCACCTAGCTATGTTCAACGTCATTTATAATTTTGTAGACTCGGGAAATGATACATGATAGCTCTGGGAAATTCGTGGAGGAACCCGTTGATCACGTGCGTCAGTGTGAGGGAATCCAGTTTTTACTAGATTTCATGTAATTGTTTCCTACGTGGTTATAGAATTGGAAATGTTCGTCACGAGCAGATGCTAGACTAGGAAAATACAGGCAATAGTTGAAATTTGCCTTTTAACATTGATACTAAGATATTCTATGTCTTAGGAGTCTAGTATGACTTAGAAGTCTAGGATGTCTGCAGACTTTAGGAGAGAAGTATGATTGTGTAATAGGTATTATTTTAATAGGAGAATGAACATCCTATGTCTGAGTCCCGATGTGATATCTATGAGATGATCTGGAAATCTGTTTGATGGTTTGAAACTTATAGCTTAGAAGCTCGTGGGATTAGGTTGTTACGATAGTTTTGAAGGCTGGACATATGGTTTGGTCCAGGAAGGACTTGGATGTTTGAAGTGCAGGGAGTCCAAGTTGTAGGGACCTTTTTAAGAAAACGATTTTCAGAAAACAATAAAAATTCAATAAATCTGAAAATACTTCAGCAAATTATAGAAGGTTGTTTAGGTATTTTTAATTTACAGGAAAAAATGTTGTAGCTTTTATTTTCTTTTATTAAATATTTATTTTTACTTTATAAATAAATAAATATACTATATTTAATATATTTTATAGACACAACTCTACACACACACACACACATCTCTCACTACACATAACTCTACGTACACACATTTTACATTACACAAATAGAAATAAAGATTAGTAAAAAGAAATAAAGATTAGTGTTTACTATAATAAGAAGTGTGGAAGTGTACGTTAAACGTCAACACCAAGGATTGCAACTTTACTTTACCTTATCGTATATTTCAATGTTTTTGAAAATTTTTTCGGCGAGGGCGCCGATAGACGTCGAGCGGGGGCTCATACATTTTAGTCTACTTTGGCGGTCTATACTACTCTAATGTCTCTGCTAGAAAATTACAGTAACTATTCATACTTACTTACTACCTTCTTGAATAAGTGCGATTGCGATAGTAATCCGACTCCTTAGGAAGATGATGACCAGAACATATATGAGGGTGATGACAGCCAGGGCAATGAGCAGCACCATCCAGGTCTCCTGCTTGGTGAAGATGGACTGTGTGTAACCCTTCAGGTTTGTCGTCTGGAGCATAGTGACAGGGTTATCTGCGTAGTACTTGTAATTTTGGTAGCATAGGTAGATAGCTGTAGGAAAAATACAGGTTAGTAACATAAGAGGAAACGTGAAAAAAAGGGGTACTACCAATGGCCTTCTAAGTAGGTCATCTGGTACCTGGTGGTCCGCAGAAAGTGGACACAGGTGGCTTAAGAGTGTCGTTGTGGAGACATACAGCCATGAGTGCCCAAATTGCCTATAGCCTTGCCTAAACCTTTTGGCGATAGGATTTTTTTTTTATACGAGGTCTGCCCCTACGGCGATAGGGGAGATAATTTACGTTTGTATCATGACCAAATGAATAGATACTGAAGAGGAACTTACAGAAGCTAAGGAGTGCAACGAGTCCAACGAGGGAGGCCCAGACGACGGGAGTCACAATCCAGCGCAGCAGCAGAACGTAGATGAAGCAGAGAGCCACGACAGCCACTAGCGCGCCCGCGAGGTACCAGCGAGATGCCACCAGGTCGTTCACGATTTCCGTAGACAACTGCGTTAGGTCAAAACTTGCAATTTTTGTCGTTATCTTGATTTGTCTTTTTGGACATGTTCAGTGTGAACTACAGATATAGATATAATCCAGAGTATAGACCACGACTACGACATCTTGCCCGCTTCGTGTTGGCCAAAGTAATACGCAGACTTTTTTTGTCTGGTTATACCAAGTAGTTTTATATATATGCTGCCAGATTGCGGTGACCGTTTACCATCAGGTGAATTGTAAGGTTGTTTGCCACCTGAGTGATATAATAAATATAAATACTTTTGGACATTTCACCAGCGCCGTCTGGTCCCAAAGTAAGCAAAGCTTTTGTAATGGATACCAATCAACGGATACAAATAAATATATATTACTTTTTTTTGTAAATAGGTACATATCATACATAAATACACTTAGATTCAAGACAAATGTTTATCACATAAATGTTTGTCCAGTGCGGGAATCGAACCCTCACCCTCTGCACAGAAGCAGAACACAACGAACTAGGCTGTCATATTAAAACAAAACATATAATAACGTTTAATTTTGTAAAGTATCAAGATATGCTCTTAGGTTACTAACTTTATCGAATTAGCACACCATACCCTTTGCTCATTAGTTCATTTTAGGTAAAACTGTGCCAGAAATTGTTCAGGGCTAATAGAAATTTTTCACTGTCAGGGTAACTAGAACATCTGTTCCTAAAATATAATGAATTACAGTTACATACATGTTTACTTCAGTATTTATCTAGCCGGTTGATAAAACTATCTTTCAACCGAATAAAAACGATTCAATATACTGTCATAGTTACCTGCAGTAAATATAACAGCATAATGTATGTTACCTAGCGAGGATATTGGTTTATATCACAAATTTCTAAAGATCACTAGCGAAGTCCTAAACATGTGCTAAAATGATATATATTTAGGTATCAAAGCCATTCTTAAGGATTTTTTTTCTGTGGAAGATCGCCCAAGATTTTTATTCCAGGTGGAACTTTCCACAAAACACCCACCACTCATAGATATGCCTATGGTACAAAACTACTACATTGAATTGGATATGATCATAATTCTTGTAAAAAATATGTACTCTACCTGCTCAAACCTTATTAGATGACTGATTTGTGTTAAGAGCTCCGTTTCGTTAATTCCTATTTCCGCCATTTCTTTATGCAGTACCGTCATTGCCACCGTCACGTTCGCGAAACACCTCTGAAGAACTGCTCCATACACCAACCATGCACATCCACCGAAGTGTTAGTTTTCATATTATAATTCAATCATTACATTAAACTACGAACGAACATGAATAAGTCCAAAATACCATGATACAATTATTAATGTTTGGACATGTTTATACACTACAGTTAGATACCTAAGAATATGGTGCGACAAGATGCATAAATATGTGCTTTAGTTAAGATCGATGGCACATGCTATGGGATTACGTAAAAGTAGTGTTAGGGTAAGTTATTGTTTTAATACGACGATAATGATAGTACGTGCTAGACAAAGGTGCGACTTGCGGTCACACAGCTACCTACTATGTGGACGTCTTTGTCGTTTCGTGTAGTGAAGAATGTAACCCAGCTAGCGGCTATCCAACCCACGTACGAGTCAAGGGCGGTGGCGCTGTTCAACAACGACTGCGTGTCGCGACGGCTCCCCACACAGGTCGGGGCACTTTTAGAGTCTTCCATCCATTGCCCGCTGGGCTTCCAGGTATCCTTGCATTTGAGGGTTAGGTCGCCGATGCAGCGGAACAACACTGGAGCGTAGTTATTTTATCGCTTACATGATTAAGGGATCGGTTAGGTAAGAAGAACAGTAAAACATTTTCATCGAATCTTTGCCCAAAACCTAACATGATTCCCAGTAAACACGTGGTTCAATAGATCTTTCATAGAGCTAACAATCGGCCTATTGATTTGATATAATTGGTAGGTAGATAGGTATATCATTAATAATATAATATAATTCAAAGTAAGAGAATAGAAGAAACTGTATAATTGACAGGCAGGTAGGTATATTAATTAAAGTAAGCGAATAGAAAGAGTCTTATATATCATTTACCTGGCTGACTTTGCAAAATGTATTGGGTACATTGTTCTTTACTAATGTATTCCTGTGCTTCAGTGTAGGTCATCGTTTGCTGGTTCTTCACGTCATCCGAACATATTATTTTGTGCCTATTTTGCTCGAACACCTGTTGTGAGTCAAAGTGCAGAATTGTATCTTGGGGACACTTTTCTACACATACCTGTTGACCAAAAATAATAACTTATTCGTTAAGAAAACAAACTAGAAGCAACTAAAGGAGCTGTCTAAACTCCGTGATGTTCCAGAAGTATTTCAGAATTTCGACTACAAATAACATTAGTGAAGTGACTTTTGGCTCAGTTTACCTACCTACCTAAGTCGCAGATTTTTCTTAATGTAAAACGTTTTTTAGGGTTCCGTCCCCAAAGGGTTAAAGACGGGACCATATTACTAAGACTCCGCTGTCCGTCCGTCCGTCTGCCACCAAGCTGTATCTCATAAACCATGATAGTTAAACAGTTAAAATTTTCACAGAAGATGTATTTCTGTTGCCGCTATAACAACAAATACTAAAAAATAGAATAAAATAAATATTTAAGGGGGCTCCCATACAACAAACGTGGATTTTTTTGCCGTTTTTATAGATAATGATACAGAACCCTTCGTGCACTTGGCCAATTTTTATTTTTTTGACATCTAACATTTTGTTTTGTCACGTTGTCAACCCAAGTAACGCCAAAGCACTGTATATCAGCGGAATCACTATCTAAAATAGAATATTTAGCTGTACAAGCCTGCTAAATAAGAGCGTTATAGCAGCGCTATTTCGGCTGGATGTAACTCTGATTTGGGCATCAGCTGAGTAACTGTATCTGATTGCATTATCTATACATATAAAATTCTTTGTCCTAGAATGATTGACGTATCAACGCACAGCCTAAACCGCTGATCGTAGAGACCTGAAACTTGAAGGGTGCGTTTTTTGTATGACGTAGGCATCCGATAAGATAAGGTTTTACTGAAAGGGTGAAGTGCGAGTCAGATTTACGCAATAAGGGTAAACCTATTGTAATGAAATTTTGGTGAGTTATTATACACACGCCGGGGAATGCTTCTGACAAAGAAAAAATGGTCAAGTGCGAGCCGGACTCGTGCAATAAGGGTAAACCGATTATAATGATATTTTGGTAAGTTGTTATGCACACCCCGGGGAAGGTTTTTGAATTAGGTTGTTTTAAAAAATCGTTCGCCGGTTCAGCTATATTTATATAAAAGAAGAAATTGACATGCTGACTGACTAATCGATCAATGAACAGCTGAAACCGCTGTGTCTAGAAGCATGACATTTTGCACAACCGTTCCTTAAATGTCGTAAGTGTGCACTAAGAAGGGATTTTTGGAAATAAATCCCCTAAGGGGGTAAATATGTGTTGGCAGTGAAATGGCTTAAACGTTAAAAATTAAGAGTCACGTGATTCACCGTTTTTGAAAAATTATTCTCTAGCCGGCAAACTAGAGGATGAAAATGAGTAAATATAAAACAGTATACAGTCAAAAGCTGTATTTAAAAAAAAAAAAAATTATCCCTAATAGGGTTAAAAAAGGGGTAGATAGTTATTTTGGCGGTGATTTGCTTGGAAGTTGAAATCACTACTTATTAGTGCTTTTGATTTAAATTACATTTTATTTTGACACATGTTTGAAAACTCAATCCGATTTTATTCAAAAAAGGTTAATCAAATACTCCTTAAAATTTAAATGTCTCCAAAGTCACCGTACTATATTAGTTCGACATCTAAAATTTCTAAGCCTAAAAATTTAGATGATTGATTTTTTGTGTATAATAATCCTTATAGTTTTCTTTTTTTACTCGTATCTATACTAATATTATAAAGCTGAAGAGTTTGTTTGTTTGTTTGCTTAAACGCGCTAATCTCAGGAACTACTGGTCCGATTTGAATTTTTTTTTCAGTCTTAAATAGCCCATTTATCGAGGAAGGCTATAAGCTATATATATCATCACGCTAAGATCAATAGGAGCAGAGCACCAATGAAGAATGTTTCAAAATCGAGGTTTTTTTTCCTTTTGAGAGTTTCCGCCGCGATGCGTAACGGTTAAAGTTTCGCAAAAATCATGTATGACAGAATTGTTTCCCTTTAAAAGTTCTAAAAAAACCCGCGACGTCGTATGTCTAACCAAATTTGTTCTAAAATAATGCTATATTTGCGAAGGTTTTTTTATAAACATGATATTAATCCTTATCTAAATAAATACGTTATTCATCACAAGTATTTAATTTAAAACAAAATTGCCCTGTACATCATAAGATTTCAATGAATACCTTAGGAGACATCGCAGTTTTAAAATAACATAGCAGCAAAATAATGATCAAGTTCTGTGCGCGCATTTATGATGTGCAAAGCCGACGGGAAGTCATGAGGGGAAAGGGTGGTACGTATTTTTAAAAAATATTTTCACCTTCTACGTAAACAAAGTCACGGGTTAAAGTTAGCGTTAGCCCAAAGTAACTTTTACTGACTGACTGATCTATCAACGCCCAGCTCCAACCACTGGACGGATCGAGCTGAAATTTAACACACCTTTTTTTTTTTTTTTTTTTTTTTTTTTATACCACTAAGGTGGCAAACAAGCTTACGGCCCGCCTGATGGTAAGCGGTCACCGTAGCCTATGGACGCTTGCAACACCAGGGGTATCACTTGCGCGTTGCCGACCCTTCAGAAATCTAATAACTTCTTTCTTGAAGAACTCCATACTGTAGTCCTTGCAGAAAACCTTGGCAGGGAGCTCATTCCACAACTTAAGCGTTCGCGGGAGGAAGTTTCTCTGAAACCGCACTGTACGCGACCATTTAGGTTCTAAAGTGTGAGAATGAATTCCCTGCCGATGGCGAGCGGTGCGATGGTAGAAAGTAGCCGTGGGCATCATTTCGAACAATTCCTCAGAACACAACCCATTGTACAAGCGGTAGAACACACACAGTGAGGCAAAGTCTCTCCTCAGACTTAAGGGCTCGATACCGCAAGTGAGTTTGGGATCGTCGACAATTCTCACAGCCCGTCGTTGAACCGAGTCAAAAGGGTCAAGCTGGTATCCGGGTGCACCTGCCCAGAGATGGCAGCAGTACTCCATATGGGGCCGAACTTGCGACTTGTAAAGTAACAACCTTTGCCCCGACGTGAAGTACTGCTTCGCTCTGTTGAGTACACCAAGTTTTTTGGACGCCAGCTTTACCTTATCTTGTAAATGATCTCGGAACTGAACATCGCTGGAGATGTCGACACCAAGGATCCCAATGCTCTTGGAGATGGAGAGGGGAGTGTTCTGGAATTGTGGGACCACAGTGAATGGAGTTTTCTTAGCGGTGAACGCGCACACTTGTGTCTTTGTAGGGTTGAATCGGACCAAGTTTACCCGTCCCCAGTCAGAGACCTGGGACAGTGTGGTCTCGATTTGAGACACAAGTTCTCCGCGGTTTTCCTCCACAACGGAACGAGGGATGTTTGCACGACCCTTGTAAAAAGTGTCTCCAGTACTGTCATCTGCATAGCAATGTATGTTGTTGATGTCCAACATGTCATTGATATGCAGTAGAAACAGCGTAGGAGACAGCACAGAGCCTTGCGGGACACCAGCATTAATGTCCATGCTATCAGAGCAACTACCGTCAACTACAGTTCGTATGCGTCTGCCGGACAAAAAGCTAGCCACCCATTTGCACAAACCCTCGGGCACTCCGTAAGATGGCAACTTCGATAGAAGACCGCGGTGCCAGACCCGATCGAACGCCTTCGCTATGTCCAGGCTACATGCCAATGCCTCCCCCTGACTCTCAATGGCTAGTGCCCATCGGTGTGTGAGATACACTAGAAGGTCACCAGTCGAGCGACCGTGGCGAAAGCCATATTGACGGTCACTGACCAGATCGTGTACTTCTAGGTATCTTAGAAGCTGTGTGTTGATCACACGCTCCATCACCTTAGAGAGGAGAGAGGTAATAGCGATAGGCCTGTAATTCGATGGATCTGATCTATCGCCCTTTTTGGGCACCGGGTGCACATTCGCAGTCTTCCATGTAGACGGAAATTGCCTAGTGTGGTAGGAAAGCGCGAAGAGGCGCGTGAGTACAGGACATAACTCAGGAGCACACTGCTTAAGCACCACTGCTGGTATACCGTCTGGCCCACTCGACTTATGA
Organism: Apoda limacodes; assembly: GCA_946406115.1. Taxonomy (NCBI): domain Eukaryota; kingdom Metazoa; phylum Arthropoda; class Insecta; order Lepidoptera; family Limacodidae; genus Apoda; species Apoda limacodes. The sequence goes on from OX291546.1 coordinate 9,842,394, forward strand.
ACGTCTAGAGAAAGCAACGCCCGCCTGACCTCCCGCTGCGTTATGGAGATTTCCGGCATGGACTTACCGCACCACGGTATAGTAGGTGGTACAGCGCCTTCATCGTTCATATTCGAGTTCGAGGCAAAGAGACTGCCCAGTAGATCGGCTTTCTCTTTAGCACTATGGGCCAAGTCACCATCGGTCTTTCGCAGTGGTGGTAACGACGACTGGCAGAAGTTCCCTTCGGCAGCTTTGGCAAGCGACCAGAAAGCACGACTCCCAGAAGGATAGCTCGCAAGTCGCCCACCTATTTTGCCGATGAATTGGAATTTTGCTCTGGCAGTTGCTTTCTTACTGAACCTCGAGGCAGCATTTAATTTGCGTTTTAACTCAGAAATATTCGAATCCTTATTATAACGAGCCGTGGTCCAAGCCTCATATGCATTTTGCTTAAGAATTTTAGCTTTTCTGCAAGACCTATTAAACCACGGTCGTTTTTTGACGCCGGCAGCTACTCGCGGGTTAGGAATATAGCATTCCATACCAGCAAGGATTGTCTCAGTGACTGCGGCTGCGCAGACGTCAGGATCTTCTGAGTTAAAGCAGATCTGCCTCCACGGGTACGATGCGTAAAATTCACGCAATCCATCCCAGTCTGCCGACTTATAGTGCCACACACGACGCCAGTTAGTTGGCCCAGAAGGATCAGGTTGTGTGCATGACACTTGAGTCCGAACGAGACAGTGGTCCGAGGAGCCAAGAGGCGCATCCACTGAGACGGAGTACCCGTCCGGACGAGTAGTCAGCAGAAGGTCCAGTAAGGAGCTCGTATGTTCCTCTATATCTGGTATTCTCGTTGGAGAAAGTACCAGCTGAGAGAAACCATAGGTCAGAGCAAATTCATGAGCAGATATCCCAGCATAGTTATTGGTTCGAGAACTGAGCCACTCGCGATGGTGGGCGTTAAAGTCTCCCAAAATAACTAGTTCTGCTGTGGGATATTGCTCTAGAACTTTGTCAGTCGTCAAACTCAGGTGCGTGAAGAGTCGAGTTACGTCCGTGTCACCGCTATGAGACCTGTATAGGCGCGCATAGATACGAGTGTGGCCGCCGTAATCTACGCGCACCCACAATATCGACAGGTCCCTGTCTTCAAGGCTATGAAGGCGGCGACAGCAGATATCCTCCCGGACGAACATACATACACCGGCACGACTCATAAAATTGTGTTCGAGTTTGTAGCCGGGATAATGAAGGTATGATGTGTCGGCCGGGCAGGATATCTGCGTCTCCGTTAGAAAAAGAATGGTCGGCTGCGCAGTTTCGAGATGGTGGTGGACTGCGTTAAGATTTGCGTGAATACCCCTGATGTTGCAAAAATCCACATTATATGTGGATGGAGTAGCCGCTGTGCAAACTCTTTTCTTTTTCTGTCTTCTGGCCATAATATATATAAAAAAAAGTTACTAAGACTAAGGATGAGGATTCACTGCACAGACAGCATAGAGGGCAAAGGGTGCGGTTCTAAGACTGCCGAAGCTCGCCACAGATGATACGGTTGCTGGCACGGCGGGCGGAAGGGCCCCTGATCCCCCTCTGTTGTAGTAGCCGAGTCCACTCCGGTCTCCTTCTCCGGCACGACTACCACTTCAGATACTTTACACAGGCTGGCGAATCAGCCTCCCAGGGCGGAGATTAAGTGATCCCTGGGTTCGGGATCCCGTTCAACCTGCGGGCGGCCAGCGGTCAGCCGTTTCATCAGGTCTCCCTGACCGCCGAACCAGCACGCCGCGTCTATGCCGAGTATGACAGCAACAAGCACCGCCGGTCCTCCGCTGTCCGTGCAGCGAATCCTCAAAGAGCTCTGGCAACCTTACTCACCGCCAGGAACACAACACTACTCAATGTTAGTGTTATTATGGCCGCGGTTTTCTGTAAGGTGGAGGTACTTCCCCAGTTCGGGCCGCTCATTCGAGCAAGTACTCGCTATGCCCTGCTTAGATATCCTATAGCTATTATGATGTTATTATGATGTAGGCGTGCGCTAAGAAAGGATTTTCCAAAACTCACCCCCTAAACGGGGGTTAAAAGTTTGTATGAAGCACTATCCATTAATCCGTTAATAAATATTTAGTATTTATTTATTTATTATTTTTGAAAAAGAGAAAGAAAGAGAGGAAGAGGGAGAGATGGGGGGGGAGAGTGTGTGTGTGTGTGTGTGTGTGTGTGTGTGAGAGAGAGAGAGAGAGAGAGAGAGAGAGAGAGAGAGTGAGGGAGAGAGATAACGTTAAGTGTGAGAAAGTTTTTGTTCTATAATTGAGGAGTTGCCGTAAGAATCCTACGCCGATAACCAAATTTAGGGCGGGCGAAGCCGCTGGCAAAAGCTAGTATAAATATATACCCATGCCAAATTACTGCTTTCTAGTATTAGTGGTCTCTGAGCTAAGGCGCGGACAGACAAACAGACGGACAAACGGACGGAAGGATATGGCAGAACTATAAGGTTTCCTTATTGACTACGGAACCCTTAAAATGGACGACAGTAAGCCGAATGCATTCCTCTGCGAGTCCTTCACGAGCCCTTGAGCAAGGACTTGTACTGTAATTGTCGATCAGTGATTCATTCACATTATACGTTGTCTTTACGTTGATTATTATGTTCATGGGTTTGAAAAGACGCCTCGGTAATTATTACCTGATATCGTCTTTGTGAGCTACAGAATTAGTCCATAGCAATAGCAAACGCTGGATTCTCACGACGCGACGCAACGGAAGCTTTTAGTCGTTCGATACACATGACTCAGAAACTTGTTAACTAAATTCTTGCCGACACCGCTTAAATTCAAAGTAGGTCCTTCTTAAAAGCCACTACTATTTAAAATGAGACTTTTAATTTATAAACTAACGCGTTAATACTTCACCTTCAACATTAGAACCAGATTCACAACTTCCAATTATCTGCGGTCTATGGTCTAAGCGTCTAGAAACATTTGATCTCGATAACCCACACTTATTTAAATAATAAACTTTGATTACTTTCGTAAAGTAGGACCTACCTGCCAATGTGCTACTGGAGGAATATAGTTGCTGTCAAAACTTCCTATTTTTAACCGACTTCAAAAAAGGAGGAGTTTCTTAATTCGGATGTTTATATGTTTTGTTTATTTTTTTATGCAACTCCGTCATATATAGATTTTTTTTTATTTAAAAGGATATACTTCCGAGGTGGTCCCATGTTAATGTAGTGCATTTAAAACTTAAACTTTTGTTAAAAAAAAAAATTATTGTAAATTTAGAACTAGTGAAACGCCTTTCATGTTGATGATTGTATAAAATTTGTTATATTGATTGATTTTTAATTAATTTTTTGAGATTGTATAAATTGATTGTATGAATTGATTGAGATTGTATAAATATGGATGTTCTTAGTGTACGAAAAAAGTAACTCGTCGCTCAAAAGTTAAAAATAAAAACTTTTTAACAAAACAAACAACCGGCTTCAAAAAGATGTACTAAAAAGTTAAAAATAATTACTCATTTCTAAAAATCTGATCTGAATTACAGTTTGAAGTTGGTGTCTATGTACCTATGTAGTTTATAACACACTTCACTTGCATGAAACCAACTTCAAACTGTAATTCAAATCAGATTTTTGGAAATAAGTAATTATTTTTTTCCTTTCTAGTGCATCCTTTTGAAGCCGGTTTTTTTTTTTTGTAAATTAGAACTAACGTAAAGAATCCGCGACGCAATTATCTAGATAAGTAAAGAAGCACAAATTTATAATTAATACTGTACGGAGATTACCTGTGTAGTTGGGCAACCAGTAATGGGTGTGCCTGGCTTTATACACTTAAGGATGTCAAAAAATACGAGGTACGGCTTGTTCTCAACTCCCGAGTCCATCCCACAGTGGCGACCTTTAGTGTCGATGGGTGCCAGTAACCTTTGTACATCGCCATTTTTCATACCTTAAAAAATTAACACATTAGGTATACATTGCTTTCTGTTCACCACGTTGAGCTGCTTTTGTCAGTTGCTTACTACTTTATTTGCTAAAGATTAAAATTGTTAGTCGGTAATCAAGATGACAGGTACTTTCCATATCAAGATACAAGATATCTCCTGAGACATCACATAAATAAAAAGATGTACATAGATAAGCTGCTCAAATATAAAAAAAAGCTCCAGCAAAGGGGATGACTGACTATAGATGCGGTGTTTCCACTAAATAGACCACCTCTGGCGAACGTAGGGCGCCCCCTTATTATTTCCTCATTAAATCTACGATTCTGACCTTAGCTTTTTGTATCCAACGACGTTTTGCGATAATTGTCTAGAAGGAGGCATTTCGGAGGTGAACAACAAAACGATTAAAATAGTTTTTTTTTTTTCACATCCCTAGAAGTAAACGGTCAACACGACTAAGATTAAGCCACTCAAAAGCTTCGCCAATGGTCAAAAGTTACTTCATTAAATAATCAGTACCTGGGGACCGAGCATTGCTCGTTTTTTTTAACAACGCCATCTATTGTCAAGTAGCTTTAGTGTTGCTTAACAACGACATCTAATATCGAGTAGCTTTTGTGTTGCTGTGTCAGGAAAGATAATAGTGTAACTACTCGCCAATACATGTCAGGAAGTGTCATATTTTTCAGTTTATTATTGCCTGAAAACACGGATAAAACGACGTTTTCCAAAAATGAAACCTTGTTAAATCGATTTATCGCCCCCGAAAAACTTTGCATCGTTGGACCCTTTTCCGAGATTCGGATTATTTATCTATATATACTACTAGCTGCTGCCCGCGACGTCGTCTGCGTGAACGCTAAACTATGAGATCACTCTTTGTGAACAAAACCATAGCGCGATCTAATTCGACGCCAGCGCCATCTAGTTAGCAAATAGGAAATATTTTTATATAGTGAAAAATTGTTATAACACATCTAAGTTATGACTTTATACGAATTTTTAACATAAAATAAATGGCTATGTGTGAGTAGAATAATTAATAATTAAGAAGCAAGTCAAATATGCGTCGCTAGATTACACAATGTTACAGAATGCGTTGAAGAAATAAAGGTTCACTGCTCGTTCCCCGTAGGTGATAGCGTGATAATATGTAGCCTATATGTTGACCCGACTTCTTAATAATACTCGTGCCAAATTTGAAGTAAATCCATGCAGTACTTTTTGAGTTTATCCCGAACATACATACAGACAAACAGACAAAAATTCTAAAAACTATATTTTTGGCTTCGGTATCGATTGTAGATCACACCCCAAGTATTCTTTTAAAAAAATATTCAATGTACAGTTTTTACTTTCCTACCATTTTATTATATGTATAGATAATATATACAACTAAATAACTTCTTTTATTTAGCCATATAGTTAGCTTATATGAAAGTAGGCAAACAGATTCATACACACAGAAAATGTGCAGGTTTTCCTGTCTACCTACGCAATGTCGCTACATTTTTGCCTTGGAGTCACTTGAAAAGGAAGGAATAAAATAAGCAAGGAAATTCCCAATACTACGTATTTAATACCTTTAGTCAGATAAGTAGCATTAAAGCCTTATTACGTACCAAGCAAAAGTGGTACTCACTATAGAATCCTACGAAGCCCCACGCCCCTAAGAAAAGGACGAATAAGATAAGCCATAAGATGTCGGTGCACGAACGATTGTGAATTGGTCCATCGAAGTCTGGGTCGTACCGAATCGGCTCTCCTGAAAACAAAAGATATATGTAGGTATCAATGATAAGTAATAAAAAGTGACTACTTAACTAGCGCCGCCTAAACATAATCTATATTTTCTCTTCGTACAAGCTATTTCAAAAATGTTACAAACCAATTATTTAGCACAAGTAATAAGCTATTTAGAACTTTATGTATTGTATCTAGAATTTATCTGTGAGTTGTAGATAGCGTTTCTGCTAAAAACGGCCACTTTTTAACTTACACAAAGTTCTAAATAGCTTATTACTTGTTCTAAATAATTGGTTTGTATAACATTTTGAAAATAGCTTATAACTAGTTCTAAATAATTGGTTTGTTACATTTTTTAACTGTGCAGAGTTTGACCTGTTCTATTGACAATTGACATGTATTTTATGTGTATTAGCGATGGGGTTCTAATTAATATTTTTTCACAGTATGCATTTTCCACTTTTTATGCTATACCTTATCTTATTTGTCCAAATTAATAATTTTATAAATTCTGAATTTTCCGAATCCCTGTCTTTCCAAATTATAGATTGTACAAACTTAATATTACGAACAATTTGATACATAAATCTAAAACAAATAAAATCATTAGTGATAATAACGCAAAAACATTAATTCTTTTGGATGCTAAAAATATAAATAGAAAAAGGTATAACTTCTGTAAAACATAACAACTTAACTTTTCTTTTTTTTACTAACATATTAAAGCAAAAATAAATTAACTGATTAATGATAACCGAAAAGAAAAGATACTAAAAATATAGGAAAACTAGCTTTTCCTGCGGCTCCACTTGCATTAAAATAGACATGGCAACTTCTTGCTAAAAGAAAATTGTCTCTAGCCGTAGCCATCATCGTTCGTCCACATGGTTATTGGTCGTATTACTTAGTCTGTGCTGCGGGTTTTTTTTAAATATATATAAAGACTTTTTTAATATATGTTATCTTCTGCAAATCATAACGCTTTAACCTATTTATGAACTAACATATAAGTAACTTTTGCAGGCATTCTTAAGGCGTGATATTTCTTTTTAACGAATCGTCAATTTATTTTTAAATTATTGCATCCTTCAATATATATTTAGGTCTACTAGCGCAAAAAATGGATACAAATTAATTCTCATTATACCTATCAAATAAGATATTGAAATTCTATTACAGTAATTTCCTAGCTTTTTAGGCACTTTACATTCTATATGAAATAAATTATGTTCCTGCTACTATTTGATAAAAAGCTAGGTATATATTAAAAAAAGAAGAAAAACAAGAGGGCCAATAGAAGGTCATTGGGGCCGGCCGCTATTTTTTTAGAGTGATGTTTTAACAGATACCTTTATTATTTTTTACAATCTGAATCATGCAATTGGACAGTGGAGCGCAGTCTTAAGGCTGCGGTATAGGCTAGACCGCGAAAATACGCCTTTTTTGTGCAAATTTTGTGGCTTAACTATAGCATCTAAAGCATTGAAAAAATATATGTTACGAAACTTGCTTTTGTCTAGTGCATTACCTTAGTGAGTGATTTTCATTTATTGTACTTAATGCAATAAAAAATCTGGAAGTGACCATTGTTTCAACACTTGTGCAAATTTCTGAAGCGTGTTTTGCTTTTGCTTGCAATGAAAGTTGGTAAAAAATTAGAATAGCTTGTCATCTAGTGCATTGACTCTAAGTTGTAGCAAAAAGTCAAAAGATGTGACTACAAAACAGTAATAACGTTAAATTCCATACAAAAACTTCAAAGTTTCAAGGCGTCATTACGGTATAAATTACTTAAGAACTATATAATATATATATCTCATAGTTATGTATATGACATTATTTAATGATTTATAGTGCATTTACATACACAACGTGTAGCGAGTGAAGTATTTTATTTTGTATATGTAGTGTGTAATTAGCTTTAAATTACCCTTTTGCGTGTTATGTCAAAATCATTGTAAAATTCTATATCCATACATACATGGAATGCCATACTCATTTACGTCAACAGTCTTTTAAATCTGATTTTTAAAAAGATGACAGATGGAAAATTATTAAAAGAGAGTCTTTTGGAGATTTTCTCGAAGATAGATGTTAAAAGCAAAATTTGCAATTTTTACCTAAAATAAATAGGAATTAATCTTTTTGGAGTGCATCAAGTTCTTCGAGAAACAGGAACTAAGGAGATGTAAATTACAAGAGGAACTTACCGCACGAGATTTAATAAGAGAAGGTTTGAATTTCTCGATAAAATATCTCAAGGTTGTGGGTTCTACCATAAAACCTCCCAACAGGTACCTAAGTGCATTTATTTGGATAGGTGATTATTGCTATATTGATTCTGCGGATTGGTTTTTTTCGCCATATTGATTTTTAATTTCTCAATCTGAAAAGAATGGTAATGGCATAGATTGCTGAAAATTGGTGAATATTACATCATATTACGATTAATTGATATTTTCGACAATACAGTCGACCCGAAAGAAAAATTACGATACCATCGTCTAGATAGGAAAACGACGGCAAAACAGATAAATTCGGAAACTGAATTTAGTGCAATTTATTATGGAATTATAGACTTTCAAATTGTTTATTTGTGAATTAGTGATTGTATATAAAACTAAAAATAAATTGTATTAACGAACCTATCTTTTCATTTATCTTCCCCTGGGGAATTGAGTCTTAACAAACGTTAGAATTACAGAAATTACCTTTCTAGCCTATATCGCCCTCATAAATGTACGGTGTCAGAGTTTACCTACGTTTTCATAACGCACTTGTTACAATGACTGGAATTCCAATAGTATTTTTATTTAAATAGCCTATTAACGACCTTATTGTTAAATAAATAAATTGTATTGTCAAGTAAATGTAATATATAATGCCCAAAAAGTGCTTAAGTATATTATTTTTATTAGAGAATTTGATTATTAGGGGTCCATACATTCGAATAACAAACCTATGGCGGAACCCTCATAGGATCACTCTCGTGTATGTATGTCTGCTACAGTCAATTTGGTCTGAATCTACTAAAGCGATTAAATTGAAATTTGGTACACTTGTGAATTTCTGTAACCCAACATGTAACGTAAAAGAATACATTTTGAATATGGGGGTCACATCTGTAGGGAAAATTAGACAATAAAAAAAATAAAATTGAAATTAGACGGATTGTTTTGATTTTTTTTAACATTAAAAAAGTATAAAATTTAAGGTACAAAAACGAAAAAACGAAAGCCATTTATGATAACCACCGAAATAATGGCTATTATAAATGGATTCTGTTTTTGGAAATCTGGTAAATATGACCTATAGCAGTAGTGAGTATTGTAAAGAATTCTCTAAGTAAGACTCATTACTTAGAACGTTACTTAGAAACGACTATTAATTCGGGCCTAAGTCTCAGAAAGGTCGGATTTAAGTAATTCTCTTTTTAATTGAATTAGGTTCCGTTCAACTTAGGCAACTATACGTGTCATCAAACTCGGTGTCGACTGTTAAGCAAATTTTAAAGTAGGTATGTTTGTTCACGGATTTCTCAGAAAGTTGAATTTTGGTACTTTTTTTATTGAGTTCCGCACCGTTCAACTTAGGTAAGAGTACAAGTTTCATCAAAATCGGTTTAGTAGTTTTTAAGATATCGACTGTTAGGCTAAGCAAATTTTTGAATAGGTATGTTTGTTAATGTATTCTCAGAAAGGTTAAATTTTAGTATATCTGCGTCGATTGTGAGCCGAACACCATTCAGCGGCATGTTTTATTACATCTAAAATTTCAAAAAACTTATATAAGATTTGAATTTAGCACATCGATTCAGCACCCTCAAGAGAACCTAACAGAACTAAATTTCGAAAAAATCAAAGATTTTTTGCCACAAATGAACTTTCCATTCCCGCACAAGACAAACATTTATGTGATGAACATTTGTCTTGAGACTAAGTGTTTTCTATGTAGGCAAGTACAAAAAAAAAGTATATACTTATATATGCATTTGTATCCGCTTTCTGGTATTTATAGTACAAATTTTGCTTAGTTTGGGATCAGATGACGTCGCGTGTAATGTCCAAAAATATTTATTTATAATTATTATCCGCCATTTTGAATTATAAAAAACTTTTAAAAAAAATTCAGTACCCTAACAAAACTTAGTTTCATCAAAATCGAAGCATTTTGGTAAAAATGTGCATGCGTAAGTTTATTTTTAGGGTTCCATGACCCGAAGGTTCCAAACGAAGCCTTTCGTGTCCGGCGTCTGTCACGTAGGTTTTACAGCTAAAGGTTTAAGCTTCAAATTTTCACAGTATAAAGCAACTTGGTGACTCAAAGGCATACAAATTGTCAAAAACTATTTTGAAATGTTTTTAATTCCCATCCTCTCCAATAATCCTTCCTTCTCCTCGTAAATAATAGACTGATTTTTTTTCTCGTCTACCCCATAGTGTGTGGTGTCGTTGGATAGCTCGTTTAAAATTATTGAGGGCGTGTGAAGACCATTTATCGATTCAGTGATAAAAAAAATTATGTTAGTATAGGTATTGACCCTTTTTATTGAAATTTCAGTTACTACGGTTACTATACAGAACCCTACACTGCGCGTGAATCGACACGCACTTGGCCGGCTTTTTTATTTATGTAGCCAACGGGTATGCTGTCTGTGCGTGTGTCTCGCTCACACTGTGGTCACGTGGTGCGCCTCTATCAGCTGAGTTGAATGGAATATATATTGATGTAAACTGTGTGTTTTTGTATACAAATACACCAGTATAGGGTTTGTCTAGCTAGAAGGGAGTTATAAGATTTTTAAAGGTGCGCCGTATAATGGATGTTGCCACCTTAAAAAAAACCTATGCGTGATTCTGTTTTCACATGACATTTAATCAGCCTATAGCAGTTAACTGCTGAGCCTTTCCTAATGAACGGCACCACACCCGACACCACATATACGTGACAACTAAACTGTTTAATGTAATTTTGTTAGTCCGTCCTTAGCTAGCTACAAAGTGAAATCACTGATATTCTATAAGTAAGTAAATACACACAAACTGATTGAGTGTAATAAACAACACTTACTGCATTCTTTCGGTGAAACACAACAATCTTCACTACAGCACCCCATATCACTTTTTAACCACAAAATTTCACTGCACTTTTATTTCACACACATTTGATTATACTAATTTTATTAAAGCATTAGAATTTAATTATTTTTTTCTGTAACACAAGAAACATGTGTGTGATAAAACATTTATTCGCTGGAATTGTATCTTGCAATTCTTATCAAAAGCAAAACACAGTACCTACATATTGATAACAATTCTAACGCAGCTGTGTGTGCCGCTTGATACGTGGTAGGTACGTACGTTTGATAGCTTTCTTCAATTCAAACTGAGCGTAAGTAAGTAATTTAATTTCGGTTATTTTAGTCATCATCAAAAAGGTACCTATTACATGTTTTTCCTTGTCGCATATACCTATGTGTGAATCACTTTAAATAAAATTATATTTCAAAATACCAAGGAGTGCAAAATGTATGGAAGTAGGTGCATTACATGTAGGGCTCCCAGATTGAGAAACCAAAGTATCTGGAGAATATTCGAAAATGTCCTCGACAGTGAAACTTTTGGCTGGACAAAATAAAATAAGTATTTATTAAATCAAAGACAGGTGATGAACTTTTGAGCATAAGGCTCTGATCAAAATTGATCTGAGAAATAAGGTTAATAGGTAAAAGACTGTAAGACTAGGGTTGCCATCTCTAAAATCTAGCAACTAGGACAAAAACCGTAAAAGCCCCGGAGTTTAGAGTTTAGAACCCGGACATGTCAATAGTTTCTTATTAAAAGTTACTTAGAAAAATCAAAAACTAAACTTAATTTAGTCTTCTTAAGAAACAAAACGTTTTAAGAAACTTTGCAGTCTTACATTTTTTACTCTGTTATCATAAAAAAAAGATTCTTAAAGTTTTAGGAAGCTTTAAACCCGGACTATAAATGAAACCCCGTCCGGACGCTCCCCGGACGCCCTCTAAACTAGGACAAATCCGGGGAAACCCGGACGGATGGAAATCCTATGTAAGACCAGTACCTACAGCTCAATTTAGAACGTTTTTCCTATATGAATTAATTATTATTTTTGTAGCTTTAAACAGAATTGTACACTTTCTTTTTCGCGGGACATTTTGCCTAAAACCGAGACACTGGACAACGTATGTAATAGCTGGACAATCCAGCTAAGTCTGGCCCTAATTTCATCACACTATGGAGATGAGATGTACTTCCATTACGTAAGACCCGAGGTCTCTATACTTTTTCTTAATTATTTACATTATAAACACAAAAAGACCACAGATGGATGGAAGGAAGCTAAGTATTAGGGTTGTTTTCAATATTTGGCTACGAAACTCCGAAAATTGTCTCTTACATATTTCATATTGTATACTGTAAGTAAGGACTAAATTCCATGAACCGGTAATGAAAATTTTATTGTCATTAATTGGATTAGACGCGCTACGCTCCGTGCCTCACTGGGCCGTTCGCATTGGGCGAGTCCATTGACCTTCGTGTACAATGAGCCATTTAGCTTGACTTGTTTCGCCCTATAATGTAGGTTGGTAAAGTCAAAGATGACGTATAAGTCATTTTCGGGTAAAGTGAACTGGAGTGATTCTTTAGGATCTACATTGCTTGTCCACAGTATCGGTAGAATGGTTAAAAACGTTAAGTAAACGAGCAATGTAATTCATAATCATGATGATTTTGACATACCCACTGGAATAATCATTCTCCAAACGTTCATTACGAGTAACTCTAACCAACGGCTTCTTGCAACCTTTGCTGCACTTTCCGGTAGTACCTACATGGTCGCCACTCGAGAACCTTACCATTAGTCATCAGTTCTTCGAGCTATATGTGTTCTGCCTGCCCCACTGTGCCACTTTTGATTTGCGACACGGTGAGTAATGTCAAAGACTTAAGTTTTCGTACTAGTTTCCTCACTTATGACGTGATTACGTGGGAAATTCAAGAATTGTCTTCATCATCTTCATCGCCCGCTGAATGATCTTGAGCTTTCTTGTGAGGCCCACAGTTAGCGGCTACGTCTCAGTGCCGTAAGTCATACTTGTCGAAGGCTCTAGTCTCCAACCACAGGGGTACTAAGTATAAGAAAACAGTATCAGTAACTGAAGACAATATAATTTAATTATTAAACAATTCGACATATTTTTTGTCTTTTCCCAGTTTCAACAACACCTTGAGAAGCGCTACTGAGACTGTCGAGCATTACACTGAGGTCTTCCAGCAATTCTGTCATGACCACTATATCGTCGGCAAACTGGAGTTGGATAATGTACTCGCCATTACTTTGATGCCAAAGTTGTTACAGTCCATAACTTAAAAACATCTTAAACAGTTTCGGGTATATTATCTCACTGTCTTACAGCAGCTCAGCAGTTGGATCGGTTTTACTATCTGATCCTAGACTTAATGACGGAGCGTTAACACATTATCACCTCAATATACCGAAGGTCTTTCTTTATACCTTTGATGACCCTGTAGCATTGCATATGTTTTAATCGAACCCACGTACGCAACGCTATAAGGGATCGATTATAGGTACTACTGCACAACCTAGTATGTGGTATTTGGTACATAAACTCTTGTCAAACTGGTTTTTTTGGGAGGTTCTAAGTCGTCGAACTTGTAAACAAGACGATTCTTGATGATTCTTTACGTGCTTATTGCGTTTGGATAGTTACTTACTACAATTGTTAAAATAGTAACCTAAAAAGTTAGAAAAAAACACATAACTAAGTGATACAACGATAAAATTGACAAAAACAGGTTACACGAGACAAGTAAGTGCCATAGTAACATACTATCAAAATAACCACTACTCTGTTTACAAACAATTACGATGACCACATAGTTTGCATAACTAGTCGATCAGAGACAAAAATATAACATAGAAATTAAACAACGAGAATTTAATTTAATATAGGATTTCTGTTTCGCACTATTAGTGATTAGTTCTGTTTATCTCATAAACAGCCAGGAGTAATGTACTGTGTTTATTTATCGCTAATCTAGTTATCTGTTTATCAGGATGTAAATATTTAATCCGGGTTTTACAAACTACGGGATGTCGCAACCGCCCGCGGTCAGAGGTCTGTACACACAAGATGTGCGCACGCGCGCGCGGTGACTTCACGTGCTCTACTGTCTCCATGAGAGACTACTATAATAAATATTACGTGGTACAGTAGCGTAGAGGCACGTCTACAATGCTCCATTAATAATATAGGTAGACTAGATTCGCTTCGCTCGTGTGACTTACTTTCTGCCCATTTAATATCACTACGCGCGTAGTATTTCTAAAGGATTTAAATTTTTTTTTAGTATATCTAATGGATGGCTTTAAAATCGATTTACATTCCTGTTGTAGTGTGACAATCATGGGGTAAGGAGGCTATTAGGAACAGTCTCGAGAATGCCAGACTCTGGCTGGAATTCGAGAGAAAAATGTATGCAACTTTCACGGGACTCGAGAGGTAAGACCTACTTGCATCCATTTTTATCTCGAATTCTTAAATCTAGCTTACTCGAGACTGATATAGACATAAGCAAAACTGAGTAAAAATTTGAAACTGTTTTTTTTATTTTATCTAACTTCGTCCAGATAGTCAGAAGCAGTGTTGCTGTGATAGGCAGGTTAACCTCTGTGATGCAGGACTAAAGACGTTCCAATGAAGAAGGCAGTAAATCACATTATGAGTCTTAATATGCTTGACTGATAAAAGGATAAAAGCCGTTAAGATATACATACATACATATCTCAGAAAGTTGTACTTTTCTATGTGTATGTAACTTATAACAAATTAAATTTCAGGTGCCTAAAAATATTCTTGTCAAATTATCTAATATTTAATATTATTTGTTTCTTTTTTTACTTTTTTCGTGTAAACTGGTATGAACAGAGCCTTATGTCAACAGCATGAATGGCGGTCTCTGAAGGCAACGTTATAAATAACGTAATTTTACGTCGGACTCGTGTTGGTACTGTACTGCCGATAGTAATTGTACTTTATCACTGGTCAGTGGCCAAAACTTAAACAAACTACCTAGGCATAGCAATAGTAGCTGTGAAAACCATGGGTGATGTGACACCCAGCCTGACCCTATAACGGGACGACCGTTTCCGGTGGTCCGTCTCCGGTAAAGGACTGGATGATGTAGGAAACGATAGAAGTTTCTGAGCGTTCGCTCTTAGGTCCATTACCACTGTGGTAATTTAAATTTAGAGATCAAAGAATCTCTAGATGTTTGACATCGCTAAGTCAAAACAGTTCACTTTACGTAGATACTTGACGTAGTCGTGAAAAAATTCTGTTGATAATTATTTTCACGGATTCTATTATTAAATTACAAATTGCTGCATATCTACTTCTATGCTATAAAAGAAAACCGTCCTCGTACAGTTCTTAGTATATATATACTACGTATATATATTGCTTTACTACGGCTCTACGCCTAAACTGAGGTCCGTGAGAAGACGTCTTTGTATGCGGGTACACGTTTGTTGTCTAACGACGGCGCACGGCAGCTGCTTTGCTATTCTTTTACTGGGGAAGGCCGGAGTCTACTAAACTCCAAATCCTCGGCCTGCCCGGAGTCTCCTTGACTCCAAACCTTCGGCTTGTGCAGTAGGTGTGCTATCTTGAACACCGCTACACACGAAGGTTACGGGGCGACCTGCTCTACGCCGAAGCTACTGGCGAGCTACGTTCACGTGCGGTCTTGCACTGTGCTAGCCACGTGCGGCCTTACCTTGTGCCTGCCACGGGCGGCATATTCACTACTCACCACACGCTGTTAGGCCACGTAAAATCAGTTACGTCCGCGTCTTCTATTTACGGCGGTGCTGATCTGAGGGGTGCCTACAGCGAGCAAGACATCGAATCGGGCTCTAGGCCGAAGAGACCTGAATGTAGTAGTTCCCTAATAAAAGCTTTAAAAACTACACTTAAAATCTTTGTAGGCAGGCTTGCGTTTGGCTATCTTTCTATTTATTTAGGTAGTCGTATATGATTGTGAATTAGGTAGCTGTGATCTAGATATTTAAGTGTTAAGAATCACCCTATGTGATTAGGATATTGTGCATTAAAAGCTGTTACTATATAATGAAAGTGTATACTAATATAGCCTGCCTTACCCTTGAAAAGTGTTTCTTTACTCGCCTCCCTCCCTCTATCTTTTCTCCTCCTTCTGAGCACCTAGCCGGTGCATTCGGTAACAGGGCACTACTGCTTTAACCCGTATGGTATAGTGGCGCCCTTTCACGTGGGTTTTAGAGGTAATCTACTTTCTTTAAAGTAAAGAGATTTTTCAAGGCAAGGTTCAGAGATTTTAGGGTGTCTAATCCTTATTTTTTTCAGCTTCTTATGAAATTGTATTTTAGCATAGCGGTATACTCATGCATTGTTTATCTAACCCTAGGTAAGGTGTTAATAATTTCTTTAGAACGTGTCGGTGGTAAGCCGAGTACCATATACTAGGTTACGAACGTCTTTTGATTATTATTTCATTGTATTTAACTGATTACTACTACTAAATCTAATCTATCTGATATCTTTGTGTAACAGAGGCATTCCAGATGGCAGGCGATTTAATTAGGTTTCTGCCTAAAAAGGCTCTACAGTATGAGTTGCTACTCAGAGGTGTAGAACCTGCTTCTGAAATCGATCTGATGCGCGATCAGTACGAAAAACTACCTTCTACTACTGTTGTTTCTGATCTAAGCCCATTGGAATGTGACGAAGATATAGATCAGATATCTAAATTGCTTAAAATCTGGAAAGCCAAAGTTAATTTAACAATTTCTAGTGGAAATGTATCTAAAGCTGATCTTGAAGCTATTTTTTAGCACTTAATGCTTAGATTTTCTAGGATCAATATTGACGAGGATGAGGATGAATCTCTTATAGATAAGTTCTCAGACCTTTCGTCATACTATACAAAGATTTCTCAAAGTTATTTGAATTTTTGCAAGGGCATTGTCGAAAATGTTGATCCTAAGCCTTGTATTTCTTCTCCTACTAATACTGAAAATAGTTGTAATTGAACGCTCTCCTCTTCTAGATTTTAAGAAGTTGGTCAATCTTGTCCAATAGAATTCTTAAGAAACGTTACTGAAATGGCTTCATTTAAGTCTTTTTCGGATAACAAATTGTATTCACTTTTGTTTGAAATGTTGAGCGGTACAGCACTCGAATGGTTCCGTAACAAAAAAGATGTACTAATAAATTGGAATTTATTCAAAACCGATTTTCTTAAGGATTTTGAGGTTCCTGATGCTGACTATTTATTAAGAAAAAAAATTGAGGCCAGAAAACAAAAATCTAATGAAAAGGCCATAATTTTTATTACTGGGGTGCAAACTCTTTGCAGAAAAATTAGGTCCCCAATGTCAGAATCAGAGATTGTTTCTATTTTGCGCAGAAACTTAATCCCTAATTTTGCAATACAGTTGCGACAATCGGACGTTGTTTCAATTGATTCTTTGTTTGAAGCTTGTAAATGATTAGAAACGTCTATTGCGATGAATACTTCTATTCCTAGCACTAGCTCTCTTAATACTTCTAATAATATTCTTTCTACTTCTATAGAAAACAAGGTTAGTCTTGTACAGTCTACTCCTAAAACTGACAAGAGAAACCTATGTTTTAGATGTAACTCTGAATCGCACACGACGTTACAATGTAACTCTCGTGACATTGTATGTTTCGGCTGTGGCCGTAAAGACGTACGTGTGATCGATTGTCCTAATTGTCTCCTACTTCGACAATTAGTGCATCTACTCGAAAGTATAACCATTTTAAACCACAAAGTGGTGGAAAAAAGGTCACTTTTACTAAAGGTTCAAATCCAAAAAACTTGTAAGAGAGAACCCTACTTCTAATACTGATTTTAACCAAATCACTTTTCAAAGAAAAGTTTTTCAAACTTGAAAAATGAAACGTTGATCCCTAAGGAAATCGATTTTTGTGCTAAAGATAGTACACACAAAAATTCGAAATTTTGTATGCAATCTGTCACTCAACATATCAACTTCTTTGATAAAGGCGAGTGGGATGCATGGCTTGAAACGGTAAAAATCTTTTCGAAATCGTACAAAGTCGATTCGGTTCTCTTTAAAGAAAATGATTTTGTACGTCCCTATGTAAATATCTCTGTACATAATCTTACTTTATGTGGTTTGTTAGATAGCGGTAGCGCAATCACTATTTTAGGCAATAACTCACATCTCGTACTCTGCGAGAATGGGTTAAGCGTAAATCGCTGCGATAACATTCAGTGTTCCGTAGCAAACGTAACAAAAATGTCTTCTATCGGATCGATTGAATTACCTGACGAATTCAATGGAATTCGAAAGCTTTTAACTTTCTACGTTATACCAGAAGTTAAGCAGTCTCTACTACTTGGTGTTGACTTCTGGAAAGCTTTCCAAATTATGCCTTCTTGCATAAACACTAACTTAGTGCATTTGGATACTAAATTTCCTTTTGTTGCGAACGTATCTTCTGATACGAAACTTTCTCACTATGATGAGTTGAGTGAGGTTCAAAAGATTACTGCGGATGCAATCATAGATCGATTCCGCAAAATATCTGATGAACGTCAACCCCTTGGTAGGACTCAACTTATCGAGCATTGTATTGATACTGGCGATAGTCCTCCAGTCCAACAAAAATGCTATAGATTATCTCCTGAAAAAGTCAAAGCTCTTAATGTTGAGATTGATAAGATGCTAGAACTTGGTGTCATCGAGCCTGGTGATAGTCCATGGCGTAGCCCAGTGATTATCACTCCTAAAAAAGATGGTCAGTGGAGGTTCTGTATCGATAGTCGAAAACTAAACTCTGTATAACTGTCAATGATGCTTATAATCCACCTTTGATTTCTAAGATTCTAGATAGTCTTTGGGATGCTAAATATCTATCTTCTGTTGATATTGCGAAGGCCTACTGGAATGTTCCTTTGAGAAAAGAGGACAAAATCAAGACTTGTTTTCAAGTTCCGGGTAGAAACAGCTTCGTTTTTAACGTAATGCCATTTGGTATGGTTAATTCTGGTGCTACCCAACAGCGTCTTATGGATCACCTTTTCTATAGCGATCCAGAACTGCAAAACAAGGTGTTCGCGTATTGTGATGACGTAATTCTCGTGACAGACAATTTTGATGGCCATATTCGTCTACTTACTAGATTATGTGACAAAATTGCGTCAGCCAACATCACAGTAAACTTTAAAAAGTCCCGAAAAAGTCGATTCTATTCTAAAAATCCAACCCCCAAAGTCTGTAAAGGATTTAAAAAGATTCTTTGGTACTGCTAGCTGGTACAGGAGGTTCATACCGAACTTTAGTTCTATTGCTGCTCCTTTAAATAAGCTAACTTCTACTAAAAAAGGAACGCCTAAATTATCTTAGAATGACGAGGCGGACAAAGCTTTTAAAACTTTAAAAGAACTCCTTATTTCGTCACCTATTCTCTCTTGTCCTGACTTTTCTAAGCCGTTCGCTGTACACTGCGACGCGTCAAGTCATGGGATTGGTGCAATGTTGACACAAGAATTAGATGGTGTTTGAAAAACCAATCGCTTTCATGAGTAAATCACTCTCTGCTCCTCAGAAAAATTACTCAACAACGGAACGTGAGTTACTTAGTGTAATTACTGCTCTAGAACACTGGTCTTACTACTTAGACAATGGCCAAAAGTTCAAAGTTTACACAGACCACTCATCGTTGTTATGGTTTTTAAAACTAGACAATCCTACCGGTCGTTTAGCTCGCTGGTGTATTAGGTTGTCGGCATTTAACTTTGAGATTTGCCACAAAAAAGGTTCCAACAATGTGATACCTGACTTCTTGTCTCGTGCTAACATGGTGAATGAAATCACTTATAACAGCACATCGTCTACTGATGCCTGGTATAATGCTCTTAAGGCTAATATTCAAGCTAACCCTAGTGCATATCGTCAATACCTAATAAGGGATAGCAAATTGTATAAACATTGTCGCACTAACTCTATTTTGTGCTTTGAATATGACTGCAAAGAAGTCATACCAAACGAAGGGAGAGAACAAGTGATCTCTGAAAATCACTCTCCTCCTACTTGTGCTCATTTTGGGATACAAAAAACTTACCAAAGAATACGCCTACGTTATTTTTGGAGTGGTCTGACGTTGCTAAGTTTATAGCAAAATGTAATGTTTGTCTTGCTTACAAACATCAAAACTCTAAAACTATTGGTTTAATGGGTAAACCTAAACAATGTTGTAGACCATTTCAGTGTATTACAACTGATTTAATAGGCCCATTACCTTTATCTCGAAAGCTTAATCGGTATATTTTGGTAGTGATGTGTCATTTCTCTAAATACACTCTCCTATTTCCGATTAAAAAGGCAACTTCTTCTGTCTTAAATGATGTCATGGAAAACTTAGTTTTTCTTGTGTATGGTGTACCTGAAACGGTTATCATGGATAACGGTCCCCAGTATGCTAGTACTGAGTTCGTGCACATGCTTAAAAGGTACAATGTTCCGAAAATTCACTATACTACTCCTTATACTCCTCAAGTGAATACTACTGAACGGACAAATAAGACCATTGGTACGGCAGACGCATGTTTCGTGGAGTAAGACAATAGAACATGGGATGTGAATATGCACAAGATTCAGTTCGCTATTAACTCATCTGTAAATGAGGTTACTAAATACACTCCGGCATTCTTGGTGTTCGGAAGATAGCTGGTATCTTGTGGCTCTATCTATAAAAACAACGAAAATTCTGACGAAGTCATTATGTCTCCTAGGGACGAGTTCGCAGATAACGTTGGTTTTCTTTCCCCTATCTTCGACGAGGTGCAGGAAAGGTTGTGGAACGCCCACGAGCGTAATGCTGCTTATTACAACTTACTTCGTAGAGACATGTCATTCAACGTCGGTGACTATGTCTGGAAAAGGTGTTACAACCAAAGTGTTGGACATAAATTCCATTCGGCTAAGTTGGCTAAAAAGTTTTCTCGTTGCAAAGTCGTAAATAAAATATCTCCTCTAATTTACGAACTGGTCAATGAGAATAACAAAAACATTGGCCGCTGGCATATAAAAGATTTTAAATGCATAGGTTATTAATCTTAATTACCGGCATTAGTCATTTATATGGTTATTTGTAATATAGTATTGTATTACTTGTACAAAGTTCATATTAGGTTAGGATAACGTAGTTATTCATCACATTCATTTTCTCATTACAAAGCGTTGCTAATTAAGCAAATGATTTTTTTATGAAAAGACATGTTCACGTAAAGTGAAAACCATTCGCTCTTGACCTTTGGTTTGTTTGTAAACAATGGTCAGCTGTCAGGTTGACAACTGTCAAGTCTGATTTTCTTCTTCAGCGACTCGTAAGCTGTAATAAGGTTGACTGTCCTGTCAATCATTTTACCTATCTATGGTAGCATGTTCATTGACATAAGATACTACTACTCTATAATGCTTATGTCAAATATGAACATAATCTACAATCTGAAGTTTTGAACTTTAGAACAATTAATTCTACTTGTTGTTAATACAGAGGCTACTCGTAACTCTGTCGGTAAGTATTTAAATAGTGTGTTTGAAACTCAACAAAGAGACTAATTATAAGTTAAATAATTTGGGTTCACTTGGTGGACTGGCGATTGTAGCTCAGCACCAACGTACGTAAGGGTCTGAAACTTCATGATGAGACTTTCAGACAATTTAAAAGCGAACTTTGGAAGGATTTTGAATGTTGCTGTTTGTTTGGATCATTCTCACTAGATCCATTGTCCAGATCCATAATGGATCTAGTGAGATATTATTTTCTCAATAGATCCATTTTTAGAAGTGTGTATCTACTGAGAAGTATTTGTCTCGCTAGATCCGTTAACCAGAACCAGATTTGAAAGTGTGGGTCTACTAAGGAATTTCTTTCTCACTAGATTCAGTTCTGGATCTGATAAAAAATTTGGTGTCGGCTACTCTTGTTGTCCTCTAGGCTGGGGAGATAACGGAACTTATTTTCTAATACTATTACTCGTATTTCCTGTCATATTCTTATTATTACCAACTTTAAAAAAGGAGGAAGTTCGCGAATGGTCTGTAGGTACCTATATAAGAGATATTATTAATTCAAAACTAAAAAATTAACCGACTTTATAAAATGAGGATCCATACTAATACTAATATTATAAATTCGAAAGTGTCGGTGTTTGTCTGTCTATCAATCCGTTAAATTTCACGGTTGGACCAATTGTGATAAATTTAATATGGAGATAGTTTGAACCGCAAAAGACAAGAAAAATACTGTTTTTCTTAATATATATTTTATTTTATATATTAAAAAAAAATTAAACTATTGATCTTACACGTGTAGTTATTTTACAAAAGTTATAGATCTCATCAAGATCTTTATTTCAAATGACAGCTGTCAAACTAGAAAGGTCTATATCTCTGTAACTATTGATCGTAGAC
The DNA here is from genome assembly GCA_946406115.1 of Apoda limacodes. Classification (NCBI taxonomy): domain Eukaryota; kingdom Metazoa; phylum Arthropoda; class Insecta; order Lepidoptera; family Limacodidae; genus Apoda; species Apoda limacodes. The sequence goes on from OX291546.1 coordinate 9,864,648, forward strand.
TAGTAGTTTCCCTAGTAGAAATGATAGATCTCATCAAGATCTTTATTTCAAACGACATCTGTCAAACTAGAAAGGTCTATATCTCTGTAACTATTGATCGTAGACTAGTATTTTCCCTAGTAGAAATGATAGATCTCATCAAGATCTTTATTTCAAACGACATCTGTCAAACTAGAAAGGTCTATATCTCTGTAACTATTGATCGTAGACTAGTAGTTTCCCTAGTAGAAATAATAGATCTCATCAAGATCTTTATTTCAAATGATAGCTGTCAAACTAGAAAGGTCTATATCTCTGTAACTATTGATCGTAGACTAGTAGTTTCCCTAGTAGAAATGATAGATCTCATCAAGATCTTTATTTCAAACGACAACTGTCAAACTAGAAAGGTCTATATCTCTGTAACTATTGATCGTAGACTAGTAGTTTCCCTAGTAGAAATGATAGATCTCATCAAGATCTTTATTTCAAACGACATCTGTCAAACTAGAAAGGTCTATATCTCTGTAACTATTGATCGTAGACTAGTAGTTTCCCTAGTAGAAATGATAGATCTCATCAAGATCTTTATTTCAAACGACATCTGTCAAACTAGAAAGGTCTATATCTCTGTAACTATTGATCGTAGACTAGTATTTTCCCTAGTAGAAATGATAGATCTCATCAAGATCTTTATTTCAAACGACATCTGTCAAACTAGAAAGGTCTATATCTCTGTAACTATTGATCGTAGACTAGTAGTTTCCCTAGTAGAAATAATAGATCTCATCAAGATCTTTATTTCAAATGATAGCTGTCAAACTAGAAAGGTCTATATCTCTGTAACTATTGATCGTAGACTAGTAGTTTCCCTAGTAGAAATGATAGATCTCATCAAGATCTTTATTTCAAACGACAACTGTCAAACTAGAAAGGTCTATATCTCTGTAACTATTGATCGTAGACTAGTAGTTTCCCTAGTAGAAATGATAGATCTCATCAAGATCTTTATTTCAAACGACATCTGTCAAACTAGAAAGGTCTATATCTCTGTAACTATTGATCGTAGACTAGTAGTTTCCCTAGTAGAAATGATAGATCTCATCAAGATCTTTATTTCAAACGACATCTGTCAAACTAGAAAGGTCTATATCTCTGTAACTATTGATCGTAGACTAGTAGTTTCCCTAGTAGAAATAATAGATCTCATCAAGATCTTTATTTCAAATGATAGCTGTCAAACTAGAAAGGTCTATATCTCCGTTACTGTTGATCGTAGACAAGTAGTTTCTCCACAAAAATTATACGTCTCATTAAGATCTTTATTTCGGATGAGACCTGTCAAACTAGAAAGGTATATATCTCGGTAACTAGTGATCGTAGACTAGTAATTTTTCCACAGCAATGATAGTTCTCATCAAGTTCTTAATTTCGGATGACAGTTATCATCTTAAACCTTTCTATTTTTGACGTGTCATTTCTGTAGAGAAACTACTAGTCTACGATAAATTTTAGGTACCCGAGTAAGTTTTAAGTTACCGAGATATATTTCTTTATAGTTTGACAGATGTCATTCTGTAATAAAGATCGTATGAGACGTATCATTTCTGTCAAGAAACTACTAGTCTACGATCAATAGTTACGGATATATAGTCCTTTCTAGTTTGACAAACAAACCCTAGGGCAGGGATGGCGAACCTTTATTGATGAATATGCCTTTTTTATAAAAAATATACTACTGTACCTATGACGTGCCGTCAAAAAATCTTGGTTTCTTAATAATAATGGAGAAAAATTAAACGAATTGCTGTTAACTTAAAGCTATTTAGATACTTGCAGCTCGAAATGTTTACAGCAATCGAAATGTTTAATAATTTATATTTTAATTAATTTATTTATTTATAAATTATAAATTAATAATTTAAATTTAATAATTTCCGTTAATAATTAGGTATCATTTTCTATAATTATATATTTTTTCAAACATTCTATTTAGTGAGACAATATATTATCATTAGATCTAATTTATTTTAACATTATTTTTAAAATAGATCTATTGGCAATGAAAATTCTCATTAGATCCAGTTTATTAGAAAACAGATCTAATGAGAAAAAAATTTCTCACTAGATCCATTATGGATCTGGACAATGGATCTAGTGAGAATAATCCGTTTGTTTGAATGAAAGTGAGTGATACCAGAAGTTGTACATACTCATCAGCTATCTATTATCATTGAAGAAAATTGTCTTCAGGAGAAAAAATTTCAACGAGACTTGGTCTCATGGAAAATTTTTGAAACACGGGAGCGGGCATATTTTTTTATTGCTTGACTTTTTGATTTATTTTTTTACAATTTTAAGTGACCGTAGACTTTAGTATTGGATATTAATTTCAACTTGATACCTTCACGCGTTCCTGAGAAAAAGAAGTATTGACAGACAGACGGAAAACAAAGTGATCCTATAAGGGTTCCTTTTTGAGGTACGAAACCCTAAAAATTAATCGACTTAACCTAACTTTTCAGTTATTTAAAAAAACATGAGAACAAACAAATAAATATGTCTGTGATCCTACAAATTCAGGTAAGTTTTTTTGCAAAAAAATATGTTATTTAATCCAATCAAACGTATGAACACAAAATAAGTAATATTTGGTATGAAATTCTGTAACTTGCATGTAAGTGAAAGCACAAAGTCAGTGTAGTACACAGATAAAAGTAATTATACCAAAAGGAAGTATAGCTGCACTTATACTGTGGTTGTTGTCTTCAGAAATTGTTAACGCATCACTCACTACATCGTAACATACTTATGTAACTATATCTAATGATGTATAATGATAACTTACACGTACTTACGATAATTAGTTTCGCAAGCAAAGGAAAAACCAGTCGTGCTATTTGTATACCTATATCTAGTTACGCAGTAAGTATAGTGCGTCTACAATATCTTGGCACTTTTGGCACGTCCTACAAAAGATCACAATCTATACTAGTTTGTGTAAGCAGGTACAACCCAAACCATCATTAAGTTTATGTTAGCAAACAACAAACTATGCCAATATTAAACATACAAAAAGTTCGCTTATTTAGACTACACAGTCTAGTATTAGACTCTAGAACCTACAGTAAAGGGGCGCGCAAGTGCCAAGAGCTTATAGACAGTCGATAATTATATTAGAGAGTAGAAACGCAATTAAAGTATGTTTATAAATAAGTAAAAAGTGAGTTTATGTACTTACTAAACTAGGTAGAATTGCATCAAAGACTTGCAGCACCTAACTTACATTGTAAAATTCTAAGCTGATGTTATATACCTAAGTAAACGAGCACTTACCATAGTCTTTTGCCATTTTCAGATGTTAACCTACTGTAATTTTAGCACATCTTACTTAGTAAGCACTATACTATACATCTGCCATTATTTACAGCGCATAAAATAATCTAAAACAACAAAAACAACAAAGTTTCGTAAAGGTCTAAAAACCGAGGTAAACGGAATTAGTGACGTTTTCGCATCACTGCAGCCAGAGAGCGAGAGGCTTAGCCAACGAGAGTTGCTGTTCGAACAAGGAACCACGATACACTAGCTACTGCACCGTCCGTGCAGTGCAGCTCAGTTCGTGCACTGAACAGAATCATTGAACCCGAAGTATTTACAACAACAAAGGCTGCGTCTTTTGTATTTAGGTACCTTTGCACTCTCGACCGTACCTTTCCCAGGGCCCTACTCGATGAACCGGGTATTGTGTTAATTAAGTATTTTTATTTTTTTTTCAAAACAAAGGAGGTTCTTTGAATAGTATATACCTACTTATCTATACCTACCTAATGCTACCTAACTTGAATTAGTTTTGGTTGGTTAGCTATTTTTAATTTTTTTTGGCATGATTTGTTGGTGGTCATGAGTTCTTAATAATTATATTATAGCTCCGTGTGAGTTGGGCTTAAGAGTTCCTAAATAACCATTTAGGTACGGAACCAAAGATGACTTATACGTATAATTTAGGGTTCTAAATATTATCAAAGTACAAATCATGTTAAAGTATGAAATTATAAATGATTATAAATCATAAATTCTGTACACTTGGTGGCCTGTGACTGTGATTATAAATAAATAATACATGTGTCATAGATCAAGAAGGTATAGGAACCTACCTAAAAACAAAACAAGCATCGATTTTCTATTACCGAAAACGAGAAAAATAGTCTACGTAGTTATGTCGTCAATGCGGGTTTAGCTAGTGAGTATACTTCCTATGAGTATGTATATGTGATTTTCACGACAATTTTTTTTGCAAAAAAAACTGTGGAACACTAACGAGGACACACCTAATCTTTATAACGTAAATTAGCTTATCTTTAGGACCATACATTTTTAACCATAAGTTGCTGAAAACTACGTATCTGTCTACATACGGGCCTAAGTAGGACTATTCCTTATTCTGTGCTTAGCAAAGAAAACAATATATACTAGGAAAGTGCCTAGGGCCCTAGATATAATAACTATATGTACACTTGTAAGTATATCGATTCATGCAAACATTTTCTTTTTTTTTTTTTTAAATTTCTATTTTTGATTCTATTTTGTTTCTTTCTTACAAATTTATGTAAAAAACTTGCAGAAAGTTATGATTTTTTTGGTTTTGTGTGATGTAGCATACGAAGACCTTGACCCCTACTATACCTCTATACTACATACTATGAATGTGGCCCCAAAAAACGTCGGCCGTGATTTATTTTCATTTATATTTTTCCTCCTATAATGGCCGTGTGATTTGAGCATTGCTACAAGGTTAAGGGTTTTTTCAATAAATGACGTTTTTACTTTTTGCTCTAGGTTGTTTTTGTACTAAGTTGTACTCTTTTTATCTAGTTATACATTTTGTAAATTGAAGACTGCAAACTGAGTAGGTATCAGAGAAAAGAAGGAAGATGAAATTTGCATTTGCATGTTGTTATTTTAATTGCTTAGCCATGCATATTTAGCCCACATATTACGTATTTTAACCATTTTCAAGAAAAGGAGGTTATCAATTCGACCTGTATGTGTATGTAATATTAGTATATATCAGCTTCTAAACATGTGTGCCAAATTTCATAAGTGTATGTATGTAAATACGATGAGGACAAACGTCAGGTACAGGTACAGTCCAACTTAGGGAACAGTGCAAGTTTTATCACAATCGCTTCAGTAGTTTTCAAGAAAAAGAAAAGAAAAGACGTAGAAGTTTGTTTTTATATTTTTAACTACTGCGGACTTCACATACGCCTTATTTTTGACGTATGCAGGTTTTTACACGATGTTTTCCTTCAACGAAATTAAAGTGAAGAAACGCTGATCACCAAAATTGGGGCGGGTGGAGCCGCTGGCAAAATTCATGAATTACCAGCTATCCCATTAATATTATAAATGCGAAAGTTTGGATTTTCGGTTGTTTGTTAGTCAATTACGCTTCAACCCCTGGATGGACTGCAATGAAACTTAGCACACATATTTCATACCGGGAAGGTTCTCGCAGGAATAACTATAACGTTTGTTATTCAATCCTCGAAACGGAGTATCAAATTGAGCTGAAATTTCATTCAAAACTTCCCACAGGAGTAACTATAACCGAATTTCACGAACGAACCATAGCTGCAGCTATAGCACACATCTTTCAAGGAGTTGTCGTAAGAATCCCACGCCGATAACCAAAATTAGGGCGGACGGAGCCGCGGGAAAAAGCCTATAATTAAGAAAGAACGTATTGTTACACATTTTAGAATTTAAGAGAATCGATAGTCGATAGTTAACATTTTAATTTTGAAACTCATTTTATTTAAAATAAATAAACCATAATTATTCAAAAATAAATAATTAGTTTTAATTTTAAATAAGTACCTCGTTGCATTGTTTGATCGACAATCCTCAAATAACATAATTCAAAAGAACCGAAAGAGCCGGGTACATGGTTTTTGATGGAAATTTAACCGAAAGCGGTTCCGAAAATATGATCGGTTCTCTTTACATATAACCCACTAAAATAAAAAACTGCTGTAGTCTTAAACGACTCTGTTTTTTTGGTTATTCTCCTTTATATGCGGCATAAATGGGAGTAATATTTTGTTGCGTTAAATAGAAGCTTGATTTTTTAAAATTCTAAGAGATCGTAGACCTTAAGTATTTGATATTAATTCCACTCAATACCTACTTAAGTATTTGATATTAATTCCACTCAATACCTACTTAAGTATTTGATATTAATTCCACTCAATACCTACTTAAGTATTTGATATTAATTTCACTCAATACTGACTTAAGTATTTGATATTAATTCCACTCAATACCTACTTCCCGACATGTTCCTAAGAAATATTTTGACGGCCAGACAGACTGACAACGATGTGATTCTATAAGGGTTTCTTTTGAGGTATTTTACCCTTAAAAAAGAAGCAACTTTTCTAAAACTTTAAAATGATATCATAAATACTTTAATATTTCAACCGGGATTCACCAAATTATAATACGCAGATAGACAGATAATTTTATTTGCGAATGGTTGATTATATATATATATATATATATATGTAAAATGGGAATTAGACTTTTTTACTACTTAATTAAATGGGGTAACTTAACTAGCGACTAAACTTAATGTATGTATTTATATCTTTACGGTTTCTATCTTCAGAAGCAGCTGGATATACAACCACATCATAATGTGCAGGACAGCCTCTTTTAGCAACCACTTTAGTCCTGCGTTACACTCCTTCTGTTGAAGTGAAGATAAATACTAATTAATGACTTGCCTACTGAATCGAGGGGTGTGGATTCACCGAAAAAGACAAACATTTACGCGATAAACAAGTTGATGAACATTTGTGTTTGTCTTGAATCTTTGTCTTATACGTATGTATTTACAAAAAAAAAGTTCTTACCTATATAAGAATGCGTATCCTTTGTTTGGTATCCATAATACAAACTTTGCTTAGTTTGGTACTAGATGGCACTGTGTGAAATAACCAGATATTTTTTATTTGTTTCGGTTAGCTTATTAGGTCAGTAAAATGAAACTGTACACTTGAGTCACACAAAAAGTTATAACCTTTATTACCTTGGTTCAGTACAATTTTAATTTGTATGTAAATAGGGCAAGTTTTATTATGTTCCCAAATGAATATATTCTTAATTGAGATTCATGACCGATAACTGCCTCTGGAATATTTTATTTGTTTATTTTTTTGACCACAGAGGAATTACCTGTGCCTCTTTCAAGTATGACTCAGCTCATTAATGATTCAACGCACGCGAATCGATAAGCAGAGCAGATAGATTGGCTAAATTACTGGTATGTCATGAATCATGTCTGTTCCAATTATTGTAACTTCTGTAAGGTGTCATTAGAAATGCATTTAGAGTTTGTCTTATACCTAGGTGCTTACATTGCGAGTTAAAATATGGCTTATAAAGGCCTATGAACCTTTTGGTTGCAATTTTTTTTTTCTTTGCCTGAAATGAAATGTTTGTCATAATAGAAGAACAATATAATAAATTCTATATAAGAAAAAATTAGATCATTAACCGGTAACCAAACGGGCTGAATAGTTGCTATTATTTTTTTGCAGGCATTATTTTAAATGAAAATACTAGCCTTTGCCCGTAAATTCTTTCGCGTCAACTTATTTATTTTATTTATTTACCTTGTCTATCCTCGTATGCTAGTTTATTTCCCTGCCAAGTTTCATTAAAATCAGTTTAGTGATTTACCCGTAATACCGTATATGATAAGGCAAGGAAGTAAGGATACTTGGAATTTTTACTTTTATTAAGTATGTCTGCTCCGTGGCTCAGTAAGTAATGACTTGAATATTGAATCGAGGGGCGTGGATTCGATACCCGCACAAGAAAAACATTTATGTGATTAATATTAATATTTTTAACTTTTAACACTGGGTATTTTCTATAAAGGTATAATATGTATGTATTTCCTTATATATATGTATATATATATATGTATATATATATATAATATATATTTCAAGTGGCCTACTAAATAGGTATTGCCCACGTCTTTTATGACATTGTACTCATGTAGGGCTGCCATCCGTCCGGGTTTCCCCGTTTCTTTTTGAACTTCTTTCCTAGTTTGGAGGGCGTCCGGGAGCAAACAAAAGGGAACAAAAGAGCTGAAAGATCATGTTTGCGAAGTTGATTTAAAATCAGTTCTGAAATGGCTTGATGTGTTCTCTACTTCAAGGAGTTTCTTCGTGATTTCGTCATTTTTTACATCAAAATATTGAATTACCTTAGGAAATAATTTTGTGTTTCGATGGTTGCTGGCATCAGTAGCCGCGTTCATAAATAGTATGTTTTGTAAATCGTTTTTAAGTCTAGCAATCGACAAAGGGCTTAAGATAGGTATTAAGCTTCGGATTATGGCTAAGAAATTTAACAGTGATTGATTAGTAAATGTTAAAAACAATTGTGAAATTCGTTACTATGAAGCCCGCTGTGAGGCGCCGCGAATCGTATCCTCTTAAAAATCCTGTACCTATTGTTGTAGCTTTAGTACGATTACATGACAGTTTTTTTGCAGTATCTGACCCCTAGAATGTTTCGCGATTGAGAGCGCAATACAGTCCGGAGAATTCACAGACCCGTGGGATAGGTGGTCTGTGGGAAAATTAAAGGACATGTGATGGTTGACTGTGTGATAAACAAGCGTGCCTTCAGCTCCAATTTGAAAGTCTACCGGACTTTATGTCACATCAATCACAAATACTTTTAAAGAACATGCTTGGTTTCTCTTGTTAGTTTTGTGTTTTTCTGTATTCAAATGTTCATTTATGTCTTAACTTTTGTAAAAGACTGTAATAGCTACTACTACTACTACTAGTTTCTTTAGTTAAGACTTCGTTTTGTTGAATTTGATTAAATTTAGTTAAACCTGTTAAATTTTTTTGAGAAAGTTTTGTTGTATTACTTTCAGTATTATTAAAACATTGCAAAGTATAATTTTATTCTATAAAAATTAATAAAAACGAAAGACTGATTTAATTTATTTAAATGGTTCTAAGAATAAAAACAGCAAATTGTATTTTGTTTGATTGCAATATGAAGAAATAAATAAACTGATAATAAATAATTGAACAAATAAAATTGCAAGACTGCTAATAGTTCCTTCGTAAAAGTTATAAATAATATTTTTCTATTTATAGGAATTAAGAAAAAAAAATAGGCCAAGTGCGAGTCGGACTTGCGCACCAAGGGTCCCGTTATCATTATCTCTAAAAACGGCAAAAAATCACGTTCGTTGTATGGGAGCCCTTCTTAAATATTTGTTTTATTCTAATTTAATTATTTATTTTTAAAGTGACTAATATAACTAAATATTCTGCTAATATTTTAGGCGTCTACCTCTTGCTGTTATCAATATCAAAGCAAGATCAAGCAAAATATCAAGTTTGTTGTATGGGAGCCCCTTTAAATATTTATTATATTCTGTTTTTAGTACTTGTCGTTATAGAGGCTACAGAAATACATCTTCACAAATTTCAACTGTCTAACTGTCACGGTTCATGAGAAACAGCCTGGTGACAGACGAACGGACGGACGGACAGCGGAGTCTTAATTTTATGGTTCCGCTAATTACCCTTTGGGTACGAAACCTTAAAAATAAAACAACAATTAAAACTTTTTATTTTATTTCACTAACTGGGTAATTGATAATTATTTATGTTAATTGAAGGTTAAAAATTAGCTTAAAAGGCACATACTCGTACGTCTATTATTGTATAAAAATGAAGCTATAATAATAACTCACGAGTAAAATACACTATTTTATCCGAAAGAAGCCGTAAAAATCATTTTTTTTTTTGAAAAGGGAGTATAATGTTTTTTTTAAACCAAGCTAAAAGTGAATAAAGAAATATTCAAATGTCTGGGGTAAAGGCCTAAAATCCAGGGTTTTTACGCCTCCGGTCCTGGGCGGCAGGATTTAGAGATGGCAGCCCTATACTCATGTGACGCGTATTCGTAGATTCGTAGTGTCTTCGCGCAGTGCGGCCTGCGGCGACCATATTGTACGCATAAAGTGAGAAAGAGACAAAGTTACACTGATAACGTAAACCGTGCACAAAACGATGATCGAAATAGGGAGGGATAGAATGGGTTAGCAAGCAAATTCCTCTGTCACCACTGACCGTGCGATGTGTGCCAATGCGTGGTCTTTGCAGTTTAGGTGCGTACGATTATTTTTACGACTTGGTTTTCCCTACTTGTACTCCGTTCACGTTCCTGGGTGTGTTTATCGGACTCTGATTAGTTTTTGGCACGTGGACAGCAGACCAGACTAATTGTGTGAAAATCAAGGTTGCAATGAGTAAAAGGATTAATGGCATCTTTAGGACATTTCTTATTTTTGTTTTTAAGCTTTACCTAGCAAATATTATTAAATTTTGATGAAACTTAGAATAAAGGTAGATTACCATTCGAGGATAGACAAAGAGAATATTAGTAAAGTCCAAGCGGACAAATTACGAGCAAAAGCCCGTCATACTGTGGTATGGTTACGGGTTAAAGTCATATTTTTTTTCTTATATAGACTTCTTATATAGGCCTCTTATCATTAGCTCAATTTTATTTCTGGCGAAAAGCAAAAAAAAAATTCACCTCGCCATACTTTTTTAGGCAATGGCTTTTGTGTCCCTTTAATTTTTAACCTTAAGGTGATGGACGGCATACCCAAACGGGTTAAGTTTGCAAGAATTTGATTAAATTTTTTGCAGTCCTCGTGAATAAAATATATGATATAAGTACCTAGTTTCAACATTTATAAAGTAAGTGGATATGCTAATATTATAATAATTTGCCTATTAAAATATTTAGAAAACAATTTCTGTAAATAAATAAATGTTTGGAAAACTAAGAGTGATATTCTCTTGATTCTTCATTCACAAAATATATAGTACTTAATATGACCTACTTAATATGAATTTGCTAATTTTATAGTTCTAAACAAATCAAGATTTTCAATGTGCGGTCACGTGCTAGCTAGTTGTATGCTACACTCGCACAGAACATTATAAGTCATTAGAAGTGCGATGTTACTCAAATAGTACTGGAACCGCTGTCGCCACAATACATTCGCAATATTGAAAGAGCCGAGCGTCTTAGCCAATCACGATCAAATAGGCGGGGTCAGTTTGAAAAGTGTTAGAGAGAGGCTATGTCGATCAATCCATATCGATAAATTTGGAGTATAAAGATTAGATTTTTGCTAACTATAAAATTAATTATCTACACATATTTAGGTCAAATTACACAGTTCTGCAACAAAAATGCTGTCTGGATGTTTTCAACTGATTTCTATGTATTAAGGTGTCATGAAAACTAAAAAAATACTCAAAAAAACGCAAAATTTTATTATAAAAAGGTGTTTTTTGGGCTAACTTAAAGTCATAAATAATAGGTACAATTTTATTTTAAATACTATTTTGAAATGTATACAGGCCATAACTATCATTTCTTTCTAAATAAAGAACGTCCTGTGTGAGATAAATTAACAAACACAAACATGTTGTAACCTGAACGTATTAAGTCGTCATTGTTTTATAGATCTTGGTTCAAAATAGTGCAATGTCGTCGGTGCGGAAGTTTGTGAATACGTCTGACAGACTTCTGTTATATTTGTGGCGAATATATGATATTAAAGCAACATCTTAATATTACGGACTTTGTAAAAAAAGTATACCGTATTTTGGCTTGAAACTTGGAGATCCGGATAAAGTTTGGGCACCTCATAAAGTCTGCAAACGATCTGTTGAAGACCTTCGAAATTGGTTAAAGGGTAAGAAAAAAGCCTTCCGGTATACGATTTCTATGGTATGGCGCGAACAAAAGAACTATAGTGATGATTGTTACTTTTGTTTCTGTATTGTGAAAGGATATAATTCAAAACGGAAGCAGTCAATTTCATACCCCAATCTGCAATCAGCTATTTGTCCCATCCCTCATGGGACCGAAATACCAGTGCCCAAGGCCCCTGCTTCCTTGGAAGAGAATCAAAGTTCTGACGAAGATGGTGCTGTACCTGAACCCGATGACAAGTCAAGATTTGAACTTGAAGGTAACAGCTAAATGATTTGGTTAGAGACTTAAATCTTCCCAAAACCGATGCTGAGCTGCTTGGATCAAGGCTCAAAAGCAGGAACTTACTTTTGTCGGAAGTGTCTTCCTCCTGGTTTAGATATCGTGAGAAGCAGTTCTCTTCCTACTTTGCCCAATAGGACGAGTTCGTTTATTGTACCAATATTGAAGGTCTGATGGATACATTTAAGAACTCAGATGACCCAGCACAGTGGCGTATTTTCATAGATTCTTCAAAAAGAAGCCTTAAAGCAGTTCTGCTTCACAATGGCGGTTTCTATGCTTCCATTCCTGTCGGTCATTCCATACACCTCAAGGTAACCTATAAGAACTTGGAATTGGTTATTTGCAAATTAAAATATAAACCAACCAACCACGGTTGGCAAGTGTGTGGTGATTTCAAAATCTTGGGCATGTTGCTTGGACAACAATCTGGGTTTACCAAATTCCCTTGCTTTTTGCGTCTATGGGATAGTAGAGACCGAGCAAATCACTGGACCAAAAACTGTTGGCCTCCGAGGGAGCCTAAAGTTGGCGAAAAGAACGTCCTCCATGAAACTTTGGTGCCTCCTCATAAAGTTCTTCTACCACCGCTTCACATAAAGCTGGGATTGATGAAGCAATTTGTAAAGTCACTTCCAAGAGATGGAAATTGCTTCAAATACTTTATATCAAAGTTTTCAGGCCTCTCAGAGGCAAAGTTGAAAGAAGGTGTTTTGTGGGACCAGATATTAGACGACTTTAGACGGTTGATCAACAATTCATCTTAACCATGACGGATCCTCAAAGGGAAGGGTGGATTGCCTTTCAAGAGGTCATAAAGAAAATTTAAGGCAATAACAAAGACCCTTACTACAAACAAATCGTTAAAAAAATGTTAAAAGCATTTCAAGCTTTAGGTTGCCTAGTGAGTTTAAAAGTAAATTTTCTTCATTCCCACCTCGTCTACTTTCCAGGTAATTTAGGAGATGTGAGTGAAGAGCAAGGTGAACGATTTCACCAAGATATTAAGGAGATGGAAAAAAGATACCAGGGAAGATGGAGCGTCTCAATGATGGCAGACTACTGTTGGACGCTTCAGAGAGACATACCAGATGCTTCCTACAAGCGAAAATGTACCAAAAGAAGTCTCACTGGGAAAAAGAAATGTGTTTAGTGCTAACTAATGAATGTATTTTAGATAAAAAAAAATAAGTTATGATACGCAATTATAAACTAAAAAAAAAAATTATTCTTTTATCTTTCATTTCAAGATGATAAATTGTTTAACATAGATAGCCACATTGTCAGAAAATGTGACGTTCTATGACAAAACGAAAGTCATTTTCGGATTCGGCACACCCAAAATCATAAGAATTACGCAAAACAACCAAAACAGCTTTCAATTTATTTTTTTGCAGACTTATGTTATTTAATAATAACAAAATATGCAAACTTTATGAAATCTACTTTTTTACTTCATAAAATAAAATATAATCTTATAAACCAATCTATACATATAAAATGCTTTATCCTGAATGACTGACTGACGGATCAACGCACAGCCTAAACCGCTGATCGTAGGGTCCTGAAACTTGGAGGGCGTGTTCCATGTATACCGTATGCATCCGATAAGAAAGAATTTTCCGCAAGGGTCAAGTAAATAAGGTTAAATCGATTATAATAAATTTGGTATGGTTATCAAATTTTGGAAAGTTGTTATGCACACGCCGGGGAATTTTCTGAAAAAAAAAGAGTCAAGTGCGAGTCGGACAGGGTCAAGTGCAAGTCGGACTCACGCAATAAGGGTAAAGCGTTGGTAATGAAATTTTGGTAGGTTGTTATTCACACGCCGGGGAAGGTTTCTGAATTAGTACAACCCCATAAGGATGTTGCGGCAGATGTTTTAAAAAAAGAAACAACGTTTGCCGGGTCAGCTTGTCTTATACATGAGGTACTTTTACATTTTTGTGACTATTCAAAGTTATTTTAACTACGATGACGACTAGACTAGGCGACTAGGTGTCAAACGAAGATAGACTATACCTGTGCATATGTATTTATGTTGGTTTTAGGTTTATGAAAAACTAGTAATTTGTAAGATTTATTTGCTAGCAGCAAAACATAAGTTCCCTAGTAATTGTGTGTCTATGACGTTCAAAGATGAAGTTAGGAGTTTCATTGGCAAGAATTCTGCTTTGATAGCTCAAACGGCAGAGCGCTTACACGGACTGTAAGGATTGCTTAAAGTCCTAAGACAAACTTTTGCCTTTGTTATGAAAATATTTGTTTATATTGATGATGTAGCCATGGATATGGCATTTATGAAATGTTTTCGTCAGGGAGTCTCGAACGAAGATTATTTTGATCTATATTATAAGAACTAGAACCAACGAACTAAAACAGCTCGATTTTCGCACAAAACAAAAATGTATATGATGAATATTTATGATTGTCTTTAGACTGGGCGCTTTTTACGTATAATATATATAAATACTTTTTTCGCTTCCCAACGTTTCAACCAAATTACACCGATTTTGGTCATAACGTGTGCAATGTAAAAAAATATTTATTATGATATGAAATTCTATTCATGCTCTGTCTTTCTGTCTCGTACCTAAATAAGTTATTCGACACTCATAGCTCAGAACATAGTACTGAAGGAAGTTTGCCACAGCAGTAGCCATGGGTCGTCCAGGTGGAACTCGGGTATAGATATTCCTTAGGAAAGTTATAATCGTCCGGAATTAAAAGTAGTCTAGTGATTTGTACACACTAACAAACCATATCTTATTTAACAAAAAAAAAATATTAAAATCCGATTATAAGTGTCTGAGATATATGTAGAATAACATACATAAATACACACCTGTTTGCCTTTGTAGGAAGGTAGGTAGGTCATTTATTTCTTATAGAAAATTAAATTATGTTATTAAAATAATAATACATAACCAATTCACAAAAAGATCGTCAATTATAAAAATTAAAATCACAATGAAAAATAAAGGCTTAGAAATATTCTAAGATAAAACGTCAACGATTAAAAATAAACATATAAATAGAATCAATATTCAGTCAAAGATTACGCATGTAATGATCAAAATAATTTAGACAAAATCGGCTTCTACAATGACGTATTAGTCATCTTTGCATATAGTATAGATTCAGGCGGCTACCGGCCGTTTACGGATTTTATTGTTCTGCCATACTAATTTGTATGGGAAAAACTGGCAAAATTTCGCTGATCTTAATAATTTATTATTCTGGTTCACTTTATTAAAAAAATAGATAACGAACATCATTAGTATACTGTCTATTGATTTTGTACATAAAAATGTCATAATTTTGAATATTTTTTAACAAACATCTTTCAACATGTTTACGCTTGCGTTTAAAAAATACTGCATAGATTTTATGTGTCGAGCAACCAAAGTCACCACCTAGTGGAGTGTACTGCTTTAAACTTTTAATGGTCGAACAGACGGCTAGCTTAGTCTTAGTAATAGGGCTCCGTTGGCACCCTCTGGGTATGGAACCCCAAAACAGGACACAACTATTGAGGAAAAATTAGGAAAAAATACAATAATTACAATCATGATACCATACAATCAACAATGGCCGTGCCGCTTCCCCTCGCGCCTCGTGCTTATTTACGTTTACCATGCCTCATAGCATTTACGTACTTAATGAAAGTACATAATGACTGACAGTCACGACATGAAAAGATGATACCTACATTGTTTTGTTAAAATGTATGAAAAAATTAGGAGCTCTTTGATTTCGTGATTATATTGTTAGTATGGAATGGATCAAAGAACCCAAATTACGCCTTTCACCGCAAATCACTACTATTCGCATCGAAAAATAAACTTTGTAGAGACATAATCCAACTGTTTTTACTGAAGCAAACCCTGGTCACTTCACTTTTTTAGATATTAATAATTCTCATTCTACAACAACACAACACGCACCTGGCAAGTCAATAAAAATGTCAAAACAAAAACAAACATAAATAAAAATCAATCAAATCAATAAAAATGTCAAAACAAAAACAAACAAATATTAAAAATGTCAAACGTGGTCACTGTATTCTGTCAAAGAAAAAGCTCTTTTAGCCGGCGCCCAAATTTTTGATCCGAGAGTTCGTTTTTTAGGTCGACAGGGAGGTGCTCATAATAAGCTGGGCCTATGACTCGCGGATTTTTATCCAGCAGTGCTAGTCGTCGTGGCACACGTTGTAGACGCCCTGTTTGACGAGTCACTCTGCCTGGAACACTGATGCGTTTACAGGTGTTTATGTTGCGTCGAATAATGTGTCATTATACCAAATTTTTTAAATAGTCTCTCTGCATGAATGGCGAGGTTTTACACCCGCCAGTGTGCAAAGAGCTCTCTTTTGTTGTGCTCTCTTTGTGGGCTTCCGTATGCTAAAATATGAATATAGCGCGATTCTTACAATATTATATACATACGGATGGAATTGATAAACTTGGTTTTTGGTAGTCAGTTAAAAAAAAGCGGCGATTGCGTGCGGGCTTACAGGTATATACACGCATTGAGTTAGGGTTCTGGTTAGAATGAGAATTCGCATATCCAAAAAACTTTTAAACCGACTTTGTTTTGAAAGCAAATATCTCGCTATAAGTTACTCAGATACAAACAATGTTTTTTGCAGACCTATCCAACGACATCCTCACACAACTGTATGATTTTTTTTCTCAAGTTGACTACAAAACTGTAGGCCAGTTTGCATAGGACACCTAACTACATTGTTTTCCGGATCGGTGCAAAGACTATAAAATACGAACGGACGGACATGACAATATTATATGGGTTCTGTTTTAGCACTTTTATCCAATTCGCTACGGACATTAAAAGTATTAAAACTTAGAATTTTGACATTATTTATACAGTAAAGTGTAACAATAAAAGTTTACACATATTCAGTAGAGTGGTTAATAAAACTCGCAATTTCAAAACCTGAGGCCTATTTAATATAATTATTGCAAAATAGTATGAAAGTGGCAGTAGTTACGTAAGTCAGTGTTATAAAACATTAAGTTCTTATTCGAACTAGACACTGTGAAAAATTTCGATAAAGGCAATAAAATATCGTAGAACATCACTACCAGAAAGACACGCATCCATCATACGATGCGGTTTTTATTGCGGATCCGAGGAAGATTGACAGTAATGTATATTGCTTGTATTTTGATACTTTAAGATATTTTTTATCAATGACAGTTTTGATTTTAAGGTTATTTTCCTTATAATTATATAAAAGCTTATAATTATGTATTCTACTCACCAATGAAACGATATTCCTCCTTCCTTGACATATTTAATACCTGGCTTCTTCAAAGGCTTTTTTTCAAAATATTTTTGCGCAGCTACCACGCAGCTACACACAGCGATGTAGTCCGCGAGCAACTAAATGATAGATTCGCGAGTTGAGGAGTGAATTGAGCGTCTGCTCAAGATCGTGGCGTGCGTACATCGCATTTCTACTGGGTTGTCTTATAACACTGTGTGACAAATTTTTTTTTTTGTGCTCTAACATTTAATGAAACGGCTATTTTTTATCAAAATAAACCTGCTGAACAGAAAAACTTAAATAGATTTTTTGTAACACGTATCATTTTAAAGTTATGATAAATTGATGTACTATAAATAAATAAAGACAGTATCAAAATTGTATATCATATTTTTTATTTAAATTATTAATTTTACACAAAAAAAATGTTATATATATTGACAAGTGACAACGAATCAAAATAGCTGAGGTTTAAGTGGTCAATATAAAAAATGAGCCAAATATTCCAAAAGAAAATGATGAAATGTTAACTTTGCCTTAATTTTTCCTTAACTTTTCCGGATGATTTAAACACTTGCGGTGGTTACTTTTCTTCATGACTTTCGAAAAAAATGTTATGATTACCCAAATAAACTGTTAGAATTATCTTAAGACCACTAAAACTTTTAATTTATAGTCGTACAGACTTCAGTATTAAAAGAAATCTGCAATTAACAACGTTTGATCTTTTGTTTTTTACGAGGGTACACGTAAATAGTATTGACACTATAACTTAGAAACGTGACGTGTTAGACAACCATATCAATTGTCAATGTTTTCAACAATGGAATAAGGAATTCAAAACACGTAATCTCATTTATGTTAGAAAAATCGTGTCACACAGTGTAATGTTCTGTGTACACTCGTATAAGGCATCTTTGGCTACACTGGTCGAACCGGCACGCTTTTTTAGGGTACCTATTCCATAGCCGTAAATTCTACAAACCTTAAAAACTGCACAGCCGAAACATTAATTTCATTTATAAAGTCCGACATCGCCATTGATAAATCGACAACGTCGAAAAAGTCGTGGCACCGCGACAAAATGTATGTATGGCTGGATAGCACCCGACAGCTATATGGGATTATGAGAGTCAGGTGCGCTCGCTCGCCGCGCCCCTTACCACACGATTGCTCTGACTAGACTCCTTTGATGGCCAAATGAACTAAATAAAATTATTGTTTAGGTTGTGGTTGCATGCACGTACTGTAGAATCACCATGCGCAGCGGATTTCTAACTAAAAACAACTGTGGCTGAGTTTCCGTGACAACAATGAACGTTTATTCGCTGTTGGTACCTAAAGTTACAATCATTCGGTATGATTATAATACTCTTTAGTTACAACATTATAGCCACCCTAGTTGACTAGGGATATGTCTGGATAACTTGACAACGATGTCAGTCGAAGTACAGAACATTTATTTCACAAAAAAAAAAAAAAAAAATTAAACCAACTTTAAAAAACGACCTAAGAGTTTAAAATAAGGCCTCAAGTTCGGCCTCTGACTACCCCTTCGGTGATAAGTATTGTGATGGTATCAATTTATTTTGTTAAGATAACGGATGGACATGATAAAACCAAACGATAAAAGGGTTGGCTATGGAACCCTAAAATCGTCAAACGGGAGAAAAGACAGCTATAAATAAACTACTTCCAAGGGTTAAGTTGAATACCATTTGGCTGCGGAACCCAACACAATGTTAAACGGACGGACTAACAAACGTGCTACAATTGGAATTTATTTTTGGCTACGGAACCCTAAAAACAAAACATTTAGAATCAGTTTTTTTACGCAGAACTAAACATATGTACTTCGGGAGATCATCTAGATTCCAGATAGCTATGCAGGGGAGTAGGCGTAGTCCTAGGTGTACGGAAAATATTAAAATTTAGTATTTTTGAATACTGCAATGTGAGACGCTTCCTTAAACTTCAGATCTTTATGAGACTTATGTGAACTGTACTGTCCCCTGCTGCTTCTGTTTACTGGTGTTATTTAAGTGTATTTAAAATTTAAAAAAAAATATTAAATTTAAATATTATGATAATAATATAAACTATCATTTAAGGTATATATTAGAGTAAATACTGAGCCGTCCTGGAGGGGCCCAAACTTGGTATGTTTTGAAAATACTTTTAAATCCCATACACAAAATTGATGAAACCATAAACTTTTTTTTTTTTTTTTATTTACTGCGGCTCAAAATTATTGTTTATATAAATTTGTAAGAAAACATGTTTATTTATGGCATTCATGCAACATACACAAGATGCACAACATCAGTGGTACCATGGTTAGAAAAAACGAACAGTGGTTCCATTGAGGTACCAAGGTTATGAAAAACAAACCGTGGTACGACTAGTGATAGACTGGGGTACCACGGATAACAAATGATCATATCGGTGTCAGATGAATCTGGTGGTTCTGCCTTCATAGTGTCGTCTGAGTGTGGTAAAGGCCAGGCCGCCTAGCAGACGGTAGGTCAGGATATGATTTTTTTTTCTATTTACGTCATGCAATTTCACAACAAAAATAACCATCATCAAAATGTTTTTTTGGTTCTGATACACCGTACACCGAACTTCAAGGGTGCTCGTTTAGCATAATGTCATAATCCACTCTAGTTAATAAGACATAATTTTGTGTGACAAACTGTACAAATCTTGGCTCATTCTTTTTGGTTGGATTACTGACATTAAACGCGTAGTGTGCATTATGTCTCTCAAAAAACGCCACTTAAATTTTTTTCACCACAAATGTAACAAAATGTATTACAATTCCTCCTCCACGACGAAATAATGATATTATCGGATAATCACACAAATTGGCGGAATACGAACACAGTAAACATAATGAAACCGCTATTTTTTTCGGATGTAGGTAGTTTAGAAACTACACGTAGTTTTGACGTCAAAGATGACTTATAACATAAGTGATTTGCGAGTGAGAGTCTCATGTTCGTCGCAGTAGAAAGCCTTGGATAGTTCGCAGAAGACTCCAATTGCATTTTGATGATTTTCCCAAGCTGAGAATATGTGCATCATTAATGATACGCCTGCATCAGTAGTTGAGCGACCTTTTGTAAAACCATATTACAACCATATAACACTATGAAATAATTTTTTTGTAGTGAAGTGTTGTAATAATTGATGTAACATATTTTTTTCAAAAATCTTACTGAGAGAAGGCAAAATAGAAATAGGTCTAAAATTATTAAGTTCTTTTGCGCTACCAGATTTAAAAAGTGGTAAAATCATATTAATCTTCATTAAATCAGGGAATACACCATCGCCTAAACATTTATTAAAGATAACTGCCAATAAAAGAGCTAATGTGTCTATAATGCCATTTAGAACATTAACTGATAAACCCCACAGATCTTTAGTATTTTTTAAGTTCAGCGATTTATAAGCTTTTACTATGTCTATTGGCGTTACATGTTTAAATTTGAATTGAATGTTATTTAAATTTATATGTCTTTTTAAAAGCTAAATACTTAAAAATAGATGGCGTTGCTAAGCAACCCCGAAGCTACTTGACAATAGATGGCGTTGTTAAAAAAACGAGCAGAGCTCGGTCTTCCAGGTACTAAAATTAAATAGATAACTATAATTATCATTTTGGTTATCGTATGGGAATTAAAAAGAGTATATCTTATTATTCATGTTCTCTTTAAAACGATCTAAGCGAGAATGTGTCATAGGAATACAAATTTTAAAATTAGATATTTTCTTTAAATTATTATATATTTTGATCTGAAGAAAGATTAGTAATAATCGATTTCTCCACAACATCACAATTGCAAAATACATTGTCAAGACATGTTTCAGAAGTAGCAGTGATTCTGGTTGGTTCGTAAAACAGGTTAATGAGGTCAAAACATTTGAATAGATTTATCAATCGTAAAGTACCTAGTTGTTGATTTTTCAAGTATGTTAACATTAAAGTCGCCACATACTATAATATGTTTTTTGTTAGATGACACTTTCATTAATGCGTCCTCCATTACAGTTTCAAATTGACTATAGATTAAGGAGGGAGGGCGGTATGAACAAATAACTATTAAATGTTCCAGTTCAACACACAAGATATTTCAATAATACGTTCAATTGATAATGCTAATATGTCTTTGCGTTCTTTTAATTTTATACAATTTTTAACAAGTATTAATGAGCCACCATGTAAGGCTGACTTTCTGACAAAGTTACTAGCAATACAGTAATTTAAGAAATTTTAGCTAATTGATACCTTTGAAGCCAATGCTCAGTTAAGCATAAGACATAAATATTGTAACTATTTAGAAATAAGACGATTTCTACTCTTTGCCAAGTAAGCCCTGTATATTGCGGTAGACCAAAGGTATAATTTTTTATTATATATAAATTTATACTTTGCTTACACCAAGAACAGTTTCTGTTAAATTGGTTGAACTAGAACAACTTAAGTAAAGTGGATAAACTATCGTAGGTAACAATGCAATGCAAGCCGACGCACGCCCACGGCAATTTAGTAGTTATTACACTATGACAATGCGTCATACCGTCATACGTTGTTTCTCTACTTTTATCGTCTGTGTAAAATTACCTAAATAACTCAAACAAAAACAACATTTTTGTTGATGAACCTACTTGAGAAATAAGTGAGCCTGTAAAAATAGGTATACGTTTTTGTTGGATAAAGTATATACCTATTTCACCAAGTACCCATCTGAAGTTTGTTGTTATATTTTTTTAAGTAGGTATAATTCAAGTCTGATTTTCGAATGTGTACGACAGTGCAACAGGGAGGTTATTGGGAAGTCTCGAGTTATTTAGACTCTAGAATTCGTGAGTAAAATGTACTGAAGTCTGACTTACGTCGCGAAACCCGTGAATGCACTGGCATATATTTTTCTCTCGAATTCCAGAGTTCGAATAGCTCATGACCGTTCCCAATAAGGTCACAGGTTAGAGTGATATTTTAACTGACACGAAACACGCACCAAAAATGGCCACTTTGTAGTCAAATATTTCAGAAATGGAGCACAATTTTGAACAAAACTGTTTATAAAAACTTACATTAATTTAAATTTTTTTGCTTATTAGTGATAAGAATATGAATGAGAGTCCGGTAGTAAACATCCTGATTTTCACTTCGAGTGCGAGACAATAAAATAAATTGTTAAGTATAAAATTAAAAGCTATAAACAAAATACAAAATCCAAGTGTGTTAAGTACTCAGAAAAACCAAAACCAAAAAAAAATAATGATTATTTTAAGAAACTCTTAGCAGTCTTACATTTTTTACTCTGTTACAAAACCAAATGTTCTTTAAGTTTTTAGGAACTATTAAACCCGGACTATTAATGAAACCCCGCCCGGACGCTCCCCGGACGCCCTCAAAATAGGACAAATCCGGGGAAACCCTAAACATACATTCATAAGAAGAGGACAAAGATATAAGTCATCTTTGGGGGACGAGTAGCTACACATACCTAGTACCATTTAGACAAAAAAGTTATCCAATAAGAGTTCCTTTTTTCCTTTTGAGGTACGGAACCATAAAAAACAAAAACTTCAAAGAAAGCGCTGGACCCCAAAAGGCTCAGGTAATAAAAAAAAGGAATTCATTGCAAAACTTGCAAGGCAATGTAAAGAATAACTTCAGTTTAGCAGGTTTTATAATCTACACGTTTTTACTTAATAGGTAGGTACTATTCATAATTCAAAATACGTGATTATCATTTAAATTAGTACAGTAGGTACACTTACCGTAATCTTTACCCATTGTGGAAATAAAAACTGACTGATCCACTTAGTTTTTTGTAAACGTAAAAATTGACATTTATCACAATATAGTTTTATTTATACGCGCACTATGAGAACACGGCTCGAGTTGAAGTTAAAAATACATTCATTATTTGACACAACACTAGTGCACTAAACCTGAAAAGCACAAAAAATACAGCACGTTCTAAAAAAAACACTGCATTTATGAACAATTAAATTTCAATTACAAAAATTCAAAGTTTCAGCGCGTCGTCGATCGCATTTGTAAACAAAAAAAAAACTTGGAACGACGTGCTCTCACGAAGACGGCTCCAGTAAAACTGTTTTTTATTTTATTCTGTCTGCTGATCCTTTCTTTTGTTATGTTCAGTGGTGGATGTATTGAATCAAAGAGAATATAATCACTACGTTTTCAAATTAGATTGCGTAGTTCGAGAGCGCAATCGAGTCTACTACTAAATAAATACAAGGTTGTCCGACTGCCAGCAGGTGAATCACTCAGCTCAATGGACAAAGGCAGTGGTACAGTCCAGTCACACACAAAGTAAACAGTCCAATATAAATAAAGTACTCTGTGGTATCTACGGCCTGACCAACTTATCTGCATCTGCTAATCGTAATCGGATGGAGACGCTGTTATACTTCATCTTTGCTGTAATCGCCTCAGATCAAATAAAGTAAACGCAACTGCACAAACCCTTTCATTTAATATGTCACACGTTACCATAGACATAGATTACTAAACAGCGCATTTCCTAGCCAGTTGTAAAATAAAATGGTTGCAAAAGTGTGACAAAGATGAAGCGAACCTGTGGTATTTTGTCTTTTTCTAACTTGTTTTAATAACATATACGAACAAAATGTTATCCTTAAGGTACGGAACCCTAAAAAGGTATTCACTATGAACATAGTACTTAAAAAGATATACATAAAAACGCTTTCTGTAGTAAATAATTGCCAACACGAAAATAAAATGACTGGTATCAGTGAGTTCGATTAGAAGACACATAAAAATAGTATGTTATCTTATCTGCCTGCATAATTTATATATATTAGTGTACCTATCTATCGTATAAAATTTAATCGTACACAATTGCCTGGCTAATAATATCAAACAATGTGCTGGATAAGGTAAGTAAATATGTAAATCAAATTGTCTTTTAATAAAAAATGGGTAATTCCATCTCTATAATTAAGTTACGGCTTATATGACGTCGAAAATATGTAAAAATACCTACCTACCCAAAATTTCAAAAAAAAAGCCACAAAAAATCATAGCAACTCGGATTTTTAGGGTTCCATAGCCAAGTGGTGAAAGCGGAACCCTGCGTCATGTCTCTCCATCCGGCCGTATGTTACACACAGCATAATTTCGTCGTTATTGCCGTTTTTCATCAAAACCAAAAAAAAATTCAGGACCCGCCGCACCCCCTTTGACGAAAAAAATTTAAGGGTATCTTTCCATATATTGAATTGAGGAATAATTTTTTTCGCGTACCTCATTTTGAAAGGTATCCTTGGATGGGTCTTCAAAAATTAAATTAAGGTAAAGACTAATATGTATAATAGTGTAAGTAAACCATGGTGTACCTACCTACTTATTTTTTTCTTTTGTTAGTTATTAGCTTTCAAAGTTAAAAACTGTGTCCTCTAACTAAATTATAGATATTATAATAATAATATTTTTTATTTTATTTTTTATAATGTGTTTAAATTATGTATTTTTTTGTATCTTTATTTTACTTTTATATAATATGTTTTTTTTTACGACCATTAAGGTAAAGGCAAACAAGCACACGGTCCGTCTGATGGTAAGCGGTCACCGTGGCCTATACGGACGCTTGTAACACGAGCGGCATCACTCGCACGTTGCCGACCCTTCAAAACTCTAATAAATTCTTGCTTGAAGGGGTTCTTCAAGAAAAGAATACTGTAGTCTTTAGAGAAAACCTTGGCAAGGAGCTCATTCCACAACCTAAGCGTTCGCGGGACGAAGCTTCTCTGAAACCGCACTGTACACGACCATTTCGGTTCTAAAGTGTAAGAATGAATTCCCTGCCGTTGGCGAGCGGTGCGATGGTAGAAAGTAGCCATGGGCATCATTTCGAACAATTCCTCAGAACACATCCCATTGTAAAAGCAGTAGAACACACACAGGAGGCAAAGTCTCTCCTCAGACTTAAGGGTTCGATACGGCAACTGAGTTTGGGATCGAAGAAAATTCTCACAGTCCGTCGTTGAACCGAGTCACAGGGGCCAAGCTGGTATCCGGGTGCACCCGCCCAGAGATGTACTCCATATGGGGCTGAACTTGCGACTTGTAAGCAACCTCTGCCCCGACGTAAAGAATTGCCTCGCTCTGTTGAGTACACCTAGCTTTTTGGACGCCAGGTTCACCTTGTCATGCACATGATCTCGGAACTGAACATCGCTGGAGATGTCAACACCAAGGATCCCAATGCTCTTGGAGATGGAGAGGGGAGTGTTCTGGAATTGTGGGACTACAGTGAATGGGGTTTTCTTTGCGGTGAACGCGCACACTTGTGTCTTTGTAGGGTTGAATCGGACCAAGTTTACCCGTCCCCAGTCAAAGACCTTGGACAGTGTGGTCTCGATTTGAGACACAAGTTCTCCCCGGTTTTCCTCCACAACGAAACGAGGGATGTTTGCACGACCCGTGTAATAAGCGTCTCCAGTACTGTCGTCTGCATAGCGATGCATGTTGTTGACGTTCAACATGTCATTGATTTGCAGTAGTAACTGTTTCGGAGACAGCACAGGGCCTTGCGGGACACCAGCATTAATGTCTATACTATCAGAGCAACTACCGTTAACTACGGTTCGTATGCTCCTGCCGGACAAAAAGGTAGCCACCCATTTGAAAAATATATATAAAAAACCTAACTTAAGATTAAAAAATAAACAAAGAGTAAAATAATAATATTTTTTGGAAATATTACAAATTATTTAGATATTATATATGCTAATAGTTGTCATATTACAGTACTCTGACTAAATTGTGGTTTTGTAATGCACTTTTCATTTGTGATTGCTGGCGAAACAAAGACAAAATTTGAAATGCAGTTTTCATACCAGTACCTAGATCTACCCAGTTTATCAATATGGTTGAAGATTTTAGAAATGTGATCTTCTGATTGATAAATGTATTATTTTTTAGTAAACAAAACAATCAGGGAACAAAGGAAAGAAACTCACTGAAGTGGTAACCTTTCGTCCTGTCTGGCTGTTGACCCTGGTAGCTAGTTTGCTTTGCATCGACTTTCATTCATGCTTCAGAAGCAGAATAGATTAAACACTCACATTTATCATCGCCGAAACCCTTCAAGGGTTAAGTAAGCTAGTATTTTTTTTGTTCATGTTTAGGGTTTCGTTGCTAAATGGCAAAAACGAAACCTTTAGTTTTGCCATATACGTCCGTAGGACACAGCTTCATAATTTCTCCATCTTAAAAAATTATACAGCCATTTTTAGCGCAAATGAGTTAAAGCATAATTTTATGGGTTTCTATGTAGAACTGACACTTGAAATAAAATTTTTGCAACTTATTTTGTATCATTAGTCACAGTTAATTTTTTTTTATTTAAATTACGATTTTACAAACACTTTTGAATCGTCAAAGTTATGAAATACTATTTTTGGAACAAAAATATTCTAAACAAAATCTTTTGTGAAGTTTTTTTTAGATATCCGCAATAATTCTCATTCTATATCAGCTCAGTACTACGATTTATTCTGTGCCTGTGTTCTTATTTGCACGTGGCCTTTTTTTTATTAAAAACTTAGACTTAATTAGACAAAACAAAATATTATTCTGCCCGTGAAACCGCAGGGCATATCTAGTAAATATTAGATACCTGAACATCTAGAAATATCTATTTAGTTCTGCGTTAAGAGAGATAAGCATTGTACTCTTTGTTCTACACGCATAATTAAATAAACCTTGAAAACCGTTTCATGATGCGCAAAAAATGGCGTAAGCAATTTACCAGTGTTTAACTAACTCAAAAGAACAAATATCGATAAAAATTAGTTTGTAATGAAATGAATAATATCTTAGTTAACTTCTTTTGAGAAAATTATTATTTTGTGAAGCTTTAGTTAGTAGTATGACTATAAATAACATTTGATAAATTAAAAAAGATATCAAAGGGCCTATTTTTCAAAAATTAGTTCGGTAGCAAGTAACGCACGAGTAACTTTTCTTGAATTTTTTTTTTTGTATTTGAGAATTTATACATGAAGATTATTATTGCCTTTTTGAAAAATCAGTTTTTTAGCCATAAAAAACAAGCCGCTGGACCGATTTTGCTCAAACTCTTTTCAGATCTTAGTCATGACGTGGCAAATCGATTGATGATATGGTCACGAGACAAATTGGTCCATCGATTTAGCGATTGATGAAATTTAGCGATAACTTATAATAACTTCCTCAAAAGAAGTTAATTACAGACCTGAAATTACCTATTGATAGCTGTTAAATATAATTGGGAACTTTGTGTAAATGCGAACACATTACCTCATAAAAGAGTTAGGTACTAACTCTGTGTAGATGTGTATCATGCACCATCAATTTATTTTTATTTCTACTATTGAGAGAAGCACCTATACATTCGTTCGTTCGTTTCAGCCGGAAGACGTCCACTGCTGACACAAAGGCAGGTCCTGAGCCTCCCGCGCCCATCCGCTTCCTGCTGCTCTGACCAGTCTGTGTCTTCCATTCCAGTCCGTCTTCGCATCTCGAGAACCTTTATTCCCTATCTGTTATCGTTTCGAGGAGCGATTTGGTCTGCCCATGCCACTTGCCACAGCTTGCTAACTGTTCGAGCTATACCGGTAACCTTAGTTCTTCGGCGAATTTCCTCGTTTCGGATTCTATCGCGCAAAGAAACACCAAGCATAGCTCTTTCCAAAGCTCTCTGAGCGATTCTGAGCTGATTTAAGAGGCCAACCTAAATATTGTAGTAAAACTACAGCAGCCTTAAACTATCACTATGACTACAATCTATACTAATATAATAAAGAGGAAAGATTTGATTGTTTGTTTGTTTTTATTGAATAGGCTCCGAAACTACTGGACCGATTTGAAAAATTCTTTCAAAATTAGAAGCCGACATTATCCCTGATGAACATAGGCTATTGTTTACCGCGGGAAAATGCTTCATTTCTCCGGGAAAACGGGTAATAGGACAACGGGTAGTAGGAATTATCCTTCCGTACTTATCGTTTTCACATAACTTCTAAACGGCTGAACCGATTGGGTTGGATTTTATATGGGTATTTCGATGGTTTACTGGATGATTTAAAAATACCATTGGACCCGGTAGATGGCGCTGCTGTCGGTATATCAACTACTAAACGGCTTGACCGATTGGGTTGAAATTTTTATGTGTGTTTCCATGGTTTCAGAGACACGAATGTATTATGGCATTAAAGAGAAAAGATTTGATTGTTTGTTTCTATACTAATATTATAAAGAGGAAGGATTTGATTGTTTGTTTGTTTGTATTGAATATGCTCCGAAACTACTGGACCGGTTGGAAAAATTCTTTTACCATTAGAAGCAGACATTATCCCTGATGAACATAGGCTACTTTTTACCGTGGTAAAATGCTTAATTCCTGCGGGAAAACCGGTAATAGGACAACGGGTAGTAAGCATTATCCTTCCGTACTTATCGTTTTCACATAACTTCTGAACGGCTGAACCGATTGGGTTGGATTTTATATGGGTATTTCGATGTTTTCCTGGATGATTTAAAAATACCATTGGACCCGGTAGGTGGCGCTGCTGTCGGTATGTCAACTACTAAACGGCTTGACCGATTGTAACTTGGTAACTTGAAAAACTTTTATTGTGTTTTCAAAAATTGTAAAGTAAATTTTTCAACAGGTACCTATGTTAGTTTTTTCGCCTCATATTTTTATTTATTTGCTAGCAAATGTGATGGAAAACATTGCGTGTAACACGGGCAGTACGGAAATTACAAACAACTTCGGGATTCAGCCTTAGGCTTTTAGATTTTAGATCTTCTGCTTGCCGCCCTTAATACACAGTGTTCTATTGTGTTGTCGTTAGATTGATCTTTACAACGATATAAATATCTTTTTTGTAACTTCTAAACTTTCAAAAGTCATACATATTTTTTATGTGGCTATTTTTCTGGAATGCCCGCCGATAAAATTCATGAGGAAGACGGTCATCGAATTCATGTTAAAAAGAATACAAAGTACATTTGTTTTTAAAGTGAAAATCATTAGTAGCAATGCAATAAAGAAGCATTATTTTTTTTTTCAAAGGCTTCCAATGCCCATGCCAAACATTTGTCGAGTGGTATGGGAAGAAACGAGAAAAGGAGGCAGAGACGTAGTGTGGCCACTATACTCGTCATGCCACACGTCATGCTCATGCTCCTCGTCTTGCCCACCGCTCCCTGTTTTGTCGGTATTTGGGCGCGAGTCAAAGGACCTAGTAGTACGAAGCGCCGCGATTATTTGGGCGAGTAGAGCAGTAACGTGTATGAGCAGAGAGAACAAATCGCGGCAGAGCGAGCAGCATAGTATTGCAGGGGGGTAAAGACCGCTAGATAGAATTTATTTAGGGACGAATTACTCATATTAAAGCAAAATCGCAGTAAATAACTTGCTTAAGATGTTTTCTGTGAAAGTTATCTATGGGTTACCTATATAGGAAAAGGAATTTAGCTTCACTATGTTATCGTATCGTTATCGCTAACCTACGTGTTTCTATTTAAGCAAGCATTTAACCTAAGCTACCGTATGTAAATATACTTTTTTCTATGAAGATCTACCTAACGAAAATTTATGACTGGGAGATTGACGCTTGTATGTACCTACAAAACTTTTTTAATACTAAACTTGCTGACCCGGCGAACATTGTTTCTTTTAAAACAACTGCCGTACCAACTATTGTGGAAGGGTTAAATTGTACCAATTCAGAAACCTTCCCCGGTATGTGCATAACAATTTACCAAAATTTCATTACAATCGGTTTCCCCTTATTGCGCGAGTTCGACTCGTTCTCAGAAACATTCCCCGGCGTGTGCATAACAACTTACCAAAATTTCATTACAATCGGTTCACCCTTATTGCGCAAGGCCGACTCGCACTTGACCCTTTTTTGGTTTCTCAGAAACCTTCCCCGCGTGTGCATAACAACTTACTGAAATTTCATTAAAATCGGTTTACCCTTATTGCGCGACTCCGACTAGCACTTAACCCTGTCCGACTCGCACTTGACCCTTTTTTTCTTTCTCAGAAACCTTCCCCGGTGTTTGCAAAACAACTTACCAAAATTTCATTAAAATCAGTTTTCCCTGAGTGCGCGAGTCCGACGTGGCTACTGCCAAGATTTTATTTTATCTGAATTGCCTTCATTCAGGTTATGGTGTTTGAAAAATTTTGCCTATATACCTACCTACTTGATAGATAGTTGAATGACACTTGTTTTTTATAAGTAATAAATTTGTTAAAAAAAAAACGATTTCAATATGAAGTCGTCAAATCTGTGAAAAATTAGGACCATTTTTCACATTTATGTTTTGGTTGTATATACAAATTACGAATACATTTAGTTATTTATACATGTATCTGTAATAAAAAACAATATCTATTGAAATATTTCGCCTTACTTTTTCAGTAGTAAATGTTTGACAACATCTGTCAGTTCTGCCATTCTTGTTAAGGCTTTATATATTAACGCAAGTTTATTGAATATAACAAGGCCATAATGACTCCCTCGCAGCCTAGTTGGTAGTGTGGCCAACTGCTGTGCAGAGGGTGTGGCTTTGATTCCCGCACTGGACATACATTTTTGAGATAAACATTTGAGTTTGTCTGAGGTCAGGGTATATTTATATATGATATGTATTTATTTACAAAAAATGTAATTTTATGTATTTGTGTCCGTTGTCTGGAACTTATCTATACCACAAGCTTTGCTTACTTTGGCGCCAAACGCAAACTTGATGCAACAACGACTAGAAGAAACTTCCTCCCGCGAATGCTTGGGTTATGGAATGAGCTCCCTGCCAAGGTTTTCTCAAAGGACTACAGTATGTGGTTCTTCAAGAAAGAAGTTATTGGGTTTTTGAAGGGTGGCA
The DNA here is from genome assembly GCA_946406115.1 of Apoda limacodes. Taxonomy (NCBI): domain Eukaryota; kingdom Metazoa; phylum Arthropoda; class Insecta; order Lepidoptera; family Limacodidae; genus Apoda; species Apoda limacodes. The sequence goes on from OX291546.1 coordinate 9,896,000, forward strand.
ACGCGCGAGTGATACCTCTGGTGTAACAAGCGTCCATAGGCCACGGTGACCGCTTACCATCAGGCGGAGCATTTTGCCACGGCTTGTTTGCCACCTTAGTAGTGTTAAAAAAAAATTGATTCAAGTATTGCACGCTGACAAAAAACACGCAATGAATTGAATTCATCGTTTTGTGTTTTTTGGTTAAAAATGTCGGAAAAAATTGTAAAATTTAGGTCAGTGGATTTGATAAAATTTATCGAATCATACCGTCATAATGAGTGTTTGTGGTATACCGAAAATATTAATTATAAAATAGAGGCGCTCGAATAGCAGCTTTGGTAATTTTTGGTATTTGCCTAAGCAAATTAGTCGTATGTATCAAAAAGTGAAAGCAAACAAGATATTCCACTTCGTATAAGCCAATGATATTGTATATATAAAAATAAGCCTGTTGTGATCATGTTCTGGCTGAGTGCCAAGTTTTAACTGCATGTCTCAGGGAGCAGGGCTGGGACCCCCGGAAATTGACATACGGCGCATAGGGCGGGTGGCGGCAGCAACGGCGCGCCAGTGCGGCGCCACAAAAGTTTTACAAACACGCCAGATTCTGGAATTTGAGAGAAAAATGAAGGCAAGTAGTTCTTACCTCACGAGACCACTGAAAGTGATTGCATACATTTCAAACTTGAATTATCAAGGGTGGCTTTAGGCTGGCATACTCGAGACTGTTCCCAATAAGCTCCCTTCTTCCCTACTGTCACAGTTTCTATTAAATATCTAAATAAATACCGGTACAAATTAGGTAGTGGTACATAAGTGACAAATAGGTTGATAGTTACGAGTCAAAGAATTAACTTACGGTACCGTTTTTCGTAGCCTACAAATGAGATATTTTTCTGAACTGTGGCGTCACATTTTTCCCTGAATTGAACGTTGCTCGCCTTCTTTGATGCTAGTTAACCTGTTCACAGCCAGGTGCCGAGAGTTTCCAGTTTTAGCAAAGCAATGTTCTTTGCCTCATTGGCAATTAGCTTTTTTGACTGTGGACATGTACAAATACGTAAAATTTATAGATAAATAGCTTTTGCCCGCGGTTGCCCGCCTGAATTCGGTTATCGATGTAGGATTTCAACGGCAACTCCTCAATTATAGAAAAAAAACCGACTCACACTTGACGTTTTTAAGTGGCCTATGTCCTTTCTCGAGACTCATAACATAACATGAATACTACTGCTAAGAAACCTTAGATTCACAAGTCATCTAAAGAACTCTTCGAATTATTACATCAATTCAACAACTTTACAAACCTAACTGGTGTAATGTGTAATGAGGGGGGCAAATAAATGTATTACTCGGCGTCTGGGTTCCTAGATCTCGAATGTAACGATGAAATTAAATGCTTTGAGAGACAATCTTATTTAACACGGGTACTAGTATAGTATTATATAGTCTGTGACAGGGGTGTACCTGGGGGTGCCACATACGGGAACTTGAATTTGGACTTATATATGGATTTGATGACCTCAATGGTATGGTACCACGGGTTCTATTTACTAGTTCCCATGAATCCGCCAATCAAGGCATAAGGATAAAATAGCACCAAACAAGGTCACCACAAGACAAAATACGATAAAAAAAATACTCAATAACTCTCACTGTACGCGACCATTTCGATTATAAGTGTGGGAATGAATTTCCTGCCGATGGCGAGCGGTGCGATGGTAAAAAGTAGCCGTGGGCATCATTTCGAACAATTCCTCAGAACATATCCCATTTTAAAAGCGGTAGAACTCACACAGGGATGCAAAGTCTCTCCTCAGACTTAAGGGCTTCATACTGCAAGTGAGTTTGGGATCGTCGATAATTCTCACAGCCCGTCGTTTAACCAAGTCAAAAGAGCCAAGCTGGTATCCGCTGCACCCGCCTAGATATGGCAGCAGTACTCCATATGGGGCTGAACTTGCGACTAGTAAAGCAGCAACCTTTGCCCTAACGTGAAGTACTGCTTCGCTCTGTTGAGTACACCAAGTTTTTTGGGCACCAGCTTCACCTTGTCTTGCAAATGATCTCGGCACTGAACATCGCTGGAGATATCAACATCAAGTATCCCCATGCTCTCGGACATGGATGAGTAGTGTTCTAGAACTGTGCGACTACAGTAAATGGGGTCTTTTAAAGCGGTGAACGTGCAGTCTTGTGTCTTTGTAGGTTAAATCAGACCAAGTTTTCCCGTCCCCAGTCAGAGACCTAAGCTTGGAAAGAGTGGTCTCGATTTCAGTTCACAACGGAACGAGGGATGATTGCACGACCCGTGTAAAAAGCGTCTCCAGTTCTACATAGCAATGTATGTTGTTAATGTCCAACATGCCACCCATTTGCACAAACCCTCGGGCACTCCGTAAGATGGCCCCCGGTGCCAGACCCGATCGAACTCCTTCGCTTTGTCCAGGTTACATGCCAATGCCTCCCTCTGACTCTTTATAGCTAGTGCCCATCAGAGTGTGAGATACACTAGAAGGTTACCAGCAGAGCGACAATGGCGAAAGCCATATTTACGGTCACTGACCATCAAGGGCGTAGCCTGGTACGGGCAGGGGGCAGACGCCCCCCCCTAGCTGGGCATGGGTTGGCATATTTTCGGGATAATTTAGTCATTTAATAACGTACTTATTCGGATCGCCCGCATTTTTTACTGCTACTACACTGCACCGTCTTCCAACCTTCCACATGTAGAGGCAATTCGTAAGTGTTTTGATGTAACGTCGTGTTGGCGCGCCATTGCTTCAGTAGCGATTTTGTACGGTCACCACTACATGATCGTTTAAAGGTGTGTACAGATTATTTGCAACACAACATGCAATGCAACATTTCCCATACATTTTAATGTGTTCTCTCGCGAACGCACTAAAATCAACTGCCCGCACGCTACGTGCATTCGCAAGGCGCGCGTTGATGCCCGCCTAATGTCGGTTTTTCGACGAACGCTTTAAGTGCGCGCAGTGTAATCTAGAAGGCTTATTCGAGGCGGACCTGCTTACTGCCAGCGATATTTAAATTGTCGATTCTAAAAAAGGATGGAGATGACGACTGGGACTATACATATGACTATACACTGGTGTTATAATATAATTGAAACACCAATATAGTCATGTATACTTCAAAATCAAACGGCTCCATAGCGTGCGCGCTGAACACTACCAGGAATGGCCGTTTTTAATGCGCGCCGACCGTCCACATACATTTGTGTTGCATTGCATCTTGTGTTGCAAATAATCTGTACCCACCTTAATCGTCAACTGTTTGTCCATCCTTTCACGAGTAGAGAAGTAGTTCCTCAGTACCTGATGACATAAGATCGTGTTGATACGCGATCGCTTTATTTATTATCTACTAGATTTTGCCCGCGGTTCCGCCCGCCCAAAATTCGGTTATGGGTGTAGGATTACAAGGGCATCTTCTTAATTATAGAAAAAATCTGACTCGCGCTTAACGTTTTCAAGTTACCTGTTATTCTTGCGGACTCAAACTATCTCCGTGCCAAATTTTCCTAAATTCGATTATCGGTGTAGGATTTCAACGGCAACTCCTCAATTATAGAAAAAACGACTTACACTTGACGTTTTCAAGTAGTCTATGTCAGAGAAATAGACAGACAGACAGAGTTACTTTCGCATTTATGATATTAGTATGGACTATTTGTCCCAGAAAGAGCAGGGTAAAGACGTGACCAAGCTTCCTAAATCCTGCCCAACCTAAATGGACCTTCCTTATCGGCTTCTTTTTCATAATGTTTTTTACAACCGCACTATAATTTCATCGTCAGAAAATTGTAGGTGTGAGATTTACTCGCTGTTTACATTTACTTATGCCTTATCCTTTTCAGTTATTAGGGCTTAAAGACATCAGTGCGATTGTAAACAGTTTCGAGGGCATGACATCCATGTTTGACTGTTTTGTAAAACTGATTTCGTTGTCAAATCACACAGACATCTCAAACACCTTGACGTATTGCCAGTCAACTTTCTCATAGTCCAAACAGGCTTCACACATGTGCAGATTTCCGAGGACGTCTTCTGTATAGTCTTCTCAGTTTGGATGTGCTATGGTGCCGTACGTATTCAGGTGGTTAAAAATCATTCAAGAAAGGCAAGAAGATTTCCAATCTATTTGTGATAATGACCCTCGAAATAAATGTTATCTCCCGTTTTGAAAAATAGGTTCAAAATGTCATGTATCAAAATCAAGAACAGAAGTAGCTTCACGCCTATTACCATATGAATAATAATGGAGTTGCCTACAATGCCATTTTTGCAGTATGATAACATTTCGTACCAAGTCTGCCCCTCTAAACCTTACTAAACGAGGCAGCATTTAATTTGCGTTTTAATTCTGAAATATTCGGATCCTTTTTATTACGAGCCGTGATCCAAGCCTCATACGCAGTTTGCTTTAGAATTTTAGCTTCTCCGCAAGACCTAGTAAACCGCGGTCGTTTCTTGACGCCGGCAGCTACTCATGAAACATTCCATACCAGTGAGAATTGTCTCAGTGACTACGGCTGCGCAGACGTCAGAATCCTCTGAGCTAAAGCAGAACTGCCTCCACGGGTACGATGCACGGCCGTAGCTAAGTGGGGCGTATCTAAGGGGGGGGCATTGTGGGGCAATGTCCACCTTGAAATACTCATGCCCTATCTTAAAAAATACCATAAACTGAGGTATAATATATCTATTCTTTTTTTCCATAGTATAAATTAATAAAAACATAATACTTGATTAACTACCAGCGACATTTATCAAATTAATTTTAAATCAACCATGGTTTTTTACAATCATAGTTATAACTCCATATTCTGTCCATAGATGGCAATATGGTTGCATTTGAAGTGTTTTTGCTCTTAATTTCCCCCTGCTCCCTCTTCTACTAACTATATATCTTACGCTTACGAGTAGGTACAATAATTAAAGAATAAAGATTTTAATGAAAAATTGCTTTCGTACTACCTAATACCACCACTGCCCTACCTAAGATTCAACTCTAGCTATGGCCCTGGTACGATGCATAGAATTCTCGTAATCCATCCCACTCTACCCACTTGCCACAAACGACGTCAAGTAGCCCAGGTGGATCGGGTTGTGTGCATTATACTCGAGTTCGAACGAGACAGTGGTCCGAGAAGCCAAGAGGCGCATCTCCTGAGACGGAATATCCGTCCGTACGTGTAGTCAGCAGTCCAGTTAGGAGCTCGTATGGTCCTCTATATCTGGTATTCTCGTTGGAGAAAGTATCACTGTACCAGCTGAGAGAATCCATAGGTCGGAGAAAATTCATGAGCAGATATCCCTGCATAGATATTGGTTCGAAAACTGAGCCACTCAGGATGGTGGGCGTTGAAGTCTCCCAAAATAACTAGTTTTGCTGTGGGATATTGCTCTAGAACTGTATCAGTCGTCTAACTCAGGTGCGAGAATAGTCGACCTACGTCCGTGTCACCGCCATTAGACGTATAGGCACGCATAGATACGAGTGTGGTCGCCGTGATCTACGCGCACCCACAATACAACGAACAAACATACACCGGCACGACTTACAAAATTGTGCCCGAGCTTGAAGCCGGTATAATGAAGGTATGATGTGTCGGCCGGGCATACGGGACAGTAGGTGTACGGGTAAGAATTCCCCTACATCCACTGTTGGGTAGATCAGTGGGTGCACCGGGTCGTGAGGGGAAAAACCAACAAAAACACAAAAAGTGATCGGATTTTGTCTAAGCGCTCTAATTCTACTTGAATAAAATTACTTCAGAGTTTCAGTGACTGCACTCCACGTACAGGTGTTATGCGGGGGAATGAAAAACATTATCGGTCATAATAATTTTATTCTCATATAATAATTGATTATGATACATGGAGCGTGACAATGCGCGCCGCAAGCAGCGCCGAGCGCGGTTCAAGGCGCTGTCGTTTACTATTACATTTATTATTCATTTATATTGCATCGCATTCATTCTGTAAAATACCATCGCTAAATATTCACTAGTGAGAGGTCTCGAGGCCGCGTCGTCGGGACGTATAGCTACGTCGCGGTATCGCAGCCGACCGATCGCGTTTATACTTAAGTATAACAGTCAAGTCGGACGCCGGAGGACGTCCGAACAAAATTATTTACATACAAAGAGCCACCCGGCTCTAGCAGCAGGCGGAGTCTCCTTCCGTACGAGTCTTAAATACTTAAAATCACTTCCATAATTTACGACTTAATTAAAAATACCGGAAATTCTAATATCAGCGTCGTCCACGTCACAATTAATCTACAGCCAGTGTGGCAACTCTGTTAGCACAAAGCACTTCACCCTACTCGTTGTCCAATATAACGGCACGCAACAGAAACGAGCGTTAAAGTCATATTTTAGAGGGAGGGAGGGAGTGTTGGGTTCGTGTTAAGAGTTACATAACTGAGTGTAAACAAGTGTATTGTGTCGACGTGGTACGGATGTCGCGTCAGCGCTCCGTCTGGGCTGCGTTCAAATTTTTCAAATCCAGTTAACTCGGTTTTGTCTGAGAATAGGATAGTAAATGTGAATTTCCATAAGAGTAAAAGGGATAGCAGAAGTCCCCGTCCGAGTTAGAATTAATAGTTGAACAGGCCCCAGCAGGCGTGTTGTCCTCATGACCCGGGGGCGGCAAAGTGCCGCTCATTCGGCCTTCACTTCTGCAGGTGCCGGCGCCTCGGTCACAGCTGGGGCCTCTACCACTTCTTCCGCCCCAACTGGGCCTTCAGTTCCCTCCACTGGCCCGGCACCACCCCCACCGGCAGCGGTTCCGCCGTCTGAAATAATAATATCAATCTATATAATCATTTATTTACTTTCTATCATACAAAAAATTATAGTATAAAATCCTAGGCTGCGATAGCTTAATGGCGGGACATACAGAGAGACAGATATGACGAAGCTATAATGGTCACGTTCTTTTCATTTGGTTACGGTACCCTATAAGGTTCCCCAGGCGTTTGATCGATAACTGCGTGATCCAACCCGACTGTGTAACCCAAGAAATACCCAGCTAGGGCCGCTCCTCGTACCAGCTATTGTAAGAAGCTTGTACAAAACAAACAAGTATACTAACTGCGCTGGTGATGATAGTAGAGGTTAGCTCTAGGCGTGTGGTGTCGCGCGAGCTGCTGATGCGGCCCTCGGTACAACGGCAGCGCGGGCGTCAGCGGTCGCTGGATCGGTGCAGGGTACCGCGCCGTCGGCCCGCGCCCGCCGCCACCCGACCCGCACCGCCCGTTGTTACCGCTCATCATCTGGACATTACAATTTAAAACTATTTACTTTGCACCATACACGCCATTTGTTCTTAAGTGAATTGTAGATTGATATCCCACATTTTCATTTTATACGCACAGCGACTTAGTCTCTAAGGTGATTCCTGCTTGGCAGTCAGTTTAATAGGTATTAGACATAAAAAGATATCCTCCTAGTTTTTGTAGACTTAGTTTTTGTGTAATCCTAAAAACCTGTTGGAAATGTGTTGGCATGATTGTTTTTAACAAGATAAAGCAGCACAGTCAGCTCATGGTGGGCCCATAACCTGTTTTAATATCAGCCTTCATTCCTCCCCGCTATTGGACCACCGATCTACCCTCAACGCCCGATCTGGGCTATAATCCATCACGCGAGCCTAATGATTTTATTCTCAAATTATATCCCAGAGCGGGTAAGTCAGGGTTTCTCACTGAGCGCTAAATATAAAAAAAATATTCTTAAATAAAAATGTTTGTCAGACGCAAAAGTAAGTTTTTTTAATTTTTTTTTTCATTATGTATGTCTAAATATTTTTACTGTAAAATCAATATCTATGCGATTTGTTAGTCAATTTGTATCTGTTATATACACCTACCTACTCGCTGTAAATAAATAAATAGCAAGCCTATTTTATTTGATATAAGTGAGAGTCCAACTCCAGCTTCGAAATCGGTATCACCTGTCACATTATAATTTATGTATATTTGAGCTCTTATTTATTATTTCGTAAATTAAATATTTTTAAGAGAATCTGAGTCCAAAAATCGTACAATGGAACGCATGCTTTTCTGCGAATCACTCAAAAACAATTGAGCGCCAACTTATACTTATAATTAGGACCGACCTTTCTATCACGTGGAAAAAATCACTTCTGCAACCTCATGCTCAAAAAAAATCCCGCAGACTGACCAACTGGGAAAGTGACATTTAACAGATATGCGCACTTCACTGAAAGGCAATGAGTGCCACTTTTCTAATGTAAACCGAAATACAATCGAGTTGGTGTCAATGGTGAGCTGCTATAAAGTTTGCATCAATATGATAAGGTGGGAAGTACCTGTTGTTGATGTTGTTGATGCTGCTGATGTTGTTGATGTTGCTGATGTTGATGTTGTTGATGTTGATGATGTTGTTGATGTTGTTGATGTTGCTGATGTTGATGCTGTTGATGTTGTTGATGCTGTTGATGTTGGAGCTGCTGATGTTGCTGATGGTGTTGGTGCGGTGTGTGCGAGGGCGGCGGATGCTGCATGTGGGGCGGCGGCGCATGGTACTTGTGCTGCGGCGGCGAGTGGGGCGCCTTCGGCTTGCCCTTTGGCGTTGGCGAGCCGCCATCGAGCGCGAACCCATTGGCGTGTTCGTGCAGCGGGCTCTTAAGAGGTTGCTGAGGGGGCGGCCGAGGCTGGGGCTGCGGCGGAGCGTACTGCTGCTGCAGCGGCGCTCGATATTGTTGCTGAAACGAACGATAACAATCTTAGGGTCTAATGGGCACTGATTAAAATAGATTTTGGTGATTTTAGTTAATAATTACAGTTTTTCCAATTTTTTTAGGCATGTGTCAATCAATTAAGTTTAGCACATACGATACAGAACACTAGATTACAATAAATTCTGATGACTTAACTGACCTCTATAACAACCAAATGCATAACAAGGTTTAAAAATTTTAATAAGTTTTGAAACAATAGTCTCTTCCAGATTTTTTTAGCTACTAGTCAAAATCAAGTTAAATAAGACATATTTTTCCAATCTTACAGAAGATATACTTTGTTTAGCCACAAAATTTGCGCAATAACGGCGTATTTAGAAATTACCCCTTCAAATATCACCAGTAAAAGTCAAAAGTTACAAATATGAACTTAAGAATAACATACACTATTTAATGAGATAGATAACAGATCTTTATCTTACCTGCATCTGTTGCACTGCCGCTGCGACCTGAAGTTGTGAAGATAGGAATTGGGAGCTGAAGGCCCCGGTCTGCGCAGGCGGAGTGAACTGAAGAGGGTAAGTCGGAGTAGGCGCAGCCGATGGCTGGTACGGCGAGTAGTATGAATTCGTGGGAGGCGCAGGGCGAGGTAGCAGCCCTGGCAAGGAATACGGAGACTCACCCACCGGCCCCGAGTAACCTAAGTACTGCTGCTGATATGTGCTCACACCACCGACACCGCCCACGCCGCCGCCTTTACTACCTATAATTAAAATGCCTTCGTCGTATATATTTATAAACGTAGACATATATAATGACATAATTGATTTCTTTAAAAACAAATCATTCATGACGTCTTTTTCAGTTTGGAATTATCAATTTCAGTAGCAGAATCAGTTTCCAAATTTGAGCATTGCCTGTCTTCAGACAAAGAAAAGACGATCAACCAGAAGAAAGCGAGGTCAACCAGGAAATGGTAAGAAGTGAAGAATTAAAAGACATACTTTTAAGCAATAAAATAAATATATAAGAATTTACGACCAATAACGACCGAACATGTTAGAAAGGTCTTAGAAAGGCTTAAGAGTTTTACTGGAAGCTATCAGATTGAGGATATACTTTGCAAATTAGTGTAAAAGAAATAGGATATCATTAAAAACGGCAAAAAAGCGTCTCCGCAATTTGATAACTTTGGCGTAAATAATTATGAACGGCTAATAAAATGTAGTTACATAATTATATACATCGAAGAACAGACAACACGCTGAAACTTTTTGTTTCAAATAACAAAACTTCAGTTGTTTGTTAAAAAAATCGCAAACTATCAAAAATACGGCCAATCGTAATCGTGAGCGCGCCGATCACGCACACACGCGCTTTTTTTTTTAATTTTCATTCGCGCGCGGGATAGAACCATAGATAAAATTTATGAGATTGTAGTCCTTTTCAACGTTTAATCAATTAGAAACAATATTGACTGAAACTAGATACATGTTTATATTAATTTAAAGGTTTCTTGGAAATCCGGGAAAAAAAAATATGAAAAGAGGCAACTAAAAGAATTATCTATTCAGTCCCGTAAAAGATTTGTTAATTATATTTAATAAGTCATTTAAAGCAATGGTATTTATTATTTAAGATTCAAAAATATCTTGTGACAAAAAAATTACAAAATCAAAAACTTTCAGATTATTTTGATACTCTTTCGCGACATGAAATCAATTTGCTTGTGAAGATGTGGCAGGCAACTTAGGCATAATATTGAACACGTTACCAGTCTGAAATCCACCTCTCAAGTCTACTAGGATTTTTGAGTAACAGTATTTTTTGTCTTTTACTTTAAGATTGTTTATAGTAAATCCTAATTAATTGTAATATGAAGAAAAAAAAAAAAAAACCGCCAAGTGCGAGTCGGACGCACCGAGGGTTCCATACCCGCCACCATTTACGTAATTTACAAACACAAACAGAAAGTGTGCCGCTAAGCCTTCACCCAGCCAATTACTGACCAAGCCCGACGTTGCGTAACTTTGAATATTGTTTCCAACAAACAAATGTGTTACTGTTTCGCTTAATAAAAGCTAGATGGCGGTGTAACCGTGATTTCAGCTGGTAAATGGCTCGGGCCCGTCTCACACTTGGCCGGTTTTTATTATACTCGCTCTCACACACACTATGATCACTGCAAGATTGAAGCTTGTATGTGTTACTGTTTTTACGATGGAGCAACTAAATTATTAGGTTTGTACACTGTATCGCCAAGCGAATTCGAACGTACATATTGTTAATAATTTAGTAAGTACTAGTATTTAGATCAGTGGTTCCTAACTTTCCAATCTTATCACCCCTATGACCTATTTTGAAAACTGATTTTGCCCCCTATAAAATGTTATCAAAGAAGACGACTAAAATGTAATTATTAACTTTTCGCGGTTTTGCCTGCAAAATAACTGTCCCGTGGGAACTCTTAATCGGGATAAAAATTATCGTATATGTTAATTCTAGCCATGGTCAATCTGCCTTTTAAATCTCATTCAAATCCGTTCAGCACTTATGCGGGATTGAGTCACAAAACTCTATACAAACATATTTAGTCATAATATTAATTAAAAAAAAAATAAGTGTAAATATTTTTTCAATAAAATTTATAAATAATAATATTATGAATAATGATAATATGTTAGTGTTAAGGTTGTTATTGTTTTGTTTCGCAAGTTTTTTTTTAGGTTAACCTTGACCTAGCGCACCTTTAGCAAAGCCTCAAGTCATTTTCCACTGTGAGGTCTTTTCTTGTCTTTGTTTTACTATTACTATAGTTAAAAACTACTCCTAAGTCTGGTCTCTCTTAAGTCTGGATCTTTGGGTGTCTAATATAAATAAATATGTATGTATATACAAAGAAAAATGGATTTGTATCAGTTGCCTGGTTTGCTTGGTAGGATACTAGGTACCGCTGTGTGAGATGTCCAGAAATATTTAATTAATTAATCTACACGAGATAAGTCACAGATTCAGATCAACTTACCGATAGCGCCAATTTGCTGAGTTGACGGCTTGACTGTTGCTGACATAAGTGAATTGGAAGTACTTGATATGAGCACAGTACTGGGATTGTTACCCAACTGTCCAGATTGACCAAAAGCTGCTCCTCCCCCGGCAGCAGCTGCTGCTGCCTGTGTGCGAAAATTAATATTTATAACAGAATTATTAAAAGAAATAAACATTATAAATAGAACATAACAATCAGTTTAATCTCACCATTCTATATGGACTTGGGAGGCTTTGAAACATGTCAGGAGGTGGCTGGTAATTGTAAGGTGCAGCCGATCCCGCACCATATGGAGTCCCAGGAAATCCTCCAAATTGACCTCTACTTTGATCTAGGAATGCTCCATACAATCCGCCTTGCTGCTGTAGCTGCTGTGACGAACTAAGTAACTGCTGCGATGAGTTGAACAAAACAGCTGGCGGTGAAGATATACCACCATAACCACCCTGGTAACCTACGTGATTATAATGCTGAGGCGGAGGCGACTGCAACTGCTGAGTTGGCTTCACCTTGCAAACGTTTGGAGGTGCACCAGTCTCAGTATTTGCTTCCTCAAATCCAGCAAATTGTAACTCTTCGCTACCTTCAGCCACCGCGGGCATCTCCCACACTTTCTTAACACTGGCGATTTTTAAATTGAGATCTGCTGCCAGAGGTGATATCGTATTTGAAGTGCTCATATGAGTTCCTCTTGGCATTCCAAGTGACTTGGCTGATTTGTCTTCAGTCAATTGTCCTAAGTCCGAATCAAAAGCAAAATCAAGTTTCATATCTGATGAATCTTCCGTTTTTTGTGTAGTGTCGAAAGGCATCTGCAAACCTATTGAACCTTCTTCATTTGATACTGGTCTGCTATTATCAGCTATTAAATCTTGAATAGTTCTAGGAGGAGCTCTTACATCCCCATTAAAATTAAGTGGCCTTGTTTCTATTTCAACTGGAATATCATCCTGAGTTTTAGCTGTATTTGCACTAGTTTGATACTTTTGTTTTAAAGCCTCGGCCGGTGGCGCTGTTTTATAGTTAGTGTTTTCAAATATAATTGTCTCTACAGGTGGCGTGGCTCCATCGAGCACACCAGATTTATCAGTTGTAATTGGGCAAGAATTAGTATTTTTTAATTCGACAGTAGCATCCCCAGGTATTGTTGCCGTCCGTTGGTTTACCTGATTTAATTTATTTTCAGCCACTTCCGCAGTTTCCTCAATATTACCACGCAATGTTTGCGATATAGGTTTATCCCAAGCATTTACTGGTGGCGGGGGTGGTGCTGCACCTGTATCTGGGCCAAACCCACTAACTAATCCCATTTGTTGTTTTTGTCTCTGTTTTACAAAGCGTGGGGCCAATGTGGCCTGACGAGGTCGTTCATATTGAGAATTAGATTTACTTGAAACTGGTGCTGAACCTCGAGGATTAGACTTTTCATTCGAATTTCTCGTCGACGACCCGTTTCGTCCACTGCCTTGGTTTGAATGAGACCTTGGCGGTTTTTGAGCATGTTGATTTTCTTCTTTGCCTGTAGGGCCTCTCGCATCTTTAGAATTTCTTTTGTTTCGCACTTCTTGAAACCCATCATCCATTGCCACATCATCTTTCTTATCAACAGAGAGCTTCAAATCAGTCATAGATTCGATGACATCAGATGTTTTAACATCAGATGTAGCCTCTGGCACCTCAGCAGTTTTGTTATCTGTTTGAGAATCTTTCTTACCTCCTTGAAAATTGCGTCCATTACGATTAGGGTAATTTTGGTTGCGACCCCCTTGTCCCTTTTGTGAAGGACCCGGCCTGCCACCGACTGATCGACGGCGACCAATAGCACTTCCACCTTCAGAATGTTCAGATGTCGTCTCCCAATTTTCGTCTTCACCACTCAAGGGACCAACACCACCTTTAGGGCGACGGTCACGTCCTCTGCCCCCTGACGATGTGTTTCGCGGCTTATTACTGTTATTTATCTTTACTTTGTCATCATTTTGATTATCTTTTGAATCTTCATGTTCTTTAGCAGCTCTATTAGCTTGACTGAAAGGACTCTTAGTGTTGGGTGGTCCATAACCAGCCACCCTCTTGGCAGGGGCTGGAGGACGGCTGGCGCCTTGAAACCCACCTCTTCCTCTACGAGAAGGCTGTCCTCTAGGTGCAAATGGTTCTCTATTCTCCAAACCATCGATAATGGAAGGTATTTTATCTGTTGGAAGAGACCTATTCAGATCCTCTGATTTATGAGAATCAGGTTTCTTTGGACCACGGGGGCTTCGAGGTGTTCTTCGACGCTCTTTTTTTTCAGTATTTGCAACTCCGTCAGTTGATGCGTCAGATTCGCTTGCTCCTCTGTTATTTGAACGAGAACTTCGATGTGAGCGTCGTCCTCGAGATTCTCTAGGTGCCCAACCTCTACTATAAACAGCATAACCTCCGCCGCCATATCCCCTACCTTTCTTCTCGGATCCCGAACCACTAGATTTTCGTTCTACAGGCTCTTTGCTTGGGATTTTGTTAACATGTTCATTGCTAAATCTTTCGTTTTTCTTATCATCAAAAGAGCGTTTTTGAGAATCGACATTAGGACTCTTTGCAGAAATTACTTCATTTAGCTTACTAGTTCCAGCTGATCGCGACGGGTCTATGTTAGCTTTCGATGTTACTGGTTCCAATTCAGACAAATCTTTTTCAGATTTTTGAGGTGTAAACAATGGTTTCGTAACAGGTTGTTGTTGTGACAATTGTTCTGATGATGGATGCTTTTGTAAATCAGTCAGACTTAATAAACTCTCATTTTGAGCTACTGATTTAGTCACAGGTTGATTTGTTTTAGAAATTAGTTGAGTGTCAGATATAGAAGTTTGAGATAGAGTTGTAGTAATGGTTTGCTGAGAAATACTTGCATGAGATACTTGTTGATTGTTAGAAACTGGTTGTCCAGCAAGAGAGTTAGTATTAGTGAATTTAGGCATTTGATTTTGTGGAGATATGGGGGCAACAGTTATGCTAGATGGACGTGTAGTTTGATGAGGCACTGGTGTTGAGTTACATGGAGCAATGTGCTTGTTTTCATCAATATCTTGGTTATGTACATCTTTAACTCCTTGCTGATCCTTCGGCATAACGACTTTTTCTAATGACGGTTTAAGAACGGTAAAGTTACTAGGCTCGTCTTGTGTAACATCTGCCCATGAAGTTTTACCAAAATCTCTCTCAGCAGATTCTCGTTTAGGTACCGATGGCGGCGTAGTCCTTCTTTCCAAGACATGAGTTTGAGAGGAAGAATCAGATGAAGCAAAAGGTTCAATAAGCCCTATACTTTTTCTTTCAAATACTTCAGTAAGTTTATCAGCAGCAGATGTTCTACTTCCAGATTCTGCGGTACTATCAATTGACTTTCGGTCAGATTCATTCCTTCTATTCTTGTAATCACCATGGTCTTTAGAGTTTGATCTATCTAACTCACGTTCACGACCAGGTCTATCATAGTCTTGCATTTCTGACCGCCACTGAGGTCCACCTCCATCCTTATCCCGTCGGATATCATCTTCACGATCTGAATAATCTCTGAAAGGAGAAAAACAATTTAGTTGGCATGTTAAAAAGTAACTTACTTTACGGGTATACATATTTCAATTACTTTACATTACAAAAGACAATCACCTGTAAATTAGTATTTATCTGAATACACATACCTTGAATAGGAACGACGACCATTATGAGCGTGCCGAGGCGGATTGTAGGGCGGTGGTGGCTCTTGTCGTCTAGGAGGAGCTGATTTCCCAGTAAATGCCCAAGATTTATGTTGATCATCTTGTCGGTTCTGTTGCTGTTTTAAGAATCTCGGAGGTATGTTTGCTTGAAATGTTTTCGAAAACGCTGGATTTGATTGGTCACGGTCACGACCATAATCTCGCTCCCTATCCCTGAAGTCGCGGTCCCGATCTCTATCGCGATCAGTTCGCTCCCTATCAAAACGATCTCTGTCTCTATCTATACGCTCTCTATCTTTGTCAAATCTATCCCTGTCAACCCTATCTCGGTTATCATTACGATCACGTAAATCGTTTCTATCTCTGTCGCCTTCTTGACGATCTCGAATATCGTTACGGCCTTTGTCTCTACTCTCAAGTCTATCTCTGTCGCGACTATCCATGTGATCTCGGTCTCGGTCCCTGACATCTCTATCGCGTTCTCTATTTTCGAACCGATCTCTATTATTGACTCTATCTCTGTTATCAGTGCGTTCCTTGTCTCGCACTTCTCTTTCACGATTTTCACCTCGCTCTTTGTCCCTAATATCCATACGATCTCGCTCCCTATTTTCAGTGCGCTGTTCCCTATCTCTGTGATCATTTCTGTCCTTTTCTTTTGTGTCTGAATCTCTGTCCCTCTCATTGCGATCTCGATCAGTCTTATCTGATCTCGAATCTTTAGATGGCTGCGTAGTTGCATCACGCATTTGCCTTCGTTGCTCCTCTTCTTTGATTAGCCTAGCTCGAGCGGCGACTTGAGCCATCTCATTATTATGTTTCTGTCTACGTTCCGCCCATAACTGCTCTTCATCTCCAGGTTCTTGTATCTTTGATTCCAAGCCTTCATTTTCAATACTGACCCGGTTATTATTAGTATTAATACTTGTTTTGCTCGCAGGTGCCGACGTTTCTCCATCAGAGAAGTCTAGCTTTTGACTGAAAAACAGAGAAAAGGTAAGAAACAGTTCAGAAAGATTTTTATACCTAACAATACATAATATGTTAAAATAAAATTCAATTCTTACTCATAGTCAATGTCGTCCTGTTGAGCCCACCCAGCATCACGTGAGATGTCATCGAGTGAGGAGATCTGTTCTTCGCGTAGTATAGGTCGTGCGGTCAACACTTCGACGGCTCGGGGAGTGGCAGGAGGGCGTGGTGGTTGGCGCGATCCCGCGGAACTAGTGACATTGCCACTGTTTCCCCCACCACTGCCTCTATTGTCACGTAGCGCACCTAATGCACCCAACCCGAGCCCACTACCACTGCTACCTTTCATCAGCTGCAAAAATAATTTCTTTAATTGTGAATTGAAAAACCAAGACTTAGGCCCGGATTAATAGTCGTCGCTTAGACAGAGACTTTAGCGTAATGTAATTAAATGCAACAATGAACATAATTGAGGCCCCATTATAAAAGTCGTTGATTATTTGATGCACTCAGGTAAATGAACAAAACCACTGTTTAAAATGAATTCACATGAAAAAAAGTTTAGAATTTTATGTACTACAGAAACCGAAAGCCATATGATAACAAAAAAATTATCATTACAAATCTTTTGTTTACTAATGAGTAATCTATATATTGTACAATCACTTCTATCATGTTTTCTATAAAAGGGAATTACTGTCTGTGAATTGCAGACTCAGGATTCTTTAGATACAGATGGGCAAGGTGTTGGTATCACCTCTATGAGTATACATACGAAAGAAGGTATAATGGCACGGTAAACTGGCGCCTGCTGTGCGGCGGGCGTCGAGACGGGCGCGGCGGCGGGTGATGCCGCCTCTTGTCGCACGCCGGCGGTGCCACCGGACGTCCAGCTGCCTTCTGCTATTATAGTCAACAACATGTTTCTTTTTAAAAAGCCTTACCAAACCAGTACCAGTACAGATTAGCAGATAAAATATTAACTTAGATATCAAACTTTGTTTTTTTTTTAACAATATCAGGTAAGTCACAAGTGTACCAAGTGTACACAGTAAAAACTGATTACTTAAAACAAGGCAAAATGTGTTGTATCAAAGCAAATTCATTAACTCCAAGAAAATGATCCTCTCCCTATAGACGTAAGAGAATATTTACTTTGTAAAATACAAAAAAAATCTTGAAAATATTTATTTTTTACCAAAAAAAATTCAACGCAATTAAACAAATTAAACTAGTCAAAGATAAGTTATTCTTTAAGTGAAAGATGTTTCGATTTCCATTACGGAAATTTTTTGTTAGAATAAGAAATATTATACTTTTTTCTAGCAATTATATTTGATTAATTGATTCTTCAGAGTAGGTAATAAATATTTCTGTTTCAGAACATGCAATGACAAATAAAGGTACTTATACACCATACTTAGAAATCTCACTGCGTATCTTAATAATTATCAGTGACTATTGTATTTTAACTCAATGATTTAATTATGAAAGTAGTCATTAAATCATAATAATCCTAAATAGCGCGTTCTAGCTATGTGTCAATAACTGTACAACACCATCTGTTGATATAATTTAGATTTATCTTAGAAAGGATTAAATTCTTGATTTTAAAGAAGTCTGTTTTTTTCTGAAATAAAACTAAATCTCAAAATAAGGATATTTATCTTAAAAATACAAAAAATCTAGGAATAAAATAGTATCAGAAATAGACAGATGGTACTTTTATAACAAAAATATATTTTAATCTGAGAAAATATATTTTTCGAATAACTAAATAGTTTTGAGAAAATACTACGTCTTGTAAAGAGAAATCCTTTTTATCTGTTTATGTCATTCAAATTTTTATATTCTCCCCCCCTATAAATCTTATACATATTTTGATGTGGCCCCATAAACTATCCATGTGTCATAAAAAATCACGTCGATCGATTGATTCGTTGCAAAGTTAAAGAAGGACAAAACAACAATCACGGTTACAATATTAGTATCACAGGACATAATGCTTACTTTGGGGCCTCAATTGAGGTTGTGGTGCCGAATGGTCCGTAGAGCGGTGTGAGGGCTGAGCGGCAGCTTCGAGCGAAGGGAACTCGTTGCGGAAGTGAGGGGAGGAAGGGGGCGGAAGTTGTACCCACCCCCCCGCAGGTCCTGTGCCGACACCCATGCTGCTTGATATTGTGCTCTAAAAATATATACACTTCTTTCACTTCACTTTAAACTACCCTGTTATCTAATTTGTAATTTCTTTATTTTTTGTTTATATTAAGAAATTACTTATTAATTAGATATTTTCCCTTAGATTGTTTCGAAAAAATCCATCAATTTTTAGTTAATTTTAATTATTGATTACTAGTTAAAGTAACTATTGCAATAACTGAAATAAATTATACATAAAAATCGAGTCTTTATTTTAGATGGTAACCAGAAAACATTATTGTTAGTGAATAAGTATTAAAAATAGTTTAGTTATTGCTTTCCACCATAAAATCCTAATTGAATTATTTTACACTAGATTTTGCCAGCTGCTCCGCCCTATCTTAATTCGGTTATCGGCGTGGAACTCCTTAATTATACTAATGAAATTTGCTATAGCAAGCTGTAGGAAATTTAAAAAAATCCGTTCTATGGGTCCTATTCCAAGAACATTTACTTCCATCCATCCATCCATCTAGACATACTTTCAGATTTATAATATTAGTAGGATTTTTGAAGTGAAAACTTCTTTAGCGGCGCTGTGCACTTTTTTTGTGATGGGTAAAAACTGTTAAACTCGCGTCAGGTCACGTGTCCTGATCGAAAATTCGTAAGATGTCACCCGCGTTAGGACACGTGACCTTTATTTACATTAGGTTAGTTTTTATTTTTAGTATATGGCGATTATGAGTAGTACAGGGAGGCTGGATATGGGATTTTAAGTCTATGACAGATTGAGCTGTCAAATATACAACGTCAAAAAAGTAAATAAACAAAAGTTATTATTTTTAATAAATAAATATGGATACGAAGTGATGGGAAGTACATAACGAGTATGTTTTCACTTCTGCCGGCACTCCCGGAGTGCAACCCGTCGTTTTTTTCTTATAAATTGGAAGTATAAACAAAAAACTAAAAGAACTACATGAAATTTAAACAGATTTTCTTATATAAATCTGGTCAATAAAAGCTTTTGTGCACGACGCGCTTTTAGGAAGAGAGGAGGTCTACGCATTAGACTAGGCACGCTACATATATGCCTGTAAGGGCAGTTGAGCTTACGCTCGCCGTTTGAACCAAGAGGAAACGTCATGCTCAAAATGTCGCTCAATCGAGCTTCTGAAAAGCAACTAGGTCGCCGGTGTCTGCAAAGGCTCTTTTACTACGTGTCTTTTAAAATTTAAAACAATAATTTTCGTGTAAGATTAGATTACACGGAAAACATACTTTTTTTTAGGGTACTGCTAATGTGTTCGAAGTTTTTCAAATATTTGCAATAAATAATTTTAAGGGCTAATATAACCCATATCATTCCTAACCTATATTATCCAAAGCTGTTTAATCATCAGATTTGAACCAAAATCAAGTCCTTTCTACCAATAGCACTATAAAAGTTACAATAAAAAAAAAATCTTTTTATTTTTTTGATTTGACACTGTTCCAAAAATGGAACAGTAGAATAATAAGATATAACCCACTGTGTTTTTATTATAATTAGGCGCGAGTTGATCAACTTTATACACCTCCAGACACTTTGGCTGTAGCTTCCTTACAAAGAGTTGCCGTAGGTACCCCACGCCGTTCACTGAATTTACATTGTAATTTGACAACTTTAACGTTGTAAGTGTAAAAGAAAAGACCAGGGACGGAATAAATAACCCCTGCTCAGTTTTAGGCCAACTATAAGTCAGAATTAGCGCGGGAAAAAGACAATTATAACTTAGATAGCTAAATATGGATCTTACTATAGTCTGAGAAGTGCATGTTGCTGGTGGTGTTACAGCTGGAGCAGTTACCGATGTAGGGCTGAAAACAATAATTTATAATTTTATAACAATAATAATAATTTTGCACTGGTCATAAAGAACATTTTAATTTAGATAGCATTTCCTGACCATTTGAAACAATAAATTGACAATGCTGTAAACTCAGAAAAATAAGACTTACTTGGCGTTTGAATCTTGACCTGTCTCAGTTTTTAGAGATGGTAAATTAGCTGGCGGTCTCCTTGCTGAAGGTACTTTTCCAAGACTTTGCATTCCATGTTTGCGGCTTAGTTGAGATTTCACTGATGATGGCTCTGAATTTTCGTTCTGGAAGAACAATAGATAATTTAAATGATTTTCTACGACACCTGCTTCACAATGTCAAATTATATGTCATGCAAACCTAACCTTAAGTAAGTCATAAGATCCCTAGGGATCTAATTTTGTAGTGAATTTTATGAAGTTGTTTTTTTTTTTTCACTGCCGCACAGTGATTGTGTCAAATCTCTAGGATTACACTTTGAGCATCGCTTAACATGGAAACAGCACAAATTTAAATTAGACACAGAAGCCTTTACTGAATGTTGGGACGAAACTCAAAACTATCACTAGACAACCAGCTACTAATATACCAAACAATAGGGATGTGTGGGGCACCTCAAAGGATTCCAATATCAATATCATACAAAGAGTGCACAGCAAGATATTAAGGTCAATAGCGAATGTACCATGGTTAGTGGTCACCCCACAGCCTATGGACACTTGAAACACCAGAGACATCAGTTTCACCCTACCCTTAAAAATCTAATCACTTTGTTATTGAAGAACACCATATTGTAGTCCTTAGAGGAAACCTTGGCAGGGAGCTCATTTTACAACCTAAGCATTAGCAGGAGGAAATTAACATGTAAAGTTATGGGCTTAGAGGACAAATTGGACTTTTATGACTTTATGTTTGTAATTTTTTTATTATTTAAATGTTTTGAATGGTAGTGAGTCTACTGTATGTTAATACAATTACTTATTTAGTGGTAGGTATCAGTTCCTTTCCTGTGCTTTTTTCAAGTTTTTAAGAAACTTACTGCATACAAATAAACAGCAGTCACAAGTAATGAACTTCTATTTAATTTCCTTTAAAAGAACAAAGGTGGACAGTTAGTAGTGTTAACGAAAATCTATTAGGAAGTAGAATGTTGAGGTCAACAACTTATACCAAGTTATTTTCCTCTCTTCCTCTAATATCATTTTTATTACCCAAACAAGCTCAAAATTGCTTAGAAATTTAGCGTAAAGTGGGCACCTATACTGATTCAGGTCTCTTTGGCTCATTAGATTTCAGCTAGGATTAAGTGATTTATGAAAAAAACCATTAGTTTTAATAAAAATCATAACACTAAGAAAATTTAACAAAACATATAAATTCAATGAAAATAGGGTCAGCCACTGGAGCAATAATATCTATGGAATAAATATAGTATATGTAGGTAATTCAAATATTTACCATTCTTTACACTCTTTATTAGTTATGTAATCTTTTTATAGTTATCAATTTTAATTATCGCAGTTAGTACATTATGAGCACAATTCAAAATAGCAGAATGAAGCTCTAATGGTCAGTTTGACTGTGCCATCAATGTCTTCAACAGCAAATGCATTAGTAGGCCCAAATCTTATTACAATTATAAAATTGAGTGTAATAGTACAATGCATGCAAATAATGTATTTCAGTGCTAAGCCGCATCTCCTGCTCGGTTTTTTCCGAAACATTACACAAAAACACCTACACAAAACATGTTTTATTTATACACATGCTGTTTCCTGCTTTGGTATTGTTGTTTTATGTTTTAAAAAACATTTACTAACAAATTGACTTCAAAGTAGAAGACGTATTTTCAGTTTTAGAATTAGTAGATTTAGTAGATTCGGTATCAACAAGACATAGATGTTGAGTCAGACTGTATTTACTGTCTCGAAACTTTGATATTTAAAAATATTTAGATATGGTTGTTGATTTTTTATTATCCCGGCTTCATCAGAAGCTCTGGAAGGCTGTTGCAAATTTAATCCATATAGCCTAGCATAAACACATTTTGTCGCCAAGGGTAAATGTTTCGATGTTATCCGTCGATCCTGGAAAGCAAAAACATTGTTTCCATCAACAAACTCGCGGCGCCGCGGTGGACGGTGGCGGGGCACGATCATTACTTTGGTATGTGGTAGTTTGGTTGTCATATGATCTGTGGTAATCAAATGTCTTCTTGTTAATACCGAATCTACTAAATCTACTATTTTTAAAACTGAAAAAATACGTCTTCTATATTGGAAGTTATTTTGGGCGCGTTCGTTTTGGGATAAAAAGTTCCCACGTTTGATACTTTTCAAACTTTTGATAACGCCAGTTTTGTTTCTATTATTCTGTAGCTTTTAAACATTACAAAAAAAATTTTGGTTGAAAAACGAACGGTTGACGTAGTGTGGGTACACTACGATAATAACACATACTATCATAAACAATGAATATGTATAGGCAGTTTGACAGATTAACATTAAAACCCCACCTCCAGACATAGACTAAAGTTTTATTTTTCGGTGGCAAAAGTGACCAAAATAACAAAAAAATTGTAAACAAATGCAGTTTGTTACAGATGATACTAACATTTTGATATTTTTGAAACCAATGCAAAACGAACAGATGACAAAGAAAACGAATATGATTCTGCATCCCAAAACGAACGCGCCCTCTGACTGTTATTGTTTTTAAAAACATCGGACAACAACCTTGAGCAGGAGACTTGATCTAGAGCAGGAGACCCGGCTTTACTACTATCATAATTTACATTCATTTTGAAGTTGCTAACTCACATACTGTGATATACATAATCTAAAAATAAAATAACTCAAATTAATCTTAAAAAAAAATAATATTTAAAAAAAAAACATCTTGTAATTATTAAATAAACAAAAAACCATGATTCTTTCCAACCCTGATTTCAGCACACAAGTACACCATGAGTTTGATATTTTATCACAAAAAACTTGATACTTAAGAAAAGCTTAAATATTTTTTTAAAAAGACCATCAACTAAATCATGTATTTTATGCACCAGACAGTTTTTATGGGCTTTTTATTATTAATATTTCATGAGCTTAGTTTTTTTCAAACAACATTTAATCATAGATCATTTAACTAATGCTATTATCCTACCACATAAGGAATGTACATTCAAAAACCAGGTTCTGATTATTAGGATGGTAGGTATATATTATTGGATTCTTTACATAAGAAAAATATTAATAAAGGTCAATGCATACATGTGTGCACTGATAGTACTAAAACCATAATCTAGGAAGACTCTTACACATGTGTCTATTATTATAAAACACATGGTTCAAACACAATTTTTTTAAATAGGTTTAATGCTAAAAACCTTTAGTCTGTCATATGTAGACCTCAGAATATTTTCTATGAAATTCAAGAAGTGGAATACTCTCACACTTTTAGGCTGCCTTTCAGAATGTCACAAGGTATAGTAGGACGCACCCAATAAAACAGTATTGAAATTAGTTTGTAAAGCTAGTTGTAGTTAATTTACTTGACGATTCGAAAGTGTTCTTAGTAACCCATTTGAATAAAAAGATTTTGATTTAATTGATTTGATTTGAGTTAGAAAAGTAGGTTTTGAAAAACCCAGCTTGAGGTTTATTCATATATTGAGTTAATTATTTTTATTTCCAGTATTTACTGTCATTTGTGATTTTGACTGTCTAGACCGTAAATACACTGCAACCTGTCATTTGTGCATAAAAAGAAAATAAATGAAAAAATCTACAGTTGGCTAGTTTTAGAAAAATAATTCAACATAAGATCTATTATTAAAGAAATACTAGTGTAAATTGTGTGTAGGATTGTCAACCATATTGTAAAACAGTTGTAGGAATTGTAGTTAATGTAAAAAATTAATGGGTTTTTGTTATAATAAAAACCGCTATAAAAAAAATATTTTTGCCGATTTTCAATTTTTATCTGGATATGAGCATTCTTCTTGATTGTTTAAAATATTTTTTGCAAAAATTACAGATTGCAGAGCAGTCAAGAAATGTCAAATGTAACAAAGCCCTAACAGACACTTGCACTCCTCAGGCCATTTTTGTCAAGTTATAAAGTTGACCTGAGTAACCCGGGTCACTGCCGAGTTAAATATTAAAAATTTAACCCGCATCCATCGGAGGGTTAAGTCACTAAATCTGCTATATAGCGCCAACATTTTTAAGTTAAATTTGTGTTGATATGGTTTTCTGGTTAAATTTATATTATTTTTCAACTATAAGTAGGTACCTATAACTATAAATAGGTAAGTAGGTAGATAACATTTAATTTTCTGATGAATACATTTACTCAAACCATTTTAATAGAACTGTGCAAGAACAAAGTGTTGGGGTATTTTAAAAGTATGAAAGAGCAAAACTTTTACTCACTATTCTCAGATAATAATTAAATGTAACAGATTAAATGAATTCAGAGCTTCATTATTTTTGCTTTTGCTGCCTGCAGGCATTCTAGGTTCCTCAGTTTTTTTTCTATATTCAACACATACACATAGGCAAAAACTCCACCGTAAAAAAAAAGGAAGCAAGAATGAACATGTTTTTTAACACTTTCTACTTGCACAATTCAAATTAAATAAATATGTCGTGAATTAGCAGATAGACTGAGTACCTACGTACGCGTATAATGCAAAACATGGAATAATGCAATTTTAAAAAGCATCTTCCATTCCTAAACATCTGGCGATCGGCATCATGAAGGAGTCGTAGGGCGACATTATAAAGTATTATCTTTGAAAGTTCATTGTAGAAGAATAACAGAGATTGTAACAAGAGATATATTTATTGTTTCTTACAAGAGAGAGCGAGACCCATATATGCTTATGCAAGAATTTCTTATTCTCTAACGGTTTCTAACAGGATGCACATTTATTATTGTTATGTTGTCACTTCTGGGGAATAGTTAACATTCTGCTTCTGCAAGACAATAGACGGGTTATCTAGTTATACAATTGACTCAGGTTTAGTTATTTATTTAACCCTGAATCTTCCGCAAGTCGGCCCAAGTCAACAGATAAGTAGGAAGTTTGTAAAAAATCACATCCACTTGAATCTTGGGCTATGTTCCAAAACCCACCGAGTACCTAATTATCTCCCGGTAAAGCTGAAAAATCAACCTGTTTTGGCACTGGAGTTTGAGTTTATTTTTACACTGACAGGAGAAAATTTCAAAATTTTTAATGGCAGTGTAAGGAACTCAACTTTCATTATGAAAATTTATTTACCCCGGGCAACCCAAAACCACTTTTTTAACTTCCTCATTGCAATTTGGAACACACCCTTGTATAGAGCTAAAAGTGCAAACAGTTATATGACTTACTTTATTGGCGCAGTACAAGCTATTGATATCCAATTTCTGAAACTTTTGCTTGCCGGACGTCGGCTTGTTCTGCGTCGTAGTGCCACCGCCGCCCGGCGTTGAGAGTGCAGACATGCTGCGATGTACACACCATCAGGAGGTCACCCTCGTAACAACCACCAACTGTAACCAAGGTACAGGTTCACAATTCTCACAAATACACTATTCTCAAAAAGCGTCCACTACACTAACTTCTTTGTTTATAACAGCTGTCAAAGTTAATAAAAGATCCAATTATGGTAAGCACCAGTTGCTACAAATGAAAACACTTTCACAAGTTTGCATCAAACTGAACCCAGCCCCGAGGTCTTTATTGACGTGTTACATCCGTAAGTTGAAGGCTGGATCGATCACAAGATTTTGCAAGCGTCAGTAAGCAAGTCACTTTAGCTCCGTTATTTTTTCACAAACCTGACCAATGTAACGGTACCAAGACGAGATCGTAAATTATAAAACAGTATAAAATAAACAATTTATTGTCGATGAAAAGGCAGCTTAACTATCAAAATATTTAAGTACCTTGGTCCTTTACACTATGTAAGAACAAACAAAAAATATCTACACTAAAAAGCTAATTCTATAAAAGGATTACTTTAGATTTTTATTTATTCTACGCTACCAAAACTTATATCACTGTATTTAAGATGGCGTCTTCCATAGACGAATTATATTCTTTCTTTTTGATCGATCAATACTATGACGTCACAAAGACATCAATGGCGCCCTCTACGGAATAAAAGTAAAACTAAATAGTGATGTCCATTGCAAGCCAGTTAGTATTATCGATTAATGCAATCGATCGTTAAATAATTAAATAAATTAATATTATTTTATTGAGGCACAAGTTCCATTGTGACATTGTGAGGCTACTACACCAGATATAAAATACACAAAACCCAAGAATACAATAAAATTCTAAAATTATTAATAAAAAAAAATATATTAGATTATAATGACTAATTTTTATATCATTAAATATTTAAAATATTATAAATACTAACGTACATACCTGTTATCTCATCAACCCACTCTTACTTTAGTTACGAGGGTTGGTATGACACTATGGTTTATTTTTTTATATACCTACTTTACAATTTAAATATTGTACCCCAGTATTTGTTACAATCTAGCCTAATGATCAACAAAGCAGCTAATGAGTAATTTTTTTTCAACTAAGTTTTTTAAAATAATATTTAACATCTAAGAATGTGTCCCATGGCACTTTTATTACCTACTGTCTCTAGTTAAGAGGAAGACACTTTGTTATTGTGTTCTATATTGGTAGCACTAGTACTTCTGACTTTCACTACATCACATTATTAACAACACTACACTAACTCAAAGGGTTTAGCTCCTTCGAGCACTATGTCCGTTTTGTCTATGAGCTGGATTGCTACGATGTTCACTTGATTTTTGATAATTTTATCGACAAACTCTATTTCAAGGTCCCAGTGGAGATCATCGTTTTTTACTTACCAGGGTGCATTAACTATTGCCCTGAGAACCTTATTTTGGAATCTTTGAATAATTGCGATATTACTATTTTTGGTAAATGTGCAAAATGCCACACACCTAAGACCATACTTGGCCACACACACACATAGGTCCACACTAGCATTATGACTTGTTTCTATAGTAATATTTTGTTGTGCACGGCTTGTGAAGAATGTCTCCCAAGCAACCAATAACCAATACATCCGTATTGTACCGTAATTCTAACTCATCTTTTTTCTTCTTAGCGTAAGCTTCCAGCGTAGCGTCAAGCGCCATGCCTTAATACTTGCCGTATTTTCATATGATTTGGTTTTGTTGTTAATAAATATCGGACAGTACCTACTTATCTTTTTGTTGGTACAGTTTATTTGG
Organism: Apoda limacodes; assembly: GCA_946406115.1. NCBI lineage: Eukaryota > Metazoa > Arthropoda > Insecta > Lepidoptera > Limacodidae > Apoda > Apoda limacodes. The sequence continues at coordinate 9,923,734 of OX291546.1, forward strand.
ATCAATTTGATTCATTAAAGTTTGTTCTCCATTTCATTGTCTATTCATGGATTTTATTAACCACTGCTTGTACCTTTTCAGTTGCTTCTGCATGCATGCTATTTTGTAATTAAGGGATGTCACTGGTGTATAAAAGGCTTAAAGCCGGACCTAATACCCTTCCTTGAGGCAACCCAGCTTTGATGCTTTCAATTTCAGAGTATGCATCTTCTTGACCTATTCTAAAAACTGTATCCAATATATACGATTCTAGTAAATCTGCATATGCTTTAGGTAGCACCTTTCTAAATTTAAGTATAAGGCCTTCGTGCCATACCTTATCAAATGCCTGGCTACATCCAGAAAGTCAGTAGACCAGACTTGTTTGTCTTCGAGAGCTTTCTCCATAGTATATGTAATTCTGTGAACTAGATCTATTGTGGAGTGCTTATCCCTGAAGCCAAACTGATAGTCTGGGATAATCTTTGGTTTTCAGTATAGATTTTAATCATTTAAACAGAAGTGGAAAAAGGGAAATAGGCCTGTATGATGTTGCGTCACTAAGCGGTTCTCATCACTTCAGCTACTTTTCATAAATCTGGCACATATTTAAACCTTAGTGCATTGTTAATGAGGTTTGTTGGCTTGACTTAGGCTTTTTTGGAAGATTGTGCAGTATTTAGCCTGAAATAAGATCAAAAACAGGAGATTTAGGTAATTTTTTTTTTTTTTTTTTTTATACCACTAAGGTGGCAAACAAGCCTGGTCCGCCTGATGGTAAGCGGTCACCGTAGCCTATGGACGCTTGCGACACCAGGGGCATCACTCGCGCGTTGCCGACCCTTCAGAAATCTAATAACTTCTTTTTTGAGTCCTTAGAGAAAACTTTGGCAGGGAGCTCATTCCACAACCCAAGCGTTCGCGGGAGGAAGTTTCTCTGAAACCGCACTGTGCGCGACCACTTCGGTTCCAAAGTGTGAGAATGAATTCCCTATCGATGGCGAGCGGTGCGATGGTAGAAAGTAGCCGTGGGCATCATTTCGAACAATTCCTCAGAACACAATCCATTGTACAAGCGGTAGAACACACACAGGGAGGCAAAGTCTCTCCTCAGACTTAAGGGCTCGATACCGCAAGTGAGTTTGGGATCGTCGACAATTCTCACAGCCCGTCGTTGAACCGAGTCAAAAGGGTCAAGCTGGTATCCGGGTGCACCCGCCCAGAGATGGCAGCAGTACTCCATATGGGGCCGGACTTGCGACTTGTAAAGTAGCAACCTTTGCCCCGACGTGAAGTACTGCTTCGCTCTGTTGAGTACACCAAGTTTTTTGGACGCCAGTTTTACCTTGTCTAGCAAATGATCTCGGAACTGAACATCGCTGGAGATGTCAACGCCAAGGATCCCAATGCTCTTGGAGATGGAGAGGGGAGTGTTCTGGAATTGTGGGACTACAGTGAATGGGGTTTTTTATTTGTTTATACGGTGTTTTATTTTCTGTAATACTTCTCGTGGTGAAACAGGCTTTATATATAGTTGTTTATTTATATTACCTTCATTTGGTTTAAATATGCTCTCCAGATTCTCAACAAACATTTTTGCTTTTTGGTCATTGCTGACAGACCACTTTCCAGGTCCAATTTTTATGGGAAGAATATCATAATCGGCTGTTTTACATTCTTTGGGGCTTTCCAGGGTGAGTTATCCGAGCTGCTACCGCTGGTTAGCTTTGGGAGATAGATCACAATTACCCTAGAATAATGATTATTTATCGTGGCCCTTTTCTTAATTTCTAGTGTTTCGAAGAAGACTGCTGTATTCATGATTTTTTTTTTCTAAATATATATGAAGTTGCTCTGGAGTTTTAAGTGGTACGCTGATCTCTATTTTCCGGTTTAGTTCTATTTAGGCCTAACACAGGATCTCTACATAGGCTGCGGTTTAACAGCCTGTGTAATTGCTAACTAGGGTGAGCTTAGGTTCTTTTGCAAAGCTTTTTTTTAGATTTTGTGTGAACTGAGTTCATATCATAACTCTGTTCTGTGCAGAAGTGGTTAGATGACAGATTTTTGTATACAAAAAAGTCTATTAAATCAGGGATTTTTAACGGGTCAGTTGGCTAGTAGTTGGGCAATTTCGAAGATGCCACATCACATTTCATTTCTTGTAAGGCACTCATAACTTCCCTTACCTTTGTGTTCGTAAGCCTAGAGCCCCAGTATGTATTCTTGGCATTGAAATCAGCTCCCATTATAAATCTCTCACCATGTGGTAGTAAAAGATGCACTTAAGCATCTATTAATATCGTAAATCGTGGTGGACAGTATATTGCTGGTTGAGAGATAGCGATTTGTGTTAATAGAAATCGCAATAAATAATTCATTATGTTGTATATTTTATTTACAATTACAGCCACCACCATTTTCTTTGTTAGCAGGGTGTAGTGCATGATAGACATTTTAACTTCTGGGTTCGAGTGACTATACAATATAAAATAAGTTGTCTGTCTGCCAGTACATGTCCTTTAAATCTTCGGCCCCATTGAAGTTACGATCAGAAGAAGGCATGAAAAGCGATGGGTAGCCTAGTTTGCATGCTTAACAGACAGAGCACTTAACGGCACTTTATTGCAAGATGAGGAAGCCCGAAAGTTATTTTTAGACAACGGGACAGCTCTTGTCAGCACCAATCGTTTGCTCAAAGAATTCCATACGATGACGTACAAGGTTTTGTTGCTAACAAAGGAATCGGTTCTTGGGAGCGATTAATACGCTGTGTTAAGGTTGCGTTGAAAGTCACACTAGTAACTAAAGCTCCAAAAGAAGAAACTTTAAAAACATTACTTTTAGAAGCTGAAGCTATCGCGAATTCTCGACCACTCAGCTATGTCTCAGTTAATCCTAATAATGAATAGTCATAAACACCCTTTTATTTCTTGGTAGGTTCTTCCAACCAAATATTGCCTGTTAACTTAGACGAAAGCCTTCAGACTGACCGATCATGTTTGGAGCCGCTCGGTTCGAGAAGTCATACCCACGATGCAACCTCGACAAACATGCGAGGTGACAAAATAGAACTTGATTTATTAATTGTAGATGAATCTCAACCAATAAGAGTTTAGCCAAAAGGACGCAGTATACAGAAGTTTCCTGGAAGAGACAGGGAACACGGGCTGTGGATGTTTTGACAGCAAGAGGCACGCTACGTCGGCCTCTTAAAAATCAGGTAAAGTTAGCTATTAATTAAGATTTTTTATAAAAGTACCATTGTTTATAGTAGTTTATTATTACAGCAGATTTCATTTTTATTATATTAACAAAGTTTTCTTTGTTCTAATGGAGGGAGGATGTTGTGAAATCCTTGCCGTCGCGACATTTTCATTCATTCAAAAATCGATTGTTATAGGATCGTTTTATTTGACAGTTTATTGTTACTGTGTTTATGCATCAGCAAAGATTTGTACTAATTGTCCAAGTGCAAAAAATACTCAGAAGTAGTATGACTGCCATTCATTAAGAAAAGAAAGAATTGTCCAAGTAACTACATACATGATAGTGGATAGCAAGCAGTTTACTCAACCGAGAGGCTGACTGAATATCTTTACATTCTTGTACTACTTATTAAAAAAAATTTTAGACAGTCGCCATGAATTGCATTAACTCGGCTAAACGAATTTCCTTCCAGTTGATAAGAAAAATTGGACATAAACCGATGGCTGCTTAGTTATGTTCTGTAATAAATAAAATGTCAATGTTTTGACAATTCATAAAAACATTAAATTTCAAGTTCCTTTTGAGACATTCCTTGTTTATTCTAATGCACATATGTGGAATATCATGACATAATTGGTTTTTTTTTATCATAAACACATGCATTTTCGGTAAGTCCAATCATTTTATGCGTGTATATTTAGCGAAAGTGGTTCTTTCAAAAGCAGGTTATTTAGCCAAGTAATTGACTGAAATGCCAATATCGTTATTATAATTACACTGTTCTTAACGGAATCTTAGAAGTTTCTGAGAAAAAATCACAATTTTCCTAACTTTAGCGCTCTTATAGTATGATAATATAATATTGCCTTAATTTATTTTTATTAACCTTATCCCTTCATTATAATAACACAATAGCCATTTGGCATACAATTATTCAAAACCAGTTGTCCTGAACTTGGCTTAGAAAGTGTCCAAAACCTTTACTAACCATTACTACATTACCATTATCTATACATATAAGAAAATGGTAGGAAAGTCAAAATTGTACATTGAATATTATTTTAAAAGAATACTTGGGGTGTGATCTACAATCGATACCGAAGCCAAAAATATAGTTTTTAGAATTTTTGTCTGTTTATCTGTTTGTCTGTATGTATGTTCGGGATAAACTCAAAAAGTACTGCATAGATTTACTTCAAATTTAGCACGAATATTATTAAGAAGTCGGGTCAACATATAGGCTACATATTATCACGCTATCACCTACGGGGAACGAGCAGTGAACCTTTATTTCTTGAACGCATTCTGTAACAACGTGTAATCTAACGACGCATATTTGACTTGCTTCTTAATTATTAATTAATAATTAAGAAGCAAACTCACTCACTCTACTCACACAAAGCCATTTATTATATGTTAAAAAATCGTATAAAGTCGTAACTTCGATGTGTTATAATAATTTTTCACCATATAAAAATGTTTCCTATTTGCTAACTAGATGGCGCTGGCGTCGAATTAGATCGCGCTATGGTTCTGTTTACAAAGAGTGATCTGATAGTATAGCGTTCACGCAGACGACGTCCCCCACCTCAATAGGATCCCGGACAATATTGTCTCAGCAGACGATGTTAGTTTAGCGGTCGAAGCGCTTACTAGCCAACTCCAGTCCGCTGTAGCGGATTGCTCTAAGCGGATTACAGTAGAGAATAATCTCCGCTGGAATCTGCCGGAGGACGTGAGGTTGCTATTGAGAGCTAAGAACGCGGCTACTCGGCGGTACGACAATTATTCGTCCGAGGTAAACAGGGCATCGCTCAGATCTTTACAACGTGCCGTAAAGACAAAAATAGCCGAAGTTAGGAACGAAAAGTGGGACAATCTCATGAAAGAGATATCGCCTTCCCACTTAGCGTACTATCAGATGGCTCGAGCGTTAAAATCCGACGTAGTGAGTACTATGCCGCCTTTAGTCGACGCAAACGCGACAATCGCATTTGACGACGACGAAAAGGCCAAATGCCTAGCCAAATCGCTAGAAAGTCAGTGTTCGCTCAGCGAACAACCCACTGACCAAGCTCACGTCGATGAAGTGGACAGGGAAGTGGAGCGGGGAGCGGCCCTTCCCCCACTGGACTTACTTCCCCCCGTAACAGTCTCTGAGGTCGAAAAGATCATCAAAGACTTACAACCCAAAAAGGCCCCGGGTGCCGATGGGATCTCAAATAGGCTTTTAAAAATCCTCCCCGCTCAGCATCTCCTTCTATTGGTCAGCATCTTCAATGCGGCCATGGCAAATTGCATCTTTCCCGATTCTTGGAAAGAAGCTGACGTTATAGGTATCCCTAAACTGGGAAAACCTAGTAACGTAGCCACGTCATATAGACCCATTAGTCTCTTAAAGACTTTGGGAAAATTATATGAACGACTCCTCCTTTCTCGCCTGAAAGACTACGTTCAGTCTAAAGGCATTCTGATTGACGAACAGTTCGGTTTTCGAGCTAATCACTCGTGCGTCAATCAAGTGCACCGCATAACGGAGCACATCCTCCAAGGTCTCAATAGGTCCCCTAAGCCTTTCAGCACAGGAGCCCTCTTCTTCGATGTAGCGAAGGCTTTCGATAAAGTCTGGCATAACGGCTTGATTTACAAGCTGTACAATCTCGGTGTCCCAGACCGTCTCGTGCTCATCTTACGAGACTTCCTTAGGGATCGTAGTTTTCGCTATCGCGTAGAACGAAGTCATTCGTCTCCCCACCCCATAGGTGCAGGTGTCCCCCAGGGCTCCGTGCTTTCCCCTTTACTCTATTCCCTATTCACAAACGATATACCTCGTCCCTCGAACGTTAATGTGGCGCTCTTCGCGGACGATACGGCGCTCTACTGTTCTCACCGACACGTCCGTCGTATAAGCCTGGCCCTCCAGTCTGCCGCCAACACCTTAGGCGATTGGTTTCGGAAGTGGAGAATCGAGGTTAACCCCGAGAAATGTGCAGCAGTGCACTTCGCCCGGGGCCGAAAATCGGTAAAGGCCACAAGGCAACTCACCCCAGTCCACCTATATGGCCAACCCATTCCGTGGGTTAAAAAGGTCAAATATTTAGGGGTCACTTTAGAAATTAAGACGAAATTTCAGAGCCCACATTAAAAGAGTAAGAGATCGAGCAGCCTTCGTTCTCGGTCGTCTTAAGCCAATGTTAAACAAGTACAGTAAAATGTCTCTTAGAAATAAGGTGACGCTTTACAAAACTTGTATTCGGCCCATACTCACGTATGCGAGCGTAGCGTTTGGTCACACCAACCCTACTTCCTTACAAGTCTTACAAAATCGCTTTATGCGAGGCGCAGTCGGCGCCCCGTACTATATGCGTAACATCGATCTCCATAGTGATTTCGAGCTCCCGACCATAAAAGCCTTCATCAAAGATGCGTCTAAACGCTACTTTGAGTCGGCAGCCCTCCACCCCAATCCCATAATTAGGTAATCTTCTAACTATGCCCCCATTAGAGGGGCCTTAGGACCATTTAGATATCCGAGGCACGTCATTACAGATTCTGACGACGAAATAACCAGCAGGCTCAAAGCTCAAGCGCCTTCCGCGCTCGCGCCCGCGAACACAGACTTTAATAATATATACAGAATACGTCGCCGCCGGCGGCGACGGGACATTAGACAGTTTAGTTTTCACACACACACACACACACACTCGAGCGCGCGGGTATACTAGGTTCACTAATATACCCGGGCGCTTCGACTAGTTAGATTTAATTAATAATAAGCGAGGGCTGAAGAGTTTCTTGCCGTTTCTACTCTTCAAAACGCCTTTGCTATTTTCCGAAACGGCGGTAAAATTTTAGTTAGATACAACTTTAGTTTCTAAGAGCGGTTGCCCAAGCCGAGGTTCGTGTCTAGGACACCCTTGCGCAAACCGCCCCAACTTTTCGCTGAAGAGTGCAAGCAGCACCGCAGCAAAAGTTAGTCCGCGTGTAGTTGTAAAGGCCATCTGCGGCCAACAACAGTAGCCAGTAGTTAGAAAAAAAAAAAAAAAAGACGACGTCGCGGGCAGCAGCTAGTAGTCAAAATATTTTTGTTAAACATTAATTGAACGTCGGTGGTGGTCGAGGGGTTTAAATTTCACTTCACGTGCTAAGTGGCGGAGGTTCGATTCCTGGGTCGGCGTGTACCAATGAGTCTTTTTTTAATTTCTTATGTACACTGAGTTATTTATTCACACCACTGGCTTTTCGGTGAAGGAAATCATCGTGAGGAAACCTGCATACGTCAAGAGTAAAAAGACGTATGTGAAGTCCACAATCCGCACTGGGCCCGCGTGTGGACTATGGTACAAATCACCCTAGCCAACAGTGGGGACGTATGAAGGCTTGCGAGAGAGAGAGAGAGATTAATTGAATTGGAACTGTTGGCAGCATATGCTTGTTTATCAGATTGCAATCAGACACACATTGATGACTGAGATGTTGGTAAAGATGCTACTAAGGTAAGTTGCTGAGGTTGTCCGTTTCAACTGAGTCACAGAGGCGTTTGCAATAACACATGCTGTGAATTAGTTCTATTGACTCAAAATTCTCAGCATTATATTTACTTAGATCTGTTAGCTTATTCAAAGTCAGTATGTGCTCCTCTATCTCTTTTAGAGACTGTTCGTATTTGCAGGTCATCATCACCTGCGGACATCTACATATGTAAATTTTCTATTTGTAAATTTGTCATTTGTCAAATGGTAAAATACAAATTTTATTATTTTTCTATAATGTTACATAGTGCATAAAATTATATTTAATACCTATTTTACACAAGTACCAACTTCACCTAATTTAACCTTTTAATGGAAATTCTACATTTTTTTTACTTTTTCGAATATATTTTTTAAGTTTGTCTAATATCACTCACTAAGTTGTAAAGCCTACTTAGCTATGATAGTTTTACTTTCAATTTCATTATATATGCTACTCTCATGATTTTTTCAGACACCCGAGAATAGCCATTTAGCTGGCGGTGGGGACACTGGGCTGTAACAAAAATTTTCATCGTATCGCTGAATCCAAAAATCGTTTTCATAGACCTATTTATAGTAATATTTTTAAGCAAGCTATCGAAAGACACCCTATACTTTGTCGGCCTAATTAAAATGTATACCCATGCCAAATTACAGGTCTCTGAGCTAAGCCGCGGACAAACAATCAGACATGGCGAAACCTATAAGGGTTCCTAGTTGACGACGGAACCTTAAAAAGCGGTCAAGTTAGAGTGGGGTTCAATAATTGTGTGGTGGTACGGAATCCGGAAGTCCGACTCGCAATTGGTAATTTTTTTATTTGATAAGTGCATTTTAAACATGAACTATAAGTTGTTGGCATAGTGATCCATGCCTATCAATATAATTAAAAATTATATAAAAAAAATTGAAACTTTCATAATAAGAGATTGTCGTAATTTTTTTCCGAAATTCAATCCATGGTTTAAATCAAGTTAAAATTAATAAGTATATGGAATAAATTAAACACTTGTCTTAATTACTACGTGATTTAATATAGGTTCATATACGTTTTGACCTTACGTTTAAGGAGAAGGCTATATCTGTTGGTCTTTTCTCTCTTACGCTTGCGCATTATCTACCTCACCACAATATTGATGAATGAAAAATCAGTAGTCGTGAAGATCTGCGAAGAAGCTCATAAAACAAGGCGTATTTGAGAAAACCGGCAGCCATGACCGGGAACTTAGGGATGGAACAATTGATCCCAATTGTAAATAAGTTACAAGATGCATTTACTCAGCTGGGTGTTCATATGCAGTTGGATCTGCCACAAATTGCAGTCGTGGGCGGACAGTCTGCGGGAAAGAGCTCTGTGCTCGAAAATTTCGTAGGCAGGTACGTATTATTCTTATTCAAATTAACGGTGAAAAAGTACTTAAGGTAGGTAGGTATACTAATTTCATGTATACTTGTAACAGCAGTACTTTTAAATATGACAATTTATTTTCTATACTAAATCCTACATTTTATAAGCTTACTCCCGTATGTACCTGTTTAGTTACGTAACATTGTTATTATGAGAAAAACATCACGCTAGTATGTAGTAAATGATTAATTTGAATAGTTTGCAATTAAATCTAATTTTTAAGCAAGCCTTCCATCTATTGTGGCAACGGTCTGTTGATCATTCCTTATTCTTATATATATGCAACTTGAAAACTATAAACCATATTGTTGTATAAAATGATAAAAATACTTATTTGTGTGTACAAAAACATGATATTTAAATTTTATTACTGATAACAGATTTTCCTGTTATAGCATTCGCACCATATAATTTATCAACGACAACAATTACGTATTTCATGGGCTACTATTTTTAAATATATATAAATAATTTGCTACATGAAATATAATTGTACAAAAAGTTAAGCTTCATATTATATATATTCTTTATATAAAATTTTACTATTTAGTAATTTTTTTATTGATGTGTTAATTTTGCTTTACAAAAAACAGTACAAATGCCCTCTTAATTTCTTATCTTCAAAAGCAATAAAAGAATGTTAGCTCCTAAGTAAAACGTTTTAAAAACTTGAGATAATATTTTGTGTAAAAAATATTAAACATTTATTTGTGTGACACGGATGAGTACAGTTCGCGCGGTGCCCTAGTTATTGTGCGCATGTCAAGTTGTATTGATTTACTAAAATCGAAATACCTAGGTATCACTGAGGAGGTGATTCTCAGTTATTTTTTAGTGTACCGAATAAACAATTCAAATGATTTTCAATTTAATTATTTTTAATGCCAAATTGCTAAAATGGAATCCTTATAGTTTCGTTAAATTCGTCCGCTCGTGAAACAATATTGTAGGGGTAGCTCCATAAATTGAACTAAAACGGTAATTTTATTTAACGTACCCTGTTGTTGCGAGGGATTGTTGGATAGGGCTTTAAAAATTTGGAATTAAGGTTTTTAAATAACTTTTACTCAGGGATGAATATTTTGCGAATTTATTAACTTTAAAAGCTAAAAAAATGGCGTCCCCTCTCTAACTTTTAAACTACGTGTTATAATAATTTGAAAAAAATCGCGATCATTGGACTTTATAAATACTGTTAACGAATCTTTATTTGAAGAAGATTGTTTTACAGATATTTGCAATGAGAATAAATTAATAATTCTTAAACTTAAAGCTGTGACATCTCTAGAAAAAGGGTGCCGGTTCGATCAGTGTAAAAAGACATATGATACTATTGAAGCATACAAAGAGACATTGTACGTACGAATCTCGATTTTCTGGATCTTTTATTGAAAAATATAAAGTAAGCTAATGTCATTGGTCATATTAATATATATTTTATGAAATAATAATCAAGGAAATATCGCTCTTAGTTTTCCAAACAATTTGAATTAAAGGCCAAAAATAAAGTTTCAGATTTTTTTTTCTAAATGCTTTAATAGCCAAATTATTATAATATTAGCAAATCGACTAAATAAGGTTCGAGCTTTATCATTGTCAACCTCATTTTTCACGTGAAAAAGTGTATCTATGAAGTTATTGCTTTCAATTTTGTATAGAATTCCCCACGGTTTTATTTTTTAAATGATATTGCATTTCGCTCATAATAGCATTTTCTTATTTTCCAAAAAAATCTTATCTATTTTACAAAGGTGAGTTTATTCGATATTTATTCCATAAACTTTATGCCTCTGGGAAATAGACGTGATGTTATGCATGTATGCCACTTTGATGGTTTTCTCTCTCCTCTTAGTTTGTTGTTTCTGTTTACTTAGTCACAAAATAACTTAATAAAAAAATATAGAAAATTACAGGCCACGCACGAAAAATACGTTAGTACTATTGTCCGTAACGTATCTGAGCGGCGACCGCCATTTTGGTTAAACTTACGTGCTGCGGTCTATACTAGTTTGCTTTTGTTCTGTAGGTGTATCAAAATTACTATCTAATGGTGGGTCTTCATGAACATTTATATTTCCCTCATTATTAATTCAATAAATCATCATTTTCTTTTTTATCAAAGAGCACTTCTCATAAAAGTATTATTAGAATGTTCTACCATTTCTTTTTTGTAGATTTTGTTTAAGTATTTTAACATCTCTAATAATGATAACATTTTCTATTTTAAACTTTAAAATTCGGTTGACTTTATGTTTTCTGGCTGTAAATTTGCCGTTTCTTATTGCTTTCTTTTCCCATTTTCCTAACGGCGTTACATCTTCAAAGTTGCCACATGGACTGAAATTTGTCAAATAGTTAGCCTTAGCTGAAAATATGCTATCTTGGCATCAATCAGCATGCTTCTGGCTTGGTCTAGTTAGGTTCTATTCCTTCTTTCTACCAAGCCATTTCATAAGGCGTATAAGACGCTGACAACCTCCTTTTAATTCCATTGTTTTTGAGGTTGTACATGTCAAAGTCATGAAATATATACTTTAATCTATTATCATTTTGTAGATACACTATTTTTCGTTTAGTGGATCTTTTCGTCGTTCGTCGTTTCAGCCGGAAGACGTCCACTGCTGAACATAGGCCTCCCTCAAATGTCTCCACAACGGCCGATCTTTACTCTTCTCTTAAGCTCCTTTTTTTGACATACTTTTTAAGTCCATTATTTACCTTAGTTTTACTGATCTTAATAGCAGACGTTTCTTTGATAAAAAGTCTTGTCCACTTTGTAAGAATGATAAGTTTCTCAACTCTGATTCTGATAAACTTCAGATACTATAAATATTCTTACTTATAAGACATTTATGAAAGATAACAGTCAATAGCATTTAGGATAATTTAAAAGTTTTAATAGTGTAGATTTGTAACTAAGTAAATGTAAACGACCAAACCAGATTTAACCTTAATAATTTCGGTGTTCGAAATCGCACCGGAATGATCCGAACAAAATGATAACAAATCAGTTATTCAATCAAAACAATCAGTGGTTTTAAAAAAGAGAAACAACGTTCGACGGGTCAGCTAGTTAGATATAAATTGGTGTATTCACTTGTCATTTAACATCTATACTAATATTATAAATGCGAAAGTAACTCTGTCTATCTGTCTGTTACCTCTTCACGCTTAAACCGCTAAACCAATTTATATGAAATTTGGTATGGAGATAGTTTGAGTCCCTAGGAAGGACATAGGATAGTTTGTATCTCAAAAGTTTCAGCAGGAATAATCATAGCCGAGCTTAAACGATCCAAAGCTTGCTAAAACAAACTTCATTAGTATAATTAAGGAGTCAATGAAAAAGTTCCACGCTGATTACCAAAATTTAGGGCGGGTGGAGCGACTGGCAAAATTATTTAATTACCAACTATCCCATTAATATTATAAATGCGAAAGTTTGCATGTTTAGTTGTTTGTTGGATGGGTGGGGTGGGGTCCACTGGGTGGATCGGAAACCACTGAACCGATTTAGATGAAAATTGGTATGGAGATAGTTTGAGTCCCGGGGAAGAACATAGACTATTTGTAATCCCGTAAATTTGAAAAGTTTCCGCGGGAATAACTATAACGTTTGTTTCTCAAACCTGCCGCAACGGAGCATCCAATTGAGCTGAAATTTTGAACGGAGATAGTTTAGATACGACAAAGGAGAATTTTTATCCCTGAAAATTCAAAAATATCTCACAGAAGTAACAGAAACCAAATTCCAAACCATACCTGCAGCTATAGCTTGTTATAACAAACATCTTTAGTATAATCAAGGAGTTGCGGTAAGAGTCCCACGCCGATAAACAAATTTAGGGCGGCTGGAGCCGCTGGCAAAAGCTAGAAGGTACATACATAAATGGGTGAGCGCGGGACAAGAACAAACTGACTTCCCTAGTAGAATTACTAATATAATTGGGGTTCATTGAAAGTCAGTAAGATGCATCATCTAATGTTTTTTCTAAAGGTTTATTTTGTTTATTAATAATTTGCATTTGCTTAAAAGTTATATCTCTGAGTGTCTGTTTTACGGCGTGCTCTAAAAAGACATTTTTTTTATTTTAGTTTACAGCCACAATATCACACAGTAATATTTTAAATGCCGAAAACATATCTTTTTCGTATTTTATTCAATAATTTTGATATAAGAATCATGGGACATTTAAAAAATCGGCAAGTGCGAGTCGGACTAACGCACGAAGGGTTCTGTACCATTCTATCAAAACGGCAAAAAATCACGTTTATTGTATGGGAGCCCCCCTCTGAAATATTAGTTTTATTTTAATTTAATTATATATTTTTAATGTGGCTATATAACTAAGTATTAGTGTACTAATATTACAATAAAAGTAATTATTTTAAGCGTATACCTGTTGCCGTTATCAATATCGAGCAAATGGGAGCCCCCTTAAATATTTGTTTTATTCCGTTTTTTAGTATTTGTTGTTATAGCGGCAACAGAAATACATCTTCTGCGAAAATTACAAATGTCTCTATCACGGTTCATGAGATACAGCCTGGTGACGGACGGACGGACGGACAGCGAAGTCTTAGTAATAGGGTTCCGCTAATTTCCCTACGTAACGGACCCGTAAAAGAGCCCCTCTTAAATTCACCTGTATTACAGAATAATTAATCATAGACCCATATCCTGCGCATATATATGTAAACGGTACTAGGTATTTAAATATTTCAGATTTCGTCTTTGGTAGTTGGTAGCACTGATCGAAGGCCATAACAAAATTATTAAAAAAAATTAGATTAAAAAAAAAGAACAAAAAATTAAAAAAAGTCAGTTTTGTTTTATCATGAGTGAAGTGTAGATAATAGTGGATTTTTTAGTGTGTTTTATTAAAAACTTTAATGTATCGTCGAAAAAATGTCTGGAAATTATGGAATGCAGCAGTTAATCCCTATAGTCAACAAATTGCAAGATGCCTTCGTTCAAATGGGTGTGCACATGTCCTTAGACCTTCCACAAATTGCAGTTGTGGGTGGTCAATCTGCTGGAAAAAGTTCTGTGCTAGAAAATTTTGTTGGCAGGTAAGATTATAATCTAGCAAAGCAATGTAGAATTACTAATAAATAATTAAAGCCTTTCATATAATATTTGCCAACCATGCACTTCGTGGTAAAATATTGCAATATTTTGTTTGTTTCCATAAACCACTGTTCTTGTAGTTAGATTTTAATGTTTATAATTAGGATGACTCATATTCCAAAACATGTATAGCTCAAAATTAGCGTCTTTCGTGAGTTATGGATAAACAGAATTGCAGCTTTTTACTGTTCATAGAGAGGTACTGCCTTGTAGTGCGTTCCGAAACACAACGAGGATTTTTGAAAAGTATTTGGAATACCCAGCTCAGAGTAAATACGCAACTTTCAAGCTGAATTGCTTACCCCATTGGTTGATATTCACTCCTTTAGAGCAAAACAGAACTGGAAAGCTCTTTTTCCATAATGGTAAGAAAATCGACTTTACAGACTAAAATTTACTTAAAGTGATTTGGAATGTAACCTTGGATTATAGTGTCAGACTTAAAATCAATCAATCAATCAATTAGCCTTTTATCCTGAACTCTTTTGGTTTAAACAGTTGTCTGTTAAATGATGTCCCTGAGTTCAGTGTGCCCCTTGGCTAAGGCCTTCTCTAGCAGTTTCCATTGTTTCCTATATCTGGCAACTCTTCTCCAGTCAGGTCCTGCTGTGATCATTAGCTCGTCCTCCCATTTTTTCGTTGTCTACCTCTGTTTCTTTTGCCATTCCTGGGGTGCCATTCTGTAACAATTTTGCTCCACTTCTGATGAGTATTTCGTATCACATAGCCTGTCCATCTCTGCTCTTGTTGGTTTATTTGCTAAGCACATCAGTCAGTCATGGTCTTACTCTTATTGTGACTTCAAACTCTGTCTTGTTTCTTAATACTTGTCATACTCCATTCCATTGACCTTTGGCAGGGTGCCATCATTTCTCTATGGTGTTTCGTAAGCTACCAGGTTTCACAACCATAAGTGATACAGGGGAGTATAATAATATAAGCATTTATTCCTCTAATTAACATTTACAGATAAATGTCTGATTAAACAATTGTACAAAAAATGTTTTCATGTATTGTGGGAGGTCTGATGACCTAACCTCTTCCAATCTCAATATTTTATTTATGTGTTTTATTTTGCTCTTCTTTCCATTTTTTCTTGTCCCTTGCTATGTCCATCCATTTCTTTCCAATTACGTCAATTATTTCATCTGCTTACCTTTTTCCCAGTCCTGGGTTCTAATAGTGATATTTTTTGTCTACCTATTTTTGTTCATTCTTCCAATGTGGCCAGCTCATTAAATTTTCATCCTTAAGATATTTTTTTCTGCATCCATTACATTTGTCCGTTGCCTTATTTCAGCAGCTCTGACTCTGTGTTTAAGTTTTATGTTTAGAATGGTTTTTTCCATGGCTCTTTGACAGACCGAAATCCTGTTTAGTACAGTTTTTGTTATTGGCCATGTTTGACACCCATATGTCAGACAAGGGATAATGCTTTTTTCTGCAAAATTATAGATTTCTTTATCTGTGCAATCTTTAAAAGATACTTATTTTCCAAGGTAGATATATTCATTAACATATGCAAGGGTTGTATCTTCAATTTCAACAGGGTTTTCAATACAATTTTTCATAACCTTTGTTTTTTCTCATTCATTTGTAGACCAACTTTTAGACTTTGTGTGTTTAGTTCTTGCAAAAGGTTAGATAATTCTGAAGCACTTGGTGCTAAAATAACAAGGTCATTGGGAAATCTCAAGTTTAATCCAGTTTTTTAAAAATTGATTGTAACACAGCTAAGAATAGCTTTGGTGACATTGGATCTCCTTGGTGCATGCCGCAGCAGATGTTGAAATTGTCTCCCAGTGTCTCTGTTTTGACCCGAGCTATGCTGTTTTTATAAATTGTTTTTATTATTGTAAGATAATCAGGGTGAATTTCTTGTTCTGTTAGTGCTTGCCAAATAGAGTCATGTTAAATTGAGTCGAAGGCTTTTTAGGGTTCCATAGCTAAATGGCAAAAGACGGAACCCTTAGGGATTCATCATGTCTTACAGTCTGTCTGTCCGTCCGTATGTAACAGCCACTTTTTAGATAACTTTATGATGTATACGGTTAAAACTTGGTAAGTAAATGTATTCTGTGAACCACATTAAGATTTTCACACAAAGATAGAAAAAAAAAACAGTAAATTTTGGGTGCTCCCTACACTTAGAGCTGAAACTCAAAAAATTTTTTTTTTATTAAACTCATATCTATGGATAGGTCTTCAAAAATGATATTGAGGTTTCTAATATAATTTTTTTCTTAACTGAATAGTTTGCACGAGAGACACTTCCAAAGTGGTAAAATGTGTGTCCCCCCCTGTAACTTCTAAAATAAGAGAATGATATAACTAAAAAAATATATGATGTACATTACCATGTAAAGTTCCACCAAAAATTAGTTTGAACGAGATCTAGTAAGTAATTTTTTTTTAAACCATCATAAATCATAAACGGCAATTTACCTTTCATTCAATCAACTCAAATATAAAAAAAAAACATTTATTTTTTTATAGATAATGGTACAGAACCCTTCCCGCGCTAGTCCGACTCGCAATTGGCTGATTTTTTATAATCTTCAAGTCATATGTGTATAATGATAGTTGGTATTCAGTATATTTCTCTATTAGCATGTTTATACTTTGGATATGGTCACTTGTTCAGAAGTTTTTCATAAATCCAGCTTGTTCAGGTGGTTGATTTTTATCTATATCTGTACTGAATCAATTTTGAAACAGGGTATTATACAATATATATATATTTCATGACCTCCTTCAGTGACCAGTATCTTTTCCATCCATTGGCTATACGTCTGAGATGAGTTGACCCAGGTATGTATACTCTTATATCCAATCCAGGTATGTATTCAAGTGGCTGGTTATAAACCTTGATGTCAATGTTGTCCCGGTTAGTTAGAAGTTTTGTTTTTTCTATGTTCATTATTAATCCATCTCTTTCGCTTACTTTGCAGAGGTCTTGCAGCATTTTCTCTAATTTTTGTTGGTTTACTTTCAGTAAGACTATGCCATCTGCAAATCTGAAAAAGTTTAGTAGTCTTCCGTTTATGTTAAGACCTAGCCGTTCCTAGTCCAGTTTCCAGAATGCGTCCTTCAGTACAGCACAGAACAGTTTTGGGGATAGTGGATCTCCTTGTCTGACTCCTCTTTTGATTTGTAAGACCTCACTGAACCTTGAAATAGTTACATCATAAATATTTACATCTCTGCAACCTGTCATTTTTGCTTAAAAAAATTTAATCTATAGAATACAGGGATCCCCTAGAAACAGAAAAAAAATAAAAAAAAATTTGCTTAAAAGAGTAGTTTTTAATAAAGATCAAAAACAAACCATGTCTTTCAGTGGTGGTGCTTTCATATCAGCTAAAAGCCTGACTTGCCTTAATATTAACCTGCCACATGTCACTATACAAACACAAAAATACCCGATTTCTTGCAGATTATTGAAATTGTACCCTTAGAATAAGTACATGAAATTTTGTATATCTTAGAAAGATAATAAAATTTTGCATCTGACTCTATATTTTGTAAACATCTCACTTACTTTTACAATTTTTGACGTGACAACGTCTTATAAATTGGTTTGCCGGGTGACACTTCAAGAAACTGCGTTACGCTCCGCTCACGTTATGCGCTCACAATGAGAGCGAGTGAGAGGCACGCGCCCGCCTAAGAGCGAGAGAGACAGACATAAAATCATTGTCACGTAAAACTTTCGCCCGTATACCGACTTTACAGGCAACCAGTTTTTTTAACCTGTTCGGAAAATCAATCCGTCTCTATATAGGACATTAAGCAGTATGTGGGACTTAAAATAAATGTCTTGCTAGGAATGCTGCCAGTGCCGCATCTTACTCAATTACAGCTCTCTGCTGGTTAATGGTGTAATAAGACCTGTTGAACAGTCCTCTTTAGTGTGTGCAATTTTTGTAAGTCTGCCATCAAGGATTTTACTAACAAGTTAGGGTGGTTAACTATTCTGCTTCTATACTTTTTTACGTGTTGAGCGATTTCTTGCATTACTGTCAGTATACCAAGATCGTTGTGTAACTGTTTGTTTGTCACAAACCAGGGGCGTTTGTTATTGTATGCAGGTTTTTTTTCTGGAAACGTTGTATGATGTCTGTGTTGGATTTTGATGCAGTACCCCAGAGTTGGATACCATAAGTCCAAATTGGTTTGATTATGGCTTTGTACAGTAGAATTTTATTTTCTAATGACAGCAGCAATCTGCGCCCAATAAGCCAGTATGTTTTGGTTATCTGCATGCTTAATTGCTTCCTTTTAGTGAAGATATGCTTCTGCCAGGTCAGTCGCCAGTCCAGATGGATTCCAAGATACCTTACGTAGTCTGCTTGGGGAACTTCTACAGCATTTAACTTAACAGTCGGGCAGTTGTCTTTTTGTAGTGTGAATACTACGTTTGTGGATTTCGATTGGGTAGAATCATACTTTGTCAAATGTTAAGCCATTTCTGTATTAATGAGCTACTTAGTAGTAAACAGTTTGGCTTTATGAAAGGCCGTTCCACAACCGATGCAGGAGTGGCTCTATTAAAAAATATATATAACGCCTGGGAGGATTCGCATGACGCCCTTGGAGTGTTTTGTGATTTATCTAAGGCATTTGACTGTGTTCAACATGAAAATCTCATCAGGAAGCTACATCACTATGGTATTAGAGGCAAAGCTCTCGACCTTTTGACATCCTATATGAGTAGGAGAGTACAGAAAATAGATGTCAACGGTGAAAGATCTCCGGGATCAGCAGTCAGTATAGGAGTCCCTTAGGGCTCAATTTTAGGTCCTTTTCTATTTCTTATTTACATTAACGATCTCCCATATTATGTAAAAAACCATGACATTGTCTTATTTGCTGATGACACCTCTTTGCTTTTTAAAGTTAAGAGACGACAGACATGTTATAATGAATTAAATGATGCCCTTTCTAAAATTGTAAATTGGTTTAACGCTAATAATTTGTTACTTAATGAAAAAAAAACCAAATGTGTTAAATTTACATTACCAAATGTTAGTCAGAGACAGACATGTATTAATATTAATGGCGAGCAATTAGAACTTGTTAATTCAACAGTCTTTCTTGGCATAACGCTGGACTCCAAACTTCAATGGGGTCCTCATATTCATAACCTAGCCAAAAAACTTAGCTCTGCTGTGTATACGATCAAGAAAATAAGAGAATTGACCGATGTCGACACTGCAAAAATAGTATATTTTAGCTATTTCCATAGTTTAATGACATATGGTATACTATTATGGGGTAGCGCTGCTGATGTAAATACAATATTTTTGTTACAAAAAAGGGCAATTCGTGCTATTTATAAATTAGGATCTAGGATATCTCTGAGGGATAGGTTTAGGGAAGTAAAAATTTTAACTTTAGTGTCGCAGTACATATATGAAAATCTTTTATATGTACATAAAAATATCAATAGTTTCAGCAAGAAAAGTGACGTTCACAAAGTAAATACTAGAAGTAAAAATAAGCTGTTGGTGCATGATACACGTCTACACAAAATAAGTAACTCTTTTATGGGGCAATGTATACACTTTTACAACAAAGTTCCCAATAAAATTCAAAATCTATCAATAAGTAAATTTAAATCTTTTATCAAGCAGGTACTTTGTAGAAAGGCATATTATGTAAATGATAAAAATCCTTGGGACTGATGATGCTCAATTACAGGATGCATAGGTAAACCAAATTAAAATGGAAATAACATAAAATTGTACGACTAAAAATCTTTTATTTAAAACATTAATTGTATTTTAGTTTATTTAAGTATTTTTAAAAGAGTAACTATCGAGTTTCTTGCCGGATTCTTCTCGGTAGAAATCAACAACATTGTGAACCGGCGGGAAGGTGGGAGGGTTCAAAAAATAATATTTTATAACTTTGACGATTCAAAAGTGATTGTAAAATCCTTATTTGAATAAACCATTTTGACTTTGACTTTGATTCGTTGGATTAGATGCACCATTTCTTTAGCTAAGCTGAGATTTCATTAAGACCCTTTTGTAGTATGGAGCTGGCTATTTGGGGTCGCTATGGGAGGCTAAGACAGCGGTGAAAGTTCTGGTGGTGAAAAGGACATGTGGGTGGGTAGGTCTGAGGTGTACAATGGCCGAGGATGCTACCCTGCAGCACTCCTGCAGAAAGCGAGCACAGATTTGATACAGAGTGTCTGCACTGAACTCTAAATTGACGCTGTTTTAGAAAAGAGCTGATCAAAAGATAGATTTGGTTGGAGAATATAGATTTAATTTTATATAAGTGACCCTCATGCCAAACTCCGTCAAATGCCTGGGAAATGTCAAGGAATGCTGCAGTTCAGAACTGTTTGGTTTCCAAGGATTGGTTAATTTTTTGGGTTAGTCTGTGGACTTGTTCTATATTGGAGTACTTAAGGCGGAAGCCGAATAGGTGATCAGGTATTAATTGTTTTTTAATGACTCGTAGATTGTGGAAACAATGGGAAGAAGGCTGATCCGTCTATATGATTTTGGATCGTCGGCTTTCTTATTAGGTTTTGAAAGCATAATTATTTGTGTGACTTTCCATTGAGGAGGGATAAATTTGAACCTGTTTATGCCAATATAAATGTGAGTAAGAGCTGTTATTCCAGAGTCCGGTAGTTCTTGTAGAAGCCGGGCAGTTATGAGGTCATACCCTGGAGATTTCTTAGGGTCTAATTGGTGAATAGCCCATAACACTTGTTCCTTGTTGAACTTCTTGATTGTCGTATTGTCTGTGTTTGTAGTTTCAAGAAATTCTAGGATGTCTCTTTCATGGGTCGGCGATCCCTCATTAGGATGGGGTTTGAATACAGATTCTAGATGTGTCGCGAGCGTTTCTGCTTTTTCAGAGTCAGTGCTTTCCCATTTGTTGCCAGATCCACGCAAGAGTGGAGATGTTGTATCAGGGCGTTTCAGCTGCCTGGTGGCCTTCTACAGTGAGAAGTCAGAGGAGGCCGTTGGGTCTAAGTTTGCAAGGTAAGACTGGAATTCAGCATTGCCTTGTTCTTCTAGACTTAGCTTTAACTTGGTTGAGATGAGTCTTTGTTTGGGGGCTCTTTGTTTGCTGCCATTGCTTCCATAGTTTTCTTTTGTGAGATTTTCTCCATCAGATCCCTGGGTATAAAGGTGTTACTATTTGTGCTTTGGGTAGAAGGTGTAGCATCCCAAGCAGCCTTTTGGACAATGGTGTTGAAGTGTTCAACTGTCTGCTTTGGATTTTAACGGGACTGGGTCTTTAAAGGCATCATCTACAAGGTTACGGAACAGGGTCCAGTTTGTTTTGTGGTTTGTTTTTTATTTGCTTTGGGTCTGGAGCTAAGCTCTAATATAATTGGGGAATGGTCAGAAGATAAGTCATAGCAGCTTCTACATAGCGCGTAGCTTTTCGATATGCCTCTAGTTACAAAGAAATCATTGACATCTGGGGTCTTCACAGTGTCTGTCGGCCAGTATGTGGGTTGCCCGGAGGTAAGTACACTCATGTTCATTGTCTACATTTGTATACATTTCAGTAGTTCACGACCTCTGGGTAGAGTAAGCCTTGCGCCCCAAAAGGTATGCCTTGCATTATAGTTAACACCTGCTGTAAATCTACTGCCTAGTTTCTTGAAAAAGTCACTGAATTCTTCTTCTTTTAAGCTGTACCTAGGTGGGCAATATAGGGCTGATATAGTTTCGTCACCGGTGTAGCACTGGACGACTATAGTTGTGGCTTGTATGTGCTTCCTACAATTACTTTTTTCTGCAAAGTGTTTGAGTGTGTTCTTAATTAGAATCGCTGATCCCCCGCGTGCTTTGCCATGAGGGTGCATGGTGTGGTGCAAGGTATAGTCTGGTAGTTTAAGGAAACTTTTGTTGGTAAAGTGAGTTTCTGATATCAACATTATGTCGATGTTATGAAGTTTTAGAAAGCCATTGGCATTCTATGCACAGATCTTTAATGAGGTGAATGGTAAGATATTTTTGACATGAGTTCTGAGAGCATTCTGGTCATTTGTAGCATTTGGTTCATAAGGGCCTGCACAGAGTCGAAAATCTTTATTAATGTTGTGTCATTCAGTTGATTTGTTTTGGTCTCTTCAGATTGGAGGTTTGGCCAGGCCAGGCCCACTTGGGTTGGTGTTGTCCTGTGGTGCGTTGAGTAGTTGGCTACGTGGTTTTTTCGGATGTGGGGCGGGGTATGTGTTCTTCTGCAATTCTTTATATACTGAGCAGCCTTTGTAGTTTGCAGGGTGGTTTCCTTCACAGAGAATGCACTTCACTTCGTTTGAGCGCTCTTTCCTCTGACATTTAGAGGTGTGGTGAGCTGCTGCGCATTTTACACATCTTGGTTGCCTGTGGCAGAACTTTTTGGTGTGTCCATATTGTTGGTTTTAGGTGGTTAAAAGACTACCCTGCAGCGGAGTAAGGATTTTATGTTGTATATGTTAGGTTGGACATCAATGTAAAACATGGGTAGGGGTTTTTTCGTCTGTCTGTGTTTGATGTTCCATATGTTGGTGTAGTAGGTCTTCGAGGGCAGACCTTATGTCTTCTATGTCTGTGGATGGTTGGAGAATCTTTAGTACTACTCTAAAACTGCGATGTTCTTTTGGTTGGTAGGTGTAGAACTCAGTATTTCTGTCCTTAACCTCTTTGTATACTGCAGAGTATGATTCAGCGGACTTCAGTTGTAATTTCACCCTATCTCCCTGCAGAATTTTGATTTCAAAATCATCCTTGACCGTCTCTTTAAGCATTTTGGTTAGAGGTTTTATGTTATCTACTTCGTCTACGAAAAGGGGAGGAGGCTTGATTGGTTTTGGTAGCTCAGTTGCTTTTGATTTTTCAGTGTGTTTATCTAGCTCTGAAAAATCTTTTTTTGGTTGGGATAGGAGCAGCAAGCCAGTAGTTTAACTTGGGTGACAGTTTATGGATTCTTGCGGCAGCATCGTGGCTACTTCTTTGTCTCTTTCTATTTTGCACTTCTGTCCAGTTTGTTCATTACCTAAGTCAGTTGGTGTTTGTTCTGCATTAACAACTATGTTGGAGTTAAACTCTTCATCGGAGGAGATAGGATTTGCCTATTGGGGCTTTCTTTCTTGTTAGGAATTTGGTGTCTTTCTGGAGTAGAAATTTTGGATTTGCTGATTACTGGTGGACTTCTAGTTCGAGTTTGAAACAGACTGGGATAGAACACCTGCAGCACACTTTTCTTATTACTTCACTGTTTTGTCGCAAAATTTATGCGCTCCCTCAGGGGGTTTGTTACTTTGTCCTTTTTTTGGGGTGTTCTAGAGAGTGATTTTCTCTTTGTGAATGAGTCCATGGTGTCCGCAAGTTTGTCTTCTTAGCT
Organism: Apoda limacodes; assembly: GCA_946406115.1. NCBI lineage: Eukaryota > Metazoa > Arthropoda > Insecta > Lepidoptera > Limacodidae > Apoda > Apoda limacodes. The sequence continues at coordinate 9,947,345 of OX291546.1, forward strand.
TCCTGTTTTTTCTGGGCTTCCTGTTTCTTCTCCATCGATTTATTCAAGCGACTGTTGTCCGCTGTTTGCGGTAACCTCCTGGGGTAGTTTTAGGTTTTGTTTTGAGTTCCGCCATCATAAATTTGTCTGGTCCACAGCTTCGTCTCTTCTGTCAGGGTATGATCCCTTAGTCCGCGGTTTTGGTTCGCGCTAGGTATTTATATCTGGGGGGCATTCCCCTATCCACCACCTGGGGACGCGGTCAATGGGAGTCCAGCATCACAACACGACGGCTTGTACAAACGACTATATTTTTTTATTTCTGCTTGATGTGTGGGGAGTTAAATGAATTATCAAGAATATAATATCCACTTGAAAAACTTATTATCTGTTGAACCTTTTAAAGTTCGCACCTCATTTATAATAAAACTAAACTAAAAAACCAACCTAACAACATACTTACTAATCTCTGGCAGTATTTGCAACCAAGTACCAATAGCGCGCGAGGCAAAGATGTCCTAGATTGCCTATGAATTGGCAACTATTGATAGTGAATTGCAAAATTATGTATAGGCATTTGAATGAGCTTTAGTTCAGTCAGTTTCATTTATTTGACTTACCAAAATCTTTGTTTATTTACTTCTTTTAATTTTAAGAGACACTACAATGGATGTAATTTAAAAAATTTATCCTTCCACAACCTTGGTGGACAAATGTGACACAGTGGTCCCAATTTAAATCAGCACTGGATGACACCATCGATGCGCATGCTCCATTGAAACGATGCAACACTAACAGGAAAAACAATAAGCCTAGGATCGACAGTATGATTATTGACCTAACTAAACAAAAGAAAACTTTATGGGATGCCTACTTGCAGGATGACAGTAAAATCAATTACAAGCTTTACAGAGAATGCTCTAACAAGTGTGTTAATGAGACAAGAAGACGCAGAACAATGTATTAATCGAAGTTTGTAGACAGTAGAGATAAACCGTTTTATACTCACTTGATCGTCAAAGATTAGTGTTCCTCAAGTAATCCGTGATCAACAAGTAAATTTGACTACCACTACAAAGAATATTGCCGAAGTCTTTGCCTATGAATTTCAGAAAACTTATTCTCTTGAACCACCGCTGCACAATATTATTACATCATGTATACCTCAAACCAAAAATTACTTAGAAGAGATATAATTCACTGCTCACACATTCTGCAGCAGGTTCTTATAATATTACAGGTCTACTACTCCAAAATGTGCAGAGATTTCAAATTTACAAAACTTGCATAAGACCCTTACTTACTTTAATACACTTCTTAATTTGGAACCTCTATTTTGCCAAGGACATAAATATGTTACTGTGCAAAGATAAGCTACTAATATACTTTACTGCTTGAAGAAGATGCCATATGAACAAATACTCAAGATCTTAAAACTACCAACTCTACAAGACTGGTGTACTCGAGGTGATATCATTGTTATGCCAAGAAAGACTATTGAATCAACAAGTTATTATTGCTTTCCATTAATATTAATACATGTCTGGATCTGACTATCATTTGGAAATGTAAATTTACCATATTGGTTTTTACCTTTTTTATTACCTTATAATACTACCAATGAAAATTAGTTTTGAACCAAATCAGTTTTTTTCTTTTAAATATGCGCAATAATTCTCAGCCTATGGAACCCTTACATAATGCGTAACAATACGCACTTTACGAGTTTTTAATTGATATTAGACAGCAATAAATGTCTTTGACACTTTATCATCGCCAAATGCATGACCTGAATTATTATCACTATGTTATCAGTCAGAGGGAATGGCTATTATGCCACTTGCACTTATGTACGCATTTCCTTTGGAACTATTGTTTAATCGAAGATAACATTTATAAAAGGCTTGCACGTCATGTATTTTTAATAACTATGTACCGCACATTTTAATGGTTATTTTATTTCAAAGTTAGTTTAGTTTGTGTAGTTTATTCTCTTTTTCAATATTGTTAGTATAAGATAGTAAGCGCAGGACGAGAAACACGTAGTGTTATTTTTGTATTGAAATAATTTGGAATTAACACACTATATGTTAAAAAACGAATTGCACTCCGGGAGTGCAGGCCGAAGTGAAAACCTTTACACACGATTCGCGCTTAACACTCAAATATGTCACAAGACATGTCTTTGACATTGTCAAGAAATAATAATGTTTGTTTATTTACTTTTTTGACGTAGTATATTTGACATCGCAATCTGTCATAGAATTAAAATTCCATATCCAACCTCCCTGTACTACTCATAATCGCGAATACTAAAAATTAAAAATTATAATAGGCGTGGCATTACGGTTTCCGTCTTGAGAATTTTCACGATTAGGACACGTGACCTGACGCGAGTTTATCATTTTTTACCCGTACCAAAAAAAGTGCACAACGCCGCTAAAGAAGTTTTCACTTCAAAAATCCCATAGATATATATACATCTAGATGTCTTACTAATAAACGAAAAGATGGACTGATAGAGTTATATTTGAATATTATCTTTTGCAGTATTATTATATCTATAGCATACAGCCAACGCTTTCACAGTGACGCGAATTCTGAATGTGAAAAAATTAACAAATTTAGATGACAGCTAAGAGACTTAGAACTTGACAGTAATGATGAAGTCCAAGAGTCATAGATAAAAATTATCGTATGAAGCCATGACACAACGTTTTACCAATAAGAAAGAAAATATTATCCTACTAAATACAGAATCTATTTTTAAAAACACCCTGTTTGACTTAGCAGGTATTTATTATTTGGACACATTAAAATATATATTTGTCGCGTTGCCATCACTACCGTCGTTTACGAACTGTCAGTGTTGTTTGTTTACAAACACTTTCAAATACCTTTTTATTCGTGAAATATTAATTTTTTATTAGGTTTTAATCTCTTTGGTGTTAATAAATATGAATCGCAAGCCAAGACGCAAATGCGAGGTGTGTTATGTGTCGAAGAAAAACAGTGACATATTTTAGTCAGATTTCCGTTACACGTAGATCGGTATGTAATTACATTGTTTGGTTACTGTCTTACGAATTTAATCTATATATAATTTCAATTCATATCTTTGAAAGCAATAAGTATTTTGTTTAGAAAGTAATATTTGTAATTTAACAAAGAGAATATAATCATATTTAACTTATTATTTAGGCCAGCCGCAAATTGCGAAATATGTCCGATAGAAAAAATTTCGAGCGCGCCACGCACACATCCTGGGCCGACCCCGCACAATGGTCAGGTCGGCGATTCGGCGTCCAGGAACCTTATTGGGAAAGTCTCGAGCTATTCGGAATCTCGAAATCGAAATTTGTGTAAATATATGGATCACTCCGCAACGGAGCATTTGATGGAGCCGAACTTTGGGGTTTTTCCCGTTCGTCCAACTATTTATGTCCAACTGGTTGTGCGAACAACGTTTTTTTTCCCCGTGGACCAAATAAATAGTTGAACATTAGAAAACCGAAATTTACTGGGCTCTTCGTACAACTGCATGGCCAGTTGGACCACTGCCCCAAATATATATTAAAGCTTTTAACCGACTTTAAAAAAGGAAATTCTCAAATGAGGTTTTTATGAAGCTTCTATAATTAACTAAACACTATTCCTTTTTAACTGACTTAAAAGGATGGAGGTTGTTGTCGTTAAAAAACGTCAAGTGTGAGTCGGATAAGAGCACTGAGGGTTTAATACGAAATATAAATACCAAAGCTTTTTAACCAAGTTAAATTGAAGACAGGGTTTTGCACTGAAAATCTTAAAGCTTTATTCCAAGTGATAGTTTTAAAATGGCTACCTATATCTCCAAAACTATTGATCAATCAAGAACTTCGTTTCGGATGAAAACTTATAACTATTATAACTTCTGTTTATTTATAAAATAATTCAGCACATACTAAAATTTTCTCTACTTAAATTTCTCATATTGTGCGGCCCGACCTTAAGTGTTTTGATTACCACTAGTGTTACCGTCAGTACAAATTTAAATTTATCGATAAGTATATTTTGTATCTTTAAATTTTTGTGATATTTTTTTATAATTATAAAACCGTTTAGCCGGTATTTATTTTGGCTCAATATAATGTTTTTGTTTTGTTTCAGTTAACGGGCATTGGTTAAATTGGTTGGCAACAAAAATTTAACGTACTTGCCTGTTAAAAAACTTAATGAATTAAAATTTGTATATACTTTATACTTCATTCCTTTACAAAATCTAAAAAAAAAACTGAAAAGGACAGCCGTACGAACTATAAGTTCAATTAATCCACCATTACCTGATGAAATAATAAATATAATGGTAATAAGCCCACTAGTACTATTAAATATCAGAGTACTCTTAAATATCTCAAATAGCTTGCTAACTTATTTATATTTACTACTAATTATACTAATTGTTTCAATACAGATTGTATACTTGTTAGCTGATTAACAAACTCCTTGCCAGCTCTTTTTGGCAGAAATTAACATTGTATAATATTATTATTGTCATTCAAAGATTCAAAAGCGTTCTCAGAAACCAACTTGTACCAATATTGTTTGATTTGATTTAATTTACTCATACTCATCACTTTAAAATGTTAAAAAACACTAAAATTTTAAGTATTTTCTTTATTTTCTCACAAAACGGACTACATTAATGTGGTTTTGTCAATGTAAAGGTTTTTAATATTTCAAGTAAGTCTTTTGTTTTGTGAGTATCATGTAAAAAACCTTTATTTTTATTACAAAACATAATCCTAAATAAACGCTAGTGCCCCACGATTAGGGATAAATCGATATCGATAGTAAAGCAACCACTATTATTTATTATGTTGGTCAAATTGATTTTGCTGTCATGTTGGTATATTGTAGATGCATGAAAGAGTCTAGGAGTGCCAGTGTGACTATATGAAAGTGCCAACTATTCTTACGTAGTATTATATTCTCTTTGCGGAGCACAGAATTTGTCAGTTGTCTTGTCTATGGGTCACAACACAAAAGCTTTATATTTTCGATAAAAATAGTTCCCATCAGCATTCATGGTGGTAATAAAAGGATGAACCCAATATGTTCTATGTTTTTTTTCTGTATCTTATCAATAAAAAGCAAAGCTATTTACGATTCATGCCACTACCTAATAAAAAATACGTTTAGTGCGGTGTACGGTCGTCGATATGGTTACCACGAGTCGAAGAACGGAGACGCCTCGCCGCATTGATTCACAGTTTTGTGTTTTGACCCAAAAACAGCAGGCTACATAAATAAATGCCTAGGATTCCAGTCGTAAGCTTTACATCTAGTGTCTTATAAAACTGCTTAAGACAAGTGAAAATGTTATGTTTTTCATTTTTCCTGTCAGTTTCTCAATCTTAGTAATTTTTGGATAAAACTAATCTTGGTCGCAAATAACCTTAATTTTTATTCAATGGTGCAGTTAAGTTTTGCGGAGATAGTCAATGACCTTCTAAGTAGATGATAGAACGCGCGCCTACGCGTTAAAAATGGAACCACAAAATTGTGCTTGACTCCGATCGTAAGCACACTTTCCTCGCAGGCGCTTGTTGACAACTCATCGTGAGGATGCCAAAGTGTGCATTAAAAAGTTGTCTAAATAATACATTGCCATCGTTAAAGAAATATTGTGATCATCGGTGAAGGGATTTTTATTTACAACATATTTGTCAGGTTAAAAAAAGTAGGATTGTGCCTTAAAAACGTTAAAATCAATTTAATTTGTTGTATTCTTCTTAGAAATTCGCCATTTCTCCTTTGCCCTCACTCACTACATATCAGAAAGGGATAGGTGACGATGATAACAGGAACTTAGACAGAATAGAAAGACATAGAGTTGCTTTTTGTTTTTCAGAAAGTTTTCTTAGAGTGCATTTAGATCAGTTTGAAATAAGAATAAACTGATTAGGCAATTACATGTATAGATATGTAGCATCAGAGCACTATCTTGATACAAAATATTCTTATATACTTGGAAAGAAAACGGTGCTTAATCATTAAGTTCCCTAATCAAATAAAAAAATATGATTGCTCGCATAATGTGAAAAGTTTATTTACTAAATCGAAATAAGTGACTGTAGTACTAACATAGGTCTAAGAACAACTTAAGTGTTTTCTTTTTTCTTATGGTTTTAGTTCTCGTAGGCTCTAGACCCAAATTATCTTCCGACTCGCGCGAAATCAAGTTACTGCTTCTTCGTTGTACTTTTTGTAAAAATATTACCGTGTTAACTTTTGACCCTAATTAAAAAATATCCCATGTTATGTTTCATCCCTTAGCTCTCAGTGCCAAAAATGAATTCATACCATCACTGCTGCAGCGTAAAGAAATAGGCCGTGGCCTTACGCTTGAATTTTTGATGTTGGGATAAAAATAGGAAGTCACGTCTACTACTGTATGTTTTAAAAATTTTATAAATTATTTTCAAAACTTGATGGCTACGTAGTTGATGTGAACTCTTGCAATATTAATAATTACTGACTTGTATAGATCGTGAAAATGCATACCCTAAACATCAAGAAAAATATTAATAAACTTCATCCACCCCTGTCGTAAAAAAAATATAAGCAGTTTTTTACAAACCTTACATCAAAAATAGCACTACAGTTTGACTACAGTTAGAGTCCTTAATTCATCTCTTTCGTAAAAATGTTATAATAGTATTTATAGATATTATGCTGTTATTTTTGGCACCAAAATAATTCTTATAACATTAAAAACATAGGTGTTAACTATAAACGTTCAACTACCTCTTTATCCCCTTAATCTGTTTATGTCGTAAAATTCTTTCTTAGTGGCTGTCTGCATTTCATGGAAAATAACATGTCAAATTTCAGCTTTAGCCCTAGGTTAACTAATTTTTGAATAATTATAAGTCGTTAATAAGTGATAATTCGCTACATAGATTGAATGAATTTGAGATTGGTATTTAGTAACGTGTATGAAGGTCGATTACATATACATCGTATAATCAAATATGCACTGACATAAAAATCTGTCATGCAAAATAAAAATAAAAAATTTGCTTAGTATCACAGTGAAAGCTACTCCTATAGTACTATGTTCTCCATAATTCAATTCGTTTAAGCGTTCGCGTATATATTGCTGTTTGACCAGCAAGCGTATTGGCGGACCTAAGCTATAAAATCATATGGTGAATTCAAAAAGGTTCCACTGTTCGCCGACGTAATTGTTTGACGTACATACTCTATCTTCTTAGAAGGTCATTGGAGATATTTCATTATTAACCTGTGATGGGCGGGGCGAAAATGAATGTTTTTAATATATGCGACTGTTGGCAAACCTGTATAGTGCGTTCTAGTTTTTGACATTTGGCGCCAGTGTCATCTGTGCTAATATGTGTGAACTATTTATTGTATAAACATTAAAGTCAAGTTCCAAAAATGTTCTAGCCGCTCGCTTTTTTTTTCACACTTAATAAATTTTTATGCAATGCGTGATACTTTTCCGTCTCTTCAAGTATCTCTGCCAAATTTCAGTCTTATTGGATGATCCATTGCGGCGTTATTGAGTAGAAAACAAACTTAACCTTTTCAACCTTATTATATTAAATGAATATCGAAACTGCATACGTACCATTAGTTTCCCCATGTATTTGGCACGAAATAAAGTGATTTTAGTGTATGTTTCTTATTTCTTAGTGCGCTCATTTACTATTCTTTTGCGAATTCCATAATGTGATTTAATTTTTGTTATAGGGACTTTCTGCCTCGAGGTTCGGGAATAGTTACACGGAGGCCTTTGATTCTGCAGCTTATACATGGAAATACAGGTATGTCCTCATTCATTTAAGGCGAGGTGTGGTTTTAAGTGTGGTCGAATAAGTTTTTTAGGCTTAAATTAGGCTTATTTACGACTAAAAATCAATAAAAATTTCATATTTTTTTTAATCTGATTGTTTATACCTCAAAACGATCTAATTCACACAGACAAAAAGTTGTTTTTGTTCTGAAACGGCAAAATTTATAATAAAATCTGTGGCGCTCTGCCAATTTCTCACGGGGTTACGGAGGTTGTAACATTGCCGTGCATATTTGCGAATTTTAATTCGTAATTTGACAGTAACAGTGCTTATCTTTTCACTCAAGATAACCTGGCCTTAGGCCGCTTTTAATGCTATGCGGTTCGTCGGAGCAGCTTGCTGGAGCGGCGGCGGCGCGGCGGAATGATGTACTGAAAGCGTGGCTTCTGCTTTGATCTATACGGCTCCATACATCGCCATACTTACTCACTGGCCTAAAGTTACCTATTACTGGTCCACTAGCACCGATATTACATATTTTTAATTTCCTCTTCGTACAAAGCGTTTTTCGAAAATGTTCACAAAAAAACTAGTTAAAAGCTATTTTCAATTATTTGTTTTGTTTGTAAAATATGTTTGTGAATTTATATGTCTCCCAAAGGTGTCCTCTTTTATGGTAGTACTTGCGCCTTAGAAGCTAGTTACGCTATGATAAACCTATTTCATATTTTACTCTGTTATACTAACCAAAACGTGAAGCTAATTTTGCACAAAAAAAATAATGTTTAAAGTCAGTAGCTTAGAGAACAGTTGCTTACCCAATTTGTCTGATAAAAACACAATTGGCAACTGTTTGTAGTTCATGATCCCTTACTGCTTTTATCCAACTCTCACTTGACCTTATTTTCTTTTTAAGACATCCGTAGCAAGCGTGTCGCATGTTACATATTAAACAACATCCGTCACACAATATCACTCCAGCCATAAGTATAAGGCCGGCGATTAGTGCTACGCGGTTGACTGGAGCGGTCAGGCGTTTAGATCTAATACTATTGTATTGTGGGGATGGTTTATCAGATTAACACTGTTACCGGCCTAAATGGTTATTCTTATGCCTAAGCACAGGGTTAAGGCTCATTTACACTGCTAAGTTAATACTGAAGATAAAAAGTGCATTTTCATACCTACATCATAGATTATATCATATTATACTAGTACCTACAGTTTTTGCTTAAAAAAGTGTGAATTAGCCACAATACTAACCAGAGTGTTCGTATGTTCCACTCAGCAAAAACACTTGCACTTGCTACTTAACTAAGTGTATATGTGCTACTTATAAGATATAAAGTAGCAAAAGCAGCGGAAAGCCCTTTGCAGCTTCGTAGTTAACAGTCGCAACCTTTTGAAGGCAGTGACTAATTAGGCTTTATGTGTCCCATAAGTTGTAAACTAGCAGCTTAAGAGCTCTGCCTCACTGAGATGCCATGGCGACGTCGCCAGCTACGTATCCAAATAATTCATATAGAAATGTATCGGCTCTCACTCACTTGGCGACGCTTTGGCAACGTCACTAATTTGGAAGCGTAGCCACGATTTACGGCTCCCTACGTGGCGACTGGATGCTATGGCAGCCTGGCTACGTCGCCACTAAAATATATGGGCATAAGCTGCACCTCACTCACTTAGTCACCAACCGAACGCTATTTGGGACGCTCGCTTCTATTTTATTTCATTTGTGTAACGTTGAAAAAATGAGTTTCGATACCGAAAGATGTATCGTGAAAATTCAAAATCGTCCGTGCTCATGGGATAGTGCATCAAATGATTATTCCGATATTATCAGGATATTTTCTTAAATCTGTATATAGTTTTAAAAAAACACCATTTTGGCTGCGATCCGATATAAAAGGATGAACCCATAGTTTGCTTTTTTGTCTTCTTTTCTCTTAGTATTTTTCTTCGAACATAATAAATAAGTGCGATCTCCTCTACGTCCATTCCTACGACGTCGTTAAACTGACTGAAGAGTAGCCATGACTACTCTGTTTGGCGACCTTTGGATGCCAGAGGTAGCCATGCTTGCGTCGCCGGCGACGTCGCCATGGCATCCCGGTGAGGCAGAGCTCTTAGAGTGTTAGTTGGTAAAATAAAATACATACCAAGGATAGGATAATATACCCCCTTAGCTCTTTCATAACAAATCATAATAAACGAGTAAGGATTCGACAGGGAATTTAGTCCAGATTCACATCATTAAGACGTGTTGCGGTGATAGGGTCACCACCTGTCACGCAGGACTAATATGGTTGGTAAAAAGAGGCTGCCTTCCCCCACATTTTAATGTTTTTACTTTCCTTATCAGCCCCATACGTCCCCACTGCTGGGGCACGGCCTACCCTCAACGAGGGTGATTCGGGCCATAGTCCACACGCGGGGCCAGTGTGAATTGTGGACTTCACATACGTCTTTTTTTTTATGACGTATGCAGGTTTCCTCACGATGTTTTCCTTCACCGAAAAGCCAGTGGTGTGAATAATCAATGTACTTGAGAAATTAGGAAAAGACTCATTGGTACACGCCAGGTCTCGAACCTCCGCCACTCAGGAAGCAAAGTGAAATCGAAACCCCTCGGCCACCACCGACTTTTTTATTACTTTACACTTGTCATATCGCGTAATTTGAAAGGTGCTAGTGTCCGGTGACCGTAAATAATTGTTAAACTTACCAGGATGATTTGTAAATATATTTTACATAGTTTTCTTACCGAGATTATTTCTGTTTCCGATGCAAAGGTTGCTGCTTTACAAGTCGCAAGTCCAGCCACATATGGAGTACTACTGCTATCTCTGGGTGGGTCATTTCTGGCACCCTGATACCAGCTTGGCACTTTTGCTTTAAGCCGTATCAAATCTCGAGAGATTTTGCCTACCTGTGTGTTCTACCGCTTGTAGAATTAAATGTGTTCTGAGGAATTGTTCAAAATGATGCCCATGACAACTATTCGCACCATCGTCATCAACAGGGAATTCATTCATCCTCACACACATCCATAAATAGTCACGTACAGTGCGGTTTCAGAGGAACTACTTCCCGCGATAGCTTTGGTTGTGGAATGAGCTACTAGCCAAGGTTCTGTAAGGACTACAATATGGGGTTCTTCACGAAGAATGAAGTGATTAGATTTTCAAAGGGTCGGCGACGTACGATTGATGCCCCTGGTTTTGCAAGCGTCTATAGGCTGCGTGACCGCTTACCATCAGGTGGACCGTTAGTTTATTGAACACCTTAGTTCACTTAAAAAATGTCTATTAATTTATATACCTTCCTAAACTCTGTTAATTTCCAAAAAACTTGAATAAAATATAATCACTATAAAGAAAATTGTACGCAGACAGACGCAACGCGTTAATTATTGTATATGTACTACTTATATGATAAATTATTAAGTTGAATTGCTGACATCCGATTAATATAATTCATTGTTGAAAATTAAAGGTGTATTTTAGGGTTCTGCAAATAGCAAAAAATGGTTCTTCCATCATAACATCTCACAGGTCTATGAACAGTTTTTGGATTTGTTCTTGTATTTGTGATGTAACATCTTGCTTCTTGCCAAATTTCAGGATTCTAGGTCAACGGGAAGTACTCCATAGGTTTTGATCTATTTGTGTCACAATATGCGACGAAAATGACCGTATTTTGGGCATATTTTTTTATTGCATTGACTTTGTTGATTTTTTAGGTATTTGAGGTTATGAGGTATGGTAACCCTAAAAAGAAAAAAAAAAAATTAATGAAATACGCATTTTTGCGTTCCAGATCATCATACTATACATAACGTCAGTAATTAATGAAACACTCGCCTTTACTTACGCAACATTGTTAACTTAATCTCATTAAGAAGAAAAATAGATTTAGATTTGAATAAATATGTAACTAGCATAGAAACTTTAAAAACATTAAAATGACTGATTTATTTGCTTAAAGTCAAAAGCCATAAAATTTGCAGCAACATAGTAGGTACTATTTAATTGGCAACTGACAAAGAATTATCTCTATGATATTTTATAATATATATGAAACATCTCAGATAGTTTTCCATTAGTACAGAAATTACTGAAAAACTGTCCCCCATTTACATAAAAGCCCCTTTCTTGCCCTGATTGTCATGTTGAAATCCATGTTTAGGGCGCTTCTAGCATCAGGGGCGTTTGTAATGGTCTTATTAAATTCGTTTTCACGCAAGTAACCACATATTTTATTATAATTCCAAAGAATACTAAAGTAAACTGAACGTACCTTGTTTAAAAATAATAAATTCTTAACAATATACTAAAACAAACCAGTCACTAAAATTTTGATTTAGGTTCATACATGACTATTAATCTAACCTTCAAACGCGACTTTCAACAGTTCTCTGCGCCTGCGCATCTATAATTAAAACCACTAATTGGTTCTTTTAGTCCAGTACGGAAACGGACATTAGGCGGTATTCACACTGGTAAATAATAATATACGTTGCAAAAGTGTAGTTAACGAGTGTACAACACGCTTGAATAAAAGGGTCAACAAGTGTTTTTAAGCACTTTTAACATATTTTAAAATATTCTTGCCCTATCCTGGCTTACTTATAAATTGTCAGAACCTGGCAATGGGGATATATTATTCTGTCCCTGGTCTTTTATGTTACTGCCTATTAATTTAAAAGCTGGTAAATTACGACGTATGGGACATATATATAAAGCAACCTTAGTCCAGATCCACTGCATAAGAAGGACGCCCTGTCACGCGGAAATAAAGTGGTTGATGAAAAGAGTCTGTAAGCCACATTATGATGTGGTTGTGTATCCAGTCGCTGGTTACCCCCTTTTGCATGCATATGTTAATTGTTATCAATTATCATTTATGGATACAATCTTACATTCTGGGCTTAGTATACCTATACCTCGTTTTCGACAAATCATCTAGGTATGCGGACACAAAACAGGCGTTGTAAATGTTTATTATAGTAGTAAACACGTGGCTTCGTTTAGTAAAACATCCGCTGTAGTACTATTACGAATTTATAAGTATCGCAGCTGCGGGCCCATTGTTTTTTTCTCCCAGTAACATATCAGGAACCATTTAAATTTTTCTCAAAGTTTAGAGTGTTTGGGTAACCTGCTCTGACCCTTTTTATTCCTTTGGTCGCGGCTAGGATGTTCTTCATAAGCTTAAATCCCAACTTCTAAATTTCGAACTTCAAAGATGAACTTCCCATGCAAAATTTTTTCTCCTATATTACCTTATTCTTAGGCGAAGTAATAGCAAAAATGCTGATGCAGTTTTATTGATTTTTATTTTTAAATTAAAGCCCCATCTTACATTATCTAACTTTAAAAATCCGAAACGACCTTCCTTACCAACATTATAACCATCCATCCCCTATTTAACCGCCCCTGGCAAAAATTAAAAAAAAAATCTCTAATTTAATGAAGCTAAATGGGGTATTTATTTAATTATATATAAACTATACAAACATTAATTTACAAAAAAAAAAAAAACAAATCCTACGCAAAATACAATACTAAGAAACTAGTTAAAACAATAAATGTATATACTTGGTCACTTACGTTATACATGGAACTTCCGATCATAATTTTTTGCCTCTCGAACCACTAGTTTATAGGCGGATTTTATTTCACACGAGAAAAAATTGTTACGTTGTAAATATCAACGATACTAGTCTGATTTGTATGTATTTCATTTTGTTTATTTGGTTGTCATCAGAATATGCAGAGTTCCTGCATTGCAAGGGCAAGAAATTCGTGGACTTCAACGAGGTTCGGAGCGAGATCGAAGCGGAGACGGATCGAGTCACTGGATCCAACAAAGGCATTTCGCCGGTGCCGATCAACCTTCGTGTATATTCACCTAACGGTAAGTTACATCAACCTTCGTGTATATTCACCTAACGGTAAGTTACATCAACCTTCGTGTATATTCACCTAACGGTAAGTTACATCAACCTTCGTGTATATTCACCTAACGGTAAGTTACTGGCATTTTGTCTGAGTAGTGAACTTTGCTTTTCTTTAAAAGGTACACTCGATGCTCCAGATTCTGGAGCGATGTAAATAGTCCATTGTGTGCAATCTAAATCTAAAATAGAAACCACATTATTTATCATATTTCTGTGTTTACCTTCTGTAATTTTTGTTATGAATGTAACAGTAAAAATTTTTAGTGTACCGTACTAAAATTGACTCAACGTAACTCGCTTCTCTTAGAGACTGCCAGTCTAAAACTTTGGACTAAAACTTGGCATAATTAAAGCAATTTTTGCTCCAATTACGTAATTAAAACCTTATTTCTATTTAAGGGACTAAAGGGATGTCCAAAACAAAAAAAATCATAGGATTTTACTGGAAGGCTTTTAATACAGAAATGCGATAAAAATTTTATTGCCAAGGAATTTCTACAAATATTAAGAAAAAATTTCAAAACCTTGTCACCAACAGAATTTAAAAACTATAGCCAAGTAAAATCTTTTAGAAGTCATGAAAGTTGGTAATAGGGTGTACATTGACGACAAATTAGTTACTTTGGCATAAGTTAAGGTAGTTTTTCTGCTAAATTACAAAAGTACAGCGGTCTTTATAAATGAATGGTATGAAACACTTATTGTCCGATTCCCTACTTGTTCTCATAGTTGACTAATTTCTCAAATAAGAATGTTGTCTGTATGTTCGAATAGGTCGCAAATAAGAATGTTATATTTCCATTTCAAGTTTCCTTACAGAGTATTTTTTTTATCTAACTGTTTTATTTTTTCCTTCTTAAGATATCTGCGTTGTTTTATATGTTCCCCATGGTCATAGCTTCCGTTTTCATAAATTTTTCCTATTGTTTGTATTTTAATTAGAAAGCGTTAAATTGCATAATTGTGTGTGTACCATTTATTCTAATTAAAAAAAAACATTATCAGTCGTCAGACTTATCGCAACTTTAGCAGTTGCAGTTCACAATAATAATTAGCGTAACGAATTACCAATATAGCCCAGAGAGTATGCGCGAGAGATGATATAATACAGATATCATCTTTATAATCTCTGTGTATGCGAAGTTCAAGATAAGAGGTTGTATGAGTGACGAAATGGTGACTCAGTATCGTCGCCTTGTTTACGCTCAACTGAACAATGGTATTATACTAAAAGAGATCGTGCCGTTACGTTTCCCGTATTTTCGACTCCGGCAATAATGTTGGTCCCAACGTTGGAGCAAATATTTATCAATATGGAAAATCGTGGCCGCCAATATTAAGCCAATCATTTTCAAAAGTAAATGTTTGTCGCCAGATATTGGAGCCAGACTTAGAAATGTACGTGGATGACATGTTGACGATGAACGATAGTCGAGGTTTAAGGTTAAAGTCTCGGTCGGTGTTTAAGTATTATTAACAGATGCAAAAAAAAGTTTTAAGGACGCCCGCGGCTTCATCACTTAGCTTTCGTAGTAAGTTGAGCTAATAAGTTGAAAAATATACATCTCAGAGAATCAATTAAAGTACCGCAAATGCATATTTGAAGACCTATTCAACGACACATAGTATGGAATGGAAAGTTGTAGGACATTTCACAAAAGACACGTTTTCTGGTAAAATTCTGCCAGAATAGATAAAAAGAAGGCGGAGTTTACATACTGATCAATTGCAAAATGAACACGAGTCGTCTTCGCCATTTGGCTACGTAATCCAAAAATAAATTGAACTAGAGATGAGCTAAATAGTGATATTTTCGAATAACTGAATACCAAATACTATTCGGTTTGAAACTCACCGAACTGAATATTCGGCAGAATTATTCAGTTTCTATATTCGGTATGTTTTTTTTTTTTTTTTTTTTTTTTTTTTTTTAATACCACTAAGGTGGCAAACAAGCCTACGGTCCGCCTGATGGTAAGCGGTCACCGTAGCCTATGGACGCTTGCAACACTAGGGGCATCACTCGCGCGTTGCCGACCTTTTAGAAATCTAATAACTTCTTTTTTGAAGAACCCCGTACTGTAGTCCTTAGAGAAAACCTTAGCAGGGAGCTCATTCCACAGCCCAAGGGTTCGCGGGAGGAAGTTTCTCTGAAACCGCACTGTACGCGACCATTTTGGTTCCAAAGTGTGAGAATGAATTCCCTGTCGATGGCGAGCGGTGCGATGGTAAAAAGTAGCCGTGGGCATCATTTCGAACAATTCCTCAGAACACAATCCATTGTACAAGCGGTAGAACACACACAGGGAGGCAAAGTCTCTCCTCAGACTTAAGGGCTCGATACCGCAAGTGAGTTTGGGATCGTCGACAATTCTCACAGCCCGTCGTTGAACCGAGTCAAAAGGACCAAGCTGGTATCCGGGTGCACCAGCCCAGAGGTGGCAGCAGTACTCCATATGGGGCCGGACTTGCGACTTGTAAAGTAGCAACCTTTGCCCCGACGTAAAGTACTGCTTCGCTCTGTTGAGTACACCAAGTTTTTTCGACGCCAGCTTTACCTTGTCTAGCAAATGATCTCGGAACTGAACATCGCTGGAGATGTCAACGCCAAGGATCCCAATGCTCTTGGAGATGGAGAGGGGAGTGTTCTGGAATTGTGGGACTACAGTGAATGGGGTTTTCTTAGCGGTGAACGCGCAGACTTGTGTCTTTGAAGGGTTGAATCGGACCAAGTTTTCCCGCCCCCAGTCAGAGACCTTGGACAGACCGATCTCGATTTGAGACACAAGTTCTTCACGCTTTTCCTCCACAACGGAACGTGGGATGCTTGCACGGCCCGTGTAATAAGCGTCTCCAGTACTGTCATCTGCATAGCAATGTATGTTGTTGATGTCCAACATATCATTGATGTGCAGTAGAAACAGCGTAGGAGACAGCACAGAGCCTTGCGGGACACCAGCATTAATGTCCATGCTATCAGAGCAACTACCGTCAACTACGGCTCGTATGCTTCTGCCGGACAAAAAGCTAGCCACCCATTTGCACAAACCCTCGGGCACTCCGTAAGAAGGCAACTTCGATAGAAGACCCCGGTGCCAGACCCGATCGAACGCCTTCGCTATGTCTAGGCTACATGCCAATGCCTCCCCCTGACTCTCAATGGCTAGTGCCGATCGGTGTGTGAGATACACTAAAAGGTCACCAGTTGAGCGACCGTGGCGAAAGCCATATTGACGGTCACTGATCAGGTCGTGTTTTTCTAGGTATCTCAAAAGCTGTGTGTTGATCACACGCTCCATCACCTTGGAGAGGAGAGAGGTTATAGCGATAGGCCTGTAATTCGATGGATCTGATCTATCGCCCCTTTTGGGCACCGGGTGCACATTCGCAGTCTTCCATGAAGACGGAAATTGCCTAGTGTGGTAGGAAAGCGTGAAGAGGCGCGTGAGTACAGGACATAACTCAGGAGCACACTGCTTAAGCACCACTGCTGGTATGCCGTCTGGCCTACTCGACTTATGAACGTCTAGGGAAAGTAACGCCCGCCGGACCTCGCGCTGTGTTATAGAGATTTCCGGCATGGTCTTACCGCACCACGGTAAAGTAGGTGGTACAGCGCCTTCGTCGTTCACATTCGAGTTAGAGGCAAAGAGACTGCCCAATAGATCGGCTTTCTCTTTTGCACTGTGGGCCAAGTCACCATCGGTCTTTCGCAGTGGTGGTAATGATGACTGGCAGAAGTTCCCCTCGGCAGCTTTAGCAAGCGACCAGAAAGCACGACTCCCAGAAGGATAGCTCGCAAGTCGCCCACCTATTTTGCCGATGAATTGGAATTTTGCTCTGGCAGTTGCTTTCTTACTGAACCTCGAGGCAGCATTTAATTTGCGTTTTAACTCAGAAATATTCGGATCCTTATTATTACGAGCCGTGGTCCAAGCCTCATACGCAGTTTGCTTAAGAGTTTTAGCTTCTCTGCAAGACCTATTAAACCGCGGTCGTTTTTTGACGCCGGCAGCTACTCGCAGGTTAGGAATGAAACATTCCATACCAGCGAGGATTGTCTCAGTGACTGCGGCTGCGCAGACGTCAGGATCTTCTGAGCTATAGCAGATCTGCCTCCACGGGTACGATGCATAGAATTCTCGCAATCCATCCCAGTCTGCCCACTTATAATGCCACACACGACGCCAATTAGTTGGCCCAGAAGGATCAGGTTGTGTGCATGACATTTGAGTCCGGACGAGACAGTGGTCCGAGGAGCCAAGAGGCGCATCCACTGAGACGGAGTATCCATCCGGACGTGTAGTCAGCAGAAGGTCCAGTAAGGAGCTTGTATGGTCCTCTATATCTGGTATTCTCGTTGGAGAAAGTACCAGCTGAGAGAATCCATAAGTCAGAGCAAATTCATGAGCAGATATCCCTGCATAGTTATTGGTTCGAGAACTGAGCCACTCACGATGGTGGGCGTTAAAGTCTCCCAAAATAACTAATTCTGCTGTAGGATATTGCTCTAGAACTTTGTCAGTCGTCAAACTCAGGTGCGTGAAGAGTCGAGTTACGTCCGTGTCACCGCTATGAGACCTGTATAGGCACGCATAGATACGAGTGTGGCCCCCATGATCTACGCGCACCCACAATATCGACAGGTCCCTGTCTTCAAGGCTATGAAGTCGGCGACAGCAGATATCCTCCCGGACGAACATACATACACCGGCACGACTCAAAAAATTGTGCTCGAGTTTGTAGCCGGGATAATGAAGGTATGATGTGTCGGTCGGGCAGGATATCTGCGTCTCCGTTAGAAAGAGAATGTTTGGCTGCGCAGTCTCAAGATGGTGATGGACTGCGTTAAGATTTGCGTGAATACCCCTTATGTTGCAAAAATCCGCCGGGTACTTTGTCACTCGCTGAACGCCCGCTTTTCCGCTTCGGGTTGTTATATCTACTAATTGATTGGTAGATCTCCTTTTTTTTCCAGAAAAAAATTCTTAATCTTGGTAGATTTTATAAAATATTATGTAGATTTAATAAAACCCAGTATAAGTATTAAAAAACATTTAATATAAACCGCAGTATGTAATCTCTCATCATTATCATCAGCGTGCTGCACTTAACTGCTGGAAATAAGCCCCTTCCAAGGTGCGCCAATTTTCAAGGTCCTGCGCCTTACGCATCCAATCGCTTCCAGCACCTTTGCGTATATTTTCGTCGGGCCATCTGGCTGGAAGAGGTCTTATTCAACTTTTAATTAAAATCAAATCAAACTAAATATATTCGGCACCAAATATCTAAAATTTGACGAATGCATCGAATACTAAACGAATATTCGGCGCATCTCTAATTAAAATTTGAAGCATGCATTTCACCACCATGTGTAACGCCGTGTTTGTTTGCTTTATGTTTACACGATGCTAATCATTAATGTCAGGCTTTATCCTCTACTTACCAAGCCATGGAGTCAACAGGCTACTTTAGATAAAAGCGGAAGAATTAATGTAACGCAAATAACGCTTTATTTAACGACTTACAAATATCTATATATCAAGGTTGTGCGTAATTATTTTCAAGTATGTCGTGTTTCTCACTAAATTAATTTGTATAGTATCTGATATAACATAATTACAGTAATACCTGACGTAACTACAAAGGTTATTAGATTTCAAGGCTATATAGATCAGGGTGACAAATGGTAGTTACCATTGAGACTTTGCAACCGATTTACTTATAACCTAAATAAGCGAAAGGGTTAACTCTCTTAAAGCAAATGCCGAACTGTTTCGAGTATTCCAGACTCACGAATTCAAGAACAAAATGTATGCAAGTCTCAAGACTTGCAAACATTTGCCTTATAAATTCCCGTGTCTGTAGAACTCAATACATACTTGCAAACATTTGCCTTATAAATTCCCGTGTCTGTAGAACTCAATACATATCGGAACAACAACGGAAGAGTCACTAAGGTTCGTGATTATAAATTAACAATGTTCTAAAATTTGGCATCACGTTATTAGCTTTATCACAAGTTCTTGTCTAACAAATTTTCGAGATTTAAGAGCAGAATATTAGCCCAGCCAATTTATTTCAATCATAGTTATTAGCTTCATCAAATCAAAAATCAAAATCATAGTTAGCCTTTAATAAATCCGACAACGTCGATAAGTTGTATCGCTTGCTGGAAAACACCCGACTTGCCATATGTGACGACTGAATTCGATAGCCGACTGAATGAAAGATTGTTAAGGCTGTGCTATTAGCTAATAAATAATAATCTCCAAGTGTTCATCTTTTTCTGTATGTAAATCTGTAACCGACGGAACTAGAGGTTGTTTAAAAAAACTGAACAAGGTGATAACAATTTTTAATGACGTGACGTGCCTTGTTTAGTTAAACTACCTAGTCGTAGTTTTTACATGTTTGGTCATAATATTTACATCCAGACGGAATAATTGGATACGGGTTGAAGGTAACCAGCAATTGATCAGACCGTTTGAATGAGGTTGAGCATGTATTCATTGTTTAGTTTTCGCGCTGTAGGTAGGTACGTATCGATTGTCTTTTGCAAATATTGACTTAAGGAAAAAATTGGGTTGGATGTTAGTAATGTATGTTTCATAATTATAAATATTTACTTAAAATAAGAGGATAGAATGTGGTTAAAAATTCTGTATCTGGTTAGCTTGGGAGCTAAAATCAGAGGGATCGTCAATAGGAATAGGAATCGGTTTTAAGCCGATCACCATAAATAGCCACGTGCGTAGGTTTGGTCTACTACATAGTAAATATTTTCAATATCTTACACACGTATTATAGTAAGATAATTTATAGTGCAAAGAATGTTTCTGGCCCTCTGATCTTGGGTTTTAAGTCGCCAATGTCGTAATTTCACAGCATTTTAATATGGCGATTTTATTGTAATTAATTGACGAGTTTTGATATTTGACTACCGGATCAGAAAAGTTTGTTGCACTATAAATTTTAATGGAATTGATACCGATTTCCATTCCCATTAGAGTTATATATCCAATGAAGATTATGTTTTAGAAATTACCGTACCGTTGCTGCCACCGCGCGCAGGCATTCGTTTTGTGTTGCATTTAATATCTACGCGCGCGGCAATTATAATATAGATACTTCAAACTGATTTCATATTTATTATGTTATTGGGACAATCAGGTGGATTTTTTAGAAACAGATGATCAGTGAAACTAAAAATCGGCCAAGTGCGAGTCGGACTCGCGCACGTGGGGTTCCGTACCATTATCTATAAAAACGCCTGAAAAATCACGTTTGTTGTATGGGAGCCCCCCTTAAATATTTGTTTTATTTTTATTTAATTATTTATTTTTAAAGTGACTTTATAACTAAATATTCTGTAAATCTTTTAACCGTTTTCCTGTTGCCGTTATCAAAATCGAGCAATAAAATCACGTTTGTTGTATAGGAGCATTTAAAGTGCAATAAAAAAATACTATTCGTGAGCTGTATTCTGCATCAAGTGTGATGAAAAGAGTACTACATTTTGATAAAGGTTTACCTTTTCTTTATTAACAATAGCTAAATGGAATTTGTTTGTAGTTACAGAAAATCTCGCCTTATCATTTCCATTTCCAACGTTATCTGTTGACTGATTCATGAGGGGCGGGACGTCTGAAATGTTCCAGCAGAGTTTTGTATCTAACTATCTGTTACCCGCGACTTGGTCCGCGTAAATCACATAACACTGAGCACCGTATCTCCGGTTGTACTTAACGGATTTTTATACCTTATTTTCTCATACTACTTGTCTTCTTTTGTAACCTCACACAAGTCTAATTTTAAAATCAAGAAAACGATGATATAGGCTAAAATAAGTACCTAAGGCTAAGGTTACATAAAATATAATTAAAAAATAAATCGTGATTGTGTATTTCGCCTTTCTTATATTCTGAGCCCAAATCATCGTCTAAACTGGGCTTGAGGTTACAATTTTGTCTGCAAAATACGACAAGTAAGAAAAAAATTGGGTTGTAGATGTAACCGTAGCCTAGATTTGAACTTGAACCCCGAGCTATTAAACGAAAAAAAACGTATCAATATTCGTTTAGTAGCTCATGTTGTGTTCATTATAAACATAGATAAATGGACAACCGTAAAAGTGTGACAGAGACAAAGCGAAACTGTGGTGTCTAGTCAAAGCGAAAAGACACCTCACATCAACTTTGTCTCTTTCCAAAGTGTGGCTAATTTTTTGAGGCTATTGCACAGTCCATAGGAAAGATTACAAGAGTCTATGGGTATCATAAGAAGCAGACAAAACTTTAAATTATTTGATCAGATTGTAAAAATTTACTTGTACGTACATTCTTATTCCTGTTACAGTCTTATAATATGTCATATTTATAGATTAGCCAACAAAGTCAAAATAGATTTGTGATTTTCAAGTTATAACCAAGTCAACGAATAGAGAAACATACAAATTAAAAAACTACATGAAGAATACTTTCTTCGAACTACATGAACACCAACGTTAAAAACAATAGAACTTATATAACTTGTAGAGTAGGAGAAAGACATAAGAAAGTTTTTTTTTAAATATTATGTAAAAAAATTTAAACACTTAATTTCTACATACATACATACATACACACAACAAACATTGATAAAAAAGGTCGGTCCAGTAAAATAACCTTGAATGAAAACGGTCGTAGCCCCATGGATATTTAGTTCACGTAGACCTACAAGTATTTTTTGATAAACTAAACAACATATTAAAGTCTTTGCCTAAATCTATTAAATGTTCTTTCGTACTACGATATCTTGATTGCGTTGGTTTAAGCTGGTTGGGTGAGTCAGTGGTGGGCTAGTGGTTTCGGTGTCTGCCCTGCGTTCTGAGGGGCAGAGCTTAGAGCCCGGCTCGTACCAAGAGTCTTTTTCTAAATTTAGCAAGTACATTGGTTTTTCACACTACTGGCTTTTCGGTGAAGGAAAACCTCGTGAGGAAACCTGCATATTCGGTGCCACATGGGCAGGCAGAAGGGATAAGGTTGGTTTTAACAGGATTATTGTCATTAAAGTGAATGAACCAGCGGTTTAGCAGTATTGTGGTCAATTAGATTAAAAAAATAATACACCAATAATATACATAGAACATATAGAAAAAAAAATAAACAAAAAATAAAGAAATTAAGTAAAAATACACACTAATGATGTTAAACGCAGTATTGAATAGGTAGCATAACCACGGACGGGGAGCAGTCCTTCCTCACCTAGACCAGACCAAATGCCTATTTCTTTAAGAGGATGTTCCATGCGACACGCTCCATAAAAAAGTATTTTGATTTTATTTTACATAACTGTTTATCGATTCGAATGAAATTTTACAGAAATGATCTAGGTATTGCAGTGTGACAGTTTTCTATTGAATTTTATTGGTTTAAAGTAACACAGGATTATTGATTTTCATAAAAATGGTCACAAATTGATATTAACTAGATAATAAAAACATTTCTCAGCAGGATTTACGAAAAATATGTTTGATTAGTAAATGTCAAAAATATAATAATTTATATGAAACATAACATTGGTGTAAAAAAACTGTCCAAGAACGACAGTTGAGAATGTAACGAAAATGGTTATTGTTCGTATTCAGCAGTGTGCAAGAAGAACCAATAAATGATGATTGAATGCAACGCAAAATTGTGCGGTATTATATGTGTTTATAGTTTATGAAATGAGCTCCCTGACGAGGATTTCTCTAAGGACTACATTATGGGTCTCTTCAAGAAACTGATTATATTTTTAAAGGGTCGGCAACAGACGAGTAATACCCCCGGTGTTGCAAGTGTTTATAGGCTACGGTGACCGCTTAGGATTAGACGGGCCGTAACTTGTTTGCCACTTTGCTGGTATAAAAACAATGTTAACGAGATATAACCTAACAAAAACAATCAAATCGATCCGGAAGAAAATTATTACTATGAAATATAAAATATCGTGTTGGAATTGATAAATGATAACTACTTTTATTGTTATATTAATGTTCCTTACTAAGGAAACAAAACCGCCTCAAACTGTATTGGGTGAGATAAAGGGTCGTTGACCGGGTTCACTGGCTTGATGAAACAATGATTTTCAAGTGACACGGTGTCTCTAAAAAATACCGCAACTGTTCGAAAGCAATACAAATTTCTTTCATTATGCAATGTACTAAATGGCTGGGCAGATGTTGGTTACCCCTTTCCGGTAGGTGTTGCTATGAGTTTGATTTGGTTAAAGGCACTGTACCTAGAAGAAATTTTGTGTAGAAGAGGTCGTTGGCAGGAAGTTCAAGGGCGTAGAACCGCGGTAGCGTAATAATTATAACGTAAACCATGTTTTTGATCATGCGAACATATTGTGTAAATATTAATTATGTCGAATTATAAATTTATTAGTAACTCGATTACTGTTAGGAATCTAACCTACTTTAACGTAAGACTTAAAAGTCTTTAAAGACTAAGTCCTTTAAATAAAATACTTAGTGGATTGTAAATACAGTACAATCCGTTTATCATGACATCGAAAGGAATTGACAAACACGTCATAATAAGCGGACGTCATACAAAACGTTTTGTGAAATGAAAAACCTTTTTTATGTAAATATGTATGTAGTTAAGTATTTTAATACAGAAACATAGTAAATACATATGTATACATACATATTAATTCAAAATTAAAATTGTACATAATCAGCACATTATAACACATACAAGTGTATTTTTTACTGTAAGAAATCTCTAATTTTTGACTGCTTTTGTTTTTTCATTTTATTGTAAAAACAGTCTCTAATACTATTGTGTATAGAAGACATAGCTATGGTCAAATTATCATTTTCAATATTGCTGTGAACAAATCGTGATAATAATTCTGCAGCTTTAAATGCATCTTCTGCGGTAGGTAATGGTTCAAAGCATTTAAATTGAACGATTGCTTAATGCGGTTCTTGTTTTTAAAAATCATTAAGATTGTCGAATGACCCACGCCAAATTCATTTGCGAGACATGAGTTAGATTCTCCATTTTCTAATCTGCATATTATTGCACCTTTCTCTTCAATTGTAAATGCTTTACGTCGTTGAGATGACATTTTTTTCATAGTAACAAACAAAAAACAATGCGTGACCTTCAAGCGTCAATTACTCACTGAGATTCAAAACAAAAACGAGCCACGTGCCGAACGTCGTCGGGAATCAACGAACATTACCGGAGGTGTAAAGAATCATGTCGGTCATTATAACCGGACATAATTTATTAAAAATGGGTCATAATAAGCGACATGTCACTGTAAGGGAAGTCATTATATCCGACTTTTTTATAAAGAATTTTATATGAAAACCAAACTTCGTGGTGTAATTACGTCATAATAACCGGTTGGTCAATATAGGCGGAGTCATATTAAACGGATTGTACTGTAGTATGTATAATAAAAATATAAATATATAAATTAAGACCTGGTAAGTGGTACGCGGGCGTTGTTGCGGTTAGTTGGTGAGTGACCGTTGGTTTTAGGGGCCCGCTAGAACCCACTCAATTGACTGCTGCCGTTCGGGTTTGATCGGCGGTGCTCGGCGCTGGTGGTGAATGCCCGAACATCCTCAGCGCCCTGAAGTATTCAGGATGAAAGAGGGAGCGGGCACACATTGTTGAAAGCCCGTATTAATGCCCCTTCTTCGTCTTCAGCTCGACCATCCGCGTAGTACCGTCGCTTCCAGGACAAGTCTTGGTCACTCGTTTCAAGGGCGGTCGCTCTTTCTCCCTGAGTAGTACCAGTGACCCTGCTTTCAGCTACTGTCCCGTGGTTGTTGTCCACTTGGTTTTCTGCTGTAGCAAAAAAACATACTTAAGGTGAAATCTATACCAGAAGTGCTGTTGAATGTGCTGTTGGATGTGCTCTACCCTCCAGGCGGCTGATGTGAACGTCTGTCACCTGTGGATGTGGAACAGACATGAGTCAGCGTCCAATCAAGAAATGAGAAGGTGTAAGGACAGATAAATGTAAGGGATTAGAGGAGAAAGGTGTAAGAGGACGTGAATGTAATACTGCCTCTATTAGAGCCAAGCAAGTGGTCATTTCCTCAAAGGTGAAATGCGTTAAATTTAAAATCCTTTTTAGGTGTGTCATTCAAATGAAGAGAGTAAGGAGGCGCAAAAGAAAATTTGATGCCTTGTGGAGCAACTTTACATGATTAGAGTCGTAATACCTGGTACCGTTGTCGGACAAGGTACTCTCAGGATGCCACGACAAGCAACAAAACGATTTAAGAAACAAACAAAAATGCATATAAATGCCTTCACAAGCTTACACCTCCGCCGGCCGTCTTTGACCGGCTACAAACACTGGCCCGGCATAGTTAACGCTACAATTTTTTTTATCCTATAGATAATACACCTTTCGGGGGGCTATCGGGTTCATATTTTTTGATTTCTGTTTTGGCACTAAACCGGCATATATTTTGAAGTAGTTTTGGTCACACATTTTATTAATAAATCAACCTTATCGATACAGATTTGTGATTTTATTTCAAATTTAAATTTAATAGCTTAATTCTCAAAAACAGGAATTTATATCACTTTTTTGAAGTCAATAAACTACAAGTTCCCAGTTAAGTTTCCGTTTCGAAGTCAAAATGGCGTTGTGGTGAGAAGAAACGGCGAAAGAAACTCTCCAGCAGTCGCTCTTTTAATTTTGATTAATCGATACAAATTATCAAGTAAATTATTTTTAATTTTATTTTTTTATTATCAAGGTAATCTTTTTTTCGACATGTTTCTTTTTTACAAAATTGTTGAACTTTTTTAAGTTTAATTGACATAATTCTGTACGGATTTCATTGTAAAAACGGATACATTGTCCTTTAAATGATTTATCTATTTTCTTAAGCCTTGTGTGGATCAGAGCCAATTTGTGTCTATTTCGAGTATTACGATTATGAATATCGCTATACTTTTTAAATTTAATTTAATCAATATTTTTTTGAACATAAATTATCAAATATAAACTAAGTCGGTAATAGGTAATAAATACAGAGGTTCGCTAAAATTATTTATACTAAAAGTGGCCACTTTAAGGTAAGTCCGAATCAGATTTTTCCTGTAAAACCTTCGGTGCACTCAATATGCATAAATATGAATATTTATATTGCTTAAAATGCGTTATTATCATATGCTGTCGCAAAAAGCATATTTAATGTGATTAAATGCTAGTGAAATAATTTCATATTTCTAATACTTAAGTTTTTGTTGATTAAATTTTAGAAGACATTTCATAATTCAATAAAAACTTTGTTTATTTATGAATAATTTACAGGTATTTATTGATGAAAATGCCTTTTGCGACTACGGTAAATAGCGCTTTATGATAACACGTTTTGAATGGAGTAGCGAAATGTCTATAGTTAAAGATATTAGGTGTAACACAGTTTATATGAGAAAACCGGTCAAGTGCGTATCGGACTTGAACATTTTACCTTTTCTTTGATTTCCCTACTCAATGTAGGATATAAGCCGTCCGAATAGCAGAATTATTTATAAGCAGTAGGTGAGTGAATCCGTTGTGTGCCATGCATTGACCGATAAATCAATGTACCTAATTGTAACTTGTAAGGATTGTAGAAAAAATAAGGGGATTTCAAATAAACAAATCTGATAGAAATCTACGTAATAATAAACTTTATCACCGTATCTCAAGTTCATAGGTCAATGGGGAGTGAAAAAGGACCAGAAATTATTGTATTAAAAACGTTGTGCATATATCATACTTTTTTCAATGATTTTATATCCTCTTTGTCCTATAAATATTTCGTTTGTGACTTCAGAATGTCATCAAAGGTACCAAATTAAAATATCGGGGCCAACGTTCAGTACCAATTATTTTAGGGTGATATGTCACCAACAGCGTGCAGCAGTCTATTAAGGTACTTAATAAAGTGACCAATATCTAATACCTTTAAACGAGCAATTCTTGTATATATATATTTATCATCTAAATCTAGGAAACAACTTCAAAGGTTTCATTTTTAGAAAACGTCGTTTTATCCGTGATTTCGGGATAAAACGACTATAAATTGAAAAATATGACTCTTCCTGACATCTCCTGGCGAGTAATAATTCTTTTATTTTTACCGACACAGTAACACTAAAGCTACTTGACAATAGATGGCGTTGTAAAAAAAAAACGAGCGAAGCTCGGTCCTCCAGGTACTATGGATTAAGCTATAAAAAAATCAATATTAATTCTTGGGAGCGTTTTTCGCTAAAAATAAGTGTCGGTATATATGCTAAAGCGGTTGTAACCGAAGACACATTTGTTTAAAGGTAAAATTTGATAGGCAACGGTCCTCACCATGATAGTTGCGTATGGAATCCGTATGCATAATGCAGTAATTGTCAAGGCGAGCAATTTGTACTTTACGGAAAATTATCTTCAGAAATGATACTCAACATAGGTGGTCCCGTATGCTGTACTGGAGCTCTGGTATCTAGAGATTTTATTAAGAAATACTTTTATGCGGCTCAGAATTGGACGGAACGTCCACATTTAAAATAATGGCGAATGAATCACACTCGGATGTTGGCCCCAAGCTTCAGGCCCCTGGGATAAGTAATAAAAACAATTAAACCAATTACTACTGAATCAGTATATCTGCCAAGCGCCTGTACATACAACGATCGATAAATTAAAGAGTTATATTATAATATATTTATATGAGCAACGTCTAGCATGGGTTTTGACAAAATTAAATAATAAAGAAATGCGTAGGTGACACTGACGTGTTTTATAACTACAGTCCCGTGGACCTACAAATTTTTTTTCGATTTGTTCCATTATTATCCTATTGCGGTTCTATAGCAGAACTACACCAGGGCCAGACCATTTTATATAACAATCACTAGATAAGTGTCTCAGGATATGTATGTACCTATGCAAAGTATACAATTTAAATTGTTTTTTTTTTGTGATAAACAGGCGATAGAAGTAAAAATGCTAAAAAAAAGTTCGGAGTGCGTTTGGATATTTTTGTTTAGTCAAAGATTTTACTATCCTTTGTAGCAATTGATATTATTGTATTATTATCAGAGAAAAGGACACCCCATTTTTAATAACATTTTTTTTATTAAAGTACAAAATTTGAGCGATTGCAATATTTTTTTTAAACGGTAAAATCTTGTTATTAATGTTATGTGAAACATATAAGTATATAATTTGTATTACTGATTTTAATTTTTTCTATTATCTACCTCTTAAAAGACAATAGTTAATTACTAGTAATCTAAAAAAATAAAATAAAGGTAATTAAATATAGATGGACTTTAAAAAGCAAATTGGCCGCCCTTTCCGTTGCTGACACCCCTCGTCACATCGCTTGCCCGCGCTAATACTTCATTATCGCTGACTTTTTTGCTTGGCTCCTCAGGTTCGTAGCGTGATGTTAAATAGCCTATAACCTTTCTCAAAAATCGGGCTATCAACGCAAAAAAAATCAAATTTGACTTGTAGTTCCAGAGATTAACAAGTTATAAAACGAAGTATAAACTCAGCTTCATTTTCTTAGTATGGATTGAAACTTATAACATAACCTACCGTGAAAGTTCAACCGAGCGACTATTTGTTATATCTTTCATTTCACATTAGCTATATTATTTTGATGAAAGAATATGATATTTTGTTTTCTAAATTCTTAATTTTTTTAGCTGGCACTTAGTAATAGTTCATTTTGATGTTTCCAGTGCTCAACCTGACACTGATCGACTTACCGGGTCTGACGAAGGTGCCAATCGGCGATCAGCCAGTAGACATAGAGCAGCAGATCAAAGGCATGATTTTCCAGTTCATTCGCCGCGAGTCCTGCCTCATCCTGGCGGTCACTCCTGCTAACACTGACCTCGCAAATAGCGATGCCCTCAAACTTGCCAAAGAAGTCGACCCACAAGGTATATTTCGTGAATTTTCTGATTTTTTTATATGTATATTGTGCCATCCATTTATTTATTTGCATTTGTATTACATTGTTTTATATCAATACGTAATAATGGTGACGTTGCTAATGTTATAGGCAAGTCAATCTTTAAACGTGGTCTTTTTCCGATATGTCACGTTTTATCAGCCAAAGGCATAGTAACTATTGCATAATCTGTGGCTCTTCGCACCTTTAACCACCACCTACCTACGTGGGGTACGAACCCTTGCGGTGCTCCTGATTATAACTCAGAACACTTTGCAGTACTCCTATTTCGACCGTGTCTATCTCAATGTGATTTGTTTCTTGAGCCCTTGCAGTGGAACGCTGGCTTGTAAGACGCTGGAACGAAACGGGTAGTAGAACTCTACTATTAGAATAATGGACCAAAGATGAAATCTTCAAAAGACTGTAGCCATAATTTATGTGGCACTTGTTCAGACAGTTAATTTACTCATCAACTTATGCAAAAGAAAATTTTGTGGATGTAGTGAAATGTATTTATAAGTTTTTAACTTTATTCCAGGTCTTCGCACAATCGGTGTGATAACAAAGCTGGATCTAATGGACGAAGG
Organism: Apoda limacodes; assembly: GCA_946406115.1. Taxonomy (NCBI): domain Eukaryota; kingdom Metazoa; phylum Arthropoda; class Insecta; order Lepidoptera; family Limacodidae; genus Apoda; species Apoda limacodes. The sequence continues at coordinate 9,977,636 of OX291546.1, forward strand.
TACAGACGCGCGAGACGTGCTGGAGAACAAACTGCTGCCCTTGCGGCGTGGATACATCGGCGTCGTCAACCGGTCGCAGAAAGATATCGATGGACGCAAGGACATATCCGCCGCCCTCAGCGCGGAGAGGAAGTTTTTCCTTAGGTAACATTGTTTAACAAATAAGTATGTGTTAACATATGTATGTATAAAATCATGGTTTCAATCAAGAAGGGCTTAACCAAGCTGAATACACTCGCACATCATAATGTTGACAGCCTCTTTTGCCAAGATATGTAAGTTCTGCGTAAGCAAATAGTAAAATACCTTCGATAGATTAGATATTTATTGCAGAAATATGAATTTTGCAGGAATTTATACCATATGTAAACGGTATTGCAAGAAATTCGTGCAAGACTTCCGCGAGTGTTCTTGCAGGTGGAAACGCGGCCTTAGAATCATAAGCGGTAAAATGTAGACGAACATGTCTTAATTTGTTGTTAGAAGTTGCTGTTGAAATCCTGCGCCGATAAATAATTTAGGACGGCTGGACCCGTGGGCAAATTTGGCACTGAGATAGTTTAAGTCCCGGGGAAGAAAATAGGCTACTTAAAACGTCAAATGTGAGTCGGTTTTTTTCTATACTTGAGGAATTGCTGTTCAATTCTTCACCAATAACCGAATTAAGTGCGGGCGGAACCGCGGGCAAAAGCTAGTATAAAATAGGTGCCTTAAATTTTATAGTTTAATTGACAATTCAAAAGTGCTGTTTAAAAGTCTACTGGAATAAAAATGCTTTAACTTTAAAAGTTATGACAATTAGCAAACTTTTTAGCACAGTCACTTCATAATTTACTTGTTAAAAAATATAATTCATTTAAATATAAAATCATTATACTCAAAGTGGTTTTCATTCGAAGAGCTAACGTTTACAACCATTAACTAATAAAATATTTTTTTTTCCCCAGTCACCCATCATACAGACACTTGGCGGATCGGCTCGGTACCCCGTACTTGCAGCGCGTACTCAACCAGCAGCTCACCAATCACATACGAGACACTCTGCCCGGTTTGCGAGACAAACTGCAAAAGCAGCTGCTAACACTCGAGAAGGATGTAGACCAATACAAACACTTTCGACCCGATGATCCTTCAATCAAGACAAAGGCTATGTTGCAGTAAGTATATTTTAATGATGAATGAATGATTAATTTAATTTAATTTTCAGACCTATCTCTATACTGCCTGCCTTAAGCAAAATTTTTGAAAAAATTATGTTCAATCAGATGCTGAAACATTTTAACTTAAATGGATTACTTCATCCTCAACAGTTTGGTTTTACAAAAGGGCGTTCCACAACTGACGCAGGTGTTGCCCTTATACAGCATATATTTGCTGCTTGGGAACAGTCACAAAATGCTATTGGTATCTTCTGTGATCTATCAAAGGCATTCTCTTATACGTGAAACTCTTATACGGAAACTGAGTCATTATGGTATTGCAGATTTGGCTCTTGAGCTTATCCGCTCATATTTGAGTAGTAGAATGCAGAAGGTTCAAATCAATGAAGTAAAATCCAATGGCTCTGAAGTAAAATTAGGAGTTCCTCAAGGTTCTATTTTAGGTCCTTTTCTATTTTTAATTTACATAAATGACTTGCCTTTCTTAGTGGAGAAGCTGTGCAAGATTGTACTATTTGCTAATGATACATCTCTTTTATTTAAAGTTGACAGAAATAAAACTAATTTTGACGACGAAAGTAGTGCGCTTTCTCAGGTTCTTCAGTGGTTTACGGCAAATAATTTACTTCTTAATGCAAGTAAGACTAAGTGTTTAAAATTTATGATGCCAAATGTCAGAAACATAAGTACAAAATTATCCCTAAACGGAGAAGAAATAGAACTATTAGACTCAACAGTGTTTCTAGGTATTACATTAGACAATAGGCTGCAGTGGAACCCTCACATTTCAGTTCTTGCAGGAAAACTCAGTTCAGCTGCCTATGCAGTTAGGAAAGTTAGGCAGCTTACAGATGTTGACACTGCTGGCTTGGTCTACTTTAGCTATTTCCATTCCGTCATGTCTTATGGCATTTTGCTTTGGGGTAAGGCAGCTGATATTGATACAGTCTTTATTTTGCAAAAGAGAGCAGTACGGTCTATTTATAAATTAGGACCTCGAATTTCTCTTAGGAAACTATTTAGGGAAATTAATATTTTAACTGTTCCTTGCCAATATATTTTCGCTTGTATAATGTATGTACGCCAAAATTGTCACTTTTTTGCTAAAAATAGTGACCTCCACAGTGTTAATACGAGGAATAAGGATAAATTGGTAGTTCCAAAATGTCGTCTTCAGAAGGTACGTAGCTCTTTCGCAATACAAAGTATATTTTTCTACAATAAAATTCCAGAACATGTGGTTAATTTAACCTCAAATAAATTTAAAATATATGTCAAAGATACTTGAATGAAAAGAAGCTATTACAAAGTTGATGAATACATAAATGATAAAAATGCTTGGAAAAATTAGAACATAATTGATTTGTATTGGGGCATTTGAAATATTTTTTTTTAAATTAAAACATTGTTTATTATGTTATGACCTAGTGTAAGGCTATATCGTATTTTTATATGATGTATAAAAGATTAACTAGTGAGTTTATTAGCTTCTCGGTAGTAAAGCATTACGAACCTTCCAATTTTCTCCTCTTATATTTTGTTCCTTTACTACACACATTGTAACTAGTACAATCGAAGTTTTATTGGAGTTGCTTGAGTGTGTCATGCTCTCTCAAAGTGTCTCTGCGGCGGTGGCGTGTGTGTCGGGTCGTTACGTTCCCTAAAACATGGTTGAGCAAAGCGATGGCTGATTCATGTGTCATACTCGTGAACGGGTGCCGCCTGTGGAGGCTGGTCTGCTCCTGCAAACTTCTTTGTATTCTTAGTATTTAGTCTTACTTTTTTGTTTTGTTTATTAATACTGTAAGACATAGATTATTTCTTAGTGATGAATACATAAACTGTCTTTTGTTTATATTAGATACTTTTTTATGTTGTGCTTGTGCTTTATATTTCATGTTTTTTTTATGTTTGTAATGAAAAGTGTCCTTTTATGATAGGGAGGGCATTTTCCAATATTAATTGGACGCTGTAAGAGAAAGGGAGAAAAGAAATGCCCTTGCTAAGTTTCTTGCCGGTTCTTCTCAGTACAAGGTCTCTCGCCCTGTAGACTTACGAACCGATGGCGTAGTGACATTCATAAGTGCTCAATTATTGTAGCCTAAACTGAATAAATTATATTGAATTTGAATTTGAATTAATGAAAGTGGCACGTATCGGTACTTGATTTGCTAACCATGTTAAAGGTTACTGGTTCAATTCTCTGTCAGGGCTATAATCAAATTGTCAAAATTTTAAAGCAAAGCATTTATATCAATGTTGTGCGCTAAATTGCCGGGGAGAAAATTCAGTAAAAACGTCACCGGCTTGTTTGCGATCTATAAAGCACGAGTGCGTTTTACTAATATCGTAGCACTAGTGCGTAATAAAACCTTTTTTAATTCTAAGAATTATTGTGGTTACTGATGGCTTCGCTTGTCGTTTTGTTTCACGAGCGCACAGAAAAAAGCAATACTCGTGTCAATAACAAATGTCTCTGCAAACTGAATCTGTTCTGGTTTTTGTTCCTAAGAAACTGTGTGGGAAAATATCGCATGAAACGCCTTACCATAGATTCGAGAGATCTACCGGCTCGGGCTCTTTAACTTGTAGCTTCATATTCATAATAAACTATTGTTTATTTCTAGAATGATTCAGCAGCTACAAACCGACTTTGAACGCACAATCGAAGGTTCGGGCTCGGCTCAGATCAACACGAACGAGCTTTCTGGCGGTGCTAAGATCAATCGGCTGTTCCACGAACGATTCCCATTCGAGATCGTCAAGATGGAGTTCGACGAGAAAGAGCTGCGACGTGAAATCGCATTTGCTATTCGGAATATCCATGGTATCAGGGTATGGAGCACTTCATTTTTAAATTTCCTATATCCCAACTAGCCCATAAAAATCTACTTTATTTCTCATAATGTGACTATCCGCAGAACGTCTCTCTTTCTGTGCATGCAATGCCTTCCGTCATGGTTCATTGGAATTTCAGATGAACTGCATTAGGTATTATTTGTCGAATAGACATGTTAAATAAAGATTTTTTTCCATCACAAGGCTGTATTTCGCAACAGTGAAGTTTTCCTTAATGGGAAAGAAAATTTGTGAAAAAAGAAAAATTTAAAAATAAGCCATTAAGGTTCCCACAATGTTTAGTTTTGATTTTTATTTTAAACGCTTTCTATTCAAATTTGTCTTACATAGAGAATTATCTTACAAACGAGTTGTTGCAACCAAAGTGTGTTTAATATGGGTTGCTTTTTTTTTCCAGGTTGGTTTGTTCACACCCGACATGGCGTTCGAGGCTATAGTAAAGAAACAGATTACAAGACTAAAGGAACCTTGTATTAAATGTGTTGACTTAGTTGTGCAAGAGCTGTCAAACGTTGTCAGAGTCTGTACTGAAAGGGTGAGTGATTTTAAAGTTCTGTACTTAAAGGGGGACAGCAGAGCCCTGTTTCTCTAAGCTACGCTGTCCGTCTGTCTGACCTTTAAAGGGCTTTCGTTTTCCTATACAAGAAATATGTTTTTGTTGGTATCGTTCTGTCGTAAACACGGTAAAAAATACCAGCTTTAAAACGATTATAGTGTTATATAGTAAAACCACCAATAGTGAAAACCGGTTAAGTGCGAGTTGCGGTCGTGCAATCTTTGGCGGCACGGTTTTTTAAATACGATCCCTAACGCATAGGCAGTGACTAAGAAATTATACAATGAACATAGCCCATCGTAAAAAAAAACATACAACCTAATTAAGATCCTCCTCCTTTTTTTTGAAGTAGGTTAAAAACACATTTATTAAGTGAAATATTCTGTCCTTCAACGTAATTTGGCTGTGCTCAAGCAAGAGACCTTGTTTTTTTTACCAGAAACAAATTTGTTAGAAGCGAAATTTTAATTTCATCAAAAATGCTTGTGTAGTTACAAAAATGCATCAATTGATATGAATACTCTTTAAGTATTATATTAAATTCACGTTTTAATTTAGAATTTTTTAAATAACAGATGTCCCGGTACCCAAGGTTGCGCGAAGAAACTGAACGGATTATAATGTCACACGTGAGGTCGCGCGAACAAAAGTGCAAAGATCAGCTTGTGTTGCAAATAGACTGCGAACTGGCCTACATGAATACCAACCACGAGGACTTCATTGGATTTGCTAAGTGAGTACATTTAGTGGTTGTTGTGAGTAAAGGCAGCACAGTAAGCACTGTTAGGCCAACCATGCATGTAAAGTAATACCTGACAGCTATGCTAGTTCTGTTAAACCGGAATATTCCTGCTTACTAGCAGTTTAATTGCACAAGGAAACCTGTCGGGTATACCCTTGTGTGTAAGTCCAACTTTACGTGATAAATGTTTTTGGTAAGTAACGGGACTGTAAATAAGTGTATTCAATTAAAATGATAGTACTATAGCGAATAAGGGTTATTCAAGAAGCTCTGAATATTTAAATATTTTCTTATCATTGCTCATATTAGCTCTTAGGGGTTACGGAAATACATAAAAGTTTGTTAATGCTAAGGCTAGCGGGCGGTCCGTGCATGCCTTAGTTTCAAAAATTCGCATCCCTTTCTGAATACTGCGAATTATAACTAGTAAAGTAAACGATTTTTTTTTAGTGTTAGAGTGAAGCTGTAAGAGTGAAAATTGTAGGTGATAACTGTTTTGTGTTCATTGTAAGAGTAATGTATATTTGTGGTTGCCAGGCATTAGTGGATGTAAAAATAAAGTTTCTAAAATTGTTGAATGAATATTTATCGTTAGTGGCGGCAAAAGTTTGATGTCTCCCTCGTCATGGAGGTGTCCAAATTATTTTTTTTTTTTTTATATTTTTTTCAGTGCTCAGAATCAATCCGAGAATTCAGCGAAATCAGGACACCGGGCACTAGGCAACCAGGTTATTAGGAAAGGATACATGTGCATACACAATTTAGGCATCATGAAAGGTCAGTAGTTCTACATTGATCCTATTGCATATTAATATATCCTTATTTTATATAGTTGTTTAGAAATACTTAAATTCTTGTAGAATTTACCAAGGTTCTCAAAGCAGGGTTTGATAATCTTATTATTATTAAAGTACTAATATGAAATTAGACCGTAATTGTTGCGTCTTCAATTTGCCTTTATATCCCGCCAATTTTAGTAACGATAATATTACTAGTACATACATATATTTTATATCGATATACATACGGTGCAAAGCAATTTGGTTTTAATTCTCTTGACATTTTCAACAGAAATACAATAAACACTCAGCATTTCGTTTGTTAAGGCGGTTCGAGAGACTACTGGTTTGTGCTGACGTCAGAAAGCATCTCTTGGTTCAAAGATGAAGAGGAAAGGGAGAAGAAGTACATGTTACCTTTAGATGGGCTGAAGCTAAGGGACCTCGAGCAAGGTTTTATGTCGCGCCGGCACATGTTCGCTCTCTTCAATCCTGAGGGCAGAAATGTATATAAGGTACATGGTTACTTATGTGTTAGTAACTTTTATATTACGACAGAAGATGTGAAAAAAAGTGAAATAAGCGTAGAAAAAATAGTAATAGTACATTATGATACTAGTGTGATAAGTTGATCGTTGGTAGTTCCAAAATGTCTTCAGAAGGTACATAGCTCTTTCGCAATACAAAGTATATTTTTCTACAATAAAATTCCAGAACCTGTCGTTAATTTGTCCTCAAATTTATTTAAAATATATGTCAAAGATAGTTTAATGAAAAAAAGCTATTACAAAGTTGATGAATACATAAATGATAAAAATGCTTGGAAAAATTAAAACTTAAATGATTTGTATTTGTATTGAGGCATTTGTTATATTTTTAAATTAAAACATTGTATTTTATGTTATTACCTAGTGTAAGGCTATATTGTATTTTAACATGAAGTTGAAAAAAATATAAAGATAAACTGCTGAGTTTCTTGCCGGTTCTTCTCGGTAGTAATCATAACAAACCGGTGGTAATTTTGGTATTTTTTTTCAATTAATAATTAAACTGACTATTTGAATAAAAAAGTTTGAGTTTGATCAGTATACCTACACGAGGCAGGGTTTTGGCCCGAGTCGTGTGGATTTTCTTTTTGCCCGCGCCGCGCTCGTGGAAGTATACATCCACTATTACTAAAGTAATGGCGCTGGCCAGGAAACGTGACAACAGCCTATGCCTATTATACTTTTGAAGAAAATAATAAACAAATGTGCAATTACACATGTGCTGTTATGATAAATTGAAAAGCACTCTTGTCCTAAATGCTGCAATATAGTGCTATAATAAGAGCCACTAATTAGCATGACAAGTGTGATGAGAAAGCATTAAAGGGTATGAAATCACGTTAAACAGCTGTATCTGATTAGTTAAATGCTGAGATGCAGAAGGCTGGACAGGGAGTAGTTAGAACTTGAAATGAAAGTTGGAAAGAACCTGAGTTGTAATGTACCTGAAGACTTGTGCAAAGCTGTGATCTTCCCGCTAAGGGAAGGATTCGCATCAAGATTGTACGGACTACCACATATCGCAGTACAGGTCGCAGCATCGTTGAAAATTATAGAAAAAAATATTGATTAAAAGATTGATGGAAAAACAAAAGGAAAATTGTAAGATGTGCAAGTGAGATATTTAAGTTGCAGGAGTGTAGTCTTTTGTTTTCGGAGCATAGTCAGAAAATGTTGGGCAAAAAGTGTATTGAGCTTTCGTAGATCTGGTAAAAGCTTATGACATTATGGAGGATTGAGTTGGTCGACATTCAAAGCCTATGACGTAATAAGGACTAGAATAAACGATAATGTTCAGTTTTTTTGAAAAAAAAAAAAAAAAAACTGATACACAATGCAACATTATGGTGAAGAAAAAGGATAAGGACAGGTGCGAAAATTTGTATACTTTAGATCTATTACAACAAGAGATGAGAAATACTAAATACTAAAACTTGAATACTTTTGTGAGCCGTCTGAAGCTGGCTAAAAATGATTGGCAGTTTAGTTGAGTTAGTAGGTTTTAACACTGATGTATGAAAATGAATAACGATATATATATATATTAGTAAAGTCGAAGAATATTGGTAGGGAGACATAAATCCAGGCGTACATTTAAAACCTATTGTTTGTTTCTTCCACAGGATTACAAGCAGCTAGAATTGTCTTGCGAGACGCAAGACGACGTGGATTCATGGAAAGCGTCATTCCTTAGAGCAGGAGTGTATCCAGAGAAGACTTCGGAAGCCGCTAATGGGGATGAGGTATTATAATGTTCTATTTATTATAAATGTGCTAGTGCTTGCTTTCCTATTTCTTTCCATTTCTCGTTTCCCTTATCTTTATAAAATATTCTTGTTTTTTTATCTTCCTATTAATCTATTCAGTCTGTCGCTTTATTTTAATAAATTTAAAATGTCTAAATAATAAATGGAATTACGAATTATACATACTTAATTTGTTTATATATTGTATGATATAAAAATATATTGGATAATATTACGAAAGTTTATGTGTGTTGTTTTGCCATGCTGTGCAGAGTGAAGGAAATGAGGTTTGTCCCCATATGTTTTGACCATCACATTTAGTAGTTGCGGAACACTGACACGTACATTCAAACAACCTTTACATACTCGTACATACAATATTAATATTGCAAAGGGATTTCAAGAATCTTTATTAATATTGTGACCGACGACGATTAGCTGCAAATACCTATCTAATATATGTATATTTGGATTTTGGTATTTAAAACTAATGTTTTCTTGAAATGCATTGCAAAATAACTGACACATGTATGTATTTGAATGCAGCATGAAGATTTACTAATGCAAGTTTTGTGTTTTTGTTTATCCGTTGTGTGTGTTGTATATGTATTTGGTAGTTTTTTTTTGTTGGATAAATTTTCCCGTTGTAGATAATAACTCTCATTTAAAAATGTGTTTTTAACTGCTTTATTTTATAACCAACTTACCTCGTTATACCAATAACCAACCAACTAGCGTAGCAGAGTATATTGAGTAAGTTTTCTGTCGAACATCGTGTCCGGTCAAGACTAATAGAGCGAGATAGCGCTAGATTCGTCTAAATTTGTCACACTTATGCACCGCTGTGATTCAGCCAGATGCGGATAGTACGATTTTTTAAAAAAGATGCACACATAAATGCACCGTTGTTATGGTTGGTGTTGAAATGAAGAGTATTAGATTGCTATATATTGTGTTCTATTTAACAAAGCTTTTCCCTACGTCTTTCTTTGCATAGATTTCTGATTAAATTCTCTATGCTTTTACATACACGCACAACCTTATATACTTATAAAAACAAGCATTTTAAAAAATGTATTCTGGATATTTAGCGTCAATATCGGTTTAGTAGCTGTAATGCGTGTGCTGTATTGATGACAATTTTGTAGTACCTTTTTTATATTTTTAGCATGGTTCTGTGTACACGTTTTTTATTTTTAGTTTTCTGTTCCACTGCCGGGGTTGGGTGGAAAAGATGAAGTAAGTATTGTTTTTACTAAAGCCGAGTTTGCTGCATTTAGGAACTGGACTGGCTGCGGTTTTATCGGAATGATATTATTTTTTATAATTACAGCATTTTTTGATGCATGCGTTTTTATGCCTATTGGAAGAGACAGAATTCGCAAATTATTAGAATTATTATTATTTTCTTCCTTTTTGCAAACATTACTAAGATCACTGTTTGGCAGATACGAACATTTTATATTTAGTATTTATAAAATCTATATGCTAAATACAAATAGCCGATAAATATAAATTTTGGAACTGTGGTCAGTAATTAACAATATACATAATGTTTTTATAACACACTAATTTGCGCACGGTCTGAAATTCACTTCTCAATGAATATAGTCAAATTTGTTTACTATAATAAAATCTAGTTTACAGTGCTTATCTTAACATTGTTACATAAACTATAGTGAATTGAAAAATATTGGAAGTAATAACTAGGGGCATGGAAACATTGCTTATTTATGAATACTTACTGCATTTCGGACCGTAAGAAATTTGAATTATTGGAGCTTTACTTATATGTATTCTTCTGGGGGTTTTCTATGTTTCTGGTGGGCAATAGCACTAAGTCACAGGAAGTATTAAAACATATTGGAAGTGATATTTAGAGGCATGGAAACATTGCTTATTTATGAATATTTACTGCATTTCGGACCGTACAAAATTTGAAATATTGGAGCTTTACTTATATGATTTCTTCTGGGAGTTTTCTTTGTTTCTGGTGGGCGATAGCTATTAGTGACAGGAAGTAATGTTATGTAAACGCTCTGTATAGAATATTGCAAACATGCTTGTTAAGTAATAAAAAGATTATAACTAAGCTTAAGTAGTACCAACTTTTGTCTCTTGGACAATAGCATGGATCATCTTAGTTGGTTACCCAATTAATACTGTGTTTGGAGCGTGATTTATACTAGTCTTGATAATATATCCTCTGGTTTTAAAGTAGGATCACTTATTGGATGTTTGTCTTATAATCTCTTGGGTAATTTTTATTGTCTCTGGGAATTGGAATGGATACTGGGTTATTTCATTTGGGTATTTTTATAGTATCTCTGGGATTGGGACTGTTAGTAGGTGAATTTATTCTTCTCAGTTTGCTGAACTATGACTTTAAAGTTAGAATGGCCACTTGATGATTTTGTTACTTTTTACTGGATTTGGAGAACTGGGTAATTTTCTTATTTTTTAATTTAAATGTTTTACTCCTATTAATCATTTCGACCTTTGAGACTTAGGAAGTATGGCTTCAGTATTTTGTCACTTGAAAAAATTAACATAGCTTTTTAGAAGGTACCAAAAATGCAAAAAATATTGAATGATAATTTTTTTCTATTGACTGGAGCTCATGGAACCTGATTTCGTAATTTAAAAACTCGAAATCTGTTCTCTTGTTTTCAGAGCTCTGACAACACTGGTTCGAGCAGTATGGACCCTCAGTTGGAGCGGCAAGTGGAAACAATCCGTAACCTGGTGGACTCTTACATGCGTATTGTGACGAAAACGACCAGAGACCTGGTACCCAAGACAATTATGATGATGATAATCAACAACGCCAAAGACTTTATTAATGGAGAACTGCTCGCTCATCTTTACGCTTCTGGGGATCAGGTATGTTATGCGATTGGAGAGTTTTGTTTTTTTGTATATCTTAAATATAGTAGTTATAGGTAGGTAGGTAGGTAGGTCATTTATTTCTCATCGAAAATTACATTATGTCATTAAAATAATAATACATAACCAATTCACAAAAAGATCGTCAAGTGTAAAAATTTAAATCACAATGAAAAATAAAGGCTTAGAAATATTCTAAGATAAAACGTCAACAATTAAAAATAAACATATAAATAGAATCAAGATTTAAAAATGTCAAAATTTAAAACAAACATAAATAAAAATTAAAAGTCAATAAAAATGTCAAAACAAGAACAAACATAAATAAAAATCAAAAAAAATGTCAAAACAAAAACAAAAAAATATTAAAAATGTCAAACGTGGTCACTGTATTCTTTGACAGAATACAGTGATTGAGTCAGTAAAAGCTCTTTTAGCCGGCGACCAAATTTCTGATCCGAGAGTTCGTTTTTAGGTCGACAGGGAGGTGCTCATAATAAGCTGGGCCTATGACTCGCGGATTTTTATCCAGCAGCGCTAGTCGTCGTGGCACACGTTGTAGTCGCCCTGTTTGACGAGTCACTCTGCCTGGAACACTGATGCGTTTACAGGTGTTTATGTTGCGTCGAGTGTACATTATAATATCAAACACATATTGAGAATAATGTGTCATTATACCATATTTTTTAAATAGTTCTCTGCATGAATGGCGAGGTTTTACACCCGCCAGTGTGCGAAGAGCTCTCTTTTGTATAATGAACACTCGATTGGAGTCTGTCGAGTTGCCCCATAGAATAATGCCATATGACAGAAGGGAATGAAAGAAGGCAAAATATATTTGTAGTAGTGCAACGTCAGACACGAGTGGTTTCAGCTTTCGTAGTGCAAATACTGCACTACTCAGCTTTTCACACAACGTTGACACATACATACAGAGTGCTTAAAGAAAAAGATGGATCAAACGACATCTTGCTCGTTCGTTTCTGTGAATTTCTTATTCGGGTTCATAGAATAATTTCCTTTTACACATATGTAGAAGAAAGAAAAGAAGAAATGTATGTAAAATAGTGGACTTAATGCTGGTCTATATATATTACCTCCCATCTAACTATTTTTAAATCCTTTTGTTCCGTATTTATTACATGCGTAGTGTAATTACAAATTCGTGCAGAAAAGGAAGACTTTATAGTTTACGCTGTATCAATTTTAAAGGAAGTGGGCCATTTCTTCAAATGAAAATAAATTATGATAAAACCAATTTATTAATTAAAATATATTATGTCAGTTTATAACATCATGTACGGCCAAGGCTAATAGAGCGAGATAGCACTAGATTCGTCTTAACCTGTCACACCTACGCGCTGCTGCGATTCCATCTATCATAAATCATCGGGCCAGATGAAAGGAATTACAATGGTGCGTAAGTGTGACAGGTTAAGACGAATCATTTAAGATCATTACATATATGTTTATATTAAGACAGCATGTTCCAAAGAGAAGTAACTTATAATAATACTCTGATACAACTTTGATGATTAAACAAAGCTCTACATTTTCATAATTTGCGACATTTTTTTTTATTTTCTTTCATCTGTTACAGTCACAAATGATGGAAGAGTCCCCGGAAGAGGCACAGAAGCGCGAAGAGATGTTGCGCATGTACCACGCTTGTAAAGAAGCCCTGCACATAATAGGTGACGTGTCAATGGCGACGGTGAGCACACCAGTTCCACCGCCAGTCAAGAACGACTGGCTGGAGGGTCGGCTCGACTCAAATCCGCGCCTGTCACCGCCTTCACCCGGCGGTCCGCGCCGCGCAACTCCTGTGCAGCAAGGTAACGGTACGATCTTTATATTAGTCCAAACACTCTCTGCTACCAAAAAAATGCTACTTATCATGTGTGTTGTTTCTAGGTGACAAGAATTCCTGCTTATGAATGATTCATTTAAAATAACTGATAGGTTTTTAATGAAATTTTGTTGACGATCTTGACGTGCCTCATGCATTATCGAAAGTTTATCACATGCAATAATAGATATTTGTTGTTATTTAGTTTTTTGAGCTAGTGAAAATGACGGGTACCATCAAAAAATGCCCATTTATATTTAATATGTAAAAAGGAAACGTTTCTCACCGTTTCGTTTCTTAACTTTGCTGTATATATTATAGTACATAGCGCCTGAGAGTATCAGATTGTTGTGTTGGCGTATCAGGGATACCGAGGTTCGAATGACACATATGTCGAGAAACTACTACGAACTCGTAAATATCAGTAACAGTGTGCCTAGTGTGAGTTTTGCGTGTTTGTAACTCTACTACCGCGTTTGCGTATTCATCAAAAGTCTTATTAGAAAAAAACCGTCTCAAAACGCGTCCGCTAGAGGCGCTTCTCCATTTATTTCATTGACGCGAACGCGATAGTGGAGTTAAAAACTCACACTAAGCACACCGGCCGATGCGTATACGCTCACGTAGCTTTTTATATTAAAACTTGAGAAAAGCAGATATTTTATAAACAAAAAATATTGATTTTGTTTAATCAGGTCAGTTGTTTTCGAATTATGGGCGTACTAACGGACAGATAGACACATAGACCAAAATGTTGTTTTTTTAATATGTAAGAATGTAAATTCTACGCTACCCTACCTCCGACGCACAAAGCTTAGAAATATGTGTCACACATTCACGTCAAACCTCCCTATTGTCATATGACAGCAGTCGTGAAGCAAGTCAGTAGCCTTATGAGTGGTTCAAAAACTTGCATTGGGCCACATTGGTTTATGATGATCTAAGCTACCTTTTTCCAGGAGGCCTGTGCCGCTGCAATGGAGATGTAGGTACAACGGCTAAGACAACGAATATGTCAATAACACTTGACATTTACAGGTTCCCTGGGGCAGCGCGGTGCACCCCCTCCGCCCGCGGGCACTGGCCGACCGGCCCCCCCGCTCCCTTCGCGACCGGGCGGCGCCGCACCCCCACCCCCTGGCTCTCGCCCCGTGCCCGGCGCTGGCCTGCCTGCGCCGCTCATACCCACGTAAGTAAAATAGCACTACCCTTGCAATCAATTGAAAACAATAAATTGATGTATTCTTTATGAAATCATATTGATATTAATTTGTATGATTTACACAAATTATATAGATAGAAGTTTTCTAATAAAGATATATTACATTTATGATTTCTTGGTTAATATTATACATTTTCATCAGTGAATCTTGTAGCAGAGCAAGGTAATTTAAAAAAATTGTCTTCTTTTCATTTTGATACCTAAACCAGTCTTTAAAAGTTAACGTTAATTTCAGTGGTTTTCTGTTTAATATCGCAATTCGTTTGTTTGTTTCTTTACTATTAGAAGTAGGTATGGATATTATAATTATATTTCAAAAAATAGTATTTCATAACTTCGACTCCTAATTTGAATAAATAAATGTTGACTTTGACTTATTAACTCTGGTTTTATGTCACGTGTCACTCCAGTAAAAACTAACATCCTTGAATGCAAACATGATATTACATAACTCTATCCCCAGCTAAAAACTCTAGTAAGGTCACAGGAAAAAAAAAAAAATTGAAATATAAGAGGATTAAAATAAAAATACCCAAGCCCAAACTGGGTTTCGAACCTGCAACCCGTACTTATTATTTTAGACCGACAACCACTATATCAACAAACAGGTTGGCTTACCAATTTAAGTCTTGGAGACAAGTATAATGATTTTCTATTCCTTTAGATGTGTAAAACAGTTTTATAATTGACATTATTTTAACATAGTGTTGAAGCTTTGCTTTGATTATGCCACCTGTGTGTAATGTAACAGCCATAATTTGCTTTCTGATGTGGGAGTGGTGCTTGTGTGTCCGATGATGCTTAGTGATGGTTATTTATCATATTTATGCTTTGTGTTTTTTATATCTACATCGAATGATAACCTATATTTGAAATATTCTTTTAAGGGTATTACCCTGCTAACTAGCGTCGAAAATGGATATTTTTAATTACCTCTTTGTACAAAGCTAATTCCAAAAACCTACTGCTACAGAAATGTACAGAGTTGTTAGCTATTTTAAACGTTTGTTATTGTTCCTGAAGTATTTTGGTGAGTTGTAGATCACCCTTACTAAAAGAGGCTACTTTTACTTAAAGTGCTATCTATAACTAAAAAAAAAACTAACAGATTTATATTAACAAAACTATTTCACTAGATTCATTTATAATATCTGTTCAAAAATATATTGCTATTTAATTATCTTTAGAAGTTCAATTTTAAAGTTAGCTATGTATGTATGTATATAAATATCTTCACAGTTTTTATACCCAGAAGAGCATAACTGAATACCTAGCCACATTATAATGCCTGCATATGATGCATAATTCATCATAATGGACAGCTATATCTATATAGCTTTTTTCACCAACCACTTCATTCCTGCGTGGCAGGGGGTGACCAATTGGCGCAACACTGCTTCTGATAGCAGGGCATCTGGACAAAGGTGGCTTTATATATGTCCCATACTCCGTACATTACCAGCTTTAAAGTAATAAATGGTAAAATAAAAGACATGGGACAGAGTATTATATCCTAATTGCCAGTTCCTGACAAATTATACGAAGTATGTCAGGATTGGGCAGGAATAAGCTTTGTACACAGAAGAAATTTAAAAAGTCCATTGTTGGCGTTAGTGGACGTTTGGAAGCCTTTTATAGTATGTTAGTTGAAGAGCACTTATTGTAGTTGAAGGTGGCAAGAAACATGAGTGTGTGGTTGTTTTCACAGACGGCGCTAAACGAGCGAAGGAGCGCCACTAACTAACTAACGTTTAAACGAGGTACTAACGTTAAGAGCATGTTCACATGAGCAAGTACATTACCATTTCTCATTTGTCTACAGTTGAAGAATCAATATTAATGCCTAATTTTGACTGTGGAAAAAAAAATCGAACTATGTTAAGGTTCCTCTGTTATGCAAATATTGGCGTAGCAAGACTTAGCAAGAGTATCGGTAGAGAAATGTTCGATTACCCCATAAAATGCGGTCTAATTTATTTTTAAAAGGCAACTATATTACCGACGAACGTTTGCAAAAATTAAATTAAAAATTTAATTATAATTAAATTGGAATGAAGTTAGTTTTGATATTAAATTAAAACTAAACTAATAAATGTCATTGTCAAATGTAAACTGCCCGACTTCAAAGCGTACTTAATTTAAGGTGAAAGTAAAATTTTTAAAAATTCAAGAAGCATGTTTTTATTGATGAAACGTTTTTCAGTATTGATTCTTTAATTGGTACGACTAATTTGTTAACACTGGGTTTGTTTTATAGATTGCATGGTATATACTATTTCCTAAAAATAAAACTGGCGGTTATTAATATGCACTAAAATTTTCGTAAGTTAGCAACCACAAAAATGTATTAATATTTATATATAATGTTATATACATATATTTAGTATTATAAATGAATTAATCTTATACGACAGTCGCTTCCAAGTTATATATTATTATGAATTAAATATATTTATAGAAGATAGGTACATTACAATATCATATTCTATAGGCAGTTGAAGATTTGTGTTTTTAATTTCATTTTCATTCTTTACTCGTTTAAAACGGTTGTGGACTTAACGAAACTATTTTCCTAAGCTTCTCACCATTGTGCTGCCTATAGTTTATCTGATAAAGCCTTGTTTACTATTTAACGTTTGACAGTTTTTTTTAATATTACTATTACTGTACTATTTTTGTACATTAATTTAAAAAAAAACTTTCAGAATCGGTTCACTTTTAAAAAGTGGCTGATAATGAAATGCAATTAAAATGGCTTTTACTTTTTAAGGCCATCCCTGCGGTCCACTAGCGCCACTATTGGATTTTTTTTTATTTACTGTTGGTAGAAAGCGTATTTCAAAATATGATTGAACAAAAAATAAAACTAATCATATGCTATTTTGAGAACGATTTGTAATTTTTCTAGAATGAATTTGCAAGTTGCAGACAGCGTTTGCTGAAAGTAACCACTTTTAGCAGAAATGCTATCTACAACTTGGAATATATAATAGAAATAGTACAAAACGTTATAGAAATTGCCTATGACTAGTTTCACATTTCGTTCAGTCAAATTTTTAAAATACGATTCCTTCAAACAGTCAAATATCCGATCGTGGACCGCAGGGATGGCCTTGAGGTAAAAGTATAAAATCAAGCACACATATTAACATAGACAGTCTTGTCTACTACTGGCTATTTTTTCCAAGTATCATTTTCAGATAACTTGCCTGAATTTCTGTCAACCAAATATTACGTGTGTTAAGAAGCCGTTTTCTAGAGATTAAGTGTATACATAGGTTATGGGTGATTGCATGTTATATTTGTGTGTGATCTTCAGTATCTAACGCTACTGGTTTTTTTTTTGTGACACCAAACAGACTTAACAAATATAGCTTGTAAAGTTTTCACGTAGATTACTTGTTCAGGGTTTTTCTTTCTGCACTGTTTGCTGACTCTTTATTTTATTAATCACGTTTATAAATATTTTTGCTAAGGCAAGTTTTAGGTTTTATATAATGTTACACAGTTCCGCTGTAAGAATATTTTATAGTTTAAATTATGGCCGTTACATTACTTACAGATGTCTTACAGAGAAGCTGCGAGATAAATATATATTAATTGTAGTCTTAAGGTCTTTCGCCTTGACTGTAGTTGTTAATGATAACCGTGTGAAATAATAATACATTTTACATTTCCATGTGTCACTCATTTACATACATATAAATTTGTTTATTTAGCTTTGAGCTCAACATTTTAATTATTCATTGTAGTGTTTAAAATACTGTGAATTTTACAAGTTGGTATCGGTCAGTGGCGTGCACAAAGGTTTGAGTTAGAGTAGGCAAAAACAATAAAAAAATCGACTCAGTAAAAAAGATCTGCGTTTTGATGTTTATATTGTAAATGTTATTTGTGGCATGCCATCCCAAACCCGTACATCGTTTCATACATTTTTTTTTTTTTTTTTATGTTTACACGAAATTAAAATTGATTTTTGGGTACATACCTTATTTTCCCCTCGCGTCCCCATTTAGTTACTCTGAGCAGATCAGAATCCGGAATACAACGGCCCCGTTCACTATAACTACCTAGTATCGAGTTGTTTTCCTCAAAATTTACTCAGTTTTAAAAACCCCTCGTTACCAGCCTTATTCATAAGCCATATACCTTAGTGGACGTGGAAAAACGACGAAGTGTCAAGTTGAATTATTTACACTCCTATCTTTGGGAGTGGTTGGAAATCACTCCTGTAATTGTAAAAATTAACTGTCAAATTTCCGTTCCGAAGCGGGTGGAGAATCGACTTTATTGGGCGATAATCACTCGATAGTGAATTATTGGAACGTAGCTTTAGTGATACAAAATATAATATGTCATGATAACCTAGCGGTGGACTGTCATGCAAAACGTCTTTGGTTCGAATCCCGCGCATAATGCTAGGCTATTACGGTTAATCACTTAACATATTATTTTGATTCGCGACTCCACTAGTTTTTACTTTATGTTAGAATGGCGGTAATTTAAGTAATTCGAAAAACATTGATAACATTATAAAAAAAACGCATTATAAAATTATGAGCGAATGCTAAGTGATAGCGCTTGCGGCAGTTGTAAGTACATTGTACACATGGTGCAGCTTACTTCTGTAAAACGCAATCGCATTCAACTTGGTGGATGCAATTATTGGTCAACTAGCGCTGCTACTGTTAGTATTACCTCTTTGTACAAAGCGTATTTCATTAATGTCCATAAATTGTAAAATTATAAAAATAGCTTTAGACTAGATTAATTTCTTTTTAAATATGTAAAAATTTTAAGAATACAGTTAGTACGGTGAGGAAAAAAAATATCTAGTGACGGCGCTAATTGAAAGAAGTCTGCGGCTTAAGCTACGATCGCGTGCACTATTGTTGCAAAATAGATGTAAATATATTTTTTATAAACTTTTTTTTCAATGCAGGTTAAGTCTTCTTGAAACAACGAATAATGCGATAGTGCAACGCTCGTAGGTAAAGAAATAGTGTAGTTACACGGTCGATTTTCTGCTAATGTTATTACATCTACGTTGATAACATCTACGAACAAGCGATACCGTGTGAAAAATAATAATTTGAAAGTTATATATTTTAATATTTAATTTAATTTTAGTTTAAAAAAAAACCATTTTTTACTCTCGTGAAACCACTATATACAGAATATGGTAAATCGATAAAGTCTCTTGTGAGTGGTAGCGCAACTCTGTAGCTTCGACTTAATATTCTGCGTACACTAATTAATATAAAAAAATTACATGCCAAGTTTTTGTACCTTCTGTACGAACTTAGGTATCTTGCACTTTTCGAATGTATATTCTTTGGGGAATCAATTTGAATGCTTAAACATTATTTTTTTGAAACATAACTCATTCTACAATCAGTTTGACTTTCGTAAAATACCAGTTGAGAAAAACCTGTGGCATCAATTAAATGAAAGTGTTTTCGGAGATTATGATACAAGTGATCTAAGTAGGGCATTATACATGAGACGAAAAATTGCGTAATGTAGCCGAATGTAAAATGACTAATGCTCACGCATTTCATTCAACATTTTTCAATACACTTGAACAAAAAAATTAAAACAACGCAACATTATGTTTTGGGCTGGCTGGCGAAGTCGGCAACAGCTAATATTTTGCTATATTATTCTGAATAATGTAAAACTACCATATAAGTGTGATAATGTTCAGTAAAACGCACGAAATGCAAGCAAGCAAGTAAGTTAAAAAATTGTTCTTGTAAAATTAATGGAAAGTAAAACTTTTCAAAACAAAAAACAATGTTCCAGCCTTCGCATTTATTCCCCAAAGTTTGTATGAAGGCGCATACTTAAATGTGTACGCCTTAACATGAGTACCATGGTTAGGCGACCGGGGGGCGCGGCGGGTGTTGCGGTTGGAGGTGCGGCTGCGGCAGCGAACCAGCTCCCTCCGCACATGCGGCAACAGATCAACCAAGCGGTCGGACAGGCAGTTACCAACGCAGCCATCAACGAACTCAGCTCCGCATTCGCCAGATTCAAGTAAACTGATACGACTAACAATGTTGCTAACTTTATACAAGTAATCCAACGGAAAGGCTAATGTTTCTAAAATGGCGTAAAAGAATTACAAAGATATGGCTGAGTGACTATTAGAAGTGGCAAGCTAATAACGTCTGGCAACAGGCAGAGATTATTTACAGCTGGGTCCACATATTCACCAGAAGAATTGTCAGAAAGTACTATATCTAAAAGTAAATTCAAGGCTATGATAATTGTTACTTAAATGGCTCCTTTATACCATTTTTTTGAATAATCGTAATCAAAAAAGTAAAATCAACGAGCGATATGTATTTCAAAACTATGTTACCTTTTTTTAAGGGCCTGACGAAGTGGGGTAAATAGTGTTTAATAACGCGCCTTACGTGTTCAATGTATATGAAAAAGTTGTAAACAGGGAAAAATTAAAAAGTCTGACTGTTTTGTTGAACCTTATATATATTGGGCTGCTTAGAGAACTAGGACCGATAGGCCAGTGATATCAAAGGTACGTTTAGAAACATTAGCCTTTCTGAGCACACCCAAAAATTTTATAAATGTGTTACAGTTGCTGAATGTTGTGGAATTTGTCTGCAAACTGAATGACAGAATGGGTGTGTTTAACAGAAATAATTTTGCTTCAGCGCTTTACAAGTCAACCAAATTAAAAAAAAAACTTATATAACAGTCATACGAATTATAGACGTTACAATTTAATATGGTCGGCATATAAAGTGGCTGAAACTTTTAATGCTGTTAGACACTGTTATTTAATCTTTCTTTTTAATTATAAATTAATTCCAGTTTGATGTGTTCAATAACGCCACGGCCGGTTTCGTAGCAGTGTAGCTAGGAAAGTAGCGTTTAGAGTTAGAGCTGATCAGTAGCGCAGAACACATTAAAACCCTAGCAGAGCGCGCGTTTTTGCAGTGCACAGCGTACATTGCATTTGTAAAGTTGCGTATAACGCACCTAATGCGCGGCATTTGCGGGTTACTTGGCCTAGCATTTAAAATTTTGACAATGTCTTACCGCTTTGGAAAATTGGTAACTCTAACTTCCCCTTATTGTTGTTGTATAAGTGGGCTTTATGAGACAAAGTCACGGCTTACGTTAGTTTAAACAAACCGAGTTACTAGAGGAGTTACGAGATATTTCTATTAGTACATATAAATATTTAGTTAATTTTAAGAAAAAAGATAACAAGTAACCGATGAACATCATGCATACCGTAAGCAAAGACAACTTTAGGTAAATTCAGATTTTGATGATTAGTTCGAGTTAATACGGGATACTGAGAAATTAATCCGTTTTTATTTAGATTGTATGCTCTTCATTATTAGTGCTATCTACTCTTTAAACGCGCTTCTGAAGCCCCCTTTCTACATTTCAGTATACTTAGTATATGCGATCACCTACACGCTGGCCAAGCGACAAAAATGTTTGTCCAAAATCTTCATTCACAATATTTCTATGTGTGAACGCTGTTGATCCATACGCTACACTGCTGCGACGGAATCACGGCCCAATGCTAAAGAAGGCTTTTTGTTTGTGTACATAATTGGATGTGATTTAATATGTAGTTACATTTTTAACAGATTATAATCGTTTAACAATGCTGTGTAAAATAAACCACGCCCGTATGTCTTTGCACATAACTGTAAAATAAACACGGATACTTATTGTATCCCTAGTGTTAACAATTCGCCGACAAAGTTAACCTATTGTAGTGCTGTAACTATAAATCTGTTATAGAATTCTATTTTATTGTTTTTGTTCGGCAAATTTAGGCGGAAATTGAAAGTAAATGTGATGTAGAAATTTTAAAAAACAAACAAATTAAATTAAAGTAAATATATAATTTTAGATTATGTTTTTAAGTCAAAGGAAATATTTGAAAATTAGAAGGTAAAAAGCCCGTTTGGTGTTTTCGAATACAATCTAATGTTTGTCCCAATGAAATCTTTTCCAGAAATAAATGCTTCGAAGGTCACACACAAATGAAATTATTCTTACTTATTGAATGAAACTTTGTATTCTTAAATATTGGAATTCTTACCCTTAAGTATAGGTTAGAAACCGACCAGGAGTATAAATTTATTGGAAAAATTCCAACGAGAGTAAACAGCAGTATTATGCAAATGATTTTTTTTTACTCTAAATGTTTTATAAATGGTTTAGGCTCATAATCCGAATATATGGATTATAATTTAATTTCTAAGTATTGTAACTATTAATGAAATATAATAAAATGAAATATTTTATGTTGTATAATTATTTGTATAATGTTCCATTCAGTGGCTTATGATAGGTGTGTAATAAATTATGTGCTATGCGCTTCAAATAAGTTGGCCGATGGTCAGGCGCCACATTGTACGGGAGTTGCTACGCTGTGCTTGATGCTCAGTACTAGTTACGTTATTTTGCCACCAATATGCCGCCTGACCGTCAGTCAACTTATTTGAAACGACTTGTACCAACTTAAGTTGGAAGCTGGAAAGAGACAAAGAGCATATCATATTGTTTTGTGATTGAGCTAAAGTATGTATTATATGTAAAAAATGTATTCCAGTTGATGTTGGCGCACTCGATGCAGTTGTATTGTAGCTAGTAACAGCCGTTGATACATTCCTCACTTCGGTGTATAGATGTTCTGTAGATTATATAGTACTGAGACGACTTTTCTCAGCCCCTTCTGTCTTTTGTAGTCATGCAGAGTACCTAATAACGTTGGATTAATATACTAATACAATTTTAGCGTAGGATTCGTTGGACTGTTAAGTGTCTAGGTCTTATTCATATTTGGATAATTTCATACATTACTACGTATGTACGCATTTAGCTTGACTTATATATTGATTATGAAAGTGCGTTTGTGTTGCATGATTTTCTGAAATGGATTTTAAATAATCGCACATAAAATATGTATATAGTATAATTATAAAATTGTATGTTTGTCCATATGATACCGATACATTTTATCCATATTTTGAAATTTGTGCGTAAATAAAAATTGTACTTATAATGGATAAGACCAAAGCGAATATATTTAATAAAGTTGCTGTTAGCAATATCTTTGGTCAATTATAAGAATGTTTCATTAATGTTAGCAACACCATAATTCGTTGTTTAAATTAGAACATTTTTCATCTGTCGTCGTGATCACTTATGTAGAAGTTACACAACATAGCGCCGTTTGTTTTAATAAATGTTTGAGTGAACTCGATAATTTAAACCACGTTGCAATGCAATCCGGACATAGAGATGCCCAATGACGATAAATAAAATTATTTGCTAAATTATAATTAACTGTGCTAAAAATATTTTTCTACTTATCTTATATCACTGACTTTAATTTTAAATTTTTAATATAAATACTTATAGGTTTTTTGGGCCAAACGTTGTTTAAAGGTACTTTTCTGATGCAAAACTCTATCCCTAGGTGCAAAGTCTATATAAAACAGTTCCTAGAAACATAGTGTTAATAAATACCATAACTCATGTCATTTTACAAGTACCGTAGGTATGATACGTAAATATATCTGTCAAACATTTTTGCTCTCTCTTGTTATCTTACACATAGTAGGTACCATCGAAAAAGGTGGCAGTGATTGTTGGATTTGGTATAGTTTATGAATATTGTTAATCTTATGCTGTATAAATAGAATAATTAAATGCTATATGTGTATTAAATTGTTTAATTTTTTACAGTAGCTATATTGAGCTTAGTTTGAGGTTATTTCCTACTAACCTTTTGGATAATATCTACTGGATAAACTTGGTAAGCTATGTTTGTACTAATATGTCCACTTTAGTTTTATACATATTGCCTTGACACTCATAGAAAAATATTAAAAACATATAAATTACAATTACATATATATAGTACTATACGTTTCTGGTGCATGAGTTTTAGTTATTAGAGCATGAACATGTAAAAAGAAATCAAATGCAACTCAATACACGTGACATAAGTGAAATTTAGTGAGGGAACAACAGAGAGATAGACTAATGCGAATGAATGAGACGGATTCATATTGTAAGCGCTCAGATCGATAGTTCACACAAGCAGCAGAATTTTTGGTAGCAAAATCTAACTTTGACTTTTGTTAGCATTTCGTTTAAGAGGTTTTGCTTTGAAATGCTACTACTAAAACCTATGGCGGGAGGTGAATCCCTTGAGAAAAAAAATTATAGCCTTATCTTTTTTCTAATAAAATAAAGTTTACTTTCGCATTATAACCTCTTTATCGTTATAAAATACAAAATACTCAAAAATATACACGCACTGAACTTTTAAGAATTAACGCAAAACGCGTTTTGTTTTAACAATTATATCGCCGCTGAATTTATCAATTGCGCTTTTTAGTCCAGGCTAAATAGCTCTTAAATAAATTATTAAAAAAAATTACTTTTTGGCGAATAATTCTAACAATTTTAATCTAGTGCAATAAAAAGTAAGATTTTATTTTTCAAAAGGAAAATATATCCTTACAAAAAAAATGAGACCCTGCTGAGCTCTGTACGGTGAGAAATAATAAATTATTCATTCAACTTAAAAATGGGTTATTTTTGTCCAATAATATAGTATTTAAAAAAAAAATCAGTTCTCTCAAAATTTCAAATATTTTCTATTGGTTTTCTAAAAATTTAAAATTAAAAACGAAAAAAGTGGTTCTTACCATTCAAGGAGTAACGTTGAATTTCAAGTTAGGTCAAAACATTGTCATCGTAAAATTTTAAGATTTTTTTTGTATCTACATTTACTACTTTCTCAATAATAAAATTTTATTTAGCCTAAAATTGGAACGGGTAGCTGGTGCTAAGTTAAGGTTTTGGTAATAAATATCATACAAAGGTTTGTAGTGTCATTTACTTTTAATAGATGGCGTTTAAAAAGTTTTGATAAAGCGTTGTTAAATATTATTCCCTGTTTTATTCTGTTGCATCTATCAATCTCTCTTTGGCCAAGAACCTATTTTTTGTGAATAGAGTTTTATTTTTAAACGTGACATAAAATAGTTTCATTCAAATTCGACCTTGAAGTTGTAATTTTATCGCGGTCAGAGAAGTTTTACTTAATAAACATTATATTTTTGCGTATACATCGGTTATTGTGACAGTAATAAGAATCAACTAATAAATTTGTGTTATATCTGGTTTAAATAAAGGTATCTACTTTTTGTACCGACTTATACACAATACATTTTTTTTAGGTAGGCATTTTATTTTAGGTTTAAGACATAAACTGCAGAATTTTCATCATACAGCATTATTTCTTAATGGTTTCTAGATTGCCCGATGTTGTTAAAATAAAAAATTTGCTTTTAAATACAAACTGAGAATAGAATAGGCTTTTATTTATATGCATATAGTAATGGTTAACTTACATAAAATAAATAAGGTTCATTATTGTAGGTCCATACATATATTACACAACATTAGCTGGTGTGCAAAAACAGTTTGTGAGGTACCATCTCTAAATAATACAACATATTTATAAATACCAAATCAAAAAAGACGATATGTATATACATATGAACTTATTTTATTCCAATTTGGATTTGGAACCAAAGAAACAAAACAGTCACATACACTGAGTTTTGTATGAGAAAGACGTTTTATTGACACATATGTATATTAGGTTATATAATGTAACTATAATATCGCAAATAGTGATTGAATGACGACATACAATTTTAAAAGTTGGTTATGTTCGATACTTTTTACAATAGTGGTATTTTAGCTAATACGTGTTATTATTTCAGTAAATAACCATACATTTTTGATTTGTTACACAATTCAAAAATAATTCTAAACTTATTTATTGTATTATATAAATTTTATGTATATCTAACACACAGAAATAGATTGATTTCTTATATTATTTATATTATATAGCAATGGTTATTTATGTAGGTAGTTTATAGGTTTTTGTCAATTTCAGTTCAACAGAAAACGTCCAGGCATTTTAGATAAAAATTTTATTGTAAATAACATTACTGCTTTTCATTCGCAAATGCGTTGTGAAAAACCTGGTAGACATAAACTACCAAAGAGTAATAAGAAAGCTACAGATTGTTACCAGTCTTCCTACGTCCCCACTGTTGGGCCACTTTAACTTTAGGCGAGTGCGATTTGGGTTATTGTCATTATGCGGGCCCGATGTCGATTGTGACTTCACATACTATATACGTATATGTCAAAAAAACGATGTTCTTGGTACACGCCGGGTTCGTACGTCCGCCCCATAGAACATGAGGCAGATAGCCCATGGGCCTGGTTGCATGTGTTATGACGAGTACTTACACGATATGTGAGGAACCCTAATACATTTTAAGACGCTTATACTCATAATGGTATTTTTGTAGTTGCATGCTCTAGATTTATGTTATGTCGTTTACTAATGTACTTGTTTTGCTTACACGTACCTACACGCTTTGATTTACTATGTACTGCATACTATGTATTATAATGTACCTTCTTAATGTGTATCTTTTTGTTTCAAAAAAATGGTGAACCAATAAATTGTGTGTAAAAATATTTAAAAACTAATAAAACGGTTGCACAAACATGAAATTCCTTTTGTATGTTTACAGCCGACCTGTACCGAACATGCCGCCGAAGTTGCCCGATCGACCTCAAAATGGGCGGCCATTTTGAACTTATTTCCTTTGCCGCCATTTTGCGTTATTGTAAATAATCCTGTGTTACTGTATATTTTTAATTTTAATATTTAAATTAGCCTTAATAAATTTGGACCATAAGGTCAAAACGAAATTATGAAATGTTACCTAGTGTTTGAATGTATTAAAAATGTTAAAAATGCACTCTATAAGTGTGATAATGTTATTGGACAATAATCAAACTGTATTAACATCGCTGTATGTGACTGTACGCTTAAATTGTTGTTAGTAATGTGTTCGTAAAGCACTATAGACTGACATATTTAAAAGTTGCACACATATTCATGTCAGGAGTGGGTAAACAAATAATTTTATCATAAGTGAGACTAGGATTGGCAAGTAATCAAATAGGTGCTACAAGCACCTTGCACATTGTATAGATATTGTAGCTGACTGTTGTTATGGCATTTATAATATTTCTAAAAAAAAGTTATGACCTACGTCGGGCATTGGACGCATCACAGAGCCGTGGCTTAGTGGCAAGTTCATTATTGATATCATATTTTAAAACATGTAGAATTCTATGTTTTGTGTTTAAAAAAATCCTTATATCAATCAGTCAGGAGAGGACGTGTACGGGTCCAGCCATGGCTCAGACATAGGTATATAACTATGTCGTCGTAGGTTATAGCGTAAGTCTTTCTTTTTAATTTAGGCACTTGAAGTAGTTATTACCCGGCGCGTGGACCAACAAGGTATTAAATGCATAGAGATTTAAATACACTAGTCAAATATTTAAATATATTTTTTCAACCTTTTTTAATTTTATGGTTTGTTTCATTTGGTTCATTTAATATTAAAAGAAGACTGGATTAATTAAAATAATGTTTCCGTTTGTGATCCTAAATGATGATTACGATTCAATTTTAAAGTAATTATTTTGTATGGTCAGACTGAAATTTATCATAAGAAATCAGAAGCGAATTCTTTCTAGATATAACTAGTACTGAAAACCAGACTGGTTCACCTGCAAGGTCGTTAAATTTTGATTATAATTGACATTACATAACATGATAGCCAAAAGAATATACGAACGTTTTAGGTATTTTGATACTTAAGCAGGTATAATTTCAAAAGTGTTTGACCACGTTTTTATAATTAAAATATTTTTTATGCTTATTAGATTCTTTATTAAATCATTAAATCGGATTATTAAAATCATAAGCATATTTGTTATGATACTACATGTGTAGCTCATACAACAACGCTCCATATTTTTTCTACTTCTCACATCACAAAAAATAGTATTTAAATAAATTATCTTTAATCAATATTCAAAAATAATATGAAAGGAAACGCAGTTTTATTATAACTGATAAATAAAAATTACCTGCATATAACTAATTTTTGTAATTCAGTAAAATAAAAAGACGTTTGGTTCTGCAACAGTTATAGAATACGTCGCTGGGTTACAACGTTATGTAAAAAATGGACTAAAACTTTTAAAGAATACAATTCGCGACAAGGCTGCTAATGTATAAATTCCACACTTGTTTTTCTCATTTACTGATTAAATACTGTTAAATTTTCTGTGGTTTCCAAAAATCTCTATAAATAGTTTTATAAATTTAAAGTCTTATATAAGACCATTTGCATAAAAAACTAGAATAATTAATCATTACAATTTAACGAAAATCTAGCAGTGTGCCTAGATATTTATTTGTAGACTCTTCTTCGAAATTAAGTGGTGTTTTATTTGAATTGTTAAAAATAAGTGAGTAATTAATTTGTATGAAGCAACGCTACATCGCCACGAGGCGCTGCGAATGGCATTCACTTAAGGGACTGCTAGTGCTTTTTTATATATTTGTTTGACTTTATATTAAGAGGCCTAAACTAACTAGCGCCACCATAACATGTTTTTGAGTCCTACTTAGAACGAATTTAAAAAGAAAAACGCTACACTCTTTTTTTTCTGGCAGTCGTGTAAGACGAGCAATGTAAAATAAAAAAGTACAGAAGTTATTTTAAGAACATTTTGTGTACAAAAAAAGATACTTGTTAACTATAGTTTTCATATTTTGTAATTTGTTTTATACTAGATAGAAAACGTGTAACGATTGGGCTAGGTAGTCGGTCTTAGCGCCTTAAAGTGTTTATGTGTTTTACGTCTCTTAAATATTTATTATTTGTAAGACAGTGTGTATTAACATCAAGTGGCATTGTATTTATGTTTACTTACATTCCTGTTTTTCTTATTGTCCACGCGCCTGGTTTATAAATGTATATATAATTAGATATAATACATAAATGGACCTGTTTATACCTTGTATACTATTGTATGCAATTGTAATAAATGTGTATATGTATGTGAAATCTTTTTTTTTTAATTACCATAATATATGATCTTATATACCATATGACGTAAAAACTGTTTGAACGGATTTTATCGCGAAATTCACTTAAAAGTACTTGAAGTAAATTTGCTTTTTATGCTAGATACAGTACCTATTTTGTACTGTTTTATTTACGTATTGATTTAGATGGAGCTTTTTGAATCGGATTATTAGGTAAGAAGATTAAAAATTGATAATCTGTTGTTTTTCGGGTTTGTTTACATGCCCAAACACATGTAGACATACATAAAACACACGAAATTTTAAGCCAAATTAAAAAATATTTACGAAAGGATGATGGACATAAACGAATCGAACATGGTTAACGGTCCATAAGTAACATATAATTCGTAAGGTAATTTTACACAGGTCAAGGATAATTTGGGCGCTTGTATCTATTTGTGGTCGGAAAGTTATTGCGTTTTAAGCATTTTCTAAGAAAGTTGATTTTAGGTGTCTTAATCTCAGCTTACAAAGTCACAACCATATGCTGGGCTTGTAATATATATTTTTCAGTACAATTATAATTTTTCAGCCGAATGACGCCCACAGCTGGTACACAGGCCCTCTTTTAAGGATCGCCTCAACGTGTGTGTTTATGATTGGCATTATGATGGTTTGATATGATTAATGTACTGTCACCTTAGCATGAATAGAAGTAATAAAACAAGTAAACATAGCAAGTGCCAACTTACTATCTACACTTATATTATGGAGGAATAAAGCTAAAGAAGTAAAGCCTGCATGTCTGTCCCAGCTACCACACGATAGATGTTATATGCGCACAAGTGCTAACTATACTTTAAAAAAAGTCTTTTGCGGCATGTACTTATAATAATGCTGTATAATTATTATTTGTTGGATTGTTTCACATCAAAATATCGTCTCAATAATTTGATCTGGATTTGACATAACGCGACTGAATACGGCCACGAAAAAGCTAGGCATTTTCATATAGTCAGCAAGGTATTCGAGTGCAGTTTGTCTATACCTATATTTCTGTAATAAATAGAAAATCGATAGATGTTTGCTGCAGTATGATCTTGCCAGTTTGAGCTGGTACGTGTTCAACTTTATTTTTTTTGTTCTTATAAATCTATTTTGTTGTAAATCTTATTTAGGAATGCTTCTGCACAGTGCGTACATGAAATTGAGATGGTTGCAGCAATTTTAAAGTCAGTAAACATTCGGTAGTGACTTTTTGTGACGAATGGCGTTTAAACTGGCCGTTTCGATTCAGCTACCTACCAGCACAAGGTTACTGATCGAGCTTCATTAGCTTGTTCAGCGGTCAACTGCGTCTCTTGTCTCCTTTTTTGGTTGGACAAAGATTTGATAACCACATGCTTTATTATCATCTAAACCAGGGATTTCCAAAGTGGTCGATATCCCCCTTGGGAATAAATCAACAACACAAGTTCTTATTTTTAACTTACAATTAAAAATTAAATTAAATTAAATATTTCGTGTGCCAACTTGTTATAAGAATGACTAATATTTTAATGTTTTTTTCAAAAATAATTACCTACTCAAGTATTTTTACGTAATTAGTATTAACAATTATTAGGATTTTTAAAGTAATTTGGCCATGGGGGTCTGAGGCATCAGTTCATTTTGGAAAAGGGGTCTTTTGTCCAAAATAGTTTGGGAATACCTGATCTAAGGTGTCCCTGAAACCTCGGTCCAGTAGGAATACATCATTTGATTGTAGTAAGCAGTGTAATGGACGCTCTTCGTCATTCATAATATCACCAATGATATTTTCATCTGTCTTACGAGTAGCTGCAGCCTATGGCCTCATTACATCTAGTATGGCCAGATGACTGTCCATTTGTAATGAATACAAACGGAAATGTAGAAAATATTAAGTACTTTTTAAGTATTTCATGTATTTAACTATGTGTATCTCCGAACTGACTATTATTAGAGACTGGTCACTAAAAAAAATATAATTCATCTTGGTAAGACCTATCAAACGAAACTTAAAAAAAGAATGGCTATAGGAGCGGCTACCAAAAGGCCCATTGTCTTTTATGCGCAAATATATTCATAGCTTATACAAAAATTTATAGTTGTGCCTACGGAATTACATTTCTATTTAGTTTTCACTATTCCCCACGGATCAACTAGTTGTGCCGTTTAGTCGGTCGGTGGGTAATGAACATTTTCAACAGTTTCTATTTTTTACCGTTCTATATATAATAAATAAATAAATAATAATAATAATAAAATTTTTTGGACACTACACACAGCGCACACTACACACTTTTTTTTTGTAAATAATACAAACGTATCGTACATAAATACACCCAGAATCAAGACAAGCACAAATGTTTATATTATGACAAAATGTTTGTCCAGTGCGGGAATCGAACCCATACGCTCTGCTCAGCCGCTGGCCACACTACCAACTTGGCTGCGATATATCCCTTTAAATCGGAACGCTACTAAGCAAAATGACCTATACCGAGTTTAACAGAACTTGCGTTAGATAGGAACTTCATAGGGCCTGCGCTGTATTGCCAGAACGTGCGAAAACGCTACGAGCTTATGGAACCTTCATACTTACAGGCACAAATTACCGTGCGTGCGTCCGAACCACCTCTGTGCGTACATTCGCCTTGCTGCCTACCGGTCAGCCGGCAACGCAAGCTTTCTACACGTTTAGATGCTAAATGTAAACAAATGTAATTTTCGGTTCCTAATCCTAATTAAAACTTCTAGCGGTTCTCTCTTTGCCGATTTTTGGTATGAACCATTTTCCCCCCACTTCAATATACTTAAAAGGTATATTAAAAGGCCTTCTAGAGTATACCAACATGAAATTGTAATTGATGAAGAGGAATTGAGCTATCTAAATGAAGCTAGTAACACGTGGGTGTGAATAGGAATAAAATAGAGACACGATGACACACGAGTAGACATGGTCAACTTACGTTGATACGAAATTCTTAGTCAACAGGGTATATGAATTGACGACAGTGGATGGCAGAGTCGAATTTTCTAGGTTCGATTACAGGTAGGTGCAACAAACGTAACATGGATGCCGGCAGAATATTATAAGGTGGTTCATTTGCGTATACATTATACCTGTAAACCTTATTTGATTTGTATACAAGTCAAATAGGGTTTAAAGCTTATATAGAATAATAATATTTCGAAGCCAGATGAGAAAATACCTATTAATTAGCTAGCCTCACAACCTAGCTACTACGGTTGTCAAACGACTCCTTTGTAACCTATCTATAGAAATACTTATTATCACTTTTTTCTCAAGTCGGTGTCACATCAATAATACAGCTATTTATATAAAACAACTTTAACGATATAAAAGCGGACACTATATTTCGGTTAGGCAGACATTAAAGCCACAACGGGAACGCCTCACGGATACCGCAAAGACAAAAACAGTGTCCATTATTACAATTTAATGAAGAGAAAAGGCCATTAGGGACTACCTACTGTATGGAATGGAGTTGATTAAAACGTTGAGAGTCGCGTCGGTGCCGGCTGCAGGGACCTAGGAAACTAATCGTCCCGACACGATTTTGATTATGTGTGATTGTTATATTGTATCAATCATTTCCCCTATCAAATTATTTAGTGATAGTTCGGTAATTGTGATGGCGTCGCCTTGCCACAATGATGCCCGGAAACGTTAACTCGCAGTTAGTTTCGGGTTGTTACTCGATGAATTGTAATTCATATGCTATTACTAAAGGATATTAGAGACAAATTGTCTTTTTTGTGGATGGTACCTACTAAACCAATTTTGTTTATTAGGTAGGCACCTAACACTTGGATGATGGTTACCAACTCCATTAAAGTACGTTAGTACTTACTTGCATATCACAGATAAATCGTCCGTAAAGGTAGGTACGTTTAGGGCAAGAAACGCGTTTCTTTTTAAGCTCTCAAAACTAAATTTTAGTGTAATAAATACATAATTCTGATGAATATACATTTTTACCACGTAATTTATTTACAGTCTATTAAATGTGCATGCATTATGTAAAAACTACGTTCATAACTTCAATGAAAAAAAATAATTGCTAAATTAAAACAAATAAAACTCATAAGTATACTTAAGTTACATAGGTAGGCACTCGTGCTAGTTTTAAATTATATTCTCATCGGCAGGAAATATCATTAAAATAAAATATAGGTAAAAAGGTAAGTTGTTAGTTGGCGGTTATATTATTTATTTACTAGCTGCTGCCCGCGACGTCGTCTGTTTTTTTTTTCTGATCTGACTATGCAGTTGGCTGTTGCAGCCATTACTGCTTCACCGTGCTTTTTGGGGCGAGACTGAAGGAGCCTCAGCCCATATGGCGCCTAACGCGTGAGTCTCGAACCCGAAGGTGAGTCACCGCCAGGAGGGGAGTTCCCCGTTACGCGGGTACGGTTGCGATTGAGTGGGGGCGAGAAGCGCCCCGGCACTCTTTGATACCTCGTGTATCCTTGTGGGCCTCGACGAACCCGGGGACGTCGGCGTCGTGTTTGGAGGGAGGCCCTATTCGGGGAGGTCGTAGAGACTAATCTCGCTATCCGGACAGCGAGATCGTCATCTGGGGCCGTTAGTTCGTGCCGAGGCCGCCTAACTATAGTTTTACGACCGTGCCCGGGTCGATCGGGGGGATGATACGTTGTGGATTGCACAATTAATTGATTCGGGTGATTTTGCGTACGCTCGAAAAAGCGGACTGCCAGGTCTTTGAAATATTGGGGAATCGTGGGGAGTTAAAAGTCTCTGCGTAGGTCCGCATTGCGGACGTACCAAGAGGCCCCAGAGGCCGCTCTGAGAAAGCGGTTTTGGAGGGTCTGAAGTTTGCGGAGATTGCGCTTGGATAACGCAGACTACGCTAGCATAAGCTAGTATGGGGCGGATGCAAGTTGTGTAAAGATTCAGCTTATTTCTAAGCGACATCTTACTGTACTTGCCTATCATGGGATAAAGACGACCGAGGACAAAAGCGGCTCGGTCTCTGACTATTTTGGTGTGAGCGTGGAATTTCAAACGACTATCCATGGTCACACCGAGATATTTGGTCTTATTTTGCCAGGGATTGGCACGACCGAAGAGAGAGAGGGGAGGTGGCCGCGGATGGCAGCCTACGGTAAAGAGGACGGCAGAGCTTTTGTCGGGATTCACCTCGATTCTCCATTTCCGAAACCATTCGCCTAGGGCGTTGATAGCGGGTTGGAGTCTCTTAGTGATTCGACTTACTTGCCTATTGGTGGTATAGAGAGCGGTATCATCCGCAAAGAGGGCTAGATGGGTACCTATCGTTTTAGGGATGTCGTTGGTGTACAGAAGGTACAAGATGGGGGCGAGCACGGACCCTTGCGGGACTCCTGCTTCTATGGGACGGGGGGAAGAGAGAGTGCCTTCAACTTTGTAGCGAAAGCTACGACTCGACAAATAGTCACGTATGATGAGCACGAGACGATCTGGCAACTGAAAGTTGTACAGTTTAAAAATTAAACCGTTGTGCCAGACTTTGTCGAAAGCTTTCGCTACATCGAAGAAGACAGCGCCCGTGTGGCGGGTCTTACCTAATGCTGGTTGGAAGCCAGTGAGAATATGTTCCGTTATGCGGAGGACTTGATGGACGCATGAGTGTTTGGCACGGAAGCCGAACTGCTAGTCTATTAAAATGCCTCTGGAGACTATAGCGTTCCGTAGGCGAGCGAGGAGTTCATAGAGTTTACCAAGGGCCTTTAGTAAACTTATAGGGCGATAGGAGGACGGCTCGATACGAGCTTTGCCTGGCTTATGGATTCCTATAACAGTTGCATCTTTCCATTGAGAGGGAAACGTCGTCTGTGTGAACGCTATACTATAAGATCACTCTTTGTGAACAAAACCATAGCGTGATCTAATTCGACGCCAGCGCCATCTAGTTTTTTTTTTTTTTTTTTTTTTTTTTTTTTATACCACTAAGGTGGCAAACAAGCTTACGGCCCGCCTGATGGTAAGCGGTTACCGTAGCCTATGGACGCTTGCAACACCAGGGGTATCACTTGCGCGTTGCCGACCCTTCAGAAATCTAATAACTTCTTTCTTGAAGAACTCCATACTGTAGTCCTTGCAGAAAACCTTGGCAGGGAGCTCCTTCCACAACTTAAGCGTTCGCGGGAGGAAGTTTCTCTGAAACCGCACTGTACGCGACCATTTAGGTTCTAAAGTGTGAGAATGAATTCCCTGCCGATGGCGAGCGGTGCGATGGTAGAAAGTAGCCGTGGGCATCATTTCGAACAATTCCTCAGAACACAACCCATTGTACAAGCGGTAGAACACACACAGTGAGGCAAAGTCTCTCCTCAGACTTAAGGGCTCGATACCGCAAGTGAGTTTGGGATCGTCGACAATTCTCACAGCCCGTCGTTGAACCGAGTCAAAAGGGTCAAGCTGGTATCCGGGTGCACCTGCCCAGAGATGGCAGCAGTACTCCATATGGGGCCGAACTTGCGACTTGTAAAGTAACAACCTTTGCCCCGACGTGAAGTACTGCTTCGCTCTGTTGAGTACACCAAGTTTTTTGGACGCCAGCTTTACCTTATCTTGTAAATGATCTCGGAACTGAACATCGCTGGAGATGTCGACACCAAGGATCCCAATGCTCTTGGAGATGGAGAGGGGAGTGTTCTGGAATTGTGGGACCACAGTGAATGGAGTTTTCTTAGCGGTGAACGCGCACACTTGTGTCTTTGTAGGGTTGAATCGGACCAAGTTTACCCGTCCCCAGTCAGAGACCTGGGACAGTGTGGTCTCGATTTGAGACACAAGTTCTCCGCGGTTTTCCTCCACAACGGAACGAGGGATGTTTGCACGACCCGTGTAAAAAGCGTCTCCAGTACTGTCATCTGCATAGCAATGTATGTTGTTGATGTCCAACATGTCATTGATATGCAGTAGAAACAGCGTAGGAGACAGCACAGAGCCTTGCGGGACACCAGCATTAATGTCCATGCTATCAGAGCAACTACCGTCAACTACGGCTCGTATGCTTCTGCCGGACAAAAAGCTAGCCACCCATTTGCACAAACCCTCGGGCACTCCGTAAGAAGGCAACTTCGATAGAAGACCGCGGTGCCAGACCCGATCGAACGCCTTCGCTATGTCTAGGCTACATGCCAATGCCTCCCCCTGACTCTCAATGGCTAGTGCCCATCGGTGTGTGAGATACACTAGAAGGTCACCAGTCGAGCGACCGTGGCGAAAGCCATATTGACGGTCACTGACCAGATCGTGTACTTCTAGGTATCTTAAAAGCTGTGTGTTGATCACACGCTCAATCACCTTAGAGAGGAGAGAGGTAATAGCGATAGGCCTGTAATTCGATGGATCTGATCTATCGCCCTTTTTGGGCACCGGGTGTACATTCGCAGTCTTCCATGTAGACGGAAATTGCCTAGTGTGGTAGGAAAGCGCGAAGGGTTGCGTGAGTACAGGACATAACTCAGGAGCACACTGCTTAAGCACCACTGCTGGTATACCGTCTGGCCCACTCGACTTATGAACGTCTAGAGAAAGCAACGCCCGCCTGACCTCCCGCTGCGTTATGGAGATTTCCGGCATGGACTTACCGCACCACGGTATAGTAGGTGGTACAGCGCCTTCATCGTTCATATTCGAGTTCGAGGCAAAGAGACTGCCCAGTAGATCGGCTTTCTCTTTAGCACTATGGGCCAAGTCACCATCGGTCTTTCGCAGTGGTGGTAACGACGACTGGCAGAAGTTCCCTTCGGCAGCTTTGGCAAGCGACCAGAAAGCACGACTCCCAGAAGGATAGCTCGCAAGTCGCCCACCTATTTTGCCGATGAATTGGAATTTTGCTCTGGCAGTTGCTTTCTTACTGAACCTCGAGGCAGCATTTAATTTGCGTTTTAACTCAGAAATATTCGGATCCTTATTATAACGAGCCGTGTTCCAAGCCTCATATGCATTTTGCTTAAGAATTTTAGCTTTTCTGCAAGACCTATTAAACCACGGTCGTTTTTTGACGCCGGCAGCTACTCGCGGGTTAGGAATATAGCATTCCATACCAGCAAGGATTGTCTCAGTGACTGCGGCTGCGCAGACGTCAGGATCTTCTGAGTTAAAGCAGATCTGCCTCCACGGGTACGATGCGTAAAATTCACGCAATCCATCCCAGTCTGCCGACTTATAGTGCCACACACGACGCCAGTTAGTTGGCCCAGAAGGATCAGGTTGTGTGCATGACACTTGAGTCCGAACGAGACAGTGGTCTGAGGAGCCAAGAGGCGCATCCACTGAGACGGAGTACCCGTCCGGACGAGTAGACAGCAGAAGGTCCAGTAAGGAGCTCGTATGTTCCTCTATATCTGGTATTCTCGTTGGAGAAAGTACCAGCTGAGAGAATCCATAGGTCAGAGCAAATTCATGAGCAGATATCCCAGCATAGTTATTGGTTCGAGAACTAAGCCACTCGCGATGGTGGGCGTTAAAGTCTCCCAAAATAACTAGTTCTGCTGTGGGATATTGCTCTAGAACTTTGTCAGTCGTCAAACTCAGGTGCGTGAAGAGTCGAGTAACGTCCGTGTCACCGCTATGAGACCTGTATAGGCACGCATAGATACGAGTGTGGCCGCCGTAATCTACGCGCACCCACAATATCGACAGGTCCCTGTCTTCAAGGCT
The DNA here is from genome assembly GCA_946406115.1 of Apoda limacodes. Taxonomy (NCBI): domain Eukaryota; kingdom Metazoa; phylum Arthropoda; class Insecta; order Lepidoptera; family Limacodidae; genus Apoda; species Apoda limacodes. Next base: position 10,015,705 of record OX291546.1, read on the forward strand.
ATGAAGGCGGCGACAGCAGATATCCTCCCGGACGAACATACATACACCGGCACGACTCATAAAATTGTGTTCGAGTTTGTAGCCGGGATAATGAAGGTATGATGTGTCGGCCGGGCAGGATATCTGCGTCTCCGTTAGAAAAAGAATGGTCGGCTGCGCAGTTTCGAGATGGTGGTGGACTGCGTTAAGATTTGCGTGAATACCCCTGATGTTGCAAAAATCCACATTATATGTGGATGGAGTAGCCGCTGTGCAAACTCTTTTCTTTTTCTGTCTTCTGGCCATAATATATATAAAAAAAAGTTACTAAGACTAAGGATGAGGATTCACTGCACAGACAGCATAGAGGACAAAGGGTGCGGTTCTAAGACTGCCGAAGCTCGCCACAGATGATACGGTTGCTGGCACGGCGGGCGGAAGGGCCCCTGATCCCCCTCTGTTGTAGTAGCCGGGTCCACTCCGGTCTCCTTCTCCGGCACGACTACCACTTCAGATACTTTACACAGGCTGGCGAATCAGTTCAGGTTAGTTAGCAAATAGGAAATATTTTTATATGGTGATAAATTATTATAACACATCTAAGTAATGACTTTATACGATTTTTTAACATAAAATAAATGGCTATGTGTGCGTAGAATAATTAATAATTAAGAAGCAAGTCAAATATGCGTCGTTAGATTACACGTTGTTACAGAATGCGTTGAAGAAATAAAGGTTCACTGCTCGTTCCCCGTAGGTGATAGCGTGATAATATGTAGACTTTATGTTGACTCGACTTCCTTAGAATATTCGTGCCAAATTTGAAGTAAATCTATGCAGTACTTTTTGAGTTTATCCCGAACATACATACAGACAAACAAACAGACAAAAAATCTAAAAACTATATTTTTGGCTTCGGTATCAATTGTAGATCACACCCCAAATATTCTTTAAAAAAATATTTAATGTACAGTTTTGACTTTCCTACCATTTTATTATATGTATAGAATTTTACCATTGTAAGTTCTTATCTTTATAAGTTGAAAATGTACTTTTCCGACTTTAAACAAATATTGATGATGTTTGCTTTTATTGATAGCAGTCAATAGCTATGTATATTTAAGTTATGAAAAACTATTATTTTTTCATAGTTAGGTACCTAATGGTAAAAATTTAAATGCGCAGTTCTTAAAAAAATCATCTCGCACTTTAGAATCACACGTTCCGCTCAGGCTTCTAGTCTTGAACCAAACACTTTGTTCGTACTATAGAATCCTTCTCCTCCTTCTCTCGGGATTCAACTAAGGTCCTCGCATGAAATTTGTCTATGGAATTTTTACATCAAAGTCAGTAATTTTTTTTGTTCTAATTAAGTTTTTATAAACACTTTTGTATCGTCGAAGTTATTAAATATTGTTTTTTGATTTTATCAAAAGTTGCTAACGAGCAGTAACACGAACATCGACAAGAAACATTCTGTCATAACTTTAATAACATATGAGACGCAGAGCCTTCAACAACTCCATATAGGAATCATTCAACCCGATATTACTTAAATTTACATCTATGATATGAGATAATAAAACGAATTTACTTAGCTATCCAAATCTTATTAATCTTTTACGTTTACTTTATGAACAGATTTATCTATTCAAGTTATATCAAGTATGCAAAAAAGTGCCATCTATAGTTTAAGATATGAACTACGCGCCAAGCGAGCAATTATAGTGCAACAAATTGGTCTGACCCGATGGTCAAAAATCAAAACTACAGTCGCCATATTGCGATGGTGTGAACTTATAACGGCACTAGTGACCAAAAAGTTTAGTCAACATTTTCGACACTTCTGTTTCCACCATTTTTATTTTGGTAAGTTTTTTTATTTACAACTTACAAAAATGTCTACGTCGTCAGAACTGTTTGATATAAATGCGACTGCGCCAGAAATTGTTAATGGGGCTCAAGAAATAAATATGTACCTGTTACCACCGAAACCGAAGCAAGTAGTTACTTAACCGCATACGCCAGTTTTTTTACCTAAAGAAACGAGAAGAAAACAAGTTCGTTTTCAGAGAATGTCCTATTGTCTTACTTTGGGGAAATTGCCGAAAAATGCAAACCGCCTTCCCTATGGGCAATTTACTCTATGTTGAAGTCTCACAAGTCCAAACATTACATCATAAAAATGAACAGTATATAAAATTAACAGCATTTTTGAAAAGAAAGTCAGATGGGTATGTGAGGAAAAAATCGAAGGTACTTACGGGAGAAAATGTAAAAATATAATAATTAAGCTCCTGATGATAAATATTTACACACTAAGGTAACTTAAAAAACTTTTGTTGTTTTTAAAAATTGTAAAGTAAATTTTTAAGTAGGTATGTAAGTTTGTTTTGCCTTATATTTTATTTATTTATAAAACTCGTAAATGTGATGAAGAACAGTACGGAAATTACAAAGTGGAGTCAGTAAAGCCTACTGGCCTTCGGCCTTAGGCTTCTTAATAGCCTCTTGTTAGAAACTTTCTCCTTACTGCCCTTAATACACAATGTATCTATCAAAGCACTGCTTAAACCTTTATTAGAAACTTGGATTTTGAATATAGGTTCCTTTTATCTCGTTACTTAGCATCCAACGAGAAAGGATTTTTCGAAATTTACCCTGATGATTGTAAGTTTGTGCGAAAATTTTGCAGTTGAATTTACGAAAATAATACGCAACACGACATCCAGACTTCCTTAAGTTAGGGGTCGGTAAGTAGGTAGGTACTATTAGCCTACTTATTTTGTGGTATGGGGGTCACGTTGTTCTAAGATGAAAATTGTTTTTTGGATTTTTGTTTAGAAATTTAAAAGACTTGTTTCAACGTTTTTGGAAAAATGACCAAGATCAATTACTTCATTTAAATCAACGCCATGTCTGAAATTTGAAGTAGGTAATATATGACAAGGAAACTACTATCAAAAAATCAAAAAAATTGAGCCTTCTCCCTATTTCGGTCTTAAAGACAGAGCCCTTTAATGTTCGGACAGACGGACAGACGGACAGGTCCAGGCTTAGGCTTAATATTAGGGCTCCGTTGGCATCCTTTGGTAAATCCTAAAGAATAATATAAGAAAATAAATGCCAGAGCCCTTCCGCTCGCGTATAGAAGCCTGAACATTGGTATTTGGTATGTAGACTTTCAGTTGCAAAAAAGCAGTGATATGCTTTATAATTGTGGATAAACATTTGGTGAAGTACAACAACAGTGTACACAATATAGATAGATGGCGTAGAAGTTATACCGCTTGATACGACGGTCGGGTTATAAACGTCTGTTCGGTACGGAAAAAGCTGAATCTCGCAAGGATCACTGCAGAAAAACGGTTAGTTTCATAATAGTCTTGTAAGTAAAACACTTAGAAGGTACTGAGTACCTAATAAGTATTTAGGTACATTTGTATTAAGTGGATGAAATACATATGCTGTCTTATTACACTCAATCACAGACAAAAAAGTATAATTTTAGCGGTCTATTTACGTACATATAGATATAGATTAGGGATTGCAATCCCGCAAAACGGACTGCTTTTATTAACCTGCTGGATCCCGCACCTGCAAAACGCGGATCCGCGGATCCCGCAAATGGAAAACGTAAATCGCGAGTAGCACGAGTGCGACGTTTCAGTTGTTCATAATTGGCACTGCGCTGCGCCTGTGCTCGTCTTTCTGTAGGTGACGAGTGTTTTGTTTTTGTATTTAAGATAGCGATACAATAAATACCATTTGATTCTTAAGACCATACGATTCGCGGCGCCTCGCAGCGTGCTTCATACAAACGAATTTCTCATGTGATTTTGACATTTACTGATCAATCACTGTGAAATTTCTTAGTCATTATCCCAAGACGAATATATATGTCTGTGGTTTTCCAAATTTTGTAAATACTTTTACTAATTAGAAATCTTTTTTAAACCATTTGTATAAAAAACTAGAATTTATTATACACTTTTGAACTATTAAAAAGTTATACACTTTTGAACTATAAAATTTAACAGAAAACTGACACACTGCAGACCTAGATATTTATTACTAAAACATGTCATCGAAATTTCGTGGTGTTTAATCAGCAAGTGTCAAAATAAGTGAAAAATTAGTTTGTATGAAGCACGTTGAGAATAGATACGTGTATATAAGTGGGTAAGTTTCTATATTCCGGGCTTAGCTCCTAAAATACCTACATCCTAGGTATATACTTTATTTAATAGCTTTTATATTTATTTAAGATATTAATCCGGTAATAAAAGTAGGTACCTGTTGTAGTAAGAGTCGAAAATCCAAGGCTAAATAAGACCTTTGTTTCGTCAATTAGGGTTTTGACGTATAAAATATTATTTGTTTTTTCTAAGTGTAAAAAATTTTGACGAAAAAATCTAATCCCTTTCTAATTGTTTTTTTTAAAAACCTCTATTTTATAAACATGAACTTGTATTTTTGTATGGTATATTTTTGAATGATCAAAAAACTAGATGAGATTATCAATGAATTCCATTTTTCTACTTCCCTACAAATCTAATTTATTAATGAATTCCATTTCTTTGTACTTCCCTACAAATATAATTTTTCAGAAAAAATCAATAAGTTTAATTCTAAAATCGATCAGAAAAATAAAATAAACGGGTTAGTTACAAATATCTCGAAAATTTATGGTAAAAAGTGGCGTGTACAAAAGTTGTAGATCTTTATTAGACCTTCAATTTTTGTAAAGGTTATTTTTCAATAGGACGTAACAGTAAGTCAGAACAGAAATTGAAAAAAATCCTTTCTTACTACTTTTCACCCCACCGTTTCTCGTAGGCAATTATACGGGATTTTATTCCTAACGTACCTGTTATCCTTAAAATCATAAATTTTCAGGTTTAAATTTTTTTGTTCACAAACCGGTTTCCGTTTGGACTTTTAGTCGGCTTTTAGTTTTCTAACTTTTTTGAAATTAAACCTACATTAAATTATACTTATAATGATTTGACTTGTCGCTCCCCCTCAGTAAAATAACTGTCTAATACGCTACCATTTATAATTAAACACAGCTAATTAAAACCTGTGCCAGTGACAGGTTTGAGCCATTATATTAGCGGTTACAAAAATCGTAGGTTACGTATCAGTGTAATTAAACAGTTGTCTAATTTTAATTGGCATGTGGGAGTTCCCACCAAGCGGGAGCGGATCCCCCTGCTTGTCCTTTGGTTCCCAACAATTAACTATCGTTCATAGATAATTAAGGACGTAGTTTATAAACCTGATGCAATCACGACACTGCTTGAACAGAAGTTGGCATGTTAATAATTTTTATTTAAAAAATACACCCTGTGTATTTCCTTTGTAAGAAGGATATATACATAGGGCACTGGACAGCGCATTTCCTAGCCAGTTGTAAAAGTATGACAGACACGAAGCGAACCTGTGGTGTCTTGTCTATGAGAAAAGATACCAAAGGGTAACTTTGTCTCTATCTAAAGTGTAGCAAATTTTGTGAGCCTATTGCGCAATCCATAGGACAGATTACAGAACTCGAAATAGATATGTAATCAGTGTCATTTTGTTTCTAGCCTTAACAAAAAAACGGCTATTAATTTTATATTGATTTAAATGGTCTCACGAACTGAACTTATTCTAGCATGTATACTAAGTGCAATATAAACGTAAATTAAACCTACCACCACTATCAAAAACCTACTAAGTTTATAACTAAGTTTTCAAATTAGGTACACTTAAAACGAGCGATGTAGATTGTACCTCACGGAATTTTTCCATTGCTTGCGACTCATTTTTAAAAGTTCAAACTATAATAACTTCTAAATAACCGCTGATTTCAATCTGACCGGAGAGTTATATAAAAGAAAATGTTATTTTCAGTTATTTGTCCGTTCTATCGAGCCAAAAGTTTTTCAATTAACTTTTGGAACGACACACTGGTAATTACCTAGGCATTTTGACTTTAAAAAACAATCATTGTATGTAATTACGTTCGTAAAGTGATTTAGTTAGTCTGCTACGAAACTAGCAAACGACGAAATAATTTTAGTTTCTTTATATTTAATCACAGTTGTAACTGTAAGTAGGTATAGGGCCATGATTGTATTGAAATACATAGGTATGGCCGTCAACATAGTATTGTCACAGTAGGAGTTGTTTGATAATTGAATATTACTAGTTTTACCCGACTGCCGAAGAAAGGAGGGTAATGTTTTTCGAGCGTATGTATGTATGATCATTTTTTTGGCACGCCTTACAGCCTGAACAGCTTGACGAATTTTGACATGCGAAGTGTCATTTGATTCGTCGTGATTGTGTGAGTGACACTTAATATATCGAAATTTTTAAAAATCAAAATTGGGGATTTTTTGCTCTTTAATGTGCAGGTTAAAAAACAATTTATTTTCAAGACCCTCGAGTTTGGTATCAAAATAAAGGGCTTTAAAAGGCGAGTACGAAAATATATGAAACTATAGTAAAGCGAGTGTAAAAAAAAAATTAAAAAAAAAATAACACTAAAAAGCTGTAAAAAATAAATATACATATTAATAAAACCCGACTGCAAGAACTAAAAAGAAGTAAACAAGTGCCCCTATAAAACATACCAAATATAAGCAGTCGAAACTCATTTAAATGCAAAAACAAATAGTAGAAGGTACAGATTGCTCACAAATTAAAAGTTACCTTAAAATAAGTTCCGACTGCTTATAGTTAAATATTTGGCATGTTTAAGGGGCACTTGTTTGATTCTTGCAGTCGGGTTTTTTAATTTTTTTTATTATTTATTTTTCTTGCGAATTTTAATGAGACTTTATATGTGTATACAATATATACATAGACTTCGACTTCTTTAATTTCTGATGAGATCTAATAATTGAAATTGGCAAACATAAAGTAGGTCGAGATTTTAATGATAGAAAACAGAATGAAGACAATATTTCATAACTCGAAAAACTTGTATTTTATTTCATCTTAACTTTATATTTTTTGCAAATTTACTTGACTTGCAAAACCATAGCATTTTATAAATATTGAAAAACTAGTCTTTATCTAGTTCAGTACCTAACTTTCTAAAAATAAAACCGAAAAATGGAACTGTAATTTCCTTAAAAAGAAGGTTTGAGAACGTAATCAATTTAAATACTTATTTATCAGGTTTAAAAACATATATTATTGTTATGTGTTTGATATTGTGAAATGATTTATAGCTAGTCAATGACGCTAAAGCTATTATTTTTACATGTCCATCGTTTGTATTACCAAATTTAGCTTTTTGTCTATACTGGTGCCCTTAAGAGGGTATACACAAAAAAACAATTGTTTAATAAATGACGTAACGAACACTTTAATACTCGAAAATCGTTTTAACTTTTTGTAAAAGTGCAACACTTTCCCAGCAGCGGTGGAGGGCCCTTTTGAACGTTACTGCGATTAGACAAATGAACAGCGTGGCGCGTAAAGCCCTCAGTGGGTCGGCACACGACGCTACCACCGAACTAGGATATAACTTCTCCTGGAATCGGTAATAATTTCGAATCTAATTTCAAAAACGTTACTCTATACCATTTCATGCAGCATGGTTGGCATTTAGTACTTTTTATATGAAAATATAATATATTTGTTTAATTATTATTTAATTTATGTATAACAAAGATAAAATTTGTATATTCAAAACTTCATAATCGTAAATTTCAATTAAGTTAAAAGTCTCGTTTATCCTGCATCATATTATGCTATGTAAAATGGAGTATAGTGGTTTGTTAATTACGGTAAATAATTTTGTAGTTTCAAATTGTTTCCTGGGAGCTTATTATAAAAAGTCTGGAGTACTCGGGCTCGCGTTCTCGGGAGCAAATTTATGGAAGTACATTTCACCTCTCAAGACTTAGTAAACCAAGTTCTCAAGCAAGAGCTGAAATGCACTTCCATAAATTATTTCTCCGAGAACGCGAGATTTGCCTTTTGCATAATACTCTTCCAGGGCTTTGCCTACTATAAAGTCTATTAGTACCAATTAGTACATATAGTGGGAGGCATGAACCCAATATTTTTTGATTTCAGTAGCAGGTAACCGCTCCTATGCCCAACCCTAAATAATCACACATTATTTTCACTCTTATATTCTACTAGCGAGTGCCCCATGATGATACGCACCCCGCGGAATTAGAGTTTTCCCATTTCATACAGTTAGAGATACCTTCTAAATCCTGACGCATCAAAGGTAGAACTCTTTACCGGGCTGGGTAGGTAAAAATACAATTTGTATGGGAGTTCTACTGCTAGCGGATGATGATTTCTTATTTTCAACTGAAAGTTTATTTCTCAATTTTTATGCCTTTAAATACAAAACAAACCGAATTCCTGTTAGAAGTTCTATCCCATATTTTACCCCTTAATAGAATACGATTCGTGGCACCTCGCAGCGTGCTTCATAAAAACGTATTTCCTACTTATTTTTAACACTTACAAAAGTTTAAAAGTTATACACGATTCTAGTTTTTCATACAAGTCTCAAATAAGATTAAAAGTTAATAAAAACTTTTTTTAGGATTTTGGAAAACTACAGGCTCAGATGTTCAACTTAAGATCATGACTGCAAAATTTCACAGTCTTTGGTTAGTAAATGCCAAAAACAAGTAGGAAATTCGTTTGTATGAAACACGCTGTGACATGCTTTTAATAACTGTAAAACACGTCATTCTTCATTCTCAATTCCTTGTTTGTCTTTCCTTCGCGTTTTCGTGTTTCTATCTTCATTCATTAGCTGCTCGGTGTTCGCGTTGACGAGTTACGCAGCACATGTTCTTTTATATTTATAGATTAGTCTTGGAACAAATATTTCTTGAACAAACCCGTTGTTTTACCCAGGACTTAGTCTAGGGGGAGGAACCCATAGTAAATGTGTATTAAAGTTTTAGTTCTGGTAATCCTGAAGGAAATGTGTATTGCGGCTGGTTTAAGGGGTGGGTGTTGCATTATCCTGTGTACCTATTTAATTGATTTTTTTTTAAGTTTTCATGTTTTACTTACGGCCAGGCTTAAAGTACAAACATAAACCTGGATTCTGCTATACATTTTTTTTATGAATTTAAATGTTAGTCACGTCTGTAACCGTAGTGCAATACTTTAGTTTTGCTAAAAAGTAAAGGATTGAGTATATATAGCATGTATATAGATATTATATATATATGTTTTTTTTAAAGTAGGTACTAGGACTGAGATATATCCTAATGTTTATATAACTTTAATTGTATGTACTGTAGTATTATATATATCTGTTCCAAATTTATAACTCTTTGTTCTAAACAAAAGTCTCCACAAAATGGCGGAACTTGTAGCACACAATAAATCAATTGGAGTGGGTGGTTGACTTTTCACTCAAATGTGTGGTTAATTGTAACCGAAAATGACTGTTGATCGTGCCACACTTAATTTGAGTGGTGCTTTAGTGGTATGTTTGAAGGGGATGGTCGTGACGGAGGGGTTGAGTAAGTAATGGTACGGTTTATATCGTGATTATTTGATATATACGTATTTGTTCTTAGCCGTTGTACCGGAACTAATGTACAGTATTGATATATTGTAACTGTAATTATTATTTTATAAGAAAAAGGCAATGCAGCAATTTAAGTGTAACTCCTTGGTTGGTTGGTTGATACCTGTTTTAAGTTTTTAACCAACTGCTATGTATTTTTGTTAATATATAAATGTCAGTATGATTGAAATAAATTTATGAGATATGTCTCTAGGGTATCAAAAGGTGCCAACTTTCTACTCGGTAGGCTTATGCTGTCTATTATGTACAGAAATTCGTCCTATAAATAGGTAGACTGCTAAAATTTGCACACAATGTATTTATTACGTTAAATATTAAAATGAATAATAAAAAATAAACTGATAAACATTTAACGGGTCTCTGAGTCCCTTTACAAGAAAAATTAAGTTTATGTAATTTACATAACATTATTTAAAAAACAAAATTTATTCTAATAAGTGATAGTTTTTTATTTAATATTGCTTAATTTAGTTTATTTGTGGGTAACTAATCCATATAATTTTATTTAGACGAATTTTTATACATATATTATTAATTATTAATTTTATAGGTATATGTTTTGTTAAGGTTTTCTTTATTTGAATTAGTTTTTAGGATTAGCTGTTTAGAATATTATAACTTAAAATAATGAAATAACTATATCACAAGCTTTTGCTAGCGGCTTCGCTTGTCCTAAATTTGGTTATCGGCGTGGGATTTCTACGGGAACTCCGTCTCCGTGATTATAATACAAGCTGTCGCTGCAGCTATAGTTCGTTTAAGTCATTACCTACGGATATACCTAGTTATTATCGCGGAGACATTCTGGGATATGTCTTTGTCCTTTTCCGTCTCTTCAACTATCTGTGTGAATTTAATTATTTAAATTCTTAATTGGATGCTTCGTTGCGATGTGATTTAGTACCTAACAAATAAACAAACAGACAGAGACAGTTGCGCATTTAAAATATTAGTAAGTATATTTAGAATAGGTAGAATAAATTGACAATTCTAACATAATTGTATCCTATTAATAAAGGTTCATTACGTAAGACATTGCTTTAATTATTAAACAAACCGATTTTAAAATCGGAAGGGGTTGTCAACTAGCCTATTTGTTCGCATATAACTTCGTTGTTTGTTGTCCGCTTTCAATAGTTTTTATTCATAAGGAAAGAAATTACCTTCAAAGTGGACACCCAGAGCACAGATTATATAATACTATACTCCCAGAGTCAGGATAAAAAATGCGATTTTTAAGATTGTTAAATTACTTAGATAAATTAATTGATTGAATAGATAGATCTTAAATAACGTAGCAACTTAAAATTAGGTACAAAATAAAATAAAATTTTACTAATCTCTTAAAAATGTATCAATAAGACCATAAAGGACACTGTATCTTAAGCTAATGGTTTTCTACTTTTCAGTATTTTTTTAGATTTGTTTTAATATCTTTATATTTTGTATGTTATGCCAATATCACAAGATAAGTAAAAGCACTAACGTAGGTTCTTATGCTTTAATGTTTAGCACAGACGAAACAATCATTTCAGTCGTACATACAGACGGTCATCAAAAGCGTCTAGACGAAAAGAAACTTCTAATTTCCATGATCGCACCGCTCACCTCCACCAATGAGTTCATCCCATAACTTAGATAGAATCTAGATTCAGAATTTCAGCTGTGCTTACTTCGCAATCGTGAGGTAAGGTGCGCGACGAGAAGGGGGCGAGTCCAACCGAGTAGCCTTGTCGTCACATATAGCTAGGCGGGTGTTGTTCAGTTAGTCATACATTTTTTGCGGCGGTCGCATGACTGTCTCGACATTGTCGTATTCTTCAAAGGGGATGACTGACTGTATGCATAAAATTTATGTTTAGGCTGTGACTCTTTCACAGTTTTACAGTTCTCCAGCCCTGGCACAATGTAGTCCTAATAACACTCGAATCTATGTTGTGAATTCACAATTATTTTCATTTCCACCCCTTAAACCGCACCCCTTGTAGTGCACCACTCACCACTACAATAAAATTACACTTTAATTGACCATTTACGTCATTTGACTTTTTCAACTGTTAATTGTAGCGATCGTTATTTGAAATTTTACTTTGTGTTTGTATTTGTTTTGCGTGTTGCTAAGTAAATGCCATCGACAGTTTTCATATTCATTTCGGTTATAAAATTGTTGTGACTTCTTTTTTTTTCTACGAGAATCCTGGATTAGGCTCAACAGCCTAATTAAAAAACCTGCAGTATGAAAACTAAGGCTTCAGAAAATTATACAATTTTTTTATGAAAAAACAGACGAATACCTACTTCATTTAATTTTCCTTTATATCTTGATTTTCGCAAAACGGTAAAAGTTTCGAAAACAGTGTGAGTTTTTGCGTATTCGTAACTCTACTATCGCGTTCGCGTATTCATTAAAAGTCCTATGAGAAAAATAGTCTCACAACGCGTCCGCTAGAGGCGCTCCTTTATTTCCATACATGTTTTTCGTTGAAGCGAACGCGATGGTAGCGTTAAAAAAAAATTATTTACTAGGACGTTTCCCATGGCACCCTGTGACGAGGACATAATAAACAAAGTTTAATAAAAAAAATTACACCGCCTTTAAAACCCTCTAACATTGTGCATTTTTGCACCAAAGCTGACAACTTTCTAACCCTAAGGTTGGTTCAACCGGCCCGTCAAAGTTCAGCAAACCACTAGCTGGTTTACTTTAAAAATAGCTGACGACAAAAATTTCCATACAATCTCCCATTTTTGGCCATTGGTTAACGTCAAGTTAGTTGGTGCAACCCAGCCTAAGCTCTCTCTCCGCAAGCTGGAGCAAGAGGTACGGCGAATAGAGTTTAGAAAGGATAACTCAATCGTAAACAAGAACACAGTTTATATCTCGTATACCTAGCTAGCTAGCGTCTTAGTAGTAACATTATGAGGTAGTAGATAAGTAGGTCGAAAAGTGTAGTGGTAATCTGGAACTTTGGTAAATCATCAAAACAATTTGCGTAAAATATTTAATTATCCAAAATTCCAATCACAATTAAAATCTTTCAGCAATAGGCCATTTTTCGCAAAAAAAAACTAGATCTAAGCTTACGCTTTTTGACAACAAACTAACACATGTTAAAGAAATTAAAGAAAACGCAAATCGGTTATAACTCTTCAGGCCAATATAGGTTGATCATCTTCTTGAGACGCTCATCAAGTTGTTGACCTTCCGGAAGCTGTTTACCCAGGATAAACACGAAGTGCTCGTGGCAGTCCATCATGGCTAGGTACTGACCCTCTATGATCTTCAGGCGCATTGGATACCGGTGAAACTCTGCTAGGTCAGGTTTACCTAAGGGAAAGGTGTATTTAGCACCTACATAAATATATTCCATTTCATGATAGCTTAATATTATCTACTATAGTATATAAGCTATGCTATGTAGTACCATATTTTATCTACGGTAGTACTTAATGTGATATAAATGGCGTTGCTTTCTCTAGACGTTCATAATTCGAGTGGGCCAGACGGTATACCAGCAGTGGTGATTAAGCAGTGTGCTCCTGAGTTATGTCCTATACTCACGCGCCTCTTTGCACTTTACTACCACTCTAGGCAATTTCCGTCTTCATGGAAGACTGCGAATGTGCACCCGGTGCCCAAAAAGGGCGGTAGATTAGATCCATCGAATTACAGGCCTATCGCCTCTCTCCTCTCCAAGGTGATGGAGCATGTGATTAACACACAGCTTCTAAGATATCTAGAAAAACTCGACCTGATCAGCGATCGTCAATATGGCTTTCGCCACGATCGGTCGACTGGTGACCTCCTAGTGTATCTCACACACCGATGGGCACTAGCTATTGAGAGTCAGGGGAGGCATTGGCATGCAGCCTGCACATCGACAGCGACGGCGTTCGATTGGGTCTGGCACCTTCTATCGAAGTTTCCATCTAACGGAGTGCCCAAGGGTTTATGCAAATGGATGGCTAGCTTTTTGTCCGACAGACGCATACGAGCCGTAGTTGACGGTAGTTGCTCTGATAGCAAACTGTCTCCTACGCTGTTTCTGCTGCATATCAATGGCACGTTGGACATCAAAAACATACATTGCTATGCAGATGACAGTACTGGAGACGCTTATTATACGGGTCGTGCAAATATCCCTCATTTCGTTGTGGTAGAAAAGCGTGGAGAACTTTTGTCTCAAATCGAGACCACTCTTTCCAATGTTTCTGACTCCGATTCAACCATACAAAGACACAAGTCTGCGCGTTCACCGCTAAGAAAACCCCATTTATTGTGGTGCCACAGTTACAGAACACTCCCCTCTCCATCTCCAAGAACATTGGGATCCGTGGTGTTGACATCTCCAGCGATGTTCACAAGGTGAAGCTAGCGTCCAAAAAACTTGGTGTACTCAACAGAGCGAAGCAGTACTTCACGTCGGGGTAAAGATTGCTGCTTTACCAGTCGCAAGTTTGGACCCATATGGAGTACTGCTGCCATCTCTGGGCGGGTGCACCAGCTTGGTCCATTTGAATCGGTTCAAAGAAGGGCTGTGAGAATTGTCGATGATCCCAAACTCACTTGCCGTATCGACCCCTTAAGTCTGAGGAGAGACTTTGCCTCCCTGTGTGTGTTCTACCGCTTTTACAATGTGATGTGTTCGAAATGATGCCCACGGCTACTTTCTACCATCGCACCGCTCGCCATATCGGCAGGGAATTTATCCTAACACTTTAGAACCGAAATGGACGCGTACTGTGCAGTTTCAGAGAAGCTTTCTCTTTTTTTTCTCCTCTTCTCTCCGAACGCTCGGGTTGTGGACGGAACTCCCTGCCAAGGTTTTCTCTATGGACTACAGTATGTGGTTTTTCAAGAAAGAAGTTATAATTCATGGTATTATTACGCAGATATACAACAGGGTTTGTGTTGTTTGAAATCACAATTGTCAAATTGACGTTTGCTCGAGTGAAATGAGAGGGACAAACGAAACGATAACCGATCGTTTGCATATGGTGAATTATTGATTCATCATGGTGGAACGGTGTTAGTGGGATGGGTTATGAGCACTGAAATCTCAACTTTTTCAGACGTCTTTAACTCGGGTGCATTTATTATTTAATTCTACAATAATGGCCCAGACAAGTATTTTGAAAGCGAAACTATGGCTGGGTTTTCAGATTGTTAAAGTAGGAAAAAGACAACTTCTTATGGGTATTTTTTTTCACTTTAATTGTTACCGCTAACAATCGGAGTTCAATATTATGTCTCTGGTCTTTTATTTTATCACATAACTTTCATGCTGGTAATTAACGATGTATAGGACATATACGAAGCCACATTAGTCTAGATACTCTGCATCAGAAGCAGTGTTGCTTCAACCCCTGTCACGTAGGACTAAACTGGTTCGTAAAAACATGTCCAGCCACTCTGCGGATAAAAACCGTGAAGATATACTTCAAACATTTTCAGTACACAACCAATTATACAAGCGGCAGAACATATCAGGCTCAAGGGTTTCATCCCGCTTGTGACTTTGTGATTGTCGACAATTCTCTCGTCTCGTTTTTGAACCGATTCAAAAGGGCTGAGCTGGTCCAGGTGCAGTGCCCACAGATTATTATAGATTAGTTACTACACGTGGGGCCGGGCTTACGACTTATAAAGCAGCAACCTTTGCCCCAAGGAGAAGTATCTACTGCTTTGCTCTGTTGAGTACCTACATCAACGCCAGCTTCATCTTGTCTTCCAAATAATCTCGGAATTGAACGTCGCTGAAGGTGTTGACACCAAGAATCCCAATGCTCTTGAAGATTGGGATGTGTTTTCTCTTATTTATTATTTCTTGTTTTTGCCCGCGGCTCCGACCGTGCTAATTGCGGTTAAGGGCTTGGGATGCCTACGGCCGCTCCTTGATTAGAAAACCTTAGAAGGTGTAGGCATTCAGTTCGGTTATAGTTATTCCTGCTAGATCTTCTGTATATTATTTATTTATATAGTAAATATTGTGTACATATGTAAATAAGGCAAGCAAAGGTGACAAAATTCTTACCTACTTGAGAAAACAAGAATGCGTACGTAAATTTGTTTTTACAAACAAGCTTTCATCAGACCTTAGTTATCCCCGTGCTTGTCAAGACAAATAGAAGAAGCCTTAACTTGATGGGGTAGCGCCGTTTCGTTACAGAGGTCCTATGGACACCTTCCGGCTCTATGACATCATTATATTGCATTATCATCCGATTTACGTGTGTATGAAAACGTCAACTTAATCGAATACCGCAAAGTGGGTCAAATTTAATTTACAAGATTAAAGGGCTTGCTCTGATATATAATTATGATATTTTCTCTTAATAGGGTTTGCCTACACATTCTATCTTATTGCGTATAAGCCACACACATATACGACTTTTAATAACAAACTAATTTAAGTTGTTTCTTTATAGGATACTTACCAGACAGTGGAGGCACTAAAAGGGTTCTATAAGAGCCATCTCCTGCGAGTTTCTCTAGGTAATAGTCTCGAGTTTGGTTCAATTTCGTTATATCACAAGGTATTTTCATTTTTAAGGTTATTTGGTCCCATTTCAAATTTTCTACGTACTTGCTTATCTGTTCTGATAATGATGTTGTTTCCTACAAAAAAAATAATTAAGGGTAAACGCCGTAGATTATTTTTCATACAAAATTGATTTGCCACAATCTTCGTAGTTCCGTGAATTACAATTTGTATTTTGTTGTAATAATTAGGATAATAATATGAGTTGTATTTCATACACATTTTATACAAAATATAAATATTTAAGGTATAGTATCTACATCTTCCACTGATTAGCAATTACAATTTAATTTAGTTTAGTTTCTTATTACATACAACTTGATTATAGATTTTGTAATATTAGGGGAAACGCATGTTCTTTTTTTTAATTAAAATTTAGGAAAAAAGCAAAATTCATTATTAAATTCACCCTAATTATTTCAAAGTCTATATAAAGTAGGAGTTAATAAAAAACTAAACTGAATTAAATTGTAGATACTATACATATTTTCATTTTGTATAAAATGGCTTGTGATGTAATGATATGATAAAGCAACTCATAATAGTATTCTAATTATTACAAACCACATTTTTTTTAGATGTTATGCTTAGAGTTTTTATCATATAGACTTTGTTAAATGCCAACCTCTGCAGTAACTGGTGAAAACTGAACACAGTTCGGTCCAAAATCCTTGAACCTATCGGAGCCAGCGTGCAATAGTTGCCAGGTACCGACAGCCTGGCTGTCGTTGAATACCACGCCCTGAGAGAACTCCTGGCAGGTCGGAAGCGTCTTCGCGCCAGCCTTTGGAGCAGCCAGCACTACCGCCACTGAGGCTATTCCTGAAATAATGAGAACCTTCTATTATACTGTAACCTAAAATAAAATTTGGTATCTAGTTCTTTTCTTTGGCTTCGCATTCATTATCATAATAATTGAATATACGCACAAAAGTTAATAAGTATTACTCTATAAACTTACCAAGTATTATAGATTGTACAGATATTGGCGGCATGATGCAACACCAACAACTTACTAGATCAACTTGAGACGCAGTAATGAAGTGAACGATTTGGTTCCAGTCATGTGTCAGTTTCCAGGATGATGCTCCCCGCAATGAGTCAAATCACGGAGATGTTGGTTTCTGGATGTGACCATAATTCCCTTTTTATTTATGTGTTGCCTGTCTGTGTCTCTAGTTACGTTTTTTTGTACTGGATATAAATTTCGAGGATGTGTATTTAATTTAACAAGATAAACCTATATTATATATAATTATGATTAACAAATGTAGTCAATTTGATATTTGCAGTAATATCAGTAGACACCTAATATTACAGCATGGTAATATTTAGTTAAAAAAATAATAATGTAAATTTTTTATTTTTCTGTCTATTACAACTAGTATTGAGAAATTTTATTGTGTCAGGACGTCCCGCTCTTCCATAACCGCGTCTTGTCGTGGCGAGGGGGCTGAGTAGCACCGGTCAATCCAGGTGTGATGCCAAGAGACACTTACGTACGACCGTCGCGTCGACGAAGTAACGGTCAATCTGTGCCTTCTGATACAACAATAATATAAACATAAACATAAATATAAACATTTAAGAAAATAGCTTATTAAGCACCAGATTGCTTACCTTATTTCGGTCTTTTAATTTAAATAATTAATTTTGAACAGAATTGCTGTTTTTGTGCCACTTGCATTAAGAATATATTTTTACTGACATAAAACCAATTCAAAAGGTAATTATAAGCGATCTAGAGTCAGATCATTGTAGACAGCACAGATGTAGATTTACGTCTGTGGTGGACAGTTAGTGGATTTAGAAAGAAATAATAGTATATTACTAAAAAGGAAATTAAATTCACACCAATTACAACTAAACGGATCAATTAAATCTAACTTATTGCATAAATTCCGGATTTACTTTATAACGGCAACCCCTGATCTTGACATTATTACTAGAGTATAATAAAATATTTACTACAAAAAGAAACATATTTCCAGTCGCTTTAGTTTTAGAGAATGGGCTACCCATGGTATTAATAAAAGTAGACGTAAACTATATGAATGATATAAAGAAAGAACATATAATAATAGCCAAATATTTAGGGAATATGTGAAAAATACTCAAAAACTTTTGAAAAAGCCTGTCTGGTTGCAAAATCAATTTATCTCAAAAGTAAAGTAAAAAAATCAACAAAAAATAAAAATAAAAATTACATGGAAAATAATAAATAATGAAACTGGTAAAGCTTGATCTCCTTGATCGTAGATGATACTAGTTTTAAAACAAATCGTGACGTTGCTTTTGAATTTTTTTTTAGCAATATTTTATTCAAAACAGCTGAACATCTTCACTCAAGTCCTATTTTAGCAGAAAAAATAATAAAAACTATTTTTTCTGAATGTAAAGTTCCTTTGTATTTAAAAATAGTCCTACGGATATCATAAATACATTTAAAACATTAGAAATAAAAAACGCCACAGACCTTTGGGGACTATTATGAATTGTTTAGTTTCTGTGTGATTTCTATTAAATGGGTCTGTTTTCCAACATATTTTTCAACTATTATATAATGGTGTAAAAAAAATTTAAAAGCAGTCAAATTTATAAAATAATGCATAGTATATGAGAAAACAATGTACTAAAAACTTTATTCTCACTATGTAGTATATCAAACAATACTTTTATCGGGATACATCAAGGGTTTGGGTACATTTTGGCTAGATACACAAACATATATGTATACACTCGTACTTATAAAAAACTCCGTCAGCGTCAAAGTAAAAACCTATTTTAACTCCCATAACTGCGAAAACATGAGCTTTCTATAGAAATTCTTAGTTTGAGACTTTACCGGAACATATCAAAATGTTTGCTTTCGAAAAAAGGAAACAATTAGATTTGTAAAGTTCCAAAATTGTACTAATTTAAAAACTTAAAATTATATTTAGGTCATTTTACGTAATAATTTCCACCAAAGGACTGAAAATGTTAGTTGTATCTAGGAAACCCCACATTTAAAATATTCTACAAAAAGTATATTATTAATTAGGCAATTGCATGTATAGAAATGTACCATCCGAGCACTATCTTGATACAAAACTACATGTACCATTTATTATATTTTTATTTATTTCAAAATATTTCTATTTACTTAGAAAATATAATGGTACTTATCATTGAGTTCCCTAATAAAAAAAATATGATTGCTCGCATAATGTCAAAAGTTTATTCGCTAAATCTAAATTAGAGACTTTAGTACTAGCATAGGTCTTAGAAAAACGTAAGTTTTATCTTTATTGTTATGGTTTTAGTTCCCGTAGGCTCTAGCTCCAAATTATCTTCAGACGCGAAGTCAAGTAACTGATCCGTCGTTGTACTTATAGTGATCTGCGGTTTTGTATGACAAAAAACTATTACCGTGGTAACTTTAGACCCAAATTAAAAATATCCCATAATATTTTTCATCCCTTCGCACCTATCTCAGTGCCAAAAATGAAGTCACACCATAACTTTGCTGCAGCGTAAAGGAATAGCCCGTTTTGATTTTTTACATTGGGATAAAAATAGGAAGTTACTTCTACTACCATATGTTTTAAAACACTTTATAAAACTTTTATTTCTCCGTTTTTCAGTTATTAGGGAATTAAATAAATTACAGTTTTAAAGTCATTTTTCACTGTTCAGTTCTTTTTTTTTTCCGTTTGATTTTTTACTTAAAAGTTTAACAAATTATAAAAATCACGAAACATGAACTACAAAGTGCGTAGCGTAGTTTTGATCTATTAGAAAATGATGGCTCACGTAGTATAGATAGATATAGATAGATGAAAATGATGGCTCACGATATTTTTAAGATTAACTCTGTGTTTGTGCGTTGGTGTAGCGATGACTAGCGGTAAACAGCATAAACACAGACATCCTCTATTTCTTCACAAGTTTACATCGCCGTGTCTAGTAATACAATACTATCGAGTTGTATATTTATATATACCTATAGGTACACATACATATAACCATAATAACTTCAGGGAGTCATAAACGAAGAAGGATTATTTCTATGTATATATATATTTATATTGTATTTTTTACTTCTATGAAGATTTTGTGTGTGTTTGTGATATTGATGTACTAGGTCTTTATAAGTCACTGGAAGTTGTAGGTACATATAACTATATACATATACTAGCTTATTCCCGCAACTTTGTCTGCGTAAACTTTTTTAAAAAATCAGCTTTTGACTGTTTACTGTTTTACATACAATAACATCGGAATCTCTATAATATTTCAAAAATCGGAATAATTTTTCAAAAACGGTGAATCACGTAAGTCTTAATTTTTAACGTTTAAGCCAAGTTTTAGCCATTTCCATGTAAACTACCAACCCATATTTTACCCTCTTAGGGGATTAATTTCCAAAAATCCCTTCTTAGTGCACACTTACGTCATTTAAGGAACGTTTGTGCAAAATGTCATGCTTCTAGTCACAACGGTTTCAGCTGTTCATTCATCGATTAGTCAGTCAGTCACTTTCTTCTTTTATGTAAATATAAGTAGCTGAACCGGCGAACGTTGTACTAATTCAGAAACCTTCCCCGGCGTGTGCATAACAACTTACCAAAATTTCATTACAATCGATTTACCCCTATTGCGCGAGTCCGACTCGCACTTGACCCTTTTTTTTTCTCAGGAACCTTCCCCGGCGTGTGCATAACAACTTACCAAAATTTTGTTACAATCGATTTACCCCTATTGCGTGAGTCCGACTCGCACTTGACCCTTCTTTTTTTCTCAGGAACCTTCCCCGGCGTGTGCATAACAACTTACCAAAATATCATTAAAATCGGTTTACCCTTATTGCGCGAGTTCGACTCGCACTTGACTATTTTTTCTTTCTCAGAAACATTCCCCGGCGAGTGCATAAAAACTTACCAAAATTTCATTACAATCGGTTTATTCTTATTACACGAGTCCGACTCGCACTTGACCCTGTCTCACTCGCCCTTGACCCTTTTTTTCTTTTTCAGAAACATTCCCCGGCGTGTGTATAAAAACTTACCAAAATTTCATTACAATCGGTTTACCCTTATTGCGTGAATCCGACTCGCACTTCACCCTTTCAGTTTAACCTTTTCTATCGGATGCCTATGTCATACTAATAAGTTCCTTCAAGTTTCACGTCTCTACGATCAGCCGTTTAGGCTGTGTGTTGATCCGTCAGTCATTAAGGACAAAGCATTTTATATGTCTATAAGATAGATAGAAAAAGAAAACTGTAAGTATTATTGTACACAAAAAATCAAACACCTAAAAAACGCATAACCTCTTTGAGCTTAGAAACGCCTTAAATGAGGTACTAATATAGTACGGTGACATTCAAGACATTCCAATTTTAAACAGTTTTGAAGTTGTTTATGTTTTTAAGTGAGTTCCACCTTTTTTTAATAAAATCGAATTGAGTTTTCAAACATGTGTCAAAATAAAATGTAATTTAAATCAAAAGAGCTAAGGAGTATTGATGTCAACTTTGAAACAAATAACCGCTAAATAACTTTCTACGCCTTTTTAACCCCGCTAGGGGATGAATTTCAATAAAATACGAAACACGTCTTCCATCAATTCTGTTAAAAAAGGTTTATGCAAAATTTGAAGTTTTTTGAGTTAAATCTTTTAAGCATTTGAGTTAAATCTTGGTTCATACAATCGAGCAGTCGCGGACCACAATACAGCCGTTATTGATGTTATACGTTCGTTAACGTTAATGAAGGTTATAAACGAAACAGTATATTTAGAGGGTCGTTTGATATTTTTTAGGGTTCCGTACCTCAAAAGGATAAAAGAACCCTTAAAGGATGGCTTTGTTGTCCGTCTGTCTGCCTGTTTGTCTAACAAGACCCTTTTTCTCAGGGACACGTGAAGATATCATGTTGAAATATAATGAAATACTAAGGTTTACGGTCCCTTGAAGCTGTAAAAATATCAAACTTCTAAGTCAACGCAATAAAAAAATACCACTGAAATAAAGGCATTTTCGTCGCATACTTCGGCATTTACAAATTAATCAAAACCTATAGGATGCCCGTTGTCCTAGAATCATAAAATTTGGCAAGTAGCAAGATGTTACATCACAAATATAGGAAAATATCCAAAAACTGATTATAAACCTGTGAAACTTGATCTCATGATGTAAGAACTATCTACATATAATAAGTTCGTACGGAACTCTCGGTGTGCGAGCCAGACTCGCACTTGGTCGGTTTTTTTCTATCAAGACAAATTATAGCTACCAAGTTTTTGGTAGGATGTAGGATTAAATTTTCAATATAAAATGTTGACTACAAGTATTGATTTTCTCTATTAGAGAGGACAGACGGACAGACAGGGACACAAGTTATCCTTGTTTATTCGGACACACGGAACCCTAGAAATACAGAATTCAGAGAAGTATTTTGTGAAAATCGTAAAATCGAGGTTGGAAGTTTATAGAAAACCGAGCCTAAAACTAAATGCAAGAATTGGCCATTTGGAATGTATTTGGGCTTTAAGTTAAAAATTAAGATTCATGTGTTTCATCGTTTTTCCCATCAAATTATCTCGATATTGGTATTCGGGTATTAGATATTGGATACTTTTCGATGACCGTTGATCTAGAGTTATAGAGTTTTGTTTTTATATTATTGTTTAAGTTCCTTTGTTCTTCAAAAAGTTTTGACACAAAAAAGATCGTGTTCAAAAGTACAAATTTTAATGTACCTATTTTTTGCTCATTTCATACAACTTCGTATTTAAAAAGATAATTTCAACTTCTCCGTGTTTAATAAATAAAACTTTTACTCAAATATAACTTTTATTTTCTCTGTAACAAAGAAAACTTTAAAATCTCCATTTTGCGCGTGGCTTAAACGCTATCCACGAAAATCCAAAATAAAGAAACCTCATTCTTTAGTCTATGGCCGATCGCCATGCGCGCGCATAGAAAAACTGATTTATTTTTCCCGCCAAAGCGAAAAATTTTTCACAACTCTAACTATTTATTAATTAAGTACTAGTTAAGTATAAATCCAAAGCAAATGATTAATGTTGTACACCGCTAGATATAAGATGAGAAGCCCTTAACGTTATGGAAAGTTTACTACCAAACAACTCCAAGGAAAAATAAGTATTAGCGTACCAAAATTTCATACAATGGCAAAACATCAAGAATAGTCTTTTTTAGGGTTCTGTACCCAAAGGGTAATTAGCGAAACCCTATTACTAAGAATCCGTTGTCCGTCCGTCCGTCCGTCTGCCACCAGGCTGTATCTCATGAACCGTTATAGTCAGACAGTTGAAATTTTCACAGACGATGTTTTTCTGTTGCCGCTATATCATCAAATACTAAAAAACAGAATAAAATAAATATTTCCCCCTGGCTGGCTACCATACAACAAATGTGACTTTTTTGCTCGTTTTTGCTCGATATTGGTAACGGCATCAGGTAGACGCTTAAAATATTCACAGAATATAAGTCACTTTAAAAATAAATAATTAAATTAAAATAAAACAAGTATTTAAGAGGGGCTCCCATACAAAAAACGTGATTTTTTTGCCGTTTATAATAGATTATGGTACGGAACCCTTCGTGCGCGAGTCCAACTCGCACTTGGCCGATTTTTTAGAAAATATGTTCATGGCGTACTTTGTAGAATTATATTCTAATAATTATCTTCTAAGTACAAACCTAGCTCTTTGTGGTGTATGAATACTTAATGTTAAAAAGTACAGTCCGAACAAAGAATGGAGTGGGCTTAAAACCATACTTTAATTTGTCAGCTTATCTAAAGAGACTATCTGATGGATTTAGAAGCAAGAAATCAAAGGTTTTATAGTCTGACGATATTGAAAAATTATAAAAGATGCTCCATATAACCAATATCTGACTACTAAGTTGTGTGTTGGACTTAATTATTATTTCTTTTTTTCAGGTTGCTTTAATATTTGGTGTAACTGGTGCACACAGGATATATGAATTAACAAATATAACCGTTGAAGATGTAGAGAAACATGGCCAGATGCTTTTACTTAAAATACCTATCACAAAAAATAAAGTACCGGGGTCATTCACCATACACGGTCCATTTTATGAAATTGTTAAGAAGTATGAAAGTTTGCATTCACCGAAAGCAAAAAATATCCGTTTCTTGTCAGCCAAAGGTATAAATAAAATTTGGTTCTATACCTAAAGAATTCGCTAAGTTTTTAGGTTTACCAGATGCTGAGAGATAAACTGGACATAGTTTCAGAAGAACTTCAGCTACATTGCTGGCTAATTCAGAAGCTGATTTAATGACTTTGAAGCGTCATTGTGCGTGGCGATCTAGCAATTTAGCAGAATCATTTGTAGAAGATTCCATACAAAACAAGAGGGAAATTTGTGCAAAAATCACAAAAAGAATTAGACTTGATTCTGAAGCGCGTCCTAGTGGCGAAACACCAAGTAAATCCAATAATTGGATTTTACCTACCTAGACGAATAATGAACCATCTCAAATACCAATAGAACATGAAAGTATTTCAGTAAATAATCAATCTGATGAGACCGCTACGCCATCAAAAATAGTTCATTATAATTTAACTAACTGCACATTTTCAAATCGTTTCTCTAAATAAACTTTTTATCTACTATATAAAATGATTTTTTAGTATTATTTTCTTCACAAGTGTGGTGAAAATCGTCGTATGATACATGTGTGTATTGATAATTACCGGCTCAGGTCTCAATGGCACCTCAGCGGTAATCACCAACATTACACACTTGTATCATAATGTATTATAACACATCTTTTATTCTTCGTATACAATTTTTTGGAAAAAAAAGCTTTGGTTTCAAGCATCTGAAGCATCTCAAAACTAAAATTCATAAATCGAGTTTTAGATTTAAATAGCATTTTAAAATGGCAACCTTAAAATTTTTACCTATACAATTTTCTGTTATAGTTTACGCCCTGCGTGGTTGGTTGTCTTTGTTCTTACTTAACTTTGAATGCGTGCAAATTTTTTTCTGCTCCTTTACACTCCTGAAAGACATTGTAAAATAAGCTTTATTGAAATTGTTTAATGGCTATTTTTGCTGGTGCGGGGTTGCGGTTTCTTCACACTTTTTTATCTGTATAGGCCCTTAATAGCTGATGGAACACGACCACGACACCTGTCGTTCTTTTTTTTTTTTATTTTCAACTTTTCTTTTTGGAATAAATGCATTTTGTACGCAAGTGTTGTAGGTTATCGGAAGTGAGTAGTGACGTGTAATTTGGGTTATTACTGCCAGTTATTCCCGTGCTGTCGCTCAGGGCCTATTAGTACCGAGGTCAATACAATGATGTGAATCCATACTAAAATTATAAATGCGAAAGTAACTCTATCTAACTGTTACCTCTTCACGCTTAAACCGCTGAACCGATGAAGATGAAATTTTGGCTGACTTTGAGTCTCAGAAAGGACATAGGCTACTTTAAAGCGTCAAGTGTGAGTCGGTTTTTTTGAAGTGAAAACTTCTTTCGCGGCGTTGTGCAGTTTTTTTGTGATGGGTAAAAATGTTAAACTCTATAGGACGAATAAAAAGTAAAAAGAAATTGGGTTGATGAAAAGATGAAAGTGCGGATTACACATGTTAAAATGTTATATCCAGGTTGTATTCACTTCACCGGCACTCCCGGAGTGCAACCCGTTTTTTTTCTATAATTGAGGAATTGCCGTTGAAATTCTACAACAAAAACCGAATTTAGGGCGAGTGGAACCGCAGGCAAAAGCTAGTTAAAAGTAAAGTAAATATTAAAATATTAAGTACATATAAAATACATTAAACAACATGATAATATTGATATATTTATTAATATTGATATATAATATTAATATTGATATATACATGATAATATATATTTCATTCTTTAATTTTTTTTCACACCTACTTGAAAAAGAAACGCTACCTGATATAAAATCACTTACTTGTCTGTTTGTGTATCACAGCCGTTAATTTCAAAAACCATTTGACGTATAGTTTAAAATTTGGCATAGTTACCACAATGTATATGTATAATACATTATGTTTACCTCCATATTCGTTTCTGAATTATAAAATAGAACAAAAGTTTTAGGGACCTAAATGTAAAATTGAAATATGTACTTAATTAAGATTAATGCAGGCAAAGGTTGCTGCTTAGAGCCCTAGTACCAATAAGGGCTCTAAAACACAGAAACAACAAAAAGTGACTGAGCGAGTTTAATTGGTTGCTTTTCTTAAAACTGCAGCGAAAAGGAAAACTAAGAAAGTGAGTGAAAATAACAAGAAAAGTCTTTTATGTTGCAGTAATTCTTTCCCTATGTAGGTACATTTTAAGTACTAAAAGTGTGTTCTCCTTAAACTTTTGAAACGCGTTATCTCTACAAAAATGTTTTAAACAATTTCGGTTCTTAATTTTATCACATATACTGACGAACAAAAATAACTAGTCACTTTCATAGACGACAATATTTCCTAAACAACTCATTATAGCTCTATGAAGTCAAAGGAACATTAAGCGTATTTTATTATTTATTTTTAAAATAAAACTCTTTTTAATATACTTTTTGTTTCATGAATCTGTCTTTACTAGTTTATGAAATATCGTTGTTTATAGTGCATACAGTGCATGACCAGTTGGCCAGTTGTTTGTATATGAAAATACTCAAAGATCGGAAATGGACACATTTTAGTGACTAAAATGTAGTCCGTATCATTAGCATAATTTTCAAGCTAATCAGACTAATTCACGCGTTACGCGTGTTTTTCCGAGAATCACATGTTTGTGACTTGCTGTTTATGTGTCAATCAATATTTAGTGTGTAAGGCCATATGTATATGTATTCTTTTTAATTTTCAACTAGTAGGTTTATTTTATAAATACGTTGCCACGCCAAAGTAATCAAAATTCTCAACTTTTTTGTTTTAATTTCTTTTCAATGATTTTTTTTTTAATTTTCTCCTAATATATCACGCAGAATTTTTATATTAATTTACTTAATTAACGTTACTATATTGAGATAAAAAAAATGGCTGCGCTTGGTTGCGACTTTAATTGTTGGTACTGAAGGTCTACGCCGTACGTCCCTCCGCGTAGAACTTGCTACGAGATTTCTATTATTCTTCAGTTAACTGACTATTTTTTTAGGTACTACTTTTAAGTGTTATTTTAGTAGAAGGCTAATGGGTAGTAGTAATATTGGTAGTACTTGGGTATCTATACAATAAATTAAATCGTATGCTGACAGATGTCGTCAGAGTTCTTCAAACTGTGACCAAGTTCTGCTAGATGCTAAACGTGAATACTGACGACTTGCGATATAGGATTTGCAATCTTGATTTCGTAATATTGGTGTCGTAAATAAGTTACTAGCTGAACAGAAGTGATGTTTGTAATCTGTCAACCGCTTGTTACAACGCCTATTTTTTAGGCGTAGTTTCTCCGGATCCGCTGAGGGGATCTGACTAAAATTTAATAACTTTGTACTTTGGGATATGGTTCAAGTTCAAACCCTGAAAAACAGGAATAATGGAATTATGTTTGTTAAAAAAAATTCTGAACTAATCCCTTTTCACTGTTTATTTTGTTAAGTTTTGGCACAGCAATCTTCAAAATTAGTACTTTAAACCCTGAGAAAAAGCATTTTTTGATAACAATGATGTATCATAAACTATTAATTAATGTGCATGTATTTTAATGAAAATCACAGTGAATTGAGATGTAGCTTCACTACTCACACACGCTTAGTTACATATCACGTCATCCTTGTTTTACTCGAGTTTTCTGTCAAGTAGTACTGCCTCTTAAGGTGTTTAATTTAATACCAATTATTGAGAAAAAAAAATTTTACACATTAACAGCAGCATACAGCTGCCATTTTCTTATGTATTTTTTTAAAAATACTATAGGTAACCAGTGTCACGGAATGATGTAAGGAATCTAAAGATACCCTATACATACAAATCTGTTCAGGCATTTAGAAGTTATGGTAAAATAAAGAAACTTGCATACATACATAAATATAGATACATGAAACACGTGTACTTTTTATGGTTCTGTGGTCAACAAGGAACCATTATAGTTTTGGCGTGTCCGCCTGTCAAAAAAAAAATCATGGAAATAGAATATATAACGAAATTAAAAGGAAAACTGTCATAGCAAAATAGGCTTTACAACCTAATTAGTTATAGTCGACCAACTTAAAAGTGAAGTCAGATAAGTAAAAATTTCGCACAAATTCCATCAAAGGATACTTAGATAAAGTTGTTGCGTAAAACAGATATTAAATCAGTTTATGAACCATGCAACATTGCAGAAAAATTAAATTACAACATTATGAATACTAACACTAACTCACTAACTAACACTAACAATATTTACCTACGTTCAAATTCAGGTGCGGCGCTTGGCGGTACGGTACAAATCTACTTATCTTGTGCTCTATCGTAAAAACCACAGACCTAGGATTTTTACGCTGTAAAAACAGTCACACATATAATCTTGCAGTGATCATAGTGTGTATAAGCTCTAAAGTATAACAACAACTAATAAAAACCGGCCAAGTGTGAGACGTGCCCGAGCCATTTACCATTTTAAATCACCGTTACAGCGCCATCTAGTTATTATTAAGCGAAACAGTAACATATTTGTTTGTTGAAAGATATTCAAAGTTAAGCTACGTCGAGCTTGGTCAGTAATTGGGTGACCGCTTAGCGGTGGTTTTTGTTTGTGGTTGTAAATTACGTTTAAAGAAGTAGGTTCGGAACCCTGTAGGTGCGCGAGTCCGACTCGCACTTGGCAGCTTCTTTTTCTAAGGCTTCGCTGTCCGTCCGTCCGTCTGTCACCAGGCTGTATCTCATGAACCGTTATAGTTAGACAGAAGATGTATTTCTGTTGCCGCTATAACAACAAATACTAAAAAACAGAAAAAAAAAAATTTAAGGGGGCTCCCATACAACATACGTGATTTTTTTGCTCGTTTTTGTAGATAATGGTACGGAACCCTTCGTGCGCGAGTCCGACTCGCACTTGGCCGATTTTTAATAAAATAATTATTTTTGTTACAAAAGCCTTAAACATTAAAGGCGAATCCTTAACTACGATACCAAACATACAGGTGTACAATCTGCGAAACCCCGTAAATTACTGTTCCAAAATAAAAGCTAAAAACCACTTTTATCTCAAAAACTGTTATTAATGATTTTAACTTAATTTCCTGATCATTGCTCGATATGATCACACCTGCTAATAGGAATTAGCAAGACCATAACTTAAGTCCGTCATTAGTAAAGCTCGCCTAACGCTGCAGGAGCGCTGGGCTTTGTTCTCGCGGCGCCTTAGACTTCCCGGCGTGGTTTTAATTACCAGCGGCCGAATGCGTTAATGTAATCAAAGCACTATACATCATACTCGCGCTATCGCCCCGCCTCGCTTTGATTAATATTTCTAATGAGTGGCGGTGCCTAAACGAGTTAATAAAGCATTCGTTTTTACCGGTGCCACTGCCGAATGGTAAACGGGTGCATCAATCATTGCTTTGAGCGCGCCGCCGAATGCTTAATGACTGAGATGACGGACGGACCGATGCGCATCTCTTACCGGCGCCTTGGTTAGATTGGTGACCGCTTCAACCCTTCTTCCTTTGGGCTTTGTCTTTGTAGGTCCTGAAACCTGTTAAAGCCTTGATTTCTCCTTCTTTTAGAACTAGATAGAGGAAAATATAAACTTTATATACCTAACAAATATGTGTTGTTTACTGACAAAATTCTTGAAATCCCGCACTTTTTGAAACATGTCATGGCAAGGCTAGTAAACGTATCCGACTTAATTCTACCTTGGACAGACAATCCAGCTTGATGGGAACAATTTTGAAAAGGAAGCTGATGGGTAGGAGGATCCAGCTAAGGTGTGCACCATTTTAGAAGCTTTGTAATGTCTCCTTGCCGCAGAATCTAAAGCTTTTTACTAATTTTCTTGGATTTATTTATAAAAAAACAAATAATCTGATTCTCATGGGTGCAAAGTTTAAATCTACAAAATTAGTAACTCTTTTATAGAACAATGTAAACACTTTTACAACAAAGTGTCTAATAATATTCAGAAGCTATCAATAAGTAAATTTTAAACAACTACTTTGTAAAAAAGCATATACATACTTCAATATTTCAGATAATATAATTAGATATATAGATTTCCGATATATAGATTATATAAATGATAAAAATTCATGGGACTGAAGATGCTCAATTACAGGATGCAAAGGTTAACCAAATTAAAATGAAAAAAAATATAAAATTGTACGGCTTAAATTTTTTATTTAAAATTGATTGTATTTGTAGTTTTTATGATTTTTTTAAAAGAGTAACTATCGAGATTTTTGCCTGATTTTTCTCGGTAGAAATCAACAACATTGTGAACCGGAGGGAGGGTGAGAGGTTTCAAAAAATATTATTTCATAACTTTGACGATTCAAAGTGTTTGTAAAATTTTAATGTGAATAAAAAAAAAATGACT
The DNA here is from genome assembly GCA_946406115.1 of Apoda limacodes. NCBI lineage: Eukaryota > Metazoa > Arthropoda > Insecta > Lepidoptera > Limacodidae > Apoda > Apoda limacodes. The sequence continues at coordinate 10,046,343 of OX291546.1, forward strand.
TTGATTTTGAAAACCACTATTTTACTCTCCTAAGCAATGATATTCTAAAAACACTGAACAATGTTATTCTTCATTTCTAAACGAAAACTCTAAATACAGTTCCCATGAACGTCACTTCAAAAACGAATAAATTTTCATACACATTTTGCAACCCCTATTCTACCATCTTAGTGAACAAATTTCGAAAAGCTTTCCTTAGTGCATGCCAACACCATAAAAAGAAATCTATATTCAACAATTCAAGTTTCAAACAAACCTAGCTGTGGTTTGGTCTGGGCGGTGAGTCAGTCTGTTTGTCAGTCAGTCACATGTAATATTTTATGTAGGTTAGGTGAACATGGGATATACTCGAGGTATTCCAGTTCCGCAGGGCTCATAGATCATCTGTATTATGGCTCAAAGACAAATGGCGAGGATTAAACTAAATCAAAACAGTTTATTCTGTAAAACTAGTTGGAACGCAAGTCCATAAAATATAATCAATCAGCGGTTCTGCTCGCCGCCGCCGGCATATTGCTTTAATTTGATAAAGCGCAGTTAGCTACCAAAAGAAATCTAATCTGAAGACGCGGCGCGTTCACCTTTTTTGGCAGCCATGTTTTTTGGGCGCTTCGTATGTTTCACTTTGACGGTTATTATGATGGGTTCTGTACATAATACTTACTTGTCGTTTTAGATAATAAGGTAAAATAGTTTTGGTTTTGACTAAAATACAATCAAAATGTTATAGTTAAAACTTACAATTCAAGCTATGCTTAAATGTGTACTATTATAAACTAAGCGAGTTGGGAAAGCAGTGGAATTCTTCATAGCTTCATACGAAGTTAAGTGACTAGATTTTTCACGGTTAAACATTTTTTTTTCTGACTGACTATGCAGTTGGCTGATGCAGCCATTACTGCTCTACCGCGCTTCTGGGGCGACATTCTGAAGGAGTCTCAGCTCATATAGCGCCCAACGCTCAAGGGCTCGGCTTGGGTTGTCGCTCTTGGGGTCGTCCCTTAGACCAGCGTGAGCCTCGAACCCGAAGTTGAGTCAGCGCCAGGAGGGGAGTTACCCAGTTAGACAACACGCGCGCAAGTAATGCCCCTAGTGTTACAAGGGGTCATAGACTACAGTGACCGCTGAACAACAGGTGGGTCGAATGTTTGTTTGCCACCTTAGAGGTACGTCTATGGTCCAAACCGTTATATGTCGTAATGTAGGAAACAGTTGTCAAATGTTATGGCAAAATAAAATATTGTACGAAGAAATTGTGAAGTTCGTATTAAATGGTAACCTAACTAATAATTCAGACTGTTTAGTTTCATTTTTTTATGAATGGCTTGTTTTGCAGAAAATAAGATTTCATTTAACACCTGGCATTGTTGTTTGTAATATAAAGCATTTCGACAAATTGAACACATATATTTTACAAGTCATTTCAGTGGCAGTATCAAGTGGAACACACCGGGCGGCGCGGTCGGCACACTGTGTATTCACCGCGCTACCAACAGGTGGCAGCAGCATACCTTTACAAAATTTACAGACGCCTTGACGTCAGAAAGCGGCGAATAAAATTAATGATGTTCGCACCTTAATGACGTTTTACGAAGCCGCTCCATTGTGTTCGTAATACAACAATTATTGAGATCATTTATTAAGTTTATTGATCTTTTAACTTAATCTTTTATTTCGTAATTTAGCTGAGCGCGAACTCTGAAAAAAACATCTCATATGCGGAGGCATTTTTTGGACTATTTTTGTCATTATACGGCGTGATGTGAGAGGGTCTTTGAATGTGGAAGCAATTACTGCTCTGCATGTGGTTTCATTATAAGCGACTGCTTCGTTCCATCTAGCGGTGAGGCTATAAGCTTGATAACTACCTACTATGCTATAAGCATGAATTAAGCGTAGCGTCGCTAGTAACATTACATTAGGTACCTACCAACAACCGCTTCTGGTTTTTGAGCTTCCGTTGGTAAATTGATGTGGCTATTACGAGCTATTGTTACAATTTAGGTTGCGCACTTTTTATTACATATGTTTTTTTTTACATCATTTGTGTAGTTAGGTTTATTAAGCAAATTGCATGTTAAGATCTTAACTTTAATAACGTTTTATGATGAAAACTAAAAGTTGTAGGAAGTTTAGATAGTGTGAGACAGTTTCGAGTATGAAGTTGTAATTAGCTTACATTTTACAGTTTAGTCGCATTTTTGTCTTTTATGACTTTCTTGATAGGATAGAGTTAAATTGTCGTATGATAGTTTAGGAAATTATAAGTTTAAGTTAAGCTAAATGTATAGACTATAAGGTAAAGACAGCAAGCTTATAGTGCAACAAAGGTTTGCTGACTCGGTGGTCAAATCTCTAAAAGTCAGTCGCCAAATTAAAATGCTTTACTTATGCGACAAATACCGACAAACCGTTACACCTTTTTTTTTTCTGAGTCTTACACGTGAACATCAATACCGATATTACTAGAAGTAGCTATCAGGCTTCCCGTGATCACGGCTAGTACAAGTAGGTCGATTGGTCGTCGAGAAACAAAAAAGTAAATGTTTTGTTTGCGTGTAGCATCCGAAAATTATAAAAAGCATTGTGTGTGTAAAAAACGCGATAGTGTAAAAAGATAGAAAGAAGAAACACCAAGTTTCTGGGATGCCCATCTTTTACAAAATCTTGGAACTTAACGTTGCTGGAGATGTCAATACAAAGGATCTCAATTAATTTATTAATTAGTATTCTAATTCTTCCTTTTAGTATTTGTATGTATTTTGATATTGAATACACGGCGCAAACAATACATACATCGTCTATTGTCCCTGCCAGAAGGAAACCTTTGTATTTAAACTACATATATGAATCCTCGGTCCGTAATTGGCTTTGAGTATTGGTTAAATGGTCTAAGGTAATTGGCAACTTTAATAGTCGAACTCGGTGCCAGATGGACAGGTCAAATGCCTTATTGGCTATAGTACCTACTAGAAGTAGCTAGTACAGATGTGTGTTACTAAAAGATCACCGACAACAAGACGATATGACCCACAAGTAGTTATTCTCAAAGTTATGTAGTTAACAGCTTACGAGTCGAAAGTTTCACGAGGATTAAAGAAAATAAACATTTTTTGGCTTTTAGCGAGATAGGTAGTTCAAATTATGCCCAGAAGCGGCCCAGAAATCCCTTCAATTCATTTCAACAAATAATTCAATAGTTATAATAAATGTACAATCTCATACAAGCTTGTGTTTGTAGTCGCTTCTTATACTTAGTACGTTTGTACAAGTACTTCTCTATCTAACCAAGATATCAGAGTCTTATTATCCCGAGTTTATCTATCAATTCTATCGGAATAGGTACTTCAACATCGTAATTGCTTTAATTGTCAAGGAACTTACATATACACGGTAAACACGTTCTGCAAAATGGCATCTAACAATGGAAAACGTCGGTATCGAGCAATTGTATGAACGGCAAATAATTTCCCAATGACGCAGAAGTATTAGGTTAGGTATAATTTCCTGATCGCGCTTGGTAGTTATGTACCGGGACATATCGGTCGGTAATTCCGTCTTCGGCCACGATCGTTGAAAACGAGCGCAATTAGATGCAATCGTGTTGAAATTATTGTAATAAGTAAAAAGAATCGATGTTCTATCTAACATCGGCGATCGACGGCGGACGGCGATTGGTGCACGGACTGCCAATGCGTGTGCGCACGGTATTCGACGATAAGGTAATTACCAACCTACCTTTTTTAGGTACCTACCTACTTTCTGTTTAAGATAATAAATGTATATTTACAGCTTATTAAATATTTTTTACACTAGTTAGGTGTCAAACAAGCTTACGAGCCACCTACCGGTAAGCGGTCACCGTAGTCTATGGACGCTTGCAACACCAGGGGTATCACTCGCGCGTTGCCGACCATTCAAAAATCTTATACCTTTTTTCTTGAAGAATTCCAAACTGTAGTCCTTAGAGAAAACCTTGGCATGATCATTCCACAATTCAAGCGTTCGCGGGAGGAAACATTTCGGTTCTAAAGTATGAGAATGATTTCCCTGTCAATAGTGAGCGGTGCGATGGTAGATAGTAGCCGTGGGCATCATTTCGAACAATTCCTCACAGAACACATCTCATTGTACAAGCGGTAGAACACACACAGGGAGGCAAAGTCTCTCCTCAGACTTAAGGACTCGATACGGCAAGTGAGTTTGGGATCGTCGACAGTTCTTACAGCCCTTCGTAAAACCGAGTCTAATAGGCTAAGCTGGTATCCGGGTGCACCCGCCCAAAGAAAACAGTACTCCATACATATGCATACACATGGCCGAACTTGCTTAGTGTAAAGCAGCAACCTTTGCCCCGACGTGAAGTACTGCTTCGCTCTGTTGGGTACACCAATTTTTTTGGCCGCCAACTTCACCTGGTCTTGAAATGATCTCGGAACTGAACATCGTTGGAGATGTCAACACCAAGGATCCCAATGCTCTTGGAGATGGAGAGGGGAGGTTCTGGAATTGTGGGACCACAGTGAATGTGGTTTTCTTAGCGGTGAACGCGCAGACTTGTGTCTTTGTAGGGTTGAATCGGACCAAGTTTTCCCGTCACCAGTCAGAGACCGTGGACAGACTGATCTTGATTTGAGAGACAAGTTCTCCACGTTTTTCCTCCATAATAGAACGAAGGATGTTTGCACGGCCCGTGTAATAAGCGTCTCCAGTACTGTCGTCTGCATAGCAAGCAATGTATGTTGTTGATGTCCAACATGTTATTGATATATGCAGTAGGAACAGCATAGGAGACAGCACAGAGCCCTGCGGGACACCAGCATTAATGTTCATGCTATCAGAGCAACTACCGTCAACTACGGCTTGTATGCGTCTGCCGGACGATAGGCTAGCCATTTGCACAAACCTTCGGGCTCTCAGTGAGTTGGCAACTTCGATAGAAGACCCCGGTGCCAGTACCGATCGAACGCCTTTGCTATGGCCAGGCTACATGCTGATGTCTCCCCATGACTCTCAATAGTTAGTGCCCATCGGTGTGCGGGATAGACTATAAGGTCACCATAGTCGAGCGATCGTGTTGAAATCTATATTGGCGGTTGCTGACCAGGTCGTGTTTTTCTATGTATCCTAGAAGCTGTGTGTTGATCACACGCTTCATCACCTTAGAGTGGAAAAAGGTAAAAGCAATAGGCCTGTAATTCGATGGATCTGATTTATCGCCCTTTTTGGGCACCGGGTGCACATTCGCAGTCTTCTATGAAGACGAATATTGCCTAGTGTGATAGGAAAGCGCAAAGAGGCGCGTGAGCACACGACATAACTTAGGAGCGCGCTGCTTAATCACCACTGCTGGTATACCGTCAGGTCCACTCGACTTATGAGCGTCTAGAGAAAGCAGCGCCAGCCGGACTTCCCGCTGGATTATGGAGATTTCCAGCATGTTCTTACCGCACCACGGTTCTTCGTCGTTCATATTCGAGTTTGAGGCAAAGAGACTGCCCTGTAGATCGGCTTTCTCTTCCGCACTATGGGCCAAGTCACGATCTGTCATGAGTGCTCTTTGGCAGCTTTAGCAGGTTACCAGAAAACACGACTCAATAGAACAATAATACAATTTGCTGACCCGGTGTCAATAATACGAGTATATATCTTCTCTTAAAGACAAAATGGTTATTTTGTCTAGGTCTTCTAAGTAGAAATTTGACCCAGAAATAAACCAACAGACAATAGTTGTTTTTCTCAAACATGCAATCATATCATAGCTTGCACAAGTTTCTTTGGGATAAATCATACTTGCAATACAGTACCTATCAGAGACCGACCCGCTATGTTTTATCCGTCCGCTCGAATTCGAATATGAAATTTGAAAATGGAACGAATTTTTTTAAACCCGAACATTAATAACTAAAGAGATACCTAACTCATCAAGTTTTATTAAAATTTTGGACAGGCAAAACAAAACAATGCCCCATTGAATTTTGAAAAAGAAAAAAAATCGACATTCGAACGCGGCGAATTGGCGACAAAATTACCTAAACTATTTTTATTATAGTCAATACAGATGTCAATAAAATTAGTTTTTTACACGCATGTTTGAGAAAAGCACTATACAGCCTTGGCTTGTGTACTATATATTGTATTGTCACTTAAGCCCGAAGCTCCGATATCGACGCAGGAGGCCCGAAGGACGGACATCGAGGTTTTAAAGGAATTTAAAATTAATTTTTAATTTTAAATCAAATTTATCTCTTTATTTTTTGGAAATTATGGTCCACATTTTTCAATCATTAAGAAAATTAAAATTTATTTTGTAGGGAACACCAAATTTAATTGTGCAGATTTGTACTTGGCGGGTTTTCATACTTCAGGACTAAATAGTTGTAAATTTCCTATATACATAGCTTTTGAGATTTTTATTAGAACAGTTGGTATTGAAATGTAAGTACCTGGAAGACCGAGCTCAGCTCGTTTTTTTTTAACAACGCCACCTATTGTTAAGTAACTTTAGTGTTGCTGTGTCGGTAAACATAATAATATTACTACTCCCCAATAGATGTCAGGAAGAGTCATATGTTTTATTTTTTCATTGCCTCAAAATACGCATAAAACATCGTTTTCTAAAAATTAAACCTAGCTACATTTATCGCCCCTGAAACCCCTGCATACAAAACTTCATGGAAATCGTTGAAGCCGTTTCCGAGATTCAGATTATATATCTATAAATATATATATATACAAGAATTGCTCGTTTAAAGGTATTGGATAGATAGATTAAGATTGCTTTATTGGTTGATCCAGTGCTTTTCAACCTGTGGGCTGTAACCCCCCGGGACGTCGTAGTCTGGCTCAGTGGGTCGTGGTCACAAGCCAGATAAAAGTAAAAAGAGTTGTATGTACGTCCTTAACTACAACAAAAATTCAACAATGTCAGTGACAAGAATGTGTCTGTTTTTTTTTTAATATTTAATTTAATTATATGTTTTTGAGACGCAAATAATCGAATTATTTTAAAATTGCTGTTTTTTTCCTGTCTAAGATTTTGCCATAACCCTCAAAAACGTTACTTTACATACGTATTAGGTAGTCAAAAATGGAACTATCAATTTTTAAGTTTCTTTTTGGCTTTATATAACATTCTTTACTTTTCATCCTGAAGTTCTTATTCGTCGAAATTATCTTTTATTTCAGAATGCCATCAGCATGAAAACCCATTAGATTTTCTTACATATTTCACTGTAATTTTGGCAAACAGATACATAACTTATAATATTTTCAATTAAAATGTAGTATAAAAATTATTTATCATAAAATTTAATTGCAATGTAAGTATTTAATCTTCTACGAAATAATTTAAGAGGATACACTTCGCGGTGCTCCGCAGCGGGCTTCATACAAACGAATTTGTCATTTGTTATTGACATTTACTGATCAAGAACTGTGAAATTTCTTTGTCATAATCCCAAGCCGAATACCTATGTCTGTGGTTTTTCCAAAATCTCGTAAAACGTTCTATTAACTAGAAATCTTTTTTAAAACCAATTGTATGAAAAATTAGAATCGTGTATAACTTTTGAACTATAAAATTTGATAGAGAAAGGGGACACTGCAGACCTAGATATTTATAAATATCTTCAAGAACATGAACATGTCTTTAAAATTTCGTGGTGTTTGATCGGCAAGTGCCAAAAACAAATGAGAAATTCGTTTGTAAGAAGCCCGCTGCGAGGCGCCGCGAAGTGTATTCTCTTAATCAGGGCCGCAGCGAGAAAATCAGGGCCCGGGAGTATCCATGTGCACGACTTTATTTCGGCGCACGCAACTCCACAAACCAATAGCGCGTTCTCATTGGTCGTTGCTTTTCGGGCGCGAAAATTTGAAAGGATTGATTTTATGCAAACAGTCAAAATCGTCATTAAAGTGAAGGTTTTTCGGAAAAACCCTTCTTAAAACTGCGGGCCCGGGGGCCCGATATTATGGTTGATGATATTGTTAACAGTTAAAAGCTATCCTTTTTTCAAAAACTCACGCAGACGAAGTCGCGCTGAGTAGCTAGTTAGTTTATAATATAATATAGTACTTACTACACTTATTCAAAGACATACTCTTTCTAGGCCAAAATGGTCATTGTCCTTTGGTTTAGTTATTATTGGTCGTGCTTCACTGATTTTTCAGCACTGTTGGGAGTAAAAGTTTTAAAATTAATTATCATGGCGTAAAAGTGATACAAGACAAAATTAACTACATCAAAGTAGTTTATCAAGCGAAGACATAATTATGTGGAAAGTGACTTTATTATTTATTCCTACCTTAACAGCTCGTCTGGTCAAGTAAAGAAATTCTGTAAGACAGAGATAGTGATTACCACTACGCGTCGGTGTCCACGATTCTGATGAGAGCACGTGTGTGGCCCAGGTGTACGGAATCAGCCACGTACATTATGATCCCAGTTACGGCCTACATGAATCCAGCCAAGCCACACTCTTGCGGTGGTTTAGGAGTCCAGTCCAGTGATATCCTAGGTGAACACGACCTCTTCGACGCGAATACTGCTCATGCATTGACCACTACGTCCTGAAAAACCTTTGTAATCAGGCAAAAAAGGGACAAACATAATGATGAAGAATGCCATTTTAATAAAAAAGTTAGGATATCAAAGTTAAAATTTATATTTTTAGTACCTATTAAAAACCGAACGTGCAGTTTGAGAAGATTCCAGGACGAAACCTTAGTGTTACGTAATTATATGTGTCAATTACTTGAGCAACTGCAATGACTAAGTGTCTCTATGTTGCAGGCATCGTGATCACGTACTGGCTATCATGATGCGCTGGATGTTCTCCATTTGCCTGGTACGTGCCTGCGGCAGCGGCATATAGCCTTCAGCGTAAACCATGTGCGTGCAGACCATATTATGTACCTACCGACATATTGCAGGTACTTACATTTTGAATTCGGATTTGCGGATAACTGCTGCTGTGTAAAAAAATTAAAAGGTTATATTTACATGCTACTTAGTTCTTACTTTTACGTTTAACTATTTTTTAAATATTATTTAGGAAATATGTTATAAGACATATTGTGTAAAGAAATCAGGGTTTCTACCTACTTCTGTTTGAAAGATAGAGCCCTGTAAAACTCAGTCAGATAGAGAGCGTAATTTTTAGGACGTAACGTAACTTTAGGAGCCAATAATTCGCCAATTCGCAAAAACAATCTGTTCATCTTTTAGTTTAGAATAATGGGACGTAAGGTACCCTTGAAATATGTTTAATTAATTTCATTCTGTTGGTGATCAGACAATTTCCTGAAAAACTGATGCAAATAGGGCCAAAATATACTGTGTATATTTGTGTATATATATGGTGTGCCATACGAACGCCCGGACGGAAGGACATGATTTATCTATAAGGGTTCCGTTTATGCTATGTCTGTCCATCTTGTGGGTGACCGGCCACCAGCACGCTTCCTTGTATCATTCCAATAAGCTTTGGTTGCGGATGATATGTTCAAACATCCTTGCACGATCGACGAAAGTCTTTGTTTGATGTGAAGTACTTTTAAAAGAGAAGTTAGAGCGGTTGACAGTCCAATTTATCCTCTTCTCTCTCTCTCTCTCTCTAGGCAATCTTTATAACAGAAAATAGGATATATTTAAGTTCTCGTTAAGCAAACCTTGGTGTTTTTACTTATGCAGCGATCTTCCGTATATTCGTAAGCTTTTCCATGGTAAGTCATGTCGTCACAGCATACCGTCTTTTGATTTCTTCTTCGGAACTTTCAGCATTTGTGATTGTAGATCCCTGGAAGATGCACCTTGGATAACTTGGAACTGGTTTTTTTTAGAAGCAAAAAATCTGCTTATGATTCGGTTAGATAATAAACAAGAAACGGTAGAGAGAGTCAATCACCAGCCTAAGTTTTGAAATTCTAATGGGACAGCAGCTGTACTGTCTTCGTTTTAAACAGTACTTCCCATAGCTTTTGTGCAATCGGTGTCAAAAGCTTTAAGAAAATTCATAAATTAAATAACAGCTGGTTATTATAAATATATATATAATAAATAAACAGGATCTCACGCGTCTTATGGTGGTAATCTATTCGCGTGTTGACAAAACCAACCCTTTCCTTTGACAAAGCTGGATTGTTCTTCAGCAATCTCCTGCCTTATGGCCTATAAATACCTCATATATGTGTTTAGTGCATTACGAAGGACCTTGCCAGCGAGGGATACCTGAGATATTAGACGTAAATTGTTATATTTTTTAGTTGAGCCTTTTTTATGGGGCGGGATGTACAAGGAATGCGACTAATCTCAAGGCCACTCTCCCGTATTACATATTTGCAGACAGATATAGTGTATGATATCCAAACCATCATCCTCAATAGTCTTAAATATTTCTATAGGAATTTTTTGAGCACATGCAGCCTTGTGACGCCGCAGGCCTCCACTTCTGCTCTCAATATAGTAGGTTCTTATTTTGTGGGCATTGCGTACTCAGGTTCACGGCCCAATAATCTTTGATTATCCATAACAAGAACTTGCAATAATTCTCCCCAGACTTTCACAGCTTAAGATTACGATAAGAGTTCTCTATTGCCCAGGAATTTGTTTTGAACTGTCTCGTTTGTTCGATGCATGTGGAGATCCATAATTTCCAATTTCTGAAGGTTCTATTCTAGTTAATCGGACATAAGAGAGTATAAGAAATAACCTGGGCCCTGCCTTAACTAACTTATGGCTGAGAATAAATAGCTAAATCTATTCGCAATAAATATATATGTATATAGGTACTAAAACTGAATTATGACCACGGTTGCTGTCAAATAAAATTGTATTGAATAAAAACAACCGGATGTCGTTTTAGTTCAATTTTATTACAATTAGACATAATGGTTTGCGGTTTCACCCACCCTTAAATGCTTTAGCAAAATGGTGCGTCGGCGCAGGTCGCAAATAAAGTTTAACAAACGAGCCGTAATGACCCGTAATTCGTAAATAATATGTGTCACAATAATTTTGAGCAAACTGGAATGTTTGGATGGGCTCTTCCGGAACATTTAGGGTACTGGAATGTTTTATGTAAATTCCGTATAAAAATACTGATTAATATCTAATCTTAATTTTGAATGTTTTCATGAGAAAATGGGTATATTGCTGTCAAGCTGGTGAATTACGATTAATGGGACATACATAAAACCACCATCAATACGTGAGGCATTTTTTTTGATTTTTTGGAAATAAATTTCTAATTAGAACAATTAAAATCGTGACGTCATACAAATACACATTGTCCAAATATTAAGATATTACATTCCACTTATCTATATTTGTCGGCTCTGTAGCTCAGTGGGTAATGACCCGACTGCTGAATCGAGGGGCGTGGGTTCGATCCCCGCACAAGACAAACATTTTATTATTTGTGTATTTCTTGAGACTGGGTGTTTTCTACGTATATTATATATATATTTACAAAAAAGAGTTTATATATGCATTTGAATCCGTTTTTGGTATCCATGACGTATGCTTTGCTTACTTTGGGACCAGACGGCGCTGTGTGTAATGTTCAAAAATATTTTCATTTTTAAGCTATAGCCATAGCTTTTATCGCAGGCTTTGATCACGGCGACCGATTCAAGAAATTCCGTAACGAAAAAACTTAACAATCGTCTAACGTCGTTTCAGTTAGGCAGACTTTGGCATTTGACTTTTAATTGAATAATAATGGATTTCCATACAAATGTTGCCCACGGGAACCCTTAAAATGTTTATATCCTATTCCGGTCTCTTAATCGAAAAATAACGAATTCCCGTATAAACTTTGCGATAGGATTTTTGTTCCTACAGGAACTCTTGATCGGTATTTAATAAAGCTCATACCCTTTTCCGTCTCTTTAACTTACCTTGTGTCAAAATTGAGCTCCATTGCGTAGTATTTTAATGTGATTTTATTCGCCAAAATTTTGATTATCGCGAAAGGTCCCACGGGAACTTTTGAATTGTGATAAAAAGGAGTTTAAATTATTTTCCGTCTCTTTAACTATCTCTGTAATAAATTACAGCTCAATCATATCGTGTTTTTCCGCGCAAAGTTCGATCGGGCAAAATAGCCTTGTCCTTCTTCAATCTTTCAACTATCATTATGCCAAATTTGATCTGAATCGGATGCACTGGTGTGACGCGACGTGAATCAGTAAGAAAAGTCACGTTAAGTTATAATTATTCCCCTGGGAACTTGTAGTTTTCCGAGATAAAGTGTAGCCTAAGTGCTATGTCAAGATATAAGCTACCTGCACTTTGAATGTCAGCCAAATCGGTTCTGTTGTTTGAATTTTTTTCATACAAATTTACAACCCCTATTTATCCCCTAAGGGGATGATTTCCCAAAAACAGTAAAACACGTCACTCTTAGTTTTTAACCGAAAGGCCATATACCAATTTTCATCCATTTAACTTTAAAAATGACGAATTTTCATACAAACTTTGGATCCCCGTTTCAACCCTTCAGGGGGTGAATTTTGAAAAATCCTTTCTTGATACCTGATAATGAACCTACGTGCCAATTTTGGAATCTCTAGACCCAGCGGCTTGGGCTGTGCGTTGATATGTCAGTTAGTCAGTTTCTTCTTTTATATATTTAGATATGTATGTATTTACAAAAAGGGATGTATTTCAATATTTGTATCCGGCACGCAACATTAACCAAACTTTAAACAATCGCACGGCCTTATTGCTTTAATCGCTTCTGTTCTGAAATTTTATCTGAGGAATGAACTCTGTGGTCACTTAAAGACTACGGTTGCCAACACAGACCTAGGATTTTACGATTCTTTATCTATGGTTGCCAAAGACGAATTAAAGGCGGTTATAGAAGCTGGTGATATTTTATATACGGTTGATTTAGCAGTAGCTTTCCACATTAGCATCAAAACAATATCAGTCCTTTTTCGTAAAATTAGCAAAGTTACAAAATGTTCGATAAATGGGTGCTACACGAATAGAATAATAGCCAGCGTGATGTACGTTTTGAGGCATATCTTGCCTTGCCAGACGCAGAAACAAAGGGATTTTTAACTACGCTTGCGACAGAAGTTGACAATCATCATGTTGGCTGGGTTCCGCACCCAGGTTCAGCACGTACGCAACGACTTAAACATACACTTGTTGTTTGCAGCCTCATGCTGTGACCATACCAATATTTATGCCTTAACATTTTGTAATGCAATGTTTTTATTCAAGTTTTAGCACGAAGATTGACATAAGTAAACAATTCTCAATAAACTTACTACCTAAAGCAAAATGCAGCTTTAAATTTGAATGGTGCGTTTAAATATTCAAGTTCAGTTATTTTATACATTAGATGAGAAGTTATGATTTATTTTATGAAAGGTTTAAAGATAACAACACATAAGTACAAATGACTAAAATGTAAAATATTAAGTTATGAACTTACGAATCATAGACGTCAACACCGAATTAATTGCTAAATGTAAACAAATCTAACTTCCGATTTATGAATTCGGACTCTAGACAAAATGAAGTTGCGTAAGTTTTGAACCAGTGGCGCGAGTATGGATGCTTTAAAACTTGCTGTGATTGGATGGTTGTTTGGAAGGCAAGTTGATTGGACGTTTGAAGACAATCACTGATTGGTGGTTAAGTGATATAGAAATGGAAGCACGTTTCATATGCTCTTTAAGGTAGTTTCATAACTTTTACTCGTATAAAATTTTATTCAGGAAATTAAACGTAGGATATATCGGAGACCCTCTGGATAGGAGTTGTTTTGTTATCCGCGGTTTTCTTTTCTTATTAATTTTATTGCATAGTTAAATAGTTATGCTACTGTTATTGGGAATTCTATAATGTTGAGTATAACCGCGCAAGTTTAAGATACTTAGAACTTTTATAATATTGAAAACACCCGCAAAACTTACCTACTAACTAAACCTACTACTACTAAGTTTAACAACCATTAGGGTAGACTCGTACAATAAATATTCTAACAATGATAAAGGGTAGTTGTCTAAGTTTTCACGTATTCCGTATAATGCTATGACGTGTTAGTTTATTACCCCAACCAACATAACTAGTATTATACTTAAAAGATATTCCTTTTTCTTTGTAAAAATTGATTAAGGCCGTAATAAAAAATAGGATGTGGGGTGAGAAGGTTGCTAGAGAGGGGTTAGTGGTGATAAAAGTGCGTGGTCCCATCCATACAGAACATTGAATTGCCGTCGTTTAGATTGTCGAAACGCTGCCCGAGAGTGGAAAACCATAGTCCACGCTTGTGGGTCACTAGAAGCTACCGCGAGGGGTTAAACTACAGCCAGATTGTACCACCATTTCTGGTAAGTAAATACTTTGATATTAGAATTTACAGTGAAAATATTGTATGTTCGTTATGAAATTCTATAGGTTGTGTATTAAAAATATATCTAAATTAATGTCAAAACATCCAAATGACGGGCCCGCTTTTGCCGGTTAGAAATTTATGGTAGAAAGAAATCTCAATCACCTCATTAGGAAGGAATATATTAACCGATCTTGTTTCTAGGACATTTTCAGCTAGGTTAAGGTAAATCTTCTATAAAAGTAGAAGTGGGAGCTAAGATAATACCAGCCATAATAATTATATAGTCCACTAAAGGACTAGGTCTGCCAAGAGATACAGTAATTACTATGTGTAATCCATGTCCATCCTTAGCGGCGTTAGTAGGGTTTTACTATTTTGACTGGTTAGCTAGTGTAGGTGAGCGCTAATGTACATTATAAGGGGGCGCCCCTTAAACCTACTTTCACGTCGCAAGTCCTGAACGCTTAGCTACCTGGTTCCCACTCTACAAAACGAATGGATTAAGCAATCTTATGGATTTTACTTTCAAATGTGGAAGTAGCATAAAGTAGTATTTGTTTTTTTAGGTGGTTTTGTACCGACTTAGAAATGGTGAAAACTCGAAAGTAGGCATTCTTTATGATCGTAGGTTTAGCGGTATTTATTTTCTTGACTACTTCTTTTACGCGTATTTGTATGCTATTGTTTGCTATATTACTCTGACGTACCTCTAAAACAGCTGGGTTTACTAATTTTTAACACAACAGTCTTCGGGTCCTACCACTTTTGACGATCACGCTTGGCCAAGTAAGATAATTCTCTACTATTATTATTAATTATAAGATTCTTTTGATTTATACTCTCTCGTTGAGTGATAGTGGGCTCGAGGTTGCCTAGAACATTGTATTATCTTATTAATCTACTTAAATTGTTAAAACTGAAAAAGTAGGGGCATTAGATTCCGTCACCACTGCTGGGGCACGGCCTCACCGTAGCCGAGGGCGATTTGGGCCATAGTCCACACGCGGCCCCAGAGCGGATTGTGGACTTCACATACGACTTTTTTTTTTGACGTATGCAGGTTTCCTCACAATTTTTTCCTTCACCAAAAAGTCAGTGTTGTGAATATTCAATCTACTTGAGAAATTAAGAAAAAGTCTCATGCTCATGCATCAAAAAGTACATGCCGGTTTAGAACCTCCGCCCCTCAGAACGGGAGCCAGACACAGTTACCACTCGGCCACCACCGACTTTACCTCAACATTGACATTAATATAAACTTACCTCGAGGGAAAATATAGTCGCTGTTTGGTGGTCTAGTGCCGGTATAATTCATCACAGCTTCTTACTAAATGGCAAGAGCATTACTGCGGATGTGTACTTTCAGGAAATAAACATAATGTTGTAGAAGCTCACAAACAATGACCTTTTATAGGGTTGGAAGCATTTCGTTATCCACATTATTAACCAGACCTTCTTGTCAGGAAAAACAATTTACGGTTTATTTATTTTATTTATTTATTTACGGTGACCGCTTACCAGCAGGCGTAAGCTTGTTTGCCACCTTAGTGATATATGAAAAAAAATTGACACCCAAAAGTCAGTACAAAATGGCTTTTAAGAGTTTGTTTAATAGTTTCGATAAACTGTCACTGCACTAGCAAAGATGCATCGATAGCATAGTCTTCTATGTATACGTATATAGTTACCAAAAGATACTTAGTTTTAGTACGGTAATTTTATAGGTAATATATTCATACCCAATATAAACGAGAATTGGCGGAAAAACTAAAAAGTGTGTAAACTTTACACATACATAAATATCAATAAAATAACCTTATATTGCAAGCTTTTATTGCCCACTAAAAACGCTTTTACACCCTTTCGTAGTCGGTTTGTTTTTTACGGACGTTAAAGACAGAAGTCGAAAATTCCAAAAATGCTGTTACGACACTGACATCTGTGATTCGTGAATTTCTTAGTAACATTTCGGAGGCAGTCCTGCAGGTTCCCACTTACTTATTATATTGTAGGTTTATATTATGTATGGATTTCATAACGCTGTCTATATGGTACATTGATTTCTCTTCTTCAAATTTTAAAGCTGTTCTATAGGAATCCATTGTTCGTGAATTTCTATTCTTTTTAATTACGTAGGTGCGTTAAAAATTATGAAAACGACTGAGTGCAGAAGTGCCCATACATTTTTTTGAAGGTTACTTTGTATCGTTTTGTTCCGAAAACGAATTCGGACCGAAAACCAGTGAGTGCATAAACGCTCTAAAAGTCTTAAAGTGACTACAGCTTCGAGGTATTTGTGAGGCTCCGGTAGTGTGGCTACAGGCCCCTTAATCTGTCCCAATGAACGTGTTTTGTCATTTAATGACGCTTAGGTTTTAAAGTGCCAAGTTAGAGGGGTCCTGACAGCGCGGCGCCGACGGCCGTGGGCGGCGACAAGCTCGACCCATTTGTTGAGATGACCATTCAAACATTTTTTTTTAATTCAATTGGCGTGTTTCCTGGAACTAACACTGTTTGAATCATCCAATGTTTTCATATCTTATTGCCCATAAAATTTTGATTGAAATAATTACATCACTCGTTAGGTCGGTAATTGATCGTCTTTAGTTTATTTTTAAGTATATGTTAGTTCAAATATAACGTAACTTCTTAAGCCAAACCGAATAGCTGTAAAATGACCAGTAGCAGTGTTAAATAATTAACCTAAAACATATTTATGCAACCATAATATATACATAATCTTGTGACTAATTCTATCATTAGATATCAGCAGTTTTCCTTAGTTTAGGATCAATGTCGTTATGTAATATGTCCAAACAAAACAAATAAAACCTCCGAACGTCAATTTCAATTCTTTGATGTCACTTTTAACGAAATATAAGAGCTTTTGCTTAACAATATTTCTCATAAGACTTTTAATGAATACGCGAACTCGATAGTAAAGTTACAAACACGCAAAAACTCACACTCAGCACACTGGTGGACGTTCGAGCCCGGCGTGTACAAATAAGTATTTTTCTAGGATTCTCACGAATTAAGCGAATGCACTCGCACACTGGCTTTACGGTGAAAGAAAAGATCTTAATACCCGGAGTAGGTACGTCAAAAAATATTTGAAGGTATACAGTTTTTTTCGTTAGTATAATATGGTTCAGTGTATTATTCTATAAATTAAGATTCATTAAAAGCGTGACTCGTTATTAAAATGATACTTAAAGCTAATGGCAATAAGAAGATATAGTGTTCGAAATGATAAAGCTTAAAAAAAAATTTAACGCGGTCCTTATCAAGCTACGTTGTTTAAATATGGGCTATAAAAAGGGTTTTAAAAAATCTTATCTGTAAAGTCAAATTATGATAGAAAGCCAAAAAAAATTAGAGAAATTTGTTAATTTGTAGTTATAACACATTAAAAAACGTTTGTCTGTCTAACAAGACTTTTTAGTTAAGAACGCGTGGAAGTATCAAGTTGAAATTAATATCGAATACTAAAGTCTACGGTCACTGAAAATTGTAAAAAAATCAAGGTCTTATCTATATCAACATATCTTATGTATAATATATCTTAGTCAATTCAATAAAAAAATATGCCCAAAATACGGTTATTTTTGCCGCATATTGTGACACAAATAAATCACAGCCTATGGGGTACTTCCCGTTCATCTAGAATGATGAAATTTGGCAGGAAGCAATGCCATATAGCACTCATAAAGGAAAAAATCAACATCGTAGATTTGTTGTTACACCACAAAATTTGTTGTTACACCACAAAATTTGTTTGCTATTTTAAACTTATTTGCAGTTTGTAGACTTACCGCGACCTATGTCGATTTATTGCGACAACAGTTGTGTAACGGCAAAGTTAAGTTTGTTCATCAAGTGTCCCTTATACGGAACCCTCGGTTGCTAATTATTACTGTTTAAATATTTCAAAATATTAACCTTCAAATATTTTTTGACGTACCTACTCCGGGTATTAAGATCTTTTCTTTCACCGTAAAGCCAGTGTGCGAGTGCATTCGCTTAATTCGTGAGAATCCTAGAAAAATACTTATTTGTACACGCCGGGCTCGAACGTCCACCAGTGTGCTGAGTGTGAGTTTTTGCGTGTTTGTAACTTTACTATCGAGTTCGCGTATTCATTAAAAGTCTTATGAGAAAAAATTGTCTCAAAACGCGTCCGCTAGAGAAATTCAGAATGTTTAATGACATTTCATATTTATTATAGGCCACTTAATAAAGTCGATAACAACTAAGCAGAAAGCTACTGCGATATGAATTTCCTGGCACTAACGATTGTAGATTAAGCTGTCTGGAAATGGCTTACTTTTGACTTTGAATCATCTGTTTTAAGTATTGTACCTAATCGTCCAAAAAAACATTAAATTAAATTTAAAGAACTAGATCTAATAAAGTAAGCTTGGTGAAAATAGTCGTTAAAGATTTAGGGCAAACGAAAAGGACAATTAACAGAAAAGGTAAATATAAGCTTCCAACAAGTTACCTATGGTTTTTTCAACTATTTTTTCAATTTATTGTCCAAAATATGGACTACATTTAAATCTTAGTGGCAATAATAGACATACACATAGACATAGACAGACATTTAATCAACAACATGACGCTCACAATAAATACATTTATTATTGAAATACAAAAAAAAATGGGCACAAATTAATTTTCATAAAACGAATATGATATGGGCACGTACAGCTGCTGCAGCGCTGATTTTCAACGGAATAATCATCCAGATGAAACCTCAGGTGTTTATTTGTACATGATGAGTTCGTTTCAAAGTTATTATAACAATAGGTACTAGTTAACTAGAAACAATAATTTTGCTAATGCAATGCGGCTTTATTACAGTTCTTAAAGTACTTTTTAAACAATTATGAATAAAACTTATTTTAGTGACTGGGAGTTCGTTGAAGATACTAGGTAACAAATATTCATAACTAGCTTTTGCCTGCGGTTCCACCCGCCCTAAATTCGGTTATCGGTGTAGGATTTCAATGGCAACTTCTCAATTATAGAAAAAAACCGATGACGTTTTCAAGCTGCCTATGTCCTTAAACGGGAAACGGGACTCAAACGACCTTCATCTTAATCAGTACAGCGGTTAGACAGACACAAAGACTGAGTTAGGTACTTTAGCATGTATAATATTGGTTTAAATTTCTCTTGCTGTACACATTATTAGTTCTATCGTGGTTAATGTACGCTCAAATAAATTTAAAATATATGTCAAATATAGATTAATGAAAAAAAGCTATTACAAAGGTGATGAATACATAAATGATAAAAATGCTTGAAAAAATTAGAACTTAATTGATTTGTATTTGTTTTTGGGCATTTCAAATATTTTTTTAATAAAAACACTTACACTAGGTAATAACATAACATACAATATATAGGCTATATTGTATTTTAATATGAAGTATAAAAGATTAATTAAAAAGAGTTTCTTGCCGGTTCTTCTCGGTAGTAAAGCATTCCGAACCTTCCAATCTTCTCCTCTTATATTTTGTTTCTTTACTACACACATTGTAACTAGTACAATCGAAGTTTTAATCGAGTTGCTTGAGTGGTTCATGCTCTCTCAAAGTGTCTCTGCGGTGGTGGCATGTGTGTCGGGTCGTTACGTTCCCTAAAACATCGTTGAGCGAAGCGATTGCTGATTCATATGTCATACTCGTGAACGGGTGCCGCCTGTGGAGGCTGGTCTGCTCTTACAAACTTCTTTGTATTCTTAGTATTTAGTCTTACTTTTTTGTTTTTGTTCATCAATACTTTAAGACATTGATTATTTCCAAGTAATGAATGCATTAACTGCCTTTTTTTATATTTTGCAATTAGATACTTTTTAATGTTGTGATTGTGCTTAACATTGCATGTTTTTTATTTTTGTAATGGAAAGTGTCCCTCTATGTTTTTTTATGTTTGTAATGGAAAGTGTCCTTCTATGATAGGGAAGGCATTTTCCAATATTTTAATTGGACGCTGTAAAAAGGGAGAAAAGAAATGCCCTTGCTGAGTTTCTTGCCGGTTCTTCTCAGTACAAGGTCTCGATAGGGTAGTGATATTCATAAGTGCTCAATTATTGTAGCCTTAATGGAATAAATAATATTGATAGATTGAGTTATGCTAAATCTATTTGTGTACAATTTTCTTCTAGTTTTTTTTAGTCGACATTGTTTTTTCAACAAATTTACATTAGTGTGTTCGTCTTACAAGATCGCTAGTTAAAAGAGTTTTATTCAACAGATTTCATACTTGGTAGAAATTAACTTTTTACGTTTCAGTACCCAAAGGGTGCCAACGGAGCCCTATAACTAAGCTGGCTGTCTGTATGTCTTATATTTAATGGTCTTCACCTTTTTCACCGAAATAGATATAATAATATATATAAATTTGTATAGAATATGGTGTTACTATAGCGATTTAACTTACATTACTGAAATTGGACGTTTTAGTTACCTACTTAAGTTGAAACTAGATAGTTTTACAAATTTGTAAATGTAAGTATTTAGTTCTCGACTGCCATTCATTGCATTGAGACTTGGCTGGTCGTAGATAAAAGTTTTGGTGGTACGGCACCCTTGGTGTACGAGTTCGTCCTTCTTCGCACTTGGCTGGTTTGCAGGTCAACAAGGTACCCTTATAGTTTCGCAATGTCTGTCCGTCTGTCTATCTGTCTGTCCACGGCTTAGCTCAGGGACAATTAGTACTAGGACGCTATAATTTAGCATGGGTATAAATATTAATGAGGTCGAGAAAGTGCTAAAATAAAACTTAAAAAAATATTTTAGGGTACCTCCCCTACACGTAAAGTAAGAATAAATACCAGGGTCTTTACCGGAAAATCTAAATGGTGGTGGTGCAAAAGCTTTCATTTTATTTGATACTAGCGGACTAAATTCCGACCTACATCCATTAATTTAATATCCTTTATTATACTGGCCACACGTGCATAGCCGGTTTGTTTTTCAATGCAGAAGTATTGTTTCAATATACAGTTGTTTTTGATTTTGCTTTAACCTGAAACTAAAAGTACCTTCCCTAATTTTTTAATTTTGATTTCCCTAAAAACATTCTCCGGCCTATAACGAACATTTAAAAAAAAAGCCAAATCGGTCCAGCCATTCTCAAGTGATCCGCTTTACTAAAGAAGAATATTTAAATTATATTAATTATTTTTGTTCCGTAGGTATATAGTCCAGGAAGGAGACGCGCTAAAAAGACCTAATTTATTTTTGATAACTATGTAAAATAAAATTTTAAAAACACAGGAAGTCATTAGTGTCTAAACTGACGGCATCTAATTTCGCTAGAAACGGTCATTTTTTATTCAACGTGGCACGCCCACTATCACACCGACATGAACATATTCGGTGAACTAACAATTCGTGATCAGAAAACCAATACCAATTCTAAGTGACAAATTTGTTTCAAGTTATTACTGATAAGTTACTTATTGAAGTTATATTTACAGTTAACAAGAACTGTGCCTTATGTATGTTTATTTATATACTGTGATGTTTTGTAATGTGTGAGATTTTGAAATATAAGGTGATGACTCCATTTATATACGTTGAGATTTTTTTTTGCGGTATATTCCGTTTCTGTGCTGTATATTTAGCAAATTTTCCTGCAGCTGAGGATGTGGAAGAAATGGAAGAATCCTTGGTAGTTAACGCGCACGCCAGTATCGTACTGTCGTTAAACTGTAGATACTTCCGAAAGAAATAGCTACAATAGTGATTTGAAAGAAAGAAGTTTCATTCAGTAAAACT
Source organism: Apoda limacodes (assembly GCA_946406115.1). Classification (NCBI taxonomy): domain Eukaryota; kingdom Metazoa; phylum Arthropoda; class Insecta; order Lepidoptera; family Limacodidae; genus Apoda; species Apoda limacodes. The sequence continues at coordinate 10,068,493 of OX291546.1, forward strand.
TGAACTGCCAGATTTTGCAATCGTCTATAAATTTGCATACAAATATATGATTCCAATCGTCAATATGTTATTAATATGCCAAAATACTGTGTGGGGAATAAATAGAATTTATTAAAGCAAAATCATAATTTTATTGTCAATAGTAAATTTTATGGTGTCGTATGACTTCGGTGTAAAAGACGGTCTTACCCATTTGCCACACAACAATGGATCCTTGCAATTTATTCTTAATTACTACACGAACTCTGCGAATAGCATATTTATGAGGTTTTTAATGACATTTTATGTTAATTTATTTTATTGTAATCTATACTAATATTATAAAAAGGTATTTTTTTTGTTTGTATGTGGGGGATCCCTGCAACTACTCAACCAATTGTAAACATTTTTCACTAATATCCCTGAGAAACATACTTAGGCTATTATTTCGGCTTAGTATACAAAACCCTAAAACTATACGGGCGGAACTGAAATCCGCTAATTTTGAAATAAATATTCGACAAACATATAATATTCGCCGATTTAATCGAATGTAAACAACAAAAAACTAATCTGGCAAAACCGATTTCTCTACCACATTAATTTGTCGAATGTAGTTACCTCTAACTAAAAATGACGTCATAAAGGGTTAAGGTATTCAAAAATGACACCCATAAAGACTTTATGATTAGTGAAACTGTTGGCGAGGAAGATTCATTATGGACCATTACTGGCCTTGTTTATCGTCCGTCTCCCTCCACGGTCAGAGAAATAACGAACGAGCCAGATAACCCGCGACAGTCCTCTAATCTTTGAACATGGGACACTAATTCGATTGTGGTTTTCGTCGAGCCTTTTTTGGGGTTTACGACACAAATTGAAGTGTTAAAAAAACTACAAATTGGCTTTTTCGAGGGCCATTCATTAGTTCGGCGCTGAATGGTGTTGGTGATGTCGTTTTCGGCCAATTAGTTAAACGGAAATCTGAGCTCGGCGCTCGCACACGGTGGTGTTTTTGTTGTTCTATGCCGATCAAAGTCAGTTTATGTTCGTATAGGCCTTTACTCAGAAAAATATTTGGGTGATCTGTGGGTTTTTGAAGAAATAAAAATATAAAGCGGGATGCTACTATCAACTACAGCGAAAAAGTATACCAGTGGCACGAGGAGGTGGACACCGGCGTGTTTGACCCGAAGACGAGGATAACTGTTTCATGCGGCTATTGATTGACTCCCTCGCAGTCTAGTTGGTAGAGTTGCCGGCTGCTGTGCAGAGGGTGTGGGTTCGATTTCTGTACTGGACAAACATTTATGTGATAAAAATTTGTGTCTGTCTTGAGTCTGGGTGTATTTATGTATGATATGTATATATTTACAAAAAAAAGCAATATATATTATTTGTAACCGTTGTATCCATAACACAAGCTTTGATTACTTTGGGACCAGACGGCGCTGTGTGTAATATCCAAATTTTTTTATTTATTTATTGATCTATAATCTATATAAATAAAAATCATTTGTCTCATGTAGGTATGACGGAGCCGTTCGGATGATTTGAGAACGGCTAGAGTGCTAGACCGATTTCGCTGATTCCTTTTTGGTATGTTCGTAATAATCAGGACAAAGCTTTATAAAAGAGAGAGCCGGTACCTGACCTGAGCTAGTCGAACTCGCGAGCTAAGCCATTTAGATTTTTGTAAGATGTATAGCGGGGAAGGTTTCTGAATAAGTACAACCCTTTGACAATGTATGTGGAGTAACGTTCGCCAGGTCAATAATTGTTCAACCCGGACAAAGTCGGGGCGGGCTGCTAGTCTATAATAATTACAATGTTATCTTTATTGATTATTTTCTAAAAAATATTTATGGTCTTTTGGTTTCTTCTAGTTGCGAACTATTTAATTTGACTTTTGACTGCAAATTGGTGAGATAATTGTGTTGAAAAATATATTTAAAACCACTTAACAAAGTTTATGCATATTTATATAACAGACGTCTTAAATGTTAATACTATAAGGAAATTAAAGTGCTGATAACGTGCTGTAAGTTATACATAATTATACTTACACGTGCGATATACTCTAGAAATATCCTACTGTGTATTTTACCTTGCCTTGTCTAAAGTATAAAGTTAATGAACAGACTTATTTAGACTGTGCCATACTGTAGAAACAGCGACCAGCGTACAAGGACTTATATACTATTAGAGCGGACAAGTCGAAAAGACAACGCAGCCCCATATGTAAGATAGGTGGGCGATAGCACGTGAAACACATACGGAATACGTCACTTGAGACAGTCCACTCAAGCGCGATATACCAGGTACACTAGATTCACTAATAAACCTGGACGCTAGATAGATTTAATAATTATATAAAGCGAGGGCTGAAGAGTTTCTTGCAGTTTCTTCTCTTCAGAACGCCTTTGCTTTTCAGAAAAGGCGGTAAATTTAGTCAGAATTAGTTTTAAAAACGGTTGCCCAAGCCGAGGTTCGTGTCCAGGACACCCGTGTGCAAACCGCCCAGACTTTTCGAAGCAGAGTGCAAGCAGCACTGCAGCAAAAGTCAGTCCTCGTGCATGTTGTTTGTTAAGGCCATCTGCGGCCAACAACAGTGGACAGAGGTAAGAAAAGAAAAAAAGCTAGCACATGAGGCAGACTAGCTTGTAAAATCTAGATTTTCTCGTTATTTTTTAGGTATTGAAATTAAATATGTCGTCATAGTAATATCTCTTTTATAAAGAAAGAATCAAGAGAATATCATTCTTAGTTTGAGAGAAATTAAAAGTTCGAAGGGTCGTTATTTTTTTTTCTAGTTAAATTATTAAAATATTATAAAATTCATTAATTAAAGTTTGAACAAAAAGTGCACTCAGTAGGTAATGGAATAAATTGACATGTTTAGGTATGGCATACCCTTAATAGACCATTTTAGATTTTCGTATTCTAGGTCGGCTAAACTGTATGGAATTCTAGGTTAATGCATATGTGATATTCTTGTGGTCAGTTTTTCTTAACTATAAGTTACACAAGTAAAGTTTCTCCTAGCTTTTGGAAGGCAACACAAATTTCTATTTGTGTCGCAATTTTTTATCTATTAATAAAATATAGACCATTTAGCTCAATGTTATCTATCCTCCTTGCTGTCAGATGGCAACAAGTTCGATTTATCTATGTTAAAAAAACACGCATAATCCATACTAATTATTTAAATTCGAAAAAAAGGTCTGTCTGTCTGTTACCTCTTTACGCTTACGACGAAGAAAGACATAGGACATACTTTTTATCACGGAAAATTTGAGAGTTCCTACAGGAATGACTATAACCAAATTCCACATGGTTGATCTATAGCTAGAAGCTACAGCTTGCTATACCTATCAAACTGTCTTACTAAAATAACAGTCTAAACATTTATAGGTTTTCCTATAATCAAGGAATTGACGTAGGAATCTCACGCTGACAACCGAATTTAGCGCGGGCGTAGCCGCTGGCAAAAGTTAGTTGAGCTATAAAAGTAGTTTTTGCTTTTGGATGGCAACAAATATTTTTTACATATTTGTGGTGCAGGTTTTTTACGTTCGACAACAAAGAGAACACTGATATCTAATTTTTTTATTATCAGTTCTAACATGATTATCTGAAAACTATAATTCTTAACTAAACCTAGAAATAATAATAATAAAAACTTTTTTGTTTAGTATTCCTCCAATATTTTTTTGGGCGTCGCTCATCCAGCCCTTACCTGCGGTTCTTTTAATTCATCAGCCCAGCGTTTGTGCGGCCATCCTCTGCTACGGTTTCCAGAGTTTATTCACCTCTCCTCGAAGGCGTCATAGATAGATGTCCTGCTCATTTCTATTTCAGGCGTTGCGTTTGTAACATGGTATTTACCTATAATAAAGTTATATATAAAATAATAATGTAATGACGTATCTATTAAATATGTTCTCGCATTTTTATTTGTATTTTAGACGAATTTTAAGTATGCGCAAAGCTAGAAAATACTTGGTATGCGAAATGGCGCAGAGAACCTATTGTAAGCATGTAAATCCGGATCATCTACGTCACTTTTAATTAGTTTATAGTAAAAAAGACTATCGCTCATCGTATTCTGCAGGACACGATTAGTAGCGCAATCGATCCTCATTTCCGGAGGTTTTTAGCCGAGGAGTCACTTGAGGATAAATGCCACAGAAAACACATTCGAGTCTTTTCTTATGTACTTTAGAGTAAGGGTTCCAAGGCAAGCTACAATACTCTTACTTGCTGCGAACCAAAGAATTGAACAGAATAATTTTACTTTAAAATCTTATAGCCGGGTCTCATGCTGGTGTTTCACCGAAACTTTACACAACAACATCTACACAAAACATGTTTTGTTTAATGCATGTGTTGTCTCCTGCTTTGATATAGTTGTTTGATCTTTTTGAAAACTTTTACTGTCAAAATGACTAATGCGTCGGAAGGCTTCAAACGTAGAAGACGTACCTACTTGCTTTTTTAGAAAAAGTAGATTTAGTAAATAAAATTACCGCTACAGAGTACACTTGATTGCCACAGATCATATATACGAATGAAATTAATAACTGGGTTCCGCCCCCCTACCCTCGCAGGGTAAATGTTTAAATGTTTTCTGTCGAGTGTGGAAAGCAAAAACAAAGTTTTAACAACTTTACTGTTGTGTACATTTTTTTGTAATGTTTCAGCAAAACAGCAGAAAACCCGGACTAAAGTGTTTCGTAAAAGGAAACATTGGAGCGACTTCTTGCTGATTTTATCGGTATGTAAGTAAATTGAAGCTTGGTATCTGTTATAACTGCTAAAAACTAGCTGTACGAACTTCTTTTAGAAGAGATCTACTCAGATTATAATGAAGTTGCAAAGCACTGTTTTGTTTTAGGAATGTCTGAGCACAAAATATTAATTAACTTTAAGATCCGTTCCATTCAGAAAACACCAAGGTCTTTCTAAAGCCCGTTAATATCTTGATTGGTATTAGTTCTTTCACATATTTTCATGTTATCAGCGAAAAGATGATAACTGGCGTGAGAGAATTTAGTAGATAAATCGTTAAATTAGGTGTTAAAAATATAAGGCCAAGTATGCTTCCCTGAGGGACACCCGAAAGGAAACCGAAGATTTTATTTGAAAGACTAGAAGGAGAAGCTACAACAGTAGCCACTCTGCCCTCTAGATTGGATGTAAACCAATTTGCTACGGTATTTACGGTATTACGGTATTCCCGGTAACACCATGTAGTTTAAATAAAAGTACATTGTGCTGCACACATTCAACGGCTTTGCAGAAATCGGTGTAGACCTCGTCAACAGTGTATCCCGTACCCGCCCCACTGCTACAAAACTTATAAAGATACTTCAAGATGAAGCCATGTTGAAGATTAGTCTAAAATGCTGCGTCAATTGAAAACCTAACACATATTTTCTACAATATCGATGTTATAGAAATAGACCTATAGTTTTTTGTTCGTGTATTGTCACCTTATTTATAAAGTGGCACAACTAACATAAGTAATGTGCCACTAAAAGTGCATACGCAACAGGGTCATCTTGTTCAGTTTAGTAGTTCCTATGCCTACCTACCGGCTTTATTTATCAGACCCTGGATAGCATTTAGGACTATGTCAGCTGTCAAGACATATCCAACGAGTACCAACACAACGTTATAATCGTATAGTTTCTACCGCCACCTTGCAGATCCATCATCAGAATCTGGAGTTCTGGACACCACCTATAATATTTTTCAAGATACAATTAACGACTAAGTTCAATCATGACGGAGTAACGTTGCATAATAAGAAATTCCTATGGCTACCTTCGGCCTCCATCATTAAACTAGCTTTATTGTACCATATTATAGCAATTTCATCGACATTACATAGGTAAGCTGTATTTTAGGTAATCGAAACCCCCCTGCCTGAAGTAAAGAGCGGCGGACAGTGGCGATGGTGACGGATATTGCATATCTACTGCCAAATACCTAATAGTAAAAGTACTGAAGCTAGTGATTATGCATATAACCAGTACAAATAAAATAAAAAGGTTTTTTTCAGTATCGGCTGTAATAAAAAAGTTTGCCATTTTCCTAAATATACTTTGACATTTGGATTACCATTTAGTTTCATCGTTACCAATTTTATGACCCACTTATTATATTAGAAGCACGTACTTAACATATTAATGTATAATTAAAATAAAATCGATACATAAATAGAATATTATCTAGTCAAATAAAATGATAAGACAGTCTGGTAAAAATAAAATTGATCACCAGACATATGATAAAATGTTATTACCTTGCAAACACGCCAAACGCACCAATTTAGGTGGAGTGGGTTGACACGTGTCGAGTTTTGTTAGCAATTTAGTGGTGTAATGTTATAGTGAAGTTAGCATCGTCCACATACTCCCTCCCTCCTTATGTGGATGCTGTACTTCTGTGTGTACGTAGGTGCTGGTGAATTGTATTGTATCATAAAAATGAATTTCCGCCTGATTATTTTTGTCACCGTGGCCTATGGACGCTTGTAACACCAGGGGTATCACTCGCGCGTTGCCGACCTTTCATAAATCCAATAACTTCTTTCTTGAAGAACCCCACACTGTAGTCCTTAGAGAAAACCTTAGCAGGGACCTTATTCCACAAAACAAGCGTTCGCGGAAGGAAATTTCTGAAACCGCACTGTACGCAACCATTTCGGTTCTAGAGTGTGAGAATAAATTCCCTGCCGATGGCGAGCGGTGCGATGATAGAAAGTAGCCGTGGGCATCATTTCGAACAATTCCTCAGAACACATCCCATTGTACAAGCGGTAGAACCCACACAGGGAGGCAAAGTCTCTCCTCAGACTTAAGGGTTCGATACGACAAGTGAGTTTAGGATCGTCGACAATTCTCACAGCCCGTCGTTGAACCGAGTCAAAAGGGCCAAGCTGGTATCTCAGTGCACACGCCCAGAGTTTGCAGCAGTACTCCATATGGGGCCAAACTAGCGACTTGTAAAGCAGCAACCTTTGCCCCGACGTGAAGTACATCTTCGCTATGTTGGGTGCACGACCCGTGTAAAAAGCGTCTCCAGTACTGTCATCTGCATAGCAATGCATATTGTTGATGTCCAACATGTCATTGATATGCAGAAGAAACAGCGTAGGAGACAGCACAGAGCCTTGCAGGACACCAGCATTAATGTCCATGCTATCAGAGCAACTACCGTAAACAACGGCTCGTATGCGTCTGCCGGACAAAAAGCTAGCCATCTATTTGCATAAACCCTTGGGCACTCCGTTAGATGGCAACTTCCATAAAAGACCCCGGTGCCAGACCCGATCGAACGCCGTCGCTATGTGCAGGCTGCACGCCAATGCCTCCTCTGACTCGGTGTGTTAGATACACTAGCAGGTCACCAATCGAGCGACCGTGGCGAAAGCCATATTGACGGTCACTCACCAGCTCGTGTTCTTCTAGGTATCTTAGAAGCTGTGTGTTGATGTTGATGAGAGAGGTAATAGCGATAGGCCTGTTATTCGATGGATCTGATTTTTCGCCCTTTTTGGGCACCGGGTGCACATTAGCAGTCTTCCAAGAAGACGGATATTGCCTAGTGGGGTAGGAAAGCACGAAGAGGCGCGTGAGTACAGGTCATAACTCAGGAGCAGTTGAGTTTTTATGTTTAATAGAACGTGGCAATATCAAGAACCATTATTTCGATATAAATAAAAAACATTTACGGGATAGGGATATTTTTATCTTTGTTTTACTAGCGATTTCACACGTTACTACGAAACACATTTATTATGCTACTACTAGAACTTACTAAGTGGCTGTTTTGATTTCGTTCGCTAACCGTTCAATGGCTTGTTGTTTCTAAATATTAATATTATTATCTATATCTATACTAATATTATAAAGAGGAAAGATTTGATTGTTTGTTTGTTTGTCTTGAATAGGCTCCGAAACTATTGGACCGATTTGAAATTTTTTTTTTACCATTAGAAGCCGATATTATCTCTGATGAACATAGGCTACTTTTTACCGCGCGAAAATGCTTCATTCCTACGGGAAAACGGGTAATAGGACAACGGGTAGTAAGATTTATTATCCTTCCGTACATTCTTAATTACTTCCTTTTTAACATAACTTCTAAACGGCTGAACCGATTGGGTTGAAATTTTATGTGGGTATTTCGATGGTTTTCTGGATTATTTAAAAATACAATTGGACCCGGTGGGTGGCGCTGCTGTTAGTATGTCAACTATTAAACGGCCTGACCGATTGGGTTGAAATTTTCTATATGTATTTCCATGGTTTCACAGACATGAATGTATTATGCCATTAAAGAGGAAAGATTTGATTGTTTGTTTTTTTTTCTATAATTGAGGAGTTGCCGTAAGAACCTACGCCGATACCGAAATTTAAAGCGGGCGAAGCCGCTGGCAGAAGCTAGTAAGAAATAAACTGTTGTGTTGTTTCTGCGTTAACCATTTTTAATGTGTAATTATTTAGAAAAGAAAATACTCAATATATTGATTGTTAATACAAAACAATTCCAATCAATCAAATGTTAATTCGACATTATTTAGTATGGATCTATCAAATTGTTGTTATATACACAAATAATAAAAAAACCTTTCTTAGTTAACGTACTATCTGACACAAAAAGATTTATATAGGACTGGTAACAAACTCTAAATCTCACAAAAGGAGTGGTAGAAACCGCTTGAAAAAGGCCTAACTTATCTGTTCAGTCAGTAGAGTTGCTTCACAGATCATGTACATTTTTTGGTCTATGGGTTGGTTAAAAAAATGTCTAGCTGTCATCTACTCTGCGGCAATGTTTTAGTTCTTGTACATACTTAATTTAATATGGTTTCAATCTACTTGCATATTATTAATTTATTATAATCGTATTGCTCAGAAGTAGTTTCGCTAATAGCGATAACATGTTAACGGTTTCTTACTTTAAACACGTTCTCGGCTTTGCGTATCAACAAAACCAGTTTAAAAAAAAAAGAAGATTAAATCTACATATATCTTTGTATTAATAATTCGCATTCAAAATACGGAAAAAGCCATTAGCTAAATGTTAAACAAATATCGTAGTTATCGGTTAATTAATTGATATTGAGTTTTTTGCCCAATATTTTATGGTTATAAAAGTCCAATATAATTGTTTGTCACGTATCAGGTATATTTAACATGTTTTCTTTAGGGTTCCGTACTAAACTTACTGTATCCATACTAATATTGTAAATGCAATAGTAACTATCCGTCTACCTCTTAACGCGCTTAAGCCGCTGTACCGATTTGGATGAAATTTGGTATGGATATAGTTTGAGTTTAGGAGTTGCCGTTGAAATCCTACACTGATAACCGAATTTAGGGCGGGTGGAACCGTGGGCAAAAGATAGCCTTATATATTTAAACAACTAGTCCTTGCACATCTTTATACAAATGTATAATTCTACTGTACTCTTTCTTAACGGCTCGATATATCGATTTAAATGAATTTTTTTGTATGCGTTTGGGTGGCGCCCTGGATGGCTTAGATTCACAAATCAGCCCGGCAGATGGCGCTGCAGTCGGTATCATGCAGGACAACGTCTGCCCGGTAAGCTAGTATATATAAATAAATATATTTGTACCTCGTAAACGATTTGGATGAAATGCTATATGGTGAGGTTTTGCTTTGTAAGTTTATCTACCTATATTATATAGTACAAGAACATCATGTTTGTGAAAACGCGATATTTGAAAAAAACACAATTTTTTTGAAAACGACTACCTGCTTCTATACGATTATTTTATAAAAGAACAAATCTATGAACCTTTTATTATTTATAAATAAAGCCGGCCAAGTGTAAGTCTGATATTTATTTCAATTTGATATCTTCGCGCGTTTCTGAAAAAAAGTCTCGACTGACATACAGACAGACGGACAACAAAGTGATACTATAAGGGTTCCTTTAGTTTATTTGAGGCACAGAGCCCTAAAAAAAACCGGCTAAGTGCGTGTCAGACTCGCGCACGAAGGATTCCGTACCATTATCTATGAAAACATCAAAAAAATCACGTTTGTTGAATTGGAGCTTGTTTTATTTTTATTTAATTATAAATTTTTAAAGTGAATAAATAACTAAATATCTTGTGAATATTTCAAGCGTCTACCTGTTGCCGTTATCAATATGGAGCATAAACGAGCAAAAAAAATCACGTTTGTTGTATAGGGGCCCACTTAAATATTTATTTTATTCTATATTTATTTTATTCTGTTGGGTACGGAACCCTAACTAGTGACTTCATGTTAAAGCATTTTATTAGTCTGCAGATCCGGGCTACATCAATAAGTCAAGGCGAAGCCATGCATTGTATAGGTAAAAAATTTAAACCATTGAAAATTAAACTAAATTAAAATTATAAAAGAAATATAGCAAAATAGTGCCTACAAATGAACCGGAAAGTCATATTCGTGTGTACTTATACTTTGCAACTTAATTAAAAGCTTGTAACTTGTAACTGACAAGCAGAACTGACTTAATTAAAGATGACAGAAAAAAACGACACTTTAAAACTGTGTCGCCCGATAACGGACAGTGTAATCTCACAATATAGGGTTCTAATTTACACACTTTAAGTAACTGGTATGTACTCAAAAATCGGCCAAGTGCGAGTTTTGTTGTATGGAAGAGCCCTTGAATATTAATTTTATTCTATATTTTCTTCTGTGAAAATTTCGACTGTCTAACTATCACGGTTTATGTGATACAGCTTGGTGACAGACGGATGGACGGACGGACAGCGGAGTCTTAGTAATAGGGTTCCGCTAGTTACTCTTTGGGCACGGGATCCTAAAAACGCCCGTATTCAATGGCCAGATAAATACAACCAATATCTCAGTCATCTTAGCCGCATGTCTACTGGTGCACATAGGTATTAATGATTGCCACAAAGCACGGCCCAAAGCAATTTGCATCTACTGCAGTGCCATGGTCTGCCGTAATTTTGACGTATTTTAGTAAAATCATCTCGTTTCTTGTTTAAAGTGTTTAACCAAGATCCTATATAGGTACAAAATATATGAAAAACTTGATCTGTTGACTTATTGCGAAATTATGCATGTCCAAAGCCTATATAATACAATATACTCACCCTTATGGTGAATTGTGGTGTTTGTCGGTATGTGTATATATGTCACATGCGGGCATTTTGCTCTGCAACTAAAAAAAAATCTCGATCTTTGAGATTTAGCATAGTTGTATATCTTTCTAAAGGTAAAAAAAAAATAGTCCAGTAGCAAGTACCGCACGAGCAACTTCTTTTAAGAAATTTTTTTTATACTTGAAGATTGTAATTGTCTTTATAAAATTCAGTTTTTTAGCGATAAAAAACAAACCGCTGGACCGAATTTGCTCAAACTCTTTACAGATCTAAGTCGTAACGTGGCGTTTTGGTTGATATGGTTGGTCACGGGACCAATTGGTTCTTGAGATATCGAGGGGAAAAAAAACTAACATACAACACACACACACACACACACATACACAGAGACATCACACTAAAAATGATGGCAAACGATTCTCCAGCTCTGAAAACGTCAAGAAAATGCAAATTTTGCGATTTCGATTTTTGGACCTACTATAATAACTTCCCTCAAGAGAAGATATATTATTAAAAATAATTTTGTAGTCTTTGGAAATGGAGTCTGAAGAGTCCGGGATGAGTTCAATATTTTCCTGCCATTTTAAAATCATCTTGTACAATGCAACAAACTTTTGTGACCTTCTGACTTTGGTTGTTCGGTCGCTAGTGTCGTTGTAAGTTAACACCATTTCAGTTTGTCAGTTTTTGATTTTTGACTACCGGGTTAAAAAAGTTAAAATCAAGTTTTCAGTATGTGATAACGCTAAACTTGTATGGCAAATTAATGCATGAAAATGTTTAACTTCACACTACAGGACATATAACAAAAAAGTTAAAAGTCAAGTTTTCAGTATGTGATAACGCTAAACTTGTATGGCAAATTAATGCATGAAAATGTTTGACTTTCACACTACAGGACATATAACAAAAAAGTTAAAATCAAGTTTTCAGTATGTGATAAAGCTAAACTTGTATGGCAAATTAATGCATGAAAATGTTTGACTTTCACACTACAGGACATATAACCCCTAAATGAATGACACAAATTAGGAAAAGCTAAACCAATCCATTTAATAGGTATATCTCTCTACAGTCCAATAAAAGCGATAGGTATATTCAACAAGCACATACTGTTATAGTAAAAACGCTTCGATAGGGTCATTTTAACACATTTAGCGTATCGCTCGTATAGTTAAAAGCTGTATAATAGCGTTATCTCAGGGCCGGCACTAAATTGGGATGTTTCGTCGAGCCGTAGCGAGGCCTTATCAGTTTTGTCGTGTACGTCTTGAGTTGTGTTGGGCTTTACTTGGGATATTTACGTCGCTGAACTCCAGGGTGGTAAGCCTACGCGACAGTGTAGCAAGTTATTGCCTACGTGCGACTATGGAATGCTGTTTTCAAACCTTTATTATCCCTACGAAGAAGAAAATATATCTAGATATTTTATGGATATGTATATAAGGTTAACATTTTCAATATATAGATTTTGTTTCAAAAGTGTTTGTTTACTTCAGTATACCTATATTCTTCTATATGGTTAACTTAAATAAAAATATATTGTACCTAATAGTTATTTTATTTATTGTTTTTCCCAAATATTATCTCTATATATAGACGTCAATGCTTTTTCAATTTGTTAATTGTATTAATTTATTCTAAAGTTGACGTACATTGAAATAAGCTTGAACTGACATAACGATAACATTTTTAACAAAAATCTTTGCATGTATAATTAAAGTTAATTTGTGATAAAATACTGTTGTTAATTTTTTAATTAATTACATACAAAAGATAAAATTTGTAGTCTATCAAAGTTGTTGCCCATTAGAAATGAACATAATTATTCTATTAACAGACAATTCTGAACGGAGATTCGAGTGTCAATAAATGACTACGATAATCGTAGATCTTTCTAAGCGACAACCCTGGCCGGACGCATCGGTATGATAAAGCGCTTTTTTGATACTTTTTTTTTTAATCTTATTGTCCATGGTCCATTGATAAAATGGACAGGTATACGTACTCAGACAGGCGCCAACATTCTTCCCCTCGACCTCACACTCGCGATGCTGTATAAAAACTGATACTTTTTGTGTTAACACTTTTTGGTTTTATTTACGTCCCTTTGTGTCCGATGTGGTTGTTTGTTTTGGTTATTAGCGCGGCTGTAGGAAGTGGATACGATAAACCTATCGGCCCTAAGCGTTTTATTGTACCAATTTTTGATATCCGTTTTAGTTTCCTTTTAATAGGGTTAGAGATGGCACTTAGACACTTACTCTAATCGTATTTGTTGGTTTTGTTTGTTAAAATGAGACTTAAATGTAGCAAATTACTTCTGCATGGTTCATTTTGTAATACATTTGTCTGCTATGCCATGCCGATGATATACTACATTATTTTCTGATCGAATTTATAATTTAGTTATACAATCGCAAAGATAATATGAGTTGCGTTGCAAAGGACAGAAGAAATGGCGTGCCATAAAGGAGGCTTATGTCCAGAGACCAGTCCATGATGATGAGTTGCGCGGGACTTTGGATTATTAATATGTTTCAAATCGTGTCTAGCTAAGTCAAATCTGGGTGTAGGTCTATAGGTGCCTATACTCTCTCTGTGTTCGATGAACTTTTCGCGTAATATACGAACTTTTACTATCTTTACTATCTTTACTATCTTTACTATCTTTACTATCTTTACTATCTTTACTATCTTTACTATCTTTACTATCTTTACTATCTTTACTATCTTTACTATCTTTACTATCTTTACTATCTTTACTATCTTTAGAGGCTGAATATCGAAAACCTTTTTTTGCAGATGCCTACGTCGTCGTTACCTATATGAAACCCACCATATCTGGCAAACTTCAATCTTATATTAAATATCTTGTGATGAATGACTCAGTTAGTGAGTGGTACCTGCTTCGCTTATATAATAGTTTATATACACTACCCTGTCCAATCTTGAATATATTTTATAGCTTGTCAAGAATTGGCGAAGGAGTTATATTATTATTATTATTATTTATTATGTATCTGGTGTTTCATTATACCACTTATTATTTTAAAGTTAGTAATTCAAGACTTATGGAATGTAGGTGTAGAAAGCCACTTTATTTAAGATATGTACACTGTTCGAAAAGCAGTGTGAAGGCCAGTGGGCTGACCATTTGTCACGCAGGACTAATGTGGTCGGTGAAAAGTGGCTGTCCCCCACATTATTGTGATTTAGGGAATAAAACCGTGACGTAATACATACATACATTAGGCTTAGGTAATCTCAAGTTATTACAGAGTTAATGCTGCTATATTTTAGATGAAACAAAGGAAAGGCTAAGCATTAAGGCGCAGTAACTATCTAGTAAGCGCTACCAAAGATATTCTATATTTCCTCTTTATACAAAACACATTTTATAAATGTTACAAACCAATTATTTAGAACTAGTGACAAGCTGTTTTTAAAACGTTATACGTGCAAGTTGTAGATAGCGTTTATGCTAATAGTGGCTGTTTTAGTAGAAACGCTATCTACAAGTCACAGGTATACTGCAGATTCTCTCGTACTAAAAAATAGATTATTACTAGTTCTAAATAATTGGTTTGTAACATTTTTGTAATGTGTTTTGTACAAAGAGGAAATAAAGAATATCTTTTGGCGGCTCTAGTTAGATAGTCACTGCGCCTTAAGGTTTTTTTTACAGGCAATTTTACTAATTTATAACTAAATTTACGCGTTGACTGCCGCGGTCATACAGGGCAGTAATTATATAGCGCCATCTCTCTTTGCATAAGTGCACTTTTAGGCCCAGAATCGGAAAACGTTAAAGATCGACTTGCACTTGCCCGTTTTTTAAGCAGTATCATAAAAAAATATCCTAAACTCATCTACTGTTTCAATTCTATGAATGGAATCATTTACTTTTGGCCTCAGGCCATTACTAGCGAATTAAGCATAATTAGTGACTCTTTCGGCCCGATTATTTATTTCTAGTGAACATAATGAACAGCACTTCGGCACTTTTGTGACTCGGCGGTCGTCTAGATAATCACTATAATTAAGATACCTAGTGTAATTTTGATTTATTTAGCGAACCGAACGTTTCCTGTGTTTGGTATTTTTTTTATTTATGATTACTTGTGGATTTTACCAGTTTTGTTAAAGTAGTTGTCCCTAAATTTAAAAAATATAATATAAATCAGAGAGTTCGGGATTACGTTGTGCTGGGAGCCTGCAGCCGAGTACTGCCCAGAATTCTATACTCTCATACTATTAGTACTTTGGAAGTATGATTTTTTATTCCTATTTATTAGTTGTATACTGTGAAATTTTTTATCTTTCAGTACGCATGTGAAAGTTTATTTCATCCAATGCGGTATGCAATCGTGTGGAGTATCGCTGAATATTAACTAACAGCTAACAGATGGTTTGATTACTTTTCGATTAAAATATCATAATCGGTGACTGACAGCGTAATGCTTGAAGATCTTAGCAGAGTTATTATGCATACAGATTATTCGTTTATTCATTTATTTATTTATTCATTTTAAGACAACAAACGGTCATTTACAGACACTGAAAAATACAATACATTTTATTTAATTAATTAGACCTATAGTGTCGTTACATGATTAATTATGATAATTATTAAGAGTTATAATTAAGTACATGGTTGAGACAATGTAGTTAAGCACAAGGCGAGATTCATTTATATTTTGAAATTGACTGGCTTAAAACGTATGGGCTAGGCAGGCCTAATTCCAGTAATAGATGTCTACAAAAAAAAGCCTTAAAATCTTAAATTTGAGTATGAAATTGTGTGTGGGTGTGTTTCAATGTGTGAGTGTTTCAGTCGTCTGCGCAAGTTATAGCAGACATATTATATTTACTTTTCGATTTCTTTCATCCATTTGAGGTTCGACCCGTATGTATATATAGTATGTATCATGTGCCAAATTTAGTAACTTTATGTATGATAAAGGTATGTATGTATGTTTGTCCACGTATTTTTTTAGAAACTAGTGATAGGATTTAAATGAATATTTTTTTGAATTAGATAAAGTTCGAATTAAGGAACAATGCAAGTTTTATCAAAATCGTTTAAGTAGTAACAGGTAGTATGTCATATAGGGGCATTACTCGCGCATTGGCGATCCTTTAAAACTCTCCTATAAAAATCCTTATAATTTTTAATTAATAAGGGTGCTTTTCTACAGACTTATGTACACCTCCTTCAAAACCCCATTAAAAAGTGAAAAATAAACCTTACGCAGACACATGGTACGTTCAGCTAAGTGTTTTCTTCTTCTATAGTCAACACTAAGCCATGTTTTATTTAAAATCGTTGAAAGTGATCCATGCTTGCTAAGTGCGCTTTCGGTCGTTATATTGACCAAACTTGAATGCACTATACAGGTACACCGTATGGCTGTGTGGCACTTCTGGTTAAGAATTCAACGCATTGGCTGCACACGCACGGAAGGTAGAGCAGTAGATGCGCTGTAAATAGTTATCGGCCATTGTGTTTACTATTTCAAGTTTAATACCTATCCTATGCCTTAACTCTCTATGCCTAAGTGATATTGTCCACAAACTGCGGGTTGACTAACCATTTTTTGGGTCCCTTTATTTTGGTCTAGCCATTATAAGTAGGTACAAATGACTGACATGTTATATTTAAATATTAGGTTATTGGTCACAATGTAAATACGTAGAGATTGATACGCAAACATACATCGGGTTGTATTTACATTATACATTGGTTTGTTTACATTATAGCTGCCGATAATTCGGTAGGGTTTTTGATATTTGAACAATGTCCTAATTTCTCTTCTTTGACACCAGCCTGCAGTATTTCGGAACAAAGTGCCTTTTTTTATACATTAAATGCATTGGCAAATATCTGTATATGGACTTTACCAAACTTTTAGAGGCGCCATCAATAAAAAAGTGAAAAAATTGCTCAGATTAAAAATACTTATTTATATATATTTATTTAATAGTACATTGCATACCAAGGGTGGCAAGGACAAAATTACCAATAAGAGGCTATTTAGAAAACACACCAAGCTTTTCATCACATTTAAGAGTAAATAAATAAAAATATTATGTGAAAAAACAACTTCCTGTCATCACCCTTCGATGAAATTTTGCATACTTATTAAGCTCGGATGACAATACAATATTCCACAAATACTTAAACTAACAACCCTCTCCCAGAGTTGTACCAGGGGTACAACCTAGAGGTGGAGGTGAAAAATTGAAAAATTTTCAAAATGGGTATCCAGTGGTTTTGAGTTTTTTTTTTTAAACTTGCTTTTCTTAGAAATTAGAATCATATAAAAATTCAATCTAACAGAAAATAAAAAATTGCCAGAAAAGGAAGGCGTGCGCACTTACATACAATCACTTGATAAACTCTCAATTATATCTACTGAAACTCTAGCACGTCAAATATTCGTGTGTAGCCGCACGCCTTGCTTTTCTTGCAGTCCGTGGACATAAAAAAAATTATATTCATTTTGAAAAATTTATTTTTTACTTTTAGTAGAATTTTCTGTTAGATTAAATTTTCATATGATTCTAATGTTTTTAGAAATGCAACTTTTCAAAAAGAAATTTTTCCTTTTTTTTTTGTTTTTGTTAACTTAGAACTCTGTCATTTATAAACCGATTAGGATAATTTTTACATATATTAAGGGTTACCCACAGGTTGGTCCGATTTCAATAATATACGATAGAATTTGCACTCCTATTTTAGTACATGCAAACATATAACATACACTCTCTTCGACAACTTAACAGTCCAAGACTCTACAAGCGATGCGAATTTAAAATCATTTTAGACTTCGTTTATTTAGATGACCTTCTACCAGTCTTTATCTCTAGACCGGCTACGGAATTTTAGCGTGGCGGAGGCACCACTGTCAATGAGATTAACAAAATGATATACGATACAATTATCACTCTGCATTTAATAGGTGCAAACTTATATGACGCGCACTTTAGTAACAACTCAACAGTCTAAGGCGGTCTATTTAGATTAATTTCTACACGGAGAAAAAACTTTAGTAGCTACAAGTAAATAATACTAATAACCACTAAAAATTAGTAATTCCGAGAACGAGTAAATTACACCGACGGTTACTAATGAGTTTTACTTATTGTTTTTACTAACAGGGATAAAACTAACAGTGTTGTTTACTAAAAACAAGTAAAATTTAATAAAATGCAAATAACGTATAACCACGCTTACAATCAGCGTTTAATTACACCGATACGAGTTGGCCCTGATGAAGCTCTGTGATGCTAAGTGTACGGTTGGTAATAACTGGTCAGTGTACCTGGGACCTAATGCTAACTTCATCCGAGATAATCTCGTATTAGAGATTATCAGGAAGGCACTATCTCGACTGTAAAATTTCGACCGTCGACATCATTTTCGCGTTTGCTGTATTCTCACTATCAATCGAAACAACCTTCGAACAAAATGTCGTTCGAAGCGGTGGAATGTTGACATTGTAAACCGGTTAGGCTATGAGGTACGTTCCGTTGCATAGTTGTAGAGCGTTTTTAAAAACGCCTATTCTAATATGCTTCTTTAGATATATTAAAAAAGGGTTCGGTGACTACAAAATGTTTGAAGCAACATTTTACTTGTGTTTCATCATTATTAATGAGGAAATAATAAGTATAACTAAGTTTGTAAACTAAATCCCTATTTCGAGAAATTGCTTTCATCTTTAAACGGAACGCATTTGGACATAAATAAAACTGTTGTTTTTGTTGTGTCTTTTATTTATTTATTCTTATTTTTCAACGGTGTAATTATGGTTATTAAATGTTTTTCACGTGAAATTATCACATAGTATTATCAAAATACTACGCAGCACTAAAGATGCCGCGCCGGTGCCGGACCTCAAACATTTTTGTGTATGTGATGTAATCTAGTGTTTTTTATGATGGAAATCAATAAAAATAGAAGAATATTATTGTCATGGGCGACTTTGATAATTGCAAAAATCGGCCAATCAATCAATTGGGAAAAGACTAGTAATGTATTATAAAAGTAATAAAGGTAAAAAAATATCATATTTAGTAATATAAGTAATTTTTTCCACCCTTTTAATTACTCTGACCTACATTTTAGACATTTACTTTAGATTTTAAAACATATAGTTCACGCTAAGAGTAGAATTAATGTTTAGAACCCAATCATTTTGGACTTAATTTGTCATGATTCGAATGCGAGATGTAGTCTCGAACGGTCCCGACCACTCGAAGCAGTTCGAGCGGCTTGCGTTCGAGAAATGTCGGATTCGACATTACCAGAATTGCTAAACTACATTTTCGTTCGAGAAAAGTTTAAATTCGTACTTTATTTCGAATTCGTGATCAATTCGATCGCGTGAGAATTGGCTCCCTGGTAGATGAAGGAAGGGCTAGGCGGATAGTGCGTCAAATGTATTCAGCTCTGGCTTACTAATTGTGTACGCCTTGTCATACTTTACTTGTATTTCGGTATGTCGGTATACAACCTGGGTATCACTGACTGCTTTAAACGAGTACCATAGTTAAAGTATGTATTTAGGAGTATATTAAAAATATTTCTTCTGTATTTATCTTATTAAATAAAAAAATAAATACAAAACCCTTATAATTAATAAGCGCATCCTATTTCAGTGTATTGTTGTAGGTTAACATCTCAATAACTAGGTTTTTGACTTACCAAGAGGAGCGGCAACGGAGCTTTTAAAGTTTACAACTGATACCTACCAATCCCACACACAATTGAGTATGCACATAGACATACAATAGCACAGTAACAAATCACAAATTTATACATAACGTTCAGTAAAACCCATAGGTTCGTCATTTTGTTATTTACGTTAGGTATTAATAAACACACAAACGTTAAAAACTTAAATTAAAAAAATCGCTTTCATTTAGTCCACTTTTGAAAAACAATTACCTATGTAGCACCTACCTTCTTGGTTAACTAATAATTGAAAAATAATTAAGAAGAAATTAAGGAAAAAAAATAAAAGATGTTCAACATGAAGTCAATATACACAACTGACATCGGCGAGTTACGAACTCTTGACATCAAATCGTCCTCAACAGCTTTTTGTTTTAATTTGTCAAAAGCAGCAACTATCCGTTCTTGTGTACGAATTGTATCCGATGGTCTACGACCATATGCCTGCGTTTCACCATAACACATGATCATATCCATTTACTCAGTCGCACTATAAACTTGTCTTGACATTTTAACACAATTTTGCACTATTACGTCACGATACAATGAAATACACCGGCTTACTAAATACACATCAATCAAAATGAAATGATTTCACGTAAGAAAATAATTAGGTAGTTATCTCTTTCTAGCAATTTATTGTTCTGGCGCCAAAGAATGTCAAACTTTAGCGTAATAATTATTGATTCTATAAATGCAAAGATTATCTATTTTTATTTTATAAATTGCAAATCTGGCCCTACATGGAGTAGTGCTGCCACCTGTGGGCGGGTACCTAATTTGGTTCAGAGGTGGGTATAAATAATTGATTGAAATTATGCCAACGGCTACTTTTAAACATTGTACTATTTCCTATTGGCAAACGGTTCATCCTCATCAAGTCAGAACTAAATTGATCAAGCACTGCGCGATTTGAGAGGAGCTTCCTCCCGCGAACACTTTGTTAATTGTTAAAACTCCCTTTCGCGGTATTCCCTAGAGATTACAGTACAGTATGAGGTTGTTCAAGTGAGGAGTGATTAGATTTTAGAGTAGGCAAAACGTAACTCACATAAGTACTCCATTTTTTACGCGATGCCCTCGCTCTCGTAAGGCCAAAAATACCTACTAGTGTGTAGCAAGTTAACCAAAAAAAGGGCTTATACTCCCTGAGGCGCCTACAAATGTATTATTTGACTATGGTTGTGGTCACCTAGCATGTATTTTGATATTTTTCAATTAGTCGTAGTATCCATCTTATAGGCGTTAAGCGATAAATATGTTGTTACAATCTTTAATATTTGTTACATTTTTACACTACTTCTTAAAAGTGAGTAGAATTTGGAATGTAAGATTAGAAAAGAACAGCTCATAAAATGAAATTATTTACGCAGTTTGAGAGTCGTTGACTATTCCTTTGGCGGCAAAGTTGGCGGCAAAGTTAGCGGCATCTTCCATGCGCGCCGGCGGCGGCGACGAATTTACTGAGATGTGTATACCTACCTGTCGTAGTAGATACATGCATGTTTGTAGGTGTAGTAAAAATCGATCAAGGCCTTTCGTGATTGTTATGTATGTAGCTCCTTACCTAGATAACGTTAGATGGTTGTGATAGGAATAATAAAAGTACTATTTGCTTATGGTTGTGGTTATTTAGCATGTATTTTCACCAGTTCATTATAATCAGTAGGTATTCCTAATTTTGTATGTAGTAGGAAATGTTAAAAAAATACCATAAGGGATTAATTAAAGAACTGTAAATCACGCAAAGGAAGGTTCGTTGATGCAGCTTGGTTATTCTTACTCATTTACTCCGTCTTTCTTCAATCCATGCAGGTACTTCACAAGTAGGGGCCGTAGTTTCCGTACCTAGGTTTACGACCTTACAATATTTTCCTCCGCCAAGGTTGACAAAATCTATAGGTAGGTCCGTACATACCTACTTCATAAAGTTAAGCCGTAGTCATAATGAAGGATTTCTAATTTATGAAATTAAATTGACACCACTCTACCTAGGTACCTACATCATAAATTAGAACACATTTCGCAACAGATTTAAGATGGGAATAGGAGTGCAAATAAATTTTAGGTATTATTAATATTATTAGCAAGTTACCTACGTATTTCTTTTTTCCTAAAGGTACTTATGCAGGTAATGTCGTAATGGTAATGTACATTACATTCTCTATCTAGCCCTAATATTAACAGCTGATTAGCGACGTTGTCGTTTCGGCATTGGCGGTCTGATCACTGACCTCGCACCAACAGCTTGACGAGGATTCGAGAAAG
The DNA here is from genome assembly GCA_946406115.1 of Apoda limacodes. Lineage (NCBI taxonomy): Eukaryota > Metazoa > Arthropoda > Insecta > Lepidoptera > Limacodidae > Apoda > Apoda limacodes. The sequence continues at coordinate 10,090,651 of OX291546.1, forward strand.
AGATAGAAAGAGGGAGTTATCTTAGGAAAGAAAAGAGTGTAAATAATTGTACGTAAACTAAAACTAAGTGCAATTGTGATAATAAGCGTATTTATTTTGTATAGAAAAAAGTATTTTTTTGTTTAATAAATAAAATTTACGAATCTATTTTTCTGACGTTACCAATGATGAACTAAAGCAGAAGTTTTCGTTTGAGGCAGTCAGTGATACCCAGGTTGTATATGCGAACTATCGATAAAACGATAACGCGATGTAAGACGCGTGACGTCAACTTTAATTAGTAGCAGTACGATATGATGTTTGGTATTAGTAAATTTCACTAATTCTTAGAAAGGTGTTTATAAACGTTAATAAGCCTTCATTGTTATGACAAGTAGTGTTTTATCCGCCCACTTTAATGAAACTTTTTGTAATAGCTTTATATGTTGATATTATTTACCCTACTCATAAATACGGAGAAAGTATTATAGGATTTGTAAAATTCTGTAATCCGAAGTACAAATTATTAATTACGGAAACGAATAAAACTATTTTGTTGTTATTAGTTTAAGGAATTAATAAAATGTACTTAAATTTATATTGTTTTATAATTTCCTGAAATTTTTTTTTGAAATTAATAAAATTTAGTATTAACGCATTTTAAGAAATAGTTTTTTAATTCGAACAATGTTTTTTTTCTCCGTGTACCGGTATGACGCGCATTTAGTTGACAACTAAGGCGGTCTACCGGCGTCGGCGGTGCGGATTCAAAATTGTAACGCATCAGCTTTGGAACGCGATTTGATTTAAATTAAAAAACATTTTTCGTCGTTGAGGCTTACTAAAACTTACTACTATTTTCTGTTAAAATTAAAAAACCTTTATCTGTGAAATGTGTAGTGACAACATTAATCTTCACCATGCACGTTTCGAGCACCATTGCGGCGATCTGCAGATTTTTTGTGTAGTGTGTGGGGTTTCCTACATCGAAGACCCATAGAGTGCAAACATTTCGTGTGGAAACGCACCGCAACAACACTGTAGCAAACCGCAGATATCCTTTTCTCGCAGTGCAAGCGCCTTTCTTGTTTCGCACCTTACAAATTTTGAGCAAAACGCACGAAATTTCACAGAAGTGCACGGTAGGCTTAACAAATTCGATAACGGTTTTGTTTGACATTTTATGCATTTTACATTATAAATTTTGACAGAGAGCAGAAAAAAATGCTGATATAATTTTTAGAGTTCCGTAACCAAAACCGAATCTTATGCAGTTAATCTATAGCTTTTTCATGTCTCTGTTGGTTACATATTAGGGTTTCGTAGTCAAAAGACATAAGCGGCCTCTGTCATGTCCGTCCGTTCTTCCATTTGTCAATTTTGGGGTAATAAACGGCAGTCATGATTCAGTTTCGTGAAAAGTAAATTGAACGCTAATAATTTCGTCATGTATTTTCATATCATTTGTTTTTAAAATCCGACCCCCTATTAGTTTCCTATCCTTGCTTTCTTACCCATTCGTCCGCATGATTCATCTAGGGTTTTAAAAAAAAGGTTAGAAAGTTCCTTTAATTATTGAGTTTGACAACCAACTGGACTTTTTTTGAAATGAAGGCAACTAAAAAAACCTTAATCCGACTTAAAAGCTATTTAAGTCGCAATTCTTGATATATATATATAATCTAAATCTTGGAAACGGCTGCAACGATTTTCATGGAATTTAGTACGCAGAGGGTTTTGGAGGCGATAAATCAATCTACTTAGGTTCCGTTTTTAGAAAACGTTATTTTATCCGTGTTTTCAGGCAATGATAAACTGAAAAATATGACTCTTCCTGAAGTCTATTCCCGACACAGCAACACTAAAGCTACTTGACAATAGATGGCGTTGTTAAACAAAACGAGCAAAGATCGGTCCCCAGATACATATCAATTAAAAACTTAACCAAACCTTCATCTTGAAACACTCTGTCCGTTTATGAAAACCTTCTTCCTTTTTTATATTAAATTATTCAACACGTGTCTCTTTCATCACGGATACTGGCTAAATGTTTTGGCTTAGACCGAAATGGAAGCCATTCTTCAAACAATTAATTAATACTTACGAGTTTCTTGACGGCCCTTCTCGATAGAAAACGACATAAGGAACCAGTTGCAGCTTTAAACATGACAAATCAAAGTTTCATTTAATAAAAAAACTAATTAAATTTTATCTTAAAAGTGAAAAGCTATCATTACAAAATAATATATTTTCCACGGTGAATTAAATCATTTGGCTCAAAACTCAGCCGCCACTTACCTACTGTCAATTTATTTTCAGTTTAAATTCCAACACGACTGCCACAGAAATACTCTCAGATTCAAACATTTAATTACAACAATGATATAATGCGTTTGAAACGATTTATCTTCTATGTAAGCACGTCACGTCCGAAGCAAATGATCGGTCAGGTATCCGAAAAATATACCGATATAACTCCGATTAAAATATGATTGGATCGTTTTATATGAATCGGACAAAATTGTTTCGGATCAAGGATAAATACTGCAATCAAAATGTTACTCGTTGTAGCTTTTAGAAGCAAGATCTACCAATATAGGTACATTAGCCACTAAAATATATGACACAGCCATTCTGGATATCTTTCACAAAACAAAAAAGGAAAACTGGTGAATATAGCTATACAATTAAGTACAGAATGCAAAAAAAATGTTTTATTGTGTTTTTACTATTTGGGTTGTTTTGCTTTAGCCTTTGTTTGGCCCAGGGGCACAGGTCTCTACTTATACTGGATAAATAGGAGGCTTAGTCCACCGCGCTGACCTACTATTAGTCCTGTCAAAATCTTCCAACACCCCATAAGGCCTTATTGGTTTAACGACTGTTGTCATTTGTTAACAGCAAGACTCGACAGCACAACTTGCACTCTGGAGGAGCTCAGAATAATGTGCCACTAGGCGGTCGGTCACCCATCCAATGACTGACCATGCACGCATGAGCCGACAGACGAATGTTAGTGGGCTACGAGTTCCATCTTTAATTTGTGGCAACCAAAAAATGAAACTATTGTTTGTTTTCATGACAGTTAAATAATGGAGATAAGGTCAACGTATCGAATGGCAAAGATCACATAAAATGTGTTCACAACGTACGGAAGACTTTCTCTAAATTCGCAAATCGGTTATATAATATAATACGTGTAAAAAAACCTAATTTTATAAATAAATATGATAATATACGGAAGTTTAGATTTATTGCCATTTGATTTTTTTCTCTCAGGTTGTTTTACTTGTAATTTTGTCGTTTTTTTGAATCCATTAAAATATAAGCGCTATTGGTGTTGTAATTTTAAAAACTCGTTTGGGTCTCCCAGACGCAGTTGCCTTTTACTAATCAGTCATTAATATAAACTGTATTAAAACATTCAATAGTTTTCTAATAAAATAAAATATGTAATATAAATTTAATAACTTCTGACAAAAATATTAAAAGCCATAAAAGTCCTAAAGGATAATAGGGTTATGTATAATAATAATAATAATAATAATAATTTTGGACATATCACACATAGCGCCATCTAGTTTTTAAATAAGCAAAGCTTTTAAAAGCTGTATTACGTAAACCAGACAACGGATACAAATACATATATACTCTTTTTCTGTAAATATATACATATCATACATAATTACACCCAGACTCAAGACAAATACAAATGTTTATCATATAAATGTTTGTCCAGTGCGGGAATCGAACCCACACCCTCTGCACAGCAGCCGGCCACACTATACCAACTAGGCTGTTTTTTTTTTTAGTAAGGCTAGCTTATGTAGCGAAATTCTTATTATATAATATCCGACCATTTGTAATTTTTTAATTTTATTGTTAACTGGTTGTAATTTTTCTCCTGACGCTACCTCCACAGATCAACGGCAACACTGTAAGTGGTTACTCATGCTTTCAAAGTCTATAATTTGACAATATTTTGTGTCATTTGGGCTTTATTATTACTTACGCCATTACATATCTCTGGATCCTCTAATACCGAAACGTGCAAGCGTTCGACTATTAAGGGTGGAATAACCACAGGGTCCCATAATTCAATATTAAAAGCATCCTACGAAATGATCGGCAACTAATAATAGTTTAATTTGAAGAAATGTCCCTGAGAAAATGTCGGAATGTCAACCTTTTTTCTTAAAAAAAATCTACTTTAAGTACAATGAAATGGGCCATTATGAAATTTTCAAATCCGAATTATAGGGTACCTTTTTGATACGAATACTTAGTCGTAGACTAATTTAGTTTGTGATAGATGCGTACATTAATAGTCGCTTTTTAAAATGTTATGTACAATTTAAAGGAATTTATTATTAAGGTACTACCTATAGTGGACGCTCGCGAATTTCTTCAAAAAGCAGTCAAATCTATCGATTAGATTTTGCAATCTTCATTATTTAGACAATTATTGGCAGAATGAAGTGTTGTATAATTTAGGTCCCATTCTGTTCAGCAACATAATTCAATCTCAAAACCAATTTAGGTATTTTTTTCAATACAATTATTCGTCTTTAACACACTGGTGGACCCGATAGACGAACGAAAGTCACCGACATAGCCCAGCGCATTAGCAAGTTAAAGTGGCAGTGGGCAGGGCACATAGGACGTAGAACTGATGGTCGAAGGGGCCGAAAGGTTCTCGAATGGAGGCCATTGACTGATCATACTACATAGCGAAGGCCGCAGGAAGACGCTGGATGCAGGCCACTTCTAACCGTTTTTTTTGAAAATTTCTGGGGGAGGCCTATGTTCAGCAGTGGACCCTTGATGTTTAGCGGTTACCGTATGGACGCTTACCGCGATGCAAACTTTATGGTGTCTGGCTATTTACTTCCGATCCCGATTGCATTGAATCTGCATTGGAGAATGACATTTGACATTTACAATTTCGCCTTCTTAACAGATATCTGTTAAACGTCACTTTGCCAATGCTAATAAAATCCGATGGGGTTTGAAGTTTAAAAGTTAAAGGCCAGGCGCCATGAAGTTTGCATTAGGTAGTTACAGCCGATTGAATAACAAACATACAAACCTTTCCATTTACAACATTGTTACGATATTATGCTATATAGCCCGTCTCAGTGACAGTTCCAAAAAAAACCTTAATCAAACAAGCAGTTTTTATCTTCAAATTTTACTATTCTCTATTTGTCTTCTCTTTGTGTGTCTCTCTCCATTATAAACACTATTTGTATAAAAATTCAGTAAAAAATCTAGCTCAGCCGGTTTTGCTTTGAAGACCAACATTAAACACACGTCAAACATATTTTTATATTCATATATTAGTAGGAATAAAACCTGACTCACAATCTATTTGCAAATTTTGTAAACATAACCTCACCTTACTGAATGTTCACTTTTTCTGGTAATTTAATCATAAATCATTAAAATACTTACATGATTACCTTTATTGTCACATTCTTTAACTGGTTTTCAAATCACGACACTGATTAAACCTTAAATCTACAAAATTACAAATTTACGATGAGAAATATTGTAAGTATTTATGAATATGTTGCATAGACTAACAAAGCGAAAGACGCGCGTCAAGGTCATTTTTGTTTACCCGAATTGCAAAAAGAGTTTGAGTCAGGTATACATCAATATTAACGTGGGTTAATTTTCATGTTTTGTATCCTGTGGGCTAAGTGGGTATGTAATAGGTATTCATAGCTTATGCGCAGAGCATGATTCACAATACAGCGTAGGGCGGCCCTGCAGGCTCTCAGGGCGGCTCAGCCCATGAATACTAACGCGATACCTAATAACTACCCGTCTGCTCAGCTCTTCTGTCCCTCCGCACTTCTGATCTTCACTGCATTACAACAATGTTGGATATAGCGGAAGTGATTGTTTATCTTTTCATCACACTTACTCGTAAACACCCAAGTTAATTACTCCCACGGGCTTTTTCTTTGTAAATTTTACTTTCCTCAAGGAAAAGCGGGAGTTCATAAAACCCACGGGCGAATCGGGCGATATGATAAATTATGTTATTGAACGCATTGCGCGCTCTCTACTTGTACAATAAAACAGTACGTATTATTTAAATAGTCTTAAGGTTTTGACAAATATTTTTTTTGTATTTTTGTGGAAAATATAGAAATTAAATGTTTTGAAGAGGTAAATACAGAGAGTTACCTGCCATATCGTTAAGTATGTGTACCTTTTTACGTCATGTATCTATCTATCTAATCTAATCTATTCAACACATTTAAACGAGCAATTCTTGTATGATTTACATCTGATCTGAATCTCGGAGACGGCGCCACCGATTTTCATGAAATTTGGTACGCAGGGGGTTTCGGGGGCGATATAGCGATATAGCTGGGTTTCATTTTTAGACTTCGTTTGATCCTTGTTTGCAGGCAATGTTAAACCAATAAATATGACTCTTCCTGACATCTATTGGCGAGTAGTTGTACTATTATTTTTACCACTTGGCAATAGATGGCGTTGTTAAAAAAACGAGCAAAGCTCGGTCTTCCAGGTACTATATATTATGCTTATCCCTGTTCTGCCTAGCCCTGGTGTTGCAAGCGTCCATAGGCTACGGTGACCGCTTACCATCAGGCGGACCGTAAGCTTGTTTGCCACCTTAGTGATATAAAAAAAAAATACATATATGTATATAAAACATAGTATTACATAAATAGTATTGCGAAAACACAAGAATAGAACAAGGGGGCCATTCTCCAGTCTTGTTTACTTTTGGTACTATTTTTGTGGTGTATAATGATTAAAGAAAAAATTATGGTCAACCATAAAAGTAATTTGAAACATTGGCATTTTATTCTCATCAAAAATCATATTTGTGGTAAGGAAAATACACCGAGGCCAACAAAGTCAATATGTACAGTAAAACCATTTGAACCAAATATCTAAAATATTAAGTTTAATAAGAGTTAACGTTAGTTTACATTCTTGTGATGCCTAAGCGAGACGCAATTTTTTGAAGTGAAAACTTCTTTAGCGGCGCTGTCCATTTTTTTTGTGATGGGTAAAAATGATAAACTCGCGCAGTCTGATCGAAAATTCGTAACACGGAAATCATAATGCTACGCCATAAAAATTCGTAAGACGGAAACCATAATGTCACGCCTATTATAATTTTGAAGTGAAAACGTCTTTAGCGGCGATGTGCACTTTTTTTGTGATGGGTAAAAAATGTTAAACTCTATAGGACGAATAAAAATTAAGAGGCAATTGGGTTGATGAAAAGATGAAAGTGCGGATTACACATGTTAAAATGTTATATCCAGGTTGTATGTTTTCACTTCTGCCGGCACTCCCGTTTTTTTTAATGAAAAATCATTATATTACGATATTGTAAACATATATGTAGGTAGTGTTATCATATTACAACTTTTGTTATTTAATGTAAAAATAAATGACATAATTAAAATAGTTTTTACATATGGTACATATTTTTCATTTTCTTGCTGATAAAATGATTTTTAATGTTCGTTTGTAGGGCTATTAAATTGTTATTATGTTTTTGGGTCATTAATCGACATTATCTACTTTATTAATATCATTATAAATGGAAGTGGTTGTCATAGAAGCGGATGATAGACTAACCTTTGTCACTGGCTCTATTTTTAAGTTGTTTTCCGTTATTAACGTACCGGAAGTTCAGTTTTGTTGTCATGACAAATGACAGCATTCGTTAAGTCAAGTCAGATGCCTTATGGTAGCTTGAAAGATTTGACATTCAAGTTGCCATTAGTTCGACAACGTTCACCAACGCGTACCAGGTCAGAAAAAAGCGTGGTGGAAAAAGTATAGCGAAAGCCTCTTTCTTCAAGGAGATACCTGTGTACATCTGCAGTGAGGAGTATAACGAGTGAGGTGAGGGAGATGATCAGTTTGGTTTGGTATTTTCGAATCTGTCTTTTTTTTCAAAAGCAATATTGATGAAACGAAATAAGCGTAAAACAAAATTCCATGTTGTTGGAATTTGTTGTGGAAATCCCTAATTCATGAATCGTAAAACCGATATGTTTTATCCTCCCGGCTACGAATGCTACGATATCTTTATCGTTTATTGGATAATATGAGATAGGGAAAGTAGTACGAGATTATCCCTTTAAGCGATAATTGCCGAAAACTGTATTATTTTCCTTGCAAACCAATAATAAAGGCTCTATCTACTACTAAATTTATCCATTTAACTATTCTCATACTTACTCAAAACAATCAATAATTTGCAGTTTCATTAAAATATTTTAATTTTTTAAAAACCCTACGAAGCAATCTTCTTATACACCCCTGTGTATAAAATGATCTCCATAGTAGGGGTAAGGTAATTCGCATGATCGTCTTACCCCTATTCTGAGTAACCAAACATTTTTATGAAGAAGAAGGTAATTAAAAACAAAAATATTCAAAAATAATACAATGTCTTTATTTAGAATAATCTTAGGCCTTTGTCATGTTGTCATAAAGTAGACTCAGGTCTATAAACTTAAAAACTACTTACCATAAAAGTCGTGTAAATATAAATTATTTAGAATAAATCGATTTTTGTAATTTGTTAATTTAGTAGTCACAAAATTTAACATCAATTGATGGGTCTTGCCATGGTCTTACATACAAAATACAAAGTGCTTAAACCTTACTTAGGAACTTGTCAATTATTTATATTACATCATATAAAGCAGATTATACCGAAATGATAAAATAGGTTTTCTTAATGGTGAGCATCACAAAATTTCACGTCTTCCGTTTTTTCTTCACTTTAAGGAAAAAAGAGTCGGGAAATGTAGCAGCGTGATTTTAAAGATTTTTTTTCTCATTTGTCTTCAAATGAATACGTGAACATGATAGTAAATTTAAAGACTTAAAACAACCCACACTAGAAAAACGGTAAACATTTATCTATAAATTGTGACTGTGTGTTGATTATCAGTTAGTTAGTCGGTCAATCAGAGATATGACGGTTTTTATTTATATTCAGTCAATATTTAGATACTTAGCAGGAGTAAAGAAGAAGTACTTTACAAGAATGTATGGTATGGTCATAGATCTTTTTGAAAAAAAAACCACGAAAAATAAATTTACATAGGCACAGTTCACAAACTTTACAGTGAATAGCGACACAATATTAGGGCAATATTATTTAAATATTATACCTAGTTTATTAACATCACTGACGAGAAAAAAATAACTTGTCACAAAAACGCAGATAAAAATAAAGAAAAAAGATAGCTTCATGGAACAAAAAGCATATTAAAAGAGTTTTATTTTACACATAAATAATTAAATAAGTGATTAAATACGCTTCAATGTTCCTTTGACTTCATAGAGCGATTTTTAAGGAAATATTGTCGTCTATGTCAGTGTCTATAGTTATTTTTGCTCGTCAGTGTAGCTGTATGCCAAATGCAATTTATGTTAAAATACCATCGATGTAAAATGCATCACCCACCAACGATTTGTAAAATAACTTAGAACAATTCTTAAATACAACAAAATACTTTAGAGAAGCGCCATTGCGCGTGCGCATCGTTGCGTGAAGCGCATCTGTGCGCCGCCCGGCGTCACTCGCAGCGCCTAATGAGATCACCTGCGTTTACCCTTAGCTTAATTAACGTAAAAAAGCGCGTTTACTCTAACTGCCGCCTTATCGTATACCAATCTCATCACTTATATTATAACTCTAGTTCATTATATTTTGTAGCGGCTTCTGCGTTTATGCATTTCCGGTTGGCAGCAATTTTATGGTCGACTGTGATTTTTAGGATTCCGTATCCAGGGATATTTATACATACTTATTTTACAGAAAGAAATTTTTTAACCTTTTTTGTTCCTACTTTGTTTTAAAGAGAGTTATTTTAACACGAATATCTAATTGCCATGGTTTTTTGTTGTTTACCAGAGTGTAGGCCGTGCCCCAACGTCTCATATGTCACCTTAGGCGAGGGCAGATGGGCAATAGTCCGTCACACAGGCCCAATGTGGATTGTGAACTTTACTAAACGCGTCTTTTTGTCGTATGGAGGTTATTTCACAACGTTTTTCCTTATCGAAAAGCCAGTATTGTGGACAATGTACTTAAGAAATTAAGGAAAAGATTCATTGGTACACGCCGGGCTTGAAACCTTCGCCACTTCAAAACGCGAGGCAGATATTGAGTCACGAGGACACAACCGACTTATGTTGTTAACATTGGAATCATTCATATTTTGTAGTGGAACGAAACCCTTAGTGCGTAAATCCGATTCGCACGTGGCCGATTTCATTTTTGGTTTTATGTAACTCATGTCTTGGAACTTCAATTTGACGTTCGTATTGTTATTTTTAATTTGTTTAATTAGTTGCGTATTGAACATGAAAAGTTAGTAATTAAATAAATTAAAAATAGACACGAGGGATACATAAAAAGGGTAACTCGCGTTGTGAAAGGTAACTGATACGGAGATTCGAAAATTGTTACAAATGTCAGTTTTAAAGATAAATTTACATTTATTTTATGAGTTGAATGCTAACTTTAACTGAATGTGTACTATAATACTCTTGATAAAAAAAGTAACTTTAAAAAATTGGAATAAACAAAATTTATTAAAAAATTATATCATTACACTAAAAAGTAAAAAATAAACCTTACGCACGAGCTAAGGTAACGTAAGAGGTACGCACGAGCTAAGGTAACGTCAGAGGTACGCACGAGCTAAGGTAACGTAAGAGGGTTCCTGACGTCCACTAGCGCCGCCAATTGTTTTTAGCATGACGTAATTTTTTAATAATTTTTGTTTATTTATTAATTTTTGTTGGTACTTGCACATACTATGTGTGTGTCTATCAGTAGTAATAAACATGGAATTCTTCAAGAAGTTGTGATTAGAGTTTTGAAATATCGGCAATGCTCAAGTAATGCAAACGTACGGTGACCGTTTAACTTTAGGCAAGCCATCTGCTTGTATGCCATCTTAGTGAAATAAAATCAGCAAAAATACTGGGTAACATACCCACAATAAGAATTGTGCCTTAAACCACCAATGTGTACAACGTGTTTTTCTGGTAATTGGTACAGTCTATCATACATCTTGATGAAATTTAAGTCCCAAAGTTGAAAGGTGGCCTATTTTAATAAAAAAAGAATTATCAAAATCCGATCACTCGTTTCTGCAAAATACGTGGACAAACATACATAGATACATACATACACTTATGAAATCTGGCACATCTGTTTAGAAGGCCACATATACTTAAATACATATATGAATGTTGATAACCTCCTTTTTTTTGAAGTTGGTTAGTAAGAACAATAAGTAAGAGATACTGTTCCAGTTTGAACATTATATATTTTAGCTTTTCCCCGCGAAGGTAGCTACCTCGCCAAATTTATATAATTTTTTTTTTTGACTAAATATTTAGTTGGCTGATGAAGCCATTACTGCTCCACTACCGGGCCTTTGGGGCTCAAGGCCTCGGCTTGGGTTATCGCTCTTGGGGTTGTCCCTTCGACCAGCGTGAGCCTCGAACCCAAAGGTAGTGAGTCAGCGCCAGGAGGGGAGGTCCCCGACATGGGATACCTATAGGATTGTATTGATAGACTACGGTAGTTTTTCCGGTCTATCCTGCTACTCCTGCGTTAATTTGGCCAGTCCGTTGTAAATTATTTCAAATGGGAACTGTTAGAATAAAAAAACCGCCACTTACCATATTAAGATAACTCTAGTTATAATAATTACTCTGATTAACTTTTCCAACTACGGTAACTAAATTCTTTACATCACATTAAAACATGAATTGTTGTTTCCTGCTCAGTAGTATAACGACACTCATGCTCAACAGCGACGAATACTATAAAAAAAAATATTATGTACCAGTTACAATATAACAATTAAGGGAACAATTAACCGCTCACACGTTCGAAGCAATAAGAAGCTTGTTCGCTCACGATAGAAGTAAGTACCCATATTTCCGTGTATTTTGATATCACGCAAGCTGCGACTTTTGTGACGCAATATATAAGTGACGTTTTATAGACAAGCATTATACGCATTAAATTAGCAAGAGAACATTCGTTCGTTCTACTAACCAATAATGAATGCGTTCATGATATCAGATCGCATTCAACGCATTGGCTGCACATGCTCGGAAGTTAGAGCAGTCGATGCGCTGTCAAAATAGTGAACGGCCATATTGTTTGTTTACTTTTGGTAAACAGAACGATTTCAATGTCTATGCAATGTCATAGCTCTCAATGCCGTCAACAAAATGCAAATATAGCTTTACGCTCCTGATTTTCTCGGCAAACGACGTGTCATTTTTCGCAGTTTTGAGATTTTAATGTAAATTCGCTAGAGAAACTCGGGAGAATTCAGCATTGCCATAAAATTTAAGTGGTCCTATAACAAGGTAATACCTAATTATAATTATTTTTTTTAAAAAGGGTAATTAGCGGAACCCAGGGCTGAAGCTAGAGTTAAATTAGAGGTAGGGCAGCATTGGTTACAGGTACGGCGGAAGTAAAAAAAATATTATACTTTGTCTGCCTTCGAAGCACGGGCTCCTAAATCGATCACCATGTATATCACTGACCTCTAGGTATTGATATACATTCAATAGCTATTCGTAAACAAATAATTTATGTGACAGACCACAGCATGGATCAAATCCTCAACGATGAAAAACAAGCGAACAAGATGGTTGAACTTCCAGATTTGGATGTAGAGATCCAGGTCTGACCCAACTAGCAAATCTTAGCTGTATATCGGTTATAGGAACGTTTCCTGGATGCAAAATGGTGTTCATGATTGGTCGTATTAGAATGTTGGAAACATTTCTACAACGCGGAAAGGGCCCTTGGTTTAGAACGTTTCAGTAATATAGCTATTGTATTGCAGCTCCGCTTGGGGCTAATTAGATACACATTTGTCATATATGCGTTGTTCTTTGAGACTTTTCGGTAATATATTAGGGAATTTTAAACTTAATTAATTATATTTATATATATAATAGCAAATATTTTTAAGACTTCGATATATAACTGAATAGAGTTGCGGTTACTCATATACAACCGATTTACAACATCTCTCAGCCATAATAAATTTTAGGTCCTGTAAAGATATCACAGTGAAGCGATATGTGACCGTTTAGTGAGAACTAGATAATAACAAAGTTGTTATGTAACTAGTGATATCTAAGCCTTGCAAATAAGTTTTTACAACTTTTGAGTGTTAATTAAGGTCCAATTAGAACGATTTTAGAGCAGTTGTTAACGGGAGCGGCTTTAACGCAAATTTGTTGTGAATTCATTATAACGGGAGTTGCTGTATCACGGTTTAGCAGTGATAGTAACTACTTAAACACCAGTGTTATACTAGTTATTTAGGAGCCATAATAGTATGGCTTCGCTTCATAACGGTACCATGAAAGCCTTATATACAACATAGTAGCTCGATAACGACTGTTGTGAGTGCCTATTTACAACAGTGTTATAGGTGTTATACAAAGTGGCAGAGTAAACGTTTATATGATAGGTTAATTTCACAATTTTGCTGTAAAGCCTTATACAGCTAAAACGCTTTAAGAAATACATATATATGACCAGCAGTCACAAGCGTTACTTCTTTATGACTTTGATATCACTCTTTTGTGTTATAAGATTTACTTTTATCGCATTTTGGCTAGTTGGGGAGTGAGAGTGAGGTAATAATTAATTATTGTGTGGTAATAATTAATAAGTAATTATCACACGAGTAAATAGATACGACCAAAAAAACCATTTAGATCATATTGTTTCTGCAAACTCATTATAATAATTATCGTAACAATAAAAAATATTTAAAACAGCTGAATTCTACGATTTGCCATGTTTTTAAAAATGCGAAGAACTTCGTTCAGTTCAACTGATTTTGTTTTTTTTTTTCAAAGGCTGGAAATAACATACCAACCATTATCTCGTGACCCACTGTCAGCCTTTGAGTCCTATTGATTGCAGTTAAAGTTGAAAATGTATATTTGCAAACTGCAGTGCTACATCCTATGGTCGCCAAGGATGCAAAAAGTTCATATGTATCTTTGAACGCCTCTCGTTGCCTTTACAAAACTTGCAATGTCCTTTCCATTTTATGCTCGTTACGACTCAAGTAAGCTTTAACCACACTAGCCTTTTCTCTTGATGGAATTTTCAGACCTGAAAAATTAGTTAAAAACTGTAAGTTGAACATGACAAATTATTTTAATCATTAAATTTTCTCAAACTTACTCAAATTTTTCAGTGGAACCTTTTTATCTACATCCAACTTATCGAGACTTGCAATCGAATTGAATAGATCATTGTTGTCCGAAAACCTTCTTTTTAATTCAGCTATTAGTATGTCCAATGTTTCGAAATACTCAGACTTAAATGGCTCTCTTCTATATTTTGTCTGGCGGAGGCACAGGAGTGGCCATACATCAAATAGTCATCCATCCGACTGGGTTTTTTTACTTGCCTCTTCGAGGTCTGTGTCCTATTTTCTGATTCGTCTGCAGGTTGTAGCGTGGATAAGATTTTTTTGGCCACAACCATGGCCATTCGGAATTCCAGATCAAACATGACTTTTTTAATACCGATACTCTTGGATCTTGGATATATGTCTAAAAAAACTTGTTTTATTGGTTCTCCGATTTGTGCAATATTAGAAGGAATACCGTAGCTAACATAACCAAAATGTGTTGACCAACCTGTTGCCAGGGAACTAGGAGTAGCTATTATATTTTGTGCTTCGACTTGTTTTGAGCAGTTAGGTTCTTCGTGATCAATTTGCTCTTCAACTCTTCGTTTTTTTTAAAGAAAGCCCGTATATTAATAGATCTGAAATTTATAACAATAAAAATAACAATTGTATCGATTTTTTACTAAAATACTCTTTACCGTACACTTCATATGACCAAACTACCAACAGTCTTAGCGGATTGTTCGTACCATATTTTGCAGTCTATGGTACGGGGAATCTTCTCTGCATCACAGATATTATAAATAGGTCCATCGCTTCATGGCGCGATTAATGGCGCTTCAAATGGCATCTACCTATACACAGATTAAATAATTATTATAATATGAAGGGAATGTCACAAACTGTGGTATGTTCGGAAAAGTTTAGATACCTATCGCTACATTTTTTATCTCCAACTATAAACAAATGATTTAATTATAATAATTTATGCTAGTTTTTGGTATTTGTTAGGTAGGGCATTGTGATTTCAAGGTAGGACATTGCCCTACAATGCCCCTCCCCCCCCCCCTCCCCCAGCTACAGCCCTGTTACTAAGACTCCCCTGTCCGTCCGTCCGTCTGTCACCAGGCTGTATCTCATTAACCGTGATATTTAGACAGTTGAAATTTTCACTGAAGATGTATTTCTGTAGCCGCTATAACATCACATACTAAGAAATAGAAAAAGAAAATATTTTAAGGGAGCTCCCATACAACAAACGTGATTTTTTATGTCGATTTTGTTTGATATTGTTAACGGCAACAGGTAGACTTTTAAAATATTCACAGAATATTTAGTTATAGTCACTTTAAAAATTAATAGTTAAATTAAAATAAAACTAATATTTAAAAGAGGCTTCCATACAACAAACGTGATTTTTTTTTTTTTTTTATAAATAATGGTACGGAACCCTTCGAGCGCGTGTCTGACTCGCACTTGGCCGATTTTTATAGGTAAGGAACCCTGCGTGCACGAGTTAGACTCGCACGTGGCCGATTTTATTGTATTTCTTTTTAAATTGTGCAATAAATAAAATTAATTTATTCATTCTTTAATTAGGTAGGTATATTTTAATTTTAACAATCTTCGAAAATAGTACAGCGTTTTTAGGGTTCCATACCTGAAAGGTAATTAGGAACCCTATTACTAAGGCTTCGCTGTCCGTCCGTCCGTCCGCCCGTCTGTCACCAGGCTATATATCTCATGAACCGTTATAGTTAGAGAGTTGAAATTTTCACAGAAGATGTATTTCCGTTGCCGCTATAACAACAAATACTAAAAAACAGATATTTAAGGGGGCTCCCATACAACATAGGTGATTTTTTTGCTCGTTTTTGTAGATAATGGTACAAAACCCTTCGTGCGCGAGTCCGACTCGCACTTGGCCGATTTTTTGTAATATTATCACACCCAAACCATGATTGTGATAATATGTTGAGTCTGTTTGACCGTTCGTCCGTCCGTTCGTCATTTCGTCCGTCCGTTATTATGTCACAGTTATTTAATTTTGGAACCCCTAAACTACAAGTAAAAAAACGATGAAATTTGGTATACATATCCATAGACAATTTATTGTATCCGCTAAAAATAAAGTTCTTCAAGAAGGAAGTGATTAGAGTTTTAAGCTAGTAGTGCCCATGGATGGCATTATCCATACTTACGAGTAACATCCATAGGTAACGGTGACCGCTAGGCTTTAGGCGGGCCGTCTGTGTGTTTGACACCTAAGTGGTATAAAATTAGCTAAATCGTTGAAGCCGTTAAATCGAAAACGTATTTTTCGACTGATTGTTATAACACAACATTATACACGGTTAATAATTCAAATTCCTATCTTTAAAACAAAGAACGGATTTTGATAAAACTTGCACTTTCAACTTAGGGAATCGAAAGTTGAACGGTATCTAATTTATTAATTTTGTTTAATCCATTTTTTAAATACGTGGACAAACATACTTACATAATATGGAAATATGTAGGTACTTATATTATAAGTACATAAAAATTGGCACATCTGTTTAGAAGCCCACATTCACTAACATAATTATTATATGAAAATCGTGCAATTCCAACAATATTAGATACATACATACGGATCGATAAATAATCTTCTTTATTTGGAGTCGGTTAGTAAAAATATGCATCAACGCTAAAAAACTTAAGTAATCACAAGTACCTCGTTGTAAAAAGTGGATGAAAAACATTTTTTCAATACCTTACCTCTTTCATACGCAGAAAGTTTGCTGTTTTTGACTATATTTATGTATAAAAAAATCATATCAGACCAAATATCTTAATACTTGAAAGCAGCTTTGGCCCATAAAATAAAAAATAATCTTTAAAAAGTTTTTTTTTTTATCTATGTATGCTGACTCTATTTGGCAACTCTTATTTTTTAAAAAACTAAATTGGGATCCGGTAGTAGAAAAATAATGACATTTAAATTTTAACCTTTAATCAAAGTCACAAGGATCTGTGGCGAGCCGTATAGAATTCGCAGCGCGTTTCATACAACAGAATTGTACTCCTATGATGCATATCAGTCCCTCAAACTCAATGTTTTTTTAAGACCAGAAAACCAATATCGACGTCTGTGGGTTTTCAGTTGTATGTTAAATTGAGTAGTTCTAAATTTTCGCCAAGCTTTTTGCTGCCCAACGTCTAGTGATTTTTGTCTTATTAGATTTTTGGAACTTAATATCTTTACAGTCAATTTTGCCTGCACAAACTGTGTAATTCCCCACGGTTGTGTCAATCGCCTAATAACAATTCAGGGTAGAACAATGATATAGGTAATTAACTAAGACAACTAAGTATTTACTAAGCAGACTTAAGTAAAAACATAAGCTAAATTAATGTGCACCCGGCTTCCTATACCGAGTAATTATTGCAATTAAAGTACAGTCAGCATAGAAACTTGTTATTTATACCAATTCAATTTGGTCGCGCTCAATTTAGTCGCATAATAGTTGTATGTAGGTTATTATGTTGCTTAATAGGTTTTTTATTGCTGTTTAAAAGTGTACTTTTGTTGATTTGAGTAATAGCATATAATCGTTTGTATGTTTTGCGGATGAAAATGGTTTTGTGAATGTGTTTTTCAGGTGATTGCTTTTTAATTTCGTAATAACTTTGTTTATGTGGTAGCTATATAGAGGTTGCCTCTATGTACATTCTGGGAGACTTCAAATTTAGATTTCAGTTATAAAATAATTAACACCTTTGAAAGTTGATTTCTTTCTACGAGTACCTACTCTTGTCGTTTGAATATCGCCTGAATTTGATTTTTGTACTTAATTTTTCAACACATTTGCTCTTATAATGGCTTTTATTGTATCGCTTTTAGGTTTGTAATGCAGCACCGCTCTAGAAATTTTTACTTACTACACTTTAGGTATATTTTTTAAATATTTCACCAAACAATGTATGTTATTTAAAAAGTAAACATTTAATACTTCTTATGAAACACGCGTGCTTTTTTTACTTTACAATTACCACATAAGTGATGTAAACTTTACATTTATTTTTAAACCTTAGTGTTAGTAGTGGTCATTATGTAATACTCTGGGCTCCACTACAGTTGGTTTTCGGGTCGCAATCCTGCTCCAGCAGTTTATAAAATTTTAAAAACTGTCTATTTATGTACTATACGCACAGTTTAAATAAATATTTCCTTTAACAAATCTCGAGCTAAGTAACTAATTAAAGTAATTTATATGAAGTTTTACGAATTAACTGGTAAACTGTTAAGTATATATTCTTAAGAGGTAGTTGCCTCACCGTCTTCTACTTCATATAATAGTTACCAATATTATAGTTTAAATATTTTTAAGGTTTTTGCCTGTAAATTATTAATTCGCCATATAAAAACCACATTCTCCACCAGGTCTCTCTTCATTGTAAGCCTATAATTAATTTATTGAGATTGCTGACGCTACAACCGAACGCTCATGCAATGTGTTTCTTGTTCCCGGTGCATCACTACACAGTTACGTCAATCTAGCACATCGATTAACGTGAGAAAAACGTAAATTACCAACTTATACTTCACGTTTGTCAATCTCTTTAGTTGTGTTGCATATAATATAATTATATCGGTTTATTTTGTCTGTGAAATAACTGGTTATGTCTGCTTTTATTCGCAAGAGTTGGATTCTATAAATCATTTAGGTAATTAAATACGTTCTATACGAACATGAGAACAAAGTATTTTTCTATCCACAGTAAAGAATTATACTCTACTCCTCGTACGAATTAGTAATAATAATATTGATATTACATATATTAGTAGACTTTTGTAACACAAATAAACTTACCTACCTAGTCAAAGTGGCTGTTTCTCTACAGTCTACACGAATGTTATAATGAGACTGTTCCTTTGTTTAGTTAGGTAACTTGAACTTAGTATTTTTCTGCTAAGTATAAGTGGGGACTAACTTAGAAAGTATTTGGTACTAAAACATTTTGAGAATTCTATCAACGGAGAAATATTCTTCCAATGTAGTACCTACTTAAATTGTCTCAGCTCACTCCATGTTGGGCTAAATACATAGATAAAGATCGGATAATAAGCGGGCTGGTAATCTCTTAAAAAACTCAAATTTTACCAATCGTATTTCTAGTGCTCATTTTTACCTGTGTGCAATGTTACCATCTAAACAATATTTTATTAAGTCGGCTAGCGTTGTCGTCTAGACAGAGAAATCGTGACGTAAGGTGCGTCGCGAGACGGGGGGCGAGAGCACCCGACTAGCCTATGACGTCACATAGCTGACCAGCTAGTCATACGTTTTATCGAGGCGCCATGACTTTTCGACGTTGTGGGATTTACTGTAAGAATAAATTAATGTTTTGGTTGTGGTATTACTACTTATTAAAATGTAAATATCAGCAACATGGTGTATTTATACAAATCATAACCACTTAACGCTTTAAAATCCCAGTTGATTCATCGACTTGAAATTAATTTTGATAACTGCAGGACGTGATAAACGATTTTAACCTATATCTTTATTAGCCTTAACTTAAAAAAATCCTGATTTCTGGCAAATGACACATTTGTGTGTCCTCCTAGTTCGGGGGGTGAGGGGTGGGAGACAAGAAATACGTTTATCATGATGCAAGATTTTCTAAGATATAGTTTGGTTTTATTATTAAAAGCTTTTTAACTACTACCGCAAAATATCATGTTAATACATACAAACATACAATACATAGGTACATACATACATACATAATCAAAAGAAGGACAAATGAACAAATATACCTCCTTCCTTATTTATACATGGAGATTATAGATACTGCATATACGAAGATAATTTCCAGTGTCAGTATTTTCCACAGACCTAGGATTTTTGCGCTTATACTATATCTATGGTATTTTCTGAGATTATGTAACTGTTAGCGAATGACAAAACACCATTCTCATACTTTGTTTTTTTAAGCGTAACATTTGACATTCATGAACTTGTTTGCTATTGAAATAATATTGTCAAACATATAATAAAAAAAAATAACAGTTAAAGCGACTCATATCAATTCCATTCAACCTCCAAATACCAGGAAACGACTTTTTTAATGACCATGCTGTTATAACTTCATTTATTTTATAATTAAACACTGCTCGATCTTCTATATCTTAAGCGTTGATTATGTATTGCAATGATTGGTAGTTCAGACAAAATCAGTGCATAGTATCTTAATAACAATCGAGTAATTTAGATGCATGTCTCTTGTTTAGAACATTAGGTATAAATATTTTTGAGGAACCAATTTTTTTAAAATTGAAAGTCAAACCACATACCCAGGATTTTTTCGCTACGCTAAAGTCCAACACAGCGAGGAAAAGAGATATACTTATTAAATTAACGCTGCAAAAGAGAAAGACAGATAACCATATCTAATATGTCCATTATTTTTCGAGTGGAAACCCATAGCAACCCGCTTGTTTTGTGACATTATGTGTTTACATAAATATCAGAAGAATCCTGATAACAAAGGACTAAAAAGTGTAGTGCTCAGCCATGGTCTCTTGTTGTTCAGCTAATGGTTACGTCACAGGAAGAAATAACCCGGACAATCATACGTTTAACACGTAAATACTAAGTTTCCATGTATTTTTTTCAAACCTTTGTCGTATTTCTTTTAAAAATTGGCTCAGAAAACTGTTTTTACGTGATTATATTGCTTTTCTAAAAAAAAACCACGTTTGTAAAACGTCGTATTATTTCATTTAGACAGGATCTAATTAATGTTATTTTAAGTGAAATTGTAAAATGTTTGTTTACGCTAGGGCTTTACAAAACGGTGACGTCATAATTATCAGTATATCGATACTTTTCCCCGTAATTATTTATCAACCTCTAGATTAATTTAATTTTAATAATGTTTCTTACAAATATTACTTGAGCGCATGTGTTTAATAGGGTTCTGTAGCCAAATAGCAAAAACGGACCCTTGTAAACTCGTCATGTCGGTCCGTATGTCTTATAATTCTTATAATTCCGCCGCATTTACATCGATTCTAATAAAATTTTACAGGAATTGTTAACATAAAAATGCAGAAAAAAATTTATTAGGCGCAGCCTTGGGTAGATCCTAATAAAATTTTACAAAAATGTGTCTTTTGCAAACCGCCATACAGATATGTTATGATAATTAAGAAAATATTTTTTAGAATAGCTCTTCATACATTGAACCGAGGTTTGAAAACTTTTGTTTCACACACCTCATCGTCTGGAGTATCATTAGATACGGCATTAAAAATGCTTTTGAGTCTGTTAAAAACTTTTTTAGACATTTATATTCTGCGAGTTCTTGGCTTTCAAAGTTGAAAATTTTGTGTGCCTCTAACTTTCAAACCGCATCACCTAAAAATCACGGTAATAGTACCGTGATAGATATTCACAATAATTTTCATTCTACAAAACCCTAACTTTAAACGACACGCACTTGGCCTATTTTTGGCTAGTCTGGCGTTAGATCTGAAGGATTACACAAAAGACAGGTGCTAACCAACATGAATCC
Source organism: Apoda limacodes (assembly GCA_946406115.1). Taxonomy (NCBI): domain Eukaryota; kingdom Metazoa; phylum Arthropoda; class Insecta; order Lepidoptera; family Limacodidae; genus Apoda; species Apoda limacodes. The sequence goes on from OX291546.1 coordinate 10,112,424, forward strand.
AACTTTGGAATTCCAATACAATCCACTATTAACAATATTTCAGTTCTTGAATTCCCCTCAAATCGTAAAGCATTAATTTAATATTACTGCTTATGTTTTTTGTTTAATTGGGAACATTCCCTCAACGTTTTCAATGTATGCAGGTAACCATAACAGGCATATATAATGCACAATGTCGATAGTGTCCGCAGACAACACTATAGTCAACCCACACAAAGACAGTTACTAACACTTACGCAATGTATTTTTGGTATCATCACTAAACTGACATTGTATATCTTTTATATCCTATATCTATGAGTCAAACATAATTTAAGGCGAAGATGGTTTTATTGATTAACTCAAAAAAAGTAAGTCTTTGTTCCTCTCCAAGATGAAATGGTTGCGCTCCTACGAACATTGTATTGGATAACAAACAAACAGACAATCTTACATCAAGTATTTGATATTAGAATAATATATAGTCTTTCTTTTTAGGTATAAGTTTTAATACTAACACACATCCGCATATGCTTATACCAAACATAGGATTACCAATTGTAAAATGCCTACGTATCCTTATTAGGGATCATTAAAGTCCGGCATTAAAAGGAGTACCGCACAGGAAAAAGGGCGGATACGTTAAAAATTAATTAAAAACAACAATTCCGCAGAAATCAATAGCAAAAAAAATACAGAGCGATACTAAGAACGGAAACGGTCGATAAACGTTCTTGTTTGTGGGACTCTAGGCAGCAAATAAATTTATTATCATTTAAAATTATCATATTTGTAATATAAATTGCGAGCGGTCGGCATAAAAACGATATTATTAGCGTTTTTTTCTGCTCTAAGCGGCGGCGGGAAGCGTGAAATTAGGGCGAATGTGCACTTACCAAGCATTTGAGTTTTTATCACGACTTGCCTAGGTATTGTAGTTGCCATGCGCGCTAGTCTACTACTCCCCAGGCGTAAATTAATATTGTTTTCATTACCTTATGTACTCACAACCAAAGACGCATAGTCTGCTAGGCGTGTCGAAGGTCGAGGGTTCGATGCATTGAATGTCCAAAACTCCAGGTGTACAGGTAAAGACGAAAAGGCGTAAGCAGTAAAGCCAAAAAGGTGTGCGAACTTAGTTAAGCAACGCCAAGCGCAGTCAGTCATTAAATGGGTGATCGCCTAGTGGTACATTTTTATGTTGTTTGTGTAAATTATGTGGTGGTACGCAACCCACGGTGCCCAAGTCTGACTCGCACTTGACCGATTGTTACTAACAATATAGGTAATTGCAAACGGTTTTCATGGGATTAAGAACTAGTAGCTTATTTCATGATTTACATGATCACAAACATTGGAACTAAAATCCAAAGCTTGGTAGGATTGAAATCTATCATATTTATCTACATATAGGTACATTCGAGGACCGTCCACCGCTCGTCCGACTGGAAGGGCGAAAGTCAAGCGATTGTCGCCTTGTTCAAACTGTGTAAGAGTGACGATTTTATACACACCATAATATTAATTATAAATGCGAAAATAAGATAGTTTTTTGTTTGTCCTTTCTTTACGTCGTATTGGCACAGACATAGTTGAAGATACGGAGAAAAACATATATAGGCTTTTTCTCTAAAAATTCAATAATTTCCTTAGGAATAACTTTATATATAGCAGGAATAGTTACCAAAATCCACGTGGACGAAGTATACCTACAGCTTACTATAGCATTTTTTTTTATAATCAAAGAGTTACTGTAGAAATCCCACGGCGATAACCGAATTTAGCACGGGTGTAGCCTTAAGATTTAAAGTGAAATCTGAAGGACCAGGATCAGTTTTAAATTTTTGTTCTGTTTGTTAGTGCGCGCATTACAAGCTATTAGTTTAAAAAGGTTTTTTTTCTATTAGGCTATAAACTAATTATTAGTTTTTAAATTTTCAAGTTCCATTACTGATTTAAAAGTAAAACGGGATTAAATGCGTCGTTATTTGGCGAAATACCTTTTTCCCGGATATAAAAATATGAAAGTGTAAAGTATTACATCATTGAAAATGCTGCGTTGTGCGCGTACACGAAGTCGCGGAAACATATTTTTGCCATTTATCCTAACATGACTATCTATATATTTGAAGCTTTTAATGTAACTCACATAAGTTCAAGAAACAATTAATAAGTTTCAATAACCGCACAAGAAGAAAGTTCTCTTGGAAGAAACATATGAAGAAAACGCTTACGCGAAAGTGAAGCCGCCTGCACAGCTATTTCTTGGCCTGTACAGCTATAAGGGCTAGCTTGCTCGTTTGATATATAAAATACCGGCTAGAACGTATACCCTTCCCTTTTTGGTATCGCCGTAGTCGGCTGAAAGTGCCTACTAATATTCTTCGGCTTCCCCGCGTACTTTCTGGGATAAAGTCACATGTCTACTTCACTATAACCTTAATAAATTTAAACCATCTACGTTATGCAGCATGTTTACCCTTATTGCGCGAGTCCGACTCGCACTTGACCCTGTCCGACTCGCACTTGACCCTTATTCTTTCTCAGAAACCTTCCTCGGCGTGTGCATAACAACTTACCAAAATTTCATTGCAATCGGTTTATCCTTATTGCGCAAGTCCGACTCGCACTAGATCCTTTTGGAAAAAAATCCTTTCTTATCGGATGCCTACGTCATACAAAGAACACACCCTCAAAGTTTCAGGTTTTTACGATCTGCGGTTTAATCTATGCGTTGATCCGTCAGTCAGTCATTCAGGACAAAGCATTTTATACTCATACTAGCTTATTCCCGCAACTTCGTCTGCGTAAACTTTAGAAATAAAACAGCTTTTGACTGTTTACTGTTTTACATACAATAACGTGCATAACAACTTACCAAAATTTCATTACAATCGGTTTACCCTTATTACGCGAGTCCGACTCGCACTTGACCCTGTCTCACTCGCACTTGACCCTTTTTTTCTTTCTCAGAAACATTCCCCGACGTGTGTATAACAACTTACCAAAATTTCAGTACAATCGCTTTACCCTTATTGCGTGAATCCGACTCGCACTTCACCCTTTCAGTAAAACCTTATCTTATCGGATGCCTACGTCATACAAAGAACACACCCTCCAAGTTTCAGGTCTCTACGATCAGCGGTTTAGACTGTGCGTTGATCCATCATTCAGGACAAAGAATTTTATATGTATAGATGTATAGATTACCTTCCACTCGCGAAGGCTTGGGTTGTGGAATGAGCTCTCTGCCTTTCCTTACATAAATACGACTATTTACTCGAGATGCAGTTAAGAGTAAACTCCAAGATCAAATTAAAATTACTACTCATTATATGTGTAACACCAATAGACTGAAGAGAGTAAAGAATGTGAGAGTCCTTTCAACTCAAATTCAAACTCGAAATATTTTAATTTGAGTAAGTACCTAAACTCTTAATCTACATGTGAACACATGTTACGTTTGCCATTTTGCTGATAGAGCTTGAGGCGCGAATATTTGACACTTAAGTTTTGTGCATTCGCGAACTATGCTGCTTTGCGGTTTAGGTACCCAAGACTTTTCTTGGGAGCTAAATTATTGAGAATTGCACTCATTGCATAAATTCATCACATTTGATTTCTCACACAATTCGAGATCGCAAGCGAACCATCGCATTTTTCGAAATACCTCGTGCATAGTAGAAGCTAATAAGTAAAATTTATACGTCTTATAAACTTTAGTTACTTAAATACACTATAATTATCTAAGTACTTACTTTAAATGGATATTCACCTTTTATTATATTTATCTTTTTGGCTAATTTGCTTCGTTCAAATGTTTTTGTAAAAAATGAATTCTTCTTCCGTTTCACATTATTTGATGAGCTCATATTATATTTATTTTAGCTGTCTTCCTAATTAAACTAAATTAATATAATAGGTTTAATTTTTTCCTGACATTTAACTATTCTAATTATGTTTTATTTGAGTTTGGTTTTAAACGTAGCCTTTAAGACGGTTATGAAACTTAATTCTGTCCATACAAACATTATTATCTTATCGTTTTTTTAATGAAATCAGGGTTTGATATTACCAAGATAAAAATACCTCCTGATAATTATCACAGTAATTAGCATGATAATTTTTCGATATTTATTAAACAAATATAAAACTACTGTACTGCTATACGGTATAGGTAATAATTGATCAGTATTTGCTTTACAATACAATTACAATAAATGTAATTTTTATTTATTTTTTGGACATTATTACACTTTTACAAAACAGGTAATGTTTATCTGATTTTTAATTTGATGGTTAGAAACTTATAAAAAGACTAGTAGAAACAAAAGGCTAAAGTACCATATACTTATTGGTTAAGACCCGGTACCCTGACTAGAAATTTGAGGATTTACCCGCCCACTGCATATAACAGTTTGAAACACAGCTATCTAATACCACGTGACGTTGTGTGAGACAAAATACCACAGCGCTTTTCAGTATTAGTATTAGTAACCGTGAGCGTCAACTCCGTTTTTGGGTATTTACTTGAAAACTCGATTTTTTATATTTTACTAGTAACAACAATGAAATATCTAGTTAGCTAGCCATTAATATGGATTAATGTTATACGTTAACAAATAGCGGGTAAAAACCAAAAAAAATAGAAATTTTAGAGGTTTTTTACAGATATTTTTCTATCGAGACAAATTAATGCTATTGCGTTTTTGGTAGAACAAGCCATTAGATATATGTTTTTCTATATAAGGTCAAATTTTTAACGTAAAATCCTGACTACAAGTATTGATTTTTCTATTAAAAAAAGTGTCACTTGGCGTTGGTCAGCCTCTTAAATTAACGAATGGGAGATGGGACAGGCAATGTCTAAATCTGAAGATTCTAAATTTAGAACATATACTTAATTCGATAGACAGATAGATAGACAGTACAGTGACAGAATTAGAAATTCGTAATCCTAAAAAGTAAAATACATACCTATTAAATTTTAAGATTATTTCTCTCTTAATTTAACAAATTACAATAGAATTTTGTAATAAATGTTTACAAATTGTTGTATACTCACGACAAGTATTTATTTAACCACCTTTTTTCTCAATATGGCTTATTAACAATATAACTCTCTGGCTGATCCAATATGACATTATGACGTATTATAATGCTAATCTTTATTTAAAATACAGACAACAAAAAGAAACTAAAATAAACCTTACACAAAATTACCTACTGAAGCTTATTGTATGTACCACGAAGTTCAGTTAAGAATAAACCGGAATTCAAAAAAATCTTAATCATAATTTACAGCGTACATTTAAGTTTTTTGTTACCGTAATTCTTTAAAAAAGTACAATTAATGCTTTCAACCGATGGACATTAAAATATTTTTCGCAATAATTCTAGGTCAACAGTACCATTATAACGTTTTACCGATTAAAAAAAACTATTGTGTTTTTACTTCACAAACACGTTTGCAGGCCAGCTAGATTTTTTTCTTTCTCATTACACGCTTCTGTGCATATTTAATCGTATATGGTTGAACCATTACAGTCAGTCTACTCATTATGCAATTCATTATACATATGTGGCGAAAAACAAATAGATGATATTATAGTTATTTGTTATGCAAGGCTGGAAAGTTGCTTTTCGGCGTGAGTGCCTACATTAATATTGAATACCGAGCAAGCGAATGATTTAAAGATTGAACCCAGGAGCGAAGCGAGCCTGAGCCAATCCTGAGCAAAGCTAGGGATTCTAAGGCACGAAACCCAAAAAAATCCAGCCGAGCGAAATACATTTTTAATTCTTCATCTCGCTACAGCGAGGAACATATATACAAGATACAAGAAAAACAATAATTAGTGTTTAATTACTTATGATTGGCCGTGACACCACGCAGAGTAGAATAACACCACACCAAATCCTCCCGTGGTTGTCGTACGAGGCGACAAAGGGACATACCAGATTGTGGGTAGCAGCATCATTACAATATGCGATCATCAACCCACATGCCAAGCGTGGCGATTATTGGCACAACCCCCGTATGATTTGCACAACAAAAGCACTAGCCCTAGTCCCCGGCAGCCCCGCTAGTCCTGACCATGGTAGCGGTCAAGGTTACGGTGGGGCAGGGGGTGCGAAGAATCCCTGGCAGAGATCCGGCTACCACAAACAACGACAACTGGCCCTGGCAACGTATAATTCACGCACTTTAAGGAACGACGAAAAGATTGTTGAGCTGGAAGAAGAAGTAGACAAGCTGCGCCAGGATATAATAGGGCTATCTGAAGTCCGAAGACAGGGGGAGGTCTCGATACTGCTCAAATCCTGAAACTGGTTCTACTTCCGGGAGGGCGAACAACTGTCCCAAGGTGAACAAGGCCCTCATCAACAACATTACGACCATCAAGAGTTGTTGTAACAAGATTGGCGTAGCTTGTACTTAAAATCACAAAGAGATATTCACTTAAGGTGATACAGGTTTACGCACCGATTTCGGAACACCCAGATGATGAGGTTAAGGTTGTGTATAAGGATATTGACAAAGCCATACATACCTCCCCAACACGCTTCACTGTCGTCACGGGGAACTTTAAGGCAAAACTGGGCACTGGAAATTGCGATGTGGTATAAAAAAAACATTTTATGATTAATTAAATAATGCCATTTCTAAGATTGTAAATTCGTACATTCGTACATCGACATGTAAATGTTAGACAGATCCAGACATGTATGAATATTAACAGCGAGCAATTAGAACTTGTTGATTCAACAGTCTTTCTTGGCATAACGCTGGACTCCAAACTTCAATCGGTTCCTCATATCCATAACCTAGAATCAAAAAAATATGACAATTGACCGATGTCGACACTGCAAAAATAGTATATTTTAGCTTTTTCCATAGTTTAATGACTTATAGAGTAGCGCTGCTGATGTAAATCCAATGTTTGTGTTAAAAAAGGGCTCAGGATCTAGGATATCTCTGAAGTTTAGGGAAGTAAATTTTTAACTTGAGCGTCGCAGTACATATATGAAAATATTTTATATGTTCATAAAAATATTAACAGTTTCAGCAAGAAAAATGACGTTCATAGAGTAAATACTAGTATCTCATAATTTTGACAATTCAAAAGTGTTTGTAAAAAACTATTTTGATTAAAAAAAAACTAATTAATGACTTCACCGTGCACCCCAAACTACAGAGTATAGACTCAATTTTAAACTCAATACATACAAATTAGTATTCAGCTTTGTCTAAAAAATTTTGGGTAATTCTATCAAGTTTGTGAGATCTGTGATTAAGCACCTTGATTCCACATGAGCCTAACAAGACGTGACTGAGACTTGCTTCTTGACTGAGACTATTAACTTGCTAGATATTAAGATGAAACATGACTATACTAATGAAATCATCTTTATAAATTCAACTAAAATCTTGGTCAATATAACCTTGAAAATGTCTATACTAACTAATTAATCCTAGTACATTCAATTAAGACCTTTGTTAATATCAACATGAAACATGACTGTAATAACCAACTCACACATTCAACTAAGACTTTGTTCAATTGAAACCTTATAATACTTATTATGATCAAATTTGCTTTCTGGAATCAACTATGAAACTTGTTCAATACGAATTGGTAAAATGATTACAGTAACTAAGTTGCTCTTGTTTTAATGCATTAAGATACGCTTTGACTAAGATAATTTTCTTTCAGTTCTAGTTTTTAGAGACTGCTTGTCCTCATCTGTAAAGGCTTATTCGATCTAGATCACGGGCGGGGCGATCTGTACGGTTTTAGCATTTCCAGACCATATGACGAAAGCGGTCGGTTCAAAAAAAACTAGAGCAAAAAGTAATGTATGTAGTGATATGTATGTAGGACCTAACTGTATGATAGTCTGACAGTATATAGTAATATCTTTTACCATTACTGAAAATACTAAGGTATCGTTTATATTAGTAAATTATGGAATTTGGCAACCTTTGATGTGTTTGGTTTTTAATCTTCATAAATAATGTATTTCTGTGCTTTTACCTCAAGCTTCTGTGCCTTTGGCCTGCATTCGTCTTAGCTGAGCTTCTTCTTTCGTCTAACTGCCACTGCAGGTAAAGGCAGTATAGTGAGATGTCGGGCTTAGTTTTTTTTTTTTTTTTTTTAAAAAGAGCAATCACACCACACGGGGAGGGGGTTGCATAAAGTTTCACACCGCCGCGTTTCAGATAAAAAATCATATCAGCTTATCTTTATTATTTTCTTATAAAACGAGGACTTCATTTTTAAGACATTTGTTATCGAGTTTAATTACAAAAAAGCAAAATTTACGAATATATTAAAGTTAGACTCTATTTTTTATATTCAAAAATCTATATCTTCAAAAAAAGTAACATAAACAACTTTCAACCGGTTTTAAAAAAGATTATATACTTTACATACCTACATACAACGTCTATCTATAAAATGTATTTATTCGATCTGTCTATCTTACGCAATCTTACATAAGTAAGTAATGATTTATTGAATTTCAATAAAAATAAAAAAAATGCAAATTTTCCAAAAACTTTAGTTATAAAGTTAAGTTGGTTCTCTCATCTCTCTGCTCATGATTCAAATACTAAATGTCAAGTAGGTAAGGTCACAAAAAATTGTAAACAACCAATAAAACATTTAGTTTTATTACACACCATCTTTTCAACTAGTATTGGTAAAAGTGATAACAAAACCAAAGACCAAAAACGACTGCAGTTTATGTATATAGCAACTTGTATATTGAACTGAGAGTAGAACATGAGATTTGGATAAATTTAGATCCTCCTGCCTTGTCTACTTTTGGTTCTCTAAGACCTTGTACTAATCAGATCTTTTGAAATGTCTAACAAATTCTTGCATGGAATCTGTAGCGACTGCTGTTTCTCAAGACACTACAAAATTTCTTGATGGGTTAGTAATAGCCCATATCAAAGATGACTTATTGGTCCATAATATGCTGAATCTTGTTCAATCTAGAACTAAAGTTCTAGGAAAAAATTTTTTTGGTTATATTCAAATTCATGAATATTTACCGAAAAATGTAAATGTGACTAAAATAAACTTACGTATTACCCCTTATGTAAGCTTGCGTAAGATAAACAGATCGAATAAATACTTCGGCAGCCGCTCGTATCGTGTCCGATTTTTTTGTATGTAAGTATATATTTTTTAAAGCCGGTTAAACTTTGTATATGACGATATAGATTGTTGAATATAACAAAATAGAAGTCAAATTTTTATATATTCATAAATATTTTGCTTTTTTTGTATGAACCTGTATAAAAAATATCTTAAAAATTAATTCCTCTTATCCGATTTATAGAAAAATGATACCACATTCGAGGTGCTACGTAAAGATAAGCTGATGTGATTTTTTATCTGAAGCGCGGTGGTGTAAAACTTTAATTTGGCTACCGGGCTAATTCAACTTAGATGGACCCAGTCTACATCATTGCCAAGTGAACCCTTTCTATACCAGTTGGCGACCTCTTCATAGATTGTCGAGCAATACAAACTTAACTTATATTAATAAGGCTCACAAAGTGGTAAGATAAAATTAAAAAAAAAAAAGGTTTAGTACTACATGTAAAGTGGGGATGTTTTTTTTTACTCCGAATCCGACTCGCACTTGGCCGTTTTTTTTTGTTATACTATAGAGCTTACATTATAATTATAAATAGAAGCACCCAGCCTCAAGACGCGAATGTTCATCACATAGGGGAAGTCCGGGCAAGACGTATACTTTTACTAACCGGAAATTTAATTAGACAGTACTTAGTTTCTATAGTTTCAAATTAGAGAGCCTGCAGATGCTATGACAGTTCGAATTACTAGTGAAAAGGGATACATCGCGGGCAATTTTTGTGAGCAGCAAAAAAATAAACAAGCAAAAATCGAAGTTATTAGATTTTTGAAGGGTCGGCAACGCGCGAGTAATGCCCCTGGTGTTGCAAGCTCCATAGGCTGCGGTGACCGCTTACCATCAGGCGGACCGCAAGCTTGTTTGCCACCTCAGTGGTATAAAAAAAAAAAAAAACAAATGTAAGTGTCTTCTTAAGATTTTCGGTAAGCTGTGTTGCTTAGTTATTAGCAGTAGTGTTGCCTTAGCGCTGTTAGTATTTTCTTAGTGAGAATACTTTTTCTTTAATATTTCATTCGAGTCAAAATATTTCTTAACATTCCCAAAATAAGGTGTCTTATAGATTGAAAGTCTATAGCAAAAAGAGATTTGGGCAAAGAGCAATAGTCAGTATGCAAATTTTAAATTTAACGACATGCAAAGATTGTTGAAAGAGTTGCAGGTTGAAAATCTAGAACACACATAAACCCACTGTCTCACAGAAATAGATATTGTAAAAAGAAAAAAAGTTTAATAAGAGATTTCTATTGAATTATTCGCGGATTTGATGAAATATTTGCAAGTTCGACTCATTGAAACTAAAGTTTGGTCAAAATGTATAAACGTATAATGAAAATTTTAGGTTTTATGTGTATTTACACAGCAAATTCCTAATAACGTCCCTTCGTAGACCTAATATTGTCCCCTTAAGATATACTTCACTTAACTACTATATTTTTTTAAAGTTTCTTTTCTTCGCTCTCTTTATATTTTATTGACATTCTACATTATTATTTAGATATTAAAGCTGTGTGATCCTAACCACTGAAAAAAACCGTTAAAGTCGTAAGAAATTTGTAAGGTATAGAAAAGCAGTATAGTAGCGTTTGTAGTATATATAGCGTTCCAAGGGCTGCTTGCAAAGGTTATTTGAAAAATTCTGGAAAATCAGTAGTGAATGTAGTTCCTCTGAAAATAGAAAGAAAAATAGTTTATTACTGTTTCCTTAATATCGTCCCCTAGGGACGAAACCAGGAGCCCAAAAATATCTTTTTAACTTGTAACTTTATAAAGTGTGTAACAAAGTTAACACATTTTAAACTGTTTTAAGAATAAAGGAGTATGTTTAATTTTTTTTTTGCAACTTACCTACTACAATTTTTTCAAAGTATTTTTCGAAAAGGAGACGATTTTTGGCAGTTGTACCTTATCAACTTAACTTCGAGACTCAATATCCAGTAGAAGTATTTAGTAACATTAAATAAGTAGTAAGTAGATATAACTTCAGTAGTGGCCGAGGAACTTCGGTGGTTGCCGAGGGGTTTAAATTTCACTTCATGTTCCAAGTGGCGGAGGTTCGAACCCCGGGTCGGCGTGTACCAATGAGTCTTTTCTTAATTTCTCAAGTACACTGATTAATTTATTTACACCACTGGCTTTTCGGTGAAGGAAAACATCGTAAGGAAACCTGCATACGTCAAGAAAAAAATAATAATTATGTGAAGTCCACAATCCGCACTGGGCCCGCGTGTGGACCTATGGCCCAATCACCCTCGCTTATGAGGGTAGACCGTGCCCCAGCAGTGGGGACGTATAAAGGCTGGCAAGCTGATATAAACTTTCATTGATATTTTTTATAAATTTCAGGAAAAAATACGTTATATTGGGTTTCAAAGAATCAACATTATTTTTTTTTGAGTAGTTATTTAGTAATATCTACTTACCCAATTATTATTATATTACCGAATTTAACATTATGGTACCCTCGGTTTTATTGAAGGGAGCCTTAGTTTTGAGTGTACAACTAAAGATAATCCTTTATTTCTCTGTTATTTTCAATTTGCATTCTTATTGGTCACTATAATTTCAATTTCATTTTAAACTCGACTAAACATAGATGTAGATCCTTATTATAACGAGAGATTTATTTGTGTTTTGGTTTAATTGACTAGCAACAAGGTATTTTTATCATAATGAAGTTTCTATGTGGTACATAAATAATAGCTAGGTACCTATATATAACATCTATGCCTACGTACCTAGTAGTTCTTACTAAAAAAGGACCTATTCTTTTTTCATGCCATATTGAACATTTTTTTATGTAGGTAGTTTCTGTGAATACCAATGGCTCAATTTCATAGCAGATATGCTATGCATGCAGATATCGATATAGTAGCAAACATTCAGATATAGACTCTGTCAATGATAACGGTGTATTAAATTAGCAGACAACCCGTAGTTATTGCTAGTCCCATCGACCCTTTCATAGCAGATAAGCTAGCGAAGTTTCTGGTAATGATTGCCATTATTGGTGCTTCGATTAGCAGTCACGCTAGCGCTTAGTTTCTGCTAATACCAACGGGACTTTAGTCAACAGGCAAGCTAGCTTTTAGTCTCTGCCAATGTTATCAGGGTTTAATTCGCAAAAATACCTGACTTTTAGTTTTCGGCAATTCTAAAGGTGCTTCGTTACCAGACAAGCTATCAATTAGTAGACAAGCTAGCCTATAGTTTCTGTCTGTACTAACGGGGCTTTAATTAGCCCTTACTTTTTGCAAACGGTGTTGAAATAAGCAAATAATCCCTTGAAATAAAACTTCGTGTACTAAGTATTTCCAAAACGCTGCGAGCTTTCGACACGCTTCACAATTTGGCACCGAGAACCAATTACCAGAGTACAGTGTCGCCAACTTTCAGTAAAACGTCGCAATAAAGTGTGATATCCCGCATCGAGAACGTTTTATTTTCCTATAAAAGCGTTTTATCCACGTATAAAAGCTTAAATCCGAGCGGAGCTTTCTCCCGGCTGCGGGCAAAAAGAGCATTAAGTTGAGCGAGCAACATGGCCCCTCGACACGCCCCTGCGTGGGGCGCCCCCGCCGGGGCCGGCGCGCCCTCCATTGGGCCGGCCCGCATTGGCCGGCGCCGCCTCCTGCCCACGGACTCTCAGCACGTACCATTCAGTCAGTATCGAGCCTTCGACGTGCTCGGCGTGTCAAACGCATTCGTATTGGACACAGTAATTGCGCGACAAAACTTTATTACCTACAATTCGAAACGCATCAACTGTGATAAACATTTTAGCACGCGTTTAGGTTTTTAAGCTTTAAAAAAAAGCTCTTTTTTTCTGTGAATACTTATTGTTATAGATAAACTTTACATATATCTGCAACGATACAGAACAGTGTGACTTCCGTCTTTTACAAAGTGCTCGTGTAACAATTACTAATTGGAATCGCTGGAAGCGTAAAACATTACATATCGTGACGTACACAATTAACTGAGTAATTAAATATTAAAGTGGGTTAACTTTGAGGAAGTAGAAGCGTGGTGATGCGAAGACGGACTCGCGTGAGGGTGCATACTGTGGTCTGCTGGGGCTGCTGAGTGTAATGCGCTGGGGCCAAGTGCGGTGAGGTTGGAGCCGGCGGCTTTTGGGCCGGGGGCGCTTGGGCCTGGGGCGCTTAGGCCGGGAGCTCTTGGGCCGGGCGGCGTGGACGCGCTGGCGATGACGGTGCAACGCGACGAGCGCGACGCGCGCGCGCCTCGCACGCGGTTCATGATCACCGACATCCTCGATGCAGCACCCAGGGATCTGTCCGCGCATCGGGATTCAGACTCCGATAGATCCGCCACGGATTCGCCAGGTTAGCTACCTATATATATTTAGTTCAGTCTTTTAAATTAGCCTCTACAATGTACTCTAATAAAAAAATAAATGCATGCTTGAATCTACAATTATACCAATCGAAAGCTTGCGTTAACTCCTTATGAGTTAAAAATTCACAAGTTTTGGTGTCGCCAGCGAACACTTAAGGGTGCTCTACAATTACCAATACCAGTTTTTAGGGCAAGTTTTACACATTGTTACAATTTAATCTGATTTTTGTGATAGGTTCTTGCTAGAGATCGAAAAAGAGATTATAATCATTAAAATCGGAAGGAAGATATAAAGTAGATATATACAATCTAATTTGATTATATCCTTGGGTTTTTGTTTAGTATGTAAGTAGTCTATTACATGTATCTACATGCTTAGATATGTGAATAGGTTCTCCTAATAGGTTATATATTATATAGGTAACTGTGACTTCAAAGTTCTGTAAACAGATCTGTCCCTGATTATGTAAATCGTTTAAACTAGACATTGTTTACCATACAAATGAAGTGTGATATTATGGAAAAAGCATTTTATATAATTTATTTTTATTTTATAAACTTTTAAATTTTAAGGTTTGCAATACCTAGGTTTATGCTATTATTGTGAAAAACATAAACAAATCAAAATTTGTATCACCGTTTTCAAAATTGAGCATAGTAAAAAAACATGTGTTCCCCATTAAATATTTATGTCATCACTTTTTTGCCACAAAGTTTCGCTATAAAACGTATTTTTGCGTTTTAGTTAGTAATAACGGCTTAAAAAATACTTATAGCCCTTTAAAAGTCAGACAGACAGAGCATAGACTTCGTAATAGTGTCCCGTTGGCACTCTTTCAGCACATATTATTTCTCTTAAAAAGCTAAATTATAAAATACTTTTTTCTATTATATACTACTTCTCTTATTATAATTAAGTTAATAAAGCTATATACTCGTAGTTAAGTGATATATTTATAATTTTAATCGTTTAAAGTATATGATACTATATAATACTAGCTTGTTATGCGTTAAATTCGGTAATCGTGTGTATTTCATCGGCAAATCTTTAAAAATAGTAAGAAGATTTGCTATAGCGAGTTACAGTTGCAACTTTAATTGGTCCACGTGAAATCCGGTTATGGTTATTTCTGCGGGAACTTTTCCAGGATTAAAAAAAAAGGCATGGAGAAAGACATACCTTCACCGTATCTTCAACAATTCCTACGCTATTAAAACGGCTTAATTTGTTATTCCGTGCCTATGTTAGGCAATTATAAATATAAAAACAAACTTTCACAAAGGTGTACATAAATTAAAAAAGAAACTGAATGACATTCCAAACCGCTGGGTCTTAAAACTTTAAATTTGGCATTCATCTATACCTGCCTTTGAGATAAGGTGTCATCGTATATCTGCTCGTGCCCTGCTGTGCATAAATTTTTGATAACAAAACATTGAAAATAATTTATAAATATATATATATAAAAAACACATATAATAAAATATAAAACACATCTAATAAAATATAAAACACATATAATAAAATTAAATTTGCATAATTTATTTGATATTGTAGCGTAAACGAAAATACAACTTTATTTATTCTTCTTTAGATCCGTAGCGGCTTACAAAAGACTTCAACGACCTTACGTTTCTTTCTTGAATTTTTTTTTTAATTCAAGAAGTATTTATTTTAAGTATTTTAGTAGATTAAATATGTCATTGTCAAATAATGCTATGATCTGTACGTGATAGGATTAAGTTAATAAACATATTGTCATCTATCGGAAGAAAACAATATATATATATATATTTTAAGGTATTAAAATAATAAATAATTTAAAGTAAGACAGAATATCTATTTTAAGTACCCAATATCTAAAGTGTCGTATTTAAATTATTGGGTAATTTATACAACCAACATGTACTTACCTATATCATTCTATGAGCTTTGTCACCAAAGTTTTGGTCTTTTTTTAACACGAGAAGCTTATTGCTTATTACATTACTTCTTCCTTCGTAAAGACCAATTTCTGAGTTTTATGGACTCTTACGGTCGAATTCTGCCTACCTGTAAATAACACCATAAAATCATATATCTATAAGCAAAGATTGTAGGTTGTACCAAAACGGATAGGTACAAGAACAATAACTTTTATTTTATAAATACATATATATATTGTACATAGAAAACACAGATCAAGACAAACATAAATATCATAACATGAATGTTTGTTTTGTCCGTGGTCGAACCCGCGCCCCTAAAATCAGTAGACAGTACGTAGTTACGACCATCAGAACTAAGGAGCCGCACAAAACGTATTGCCGTTTTTTTTAATATATTTAAGCATTTATGCATATAGCATTTACATAATATATACACTCATATTTCACAATTAATATTGGCCTTCTGTTTCCAAGATGTAGTCATTGTTTACCTATTTGCATTTAATAAATCAATGAGTTTTAGTAATATTTCTATTGTTTAGTTTATTCTATCGTAAAGTTCTTGTATTATTTACATAATTATGTAATATGATTATAAATTACATTGTGTTTATTTTCAATATTTTATATGATCAAATGTGTATATAATTTTTTTTAGCAGCTAACATTTATTTAAATACATACATAACATCACACGTTTCTGACTAAGGACTGCCACTTGCTACGATCCTGGCACGCTTCTATTGCTTCATCAAGCAATATCGATCTACAAATATTAATGCTTTCATACACATTCGATGGTTTAGAGTAGAATTATTTTAATAATAATTGAAATGAAATATTTGAACTTGTTCTTACTTACCTATATAACACTCAGTCTCAAGACAAGAAGCACAAATGTTTGTCTTGTGCAGGAATTAAACCTACCTTAATTCAACAGTCGGGTCATTACTTACTGGGCCACGAAAAAATGCTATTAAATTTAAAGCAAATATTTTTACATCATCATAGATCTTCTTATCAACAGATATGACTGACTGACGATTTTAACAGAAAACTGTGCGACTACATAGGCGGTCACCTATCCGGGTACTGACTTTACCCGACGTTGCTTAACTTCGGTTACTAACTGGGCCACAAGTTGAAATCAGCAAAAATCTACAGATGATTTCATATCCAATATTATTGTTAAGGATAGGACTAAATAATGAAAATGCAACAAAGAAAATGCCAGCCTAATTAGATTTTGATAATGTCAAATAATTGAATTTTGAAATTTGTACGAATAGGTAATAGATAATAACTGATTAGTGGCTTAAGTACTTAAGGAATCAATTCGAATAAAATAAAATAGTCACAGATACTTATTAAGAACGCAGTTAGATGTCTAAGGCTGGGTTGCACCAATTAACTATAACGATAAAAAAGTAGCCATGGGCTAAGTAACTCCGGACAAAGATTGGATATATCACATATCATTCCGACTTATGTCTGACTTATATCCGCGGAAATATGCAGTTTTCTAGCACACCGCAGTCAAACGAATCCTCGGATCGATTTCGTACCTATCAATCACGAGTGCACAAATCGTTAGTGTATCATTTCGGAACGAAAACATTTTTGGTGATGAGTTGTGTGTGATAGATATGAACGGGGCTTTGTTTGACTAGTCATTTCTTAGGTTAGGATACAATTTCAGACTATGATCGTAACATTTGTAAACAATTTTTCTATTCACAATACGCAATTTTAACTCAAAACTTCTATAGGTGTAAATATTTACACAATTTAGTACTTATACACAAACAAATTCTACCAGGAAAGTAAACGATTATAATTATTGTACTGTATTACGGAGGCACTTGTTAGTGGCTTAAGTACTGAAGTACTTTTTAAATTTTTTATCAATTACCATACCTAAGTAGCTTTTAAAAATTATAAAATTATAAATCTCGCAGTTTCTATTCCTGTACACCTTGTATAAACCTGCTAATTTCATTAATTTGTCTCCATAGACAACGGTCTCCGCTTAGCACCAGAAGGACCGTAAGCTGGTTTGCCACTTTGATTGTATAAAAAAAATTAATGCCCAATTTTTTTGACAACGTAGATTTAATAGGACAGTCATAAATAAATTCCGTAGGCGCGAGAGGCCTCCATAAATGCCTAATTTTTATCATCGACCACACCATCACTGCATTATTTACACATAAAAATATACCTGTTTTGTACAAAGTATTAAATGGTAATATTTCTTATTAAGCATTTGGTTGCTAATAAAATACACTGGTAATTGTTAATGGGCACTTAGAGAACTGTCAACTTGGTATTTAACATGTTTTGGCAGGTTATAGATGTCGCTTAGGTCCTTACGCGTCTTCGGTCCAATAAGTTAAAATTACTGCTATATCTTGTTGGTTTACCCAATCATTTGTTTATTTAATATTTTTTTTAATTTTTAGTTTTTTATATTGTGATGTCATATAACCTATAGAACTGCTGGAGAAAAGACGAAAAAACTTTACCCTCCTTTTAGCAGGCGGGTAAAACCATAATCGATGCAAGGTCATATGAAAACATTTTTGGTCAAAAAATTAAACGTTGAAAAATGAGATTTCTAAGATAAAAGTAACTAAAATAAAAGTGTTCTAATATCAAACTCATAGCTTACTTGTCTATCGAGATTAGGATAGTTTGATACGTTGGATACCAACAAATTTGAATTTCATTGAATTAAAGTGTTAATTAATATTAGGTGCTTCGAAAATAAGAGTGGATTTTGTAAGTGCTAATATTACTTTGATATTAAAGGTTGCCAATCAATGAACCGGTATTCGCCAATTCCATAGTCAAATAATGAAATCAGTATCCAGTTTCCTTATATATTTGAAATAAAAACCATCTTCAATTTCACATTAATCAACCGAATCACCGTCGTAAATATTTGTATGCAGTGACATGTTGCAAAATGTTGTTTAGCATTGTAAATGTTGTCCTCAGTCAGTGACCAGGTGACTATCAGGTCATTTGTGGGACATCAAAATGGAATCTAATTGACTCTGTTCTCGATTCCTCCAGCGATAAATTTTGTGTGGACCGGCCCAAAGGACAAATCCGGTACCCAGTCACAACTTGTGATATGAAATTTAAAGTTGATTTGATTAAAAAATTTTAAAAGTAAATAAAAATAGTCATCAACTTAATTATTTTCTTTTAAAATATGTTATGATGTTAAGGTTTAATTTAATAGGCCTTAACCATTAAATTACTTTTATTTTATTTACAGATAAAGTAAGGTATGTGTGTGTGTGTGTGTGTGTGTGTGTGTGTGGGTGTGTGTGTGTGTGTGGGGGTGTGTGTGTGTGTGTGTGTGGGTGTGTGTGTGTGTGTGTGTAAGGTGTGGTAGTTAATCGGTAAGAGTTTTCACAGCAAAAAACGTTTTGTTGTTATTGTAACGTAACAAAATTGCCTTATTAGATATTTGGGTAAAAACAAACACTTTTACAAGGTAAAGTACGGTTACGTGACTTCTTTTACGGTCTGTTAGTGTGTGTGTGTGTGTAATGTGTGGTTTATTGTAACAAAGTGGCCATATTTGATATTTGGGTAAAAACAAACACTTTTACAAGGTAAAGTACGGTTACGTGACTTCTTTTACGGTCTGTTAGTGTGTGTGTGTGTGTAATGTGTGGTTTATTGTAACAAAGTTGCCTTATTTGATATTTGGGTAAAAACAAACACTTTTACAAGGGAAAATACGGTTACGTGACTTCTTTTACGGTCTGTTAGTGTGTGTGTGTGTGTAATGTGTGGTTTATTGTAACAAAGTTGCCTTATTTGATATTTGGGTAAAAACAAACACTTTTACAAGGGAAAATACGGTTACGTGACTTCTTTTACGGTCTGTTAGTGTGTGTGTGTGTGTAATGTGTGGTTTATTGTAACAAAGTGGCCATATTTGATATTTGGGTAAAACAAACACTTTTACAAGGTAAAGTACGGTTACGTGACTTCTTTTACGGTCTGTTAGTGTGTGTGTGTGTGTAATGTGTGGTTTATTGTAACAAAATTGCCTTATTTGATATTTGGGTAAAAACAAACACTTTTACAAGGGAAAATACGGTTACGTGACTTCTTTTACGGTCTGTTAGTGTGTGTGTGTGTGTAATGTGTGGTTTATTGTAACAAAATTGCCTTATTTGATATTTGGGTAAAAACAAACACTTTTACAAGGGAAAATACGGTTACGTGACTTCTTTTACGGTCTGTAATTAAAAAAAAGTCAACATGTCGTTAAATTGAGGTTCTTTATAAAATCTTCAAAACCCCATATCAGCTAACCTGCACCATACTCGGTACATATCAGCTAACCTGCACCATACTCGGTACATATCAGCTAACCTGCACCATACTCGGTACATATCAGCTAACCTGCACCATACTCGGTACATATCAGCTAACCTGCACCATACTCGGTACATATCAGCTAACCTGCACCATACTCGGTACATTTCATCTCTATGTCCATTCCCACTCCCACTTCACCGTCGCGGGTCAAGACACAGGTCACAGTTAAAAAAAACATTAATCAATACAAGATAAATTACTTGCGATACGAATTATCAGACTTTGACATTTACGTTGATTTTTATTTCTTGAAAATTTATATCATGATTTAGGAATTTTAAAATGATCGTAACTTTTTGTATAATTGTTAATCTTAGTTACAAATAGTGGCCATAATGTTTTCGGTTTGGCTTACTTTTTATATTTCGTGCGACATTTAGATATTAATAGATATTTATTTATTATATATATATATATATATATCTGAAGAACTTGTAATCCAATTTTGTTCAGTATAATTTTTTTTAAAGTATTTAATATTGTTAAATTATCCTGATTTTTTCATATTTATAGAACACGTTGTTTTAAAGTTAGGACAACTTTAGAGCCTTAAATTTATTTTTGAAATCCTTTTCAATGAAATGCTACGGAGCCTACCTTCAACAAATCTCAATTTTATTTTAAACCGCTATACAGGTTCATTTTACAAAAGACACTTTTCTATGGCATATACAAAAAATAGAAAATTATAATTAATTACAAAATAATTAATTTTTTTCATACAAAATGAATTTTGCCATAATTTTCGAAGTTCCCTAAATTTTACCTTAAATTTTTTAATAAAAACAAATAACAAAGATTAGGAGCTTGGAGTTTTTAGTTTGATGAGAAGCTATTATTTTTGTAAATTTGCCGAATATTTTAGGGATCACTTTGTTGTCCGTCTGTCTGTCTGTCTGTCTGCCAAGAACCTTTTTCTCAGGAACGCGTGAAGAAGTAAAGTTGGAATTATCAAATACTGAAGTCTAAGGTCCCTTGAAGCTGTAAAAAATCAAGCTTCTAAGTCAATGCAATAAAAAATATGGCTTAAATACAGACATTTTTGTCACATATTTCAACATTTACAAATAAATCAAAACCTATGGGATACTTCCCGTGAACCTAGAATAATGAAATTTGGCAAGAAGCAATGACATGTAGCACACATAAAGGAAAAAACCATAACAGTTTAATTTGTTGTTAAACATAAAAAAAAAAAAAAATTATAAACTTATTTGTAGTTGGTAATCTAACCGCGACCTATGTCGATGTATTGGACCGACAGTTGTCTAACGGCAAAGTTAATTTCGTCCCTCAATACAGTTTACTGGAACCCTTAGTGCGCGGTTCCGACTCGCACTTGACCGGTTTTTTTGTATGGAGCAACTTAAAAAAAATAATGGCTTGTCAGAATCTCATGAAACTAAAAACCCCGAGCACTTAATTGTTTCTAATTTTTTTTTAATCGAAAAAAAATCACGGAACTTCGAAGATTATGGCAAATCAATTTTGTATAAAAAAATCTATGGTTTACCCCAAGGCAGTCTTAGTACCATATTAACACGTTGCCACAATATTGGAGACATTAATATTATATAAGAGTTCACAATTAACGCACTACTCTTTTTTTGAAAAAAAGATATACAGTCGAATTGAGAATCTCCTCCTTTTTTGAAGTCGGTTGATAAAGACTCGTTCACAGCTGCCTTACTTGACAGCAAAAATGTAAAGCAAAAGTAAGGCGAGTAGTGTCAAAGATATTTGTAAGATGCAAAACTTTCTAACTGAAAATTCGGCTAAACTAGGTTTACCTGCGACAACTGAGATTTGAGATTTCCATTGCAACCTTAATTATAAAAAAAACCGACTCAAACTTGACGTTTTCAAGTAGCTAATGCCCTTCCCCGGCACTCAAACTATCTCCATGGCAAATTTGCCCTGGGTTTGCCCTAAATTCGGTTATCGTGTTAAAGGCAACTTTTTCATGTATTCCTAGAAACGCCGAATCCAATAGTTTTATATCTTAGCCAATAGTTTTATATTTAAGGATAATTTTGAACTAATTTCTTTGACATTTGGCGTCTGGCTTTGATTACAGAGTAAACTTTTTAAAATAATTAACCTACATATATACTACAAAAATGTTGTTTTATTACATAGTCGTACAGACAGACAGTAATATGTTATAATAAAAGTTATTGAATAAAGATATATATATATAAATATGATTTATCTTTACATAATTCGATTACACAAGTCAACACGAATTTTGTGCCCGAGTTCTGTTCTGAGTAGGTACCTGATATTGATTTCTTATACCTAATTTATAAAAGAAGTAATATTTTTATCTCATAAAGTTTGCCTATTAACAATGGTAACATCATAGAAGCATTTGGCAAAATCGAGTATTTTTTTCAGCATCGTATAAAATACAAAAGCAAACTTTTTTTATAAATTGAGTTTTTGGTTATTTTTCAATGTAAAAAATCAGAAAATAGTCATAAAAAAATATTGTTTTGTTGATTTGTGTTATAGATTATTTATAGTTATCTATAAGAATATTATAAATGCGAAAGCGAGTTTTTTTATACTTCACGTCGCAACGGAGTAACAAATTGAGTTGAAATTTGGAACAGTGATAGTTGAGACATAACTTACTTTGTAGTCCGGAAATTCAAAGTTTAAAGTATAGTTTCGTTAAAATATTTCCGCCAAAATAAAATGTTTGGTACTTATTTATTGCTTAAATCCTGAAAATTAATAACATTAAGTTTATTTTATTATCGGTTTCTTATAACGGTTGTGTCTATAACCAGAAAATCATTTATATAACTTTATCTAAGCAATAAGTCTTAGTTGTACTTAATAAACTCATGTTAGAAAATTACCTTTTAAAATAAATTTGTAAGACATTAGTTTATACTAAGTTTCGTACATCAAATACAAATAGGCCTCAAGCAATTAAATACCACTTGTGTATCTACTTTATAAAATAAATTACATTGTGACTCATTTACTTTAATAGTATACATATTCGTAAGTGTGAAGAAATACTAATAATAAAACTTGCGTAAAAATTTGCGCACTGTGAGTGAACTGAATACGTAGTTAGAACACTGTATGACTAATTGTATGGTTTAATCGCTATTTATTCTAACTTACCTACTTTTTACTATATTGACAACAAAACTTTATTTCTTTATTTTAATGTTACCAAATCTTTACGATAGGTACATGATATGAATAAAGGCAATTTAGGCAAATTTAGCTTTGTGTTAAGGCAATACCTACGCATAATTATCGGTATACCTGGTCCTGTACATCACACAACCAAACAGGTTTGTACGTCATGTAAATCATTTACTGTCTTTAGGGACGCAGATGATAAATACTTCTTTACTAACGCCTGTACATATTAACAAAGTATATAATTAACCAATTCCTGGCTTTCAAATGCACAGTTAGTGGATTCTTTTCAAGGGCCAACATATGCGTAGCTAGGGGGAAAGCAAGCCCACTCTAGGAAATTTATTGCATTCATATTTTTTTTTATTATACAAATAAGTAACCACAGACAGCCAGTGACTAAGTGACGTGCGGCCCATAAACAGAAATCGTTTGGGACAGTGGCTGCAAATGCGGTGTCTCCGGTTTAGTTATTTAAACTACCTATCTATACATATTAGTTAACCAATGGTCAGATAAAGAAGGTTGAATCAAAAATTGATAACCAAATGGATGGCCAACTATCAGTGTCACCAATGCAGCCAGTGCATTACGTATGGTCCCTCAATTAATTATTCAAAAGTTGACCGAGTAATCGAAGCTTAATTATAATCCCTCATTAAATTTTCATTTGCTCAGGCTCCAAACTAATTAGAGTAAGACAAGAGTACGTTATACCGATAAGAGTGAATTTATATTCCGTGATAAGAATGCACATTATGCTCCAACTTGAAGTTTCCAAAGTTTAAAATTTGTTTGAGAGCAAACGTTAATCCAAGTCAGAACCTTAGGCACTGAGAAAACGGTAGTTAGCGAGGTGGTTAATATAGAGCCTGCAATGTTTACAGCTTAAAAGAGCTACATCTGAAAAAAATAGCAAAGAAAATGTGTCAATACTACGAATAGAGTTGCTATTGCAAGTATATATTATCAACCGCTGGACTTTGTTAAAAGTTAAGATAAATAAATGTGTAGTTTATTGGGTAATAGCAACTCTATTATTCGTAGTATTTGACACATTTTCTTTGCTATATTTTCCGAGTCAGTATTCTGAAGTCATTCACTTGTTTGCTACAGCAGATTTTGATTGCTGTTTTCTGCAGTCAACATTGCAGTCTCTATAAGAACCACCTAACTAACTCACGTTTTCTCATTCAGACAGTCGATTGACCACTAGCTTGGTAACGTCTGCCAACTGACACTGGACCAGCGCGATTGACTGTATGGCCTAAGCCTCCTTTTACTATGAGAGATATGGGCCCTGTAGTGGGGACAACAAAAGCCTGAGGCAACAACTATTAAGATTATGTAATCAATGGTAAGTAGTATTGAAATTCAAATAAGCCTACACGGAAACCATTTCACAACAATTTATTGAACATTAATACCTAATACATACATTCAAAGCATAGTTTAAAAAAAAAAACACTAAAAACGAATGAACAAATTAAGATAAGTCTAAATAACGTAAATGTTTGAATTCCAAATCGCATTATCCCGTCGACGATTTAATAGACTATCCGATAAAACTGAGGCGTTAAATAAATTAAATAATAAAAAGTATAATGGATGCGATAAATACAACCCGTTCCTAACACTCGGCTCTGAGATAAGTAAGCCCTTATAAAACGGGCTAAATTAATCCCCGCTGAAAGGACTCTTGACGTTGCACGGGGGAAAAAAGAAAAAAAGTGACGTCATAATCAGCTTTTTGTCAAACGTCAACGCTACGCTGCTTTTTAAACAATTTAAATAGCTCACTGAAATCGAGCACTTCCAGCCTAGGTGACAGATACAGTCGGATACAAAAAGTTGGTTATATTTAATTATTATTTATCATTTAATTTTATTGTGCATAAGCTTTTACCCACGGCTCCGCCCATACTTAATGCGGTTATCGGCGTGGGATTCCTCAAATTATTGGTTATAGTAAGGAAGTTTGCTGTATAGCTGTATGTAGGTATAGGAATTTGGTTATAGTTTTTCCTGCAGTAAGTTTTTATTTTACTAATGCAGCCGGTTAATTCAGGATATAAGCTATCTCCAATCCAAATTTAAGCCAAATCAGTTCAGTTTTTGTGGCGTAAAACATATTAACTCACAAACTTTCAAGCTTATAATATTGTTAAGTGGGATTGCATGTAGAGCATGTAAATTTTATAAGTTAAATTACCAAAGGTATATCGCCCTAATTACCACAAACACTTACTGACCCTTTAAACGATAAATAAACAGGTAATTAAGCACATACACAGAGTTACCTCGTATGTAATTAGAAAAAAACCTGTTACCGACTTTAAATAAAGTCGTTTAGTAAAACTTATTTGCATTTTTAAACTCTGCTTACAATTTAACTAATTAATTAATCTATGGTCTATGATTAATGTTAGTTGCTCCGTAACTAGGCACGTCATAAAACCGTGTATTTATAATGTAGCTAGGTATTCGCTATTCAAAAGAAAATTTTAATTACTAGATTTTATCATAACATGAAGAACGTCAGTATTTTACTGTTGGATGCACTCGGTCTCCTTGACATAGGTAAATGAGTTAAAATATATGTAATTGTTTAACCACTTGGAGATGTACAAAATAAAAATACTGGCAAAACAAAATTGTCGTCAAGTGTACTTATAAGTCTCACTGCTCGAAACGTCAAATATAACCTCAAATATGCGCTTCACTTCGCTAAGCTTCTTAAGTTTCTTAGACTTAACACTTGCCAATAAAACACAACTTTATCTGTATTACATTATGGTTCAATATCCTTTAAAAACACTTTTGTACAACATCAAAAAGGGCGAAGTGACAATTCCTTCATCTCACCAAGTCGATAACATCAAAACTTTTTATCTTGACAATAAATAGATTTATCATTAATATAAATAGGGCCAGTTTGAATACCCATAATACGGTTCCTATTTGCAGCTTTGTGTCCCATTTGACAAGCGCTCTGAGCTGTGAAATTGAGTCCAATTTTAAATTATAAAGGTTCAAATCAAGACTGCCTCAAGTTTTTTTTTATTCATGTGGGATTATACAAAGTTTGTTTAGTCGTTAGTAAATTTATAAAACTGTCAAAGTAGGTGATTCGTTAAATAAGTCTGTGAGATAAAACTTATCTTTTTAAATCTAATTGGATGAATGTTCCATTGTTTCCCACAGTGTTGCCAATTATTACACCTCATTAACCTAAAAATGGGAATTATCTAATAAACTTATGCGAACCGTTTGTAACAGGTTTGTTAATTTTTTACATCACTTAAGGACTGTTTGTCTGTATGGATGTGTAGAGACGTGTTCGCGGACCGTGAAATTGGTTCTGAGCGTCCACTTAAAGTTAGAAAAGTATCGGGAAATGTTTAATTTTTCGTTCGATTTCACATCCATATTCCAAAACATCTCACAGAGCTTTGAAGATATATGGTCTATAAATAAAAGGAGTTTCGATAGTTTTTCTCACATATTAGACAAACATTGGCGAGAATATGTCTTAAATAACTTTCAGTACCTGGAAGACCGAGCTCTGCTCGTTTTTTTAACAACACCATCTATTGTCAAGTAGCTTTAGTGTTTGCTGTGTCGGTTAAAATAATAATATTACTACTCGCCTATAGATTTTAGCAAGAGTCATATTTTTCAGTTTATCATTTCCTAAAAACACGGATAAAACAACGTTTTCTAAAAATGAAACCCAGCTAGATCGATTTATCGCCCCCGAAATTCCCTGCATACTAAATTTCATGAAAATCGTTGAAGCCATTTCCGAGATCCAGATTATATAGGTATATATATACATATATACAAGAATTGCTCGTTTAAAGGTATTAGATAACGGAGGCAGATCTGAAGGCGTTCTAGTTTTCAGCAGAACTAGGAGAGAAATATTTTTTAAAGTATTTATTTAAACAATATTTAAATGCTTAAAGTATATTATAAATTATTAAATCATTAATATCTAAAGATATTAAACTAAAATTAAGGTAAGCAAAAAATTATAATATAAATGTAAATAATTAACTAAAAATAATATTCTAAATAAATGTTGAATTCTAAAAGAAAATACATGAAATTATCTTACACAGATTAAAATATAGGTGCAGCATGTTATGTCACCTAGTTAGTGACATAAGTGTGCTAAGAGTGCATTGTGTGTGCAGGCGCAGCGCATTCACACGACCCCCGCTCCCCCGCGTGCAACCAGCCTTTTATATCAATTAATTTCTTGCATCGCTGCACTGGAAAGCGAGCATTACATTAATTAGAACTGTTTGATTGTACAACTAGCAAATAGATGACATCTTAATAGTTTATTGCCGGGTTATTCATTAATAATCTGGGTCTCTACTACGAAATCTATATAGCAAGAGCTGCGATTGTTAGGGTTCGATGTAGGATTGTTAATGTACCTCCTGTTGGAAACAGTATTATACTTTATTTTTCGCTTCTAAAAAAGGACATTCTCTTTTAATGTTCAATAAAAATAATGCATCCAAAATTAAAATAAAAAAAATCATAATATAAATAATTACTTATATTTATATATGTATATATTCACTAAATACTTCATCCTGCTACTAAATAAATAACCAAACCAAAATTATTTCCTATGTAAATGGATACGTATTTAGATTGTTTAAATGTAAATTTTTCTCAAACAGACATGAAAATGAATTCTCATTATTACATAAAATTATTATAATTACCTTAGCACAGAAGCACAAGTGAAATAATTAAACCAACTATTGTTAAATGAATTTCCTACAAAAGATTACATGCAATTAAACTGCATTTAAACAATAAATCCATCGTTTACTGCAATTGCCTATCAACTGTGATCGACGTGGTAAATGAAAATAAGTACAATAGCCTCAATTAAGTTATACTTAGTTTGCAAATATTCCCATAAAGTATTCCAGTCATTTTTATTGTTCATTTTATAATAACTATTACTGTTCGTGTAACACTTGCAAGTAACAATATCCAGTTATCGTAACTTCCCGTTGCATACTTTATCTTTAGACAAGTTCTTTTAATGGTTGCGGTACATACGTCATTTTGTCCGTATACGTTTATGGCACCTAAACAAAAAAGATCTATATTTTCTTATATTTATAATTTACTTAGATTTAAGTCAAAGTCAAAAGCCAAATTATAAATTTAAATTACGTTTTTTAAAAACACTTTTGAACCGTCCAAATTATTAAATATTATTTTTTATAAAATTGTTTAATGTAATCTATAATATTTGTTTTTTTTTCGATGACATCCGAATTTCAGAGAATCTAGAAGAAGATAGATTATTTCTATGTACCTATATGTATATTTTAATTTATTATATCTTTCTTGATTTTGTGAACAGCTGTATGTTACAAAGATTTGTGCACTCGAAGTGCAAAAGTTTTTGCGTGATGGGCACCCTTCCTAAAGGGCCTAGTGTTTAAAATCTATTGAGTTATTTATATTAGTCGTAAGTTGTATTTTATTTATAGGCCATATTATATTTTGTGGTTATTTGTACTATATAAAAAACACAATAATTGAGATGACATATTTCTTAATCAATTTGTTTGTGAATATATATACCTATACAACTCCATTGTAGATGCTCTCTAAATAGTCCTAGGTGTACGCAAAAAAAAACCGCAAATCGATTCTTCTCGATCGATTTTTTTTTGTTTATGTATGACCACACATAACTTTTTAAACAGTAGGTAGTCCGATTTTGATTATTCTCTTTTATTGGATAGGATATACCTAAAAGTTGGTCCCATTTAAATTCGGAAACAGAAACCATTTCTAAAGCTATCAAATTAAGGAATGATTGATTATTCACCTATTAAACTTTTGTTAATTTATTCGAGCAGCATTTTTGCAGCCCTACCCAAACTTATTTGACATTTAAAACTATTTAAAAAAAAATTGTTGACGAAAGAAGAAACTGAAAAGAGGAAAATAAAATAATGTTTTGAGTCTTAATAACTAAACTTATGTCAGTAAAGAATTTTAAGTACGCGCTTTTAAGAAATCACCTATTTCTTATTTTCCTAGAAGGACTAATACGAGTGCAATTCTGCGGCACAATGCGCTGACTCAAAATTAATTACTTACATATGTTTAGGATATTAGTTATTAAGGTTATTTTTGTTTGTTTTCAGGTTTTTTTCTCTAATTTTATTTTCCATCTGCTATATGGTTCTATATGAATGTGTTAAAGATGGAATTTAGAGGTATAGGTAACGTAAAATGATATTTTTTTCGATTTGGTATCAATGTAGTTTGTAAAGATTAAAAAATCTTTATAGTTAAAATAAGGTTTAAATTAAAAACAATTAAACTGAAATAAACTAAACCCAAATATCTAATAAATTAAGTGTTCTTAGTGTATTTGCAGATACAGATAAAATCAATATGATGTAGCCCTCTTAAAAAAATGCAGAATTATTATAAAAATATAATTATACCTATTGCAAAACATTTTCTATGGTGGCATTAAGTTAAATAGTTACTGAATTGGTTTTCGATATCACTTCAATACAATTGATATCAGTAAAATAACAGCCAGATAAGAGTATGGGTACATTGTTACGTGATTTATCACGTCGAATTGAAATTAACGCTTTCTCTCTGTATCTAGGTGTCACCAACGCGGCGTAATCAAGGCCGGCCCGCCGGAACCGTTCCGGCGTTACATTACCGCACGCCTACGCTTCATACGTACATTTACTAATTAATTATTACCGCTGTTGTAATTATTTTGTCCGTATTATTATGATCTACGACGTGATAGTCGACGACCTCGGTGTTTTGTGTACATGTGAGGTCTTTCAATGAACTTTTCATGGTGGAATTAGCTGTTTAATATAATGTAAGGAGTTTACCATGAAAAATAAGTACCTAGGTGAGAAAGGATTCGCGGATTATGTCTCGCATTTTGAGACAGTACTTAGCAAAAAAGCTAGATTTGAGAAAGGAATTAAAATACAGATGTAAATTATGTAAATATTGTAAATTCAACAAAAAAATTGTAAATTCTGCTTATGTTTACTATAATTAGTTAATTGTTCTTTTTGTATTTACAATTGAATATAGAAACAATAACCAGAATAAAGTTGACTTTTCAATTACTTTGTTGAATTTGTAATTAATTAAGATATACACACATAGCATGTGTATCAAACTTTTCACATTTTGTTTCAAATTGTCGAAATTTAAGTAACATGGTATGTATATTGTATATACAACGGACTATAATACCAAGTATAACATTAGGTACAACAAGTAAACATTTAAGCAAGTATAACAAACACAGAAAAATAGGTTAAGGAAATACAATACGCAAGCGTTGCGTTCTCTTAACTTTATTGATTATGGTCATTATAATGAAGGAAAATTTAATCATGCGTCAAATTTAACCTCTGTAACTAATATTAGATTTTTGCGTTCGGCTTTTAATTTATTGTGATTTCGAGTGCGTAGAAATTACATGTAGGAAATATTTGTCTTTTGTAAGGTTTCGTTTAAGCATTGTTATTGTTAATAGAACGTATTATTTAAATACGTATTACTAATTAGTTGACACATGACTAAAGACGCCATTTTTTTTTTTGTTTTTTTATGTTTTTTTTCTTTGCAACATTAGAATTGGGTGTTTACTTATTTATGGCTGTACTGTGTACTGGCTTTTGCCTGCGGTTTCACCCTAAATTCGGTTTTCGGTGTTGGATTTCAACGTCAACTCCTCAATTATAGAGAGAAACGACTCACACTTGACATTTTTAAGTAGCCCGTGTCTCTCCCCGGGACTCAAACTATCTCCATGCTAAAATTTCCCATGGTGCAACCCGCCCTAAATACGGTTTTCGGTGTAGGATTTCAACGTCAATTCCTCAATTATAGAAAAAAATACCGACTCACACATGACGTTTTCAAGTAGCCTATGTCCTTCCCCGGGTCTCAAACTATCTCCATGCCATATTTCACCTAAATTTGTTTAGTGGTTTAGGCGTGATGAGGTAACAGACAGACAGACAGTGTTACTTTTGCATTTATAATATTAGTATGGATATGTATATGTATTTACAAAAAAAGTATGTAGTTGTATCCGTTGTCTGGTCTCATAACACAAGCTCTGCTTACTTTTGGTGTAATGTCCAAAAATATTTAATATTATTATTAATTTAAATGATGGTAAGAATAGAATAATAAAATTAAAAATCGGCCAAGTGCGAGTCGGACTCGTGCACGAAGGGTTCCGTACCATTATCTATAAAAATGGCAAAAAAATCACGTTTGTTGTATGGGAGCCCCCCGTAAATTTTTTTTTTTTAAAGTGACTATATAACTTAATATTCTGTGAATATTTTAAGCGTCTACCCGTTGCCGTTATCAAAATCGAGCAAAAAAATAACGTTTTTTGTATGGGAGCCCCCTTAAATATTTATTTTATTCTGTTTTTTATTATTTGTTCTTATAGCGGCAACAGAAATACATCTTCTGTGAAAATTTCAACTATCTATCATGGTTCATGAGATACAGCCTAGTGACAGACGGACGGACGGACAGCGGAGCCTCTGTAATAGGGTTCCGCTAATTATCCTTCGGGTACGGAACCCTAAAAATGATAAACTGCTATTCATGTCACAGTTTAGTAATAGTAATTTTAACTAGTTCGTTTTGTTATGTTAGTCAAGTAAGTACTTATTATAAAACACAAATTCTGGCACAACCAACTCTACTTATTGCCTTAGGTAATGATGATTTTCCAAATGTGAGATGGCTAAAATCCATTTGAGAATAATTAAGTGTTATATTTCAATAACAAAATGTTCTTTATCTAGGTATGCTTCAACTAGGCTCATGAAGGTATCTACACTAAAATAGGTTGAATTAACCTATTTAAAGGTAAATTTAGTTCCCGCTATTTAAATTTAGTTGTGGATACTAAACAAAACGGTAGAAATAACCTTAAATTTAGTCGAATTAACCTTCTTTATCAATCATTTAAAAAAAACTTTCATCTAGGATTTGAACATAATAATATTTAAATTCTACCAAAGTATTTACAAATCTGTTGTTTCAAATTAGGCATAGATACATAACAGTTTTCCGCATCAGTCAACATGTGAGAAGTTCTCAGAATGCGACGTTAAATAAATTTCATGTTTAAATATTGGTATGCGTTTTAAAATAAATTCTATGCTAAAATTGTATCAAATACGGCTTAAGATTAATAACGACCAATTACACACAACACTTAATGAAGCAATTAAAAGCGCGGGTAAAGTGACGGAGCGGAAGGTCATTTGTGCAAAAAAAAAACAAACATAAATCAATGCCGCTGGCTCATAAAATATTTAATATACAATGAGTGGTTTAGCTTTAGTAGATTAAAGTCCTTAACAAAGTCGTTGATTGCCGTCGACTCTTACGCACAATAAAATCGAGGTCGGTTGTTTCATTTCACATTTGCAAACATCCTACGCAGCGCAAAGCCTTAAATAGGAGTCCGTTCTGTTACACTTTTTTTGGTATTAAATGTTTTTGTTTGTGTACTCAATTTGTACGTACTTCAGTTTTCGTATGTAGTCAATAAAATGTATGATATCTGGCATGTTAAATACATAGATATAGTTTACAGGGACATAGTTTCGTTTTTAACCTATAAAACGTTTGTGTATGTTCGTTTGTTGTCATGACCGCCGCTATTTGACGTGTTAACGTCTGATTAGCACATTACTGCCGCGGCCCGCAAAAGCAGCATAACCGGGCGATCGTGAGTATGCGGGACGAGGCATAGCTGAGGCACGCATTACAGGGTCCGGTTATGCTCAGTTGTGGCCAAGGCTTGCATAGTGCTTTTCGGAAACATGCATTTAAAAAAACTAATTAAGTATATTGACAACTGTATTGACAATAATAAAAATAGTTAAGGTAATTTTGCCGCCAATTCGGCAATTGTTTTAATTAATTTTATGGCGTATTCATTTTGTTGTGCCAGTTCGAAATTTAATAAAACTTGATGAGTTATCTTTTTTAGCTATCAATGTCCGGTAGTACGAAAGTTTTTTCTTCTCGAGCGCTCGAGCGGTCAAATATAAATCATTGCGGGTCGCTCTCTGATACTGTACTGCAAGTACGATTTATCCCAAAGAAGTTTGTGCAAGATATGGTCGCATATCGCAGCAGGTTAAAAAAATATTTGTGACATTGAGCTATATTTTTAAGATAGGTACATGAAATATTAATCTTATCAACTACAGTTGACCAAAAACAGACTAGGAGTTTTCACCATTTGCACAAAATTCTTGACGCTAGCAAAAAATTTAATAGAGCATATGCCCTCAAAAATTATTTATCACACTAGCTAAAGATTCAAACGAACGTATGCACTCGAAAATTATTTACCACACCCGCTAAAGATTTTGTCTTAACATTCAGAAAATTTCTCTCTGGTATATTTGTCCGCGCTCTGTACTTATAGTATATTAAAGACTAGCCAAATAAATAGTATGTGTACTACGTGTGCGAACAATCCAGCATGCATAAGTAATAGTTCATCAAACAAAGCAAAGAAACTTGACTCTAACTCAATGTACGGAACAGCTCGCATGTGCGCATGCAATATATCATTGTAATTTAGCAATCGAGTCGAAGCATTATTCTCGATTTCCACTAATCGTTTCTCGAACGGTACGAGTTGCTTCACTCCGACATCGACATCGACAGTGCTCCGGCACCTCTAGTGCTTACGTAACGGGTTAATGCATCAACTTTATCAATATCACCCGTTGTTATCGAAAGGTTTGAATTTTATGAGCAGTGAACTTCAAAATAGGCCTATGTTTAATAAGATATGGTCAGACAGTTGAATATTTAACATTTTTGATGTATTATATTCATTTACATATGTTTATAAGTTCTCGTCCCACAGAGTAAGAACGAAAAAAGAAATTAAAAGTGAACTCCTTATAAAAAATGGTCAGGAAGAAAGTCCAAAAAATGTTCAGGAAGAAAGTCCTATCCCAACGTGTAAAAGTTTAACCCAGTTTGCGCCATAAAAACATTTTCCCTTGTTTCCTCCCTGGATTTTGCCATTAGATCTATGATTATGTATGATAGATATACACAGTCAGTATGTCTGTAAGTTTTGCTTTTTTTTAAATGCCATTCGTATGAATAACTGAGGCCCTGCAAAATACCGAAAAATTGTCTCTTTTTTATGACATTTTCAGACGTGCTTTGTACGAATAAGGAAACTAGTTTTTAAGAAAACAGACCATACAGACATAATTATTTATAAACTTCCAGAATAAGTATTTTTTATATATACAAAACACCGATTTTAGTAGCCTATGTGCTATTCCAGACTATGATCCATCTCTGTACCAAATTTAATCCAGATCCGTTCAGCAGTTCTAGACTGATTGAGTAACAAACATTCATGCATCCAAACTTTCGCATTTATAATATTAAGTATAGATTAAACCTAACTTATTAATTGGTGACATTAATTTATCTACAGAAATCAGACCGTGTTCGAAAATGTATTGCACATGCAGTAGGTAAAACAAATCTATAAATCAAAGATTACTTATACGTCTAGATACCGTGTTCAGGCACACAAAACGAGTCCATCCGAGTACCTGATTTTTCATGTACTTGCCGTCAACACTACATCATACGTAATTTGTGCGTCGACGCGAACTGTGCTCCCGCAAAAAGTTATAAAAATGGCAGTTTGTGCAATAAAATTGTGTAGAAACTATTGGCAAAAAACACTTGATGAAAAAAAAATAACTTTTCACAAACACTTATCTGCTTGTTATATTTGAATTACGAACGAATTTTTCAAAATTATTGTTCGCCAGAGTAGCAACAAATATTTTTCTGTCTGTGTTGCCAAGTCAGAAGTCTGTACCTTAAATTCCCAAGTAAGGTGAACATTAAAACGTAAATATATTCTTTTTACCTAAGGTCACATACCTACGTACATTATTTCAGGTTGTTAAAGTATTTCTGTAATGATGACCCCTGTGACACATTGTGTTCATAGAACGTAATCACTTTTCTTAAATTTTACTTTAACACAAACATAACAGTTGGTTGTAAATCACAATGGAAAAAGTAGTATGTCTAATGTATTTAATGGACTACGAAACTAAATCAATTTATCACTGTATCTTAAAACACATTAATAGTTAAATAAAAATCACTTGTCTTCACAACGAAAGGTAACGTCACACCTTGAACTCTTTGTATAAAATTTTAAATTTAACTACCTACTACTACATTAGCAAGACGGCATATGACCAGTAATGAAACCACGCGCAATTGGGTGTGTAAAATAATAAGGCTGTCTCATTGTCACGTCAGCGTGGCGCCAGCGTCCTGCCTATCTAGTCGGCCGGCGCGGCAGATCAAAAGTGCTCCTACCGTTCGTGTAGCTTTGAAACGTAGTAACAAAATTTTTGTTTACAAAACTTGCAAAACGAACGGTTGACGTACACACACTACGATAAAACACACACACACTACTATAAACAATGAATATGTATAGGCAGTTTGACAGATTAACACAAAAACCCCACCTCCAGACATGGATCTCAAGTTTCATTTTCCGGTGGCAAAAGTGACAAAAATAACAAAAATATCGTAAACGAACGCATGACAGTTTATCACAGATGATACTAAAATTTTGATATTTTTGATACCAATGCTAAACGAACGGGGCGCGTTCGTTTTGGGATGCAGAATTATTATTATTTATTACTTTTGTCACCTGTCATCCGTTCGTAAATAATTAATCCGGGATAAAATTACTCTACGTTTATCCCAAAATGTTTAAAAAATAAAAGTCAACCTGTCCGAAGCCAGGACGGGCCGCTAGTACCGAATAAAGGTAAAATTTGTCCAATTTGGGATAATCACTCTAGGGTTGGTAACACCGAAATTACGCACACAGATGTAAAAATGATAGTCGTATTAGCTGATTTACACACACATGGCTACGAAAATGGCTCGCAGTGCTCCGTTTGATGTTGTTTGGGACATCTAGACGTATAAGTAATCTTTGGTATAAATACATTTTAAAATGCAAAACTATGCAAAGATTAATTGAATAGATAATAAAAGAAAATACAGGATATTGTTAGGTATTACCTACACTATATTAATGCAAAGATGTTTTCTAAATGTTATTACAAAAACTTTACATACTTATTATACTTAATATTTGGAAATATGCAAAATATCACCGCAGCCGCAGTGTCACCCACGAAGATTCGGATGTCACTAATATCAATATAAATGTATATCTTTCCTCGAGATCCAAGCTATTATCATGTCAAATTTCATTCTGATTGGTTCAAAAGTTAAGCCAGTTAAGATAACACACATACCTACATACAGATTAACTTTGCATTTATTATTTTGTAGTATGGATTAGAGTGGAAAGGAGAAGAAACATAGAATATATTAGGCCTGCAAAATGATATGGTGACATGGTAAAACCATTATAATTATATTCTTCGACCATAAGTATAACTTTTACTGCCGCATTAAAATTAGAAAGAAATAATCTTTGATCGTCTTCAGGACGCAAGCTATTCTCTTGCCTAAATTAATCAAGATCGGTTCACTAGTTTAGTCGAAATGGGTGGGTTTATCATTCATTTGACATTATTCAAGGGGAGTTTAAGGTTGTTTAAATGGAGTAAGGTAATTATTTATCTATCTAATCTAATACTTTTAAACGAGCAATTCTTGTATATATATAATCTGAATCACGGAAACGGCTCCAACGATTTTCATGTAATTTAGTACGCGGAGGTTTCGGGGGCGATAAATCGATCTAACTAGGTTTCATTTTTAAAAAACGTCATTTATCCGTGTTTTTACGCAATAATGAGCCGAACCATTTACCATCTTAAATCACCGTTACAGCGCCATCTAGCCATTAGTAAGCGGAAATGTAACAGATTTGTTTGTAAGAAACGCTATTCAAAGTTAAACAACGTCGGGCTTGGTCAGTAATTGGATGGGAAACTGATTAACGGCACAGTTTTTGTTCTATTTGTAAATTACGTAAATGGTTGTAGGTACAGATGTAGGGACCCTCGATGCGCGAGTCCGACTTGCACTTGGCCGGTTTTTTAATTTATGTTGGTGGTGTTTTAAACTATACAATCAAGATTCTTAGTAAATACAAATATCAGTTAGGTATTGCAGAAATAAAATGTAATGTCTTCTTCTCTCTCAGCGTTAGCAAATAAAACTATTCGAGGTTTTCCTACTAATTGGCATCGCCAGCAACTATAAAAACATCCACTTCATAATGTGGAGAACGGTCTCGTTTCCAATTTATTTTACCCTGCATGACAAGGTGTAAGCCCATCACATTATACAGTTCC
Organism: Apoda limacodes; assembly: GCA_946406115.1. Classification (NCBI taxonomy): domain Eukaryota; kingdom Metazoa; phylum Arthropoda; class Insecta; order Lepidoptera; family Limacodidae; genus Apoda; species Apoda limacodes. The sequence goes on from OX291546.1 coordinate 10,149,884, forward strand.
TATATCTGGGCTATAATGGACTTTATTACCCAATTATTTTTGCTGGTATTATTAAACAATTTCCAACAGCAAAAGGAGCTCATGGCCCAGGAACATTTGTCTATCGGAAACGATATGCGAAGTTAAGCAACAGCGGACGTGGTTATGCATTGGATGGGTGACCGAAGGACTGATCTAGTGGCACATTTTTCTGAGTTCCTCCGTGCTTCGGAAGGCTTGTTAAACCGTGTCGGACTTGGCTCTTGTCATATGTCAGCAGCCGTTAAGACTAGTCAGCGACCTTTCTTATGGGCTGCTTGAACACTTTGACAGTCGAGTAGCCACGCACTAGCTTGACAACGTCTACCAATTCTCACATTGCTGACGCAGTAAACTACGGCCTAAGCCTTCTTTCTTTAAGGAGAGGCCTGTTCCCCTGTAGTGGCGACAATAATACGGGTTAGGCAAATCTTACAATTTAGGATGAGTCGCTACTACCACTGTTCAAAAAACCCAAGTCTTAAGAGGGCGATATAGGCCAAAAAGCTAATTTCTGTAATACTTACGTTTTGTATGTAAATGTACTAAAAATCATTACTCAATGTCAAATACATTACTATTAGATATATTTGTTACATACTTCCTTAGTAAATTATTCCGTAATAACGCCTTGACACGTTTGTGTGGGATTTAACGTTTTCTACAGTTTTGTAGTCACATTTTTTTTAGTATTTGCTAAAATTTAAAGTCAATGCACTAGATAACAAGCTATTCTAATTACTTAATTAACTTTCATTACAATAAAATGCAATACACACTTTAAAAATTTGCACAAGTGTTGAAACAATGGTTACTTCCAGATTTTTTATTGCATTTAATTAAATAAATGAAAATTACTCATTTAGGTAATGCTATAGACAAAAGCAAGTTTTATAAAATATAATTTTTAAAACCATTCGGTGCTATAGTTCAGCCACAAAATTTGCACAAAAACGGCATATTTAGCTACGGTCTAGCCGCATATACAGTGTAAATGCAGTCTTAAGACCAACAATTTGGGCTTGGCTGTAGAACAGTTGTTCACCTGCTGTGCCACGGCACTTCATAGAATGCTGTGGCATGTTCCTTTGTGACAATATCAACGAAATATTTACGACAACTTAGCGCCAATAATATAACGTCTTTTTTCTACCCCCCGTACCACCCCCATTGAAACATCTACACAAAACTCGAACCATCGTGCAGGATGCTGTGGGGGTGCAGTGGCGTCCCATCAGTGAACATCAGCCTAAAGGCGCTAAAAGACAATTTAAGGGGGTGCCAGAGTTTGTATAGAATGGGAAAAGTGAATTCAGTAACACCGAGAAGCATAAGCTATTACAACTAAAGAAAACAGTTTAATTTATTTGAAATTCTATAAGAAGGTACTAAAACAAAATGCAGCCATGTTCCCCGTGGGTATTGTGTCGCGGGTGGCAAACCGCAACTGCCTGGCGACTGCCGTTGTCCGCTTCGCTCGACTGCACTAACACTCACCTCATATCCACTTGCATTACTTTAATACCATGTCCCTTACTTCAATATTTTTATAACAACAAAATATATTTTGTTTGTACATTCATTTGTAACATGTCGCTTGTTTTGGGGTACTACGGTACAACTACACAAAGATGGTATACCAAAAGATAAAAAAAAAGTGTCACAAAATTAAAAAAAAAAAAAAAAATTTTTTGCCTTTTTTAGGGCAATTTCATGACATCGAGTCATGAAATTTTAATTTATTTATACATTTGAGTTTTTTAATAAGAATTAAGGACTGTTATAAAAAAAGCTTGACTTGCTGTTTTAAGTCCAGAAACCTTTTAGTTCTGACTAATTAACTAATTGCCTTTGGTAAGTGACAAATTATGGAGCCCGTATCTACTTATACGTAAGCCATTAAATGGGACACAGTAAAAGGCAGCTTATTGTTTAAAGTATCTACCTAAGCGAGGAAGTGAAGCAAGAGGGCTGACCGCAGGTGAAGAGAAGCCCTATGACAACGCGCGGCTTCACTTGTCCGAGGACACAGGCTTTGGCCTTTGGAAGAAATACGGTTTTAGGTGTGATTTTCACTCAGTTCAGTACTTTTGTACTAGATTTCGCTTATCTAGTATGGAATACAATGAGAAACTGGTTCTCCATGCTTGTTAAAAATTGTTTTAAAATCGCTTGCTTATTGCGTTTTTATTTTATTTTGTAGAATACATATTAGCTGGTACTTACCTGTGACTAAAATTTGGAACTTACGTACTAGTTCGTACTTACCTGCGATTAAAATTTGTAGCCTAGGTACAAGCTGGCACTTGCCTGCCAACTAAGAATTCGGAACCTTACGTACAAGTAAATTCATGGCAAGTTTATTTGTAAGTACATTAGATGAGTAATGAAGTAGTTAAATATTCAAGTATTGTATATATTGTTTATTTCTCAACAAAAATGTGTCAAGTATTTAAAATTTATGCCTTGTTTTTTAATCATATACAGAAAGAAGTACATCCTTAGTATCTTTTATTAGTTTCTTCGGGCTCTGATCTAAGCAGTTAATTGGTACCCTCCAAACGAAATGAAAGTGTAAACGATTTTGTCTATCAGTGTGTCCATATTAATTATACAAAATTAAATCTTTTTAAAATGGCATTACTTGAAAATTTTATAGTTTTTTAATCAGTCGACTGGATCATAAAATCTCAGTGATAGATTACAAACAGGTTAAAATTGTGGAATTAGGTTTATCGTAAATTACTTAATTTACTTGGGGACTAGTTTTTTTTTCCAGAATTGTTAATTTTATGATACACAGCCGGATATTGATGACTTTGTTTTATACATTTTAATGGACTGGCTCCAACACACCACAAATAGTGGTGTGACAAAAGTTTAAAATTCAATCAGGTATAAACTATGAATCAAAAGTTAACTGGTTGGTTTATTTAGTTACTAGCTTTTACCTTCGGTTTCGACTGCACGGAATTCGTCTTTACCGAGGAATTTCAACGGGAAGATCTTTAAACCTTTTAACCAGCATTTGTTTCAAGACGCTCAAATACAGACATCTCTAACTTTTGTAAATGGTAGCTTTTGTCTGCGAATCCACTCACGGTCAATTCGGTTGTTGGCATGTGATTTCTACGACTACCAATACAAAAACTGCAGTAATGTAGAAACCACCCATCATACTCGCCGGTCCTTGCACTAACCGACTACCGACGCATTACAAAATTCCTTCACAGAGTTTTATCGGAAAGGTTTAAATGATTATATTAGATCGCAGAAATGTATAGACAAGGAGAAACTTCATCCCACAAAAAAAATATTACGAAACGGCAATTTCATACTTAAACTCCTAATACAAATACACAATTTTTGTAACGGATTTTATTTTATTAATAATTCATTTAAGTATAAATTGGTTTAGTAAGATTTTTTTCACATTTTACAGTTAACGCAATGTTTCATTGATTTTCGGCAATCATTTTAGGATCAAAAATTTGTAAAAAAACACTTGCAATTGAAAACACGAAACAGTTAACCAAAAGTGTATCTACTAATAATAAAAAGCTATGTATGGGATATCAGTCTGCCCGTATTTTAAAATTGAAAATCAAACTTAAATTGGATTATTTTAAATTATTAAAGATGATATCGTGGCCCAGTCGCATAAGTATCGGAAACGATAAGCAGGGCGTGGTCAGCAACTGGATGGGTGACAGCCTAGTTCAAAATTTTTTCTAAGCTCTGGCTGAGTGTTGTCATAGTTATGGAGAACAAACGAACGAGTCGTTAGGCCAAGTGGGAGACCTTATGGGGGGGCTTGAAAACTCCGGCAGTCGAGTGACCACTAGCTCGACGAACATCAACCAAATCACTCTGAGCCAGCCCCGTAGGCTATGGTCTAAGCCTCGTTCCCCACGAAGAGACCTGAGTCCCTACAGCGGGTTATACAACGGCTGGGGCTAAAAATAAAACAACCGATATTTATGAATGATAATTACCGCTTCGGATCTTGCTTAGCTACATTATCTATTATCACAACATCCAAAGAACTTGATTGAATAATTCTGTCCGCAGGTATCAAAGATGATTCTGACGATGTGTCAAGCAAAAGCTGTGGTGGAGACGCAGCAGCCCTGGCCAAAAAGCAGCGTAAGGCGCGGACTGCCTTCACAGATCACCAGCTGCAAACCCTGGAGAAGTCTTTCGAGCGGCAGAAGTACCTTAGCGTGCAGGACCGCATGGAACTGGCTGCGAAGCTTGGACTCACCGACACGCAAGTGAAGACCTGGTATCAGAATAGACGGTGAGTTTTTCTAACTTGTCCATTTTTAAAGGGCATTTTAAAAGTGTCCTTAGAATTGGTAGTACTGATTTATAAATTCTTTTAGAGGGAACCTCCTTCAGTAAATCTCAAATAACAAAAGAAGAACGTATATAGTCTTTTATCTTGATAGAATAAGAAAAAGAAATCTAGTACTTTCGATAAACCTACCTTACAACTAAATATCCTTTCTAGGCTCCATAACCTTTGCAGGGTAATGCTACAAATGCATACTATACGTTTGAACTGAGTTAGCGAACTGTCAGTTGACATATTGGCGCCAGTGGCGCTACATTGTACGTGACTTGCTACAATGTGCTTGGTGCTCAGTACTAGTTAAGGACTTCAGCCACCGAGATGGCATAGTATGTATAAATGTTTATTTATTGTGATACTATTTCTTATACTATATTATGTTTTATTAACCTAGGGCCGTTCAAGTATTACGTAAGCATAAGTTGTTTTTGATACTTATTTTTGAAGACATGGAGACGGGGGGGTCTGAATTGTGATTACGTCAGCAATATTTGATTGTTTATTTATTATTTTTTAAATTTAGTAGATTCTAATTTGAAAACATTTAGCCATCCTGCTTGTTGATGTTCGACAGCGAAAAGCATAACTATAAGAAAAAGTTGTTTATGAATAACAATAAAGTTGGACAGATTTTTTAAATAATGTAATCAATAAATAAATAAATTTTCTTTATTGGACCAAACAATCATACACAGGACAATAATTGGCATCCTGGTTCCTAAACTAGCGCGAGCTGTGTGTCAGGAACCAGTTCCTTCCTTATAACACTATTCTATTTTACAAATTACTGTAATATATACATCTGAAAATATGTAGGTATTGTAGAATATATAGAAACACATAATATATAAATACGTATAATATATATATATACATATATATAATATATATGTAGTGTGTGTGTGTGTGTATGTTGTGTGTGTGAGGGTGTGTGTGGGTGGATGTGTATGGTATGTGTGTGTGTGTGTGTGCTATAGTTTATGATTAATGTGTCTGTCTAGCGTAAAAAAGTATCAAATCTTCAGTGCTATCGTATTCAAATTTAGTTAGCCAGTCCATAATTGCACTTTTTACTTGGTAGTAACTGAAAGATTTGATTTTGATTTTTTTATTTATTTTTCTGTAAAGTATGGGTGCAATATAGGTGAAATGACGCTTCGCAAAAGCGCTGTACAATTTGGGCAAGGGATATATTTCTCTTCTTTTATTTAAGACAAGCAAAGTAGGAACTGTATAACGGTGATATCTACGAATGCTTTGGTAAATAAACAATTTCCGTACTGATAGTACCTCGGTCTTTTCATAAAGCATTGTGGTAGGATTTTTAAAAGGTAAATGAAGAAGCAACTTCAGTACGGCCCGCTGTGCTTTTTCCAATTCTAACATGTGAGTTTTATATGCACCTCCCCATGAGAGTATGCCATAGTTAATTATGCACTGGCATAGTGCCCTGTAAATTTTAATTGAAAAACATTTGTCGGTATAATTACGTAAATTTTTAAAAATAAAAATTAGCTTGCGAAATCTACTGGCAACAGATGAAATCTGCAGAGACCATTGTAATCTATCATCTATTATGACTCCTAGATACTTTATGTTGGTTGTTTCATCCAAGTAAGGGCATCTACAGTTATTATGACTACCGCTTCTTTTACATGGAAAAGTGTCGATGCACAAATCGAAGTTTGCCTCTGGACTGTTTGCGTAAGTCTTACTAAAACACATGAATTTAGTTTTATTGGTGTTCAGTGATAACAAATTATCCTCCAGCCAGGAGGTAACTTTAGCAAGTCCTGATTCTGCAAGACGTTTAGTCTCTTCCCAGGAGCTTCCAAAAAAGATTAATCAGCAAACATTGTTATATTACACGATTCAATTGGTATATTACATAGCTGGTTGATGTAAATTAGAAATAGGGTTGGGCCTATGGTAGAACCTTGAGGTACTCCATATTTACAGGTACCCTTGTCACTATTATAATTATCGACACGTACACACTGTTTCCTGTCAGTTAGGTAACTAGCTAGCCACATAAGAGGAGTACCTCTTATACCAGGTTCTTCCAGTCTTTTTGACAGAATTAAAATTGAGACCGTATCGAATGCCTTTTGTAAATCCAAAAATACTCCTATGCACTTAAGTCCAGCGTCCACGTAGTTAGTGACTTCAGTTGTAAGTTTCAGAATAGCATCATCAGTAGATTTAGCTTTTCTGAAACCGTACTGGCAGCTTGATTTTAAGTTATTTGTTTCTAAGTACCTTACGAGCTGTTTGTTCATAACTTTCTCAATAATTTTTGAAAGAGTGCTGAGAAGACATATTGGCCTGTAGTTACTTACCATGGTTTTGTCGCCAGATTTATGGATAGGACACACAATGGTGTCTTTAAAGATGCTAGGGAATATTCCTGAGTGCAAACTTAAATTGCATAGATGAGCTAGTAGATAGCATTGTTACAATATATCACAATGTGCTTTGATAACATTTGTACTTATGTTATCTCACCCACATGCACTGTTGCTTTTTAAACTCAAGATTATATTTTTCACTTCATATGGATCAGTTGGAAGTAATGGCATAGATTTTAAGGGTCCTTTAATAAGCCGTTCTTAGCTGGCTAGTCCGCTCTCGTCTTTTTCCAATTTATTTAGGGTAGCTTGTGCCAAGTCACTACCAATAGAAGTAAAGTACTTGTTACCTTCATATAATGAGTTTTTTGGGGTGTCTTTACTACTGATAAGTTCTGAGGAATTCACTGTTTTTTTATTAAGGTTACACACTTCTTTTATAATCTTCCAGGTGCCTTTTATATTATTACTGTTTTTTTTCAAACTGATCCTTATAATACTGTTGTTTTGCGCATTTTAGCAGTTTGTTACATCTATTTCTGTACTGAATATAGTAGATTTTAAGTTCTTCTTCATTATAAGCACTTTTTACTCGTCGGTGTAGTTTGTCTCTCTTGCTTATACACTTAACTAAACTTATAGTCATCCACGGTTTGAGGGGTTTTTTTCTATTAGTAAAGTACGATAGCTATTATGAATAAATTTCGACAACAATACCTATATATGAGATGAGACACCACTAAATTTTAAAAGCAAAAGAAATCAGTAACATTTGGTTGGTTGGTAACTTTAGCTTTATTCTATTATGTGGCAATACCGACAGGTCTTTGTGATATTATACACAGAGGTCGACAAGTGAAAACGATTATAATATTGATTGCTTTGATAACCGATCTAAGTAATAAGAATAAGCGGATTACAAGAATGGCATTTTTGTTTCTAAGCTAAAAAGTCTTTGTCCGATTATTCTGGTAAAAGCTGTAAACGTTTCGTTGTTATAACAAATTTCTACTTATTAATTATAAGTACAAAAACAATATTACACAGATTATATATAGCAAATTCGGGATACGATAATAAAACAAACCAATGAGTGATAAGACTGCTAATATTTTATACTAAGGCGTAATAGTATAATAATAGTTATTAACGACCATTTCCATCTCATGAAAAAACTAAACCTTTGCAGCTATGTGTTTTAGAATTCAAATTAAAATAAAATATTTAACTAAATATTGTAGGCATACTGTTTGTGCTGCTTATCTATCTTAGATCCGATTCATTATATATAATATTAATAACCATATGAAAGGGAAATTATCAAAAAAAAAAGAGAATAAAAAACAATAGAATAAGTACTAATACTAAAGATGTGAGTCTCTTGTTACTTAAGCTCAATACCTCCTCTTCTGAAGTGGACGTGAGATAGTCGGCAACTATCAAAGAGCTGCTGAGTCAGCGGGACAGTCGAGATAAAAAAAAAAATTACATCTACAAAATTTCAGAACCATTTTTCGTAATTCAGGACACATGCACCTATTCCGTGCATGTTCACTTATGTTTTGAATATAATTTTCTGCATTATTTTTAAGATTCCGAATTAAAAGGATCTAACTTGTATTTTCTAACCAAAATGACTTAAACTTGGAAATTTATTTTAAAGGAAAGAAAAATAATATAAAAATGGAAAACAAAAAAAATTATACCTATGAGCAAAAAAAACCCGTCACTAAATATAGATGATAATATTTCCTAAACAACTCATGACAGCTCTATGAAGTCAAAGAAACATTAAAGCGTATTAAATTTTGTTATTTTATTATGTAATTGTAAAATAAAACTCTTTTTGATAAACTTTTTGTGTTTCGCATGAAGCTATCTTTACTAATGTATGAAATATCGTCGTTAATGTAAGTGACTAATTATTTTTGCTGGTCAGTGTATTTTAAACGCTTAATTACAGTTCAGTGTAGGTCACATTCTGTAGATACTAATTCCATTTTATAGAATATGAATATTTATAAGTAAGTGACACTAAATACGCGAGTCCGACTTGCTCTTGACCAGAATTTAAATTTTAACTAAATAACTACTACAGAAAACAACTTCGCTATCAAATGTATTAAATTCAATACCGAGACTCAAATTTAACGGAAAACATAATATTGAATAAGGATTAAAAATTCAAATGACTAATATGCTTTTGAGTCACCTTGTTTGATTCGATTTCAATTCGCTGCAGATTAAATAGCATCCAAATCATAATATTAAAAATCTTAAAAGCTTCCGCGGTCGACTGTACCGGTCGGCTATTTCAAAAACAAACGTCAGTAATTAGGGCCCTTCCCGCCGGCCACCGCTGCCGCCGCCAAGGCACAAAAACTACGGTAGCCAAAAAATAAATCACCACGTAATATTAATGTTCTATTGATTTAATACCATTTGTAATCACCTGCGATGCTTGCCACTCGTTTGAGTATTAATTAGAAACGAAATGAGATCGAACTTTAGCCGGTTTTTAGGTTTAGGTAGTCAAAGAGCAACTTTGCAAAGTCCATTTTAGAGTTAGATAAAAAAAAGCCAAAAGTGTTTTGTTTACTATTAATGTTGATTTACATAGATATAACTAAAGGGGTTTCGTTGACAAGCATTATACGCATTGAATGCGCTCCATGCGCACATTCGATCGTTCTGTTGACCATAAATTAATGCACTATCACGTCACTTCCGGGCCGCATTCAACGCATCGGCTGCATATGCTCGGGAGGTAGAGCAGTGGATGCGCTGTCAAAATAGTGAACGGCCATATTGTTTGTTTACTTTTGGTAAACAGAATAATTTCAATGCTTATGCGATGTCATAGCTCTCAATGCTGTCAATAGAACGCATCTTAAGTATAAACGAATTTATTAATCACTAGAATGCCTAAATTAATTATTTATTTTCGTAATTTCGTACACCCATTACAATTCCCTAATGTAACTGTTTTTGTTAATATGTGATTTATAAATCATTGATTTAATTCCAGTTTATTTTTATATTAATAGGTGCGTTCTATTGACGGCATTGAGAGCTATGATATCGCAAAGGCATTGAAATCCTTCTGTTCACCAAATGTAAACAAACAACATGGCTGTTCACTGTTTTGACAGTGCATCCACTGCTCTACTTGCCGAAAATGTGCTGCCAATGGATAGAATGCGGTCCGAGAGTGACGTCATAGCGCATTCATTTTTGGTCAACAGAACGATTAAATGTGAGCATAAAAAGCATTGAGCGCATTGAATGCGTATAATGCTTGTCAACAAAACGCCCCTAATGTAACATATTTATTGTAGGTAATGTTTTCTAGAAAGCATACAAAACGACTTATCCTTTGAAAAATGCACTGAAATATTTTTTTGTTTTATTTACAATACTTCTATACATAAGTATAAAAACCTTAACTTTAATTAAAATACTTGAAATTGTTTCAATGTATGTTTATTCACTTTTGTTATTTATTTATTCTTTATTGTACACGTACATTTTACAGAATACATAAATAGAAGTAGTACTTACGAATATGAAAAATTATAAATTAAAGAGTTTCCGAAAGTTTTGGTTTCATTAGGCAGCCTGAACAGCAGAAGGCTATAATACACAAAAATTAAGAATTTTGTATGCGACCAGTATATATCAGAGAAATAGTAGGTATACGAAACTATATATTGTACCAACACAATAGGAACTCCATGAAATAAATAAATGCGTGTAAATGAAACATAACGTATGGTAATAGTAAAAACTTAGGATTTTTTAAGAAGATACAATCTATTTCTAAATAAGCGCGAATGAAGCGCTCAGGCTACACTAATTTCATAAAGAAGTAAGTACATAGAGTGAGATTGTTTGTCTGTATATACGTGCGGGATGAGCTTTGTATGAAATTGTTACGGTAATGTTTTTTATTTAATAAATAAATAATAAGTATATGTCGTCGGCCAGTCGTATAATCCGGCAGATCGCGGTAAGTTTAAGCAGATTGTGATATGGCGCCATTTTTTAATTTTCCTAATTACTACCTTGTCACTTTATGGCATGGCTAAATAAAACTCAGGCGAATACATCAACGATTATACGATTGGCAGTAAAAATAAACATATGTACAATAATAAAAAGAATGGTTTTCCCATATTAACTTGTACTTACTTAATGCTTGTATATTGTATTGTATAATTCTTAATAGTTTCATTGAAGTTAAATATTTATAAAATAATAAATGAAACCGATACTCTTATATAATACTAGATTTTGCCAGCGGCTCCGCCCGCCCTAAACCTCGGTTATCGGCGTGAAACTCCTTAATTATACCAATGAAGTTTGCTATAGCTATAGTTCGTTTAAGATCGGTTATTATATATAGTTATTTCCACGGGAACTTTTGAATTTTTCGAAATGTGCTATTCCAGGTCCTAATCTATAGGTGTGCCAAGTTTCATCCCGATCCGTCCAGTGGCTGAAGCGTTATTGAGTAACTAACATCCAGACATACAAACTTTCACATTTATAATATTAGTAGGATTTCCATTGTTATTCCAATCTTACAATTTGTTTAAAGTATTTTTTTTTTTATAAAGTACTCTATAATCTTATTTTTAGCACCAATACAAAACAAATAGGTAAAAAAACACCATGTTGACCAACACCGTACGTACAATGTATTTTTTGTCAGTGAACGTACACTGTCGCCACACAGGACGAAGTTACGCCCTGTCTGTACTTTTTCTACCGACCACAACTTTTTGCCGGTGTTTTTGTTGGTTTTCTAATTTCAGCTAAACTAATGTTTGGGCTTCGATTTTTCGGTTCGTGAAAGGGTGTGAAATCGGAGTTAATTGAAGGATTTAATGGCCTTTATGAGCGGTCACTTTCTTCCCGTTTTTTTATTACTACGCCTAGTAGGAAGGTACTAATTTACTATTGTTGCCCGCTGAAGCGACACGCTTTTGTGCTTTGTAATTTTTATTTTTACGTAACTAACAAAAGGCAAACTACGTTGATTAAGCCGAAAAGACGCTCTTATATTTGTAATTTGTAATTGTTACCTACGCAGCCATAATAATTACAATACTATCAAGGTTTTTGAATTGTTTGAAATAAAATTAGGAGTCGCTCGTTGCTTGGGTACTTAGTAGTGGTTTATTTATTGCTTACAGGCGTGAGTTTAGGCAAATTAGACATTAGCATTTCATTATTTCGTTTAACACGTATATAATTTACACTCGTAATACAAAATGTTTAATGTATGTTAATGTTTTTCAGGTAATTTGATAAACAGTACTAGTTTAAGTATACAAGTAGTTAGGTACCTATCGTATTAAGCATAAAAAGCATATATGAATGAAGGGTAAGTATGTTGACAGTAATGTGATTTAACTATATATATTTTAAAAAATAAAATGTAATTGACTTGTTTATTGAACGACATTTTCTGACCCAGTGGTCGAACATCATAAGTACAGTCTCCATGTTAAATTTCAGTGAACTTGCGCGACACTAACGACAGACACCGAGTCAGAGAAGTTTGTTACATTTAAGATTGTTATTTCCATTGTTATTGTGCGTAGCAATTACAAATCGTTGTTATTTTAGTATTTTTTGAACATGATTTTGTTATTATCACGATCAGTAGTTGAAATGCATCCGAACTACGTATTTTTTTAGCTTTCCTTATAAAAAATAAACGCTGTATACGTAAGTACCTATCGATTTAGTTTCGATAAGGCCGGCCGCATACTACTAGTAATGTGCGCTCGGCCTATAGCGTCGGTTGAGAATACTTTTGTGTCACAACCCAGTTAGCTAGGCTGGCAGGTACACGTGACACAGTTGTATTTTTTAAAAGTTATATAGGTACAAATAGATTTTTTTAAGGTTACCTTAAAAAGTAACTGCTATTAAATTTTAATATCTCACTGAGTGAAGAACTCTGTACGATATGACACAATTGACATGATGTGGCATAAAGATGTTGATATTTGCCTAAAATTTTAAAATAATTTGAACCACATTCGTTGATTGAGCCACATATATCGTTTAAATGTATACTAATTACCAAATTCAATTGCTGTTGCTATATTTTGTATGTACCTACTTTAGGAAAAGGTACTACCACGGAACTAAATCTCCTGCAGAAATACGTAAAAAAAATTGTACTTGTTAAATGTCTTCAAGTATACAATGTTTCTCGTCTAAAATCAACTAGCGTCTAACCAAAAGTCTAATAACCGTTAGACCGTTACCAAAAATCGGATATTTCTTGATAGTTTATCACATTTTTTGGCGCATAGCACACTGTTTACAAAGTTATTGCATGCGTTTGTGCTATATCCGGTTATGACACAATTATTAAGTTAAGTACATAGTTTTTCGACACATGGATGTAGTACAATAATTTAATATTTTATTGTAATTTTTTTATAGAATATCTAACAAAAGCATTATATCTCACCATAGCTGTAGGTAATGTGTTATATCATAATTGTAATGATATTCTGTGTAAATTTAAATTTTCATAAAAATGGATATAGCACAAACGTATACTCAGCCTACGATATAGTCGATTAAGTCAAATCAAAGTCAAAAATTTTAATACAATTAAGGCACAATTCAATACATTACTTATTTAGATCAAATTACAATTTAAAAATACAATAAAGTAGAATAATTAATTTTAATACAAAATGTCAATATTAACCGAAATTATCATCATTTAAAAAATCTTTAATGTTATAATAAGCCTTTTCGATTAGTATTTTTTTAACCTATCGCAAAATGTTTCATATGAGTGTGCCTCTTTCATTTTGTTGTGGAGTTTATTATATATATATCTACTCCTACCGCCTTTAATGATACCGTTGTCCGCTTCAGTCGTGTCTGTACAGTTACAAGTTCGGTACACTTACGCTATATATATCAATTTGTTCAACTGTATTTTGTTGTACCTTTTAACTAATACCACGCTTTTCTCCATACTAATATTACAAATGCGAAACTAATTATGTCTGTCTGCCTGTTACCTCTTTACGCTTGAACCGCTGAACCAATTTAAATAAAATTTGTTATGAAGATAGTTTGAGTCCCGGAGAAGGACATAGGATAGTTATTATCCCGAACAAAATTCAAAAGATCCCACATGAATAACTATAACCGAGCTGAAATGAATTATAGCTACAGTTACAGTTTGCTATAGCAAACTTCATGACGTAAGAATCTCACGCCGATAATCAAATTTAGGACGGGTAGAGCCGCTGGCAAAAGCTAGTATAATATAACATGTACACGTTTTATTATCTTTCATTTTAAACTCACTTTAATATCCAGTAGTCCAGTGAGACGAATTGAAATTACACTCCTTCCGTTACATTAGCTCCGGGAAACAAATGACCAGTGTTCTGTATTTATTAGGATTATACATCACAAATAAGTTAATAAGACCAACCCTTTCACTTACTATAGTGTTAGACTATTTTTCAGTCTATTTTATTCTTTAAATACTTTAGTTTGTAAATTCGGTTTCATTGTAAAGATGATAGGATCTGGGTATTAGATTTGGAAGCATAATTCTACTTGTCCTACTAATATTATGCCTAATTGTAAAAGTTTGTAAATGGTTATTACTCAATCATGCCGCAGCGAAGTATTCAATCAAGCAGATTTTTAAGCCTAAGAATCATATTTGAAAGGATGGAAAAGGACACAGGCTGTTCACGACAAGCTGTGACGGATTTAAAGATCGCAACTCTGAACGAACTCACCAGCATCAGCTCTTTGAACGCTCCGGCATAGAAAGAGTTATCTATGGTTGAACTGTCATCTGGATTGAAAGTGTTTCTCAGCTCAGTTACAAAATTAATATTATCTTTATACGGGGCCCCTCGCAATACAATTTAATATAGTAAACAGTAGCAAATGTGCGTCGTGAAGATACAGCTTATACAAACAACTCTTCAAACCTCAGCCCACTGAAGAAAGTACCATTCTGCTTATCTTCATTGTAAGTTTTTGAGTGTCCTTATTTTTTATAATTTATCTTTACTGCCTAACGTCTTTGTGTCTTTAATCCCACTCTGTCGATATTTAAATCTAGCGTGGACGGAGCCGTGCATATAAGCTAGTGTAGGTATGTAGGTCAATTTAGGAGTGGGGATATTTTGGAATTTTGTTTCTTGATGACCTATTTACAATTAAAAATCCAGATTTTGCCCTCTTAAATATTCGGTGCTGTTTCCAAGTATAATAA
This sequence comes from Apoda limacodes, assembly GCA_946406115.1. Lineage (NCBI taxonomy): Eukaryota > Metazoa > Arthropoda > Insecta > Lepidoptera > Limacodidae > Apoda > Apoda limacodes. The sequence continues at coordinate 10,164,888 of OX291546.1, forward strand.
AAGTAGATATGTATCAAATGAAACTCAGGTGTGGGCAAAAAGCAGAAGGCAGTATCAGTCTGGTGCAAGTCACGGCCTGGCGCCGGCGCACGCTGACCACTCATTATGTCTTCCCCACAGAATTGTTAAAATTAATACCCTCCGCCTATTAATTTTAACAATTCTTTGTGTCTACTGCTAACTGTTTCAGGATAATGCGTAACTTAGAAGTTGCTTTTAGCTATTTCATTGAATTGTTCCTACCTAAATACAGGTGTTTTTAACGTCATTATTTATAACCTTCTTTTTATCAGTATTCAACGTTAAATAAAAAATATTGGTTTGGTTGCAAGTACCGCATTAGCAACTTCTCTTGAGAATATTTTGTTTATATTTGAGAATTTATACATGAAAATTATTATGCGCCTTTAAAAAAAAACAGTTTTTTAGCATAAAAAACAAATCGCTGGACCGATTTGCACCCAGCCTTAGAATGTCGAGTTGATAACTAGATTGCGCGTCCTTTATTTTGCACGTACTTAAACGCGGAGCGATAATTTTTTCGTATATTGTTTTGTTAATCGCATTCACAGTGGTGATGGCTCTGCAACACAGAAACTTACATGGCCAGTCTAAACGAAGTGACCGGTAGAAGCTTATATAAATAATCAAAATGATGCAACTTGAAAACATTTTCTCACATAGCTCGGGTTTTCAGGTACCAATTCTTACAAAATTAATTAAGAATGGGATAAATCTGTGGGTTATTCCCTCCATATACGTAAAAATTTTCCAAATCGATTTATAAATTAAGGACTTCTGAGGTAACAAACATTAAAAAAAAAAACAGTATTTTCGCGATAAAAAAACAAACCACGGGACCGATTTTGCTCATACTCTTTTCAGATCTAAGTCATGACTCGTCATGCCACGGCGCGTATCGATTCTAAAAATGATGGCAAATGATTCTCGAGGTCTCAGAACGTAATAAAAACGTAAATTTAGCCATTATGATTTCTGGTCCTATTATGTAACTTCTCTCAAGAAATGTTGTACTAACTGTAAACTTAAAAACTTTAGGCGTAATTTTAACTTTTATTAATACTTAGTAACCTAACACCCGTGCCCCTGAAATACTTATTCAATGACGATATTTAAACAAGGCTAAATCCATCATTGGTAAAGGTACCTAATAGCTGATTATGGTTATAGGTAACGAAATATAAAACTTCGAATTACTCATTTGTTTTGATGCTTTTAAATTTATAGAGACATGTCCTACCTGCTGAGACACCTGCTCAAATGTTTTTGTGTATTAATTTTTTTAACTCCATCCGTAGCTACTATTTTGGTAGGTACCTTAACAAGTTAGAAACAGATAAAAGGCTATGCACCTTTTAAACTACGGAACCATCATCTATATCAAATTTGCAGTTCCTATATTTACAAAGATAATGTTTGTACTAAGGATATTTTAATTTAACATTATTAACGAAATCTATATATATCTATATATAAATGAGCAAACTGACTGACTATATACAGTAGTGGTCACACAATTAAAGATTGCCTTTATCGTGTTCAAAACAACTTTATTATGGTACTTCCAATAGCTAAAATATGTATTAAATCAGGTATGATTTTTATTAAACAAAACATGATGTTGTATTCTTAAAATGAGGGCCAAAAAAAGTTGTATTCCTTAGTAGTTTAGAAACTGCTCGCAATGAGAACATAACACGAACTTTTTTGGCGTAATTGCAGCTGGCCAGCTAATTAAAGACAATAAAAGCTGTGTTCTTCTGAATTTTAAGAAATAAAAAAAAACATTTAGTTTTCTTCTGTACTGCCGCGTATTTTTATGTAACTTTGATAACAAAACTACCTTTTTCATTAAAACAACACGTTTTTAACCAATTAAATATGGTAAGAATAAAAAGAGTTGCAATTCGTCGACTAGAAAGAATATTTTGAACTTTCATAGCAAAGGTTGGTCATACAGAAAAATTGCAAAATTCTTGAACTGTTCCAAGTACATGGTTATGAATGCAATAAAACATTTCAAGAAGTTATACATGACCGAAAATGTACGTACAAAATCGAGACCTAAGAAAACTACTCCGCGGGAAGACTCTAAGATGGTGTTGTTGGCAAAAAAAGAACCATTAAAAGAATCAGAACTGCTACGTACGGAGTTGATTGGTACAGAAGGGGCGACGGATGTGTCTGCAAGAACCATTAGATGGAGACTATGTAAGGCAAACTTGTACTAAAGAGTGTCTCGGAATGTGGCACTTTTGACAAAACTGAATGTTAAAAAAAGATAAGGGTTTGCTAAAAATTATAAGCACTGGACTGAACGAGAGTGGAAAAACGTGTTTTTTCTGATAAAAAAAAAATTAATATGATAAACTCTGACGGAAAACAATATGTCATACGCCCTCCAAACAAAGAAATGGATCTAAAGTACACCAAGGAAGTAATAAAACATGGGGCTGAAATATAAAAGTGTGCGGCTGTTTTTCAGGACCTGGTGTTGGACTTGTCGGGAAGATAGAAGGCAACATAGGTAAATTCCAGCATAAGTATATTTTAGAACAAACTATGTTGCCCTATGTCGAACAAAGTTTACCAATCATTTGGACTTTCCAGCAGGTTAATGATCTGGAAAACACTCTGAAAAAGTAGTAAAAGACTTCTGGTTCCATTCAGTGACAGTTCTGAATTGGCCTCGTACAGTCGGGATTTGAAATCGATAATTTGTGGTACCAGGTGAAGAAGACAGCGGCAGAAAAAGCGTACATTAAACGTTGAACAACTTTACACAGCTTTTACAGAAGCATGGGAGCACATTCCGGTAGAAAGTTATACATCTGTGCCAAATGGATGTTGTGTCTTTTATTATTTATTGTTATACTTTAGAGTTCACACTATTTTTCACTGCAAGTTTTGAAGTTTGTATGTCTTTCTGTATTTATGATAGAGCAAAAACAACGAAAATGTGTTTCTTGTATGGGAATCGCCCTTAAATTTAAACTTTTTAACTTTTTATTATTTGTTAGATAGTCCCCCATTATAACACATATTTTGTGAAAAATTCAGGCTTCTACCTATTTTGATCTAAAAGATAGAGCCTTTTAATGATCGGACGGACGGACTGTCAGACTACGTAGTCTTAGTAATAAGGCTCCGTTATTACCTTAACTATTTTTATCATTGTCAATACAATCGTCAATATTTTTTTACGTTTTTTTACACGCATGTTTGAGAAAAACACTTTGCAAGCCTTGGCCACAACTCAGCATAACCGGACACTGTGATGCGTGCCTCGGCTATGCCTCCGCGCGCATACTCACGATCGCCCGGTTATGCTGCGTTTGCGGGCCGCGGCAGTAATTTACTATTATTGCTCCTAAGCAAATGGAGTGCCAGATCGATATTACTGCTTGCAACTAGGATAACCCGAATACAAGATTTTGTTGATATTTTTTTCTCATAATGAAAAGCACCTTTTTTGATATGTTTTGACGTGACAACGTCTTATAAATTGGTTTGCCGGGTGACACTTCAAGAAACTGCGTTACGCTCCGCTCACGTTATGCGCTCACAATGAGAGCGAGTGAGAGGCACGCGCCCGCCTAAGAGCGAGAGAGACAGACATAAAATCATTGTCACGTAAAACTTTCGCCCGTATACCGACTTTACAGGCAACCAGTTTTTTTTTAACATTACACAATATCCACACAATTATTTGTAAATTGTGTAGCGAGTTCCAATGGCAGTCTGTCTAAATCTGCGTTGAATAGCCTACTTTAGCCGCTTACGCGCAAAAGGTGTTTTTTATATTCTACAAAAACAAACATTCATTTTCGTTTTCGGTTTAATTTACCGTCCGAAATGCGGTTCGTCCTTACTACTTTATACATTAGTGATCCGTTAATAACACTTTAGTTTGAGATGATGAGATAGCTGACCTTTGAGCGTGCGATTTGTTCACTACATGCAGACATATAAAACGCGCTCAAGCTACATCAGAGACTTATAATGTTGTTATCATGTTATCAATACTTAATTAAACTATTTAAAATAAGTAAACTTGTTCCATTCATAAGTAATAATTATTGTTTCAGTAATTAAGTAAGTAATAATTATTGTTACAGTAATTAAGTAAGTAATAATTATTGTTTTTTTTTGTATCTATACATATATATGTAAATATTTTTCTCGCTGTAGTGAGATGCAAAATTGTGTGTTTCGCACGGTTGGAATTTTTTTTGGATCTCTTGTTTCAGAATCCCTCGCTTTGTTCAAGATTCGATTTTTGAACCACTCGCTTCGCTCGTGGGTTCAATCTTTGAATCCTTCGCTTACTCGGTATTTCATATAGACACTCACGCCAAAAATCATTTTTCTAGCCTTACATAATGAATAACTATTTATATGTAATTATAATCCGCATTTTTTTAGGCTAAATGCTTTAAATTTAATTTATTAATTAAATTAAAATTAAGATAAAATAGTTCCGAGATCATTTGCACGACAAGGTGAAGCTGGCGTCACAAAACTTGATGGACTCAACAGAGCGAAGCAGTACTTCACGCCGGGGCAAAGGTTGCTGCTTGGGATGGGTACACCTAGATACCAACTTGGCCCTTTTGACTCGGTTCAACGACGAGCTGTAAGAATTGTCGACGATCCCAAAGTCACTTGCCGTATCGAGCCCTTAAGTCTGAGGAGAGACTTTGCTTCCCTGTGTGTGTGTTTTACAGCTAGGAATTGTTCGAAATGATGCCGACGGCCACTTTTTACCATCGCACCGTTGGCCACTGGCAGGGAATTCATTCTCACACTTTAGAAATAAAATGGTCGCGTACAGTGCAGTTTTAGAGAAACTTCTTCCCGCGAACGCTTTGGTTGTGGAATAAACTCCCTACCAAGGTTTTCTCTAAGGACTACCGTATGGGGTTCTTCAAGAAAGAAGTCATTAGATATTTGAAGAGTCGGCAACGCGCGAGTGATAGGTGTTGCAAGCATCCATAGGCTACGGTGGTGCCCCCAACCGACCTCGGCATGGTCGTAAAACTATAGTTAGGCGGCCTCGGCATGTACTAACGGCCCCAGATGACGATCTCGCTGTCCGGATAGCGAGATTAGTGTCTACGACCTCCCCGAATAGGGACTTCCCCCTCATACGACGCCGACGTCCCCGGGTTCGTCGGCGCCCGAATGTATACACGAGGTATAAAGTATAACGCTTCTCGCCCCCACTCAATCGCAACCGCACCCGCGTAACGGGGAACTCACCTCCTGGCGGTGACACACCTTCGGGTTCGAGACTCACGCCGGTTGAAGGAACGCCCCCGAGAGCGACAACCCAAACTGAGGCTCCCCCCGCAGAGAGCCCTTGAGCGTTGGTCGCTATACGGGCAGAGGCTCCTTCAGAGACTCGCCCAAAAAAGCCCGGTGAAGCAGTAATGGCTGTAACAGCCAACTGCATAGTCAGTTCAGAGAAAAAAAAATATCATCAGGCGGACCGTGATCTTCTTTGCCAACTTAGTGGTAAAGAAAAAAAAAACTAAGATTGGCGTATTATACCGTTTTTGGAAAATCATCCCCTAGAGGGGGTGAATGGTGGATGGAAGTTTGTATGGAAACCCGTCAGTTTTAGGGTTCCGTACCTCAATAGTGAAAAAGGACTTTTTCACAGGAACGCGTGAAGATATCTTCATATTAATAAGAGTACGGAGCTCGCACTTGGCGGGTTTTTTTTAAAGCTTAATGCAATAAAATTGGTATTTGACTTCGAAAATTAAAATTGACGTTTTTCACTTTTTTCGAAAATTCATACCTTAGATGGCAAAATAGGGGATACAATTTGAGAAACGAGGTGTATTTTTGTAGCTATAATCGCGAACAGTTTTTAGCTTTCTTTTTATACATAAGTCCACGCGTCGAAAGTCGCGGGACGAGCTAAGAAAGTGTTATATAAATCATGATGCACTTCTCAATGTACTTAAATAACAACCTAGGTGGCAATAGTTGTACAGTCGATATTACCTTAAAATCCACGATCTTTTGTACAAATCGAGCTACCTCGAAACAATTTATCGTCGGTAAAACCGCTAATTAATACAATATTTCAGAATTAACGGGCGGTTTTCCATTTCCATAAATAGTAGTATGTACCTACCTCTTACTAAACTGAAACCGACGCGTTTACGCAAATAAATGCGTAGAGAACAAGTGGTAACAGGTTGCAGTCCCATCGTGCGTAAATTCGTATAATTTGTATAAACGGTGCATCTGCCCGACATTTGACCGCCATTTTGACTCGGCCCACACTAGGTGCAATTGCATATAATTATAAGATTTATAGAATCTAGAGAATAGATAAAATCATTAACTTAGGTATAGAAACAATATAGGTTCAAATTTTTTATAGATAAAGATTATATTATATAATAGATATATAGATATAATAGATTGATTAGAAACCAATTTAAAATACTTACCTACCTATTTATATGTAAAAAATAGTGTTCTGATATTGTATTACTATTGCAAATTTTAGTTGTCACTTTTTAACACACTAATATTATAAATGCGAAAGTTTGTAAGTATGTTTGGTTGTTTGTATGTTTGTTACTTCTTGACGCTCAAACGGCTGTACCAATTTTGCTGACACCCTGGATTAACAAATAGGCTTTTATCCCGAATAGTTCCCATGGGAATAACTATAACCGCTTAAAAGAACTATAGCTCTCTACAGCAAACTTTATTAGTATAATTAAGGAGTTCTACACCAATAACCAACTTTAGGGCAGGCGGAGCCGCTGGCAAAATCTAGTAAGTAATAAAATCATATTATAATACATTTTAAAGTTATCCTTAACCTATTTTTACTCAGTTTTTAGATTTTTCATTTATTTTTTAAACGTTAAAAATTGTTAGTATTTTAATAATGAAAGCTATAATAGGTATCTAGATATTGTTACTTGTAATTAATTTTAAAGATTTATTCGAATTTTCAAAGTAAAGATATTTTCAGTTCAGAAATGGAGCACGCAAAATTGTGGTCAATTCTAAATTTTGACGAGTATTTTTAACTATACACAAAATCAAACCATATTATTCTACTTTTGATGTTACAAAAACAATTTCGTTAATCTAAAGTTTATTCTCTTGTCTTACATCTTGTGCTTGTCTAATTTGCGTTATCTCTATCTAATTATGACATCAAACATTTTATCGAAGCAGTGTATCTTCAGGAATGTCTTTAAATCTCTGTTTAATTATTTCACTATCTTATGATATGCATGCAACGGTTTTAATAGCGAGAAAAAAAAATGTATCTAATTGGTACTTAGGTACATATTGCTGATGTTAATATACTTATATTCGTGTTAAGGTATTCCCCCATACTCGTTTCGATTCTTCATGGAAAACTTCGATTTTCCATAATTATCATTGCGTAGAGCAAAAGATCATTGGGGTTTAGGGTACGCAGTTGACCTAGACATGCAAAAAAAAACCATCATCACGACATTCTTTCGCAGTCATGTTTGCGGCGAACAGTTACAGAGCCATGTGTGTGAAGTTATGTTATGGTGTTTTTACCGTTATTTAGACAAATTTAACAAACGCCCCCCCCCCCCTTCGGTGGTCCTGAAAAATACTAAGGAAATAAGTAAAATTATTAATAGTAGTGCGCTTAGCAACATAAACGCTAAGAAGAAAAGCAATGTAACTTCAAAATGCGCTTCATTATTTGAAAGTTTGTATTCAAAAGAACTCTTAAAATGTTGGGTATGAAATTAAGTAGTTCTAAAACTACACAAACATACACAAAACGGTTTTTTTTGTTACTCAGATTCTTATATAATAATGGTATGCAAGTATATTTTGTGTACCGGAACCCCTATTTTGTAATGTCCGTCCGTCCGTATGTCACAGACTTATAATTCCGACGTTTTTGCATCGATTCAAATAATATCAAAATATATCTTTTTTTTTTAATTCTTTGGTAGATATTTTAGAGAGCTTACGCAGACGTTGAACTGTGAATGAGGAACGATAATAATAGATTGCACAACTAGTGAACAAAGTCAAATATCATGCGAGATCCTAAGTTGAACCCCGAGAGTAGTGAAGGATTCTATAGTTGAATCACTATATTTTTGGCTTATAGCAGTGCAGCATAATTGGATAAACATTAAACATATTAATTAGGAGTTCAGTGAACTAATTACTTGCGAAGGACTAGATATATAGGGTCATTGATCATTTATGAACTAAAATCTCTGATTTGTCAATAAAACAAATGTAATCACGATACCTGTGATATTCAGTTTAAAAAATACTTTGATTGATCAATACTATAATGTAACCACGAATTATTTGAAGAAAAGAAGTGATATATTATAGTCAAGGTCATCATTTTCAAATTTCCTAATATGTGACAATAAAACTTTTAGAATTCAGTACAATAACGTTATTCTTGTTTGTTATTAAGCTCCGTTGACTACCTGTAGGGAAGGTACCTATATAATATTGAAATGTTGTCCAAAATTATTTTGGTTCTCCTATATCTACATGAGCAAAGAGCAATAGCGAATAATTTAATAAACCCAAACATGATATATATCCTTTTAGGATGTCTAGGATTTATAGCAATAATTAATGTTCGTTGCTCTTTTTGTAGTAGCACAGACTATATAATACTATACTAGTAGTAGGTAGGTTACTAAGGTACAGGCGTAAAACCTTTTCTTTTCACATAATCTTAAATTCCATACGTGTGAATACACGTCTGTAATGACATAATGCCCGGGTTCTGCTGGTAGCTCCCAAGAATCGGACTAATCGGTTTTGGCGAACCCTTCCAAATTACACCTTCACAGAGACACGGGATTCGAACTAAAGACGCTTAGGTCGCCTGCCTTATCATTTGACCACTAATCATCATACTACAAATACCATTTCAAAGATGGTCGGATTTTTAATCAGTGCCTTTGAATTTGGTTAGTTGTATAATTTTACTGAATTTAATTTTTGATAGTAGTTTTGAATTTAATTAAATTGACTCAACTAGTGAGTGAACTTATAAAAAATTACTAAGAATTAGTGCTATGCTGATGTACGGTGATGAGCGAGTGGTAGTTTGGAGTCCGAGGGTCAGCAAGGGCTATTCAAATACGAATGCAGCAAGAAGTCGCTCTGATCGACGGTTTAGATCTGCTTTTCTTTTAACTACAGCAAGACTAGAAGAAGAAATATTTATTTTGAAGCTTTAATATAGGTAGATTTCATAATAAATTATAATTATAAGTACAGCAAAACAAAAATGTTTTCAAAGGGGTTTCCTATTAAGCATTATGCTGCGGTCGTTACCTGCATCAGGGCTGAATTTCAGTGGGAACCCTATTTAGGCTCTTTACAATCACTTCGGTATCTTAGATACATACTTACTTTGGGCATAGTATAAAGTGTAAATCTTATTCTATGCTTTTTAGTAACGTCACACACAAATTCGTGGTGTGAAATGAATACCTAGACTTATAAAACGGTTTAAGAATCCGGTATTAGACAGCATAGAGGAACGCAATGCTATATAATTCAATTTGATTAACAGTCATGAAGTACGCCTTTAAATATTTCACATTTGCATGTGTAAATGTGCGTGGCTCACACACTTTGAATGTTTATTAAAATGAAAAAAAATTGTTGATCCGAAGTGTTCTGACAAAGAGTGTATATTTCTACTTCTGGTATAGCTTTCGTATTATGACTGACAGATATATTTTTTTTGTTTTTTATCTATAATACCCTTAAAGAAAATTCTATTTCGCCGTCCATTCACAAAAAACAAAAGCCTATTCTAATTAACATTCACTGGTGTCGCGGTAATTCCGCTAACCGATTAAGGTTGGCCAACTGCTGGTGCGCGACAGACCGATTAGTTTCCTACATAACGGTCGAGCATTACACGTACACACAGTAGAAACTGTGATAAAATGGATTTTCATTCAACATTACTGCACACAGTACCGAGGATGAAAAGAATTTTCATACTATATTTCCGCATCTTTTTATGTAATTATAAAAGTAATATTTTCTGATTACTTGTATATTTTAAAATAAATAAAAAATCTAACTGCATTAAAAAATATAAACTGGAATGCGAAAAGGGAAGTGAAGAAACTAATCTGCGTATTACATAGGAATCCAGAAACAAGATAAAGAAATATTTAAAAAAAAATCAGGTTTATTAATATTATTATCTGAACCATTTCTCAATATAATATTTCAAATTTTGTAAAGGTCTTGTGTTTTCAAATATCAAAACGCTGCTTGTGAAAGAACGATCTCGCAAATCAACTTCATAAAAACAAGAACGCTGAATATATTAAGTTGATACCTAATAAACATGTACCTAACTTCTATTTTACATGTAAAACAAGCCAGAAGTGAAAACCTATGGTGACTGCATTTCAATTCAGCCAAGTAACGTAATTAATAAACAAACTACAAAAGCGATGTAGGATATAGAAACTGATCAAGAGAAATATGATACTAGTACAAAAGTATAATTTGGTTTACATCACTTTAAATTTATTTATTTTAAATAAAACTACAAAAAAGGGCCTATTTAGTTTAAATTATTTTGGCATTATTTCTGCATTTTGTGAGGATTTGACATTTTTGTTGTCTAAATAGGGCAGGATTTCTAATTCGAAGTTGGTCACACTGAAAAATATCCAACTGCATTAAAAAAAAATCCACTGGAAAGCAAAAAGAGAAGAAATAAGTAATAATTTCAAATAGTTTCGATAGTTTTTTGTTACGGAGACGCCATATTTAAAAATCCCCATTTCACTCCACACGAAGACAATTCAGACGAATCTAATCACACTCATTACCCTCGTTCGGCGGTTGGGTAAAAAAATTACAACAAACATTTATTTCCGAAGATTGCCCGAACATCCACCTTGCATCCTTACGATTGAAATGGTTTAGGTAGCTACTCCATCACAAACGTAAACGTTCATCAGCTTAGGTCATTCCTATATGACAATAGGGAAATGTCTATGTAAAAATTGAACTGTTTTTGCAGGCCATCATTTACTGTTACCTGAGTTACCTCGAGTTAAAGAAAACTATTTTATATTTGATAGTTTAGTGATTCAATTTGATCTCGAATAATTAAAAATACCTTTGAACATAGGTATAATTACATATTCCTTTTTTTAATAAATTCCTCTATCCTACCATTATCTGGAAGATATTCTTCTCAGTGATAAGACCGCCCTTTGTACTTGTATTTTTTGATTTGATTATTATTAAAGGTTTTTTGTTTCGTAGTCCAATAAAGTATATCATTTATTACCTATCTACCCAAAAGTGATTAAGAATAGTGTTACATCTTGCAAACGGTGGTCGTAACAAATATAAGCAACCACAAAACCTCTCATTAGACCTGAAAGCTAACTCCTAATAAAAGCTCTCACACATACACACATTAACACTTTCTAAACACCACATTACAAGATAACGTTCGAAGAAAGCTCGATCTAACCAGGCCAGTGTTACCAAAACCAAAACGACCTAAGCACCAACTGTTACTCAGACATTTCGGATCGATGAACAGCTACCTATGTATATTCTTTGTGAGGCTAAAACCGAATTCGCATCACGTCTTCTAAAAAACCAAATCGAGAAACACGACTAGCTTCCCCAAAAAGGTCTTAAGCGGAATCATTTTACCGGACGATTTTCACCTTTATCTTTTAAAACCAAGGCGTGTTTTTGGATAAAGGTCTGTGAGCAAGAATTGAATCAGTTCACGCAGCATCAAATCACTAAACCGCTGGGCGGAGCGAGTTTAGTCTCCTCTCCACTGGGGGCCGAGGAACAGAGACGGGTTAAACGAGATGTTAAGAGATTTTATATAAGTTAGAAAGAGAGAACAGTACCGTCTGTTGTAATGTCTCGAGATGACAGTCGATATTATTAAGTGTACTTAAAGAGCTTTTCGTTCGTAGAGACTGCCTGAGGCCGTAATAAAGAGGATAGTGTCACCCAGCAGATAGGCTTTCATTCAGCACTTGACAATTAAATGAGCGTTCGTGAATGGCGTCTTGTGTAAGATACGTCACAATAAGGTGATTGATAAGAGAACAGACGTCGTTTATCGATCAATTTAATTAGCTGCTATGGTAATGGCGGAGGATAAGATTATCATTAGAAAAAAAAATAAGGTTAATGCATTTTTAATGATGGGCCAGTACCCTACTACGTAATACAGTGGACCTTCAACCAATGTTTTACAACTTTATTTTCTTTTGATGATAAATCTATAATTTATATAAACTATTATGGTATACTAGACTTTGCCAGCGGCTCCGCTCGCCCTGAATTCGGTTATCGGCGTGGAACTCCTTAATTATACTAATGAAGTTTGATATAGCAAGCTATAGCTACATCTATTGTTCTTTAAACTCTATTACAGTTATTCTCGTGGGAAGTTTTGAATTTCTTGAAAATGTAGCCTATATGCTATTCTAGGACCTATATGTAGCCAAATTTCATCCCGATGCGTCCAGTGGTTAAAGCGTGATTGAGTAACAAACATCCCTCCAAATATACAATCTTTCACATTTATAATATTTGTAGGATTATTTTGTCCCTGGTCTTTTATTTTACCACTTATGGTATTTATGATGTTTATGACTCATATGACTGATTAGGTGATAGGTATTTATGACTCATGGAACATATATAAAGCCATCTTCGTCCAAATATACTGCTAGGTGGTTTTGCGGCGATGGGTTCACCCACATGTCACGTAAGACTAAAGTAGCTGGTGAAATGAGGCTGTTTCCTTACATTATGATGTGGAATGTGGGAGTGTTTCGAGCTACTGGCTTACCTCTTTGGAGTTATATACCTATATGTTAAAGTTATAAGTAAATGTAGTTCTGTGTAATAAAATTAGTAAGATTTTCCTAAAGAGATCGTTTTTTAGTGATAAGGCTGCCAAATTGCACATTACCTATACTTATACACACAAGAGAATATTGTTAAACTTTTTACTATCAAAATAACAATTTAATTACCTACGTAAAAATCCCACACAAGTAAGTTACCTTTGTATTTCTAATATAGATATTTTACAAATTCATAAATAATCTAACAACGGCCACAAACCAGATATTTACATTTTTTAGGGTTCCGTTGGTAACCAAAGGGTAAAAAACGGGACCCTATTACTAAGACTCCGCTGTCCGTCCGTCTGTCTGTCACCAGGTTACATCTCATAAACCGTGATAGTTAGACAGTTTTCACAGAAGATGTATTTTTCTAGCCGCTATAAAAACAAATACTAAAAAACAAAATAAAATAAATATTTAAGGTGGCTCCCATACAAGAAACGTGATTTTTTTGCTCGTTTCTTGCTCGATATTGATAACGTCAACAGTAAAACGCTTGAAATATTTACAGAATATTTAGTTATATATTCACTTGAAAAATAAATAATTAAATTAAAATAAAATAAATATTTAAGGGGGCAACAACCACCATTTCAACAAACGTGATTTTTTTGCCGTTTTTATAGATAATGGTACGGAACCCTTCGTGCGCAAGTCCGAGTCGCACTTGCCCTATTTTTTTGTTTCTTATTAGAGTCTAAAATAATTAGGTATGAAATTACAAAAGCTCTTAACGGTTATTTCAATCACCCCATTTGTTATTTTGTTCCACGACTAAGTAGGTATGTACTAAAAATTACAACTAATAAATTGCAAAAAAAAAACTGACAACCAAACATCTACCTCCCCCTCATTTACATTTAATGAAATTAAATGATCCATTTACAGAAATTAATTAACGAGGTACCCAGTGAACCGTCTGCTAACAACCGCAACGCGGGACGGTAACAATGGCGCCCCATAATGACAAGAATAGCAATAACTACTCCCTTCGAATTCATAAAAACCTCACTCAATAACAATAACCTACCACTTTGGAACTAATCGAGAACTCGAAAGTGAAATTAAATTTTGAAGTAAGGGGTGTATTCTTGTTTATTTTAAACTAGCTGGCTAGGCAGACGTTCTGCCCTTTCCAGTAGGTGGCATGATGAACTTAATTTGCGCCTGTATAAGAAAACCGGCACAGGTTGTTTGCTAATGATCCAATGATCAATGGCTTAGATTTGTAAATATAAAATTTATTAATATCTCGACCGCAGCGCGACCTATCGGTTCCTAAATTTGTAGCACTAAGTTAACATGCCTGAATTGCGAATAAGAGCTATTCTGGTACAGAAATATAAAATCGACAGCGCAATCTATTGGACTTTTCTAATATTTCTTTACCCAAAAACTGATTCGGAATATTACGAATATATTTAAAAAAAAAGAGACAAATTGGTCCATCCATTCTCGCGTGACGCGATTTACACGAATAGCATTTATATAGATTTTTAATTGTACGTTGCCAATTATCATTCAGTTTGCAGCTAATTTTTATTTTATTTTCACGATTCAAAGTAAACGTCTCGTGTTTATAATTCCCGAAAATTTTCTTGCTGCTTTGATTTTGCTTTGGTTGTTGATCGATTTCTCTCAGATCTACAAATATTCTTATCTATACCTACTACCTATATAATATCAAAAGAAACATTGTTAGTTTGTTTATTGTTTTGTATTTTATATAAATTCATATTATATCCGAAACATTCGATATATTTTAAAAAATCTTTACTTACATTAGGTACTAATCGATATAGGCTATACATTATTTAGAAGAATACTGGGACGAAGCCGCGTCAGACTGCTAGTGTAGGTAAAAAGGAATAATGGATGCGTGTCTTTACATGGAGAAAGATATTTTACAAATGGTTGAGATAGACTCTATGGACATCTCTGAATTTTAGAATTCTAAACAATTTTTTTTTGTTTGTATTGTGCAAATTGATAAAGTTTTCATATCATGTATATTCTCATACACACTCGATAAAGTAATAGCGGATTATCATTCGATAATAGGGTTAAGGCGAGTGAAGTCGCTGGGAAATATTAGGACAAGTGTGTTTAAAAAAATCAAGTGCGATGGTTTATCTATGAAATAAATAGGCCCTTGTAGATCACTCAATATCTGCAGATCAAAAAAACTCTTCGTTTTTTTCTACACAAGTGAACCGTATTTAAAACAATTTTATGGCACCATACATCTTCTAAATCTATACGAAACTTTCTGAAAATTGCCATTCTACAATTATGTCAGTTAGAAAAACGATCAGCGTTCCCGTAATAACTTCGACGTAAATTATACAAATGTACCCTTTCCCAACGAAATTAAATAAATCAAATTAAAGCACTAGACCACGCTCTGGTGAGCACACGAGTGCCCAAGACGTTTTGTCAAATTTATTATTTTATTTATTTATATTTTTTATTATCTATTTCATTGCGATGTCTTCATTGTGTTTTCGAGCACTGTGTGACAAATTTGATGACAGTGGGGTCACGAGATGCGTAGGGTTAGTGATCTATGGGTTTTAGGGTCTGTAAACGATAGTTTAGAGAATTTTAGAGTCGATTTAAGTTTTGTAATGCGGCATAAATCGTTTTTATGTAATTTCTTGTGGGATTCTTACAACGGTTCTTATGGATTTATTTAAGATCTTAATGGAGCGTGAATTCTTTGTGATTTCTTGAAAAGTGTTGCCAGAAAAAATGTTTTAAGAAATGTTTTTTTGTGTGTATCATACAATTATTTTCTTACTAATTACCTACGTCACCTTAATTTTTATACTATGCATTATGCAAGTATTTTGTTTAATTTTTATACGCGATTTATCGTTTTCAACTGAGCAAAAGTTTTTTGTAACTCGAGACAAAGTTTAAAAAGAAATGTGTGTTCTAATTCCAGGTTAGGCCCAGGTCCAGTGCTAAGTGATTTAAAAAAAAATAGGAAACTATGCTTCAATGTTTCGAGTTACATGGAAGTTAACTATAACAATATTTGTTGGAAGTTATCAATTAAATTACTTTGATGTCAAGTATTAAACTATTTTCCTACATTATGCAAGTATTTTGTTTTACGATTTTAGGTTAGAGCCGAACCTTTAAATTCACGAGTTTACGACCCATTTTATAGCTTTCAGTTCTAATACATACACAGCAAAACGTCTTACTTATTTTGTAGATACTTTTTGCATTGAGTTCATGTTACAGACTAGGAAAACTTCACTTCTGGTGACATAACCAGAATTTTAGGAAAAAGTTATAAAATTTTGAAAAAGAAATGAAAATTTTAGGTACAGTGTCTGCAGTAAGTATCATAAACTAATAATGAAATTTATTTCATGTACAGAACGAAATGGAAGCGACAAACCGCTGTGGGTCTGGAGTTGCTAGCAGAAGCCGGAAACTATGCTGCGTTTCAGAGGTTGTACGGCGGGTACTGGGCTGGGGTGCCGGCGTACCCCGCACAACCAGCGCCTGGTGCCGCCGACCTCTACTACCGACAAGCAGCCGCCACAGCTGCTGCTGCCGCATCGGCAGCGTCCGCGAACACTTTGCAGAAACCACTGCCATATAGGTAAGATTTTATTTCTTTACTTTCTCTCTGTTATGTCTAAACATTTCTCATATTATAATATAATATATAAGCTTGTTTTAATTATAATTTACATACTAAATAAAATGTGTCGCTGCATATAAGTACCTAGGCAACAAACTCTGTCCAGCATCATTTAGGTCGTATGCTTGTTTTCTACCTTATTATTACAAATAAAACCTAAGAACCTGTCCAATACTATATGTTTACTCAAAAATATTTTTTATATGTATTATTGGAAAAGTAACACTAAATGAAAATTAATATGTAATTTATTTCAATTGTCTTTTTTGTTTATGTTATTACTAAAATTTGCTTTTTGTCGCAGGTTATATCCAGGTACACCTTTAGGTGGTGTTCCACCCTTGGGTTTAGGCCTTCCTGGACCATCAGCTCACTTGGGTTCACTTGGAGCCCCAGCCCTAGGAGCTCTTGGGTACTATGCTCAGGCGAGGCGTTCGCCCTCGCCTGATGTCGACCCTGGCAGCCCTATGCCTCGCCCACGATCCCCACGGGAACCCTCAGTAGAGAGGCGCTCCGACGACGAAGACGACGACGAAACAATTCACGTTTAATTCAGTGATGTGTAAATTGTGAAAAAACATTACTTAAATTCATAGCAATATTAAATGAAACACCCAGTGAGAAACATGAAATAACTATTTAATTTATTTGGTGAATTGTAAAATATAATTATTAATAAACATTATAAATATATTGTATTACGAATACGGACTAAATTAAAGTGATGTGTTTTACTAAACTTATGAAAGTGAAGAGACAAATTTAAACATATACAATGTGTAGAAGGTTTTATTTTTGGAAAATAGGTTACCTTTTTTGCCTACAATAATACCTTACTAAATCACAGTCAAAAATCACTCAGTTTCATTTTATTTTGAACAACATATATATTTTTTTATTTTATTTAAAATAAATGTTTATTATATAGAACGGACATTGTCCAAGATATGTGATATTATAATCCAGAATTGACTTAGAATAAAATGGATGTCGTGAAATTATTAATAAGATACTAGAGATTATTGTGACATTGCTTGAATAATATCTTTTAAAAAATATGTGTTTTTGATGCAATAGAACATGTTATCCACGTTGTAATTATTTCGTAACTATATTTAGGTACCTCTAATTTATCTGTGTATTTTAAAATAAATAGTCAATATTAAATTCGTAGACCTGTTATAATTTTTGTGATACAATACAGTGACGGGAAATATAAAAAAAAGCCTCTAAATTATTATGAAATATTTCTGAAACCACAAAGAAACTTTTTGAAGTAACATCGGCCAAGTGCGAGTCGGACTCGCACACGAAGGGTTCCGTACCATCTATAAAGCCCCCCCCCCCTAAATACTTATTTTGTTTTAATTTAATTATTTATTTCTAAAGTGACTATAAAACCAAATATTCTGTGAATATTTTAAGCGTCTACCTGTTACCGTTATCATGCAATCAAGCAAAATCGAGCAAAAAATCACGTTTGTTGTATGGTAGCCCCATCAATATTTATTTTGTTCTGTTTTTTAGTATTTGTTGTTATAGCGGCAACAGAAATACATCTTCTGTGGAAATTTCAACTGTCCAACTATCACGGACCCTGAGATACAGCCTAGTGACAGACGGACGGACGGACGGCGGAGTCTTAGTAAAAGGGTTTCGCTTATTACCCTTTGGGTACGGAACCCTAAAAACAACATTCAAGTGCTATTAAAACACATAAAAAACACTGAAGAGATACAAAACATAATTATTTAAACGTTTTAAAACAAGGAAAAGCGCAAATAGGGCCATTTGGACAAAGCACAATTAACTTTTAAACTGGGCTTACAAAGTTGGGTTTAATTTCTTTATCATTCAATATGAAACTAAAAGTATTCAAATGTCACGACGATGACTTTAAACTGGCCACTAAATAATAAAGATTTAATGTGCTATATAAAACTGTTTTAAATATTTTACTTACTTCATGAACCTAACTTGTGTAGTTGACGAGACATTTAGATCTTTTAAAGCACTTTGCATGTGGCTTTTTGGTATTGCTCGACAGTGTATTCAACCAATTACAAAGATAATAAAATTTGACGAAATTATTTCATCTTAACGCATAGGTACGGGTTGTTTTGCACACCCCGAATAAAACTTATAACAAAACAGCCAATTTTTATGTATATCAGTATATAACAATAAATCAATTTATTAATATTTTTATTGTTTAAAGTGCTATCTTCTCTAAAACATAAAGTGGATAGTGATTTAAACTTTTGTATTATATATACCAGTACCTATAAAATTATAACTACCTTTCTTACTTTCAAAATTGCTAATATAACGATGACACATTGCAAAAAATGTACATTATACTTAATATAAATAATATATTATTATTATGGAGTCTTTTTCTCCCTTTTAATATATTATTTAGGCTGAATGTAAATAAAAACATAAACAATAATTCAAAAATATATTTTATAGTTCTCATGCACCAGACAATGTTAAAAGTAACAATTTCGTTACCAGAGTTTTCACTGTAACGAAACTACATTATAACTATTATATGTTATACTAATACTGTATATCTAATTATATATATGTATATACTTGTTAAAAGGATGGAAAGACTCTATAGTTTAATATCGGTATTTTACGTATGGTATTTACCTGTAATGTAATTAGTATAAACCACACATCTTGAAGTATTAACATTGCAGTATGTAATATATTTAGTACATAGGAACGCTATTAGAGTTGCGGTGACGTACTTAAGCAATTTGAAATGTGGCATTTTATGTCAAATCTTGTGGTGTTTTGTAATTAAAATGTTGTCAATTATACCTGTATTTTATTGTTCAGGGAATTTCAGCCCTTTGTTCTGGTCCTATAATAATAATATTATATATTTTTGGACCTTACACACAGTACTGTCTGGGCCCGAACTAAGGAAAGCTTGTGCTTTGATGGATACCAGACGGATACAAATATATCTAAGACCTTTAAACGAGCAATTCTTGTATTTATGTATATATATAGATATATAATCTTAATCTCGGAAACGACTCTAATTTAGTATGCAGGGTGTTTCGGGGGCGATAAATCGATCTATATTTAGAAAACGCCGTTTTATCCGTGTTTTCAGGCAATGATAAACAGAAAAATATGACTCTTCCTGACATCGATTGGCGAGTAGTAATACTATTATTTCTACCGCGCAGCTACACTAAAGCTACTTGACAATAGATGGCGTAAAAAAACATAAATGAGCAAAGCTCGGTCTTCCAGGTACTATATAATAAATATATATTTTTTTGTACACACATAATAATATACTAACATGATAATAAATAATAAATGTTTGTCTTGTGCCGTTTGCCAGAGCCGATATATGTATATTTGCCGAACTGTAAAAATTGGGACTGAATTGTTTTAGAATTGGAACAATTTTTTAGTAGTAGGCAGATGTAGCAAAGATAATTAAATAATGAATTGCCTCAATTTCTTTTTCAAACTACAATTGAAATTAGTATATCTAACAATGCAAATCCAAAATCTGGTTAAATGTATATTTAGTAAGTTTTAAATTTAGAAAATATTTAGTATTGATTATTTTAACCATAACTAGAATATTCTCCAACTTTACAATTCCTTTGTTTACAATATTTTTTAATACTATAATATATGTGATAACTATTAACTCCTTTCTCCGTGCGAAACCACAGACCAATACACAATAACTCAAGGTTCAGCTCTACCAAACTGCATATAAAAGAGACCGAACGCTCCTTTCTTACATTAGCAGCATGCTATTTAGTGCTTACTTACTAATTATAAATTAAAAGTGGTGAATAAAACATCATTTAGCGCCACCGTTTGAGCACTTAAACATTTGTAACGTACACTGGCGCACTGAAGTGTGGCGCGATGGTCGGCACGCCATTGACCTAACTCCTCCTTGTCACGCCATCCGGTATCAACAGTACCAACCAACATGATGTGGGACGAATTACTGGGTTTATTCTTATTCGACCTGTAAATAAACCTGAATATTTACCCAGTAACATTTGCCGATCGGAAACGATATGTGAAGTAAAGCAATGCGGGCACGGTAAGTTATTAGATGGTTACCGCCGTGTCACAGATTTTTCTGGGCTCCTCACTGCTTCGGAGGGGATATAAAGGTAAATTGCCCTTAGTAGAATTAAATTTTGAGTGAGTAAATCAAGTAGAAAATACTAATAACTAATAAGCTTAGATACTACATTATAATTTCAAAGTCTGATATCAGCATAAACACAATGCAATACAATTTTCTGGATAGAAAAAATCACAAAGTTACCTTTAGTTTTTGCCAATTTTTGATTTATTTTTACAACTTACATATCATTTAGCAGAAATTTCATTATAGGGCGCGTTCGTTTTGGAATTAAGAGTTCCCACATTTGATACTATTCACACTTTTGATAACGCCAGTTTTGCCTCCGACACCTATCGTTCGTGTAGCTTTGAAATGTTACTAACAAAGTTTTTGGTTGCAAAACTTGCAAAGCGAACGGTTGATGTACACACACTACCATAAACAATGAATATGTATAGGCAGTTTGACAGATTAACACAAAAAACCCCACCTCCAGACATAGGCCAAAAGTTTAATTTTTCGGTGGCAAAAGTGACAAAAATAACAAAAATATCGTAAACGAATGCATGACAGTTTGTTAAAGTTGATACTAAAATTTTGATATTTCTGATACTAATGCTTAACGAACGGATGACAGGTGACAAAAGTAATGAAATTAATGATTCTGCATCCCAAAACGAACGCGCCCATAATATTGCTTAATAAAAAACATAGGGCTGTTATAAGCGATTTTTTAATACAAATAATAATATTCGTGTTATTAATATTTCATGCTTTTCGCCCAAACTACGTTCAAATTCCGCGTTGTATGCAGAATTTGCCTGGCTTTATGCTCTCGTCATAAGAAAATAGGCGTCAAACTAATTTAGAGACCTTAGTGCGGGTTGAACAGTCATTTAAACAATCGTGTGCATGGTCAGTAGCTCGACGTCTGCCAATTCACACTGGGACAGCGCGGTGAAATACCCATAACCTAAACCTCCTTTCTCCGAGGAATAGGTATATCAGACTGCTCACATTACACTAATCGCCTTAAACTCTCATCTTTTTTAATATGAGGGTGTGTTAGGGTGTGTATATGAACTACTTGAGTGTGTATATCTAGAACTGTGATAATTTTAATAAAATTAAGTTTTGCGTCTAATGTTTCTCCTTTTCTTTTAAATCAAGATGGTTTTCTTCTAAATCTGTTTCTGTGGAGATACTAATAATTGGCTTTGTAAATAAAAGTTGTGAAAAGCATGTCATTTATTTCGAGGAAGTCTATTAGGTAACTACAACAGCCTTGATAGGATTATATGGCTGCTTTACATGTAATGTTCTCA
Organism: Apoda limacodes; assembly: GCA_946406115.1. Lineage (NCBI taxonomy): Eukaryota > Metazoa > Arthropoda > Insecta > Lepidoptera > Limacodidae > Apoda > Apoda limacodes. The sequence continues at coordinate 10,186,971 of OX291546.1, forward strand.
CGAGTTGTATACCTAACCTAACCATTTAAATGTTTAACCGAGAAAAGGATTGCATGATATGAGTTTAATTGAATGTATGGTTTATATTGGTAGCCACAAATATTATTTTTACTTTGTCCACCTCATGTGTCGGAATAGAACATTATTCCATTTACTTCCTATGGCAAAACTTTACAAAAGGTATATGGGTGATGCAATTTGATTTTTCCTTAAATTTCTCTAATCTCTTTCCTTAAATACCAAGCCAATCTTATTCAAATCATTAACAAAATTCTTCTATATCTCTTTTCTAAGTCTTGAAATACTCATTATTTAAGCACCTGTGATAAATTCCGCACATTTTAATTTTTTTTTCGATTCAGCCATGTATTTGCGAAATATTAAGCTTTTAGTGCAAGTTCTTGTTAGAACCTAGTGTCCTGCCAAGGCCAAGGTCTAGCCAGCTAAATGGCTGTTCCTGGATTTGTGAAAAAAATCATGGAACATATATAACGAACTTAAAAGAAAAACTATCAGATTTAGTAAGTAGGTTTTACAACTTAATGAGTAATAGTCGACCAAGTTAAAAAAATTAAAAAAAATCGTACAAAATCCATTAGAAGGTACGTAGATGAAGTTGGTACTTGTGTAAAACAGGTATTAAATATATGAAACTTTATGAACCATGTATGTAACATTATAGAAAAATAAAATTTTAAGATTCTGAATACTAATACCTACTTACTAAATTATTAAGTTATATACTTATTGATAACTTATATTCTTTTAGTTTTTTATTGTTAGTTTCATGATTATTTTGATCTGACCAGTAGTGGGTGTTTAGAATCCATACACTAATATACTAAATGCCAAAAGTGTCACTGTCTGTTTGTTACCTCTTTACGGCTAAACTGCTTAACCGATTTCGATGAAATTTGACAAGATATAATATAATAGCTTGCACCTCAAGACAAAGGTAACTTAAACTGTCAAGTATAAGTCGGTTGTTTTACTATGATCAAGATCAACAGTAGAAATATAAATAGTAATTTATGGTGTATGGAGCCGTTGGCAAAAGCTAGTAAATATATAAACTAATAAAAAAACCTTCAAGTCAAGATATAAACATATTTACGCCTGTCACGAAAATAGCCTCATATAAAGAAGCTATATGTTGCACTAAAACCAAAAGACTTACCTACAGGTACTACCAATAAATTGCTTATGATAATGAAGTATTAAATAATGAAAGAAAATTAAAAAAAACTCGTTATTTTTAGTTTTACAAACCGACCATACAAACGAGGACACAAGCATCTAAGCGCGTGAAGACATCAATTTTATTTCGTGTACCTATATTTCGTCTTGTGCTTGTCTCTTCTTCGTTATCAGTGTCATCTATCTCGGGGCGTACCGAGGCACAACTTTTAGTTTATAACGGATATAAAATACTCATTTCATTAAAGATCTTCCCTGTAAATTCATCTATTTAATAACTAAAATAGTCTATTTTGGAACGAGCAAAAAATTACGCTTTTTCTTACCCTCTCTCTCTCTCTCTCTCTCTAAAAAAAAATAATGATAAAAAAACACTCACACTAGCCTTTGCCTTTCCCTGGACTTAAACTAACATCGTGGCAAATTTCATCTTAATTAGTACAACAGTTTAAGGGGGGAAGAGGTAACAGACAGACAGACAGACAGAGTTACTTTCGCTTTTATAATATTAGTATGGATAGCCAGTCTCACTCTGTGGTATTTGCATATTTAGTTAAAGGATTAACCATGCGATCCTGGTGCACCGTATAAAACTTTGAACCACCGTTTTACCCCATTAGGGAGTGAGTTTTGAAAAACAGTTTCTTAATGCACGCCGACATTATAATAGCTATACGTGTGCCAGGCTTCAGAGCAACCCGTTTAGTGGTTTGAGCTGTGTGTTGCGAGATCAGTCTGTCAGTAACGATTTGGTGCTCCATACAAACTTTGAACCCCGGTTTTACCCCTTTAGGGGGTGAGTTTTGAAAAATCCTTTCTTAGCGCACGCCTAAATCAGAATAGCTATATGTGTGCTTAATTTCAGCGCAATCTGCCTGAGCACTGATGGTTTCAGCTGTGCGTTAATAAATCAGTCAGTAACGGTTGACTTTTATATAAATGTCGCAGCTATTTGGTTAAATTAGCCAGTTAATTGGGCGCCTAAGCAGATAGTTAAGTATGAAATTATCATATAACTGAACAGATTATTATATGAAACTTTACTGGAACGCTCCGCTTGCTCTTTGCGCCTCCGTGACACAAGAGAAACTGAACCTAACCCAACATACATGACTTATACAATGCTATTTCTGTTCCTTTACTTGAGGATTAGCCTAGGCGTTAAATTAAATGGCTTATTTTACCAGCTAGAATAAAATAGCTAGCATAAAATAAGCCATATTATATAGCCATATAAGCCATATTATGGCTTATTTTATGGCTGTGACATATACACAAGAAGATTAGAATGAATAGCTATGCGTCGTGGCGCGCCGCGCACGATGCGGGCAGCATCAAAGAACCGTTAAAGAAGGCTAGAAAGAAGATTAATCACAGCTTGTTTGGGATCCAGTGTAGCCACTGAAGTCCCGACATTTCTGACACTACTCTAGCAATGTAAATAAACACGCACACACAAAAAACGACAAACGGAGCGATATGATTAGTCCACGGCTCACTCATACATCGGTAAATTAAGTTGCGCATGTACTGTGCAAAAGCGAGTAATTTTAGACCTCGACTAGTGGTTGACAAACTATAAAATTATATCGATAAGTAGTTTATTATTATACTCAAAACTCAAACATAAAATATAATGATTTATCAATTTCATATTAAAAATAATACAATATCGTCCTACACGATAATTGCATAATATTTAAAACTTAAAAATATTACATATTATATTTAATAATCAATTAAGTAGGCAATTTCGAAAAGAGCACATGTCGAAAATTCCAAAATGTTTAGGAAACATTTATATGATTTTACATATTTTTACATGCTTTTTTACTAATTTCATATATGTGGGATATGCCCTTTTAAATTTTATTTTATTTTTCAGTTGGTACTTGGATATACATATGTCAGTATGGAATCATTGTTATTAGTTAAAATGTATGATGTTCTTTATGAAAGGAGTGATTAAAGTTAAGAGGATCGCCAATGTGCGACAAGTGCATTAACATACAGTGACATAAAATTAGGTGGGACGTTTGCTTGTTTGCTACCTTGGTGGTATAAAATCAGTTGATAATGGGGTAGCATACACACAATAAGTTCCGCGTGAGAATTGCGCCGACAAACCGACAACGTATTCTCCAAGTGATTGGTACACTATACATATACATACAACCCATATCCTGGAAACCACCCAACCGATTTTGATTTAAAAAATCATAATAATCCAATCACTAGTCGATTAATCGCATAATCATACTGCAAAATAACTCAATAACAGTAACACTAGTAAATAACTAGTCAGTTAAGTACATAAACGACGATATTTCATAAACTAGTATTAGCTTATTTACACATAAACACTTCAATGTTCCTTTGACTTCATAGAGCTATCATGAGTTGTTTAGGAAATAGTACCTAGAAGACCGAGCTCTGCTCATTTTTTTAACAACGCCATCTATTGTCAAGTAGCTTTAGTGTAGCTGTATCGGTATATATAATAGTATTACTACTCGCAAACAGATGTCAGGAAGAGTCATATTGTTCAGTTTATATTGCCTGAAAACACAGATAAAATGACGTTTTCTTAAAATTAAACCTAGCTAGATCGATTTATCGACCCCGAAACCCTCTACATACTACATTTCAAGAATATCGTTGGAGCCGTTTCCGAGATTCAGATTATATTTGATATTTGATATTTCAGAATTGCTTGCTTAAAGATAAAAGATAGATTGTCGTCTACGAATATGTAAGTAAGTAGTTATTTTCATATAATCATGATTCATAATCAACATTGCTGGTTTACATCGAAGGTTTTAATTTATATTAATTTATCAAAGACGCTAAGCAAAGCACTGTAGATTACAACCAGCTATGAACCCCATATAATTTATTAAAAATACTCCCTTTGATTACGGTGTTGGTCACTGCTGACCATAAAGACAGCACATAATGGAAATTGAGGCATGTAAAAAATTAAAATGCAATATTAAAGAACGTGTCATATGCCTAGCTATCTACTACTTTATCTAACGGAGCAACTTCTATAAAACAACCAACCAACCGACGACAATTGGTTATGCATCATTTAATAAGTTACTTTATAACATACATTTCTAGCTACCTAGCTGCATTCAATACATTGTTTAACCTTACCAGTGTATTAGATTGTATGAACAGTATAATCAGTTAACCGTATCCGTATGCATATAGGTAGGTATCTACCTAAACTAAGACTGCGCAATTTTGAAAGAAGAGTATAGCTTCACCTCGATTCGTAAAGTATATATAATACTACGTAAGTATAATAATTCTTCATTTTAAGGGCCCTCTTACACCCCACTAGCGTCACCATTAGATATCCTCAATTTTCTCTTCGCAGAAAACGAATTTCTAAAATCCAAATGTCGCAAATATAAAGCTAGTCATAAGCTATTTTTAGAAGGTTTTATATAGTTTCCAAATAATATCTGTTAGTCTGACTGTAGTTAGCATTTCTGCTAAAAGTTCATGCCTTTGAGAATAAAAGGCCAACCTAACGTTTGTCTAGGCTAACTGGAAATCTGAGCCATTTAAGAAAATGCTCATGCATGCAATGCTCACACACTCTGCTTAATATACCTACACGCTAGCGAGTGTAGATGTGGCTTCCGTTTTTATGAAAATTGTATGATATCCATTGTGTATTAAGGGTGGTAAGTAATAAATAACTAACAAGAGGCTATTTAGAAGCCTGAGGCCGAATTATGTTTGTAATTTATGAGTTTAATATTTTGACAGGAAACTTGAACTCGCATAATTTAATCGCTCGAACATCGAAACACAATATTTGACATTTTGCTCGATATTTTTTGACAAAACCTGTTTTCGCACAAAGTTTTTGTTGAATTTTTAAACCGAAATGCTATTTCAAGATTGTTTAAAAATAATAAATAGGCGATAACAATACCCTCGTAATATGTTCGAAACAGTTTTTTGATAACTATCGCAGTTTTATTATAAACGACGTTTAATTGATATTTTGCAAGATTAACGCGGCGTTGTCGCCGTCACACTAGGCATTTTTTATATTATACTAGACTTTGCCCGCGGCTCCGCCCGCCCTATATTTGATTAACGGCGTAGGATTCTTTCGGCAACTCCTTGATTATACTAAAGAAGTTTGTTATAGCAAGCTATAGTGGAATTTCGGTCATAGTTACTCCCGCTGGAACTTTTGAATTTCCCAGGATAAGAAGTAGCCTTTGTCCTTTTTCGTATCTTTAACTATTTGTGTGCAAAATTTCAGCTCATTTAAATGCTCCCAGCAGGATTAAGTAACAAACGTTATTCCAGCGGGATCTTTTGAATTTTTGGGAATGAAAAATAGCCTATGTCCTTCCCCGAAACTCAGACAAATTTCATTTAAAACAGTTGAGCGGTTCCCGATCCATCCAGTGGTTGTAGCGTGACAAACAACCAAACATCCAAACTTTCGCATTTATAATATTAATGGGATAGCTGGTAATTAATGAATTTTGCTAGCGGCAGAACTGCCCTAAATTTGGATATCGACGTGGGACTCCTTTATTTTATCTCAGTATTGATACTGTGATTTACTCCTTAATTGCCCCGCGCTAAATTCGGTTATCGGCGACTGTGATTTACTCCTTAATTACACTAATGAAGTTTGCTATATCAAGCTGTAGCTATAGCTATAGTTCGTTTAAGCGCGGTTTTAGTTATTTCTGCGGGAATTTCGGGATAAAAGTAGCCTATATGCTATTCCAGGACCTAACCTATATGTATGCCAAGTTTCATCCCGATCCGTCCAGTGGTTGAAGCGTGAAGAAGTAACAAACATACACACTCACACACTCACAATCTTTCGCCTTTATAATATTAACAATGGGATAGCGCCGTCTCTTTGCTTACGTCTCTGCGTAGGCGCACTCTTTAATGACTCGAGTGTCTAATTTCCGTACCACCCGTGTCACACATCTACAATGTTTATCATTACAGTTACTAGTAAATAAATAAAAATATAAGGTGAATAAATAAAAAAAAATCATTAACCCACAATTGAAATAGAAATAGAGAAAACTATGCCAACGCCAGATGACACTAGATATCTAGAGAATTATGAATTAAAAGTCTTGGTTTGAAAAAGCGTAGTTCATATTTTGAACAGACAGCTCATATACACACTTGATAGAATAGGCGAGTCATTACCGCCTGTAAGTTCTATAAACGCCTGATTTGCCTTGAGAAAAGCAAAATTTACAAAGAATAACCCCGACGGAGTAATTCAGGTCAGCACCCTCTTGGCCTGCACGTAATGACACTGCTTACGAGTAAGTGTGATGAAAAACAACCGGAATGGATGATCTCAGGTTTTTTTATGTCTATGCATAAATGCTTCCGGTGAAGGAAGCGAAGCTGCACGTTTTCATAAAAAATGGCTACACACACGGGTAATAAAATCAAAGTATAATAGTAATGACTTAGTAATGACTTTAATTATGATTCCGATTAGAATTTAATGTAGGTACCTAAGTTTTTGCAAGTTTAGCCAGTAAATTGTTACTTGCTAGCTTCTGCCCGCAGTTTCAGCCGCCCTGAATTCGGTTATCAGTGTGGAATTTCACCGGCAACTCCTCGATAAATTAAGAAAACACCGACGAACGCTTGACCTTTTCAAGTAGTCTATATCCTGCAGCGAGACTCAAACTACCTCCATGCCAAAGCCTGCGGTTCTACCCGGCCTTAATTCAGTTATCAGTGTAGGATTTCAGCGGCAACTCCTCAATTATAGAAAAAAAACCGGCTCACACTTGACTATTGTTCAAAATGTCAAGGTTTTATAATTTTATGTAATTAAGTTTTGTAATGTAATATAATGTAGGTATTTGAGTTAGTGTACCTTGTCAACATCCTTATTCCACTGTGCCTACCCTAATATGCCGTTATACTATTCTTTGTTCTGAGCATATACTATAGTATTGTTACCACTTGGAAATATGTGAAAATGACATGTGATGTGATACATGAAATGTGATAAAAGTGACTTGAACAGCTTTTGGTACTTAGGTACTATAGCACTACAATATGTTTAGGTAGGTCGTAGGCAGAACATTCACGGTTTTCTATACGGTCGCGTTTCACAAAACAACTTGTCCTCGGTCGCGTTCACCTAGTCCTTCACGAAACTTATTTGTGGACTTTTCTTTGATTTCCTCCGAAACATTTTTAGTGGGCATAAAACCTATTTAAAAAGCAATCAGTCAGAGGTTGGTGATTGCTAGCACGGCAAGCCGCACGCTACGGGCCGTGTTCACAAAACGGAGCAATTAGCAGTTACCCCACTGCTCTACCACCCTTCAGTCGGCGCGCCGATCTCTATCGCAAAACGACCGTTTTCTGGAATAGCCTTAACCACCAACAAACCATTGCGTGTTATCGCACAGGGCCACGTAATGGTCAAGACTCAAGCTAACTTTCCCTTGGAATTCGATCAAGCTATTGTATTCGTTTTTGCTGCTAATTAGCTACGGAACTTATATAGCTGAAGAAATTTGATTGCGCCTACTAACAAAAGTCAAGGGGACGTTCGGAATGTGAACTCAGTCACAGAATAAAACAGTGTAACAAACTTTTCTGACCTGGTGGTCGAAAATCAAAACTACAGTCGCCATATCAAAATGTTGTGAACTTACAAGGACACTAGCGACCAAAAACCCTTAGTGAGAAGGTCAGAAAAGTTTGTTGCACTGTACCAGTAGTCAGTGCTAGTGTTCCAAACTAACCCGTTAGGTATTAATCCTGGAAAATTCAAACAGCACTCGTTCGGAAACTACATTAACCTCGAACCCTTTATACTACTGTTTGACGCCACAAATGTCCGTGTTTTGGTTATTGGTATAGGATTCCAACGGCAACCTTAATTATAAAAAAACTGACTAACACTTAATTGTCGTTTTCAAGTAGCCTATGTCCTTTCCCGGGACTCAAATTATCTGCATGTCAAATTTTATCTTAATCTGTAGAGTGTTTAAGCGTGAGGAGGTTAGAGACAGACAGACAGAGTTAACTTCGCATTTATAATATTAATATGAATAAAAGTTTATTATAGTAGGTACACATATGGCTGTAGGTAGTCGGGTTTCAATTTTTTTTTAAATTCATATTCTTTCTTTGAAATCGTCGTAGATGAAATTAAATGTGAATAAAGAGATCTTTCATTAAACGATCAGTAACTCAAAAACAAAGTATCTATTGTGAAGTAAAACGAAGACGCATGAATATTTGACGCGTTTGAACGCAGCGTAAATAGCGTAAACGTTTCCTAATCACGACATTTGCTCACTGGAACGACAATATGTTAGCAACCAATATTTGTATTTAATACAGTAAAATTTATCAATTATGCTTATATCCGTTTGTTTACAAATGACATCGTCGTACTTGACCTATGATTTTCAACCGATTTTATGAATTACAAATCAATAATTAAAATCTAACAGACACTTCCGAACACGTAGTTCATGCTACCATTTTAAGAGGGCGATATATTATATACTTCTTAATTAATTTATACCGTAATGACGCCTTGAATTTAACGTTATTACCGTTTTGTAGTCACATTTTTTGACTTTTCGCTACAACTATGCACTAGATAACAAGCTATTCTAATTATTCAACCAACTTTCATTAGAAGCAAATGTAAAACACACTTTAAAAATTTGCACAAGTGTTGAAACAACGGTCACTTCTAGATTTTTTAATGCATTAAATACAATAAATGAAAATCATTCATTAAGGTAATGCACTAGACAGAAGCAAGTTTTATAACATATATTTTTTTCAATGCTTTAGATGCTATAGTTTAGCCACAAAATTTGCACAAAAACGGCGTATTTTCGCGGTCTAGCCTAGCCTTAAGCAGTTTTATTTTGATTATTATTCTCTAGTCTCCATAATGATAGATGACCCATGCCCGACTTTCTGTGGCCTATTTTAAATTATTATAACTATTAGATATTTCTAATATTCCCTTTCGATGTATCGCAAGAATTAACTATTTATTAGTTTTTCGTTAAACACACGAGTCAGTCATATTATGACATTACCTGTACCTATAACACCAGGAAAACCAAGATATACCTAACAAACGCCTACATAGATACATACGTTACATAAAACTTTGTTTTGTCTCAAAAACAGCTTTCTTGATTTTTTTGTGGCTTTAAACATTGTTAGATTAAGGTAGGTATAGGTAGTACTTAGTGTTAACCTTTTGTAACTGATTTTCCTACATATTATCTAGATTAATTCCTCATAATGAAAACAACATGTAAAAAACATTGATTATGCAGCCAATTATGAAACAAATTGTTTTCGTTTTCACGTTTATACTTTTATACAATTTAATTAGGTCGGTACCTACCTGCCAGCGTATCAAAATATTTATATTTTCCTGTAATAAAAACCATTAGAATTGTGCACAAACATTAAAAGTAGGTTCAAAAGGCATTTAACGAGTATTTAGCAGTAAATCAATGGTCAACAATGTCCCTCTACCCTCCCCCCCCCCTGCCCGCACCCCCGTGCGTTGTAGATCAGTATCTACATCCGTCCTCCGCGCCGCGCCGCGCCGCCACCGTCACTTCATAATTGCTCATAACAGTCGTTTAGATTTAACTGTGGGTTTTTTTTCCAACTATGAACAGGCTAACTGTTGTTGGACCTAAATGGCCCTAACAACTACTTACACGTGGACAAACTCTTACGGCCTTTTGGTATGATTACTATTCTCTGTGCTTACGGCGATGCTTTTGCACTCAAACGGGAGAAGTTGGGGCGGTTCGCATTAAGTCATATCAAAGTCTTTGGTGATCATTGAGGAAAATTTTGTGCCTATCTGTTCATAATATCTAAAAAGGGTAATAGGTACAGAGGGCCACTCGCTAAAATACACCAGTTAGACTTTGCACCCTTTGAAGTTGCACAAATATTTTGTATGATAGGGATATATATATAAATTTATCGCTTTTACACTACACAATTCCTGCTGCACTGCACACACGTCAAAATTATGACGCGAACTATTTAAATTACATATTAGTTTACGATTTTAGCATTTCTGAGCACACTATGCCAAAACTGATAGCCAAATACACACAATTACACATCCATTGGTTAAAATACCGTTTTTTCATTAAAGTGTTGGATATTAATAATATTAAATAAATCTGCCAATGGAAGTCTATAGTACTCACCTAGTTTATCATTTATTTTTTTGGCTAAGTGCCCCAAACTGACATGGTTTACTTCAGGGAGTGACCCTATGTGCAAAAGATTAACCAGTATATGTTGCTCACCTCTGTGCACCACGAGTTCCGTATTTTCCGTTTTTAACAGGATTTTTTGTTGGGACAAACCTTATACAGTATAAAAAGGCGTTTTCAGTATTTGTTGTTAAATTAAAATTTATGGTTTCTAAGATACGCTAATTGCAAATTGCTAGTTTCAAGATTAATCCTATTAAATTATAAAAATGGTCTTAAACTGACAACTTTGGACTGACTGACCAGCAAGAGTCATCGACACAACTATGCTTACACAGTATTTGCGTTATAAAAATAAGTAGAAAACAGTTTTCTAGCCTATACAGTGGTTGACGATTTAGTATATTTGCGTTTAAGGCCTGTGTGCCTAGTATGAGTTTTTGCGTATTTGTAACGCTACTTTCGCGTTCGCGTATTCATTAAAAGTCCTATAAGAAAAAACCGTCTTAAAACGCGTCCGTTAGAGGCGCTGCTACTGCTGTATTTCCATACATGTTTTTCGTTGACGCGAACGCGATAGTAGCGTTAAAAACTCACACTAGGTACACTGGTTAATAGTTGGCCGTGCGAGACTATTGCAGTACCGTGTTACCACATAATGCTAGTTACTGTCATATGCGAGTCGGTCAGTAGCTGTCATACGAGCTACTAGACGTAGTGATTATATTCTCTTTGGATACTACATCATTTTTACGCCACCACTGAACGTGACTCAAATGGCAAATCACAAGCTTTACGAAGAATTTTGGTAACCACTCTTATTGTGGTAACCACTATAATCTGGTGAATAGGTACTTTACGATATCATTGCACGAGAACTTTCCGCACTTCAATGCAATCTCACGAGCATACTGCTAAAAATGCACTTGCCAGTGTCATGCATGGCAGCTACTCTCAGTGTGCGACCGAGGCGAGTAGAGCTACTGTCTTGCGATTACAGAGTGGCAGTAGTCCATGTATCCAGTCACCGTGTAACCAGGCCTTAAGTCATTTCGAGTTCAGGACACGCTTTGATGATAAACTTAAGTTAGGTAATTATGTACCGAGGCGAATTGTCTGTCCTGTAACAACCTTTAGATAAAAAACATTATAAAAGTCACAAAACCGCAAATACATACATACATATACACACAATTAGAATAGCAAAACGGAACTATTTTTATTGAACACAACGCGATCGTATCGCGTAGTAATTAACCGTACCACTTAGCCGCGCGTAAACGATTCCAACCGCACCACTACCCACTACCACGTTCACACTAATAAAATCCCTATGAATAATAATAAAGCGTTTTATGTTTTTACTGAGCATAGGTGGCATTGTTTAGATATGTCGGTAGCACGGTTATTGACATGATGTAATGGTTGGTATAATCCCCAAATATATTTTTTTCGAAATCCAAAAAAAACAGATTTTAGGCTGTTTAGTTTTCGATATAAAACGTACGTACAGCCATAATTTTACCACGACATCTACAATATTAACAAAAATCGTGCAAGACGATCTAGGTTAAGTAACTAGGGAAAACGTTTTCACTTTTTGAATGAAATCATCTTTACGAACAAAAAATAAGTGTCGTTTGAATATATCACGAATATATAGTCATGTAACAGGTATGTGGTAATAAAAGCTCATAGTACAATAAAACTGCAAAGCGTAGTCAGTTTCACTTTTATTTGTTTCATTAAAAATATGAGTATTTTTACTGCCCTTAATGGTTGCACGTCAAAATTATTAACAAAGTGCGGTTCTAATTACACAGTGTGACGGTAAGTTTTGTTTGGTACCAGGCGAGGTGACAAGGGTTGTCACTAACTTACATAATTCAAAATTCAACTTCAAATTTTATTATTGTAGTAGCACTTAACCAAGTTATATTTAGAACTAGACTAAGCCAGCGACTCCGCCCGCCCTAAATTCGGTTATCGGCGTGGAACTCCTTAATTATACTTATAAAGTTTGCTATAGCAAGCTATAGCTACATCTATTGTTCTTTGAACTCTGTTATAGTAATTCCCGCGGGAACTTTTAAATTTTTCGCGATAAAAAGTAGCCTATATGCTATTCCAGGACCCAACCTACGTGTATACCAAGTTTGACCCCGATGTGTCCAGTGGTTAAAGCGTAATTGAGTAACAAACATCCATCTAGACATACAAACTCTCACAATTATAATATTAGAAGGATTTTTAATAACTAATTTGACAAGTAAAATTATTTTTAATTTTTATATGATGTTGAGCAACCTTTATTATGTAAGTAAGTACATAATAAATATCATATTTTTTTATCTTCTATGATATTATTGCTTTATTTTAATTCATAACATTCAATTAACTTCATAGTTTTATAGTATTGTTCAGTTTACATAATTTGACATTTGTTTTTAAATTCAATTTTTTGACAAATTTACTAAAATAAATAATAATATATTATTATTTTTAAGTTAATTTTATGATTATATTAGAAAATTTTAACTCATTTCGTACAGTAGTAACCTTCTTTTATGAACATACTCCAACTGTCATATATGTATTAGTATTTACCATGTTGGTCACCCAAATTAACAAAATAAATAAATAAATAGATTTTCAATCAACTACGAACATCATCTCATCAACATATATATAATCATAAAAACTTTAGGGTTCTATATATTTATATATAAATATATATATTTAACTGCAATAACCACAATGTTTTGATGTATATACATATATGTTATCCCAAAGTTTCGATTCGATTATACTTTTCCTCTACTAACATCATATTAAAATAATAAAAACAATAACATTATGAGATGTACTTTTTAGCTTAATTCTTTTTTTGTTTTCATCACACATCAAATATATTATCCATATTCCCCATGCCAGCTATATTCCACATCCTAGACGACACAGTTCTACACTACCTGTCTTAGACATAGGTAATAGGTACACACACATAGAAATACCGTGAGATAGAATATGGTTTATAAACAGTTTATATTTAGTAGTATATCATATTATATTTCTTCGGTCTCTTGGTTCCCCTCTGGGAAACAGTCGTGATGTTATGTATGTATGTATGTATTTAGTAGTAGTCACTCAATAATTAATGATATAAATAAACTAATCCATATTTCCCGTAAAAAAAGTACAACCCTATTAGAGACAGCAACGTTGACGAAGGAGCAGACAACTCACTGTTGCACGATATGTGATAGATCGTATCACACACGGTTGTAATTAGTCGTTTTATTTATTTGTGATACCATAGTTTTATTTATGTTTTGTTTGCACTTATGAAATCAATGTTAGTAAAATTTATGGTATGAAATAGAAAGGGTTACGTATTATGTCTATAACAAACAAATAACTCAAAAGTATTATTTATCTTGTCATCAGAATCACAGCTTTATACCTCTTTTAAACGCAGCTCTGAATACCGTCCATATTATTAATAAATTTAATAAAATGACATTGTGTATTAAGGGTGGTAAGGAAAAAATACATTGCGGTTTCGCGGCAATCGATAAATTTCATACGTCATTTCGAATGCGCAATGTATATCTTATTTCTATGGATTTCAAACGAGAATTGTTAACTGTCATTTTACGGAATCGAGCCGCCGGGCGGTCAAAAATCCCGTGGTCAAATCCCGGTCAAAAATGTGTAAGCTTACAACGACACCAACGAACAAACATCCAAGGTCAGAAGTTCAGAAAAGTTTGTTGCATTGTAGGCGGCTGTACGCCTACAGGCCTACCTCGCACTGAATTCTGTAGCACTTGAATCACTATACAAGCGAGCGTTCATGCACAGACGATTTTAAATTTGTGTAGAAATTATATAGCCTCAAGGAATATAAACTGAGCTGAAAAAATAGCGCGGTTTTATTATTATTGAACAGAGTCGCAATTTTTGTGATTTTTTCCCTCCCTTCTAATTTTTGGTTTAGCATTCTAAATGGCCTGCCCCTTTCCACTTCAACAGCTGCCTGGCAATTTCACAAGCTATCTCGGTTACTATGCTGTGAGTTTCCTCATTACGAATCATAACTATGGACACATGCACTAGATTCGTACGCTTCAGCAGTTATACACCTCCTACCTAGGAGAAGGAAGCTTAGGCCATCGTCCAGCTCGCTGGCCTACTGCAGGTTGGTGGACGTTGTCGAACCGTGCGCTTAGATAACAATAGTCTTCAATTCTTCAATAAGTACTTGACTTGATACTGTTAGCTGGCGGTAAGTAGAATGTAATGCCTACACTATAACGTGGTAGACCGGGACAGACGGATTACTGACGGACGGACTAACGATCTAATGAGGGTTTATCGTTTAACCATGGAATCCAAAAATAAACTTTTAACACTTTACGTTGTTTTCGAATTCGAATTCCTTGGCTTATTTAATCACTAATGCTCGGATTTTATCGTAATAGCCACAGCTTTTTAAGCATTCATGACGTAATAGGATAACCGAGTATCCGAAGTTAATAATATCAAAATGTAAGCCATAACAGATTAAAAAGCACCTAATGTTAATTTCTAAAAGCGATTTTTATCAAATAAATGAGCTCAGAAAATCTGTTTCGATTAAAATTAAGTAAATTATTTAGTAAGACATGAGCAAGTTAAATAAATTAAGATAAGTTAATTAATTATCTGCTGTAATTATTTTTAACGATAACAATCTGCCGTATTTCAAAATAATTAACGATAAGGAAGAAATTACCATGAAATATTTGAAATTGTAATACACGAAAACAATTTTAGTGTACATGGAGTTGTGATAAGAAAATGTTCAATTTATCGTAATCTTTAGCGGGAACTTAGTGAATTTATAAGTGCCGGTGTTTTGTAAAGCTATAAATAGGTACCTGTGTGGCAACTGTTAAGTTACTACATCAATGGTAGTTATCGTACTATGACTAGCTTGACTGAAGTTACTAATTTGAAAATAAAACGGGATTAAACGCGTCGTTATTTGGCAACATCCCGACATTTCGGCTGGGTTACACCAGCCTTGGTCACAGGTAGACTGGCGGTGCACGGTGTCTTCGGTTTCGGGTGGAGGTGTCCTGTTGAACTAACCTAACTTGTCAGGTGCGTTCGTTGGTAAAACTCAGCTCAGCTGTTTTTCCCTATGACTGGATTCCATGCAGGCGACAATTTCTATCCTCCTCACGATTGAAGTTCTCATGTTTTTTTTATTTCGATCGCTTTGCGTAACAATCTACGGTAATATTAGCGATCGGTAGACAAAAACTTCATCCCCCCGACCGACCTTGGCATGGTCGCAAAACTATCGTTAGGCGACCTCGGCACGTACTTACGGCCCCAGATTACGATTTCGCTGTCCGGATAGCGAGATTAGTCTCTACGACCTCCCCGAATAGGGACTCCCCCCTCACACGACGCCGGCGTCCCCGAATTCATCGGCGCCCGAACAGATACACGAGGTATCAAAGAGTGCCGGGGCGCTTCTCGCCCCCACTCAATCGCAACCGCACCCGCGTAACGGGGAACTTCCGTCCTGGCGGTGACTCACCTTCGGGTTCGAGGCTTACGAAGGTCGAAGAGACGCCCCCGAGGGAGACAACCCAAGCCGAGCGTTGGGCGCTATACGGGCTGAGGCTCCTTCAGAGACTCGCCCCAAAAAAACCCATTGAAGCAGTAATGGCTGCAACAACCAACTGCATAGTCAGTCAAAAAAAAGACAAAAACTTATACATATAGTCTTTGGCTTTAGGCTTGAGTTAATCAGATGTTCTGCTATAGCTGATTTTTTCGTCTGGCAATTCTTTACAGCAGCAATATGTAGTTTGAGCCTGTCCGCAATTGTGCGGTTTGTCTGGCCAATGTAAGAACTGCCGCAGCTGCAGTCAGTTTTGTAGACACCTGGTGTTTGGTACGGGATTACGTCCTTTGGCGCACCTGCTGTTCAATTGTGGAGTTCTAACATTGGCCAGACCAAACGCGCAATGCGAACTGAGGACAATCAGAAACATCTGATTAGCTCAAATTTCAACCACTGGATTGAGCTGCTGCAGCCTAAGGTTTTGTTCACCGATTCCTAATATTACCGTAAATTGGAACGTGAAGCGATTGAAATAAAAGAGCATAAGAACTTCAATCGTGAGAATGGATACAAACTGTCGCCTGTATGGAATTCAGACATAGATAAATACAGCTCTCGAGTGTTATCAACGAACGCACCCGAAGACACCGTTAGTGTTGTGTGAAGTAATTATGACAAGTATAAAGACGAAGTGAGGATAGTTCAACAGGACGGCTCTACTCGAAGAAGAAGACGCAGCGCACCGCCAGTCTACCCGTACCAAGGCTGGTGTAACCCATCCGAAACGTCGGGAAAAGGTATTTTGTCAAATAACGACGCGTTTCATGCCGTTTTGTTTTTTAATTTTATTTTAATAAAAATTTAAAAACTTATTTTGACTGAAGTTACCCGCGATTTGTCGTAGGTTCACTGTCTGTACCTATTAATAAATACAATTATGTTATCTATCATAAGGGTAAATATATAGGAGTACATAGCCAAGGTATACAGGTACCTACATTACGCAATAGATTTATAAAAAACAAGTGTTTGAAGACGCTAATATAAAAGCGTAATAACGTGAGTGGACCATAACTGGCCATCCAGGTTCTTTATAGGCCGCTCTAGCAGTAATTTGGTCAATACGGTCCCTACCGTTTGTAGAGGTCTGTTGTGGACGTTGCATAATTATATTTTCACACACACATAGGTACTCTACATATAAACAAACTTACAAAATCCGCTCCTATCTCTATATATTAGTACCTAGTCAAATTTATTTAATTAATTTTAAATTTATTTGCTCTCGAATAGAGCATGTTACATAAAGCGAGTCTGTGATAGAACTAACTTAAAACTAACAGATGGAGATAAGACTTCATGTGACCCGGGGAATCGTCTAGACTCGTAGACTGAACAATCCGGTGTATTCAGGCGCAAAGTTGCTGAGTAGGCAAGTCTACGAACTTGACTGTGGGTCCAGCGTGCATAACTCCTCTTCCCTTAAGTTCGAAGTCATCAGAGGGATTATTTTCGGTCTGATGATTTCGACACAATAAAATAACATATTAGTACTTGTACAACATAAGGGTTAAAATGCTTTTAGCTATGATTATATATAATATTAATGTCCCAACGCTAATACTATTCACTTTGATTACTGTGATTTTATGGCCTAGATTTATTTTGTGACTTCTTTCCTGAAGATGCTCTGAGTCTTTCAAAGATTTTTCGGAGCTTATCAAGGTGTTCCTGCAAGCTTGTTGAGTAGACAATTATGTCAGATAAGTAAACTAGGCAGTGTATACCTTCAAAACCTCGTAGGACATTGTCCATGACTCTTTGGGAAGTCGCAGGGCCGTTTTCAGGCCAACAGGCATTCTAGAAAACTCATAATGTCCGATCTGGACTGAAAAAGCGGTCTTATGTCTGTCCGATTCTAGCATCTCTATAGTACAAAAGTTCACTTGGCAATGGTTACTTGTCATCGACTGTAATCTCATTGAGGCGCCTATAGTCTATTACCATTCTAAACTTTTTTCACCTGAGGAGTCGGTGTTTTTAGGAACACGGATTACGCCTTCTTTTAATAACCGCAATAAAAGATGTCTCTGTATTCGTAACGCAGATTTGTGATAGCTTTTTCGCGCTCTTTCTTGTTAGTGTGTTCTAGTCGTAATTTTGATATATTTTATTTAAATAGTTCATCTATTTCAGAACCTTTACTATTATAAGTGTAGTTAAGTTCAATTTTATTTTCACTGAAGGGGATAGTTTTTAGAGGGCGACGAAATTTATAGTTACTTTGTCTTCAGATGCATTTGAATGACTGCATTTGCTAGGTAATTTTAACATTTGCGTTGGGCATATGAACTGAGGCCAAAAAATGGATATGCCATTTTGTGTCTCTGTACGTGGTTCTAAGTTTATTTCATGATGTGGGCTGTATAGAATGGGTATATTTGTGTTGCTGGTGTCCCGGTGTATAAAATTTGAAATTTCATATCGATAGAAGCATTTAATTTTTTAACAAGTCTGAACATATTAAACCGTCAAAACTTTTATCTACTTAATATATTTAAAACTAGTGTTTAGCATTACTTTTATAGGTTTTTAAAAAGGGGTATATAAATTACTTCGCTATGGTTACTACAGGGATGGGTGCTAATTACTTCAATGGTTCGTTGTACTTGAATTGTGCAAATAATTCGTTTGCTTTTTCTTGTCTAATAAACATCGAGATCGTTGATAAGAGATCGTTGTCTGGGCCCGTTAGAACGTGCCGCCTAACAATAGTTTTTCGACCGTGCTGTGGTCGGTTGGGGAGATGGGGGTAGGTTGTGGATTGCACAATTAGTCGGTTCGGGTGATTTTGCGTATGCTCGAAAAAGCGGACTGCCAGGTCTTAAAGTTATTGGGGAATCGAGAACGTGAAAATTACGGACGTACCAGGAGGCTCCGGAGGCCGCTCTGAGGAAGCGGTTTTGGAGGGTCTGGATTTTGTGGAGATTGCGCTTAGACAATGCATAGACGACGCTAGCATATGCTAGTATGGGGTGGATGCAAGTAACGTAAAGAGTCAGCTTATTTTTAAGCGACATCTTACTGTAATTGCCTATCATGGGACATAGACAACCGAGGACAAAAGCGGTTCGGTCTCTAACTATTTTGGTGTGATCGCGGAATTTCAAACGCCTATCCAGGGTGACACAGAGATATTTGGCCTTGTTTTGCCAAGGAATGGCACGGCCGAAGAGTGAGAGGGAAGATGGTCTCGGAGGGAGGCCAGTGGTAAAGAGAACGGCAGAGCTTTTGTCGGGATTTACTTCAATTCTCCATTTCCGAAACTAATCGCCTAGGACGGTGATTGCGGATTGGAGTCTCTTTGTGATTCGACTCACTTGCCTATTGGTGGTGTAAATATCGGTATCGACCGCGAAGAGGGCTAATTGGGTACCTATCGTCTTAGGGATGTCGTTTGTGTACAGAAGGTAGGCTGATAGTAGTACAGTTTATAATTTAAACCATTGTGCCAGACTTTGTCGAAGGCTTTCGCTACATCGAAGAAGACAGCGCCGCCTGTGTGACGGGGCTTACCTAATACTGGTTGGAAGCCAGTGAGAACATGTTCCGTGATACGGAGGACTTGGTGGACGCACGAGACTCGTCGATTAAGATGCCTCTGGAGACTATAGCGTTCCGTAGGCCAGCGAGGAGGAGACGTTCGTAAAGTTTACCAAGGGCCTTATGTAAACTTATAGGACGGTAGGAGGACGGCTGGGTAAGAGCTTTCCCTGGCTTATGGATGCCTATAACAATTGCACATTTCCATTGAGAAGATTCCATAATACTTTATATATTAATATTATATATTTATTCAATATAGCAAGGACTTTTTTAAAAAGACAAATTAAAATAAATATTATATTTATTTACCCTCCAATAGAGCATGTTACATAGAGCGCGTCTCCGATAGAACTAACTTAAAACTAACAGATGGAGATAAGACTTCATGTGACCCATAGGGTCGTCTAGACTCGTAGACTGAACAATCCGGTGTATTCAGGTGCAAAGTTGCTGAGTAGGTAATTCTATGAACCTGACTGTGGGTCCAGTGCATAACTACCTATAGAAGTATATATTTCAGACCTGACCAACATACATTTCAGGCAGGTAGGTACCTGCGCATATAATATGGTGATCAAATACCGTAAAAAAAACATACGAGGATGTTCTTTTTATGTAAAAAAAAATTCCAGTTACTTAGTGAAACCAAATTATGTTAGAAAATAAGTTATGACTGTGACAGTAATAATGTTCTATGATATTACCTTGATCTCTTTGGGACCACATAGTGCGTTCGCGCAGCGTTTTTGACAGGCAAATTGGATAATGTGCGGGAAACGGAACGCGTCGCATTGTTCTTTCCAGCCAGTGTCACGTCACTCGATTGTCAGCGCTTTTCGGATTTTAATCTGCCATTTTGTGAAATTATGGAAATGAAATGGACGTTTCGCGGTTAGCTGACTACGGGATTACACCGCTATTTTGTACTTATTTTATTGTTCTAACAATGAATATATTACGAAAGTGAAATTTTATCTGTGGCTAAGCACCTACGCACCGCAAATACTGTGACATTTTTAAACATTCATAGAGTTAGAAGAATACATACACAAATACGAACAAAAAAGTAACAGATAAACATGAGACATTAGGAAATATCCTAAGAGTACGTCTCTACAATAATTATTTTTGATAAAAAGATTCAAAAAAATTATAAATTAGAGCGGAATTATAATACATTCCTCTTCTTTCTTTTAAATAGCTCATAAAATAAACTAATCCGGTGGTCAAAAATCAAAACTTCAGTCGCCATATTGAAATGTCAGGACCCAAAGTCAGAATCAGAAAAGTTTGTTGCACCGTACGTTTAAATTACAAATCTATCTGCTGCAGTCATAATCTACCGTTTTTTTCAAAAAACAAATATTTATCATGTGGGTAAGCTGTGGCAATAATGAGCCTACAATATCGGCCGTTTTGTAGCGGGTAATCGCGATGTTATCGCTCTCCCCCTTTCCCCCTTATCACCCTCATCCCCCCAGCTGCAGCGGACCGAATCCCCCTCCGGACTCGCGCACCACTGCTCAACTGCACATTGCCATTGCTATTTATAATTACGTCTTAGAAACAATGTTAATAGTCTTAATTAATTTATAATTGTCTACTTAAGTTCTCTTATGTGGACTTTGTATCATGTTTTTAAATGATTTATGTTATGAGTCTTCTTCTACGGTTTCGTATGCGTTACCTAATTATGTGATAAAAGCTAGTGTTGACGACATTGATATAATAAGATTGACGCTAAATAAATAATGACCAACTTCATTCCATAATTTTATTTATTTATCCATTATTGCACACTATTTAAAACTATGTAGAAAATAGTTATATATTAATCGGTAGAATGATTAATAGTCTAGCTTAGACGTAGGCGTACCCATGATTTTTATCAGAAATTTAGATCCAAAATTTTGTTTTCGATGGAGGTTCAATCCAATGTTTCAGCAAAAGTTCAAACATTTAGAAGATACAGTACATAATACTTAGTACAATAGAAATCGGCCAAGTGCATGACATTAGTGACGTACCTAATATATACACGCATTATGTTAAAGTTTCGTAAAATGAGAGTTATTGCAGATTTCTATGAGACGTTTGAGTTGAGTTTGTTAAAAAAAATTATAACAAAATTTGCTCTTGAGAGAAATAACTAGTCAGTTAGGTTCTGAGTATAAAATATTGTCTATTTCAAAAAAATAGTAGGTATTTCATAACTTTGACGATTCAAAAGTTTTTGTAAAAACCTAATTCGAATAAGTACTTAACAAAATTACTAACTTAGGGTTAAAGTATTACGTAAGCACTATAGGGGGGCGGGGAGGTCTTTGCTTTGCTTATTTTTGATGACATGGGGGTCGGAGGGGATCTAGATGGTGATTACGTCAGCAGTAGTTATTTTAGGTGTGTTCTATTGATGGCATTGAGCTATGACATCGCATAGGCATTAAAATCGTTCTGTTCACTAAATGTAAACAAACAATATGTCCGTTCACTATTTGACAGCGCATCCACAACTATACCTCCCGAGTATGTGTAGTCAATGCGTTGAATGCGGTCTGTAAGTATGTCAACAGAACGATCAAATGTGCGCATAGACAGTAATAGATTTGCTTACTTTTGCTGACAAGGGGGATGGGGGGGTAAGTTATTGCAATAAATCTGCTTACTTAATACTTGAACTTAAAATTACAGGTATACTAACTTATTCAAATTTTATGACCTGATTTCTATGGCTAGATTAGAAATGCAAAGAATTGAGTAAGGTAGCGTTCCTTGGAAAAGGCCGCAAACTTAAATAGGCTTTAACTAAATTTGAGAGATTCAACTTGCAAAATATAGATAAGTATATAGTTATTTAGATTTAGATTTTAAAGTTAAAGAAATAACAGACGAAAAATTATTTACTTATTTTTGTTTTGGAGATCTTAGAATTGTAATTTAAAAAATTAAAATTGTAATCAATTGTTTTAAATTTTTGTGACTCGTAAGGTACAAATGTATAATACAATATCCCCCGGGTGGTTAAAGAATTCAATTTAAAGTAAATGACACACATACTAAATGAGTAAAGGCTTTCTTTTCGATGTTGGCAACATTGTACAAAATTGTTTTGCTGGTGGGAAATATAAGTGGGAACCACTACTATAATAGTACCTTTAGTATTAGTATCTAGTTCTTACCTTAAATTTTTTAGTAGTTATAATTAACATCACCGATTAACACTGTAACTTTTTATACAGATTCTTCTTCTCTTCCATTAATGGAGGTTGGTCGTCAGCTCTGTAAATCAGCCACTGACTGTCTTTAGCCACGCGAAACAACTGCCCTGCAGTGGCGATTACCTTCCACTTCAGATATAATGTTTCACAGCCGTTACTCGTTCAACGCGTCTTTTACCCATCTTCAGCTGCATTTTATTGACGGCATTGAGACATCGCATATAGAACACAATATGGGTAAAAAATATGGCCGTTCACTATTTTGACAGCGCATCCGCTGTTCTACCTTCGGAGCATGTGCAGCCAATGCGTTGAACGGTCCGGAAGCGACGTTATAGCGAATCCTTCAATGCGTATTATGTTTGTCAACCAAACGCCCGTGTGATATATTTCGTGTCTTAATATAGTATGTCAAAGATATTCACCTTTAGTTTCTTGATGATGTACAGAACACAAATTCGCTGGTGTGTAAAATCAACTGTGGTTTTAATTGGACTATAAAATCCATATTACCTATTGATAAACGTCTTTTGTTTGTGATAATACGAATTCTATGTTAAATAAAAATGGTAAAGCTAAGTTTTAGTGGTTTATATTACTAACGTCTTTTGTTTGTGATAATACAAATTTTATGTTAAATAGAAACGGTAAAGGTAATTAAAAGCTAAGTTTGAGTGTTGTGTTACTGCTCAGCTATATAATATGTGTTTGTGTGTGTGTGTGTCACTAATTGTGTGTTCCGCCGGAAGTGGTCGATTCCGAGGTTGTTTGCGTCAGGTGACGGCGCCCACCTGTGGTGCTCGGCCCACGCTACACGTCGGCCACAGGCCATACTGGCCACACGACTGTACAGGAATACAGAATGAATAGTTATGATAAACATTGCTGTTTTACACGGTCAGTCTACACCTCTGTAGAAAAAATATAAGCTAAACGAGCGATGTATGTAAAAATCATTAAGAAACTACATTTTGATTTTTTGTCCAAAAATTAAGGAGTAATTTCATTGATATCTAAATTTGACATTGCACATACTTTGTTTTTGTTGTTTAGCCTAATTTTTTTTTATAAGATTTATAAGATATTAAATAAATAGAAACAAAGTTGGTAAACGAGTGGTTATATACAACTTTACAATTAAATATCTTAAATTAAATCATAATCATGTTGATGAATAGAAATAAAAGTCACAACGTGAGTCGTCGACATAATTTTAAATAGGTCCCACTCCGCAGACACGCATGTAATAAAACAAGTACCTATGTTTAGAAGCGAAAAATTCGAGAGTTTTAGTATGTACGGAATTACCTAGTCATTGCTAGGCTGTTATTTTTTTTTATTACTTTTAAGATGGCAAACAAGCTTACGGTCCACCTGATGGTAAGCGGTCACCGTAGCCTATGGACGCTTGCAACACCAGGGGGATCATTTGCGTGTTGCCGACCCTTCAAAAATCTTATAACTTCTTTCTTGAAGAACCCCATACTGTAGTCCTTAGAGAAAATCTTGGCAGGCAGCTTATTCATTTGTTTTTCATTTCACTTAAAAAAGTTGTCTTATTATACAGTTAACAGTTGTCGGACACTAAATAGGTCATATTTACTCCACACTAACAAAGTAGCGCTTAAAACTATAGTACCAACCTATAAATAAAAAGTCTCCATTTTGTTTAGTCACCTAAAAGTTATTAAGCTATAATTGTTAATTACTACTAATGCAACAAGCATTAAGCGAATTGGAGACATGACATACAATTTGGAGAAAAAACAACCTTTAAGGAAATGTCGCGGCTAATACGTCATGGCAGGCGGCGAGAATGCTTGCCATTTTGGTTTTTACAACTCCCTATAATTACGTAATTAGTGCCGATGAATTGGAAATGCATTTATTTATGTTGTGGGCCCTTTGTCCTCGGCCCCATTCCGCGCCTCTGCCTTTTGTTTGAAGGCAACAGCTGTTGCAACAAAGTGTTGCCAGTTTAAAATTGTTGAAGAAAAAGGTAGTTTCCACTGGTAGATTGTTAAAAAAACTATTGATTATGCAGTATTTGTTTTCTCTATGGCTTTTTATGAGATAGGTTTGTTTTTAGCTACATAAAAAGTCAGCAGAGTGAAAATTCATATACCTAACCTCGAAAATATTAAGAATTCACTTTTTAGTAGCCGAAAAATAAAATGTGAGTAACATTGGCTTCTAATTAAAAATATGGATGCTTACAGGTTAACTATGCAAAGAAAAATCAAGATGCCATTTCTCATGACAACGGATCGCTTAAGCCACTATTTTCTGAAACATACCAATTTAGACATGACAACATATCTACTAAAGCGATACTTACCGAAAGACGCTATTTACCATGACAACGCACGTTTTAGGTTTCCAAAAGGTTCAAATTTTATGACAACAGATAGTTTCAGAGCTATTTAAAAAAAATGCAATTTTTGGTATGTGATGTTTTGTGAATGAATGAAAGATAGCCAGCCAAATAAAGAGCATTGAGGAGAGGGAAAAGCATTAACAAGAAACACCGACATTAAAAACGTATGATTAGCCGTTTATTAATTAAAATAAACAAAGAAACTGTATATCAATTCCGATCCGAAATTATGAGTGGTCTACGTTCGTATGGGAAACTGAGCAATCTCAATATCGATGGTCTATTAAATGAACTAGTCAAGAGTGTGGCAATGAATTTATTGTAAAGGAGCTGCGCTATGTTTCTAAAACTATTTTTCTACAATAAATAAAAAATAACCAACAAACTAGGGCGTCAAAAATTCCATCCCTGGAAAATTCCATTCCATTCTGGAGCCAATGTTTCTGTAATGCGCCAACGGACCAAAACAGTCATTTAAAATGATATTTAAGTGTATTTCTGAATTTCGTAGTTAATTTAGGATACTAAACTGACAGTTAAGCTTTCGGCTGTTTGTGCTTTCTTTTAAATATTTATTATTATACTGATACTAAGCACAAAACTTATACTTCAAATTAAAATGTATAGTGAAACCAGATTATTGAATATTTCTATGATCTATGTTAATAATAACATTTACCTACACGTAGCTACATGTCTAAATTATAAATTAAATACACGAGTATGCATTATCACTAATATACAAACTAAAATTGTTTGATAGAAATAAGTATCGTTATACGAATTTTAAAAAATAATTAAAAAACCCAAATGCAAAAACATTAAGAGCTAAGCAGAAATTAAAACGAACCAAATATTTAACTATAAGCAGATGGAACTCA
The DNA here is from genome assembly GCA_946406115.1 of Apoda limacodes. NCBI lineage: Eukaryota > Metazoa > Arthropoda > Insecta > Lepidoptera > Limacodidae > Apoda > Apoda limacodes. The sequence continues at coordinate 10,213,142 of OX291546.1, forward strand.
TTTTAATGCAAGTTCAAATAGTGTATAGATTGTTCACACTATTAGTAGTTACATCAAATAGTGTATAGATTGTTCACACTATTAGTAGTTACATTAAAATGAGTTCCGTCTGCTTATAGTTAACTCTTTGGTAGGTTCTAATTTCTGTTTAGTTCTTAATTTTATTGCAGTCAGGTTTTTTTATTTATTTATTTTTATTCACAGTCTTTTAGCATTATTTTTTTAATTGTTTTGTACTCGCGCTTGAATAGTCTAGCAGTGTTACGTTACTATAAGTGTTATATATTTTCGTACTTGCTTTAAAAGCCCTTTATTTTGATACCAAGGTTTTGTAAAAAATATTTTTTTAGCTTAGCACATTAACACGCATAAAATACGCTTATTAAATTTTCTAAGTACCCAATGTCACTCTCACAATTGAAACGAATCCAACGACAAGATAAAATCCATCAAGCTATTTAGGCTACAGGGCGTGCCAAAGAAATATACATACATACATCCATACAATCATGCATACACACATACATAAATACACTCGAAAAACATAACCCTCCTTCTGTCGCAGCAGGGTAAAAATCCTAATATAATCAAGCCTCACGCTGAATTACCTTAAACACGACATGATCACGAAAATTCCTACGCCACGCGCCAGGGAGTGTAATAACCTTACGTAGTATATGTTTCCCCCATGAGTGCGTACAACTTAACAATAAACTTCTAAACAACATTACCAAACTAAATCGGTTTAACGAATTTAAAGCAAAATTGAAAACGTTTATCGTTGACAACCCAACATTTATCGATAAAATGCGTTAACGATATCTAACCACTATTACCACCTTAACACACCTTATCCACTAAAGTTTATAGACTTATTTATTCACTTGCGCATAAATGTACAGTACAAGCTTCGAATCATGACCAGGCAATGTCATTTATTGTATCTATCTTTTCTTACATTTCTTGTTGGCATTTTATAATAACGTTTATAAATTGGCTTCAAATTTAACGCCACTTTGTAGCAATCCCTTATTTATGCTAAGTAATATATATTGAGTTAAAAACCACGTCTTTATTGTCACTGACGTCTTGAATAAAAAAAAATAGTTGCACTCCGGGAGTGCCGGCAGAAGTGAAGCTACTTTATTATAAATAATAATCTTTGCTTATTTACTTTTTTGACATAGTATATTTGACATCTCAATCTGTCATAGAATTAAAATCCCATATCCAACCTCCCTGTACTACTCATAATCGCCATATACTAAAAATAAAAACTAACCTAATATAAATAAAGGTCACGTGTCCTGACGCGAGTTCCGTCTTACGAATTTTCGATTAGGTGACGTGATCCTCACGCGAGTTTAAATTTTTTTAATCCATCACAAAAAAGTGCACAACGCCGCTGAACAAGTTTTTACTTGTAAAATTTCATTTGTCAAAGTCCCAAAAAAATATTGTTTTTCGATGCCGGAATTGCGAGACCACAAAACGTCCGGAAGCCCCTTGTTTCTCTATGTGCAAGTCAGTGAAAAGTATTTAAAGAGCAATCAGTCACGTATGTACACGTTACGCGTCATCCGTAAAAGGGTAACTACGTCGACATTTGGTGCGGCGAACTCAGACTTGTGGTCTCACATTGTCTGTTGCATTACAAAATTTGTGTTATTACAGCCTAATTCGTATTTTTAGAATTCCGAGGTCAGAAATACCTTTCGAATTTCGTGATAAGAGGCTATTTTTTGACCGCATATGTCGCGTAGGTACAAAAAAAAATTTTGCTTTCATATCGCGCGAGTAATGCCCCAGGTGTTGCAAGCGTCCAGACGCTGCGCTGCGGTGACCGCTTACCATCAGGCGGGCCGCAAGCTTGTTTGTAACCTTAGTGCTTTAAAAATCTTTGAAGCATATAAATGTTTAAAACCTTAAAAATAAAAAAAATCATTTTATTTTTTATAAGACTAACATTTTGTTGTTACCACGAAAAACTATTTGCGATAATCAACCAAAAGGTTCTAAGAAATGGTATAAGCAAATATAATTCGCTAATGGCATCACTACTGGGTAATGAGGTCACAATGTCGATGTCGATATATGCAATCCAATAGTTGATATGATGACTGCATCCTGTGGAGTGATAGGTACTAATTTGTTGTATTTTCTATGCAAGCCAACGACTTTTTGAGGTTGACTGTTGAAACATTATAAATTAATGGTATTACCAATTTTATTACCTAGAACAGAACGCTTTTTGTTTTTTTCTGAACTGACAATGCAGTTGGCTGTTGAAGCCATTACTGCTTCACCGGACTTTTTTGGGCGAGTCTCTGAAGGAGCCTTAGCCCGTATAGCGCCCAACGCTCAAGGGCTCCCCGCGGGGGGAGCCTCGGCTTGGGTTGTCGCTCTCGGGGGCGTCCCTTCGACCGGCGTCAGTCTCGAACCCGAAAGTGAGTCACCGCCAGGAGGGGAGTTCCCCGTTACGCGGGTGCGGTTGCGATTGAGTGGGGGCGAGAAGCGCCCCGGCACTCTTTGATACCTCGTGTATCCTTGTGGGCGCCGACGAACCCGGGGACGTCGGCGTCGTGTTTGGAGGGAGGCCTTATTGGGGGAGGTCGTTGACTACTAATATCCGGATAGCGAGATCGTCATCTGGGGCCGTTAGTACGTGCCGAGGCCTAACTATAGTTTTACGACCATGCCGAGGTCGATCGGGGGGATGATACGTTGTGGATTGCACAATTAGTCGATTCGGGTGATTTTGTGTACGCTCGAAAAAGCGGACTGCCAGGTCTCTGAAATATTGGGGAATCGTGGGGAGTTCGAAATCTCTGTGTAGGTCCACATTGCGGACGTACCAAGAGGCTCCGGAGGCCGCTCTGAGAAAGTGGTTTTGGAGGGTCTGAAGTTTGTGGAGATTGCGCTTGGATAACGCAATAACTACGCTAGCACAAGCTAGTATGGGGTGGATGCAAGTTGTGTAAAGATTCAGCTTATTTCTAAGCGACATCTTACTGTACTTGTCTATCATGGGATAAAGACGAACGAGGACAAAAACGGCTTGGTCTCCAACTATTTTGGTGTGATGGCGGAAGTTCAAACGCCTATCCAGGGTCACACCGAGATATTTGGTCTTGTTTTGCCAGGGAATGGCACGACCGAGGGCGGCGAGAGGTAAAGAGAACGGCAGAGCTCTTGTCGGGACAAGTGTTCACCTCGATTCTCCATTTCCGAAACCATTCGCCTAGGGCGGTGATAGCGAGTTGGAGTCTCTTAGTGATTCGACTCACTTGCCTATCGTTGGTAACGGTTTTAGTATTAATACATTTTTTACATTCATTACACTGACGAGCAAAGATAACTAAAGCACGGACGCGAAGCAGGAAGAATTTCGAACATCGACCTTTTACTTTTTAACCTGTGTTCAGTGATCAAATAGTAGTAATTTCTGATGACAGCGGTCGGTCATCGCATCTGTGCGAGCGCGACGGCAAATAATTATGCGCGTGCAACAGAGACAAATATTGACCGGTCATTGAATGAAATTCTTCCTGCTCTGCGTCCGTGCTATAGTCACTTACAAAGACGTCAATATTTCCTAAACAACTCATAATAGCTCTATGAAGTCAAAGTAAAATTAATAGTTATTTTTTATACAAGTGAGTAAAAGCGTTTTTTGGTAGAAGTGCCGAATTTAAATCCTGAGTTACCGAATTAGGCTAAAATTAAATAACGACCTTAGCAAGTGATTTAAATATAGACTACTGAGCATACCGAGGGATTGAAAGGCACAAGACCGAATAAATTTGCTCACGCGTCCGACATACAAATTTTCACGTAACTTTTCTGGTAAAAAGTTAAGTTCGGCATTGGAGACTTGTTGTCTTAATTCTTCTGGTGTCAGAGAAATATCTTCGTAGCTTGTATCGCTCTTTTTTCAAACAAAACAGAATTATTAATTAAATAAATAATCTTATGGTCAAAAAACTAGCTTGCCGCCAATTTAATTTGTTTTTTTTTTTTTTTATTAAGGAATTGTACCTACTACAACCTCTGCGATTTGCTATCAAAACAACGTATGATATTTTTTAAGTTAGCTGTATAAACGTTTAATAATACTAATAATTTATAAAAACTCACTTAAAAACGAATAAATGCTATGTTCTTAATCCCGAATTTTGTTTCTGACCAGTCATTGTATTTTATTTTTTTTTCATCATCGGGTTAATTCCAAAAGTCAATGTTCTAACACAGAGAATTACTTTGCCTCACTGAATTTGGACGGCAAAACTATTCTTTTCGTGCTGGTGAGGTGAAAGGAGTATTTAATCAGTTATTTCATTATTTATGTGTAGAATAAAACTCTTTTTAATATAGGTAGGTACTTTTTGTTCAATAAAGCTATCTTTACTAGTTTATGAAATATTGTCGTTTATGTCAGTGACTAGTTTTTTTTGGTCGTCATCGTAATTTGACTAACGCTTAGAATAGTTGTAAGTTGTGTCATTACTGTTATTATTTTTACATACTGAAAACTCATATGATATAATTTTTTACACATAACATGACTTGTTTGTCCATCTAAACTGCTTAGCTTAAGTCCTAAATCCTACCCAAGGTGCAAGCTATGGACAGACTGACAAACAGCGTTGAGATTTATAAATTTTATAAATAAAATATAGACGGTAGTTCTGCTCTAAACCACTTATCTGGTGAAAAAAGCCTTATTTTGCTTTCGGTAATAAATCTTTAATCATTTAAGCTATCAAAAATGTATTTACAAGTTATGTTGTTATTTTTTGTTAAATTCCATATTTTTTCATGAAAATCCCAATCAAAAAAGTTATAACAACTGTCGATCGAAATAATGCTAGACTGTACGTATGTAAAAGCTCTAAGGGCAGTTGTACATGTACATGCAATTGACGACCTGACTATTCTATAATTATCTATGTATAACTATTCTATTATATATTTTTTTCAATCTAAATTAGTAAGTTCAAATTATTACTAACATCATAAGGATATTTTAGGACAAATAAACATATATTTATTATATAATAAATCGGCTGATTGAGTTGTTATACGAATTTTAAAATGTTGTGAAATAATGCTATTAAGTTTCACCAAAATATTACATACGTTACAACTCAATGTTACGTTTGTATTAAACAACACCCCTCGTAACATGATATGCGATTAGAAACATCGAATAAAGATCATGAGAATGAGTCAATCTTAAGGTCGATGGTATCGATACGCGCTGGTTTACATTAGATTTATTGCAGGACACGGGAACGATTGTAATTCATTTTCAATTAGCACTCAATGAATATTGTAACCGCGTTGCGTTCGAGCGGTTGCACCATTCGACATGCCATCGACGCGCAAACAACACCCGATGGCTCCATTCATCATTATTATAAATGTGCCACACTCGCTTATTTACGGAAATCGATATTTTTTTCGGTATCCACTCTGAATAGCATTTTTCGACACTTCGATAAACGTCACGCTATTGTATCGGTTGACCCCATAGTCAATAGCCTGCTGTGCACAACATCATTCCCTCACGCGACTATTAAAACTAGTAACAAATTAGTTCCGCGACTAGATAATGTAATTTGTAATTATTGATTATAACTGGTCACGGTTATTGATTAATATCATTTTTTAAAACGAACAGACTTAATTAATAATCACCATAGCTTTGTCAGAATCATATAATACTATAATTTCTATTGTAACAATATAAAGCTAAGTATGTGTGATGTAAATAACCGAATAAGAAATACGGGAGCTTTGCGAAGTAAAAGAAGATGTTGTGACAAAGATTGAAAAAGTTTGAGAAATATTGGACTTGTTGAAATTGAAAAGCAGATGTAGATGCAACTAATTTATGAGGCAGAAGTAAATGGAAGAGTCGGTATAGGTAAACTTTGTCGAAAGTAGGCATCTTTATCAATCCGTTCTGATCCGTTCCCAGCAAAGGCGAAGTCAAGAGTACTCTAACCCCTAACGTGTATGAAACCCTTGATGCAAGTGGATGAAACAAAAGAAGTGTGCCAGGATCGTATGAAGGTACCAAGTAGTAGTCTTTGGTCTCTGCCTACCCCTCTGGAAAACAGGAGTAATGTAATGTATCTATGTAATGTATAAACATAAGTACTAAAAGGTTTAATGGCTGCTGGTCGGTTTAGTAAAAAGTAAATCGTTCAATAACTACATTAAAAATAGTCAGTTCAAAATGGAATGCGAGACGGTAACTCGTAGTTTGAAATTGATGAACGTCTGTGGGCAATAGGCCGGTGCAATCAGTGGTCGGGCAATTTGCGAGCGATTGTCCATGATAATGCTCGAGCATACGTAAATTGGACGCAAACCATTCACGCTCAAAATGGCACTGTTTAGAGCTCGGCACTACAACTAACAGCTATTAGAATAGCTCGGAATATAGTGGTTTACCTAGTTATTAGAAAAACTGTTAAAACGAATGTAAGATGTGATACAATTGAGTCATTTTTCGAACGTAAGATAAAATTAAAAATTTTGGTATTCAATTTGATACAGGTACCTACATCTAAAGGTATTTGTAAATACGATCTTGATATATTTTTACTCTTACTCTCACGGGGCCATATACGGTAATATACTTAATGAGAAATATGATTGCCCAATGAAATAAGGCCAATATTACATCACTGGAGTCGATATTCCTTTCAAAGCTCGCAATCACGAAAACAAATTTGCGTTCATTTCCTTTCCTCGGCAGCGTATCTAGTGGATCCGGCAATATCTTTCACTAGCTCTTCCCTGCGGCGCCGCCTGTGCTAAATTCGGTTATCGGAATGGTACTCCTACGGCAACTCCCTTTATTATAGTAAAGAAGTTTGCTATATCAAGCTATAACTGTAGCTATAGTTTTGTATACGTGGAATCAGGTTATAGTTAGCCAATTTTCGCATAATTGCAAACTCTGTTACAACGTGAAGGATGAACAAACTCACTTTCGCATTTATAATATTAGTATGGATAAGGCGGTAGATCGTAATGGAAACCATTTCTCATCAATTTTCTAAATAAAGGCACACAGAAGCCAGCGGATATAACAAAGCGTGAGCGCTCACGACATAGATTGAGCTGAATTATCGCTTTACCGCAGAACACAATCTGCTTTGTGTTGTACTATGTTTCGATAGACATCGGAATACACTACACGCTAGTGTGTAGATGCTGTACTATATCGTATATGGTAATTTTCTCGTATCATATCGGTCCAAGTCGAACTATTCCTTGTCCGAATGCGCGCTCGCTTGACTCGAAACGCGATAACGTGTGTGAATTATGTTTACGTGTGACCGGTTCCTCTCTGGTTTTATCAGTTTACTGCATATCTGAATACAGAGTTCGCTTAAATTTTTTCTAGTTGTATACGTATAGGGAAAGAAGTGTCTAGCTAATCACAATGAGCTTTTGAAGGTTGATCAACTTTTTTGAAGTGAAAACTTCTTTAGCGGCGTTGTGGACTTTTATTGTGATGGGTAAAAAATATTAAACTCGCGTCAGGACACGTAACCTGATCGAAAACTCGTAAGACGAAACACACGTCAGGACACGTGACCTTTACTTACATTAGATTGGTTTTTATTTTTAGTATATGGCGATTATGAGTAGTACAGGGAGGTTGGATATGGGATTTTAATTCTATGACAGACTGAGATGTCAAAGATACTACGTCAAAAAAGTAAATAAACAAACATTAGTATTTATAATAAATAAATATGTATACGAAGTGATGGGAAGTAAATAGCTAGTATGTTTTCACTTCTGCCGGCACTCCCGAAGTGCAACCCGTTTTTTTTTTTTAATTTCGAGATACAAATAATCGAGATATAATTTTGTTTAGAATATATCACATTATGATTTATTTCAGATATTTAGAATACGTACGTGGTTAGTATTTATATTAGTTAGAGGAAAGACGAAAAAAATTTCAACTTGGTAAGCTAGTAATTTGTATAATATATGACTCAGGAAACGTGGTCGATATCTGTTGGCCTTTAAATTAATATCAGAGTCGCTCAGCCAGCTATGGAAAATGGTACGTTTGGTGTTTCTTTACGAGATAAAATACGAAATGAGGAAATTCGCCGAAGAACCAAAGTTACCGTCATAGACAATTAGCAATCTGAAGTGGCAATGGGTAGGCGATATCGCTCGTCGAACCGATAACCGATGGGGAAGAAAGGTTCTCAAGTGGCTACCATGGATCGGAAGGCGCATCGTGGATTGGCCTCCTACCAGGTGGACAGACGACCTGGTTAGAGCCGCAGGAAGCCGGTGGGTGCGAGTGGCTCAGGACCGGGCGTTGTAGAGACATATGGGGGAGGCCTAAGTTCAGCAGTGGACGTCATCCGGCTGAAACGAATAACTTAGGAAAAAGTTACTTTAGAACCCATTTCAAAAAGTCTTTTTATCAATACGAAACTGTATTAGGCTTCCAGAAGACACCTTACTGTAATATTAATTGAGAATCAATGAAAAGACGGCAGGATAATACCTAGGCTGCGACATTGGGACGGACGGATGCAGGGACACGACGATATAACAGTTATTGTTACTTCAACCCGTTTCTCTGTCAAGTAATAAAGGCCTGGTATAGTTAAACTGTAACTTATAAATAATTACACTAATACCAGTATAAATAGTTTGACAATAATCAAAAACACACTATTTGAAAATTATTTACAATAAATAAATAATAAATATTTTTAAACATTAGAAACAGCGCCGTCTGGCCCCAATGTAAGCAAAGCTTGTGTTATGGATAACAGACAACGGATACAAATACAGAACTATTACTTTTTTTTTGTAAATACATACATATTATACATAGATACACCCAGACTCAAGACAAATTAAATGTTTATATTATGACATGTTTATATTTGTCCAGTGCGGGAATCGAACCCACGCCCTCTGCACAGCAGCTGGCCACGAGGCAGTCAATGACAATGATTATCATATACCTACGTCGCTACATATTTAAGTAGTTAAATCAAAATATACATGTTATACGCGATAACCACTATTCATAACAAAAAAAACTGGACAAGGACGAGTTGATCTCGCGTTTACGGGTTCCGTACGATAAATTTGTTATTTACTAACCATGTTTTTTAAACCTGTCTCGAATTAGTTTGTGATAATGTAACTAAAAAAAAGTATATTACGCACAATATTAAGAGATTTACCATGTTATTTTAAGACAATTAACTTCTTATAGAGTTTCTGTAATCTAAGTTAAGAACTATTTTCTACATATTTTTCAAAATTTTAGGCTCAAATTTTAGAGAACTTATTAGTCAATGGTCGATTATCATCTATTTTATTAAATATCCTTAAAACTATTTATTTTAAAACAACAATATATTAGAGCTCCTCACAACAAGCTCTTTAGCTTGATATGTCATCCGGTACAGTTTTCAAAACTATTTTTTTTAATTTGCCTCCTAAAAATATTTTCTTATTCAAAATTGATTTATTTACTCATGTGTAAAGAAGTAGCCGTTTATGGGGCACAGAAACCAAAGGACCAAAGTATCAAAGGAAAATGTAAATCTTTGAGGACACCCCTCAATAGAAATACCTAATTTGCTCAAGAACGAATATATAGAAGGATAGGCAGAACATAAGTTGCTATTACGACTAAATTAAATGTCAATGTGTTCGGATATACACTAGAATCACGGATATAGCTTAGACTAAAACCACAGAGTAAGAATTAGATATAGAGGTCTGATGAAAGGCGTCTAGACAAGGCAATCGTGGGAATCAATAACATAGGAAAATGCCTGTGACGCACACTACTTCAGGCTATATACTGGTTTAGGGTAGGTATAACTCCCTCGCAGCCTAGTTGATCGTGTGGCTGGCTGCTGTGCAGAGGGTATGGGTTCGATTCCCGCACTGAACAAACATTTGTGTTGGTCTTGAGTCTGGTTATATGTATGTATGTATTTACAAAAAAAAAAGTATATGTATTTGTATCGTTGTCTGGTGTCCATAACGCAAGCTTTGCCTACTTTGGGATCAGACGGCGCTGTGTGTAATGTCCAAAAATATTTATTTATTATTTATTTATTTATTTATGAATAGCAGTCTTTTTTTGTTACATTTATTTTTGTGCATATCGAAATTGAACGCATCTTAGTTCTTATCACTACCCTTATGATTACGCTAATTATTATTAATACAATATTACTCATATTTCTCCGAAAAGTTTGTTTGCAACCTGTTAATTGCAATGGATATTGAATTTTAATTTATAGGTACATAACATTTTTTATGAAATACATTTTTAATTACAACTTAGTATATAGCTACGCCAAAGTAATTCAACCGATTTATATCCATGATATTAATATATTTATATAGAAGTAACTATATATATTTAAATGAAAAAAAAAATTTGCATGCGATTGGTAGTTGTGTCAGTGAGTGGTACTCCGTATGTCCAACTGAGTAGAACTTGCTATGAAATATCTATTATTCTTGAAATTGCTCACAACAAAAATTATGGTTCTTCGATCAAGCTTTGGCACACTCTTAATATGCACACTTATAAGTATCTTCATAATTTCATAGCAACAAAAGCTACATTATTCTATAAACTGCCTGAAATTTGGGGAAAGTGTGTCGTAATGTCACACATGACAAATGGCGGCCATCTTAGGTAACATTTGGCGCACGTAATGGAGGCCAATTGCCCAAATCAAAAGGCAAACAACTGTAGGTAATTCGCATGTCACAAGTTTTATTATTGCGTTCGTGTTGGACAGCATTACACCACGCCTGTCTGTCAAATGGTCTTATAATGTTCATGTGTACAATTATAGGTAGCTAAATTACCTACTATTTGCTGGAAATGGATTGATGCCGGAGTTGGTTACATTAGTTAACTGCTACGAATACTGGTACACTCAAAACCCCTAGTTATGGCTCCGTACTCCATAAGTTTCAACGAGACCTTATTCTTGTGTAAAAGGCAGATGACTGTTTTTCTGCAAAATAAGTGTTTTTATAATGGATTAAAAAATAATGGATTACATGTAATTAAAAAAATAAAGAGTATAAATTCTTTTTTCAATGTTTTTTGTTTGCTCCGTCGTACAAAAAGTTATACTTACATACAAGCTAATGCATAACATACTCTAAAGTAAAACAACAAATAGAAAACCGGCCAAGTGTGAGTCAAACTCGTGCTAAGAGTCTGAATCATTACAATAAATAAGCACTAGTATTACCATATGCCTATGTAAGTGCCATCTAGCGAAAATAGTCCAGACTAAGCAGAGAGTCAATTGTAGTTAAGGTTTTTGTGACTAGACGACACTAGTAAATAAACGTAGCTCCAGTCGTAACATTCCCCTATAGAAAACAATATTCGAAGGTAAGCAACGTCGAGCGTGGTCAGCCATTGGACGGGTGAAAGCCTAATTTCACATTTTTCTAAGCTAAACCATCGGTATTGGCGGTATAGGTTTATGGGGGCGGCTTGAAAATCCCGACAACTAAAAAAATAACGAGTACTTACCCAGAAGATTTTTAATATTTTACAGTTTTTAGTGTCACTCCCAAACTCTAGCATGATTACATTTACAGTCGAAACTAAACACCAGGTAGCGGCTACCGTGTCCTGGCGCGACAGTAGCATGTCAAATGCGCACCTGCTCCCGCCACATTACGGCGGACTTTTCTAATGCGCGTTCTAGCCACCGTGACAGATGTGAGGTTGTAAGCGCTTTCATGTCACTTTACCACACTTATTCAGCTCCACATTTTGTCTGCGGATACAAAATCAGTCTCTATAGTGTATTAAAGCAATTAAAAAAAATAATTAATACAACTCAAGCAAGCTGAAGTGGCAGGTGGCGTAACCAGCCTCTACGTCTGTCGGAGGACCGATATGGCCGATGGAGAAGACGTGTCCTATAGTGGAGACCCGTATCGGAAGGCAAAGCGTGGGAAACCCCCTAGCCTGATAAATCTTTGACCTTTAAACTAACAGCTCAATCAGCTAGCAAGCTAAAATGGCAATGGACATACCACATCGCTCGTCTAACCGATAACCGATGATAGGGAAGAAAGGTTAACTAGTAGCGACCACAGATTGGAAGACGCAGCGTAGGACTGCTTCCTACCAGATGGACAGAAGATCTGGCCAGAGCTACAGGGAACCCGATGGACGCAGGTGGCTCAAGATCGGCCGTTGTGGAGACAAGTGGGGAAGGCCTACGTTTAGCAGAAGACATCGTCCGACTTAAAGGACGCCCTTAAGTAATATTTTTTTTTTAATATATGTCATGATGTTTTGTTTCTTTTTTTTAAAATATATCACTGTTATAAAGCTACAATATTCCTACGGACAGATTTATGATGTTTGTGTTATAGTACCTTTCTAATATTTAGGTTTCGTACATAACGTGGTCTTTGCATATACACACGATAGAATAAAATACTTACGGTTCAATTAGTACTTACCTAAATCTACTTTCAAAACTGGTACAAAAAACTCGTCACTTTAAAAGTGTAATCTTCGTCACTATAAAAGGCGCTGGCTTTAATCGAACACACCGTATCTAAGTACAACTTTATACTCGGGTTATCATCTGCGTATAATGAGTCCCACTCGGTGAGAGTCCATCAGCGTCGATACCGCGGAGAGACTCCATCCATCATCCTGGACGACTAATTGCCTGCTACCTTGCTTCGTTCCTTGTCCTTTTAAACCTCAAATGACCTTGTGTAATGGGCACGCGATATAATGTATACTCATACGTATAATCTTAATCCTAACTGATATATATATATGGAAAATCTGTTTGTTTGTTTTAGCTTTGCGTCACTATGGAGAAACTAATTGTGCTGATTTTTGGCGTGGAAATTATTAAAGGGATGAAAAGGACACAGAAAATTCCAAATCCAGAAAAAAGGTGTAAACGAATTTTGTGTGGACAAACTATAGCTTGCTATAGCCAACTTCCTAGATCCTTGCTAAATCCCATGCTAAGAAATAATGATTTGTTACTTAATGAGAAAAAACCAAATGTGTTTGATTTACATTACCAAATGTTAGTCAGATCCAGACATGTATTAATATTAATGGCGAGCAATAAGTACTTGTTGATTCAACAGTCTTTCTTGGCATAACGCTGGACTCCAAACTTCAATGGGTCCTCATATTCAGAACTTAGCCAAAAATCTTAGCTCTGCTGTGTATGTGATCAAAAAAATAGGACAATTGACCGATGTCGACACTGCAAAAATAGTATATTTTAGCTATTGCGATAGTTTAATGACATATTATCTTATTGTGCGGTAGCGCTGTTGATGTAAATTCAAAAAAAATATTATTTCAAAACTTTGATGATTCAAAATTTTTTGTAACAACCTAATTTGAATAGAAAAATACACTTTGACTATGATAACCATATCTAGCATAGGTAAAGCCGAGGGTAAAAGCTAACATTCGTTAATTATTTTTGAAGCGAAAAGCAAAAAAAAGAATCAAAAATGAAAATGCAAAAAGACTTAAAGAAATTTGGAAATAAATAAGAGAGAAAGAAAATCAAACAGGGCTTCATGAAATATTGTTTCCTACATTTTTACTGATAAAGATGTACAAACTTGATCACGTTTTAGGAAATGCTATATTAGAAAATCATTAGGTATAGAAAGATTTAATGCATGGAATTTAAATACAAAGTCCTTCTTTGTATATAACCGAATACAAAAAGACGCTTTTTCTTACCCGAAGAATGCACCTAGTTTGGACGTGAGCTGAAGAAAAGCCACGCTGTACCTACTTAGTTTTCTACTGAAAGTCCAATCCTAATTCATCATCACAATCGCCTTCCCAAGGCTTCAATTTTTTCCTATTTTTGAAACTAATTTCGAGTACGAAATGAAAATTTTTATTTATTTTATTTAAGGATTATTTTATTTAAAAAAAATATTTTTATTAGTTATTGTATTAAATTAATTTTAAAACATTTTACTAACAAAATAAAACAACTAACTTTTTAGTAACGAAAAATATATGTAACTAAAACTATTTATTTAAGACAACAGAAATACAATTATAACTGTAAACTGACAATTGTAAAAATAAGTAGGTATCTGAAAACGATACTCTTTAATATAGAGAAGCAAAAAAAAATTCTACATCTAAATCACAAACAATCCACTCCATCATCCGAGCGCCAGCGGCGACTACCGACTACTTACGAACTCGGGCAGTCCATTGGCAAATAAACGAAGGCCGAGGACAGACTAGAGCTCGATCGCTCCATCAAAAGGGGTAGCTCGATTAAGTGTCGGTTTGAGTTTTATTTGCTTCGTACGGCAGGGCGAGGGTCGGCCGTGTGAGCCGCGGCGCCGCATTAATCATTAACGTAGCCTGCCTAATGACACCGCCGAAACGGCCCGTCTAGTGATGTGCGAACGCATGGTGTCGAGTTGTCGATGAAGATAAAACGGTTTTTTTAATGAGTAGAAGCATCGATAGGCACACAGTGAAGTCCATAAATATCTGAAAATCCGTTGCAGCGACTGCCTTTTTTGACTAATTTGTATTGTTTAGTGAAAAGTTTATAAATAATCAACCTTTTTTAAAAGATACATTGGAGTTTATACTTGATGTAACTAATACTTGTATTAATCAAATCAAAATTTATATTGTATTAAATATTGCATATTTTTTGTACTACAAAATGTAAATGATGGATCAATACATGTTCCGCTATTATACTGTTAATTATTGCAAAACATATCCTTACAGGCAAATTAAACAAATTCTTTGTGATTAAAACATAAAATTAATTTACATAGATGCAAAGTAATAATGAAATAAAGACTATATACCTGTGAGCATTAACAAAATTAGGAATATGTACTAAGGTATAACTCTGACTTTTCAAACTTTTAATTTAACCAAATCTCTTAATTTTATCAAAAGATACTGACAAGCATTATCGATACTACTAACATATCGTTACTAACAATTTGTTTTGCACATCACTACAGTCGATATTAGATGTCGCTATTAACTCCGCAAAACGTAATTAATCGAATAAGTTTATGATTGATATAACCAGTTTTGGGGGCGCTTAATCCACTTTCCCAATTCCTAAGACCCTGGATGCTTTTATAAAGTTATCCTTTAAGGAAATTGATTGGGTCTATAACGTCGTAACGGATTTTGTAATGATACAATTCAATTACGAGTTATATCCACTCACCATAGAGTTCGTGGAAGCATGAATAATTAACTGAAAGGAAATAAAACAATTAAGTTAAGTGTAAGTTAGACAAACTTTATGTCGATGCCCATAATTTTGCTTAAGTTTAATGATGGAGGGCAAGTTACTACCACATTTGAATAGTTACGTAAAGTGGCGTAATAGTATATTAAAAACGACCTTGCAAAAAGTCTTGCAAACAAGATAAACATGTTCCTTGGCCCCCGAAACCCTCTAACAGGTGTCAGTTTCCTAAGATCGGAAAATTTCTCGATTATAGCCAAAACCTCAAAAGTTGATCGATCTTATAAATTCTTTTTCACCATTGCCACTCGAAAAAGGGCATTTTATTCATCGATTACAGTGAATAAAACTCACTTATACTCAATGAGTGAATAAAAACATTTTGAATTTGGAAAAATTGTCAAACTGTTATTGTTATTGTGGTTGTTTTATGTCATTGTTCTCTTATCACCCGGTTATAATTACCGAATATTTACCAAAATGTGATAATAGTACTTTTTAATTTCTCGCAGTCAACGGTTGTAATAAGAGTATACAACACGTAAAAATATATATATCTCGGTCCTTTGTAATCCTCGCTCTGCTCAGGATTCTACTATAGAATCCTTCGCTGCTCTCGGGATCCAACTTAGTCCCTCGAATTAAATTCTCTTTTTTTACTTGTTGTATAATCTACTATTACTCTTCTTTATAAAGCTTATGTCAAATGGATATTAGCCTATGTTGTATTCTTTGGAGTTCAATATTATTTACGGAAACAAACTAGTGATATATTGATAGTAATGTAATGTACAGTGAGTGAATTCTGCTCGTTAACTATGAATATATTTGCATATTGCTACATCAAATAACTTTGGAAATCGCCTGTGCAAGACAGACAGGAATAAAACATAGTGATTTAATAGTTTTGTTATTTTCTAATTAGGTTACTATCTGTTGAGATTATCTGGCAGAAATCACCATACGGCGATAACATCGCCTAATGTTAATTATTTACCGATTTCAAAAAAGGAGATTCTCAATTCATCAGAATCTGTTATTGTTGTTCGAAGTGAGGTAGGGCACAGTGAGTACTCGGTCGAATAAGCCGCCCGAACAATGAAATCGGGGCATACCGAGTACTTACTCGAATGAGCATCCCAAACTGGAGAAGTACCCCTATCCATCCTTCATTACGGTTATCACACTCGTATTTATGCGTGCCTATACAGGTCTCAAAGCAGTGTCACGCACGTAGCTCGACTCTTCACGCACCTGAGTTTGATCACTGACAAAATTCTAGAGCAATATCCCACAGCAGACCTAGTTATTTTGGGAGACTTTAACGTTCACCACCGTGAATGGCTCTGTTCTTGAACCAATAACTTCGCAGGTATATCTGCGTATGAATAGTGCTCCGACCTATGGATTCTCTCAGCTGGTACATTTTCCAACGAGAATACCAGATATAGACGACCATACGAGCTATTTACTACTACTTCTACGCTACTTCTGCTGATTACACGTCCGGACGGATATTCCGTTTTTTTTATATGTATGATCCCCGATTACTTAAAGACGCCTGGATCGAATCGAGATTTTTTTTTTAATTTAAAAGGATGTACTTCCCAGGTGGTCCTATATTAATGTAATGAATTTTAAACTTTTAAGTAAAAAAAATAATATACGTTAATTTGAATTTGGATTTGGAACTGGTTTTATGATAATGATTGTTTAAAAATTAGTTACGAGTAAAGATGTTTTTAGTGTACTAACGAGAAAAAAAGCTTCTAAACTTCAAACTGTAATTCAGATCCTGGAGGCCTACAACTGATATCAGTTTCAATCATAAAATCCTACGGCGATCGAGAAATCTACTAAATTGGTACTCTTGAACGTTGTTGTAGCGCTCAATCGAGAATGGAATTTGGTGGCCCATTTCGGAAATAAAATCCTATACAAATATTAAAATCGATACTCTTTGAGCCATCGGATCGAGAGTGAAATTAGATACGATGATCTGTGAAAAGAAATGTCAAAATTCTAAATCAACAAAACAAAACTGTTGCTACGAAAATTTAACTTTCACTTTAATTTTTATTAGTTTCAGTATTATTTTTATATTTTGTAATTTGTGATTCCGAAATGTGTGCAATCCCAATTTCAATCTAATCGCAATTTGGTTTAGGAGTACCGATAGAGATCCAGTTTAAAATTGGGATATCAGTTGTAGGCCTCCAGATTTGAGGAAATAAGTAATTATTCTTACCATTTTAGATTTCGTTTTAGTTCTTCTTGAAACCGGTTTCTTTGTTAAAAAGTTTTTATTTCATAAGTGTGTATTTTGTTTGTGAATAAATAATTAATGAGAAATTAGTTAATTGCAATTGCGTCAATTTATTATTATTTAGGCGCCCACGAGTGCCATATGACTGTTTTCAACTAATATTAAGTAAATACTAATATTAGTGTTATAAAGTTAATATTTAATGGAATGGATGGTTGATATTTATTGAAAATATAGTTTTGATATTTATTTTTCCAAAAATATTCATAGTCATAATTTGCTAAAAATTAAAAAAAAACTAAAATAAAAAGTAAAATAAACGTAAACGGTGTGGTAAAGGGTGTTATATGAGCAAGTATTGAAAGCAAACTTTTAACTCGTTATATTTTCTATATGTTTTATATTTTCTGTCCGTTTATATCTGGACTATTTTTACTAGATAAATAATATTATGAAGATACTGTATTATGGTGATAGAAGTATAATTTATAATAAAAGTAATGGCGTATAATATATATATATATATATATACTAGGTGACCGGGCAGACGTTGTCCTGCATGATACTGACTGCGCTGATAAAATTTGAAGGTGTTTTGGACTGCCTCATCTGAATTGAATTTGCTGCAGTCGGATGTAGGACAACGGCTGCCCGGTCAGCGACATCTGCCGGGCTGATTTGTGAATCTAAACCATCCAGGGCGCCACCCAAATGCATCCAAAAAAAATCATTCAAATCAGTCCAGCCGTTTAGGAGGAGTTAAGTGACATACACACGTACAGTAGAATTATATATATAAAGATATATAATTATAATAAATAGTTACTCTTGCATTTATAATATAAGTATGGATTTCAAGCAACTGTTACGCAAAAGGATTATTCCTTAGTGTAAGACTGTCCTGATCGTTTGTTAACCGTAGTTTTTTTTTTATACACAAGCTTACGGTCCGCCTGATGGTAAGCGGTCACCGTAGCCTATGGACGCTTTCAACACCAGGGGTATCACTCGCGCGTTGCCGACCCTTCAGAAATCTAATAACTTCTTTCTTGAAGAACTCCATACTTTAGTCCTTGGCAGGGAGCTCATTCCACAACTTAAGCGTTCGCAAGAGGAAGTTTCTCCGTTGCGTTTTCATAACCGTGGTACCCCGGGTACCACTAATCTTTTGCATGTTGCATGTATGCATAAATACACGTGTTTTCTTTCTTTCTCCTTTTTAACGACTTCAAAAAAGAGGAGATTCTTAGTTTGACCTGTATGTAAGTATGAATGTATGTATATATAAATGTTATAAATGTATGTTGGTATGGATACCCATGGTCCCATACAGGTCAAACTGAGAACCTCCTTTTTTGAAGTCCGTTAAAAAAGAGAAGAAAGAAAATACAGATCTGCCATATCCGTTTGACCAGATCTTAGGAAGCTGTGTAGGAAGATGACACCAACGCTGGTCCACCAGACACTAACCAGTACCTTTTTTTTGAGTCAACGTTCGATTGGGGCAGGATTTAGCCGGTTCTCCTGGATTTAACCACTGTGATGAGCGTTTCCTATTATCGTATAAAATCCGTTTTTCATCACAAGTAATTACGATTCAAAATCCCCTCGTTATTGTGATGGTTGAGTAACGTGACGCAGCAGTTGACGCGTGTTTGTTGGTTTGCTTCACTTAGTTCAAGTTTTTCAAGCTTTTTCACTTTTCCAATTTGTTTCAAATGATTTGAAATGGTTTCATCACTCACACCAAAGTCGGATTCGATTCCACGATCACTTTCAATTCCTTATTGACAACAAATGAATTATTACATTGAAAACGCAAATAGACAAGCTTAAAATTGAAATAAATTTGAATTTTAAAACTCTTAACCAAACGCCGGCTTTTTGAGATAAAAGTGGCCAGTTCTATAAAACATTAATTTCATATGTAAGGACCTAATATTATTTTATGAATACTAATAAGTAACCTTTATCTTATGTTTATTGGTTTTAAGGGTTCCGTACCAAAAGTGTGCCAACGGAGCCCTATTACTAAGCTTATACGGTGTCTGACTGTCTGTCAGACCATTAAATGGCTCTATCTTTTTTACCGAAATTTTAGACCGAAATAAGTGTAAGCCTGAAATTTACACAGAATGTGTGTTATATATGGCGATGAAATAATAAAAATAAATTTAATTTAAAAAGTAGTTAAAAAAAGTTTTACATTTGATGCCTCAACTGTTTGTTATCTATAATGAATATTAATTATGGACATGACATAATATGTTTGGAAATGGGAAATTTTTAAAAAATCCGACCATATTCATAGTGATAAGCGATTAACACGTTGAGCGCCATGTGTATCCTTTTGGAAACACAAAGTGTCACCTCCTGAGGCCACGTGTATCTTTTTGGAAACACGGGTAGTGCTTCAGTGCGAAGCCAGTGTGTTACCAAAAGAATACAAATTTTAATACATTTTACTATGGAGTCCCATCCGCCTGGCCTCCAGGCAATTTTAAGTCTAAGTTAGCACTCTGTACTACTGAAATGTCAAAATTTAATAAAAAAAAAGACAGAAATTTCCTAAAAGCATTTCTCTTATTACCGACTCCCTAAAATCTGTAATCTTGAGAGGGTTTCACGTGTATATTCTGACAACAAAAATGAAGCGTTCACAAGAAATTTTCTGTACCATTTTACGCAGCGCCTCAAGGCTGAGCCACATGGGCCCGGACAAAGATTTTGACTCCAAACTACTTCAGGGGCCACATGTTTTTCAAACAGAGAAAATGTGGGAAATTCAAGGAAAATCATGTTTTATTTTACCAAAAAATTGTATCAAAATATGGCCTCTGACAAAGCTTTTCACTCCAAATTTTTCAGATGGTCCACGTGTTTTTATTTGGCTGACAGATAAAATGTGGAAAAATCTAGAAAAATCACATTTTCAGTTTTTCCAAAAATTTGTACCAAAGTACATTACAAAGGGTTTTTAAACAAGAAAATGATAAGTCCGTAAAATGGCGGTCAACGTGTTCAGTTTCTTAGACCTGTCTAATCGAAACAACTATACTACAACTAAAAAAGTTAAGGTTAAGTTAAGGCTAAGTTTGGCTGTGCAGAGAGGTAATGCTACCAGTGTCAATGGTACTATACCAAATAAAATATTATTTTTACGAGTCTGGGGTTTTATTTTTAATTAGGTTTTATTTATTTTTTGTTAGGGATTTAGTGAAGATAATTTTAGTTTTTTTACAAACAAATAAATAATCCGCACATAAATCTGGCCATGTATGTCCCTATATATAGGTATTAAAAATATTCTTACTTCACAGCACATCAAACACTTATTTGAAGTTGATGAGAGAAGATTGACTTCATTTAAAAACGGTGTTCGCACACCCTTGAGCACTTCCAATGAACCGACGATAAAAATCGGTACATAAAGTGGAGGGAAAACGGATGGGGGTGGAGGGATGCAATTTTTAATATTTCACGAGCCAATACACACTTATTAAGTGAGTGTACAAAAAATTTGACGAGTTAAGGGGCACATAGCAGCAGACTAGTACCGCCTTTAGATACTTTTGAATTACTGTAAGTTAATTTCAAAATTCCAAATATTGTATAATATACAACTTCCAGCATAGTTGGTAGTGTGACCGGCTGCTGTGCAGGGGGTGTGGGTTCGATTCCAGCACTGGACAAACATTTATGTGATAAAATTTGTTTTATTCACAGTCCAGTTTTTTTTAAGTTTGGGTGTATTTATGTATGACTATCTATTACAAAAAAAAATATTTTGTATTCGTTGTCTGGTTGTGTAATATCCAAAAATATTTATTTAATTATTCATATGTAATATTTAGCATGTCTCGATTTTTTGCAGAATATGTCTGACAATTGTAGTAGGCATATCAGTTTAAATCGGCCGTTTTATATATTCTACAAACAATGCAAAACGTTTTAAAAATAGCTTAGATATGGCTAGTTTTATATTTTCTACACATAGATTTTTTGGATTCCCTTACAATAATTCAAAAATACTTCTTTGCTATTAAAATATCTCTTATTACTTAGTAAATTGGATATTTATATAAATTGCAAATACTTTTTGAATTAGTTCTGTGTACGATTAAAATCACTATGTTTTACTTCATGCGATCGCAAAAAAATAGAAAGCGGTGTCAATTTAAATAGTTTCCCTTGTTTTATGTCTTTTAAATTTAATAAACTGGATTAAATAAAAAATATACCTTGTTATTATTTTTCATTAATACAAAAAACTCTAAAGAAAACCAGTGTCTTTTATGTTTAGAGTATACACGTATGCATACACTACTAATTCATATTATATATTGATTATCATTAATAATCATAATAGCCTATTACTAAAGCGCACTCCCATGTACATGAAATAAGTAGGTACACAAGGAAAACAGAAACGCCTTCCTTATATTAATACCTAAATGGAAACGTTTAAACTATACATAGAGATAATGTGCCCTCCTTACAATGACACAGTACTAACTCAAATCACATTTATTTCAAACTGAGCTTTAAAATTAGGCATTTATGGTTTAATTCTTATGTATAGGGTGTCTGAAAACGCCTTGTCGTTATGAAGAGTGTAGGGCGGGCCGCCCAAGCGTTTAGCGACCGTTTAACGAAAGCTCGAGGTGAGGAGGACACACCCTTGGGGGCGAAACATATTGTGTGATTTTATAACCACCCTTCTAACTTTACCTATCTATCAACTAAAAAAATCTTTATGAAGATGCTTGTTGCCTTTTGTTTGGAAATTAACCAACTTTGTACCTACTTAAAAAGAGATATATATATATATATATGTTTATATAAACTTACTAAACACATATATATATATATATATATATATATAGCTTGTGAGGTTTGAGCGCACTAATCTCAAGAGCTACCAGTTCGATTTGAGCCCGTTTCTTGATGAAGGTTATCTTTACATATATAAATAAACTGTTAGTAGCTGTCAGTAAACGAAAGATATTTAAGAAAAAAATATGAGGGATCTTTGTAAGAGTTTGTATGTTTGAACGCACTAATCTCAGAAACTTTCCGTCCAATATGAGACATTTTTTTTTGAGTAGACCATTTTTAGATAAAGGTTTAGGCTACATAACTTTATGGCATGAACGTAAGGCGCAGAAGAGAAAAATTTATCGCAAGGAGTAGTTATTAGAGGAATAAAGATTCAATAAACACAGAATACTTATACTAATAATACTAACATTAAACAAACAAACTAAAATAAAGCTGAAGGAAACACAGCTAAAGCTAAATGTACTGATCATTTGATTTTGCTGAATTGTTAATTAGATGTTGTACGATGTCCTGAGCTCGTGTTGCAACGTGCCAATTTAAAACATCGTCACTTTGAGAGCTAACAAGACATGACTACTTTACTGCGACTATACCATCTTGATAATAGTTACATTTTTTTATTAATAGCCACAAACTGTTTTTTTTAACTTACATATTTACTACTAGCGCTATGCCCGCGAACTTCTTTCGCTTGTGTAGATCTAAATAATAAGGACTTATCTTTGTTTTGTGCAGAGAGCTTAAAGTGAGCTTTTTGTTTACTACTGCGGTTGCGTATTCAATATCAGACTCTTATGAATAAGAATGTCTCAGAATACGTTCGCCAGGGGCGATGCTTTATTTCCATACATTTATTAAGTTGACGTTAACGAGATGGTATATTAACTTTAGTTTTTCAACATGCAGTTCTTTTATTGACTCAAAACTTTACAAACACCAATTCTTTACTCTTAATTATTTTTAATTTTAGATTATGTACTTGTACTGCTGATTTGAATGATATTTGCCACAATGCTAAGAATCTCAACTACGAAACATGCTTTCTTTTAGCCACCGATGTGCGTACTCTTTGATGCAGTAAACTTTTTTTTTCTGTATGACTACTACACCTCGGCAGACTCTGAAGGAGTGTCAGCCCCTAAAGCGCCCAACTCTCAAGGGCTCCCCGCGGGGGGAAACCTTGGCTTGGGTTGTCGTTCTTGAGACTATTATTGTAAATGTGGTATACTCGCATGGGCGAAGCCAGCTATTTAGCTAGGATGGGGCAGACCAGGCTTGGGTGGGGCGTATCTGGTAGAAAATATTATTTTCATATGGCAAAAATGTACTGTACAAGCAAAATTCTCCAGATTATACGCTTTTTGGGTAGTCTAGGGTGGGGCAGCTGCCCCAACCTTGATGTTCCTGGCTACGCCCATGTATACTCCTTTATAATTATCGTCATCTAGCAGTGAAAATCGAATTGACACGTAAGCTCTGCTCAGGTTTCAACTCTTGAACCACTCGCTACAATTGAATCCTCGTGATTCAAATATAGAATCCTTCACTGCTTTTGGGATTCAACTTAAGCGAGGAGCAAGGAATTTGCCAATTTTTTCACTTGTTGCGCAATCTACTATTAAAATCTCACAACTAACACTGAAATGTCTCTCTAAGCTGGATTATAGCGCTAAAAACAGCCTCAATGGACTTGTAAAAATAAATATAAAACCCGTATTTAAGGCGCAGTGACTACTTTACTATCGCCGCCGAAATCCTCTTTGCACAAAACACAGTCCAAAAATGTTATAATAGAATATGCTATTTTTAGTAAGTTTTGTATTTCATCTTAAATATAACTGAGTTGTAGATATAAAGAGGAAATAAAGAATATCTTAACGCAGCGCTAGTTAGGAAGTCACTGCGACTTAAGTAAAATACATTTTTTAAATTGAGCAGGCAAGGCTAAACGAAGATAGAGCCCAATTCCAATTATTACCGTAAAGTTTTTTTTTTCGTTGATTAATATCTTACCTTGTCTAGACTGCATAAGTCTTAAGTATTTGTGACGTTCGTGACGTAAGGATTTTTATTGGCCAGACTTGTTCCTTGATAGCTTAATTGGTAGAGAAGTTACACAGACTATAAGATTTATTGCAGGTTCGAATCCTGGCTCAAGTTTAATTATTTGACTGTCTCCTAGCTATAAAAATATTTATTTACATTTAGTATCGAATAATTTAGATATAAGCATCATGACTACTAAATTCTAGACCGAATATAACATATATACAGGTATAAGTATGTCATATTTCACAGTCTTAATGTGTGCGAGCTGCAGATGGCAGCACTGTGAGGGAGAATCGTTTGACATGTTAATTTGTATAATTTCCACCCCTTCCTACTTTTTCTAGCTGCATTGATTCGTTTTTCTTTTCAAGTTATGAAGTCCACCGAAATTAGATAAAAAATCGTCAAAATATGCAAATTAATTGATATCAAATAAAACCGTTGTCAAATTATAGGTTTTGAGTTGAAGAATATATTTTTTACTTGTTACGCTTAAGCTGTTTATTAAAACGCATATACATAGGTGTGTGGTTTTTTTTGCCTTTAACTTGATATTATGCATTTCAAAAAATACAAGAGGTCCAAAATGAAGACAACGACATTGCCTATCGATACACTATAATATAATTAAGTCCTAAGTCGGTGGTGGCCTAGGGGTTTTGATTTCACTCGTGTCCGGAAGGGCTGGAGGTTCGAGCACGGTATGTACCAATGAGTATTTTCCGGAGACGGTATGCGTATAGGGTTAGAGGTTGTTTGTATAGGCGCGTACGGCGTATGTATGTATGTCTGTTACCCTTTTCGTAACAACTCAAACGATATCGTTGCGGTTTTTTGCATTTAAAAGGTACCATTACATAGCAGGTACTTGGACATGTTCTACGGCTTTAGACCACCAGGGGGCGCTACAGCAGCTACGATAGTCGGCGCTTGAAGGCTTCTCAGAAACTCTTTATCAGATTGCATCATCTAGGTGTAATTTCAGAGCAGGTTTCTATACATGTTTTACAGCTGTTAAACCACTATCACCACCATCACCAGGGTTCTTAGATAGGTGTTAATGTGTTAACTCGCCAGGGGGCGCTGCAATAAACATTTATCGCTCGTTAAAAAATGCGTGTTCTATGGGTTTGTGATTTATCGGCGATGGTTCTTAGGTAGGTGTTATGATGTTAAGTCGCTAGGAGGCGCAGCAATAAAAAATGTTTGCTTATTAATAAGTAGAAGAAATTCTTACCTAGAATTACTTTAAAAAGGTCAAAATAAAAGTCAAATTGATTTTTTTTTCAAAAACTTCGACGGATGTTATTAAAATGTAGGTATGTTAAAAAAGTATAAGTAATTACGAATCTAAGAAAATTCGTCGGAGCTGCCATTCACTGCCCTGAAAAATACAAAATTATGCAGTTTTATTAGATGACTAATTGAAATTTCGTTGGGTATTTATTACGTAAATAAATGTTGTCTCTGCATATCAACAAAACACATAATACCTTTTCTGTACTGTTACATTTTGGTTGAAATAGGGAACAGAAATAGCAAGTACCGACGGATGTTCTTATATTTGGAATAACTTTAACTCACTTCCATTTAGTCGGGGCTTTAACAAAAATATAAGTAATCTTTTTAGGGTTGCGTACCCGGAGGGCGCCCTATTACTGTCTGTCTGTTTCACCGACCAGGACTCCATCTATCTTATAGACCGTAATAGGTAGAATAATGAAATCATCACAGAATTAAGTTAAAAAAGTTAAAATTTAACAGTGAAAAATAGTGTTAACTCTAAAGTATGACAATAAATAAGAAAAACCGGACAAGTTTGATACGGACGCGAGCCATTACCATTTTAAAAAACCGTCATAACGCCATCTAGCAATTTATGACAGAAAAAGTAACGCATTTTTCTTTGTTGGTAACGACTTTGAACTTTGATTAAACTTTGAATAAGTTAAGCATCATCGGGCTTGACCAATAATTGGATGGGTGATCTCTTAGCAGCACACTTTTGTTTTTGTTTGTTTTCGTAAATTACGTAAATTTACATGTGTGTCATTAAATTGGTAAAGTTCGAGTCGGACTAGTGCACCGTGGGTTCCGTACTACTATTAAGTAATTTACGAACACAAACAAAAATAAAAATCGTGCCCCTAAGCGGTCACACATCCAATCACTGACTAAGCCTGACGTTGCTTAACATTGAATATCGTTTCTAATTAACAAATGTGTAACTGTTTATCGCTATAATCTTAGCTGCTCTATCTTAACAAAAAAACAGAATAACACATACAAACCTGTAACACATTTGTTTGTTGGTACGACCATCTTAAACTACCGTTACAGCGCCATTTAGCTATTATTAAGAGAATATAAGACTCAAGAGAACAATAATGAGCAGCCCGAACTGGGAAAGTACCTCCCTCCGCCTCACAGAAGGTCGTGTTATTTACACTTACGTTAAAACGGTAAAGGGTGCTGCTTTACAATTTGCAAGTTTGGCTCCATATAGAGTACTGCTGTCATCTCTGGGCTGTTGCACCCGGATACCACTGGATACTTGGCCCTTTTGACTCGGTTTAACGACGGGTGTGAGGATTGTCGACGATCCCAAACTCACTTGCCGTGACGAGCCCTTAAGCCTGCGGAGAGACTTTGCCTCCCTGTGTGTGTTTTACCGCTTGTATAATTGGTTGTGTTCTAAGGAATTGTTCAAAATGATGCCCACACCTATTTTCTACCATCGAATTCATTCTCACACTTTAGAACCGGAATGGTTCCAAGGTTTTCTCTAAGAACTACAGTTTAGGGTTCTTCAGAAAGAAGTTATTAGATTTTTGAAGGTTCGGCAACACGCGAGTGATACCCCACCTGGTGTTGCAAGCGTCTATAGGCTACGGTGACCGCTTACCATCAGGCAGACCGTAAGCTTGTTTGCCACCTTAGCGTATAAAAAAAAAAAAAAAAAAAAGTAACGACGAGCTTGGTCAGAACTTGGTCGGGTGACCGCTTAGCGGCACACTTTTTGTGTTTCTTGTTTGTTTTTGTAAATAACGTTAATGGTGGTAGGTACAAAACCCTCGGTACGCACGTCCAACTCAACCTATTTTTGGTTATAGTTGTAAACATTTTACCATAAGAGTAAAGTTAAAAATAACTACGCATGCTCTAGCGGTATAACTAAATACTGACATCGTCATATCAGCTTATTTCTTATCCACACTGCTGGACATAAGCCGTCCCCCATGGAATTCTTAAGTGGAGAACATTTATCGGAATAGAAGCGTGGGTCGCCCTTCAGCTCGATAAACTAAAACCCGATAAAGACTATAGGAATTTCCATTCTTTTTTATCTTTGAAAATTATTAACCCGCGCAATAAAAGAACAAATTTATAAAATTTTTTTTGAAGTTAGAACTTCTTTAGCTGCGCTGTGCGTTTTTTTGTGATGAGTGAAAAATTATAAACTCGCGCAGGCTGATCAAAATTCGTAAGACGGAAATCATAATGCCACGCCATAAAAATATTTGTGATGGGTAAAAAATTATAAACTCGCGCAGGCTGATCGAAAATTCGTAAGACGGAAACCATAATGCCACGCCTATTATAATTTTGAAGTGGAAATGTCTTTAGCGGCGTTGTATACTTTTTATTGTGTTGGGTAAAGAATGTAATACTCTATAGGACGAATAAAAAATAAGAGGAAATTGGGTTGATGAAAAGATGAAAGTGCGGATTACACATGTTAAAATGTTATATCCAGGTTGTATGATTTCACTTCTGCCGGCACTTCCGGAGTGCAACCCGTTTTTTTTTATTTTAGAGTGTGTTGGTAATGATACAATACACTGACGAGCAAAAATAACTAGTCACTTACATAAACGACAATATTTCTAAACAACGCACTATAGTTTTGTGAAGTCAAAGGAATATTAAAACGTATTTAATCCCTTATTTCCTTCTTTATGTGATCTAGAATAAAACTCTTTATAATATTTTTACTATTTATATTATTTATTCCATGAAGGTATCTATACTAGTTTATAAAATATCGTCGTTTCTGTATTTTTTTATACCCCTAGGGTGGCAAACAGCTGTATTGGAAAATATCGTCGTTTATGTATTTTTTTTTATACCACTAACGTGGCAAACAGCTGGATTGGCGAATATATAATTAGTTCTGCAGCTTTTGCGGATAAAAAAAATCGTCAACTTACAGACGAAGGCACAGCCCGGCTAGTATACTTTAGCTACTTACATAGAGTGATGTCCTATGGTATCCTATTATGGGGACACGCAGCTGATAAACAGACAATATTTGTACTGCAGAAGAGGTCTATTCGAGCAATATATATAATTTATCTAACAGACACTCTTTAAGGGATAAATTTAAAGAGATCAATATATTAACTTTACCTGGTCAATATATATTTGATAATTTAATGTATGATCATAAGAATATTAACATTTTTAAAAATAGTGATGTTCATAATCGAAATACAAGAAATAGACACAAACTGGCTCTGATCTACACAAGGCTTGAGATATTTGATAAATCATTTAAAGGACAATGTGTCCGTTTTTACAACAAAATCCCTGCAGAAGTATATAAATTGAATTTAAAAAAGTTTAAAATTTTTGTTTAACAGAAACTTGTCAAATAAGCTTACAATTCAACTAAAAACTATCATATAGATAAAAACGCATGGGATTAACTAAAATGTTGTTATCATAGTACTTATATTTGGAAATGTACCAATCGTTATACCATTAAAATTGAAAAGAGGGACAGCTGAAGAGTTTCTTTCGCCGTTGCTTCTTCCCAGAACGCCATCTTGATTCCGAAACGGTAGTTGTTTATAAATTCCTTACATATTATACTGACGTTAAAAAAGTGATATTGTATCCTATTTTTAAGAAATAAACTATTTGAATTTAAATTTGAACAGGCACACGGTCCACCTGATAGTAAACGGTCACTGTGGCCTATGGACGCTTGTAACACCAGGGGTATAACTCGCGCGTAAGTAAGTAGGTAGTTATTTTTGGTAGTCAGTGTATATGTACCTTTAGTCAAATCCAAATTTTCGTAATCAGTTAAAATGGGATAAATTTACATATATACACTTCAAGCATTTTCTCGAATTACATGCGTAATACAATTTTAATATTTGAAACATAATATTAATCCTGAGTTCACTCTCCTCTTTCGTGATTTGAATAAATCAAAATGAGAAGCGAGTGAAAGGCGGCCATGTTGCTTTTAACACCCTTTAATGTGAAGCAAATATCTATTTGAGAATAAAAGCGTTCTGATTAAAGTGTAAATGAAGTGAATTGATATTTTAGAGAGTGTTGGCAGAGTGCTCAAAATAAAACTTTATTATACAAATGGAAATTCTGTATATATGAGCTTCTATTACGTTCTTTCTGTGTTAATTCGTTGCCAACAGTTATTCAATTAGGCAAAAGGATCATATTTACTACGATAAAAACATCTTTATAGAAGCTTTGAAAAAGCATTATAGTTCAAGTTTTCCTACTGATTTTGTTTTCCTACCGTTACATGCCCCACTTGCAGGGGTACAGGCCTCACTTGGAGAAGAAGGCTTAAGCCATAGTTCAGCTCTCTGCTAAGCCCAGTGCGATTTGGAGGACGATTGTCGAGCAAGTGGCGACTAGACTTCAGAGCTTTTAAGCTTCCTACAAGGCTTGGCTTAACGACTGCTGTCATATGACAATACAGCCAAGACCGACGGTTTAACGTGCTGTCCAAAGCAAAACTGCGTCACAAGGCGGTCAACCATTCAGGTGCTGACCGCGCCCGACGTTACTTGACGCCTTATCGGTTTCAATGGATGAATGCGGCTGTGCCACGAGCAAAAACAGAAGCAAAAAGACCACTGGCTTCCCAGTTCATTACAGTGATAAGCAATCTCAATACCATATGTCTATGAGTTTCAAGAAATTCGTTATTGCCTTCGTTCTTCATCACCACAATAGCACAGTATAGGTAATTGCGAGGGTATAGCCATACTTGTTTTGTGTCTCAAATAGAAGTTGACTAACATTTTTTTAGTGCTACAAAAAAATAAAAGATAAAAATATTGCATAACTGTGAGAAATAAAGATATAGGTACTACAAAACTAAGCCTTCTGAATCAAAATCGATATATTTTATGGGTCCAAAAATATACAGCGAAAGACAATTATTGAGGACACGATTTTTGAAAACAAATTAAAATTATTTTGGATTGAGTGGCCTTTTATGTAAAGTGTTTGAACTTCCACCAAGTTCAAACATTATTTTTTGACATTGAACATTTCTTATATTTAATTGTCATTTGGAAGGCTCCTCTCGGGCAGCCGGTCACGCTGCGGCCAAGGCGGGGAACTTGAAACACAACAAACTTTTAAATATCAAAGCTAGTTGAGGAACAAAAACTGAAATAACAGTTTTAACTAAGGTTACCGAATGGCCCCAGAGGTCAGCGGTGTTTTTTTAGTTTTAACGAGTAACTTTAATGCCATCGTTATTGTTTGCATGTATGAATTTGAAATTTGGGCATTCTTTAACATTTCTTTTTAACAGTACCTCTGCTAATAATGGATAAGAGTAGTAGAATCTGGAAAATCTAAAAAGAACATATCGAATAATGAGACAATCTTTATTTCTGACCTAAATACTAATAGTCAATAGAAAACGTGACTCAGCTATGTGGCAGACAAGTTAGAATATTTTTTGGAATAATCATAAAATTTCTCACTTATATTATATTTTTTCTCGCTATATGATTCGTAAAATGGTTTTCTAATTCCATGGATACCCACAGTAGCCCAATCACTAAAACATTTGCTAACTACGTCAGTCTTGGGTGTGAATATTAAGTCATTTTCTTTATTCATTTAAATAAAATATTATACTGAGTATTAGGGTCACCATAGTTAACAAGAGTTAGAATTTTTAACAATGAATTATTTTTCAACATTTCTATTTGGATTTTGGTCTAATAATATTTTTTTTCTTAGTCCTGTTCTTAATTTGAATTTGAACTGACCACAGTGGTCAAAAAAAAAGTTTATTTATTATACACTTATTTGTGACAGTAATACAGAAATCTGCAAAAATTTTATCTTTACATGTTGACGTACTGGCTGTTATTCTGGTTTGCTCTAGAAATATATTGCCCAGAAGAGGCAATTTAATAAGAATTTTTCAGAACACATTCCAAAGTTGGTACATTAAAGAGGCAATCTGATTATCTACGTTCTTAGATAAGTTAATTTAATAGAGTTCCTAGCATATTTAATATAAAATATTTACATTGTAATTTTTTTCTTTTTTTTTTTACTCCCACTAACGTGGCAAACAAGCTTGCGGTCCGCCTGATGGTAAGCGGTCACCACAGCTTATGGACGCTTGCAGCACCTGAGGCATCACTCGCGCGTTGCCGACCCTTCAAATATCTTATAACTTCTTTCTTGAAGAACCCCATATTGTAGGCCTTAGAGAGAACCTTGGCAGGGAGCTCATTCCACAAATCTAGCGTTTGCGGGAGGAAGTTTCTCTGAAACCGCACTATACGTGAAAATTTAAGTTCTAAGGTGTGAGGATTAAATTTGAATTTATGTATAAAGACTGTGAGTATTAACAATATTATACATACTTCCCTCTATTGCTGATCAATATTTTAATATTTAAATAAAGCTACTTAACTTCGAAAGAAACTTTCATTCTTCGTTTCCTTAAATTAAAGAATTTTCTCAAAGCAAAGCAGTTGAGTTCGTGTTACAAATCCTCAATTAGTTGGCATACAGCTCAGTTTATGCCGACGTTTAAATTCGTTAGAAGCGGCGCGTAGTGTTTATTCGTGACGAAATCATAGAATAATGTTTGTTTATAGAAGTGACAGATATATATAATCTAAATATTGGTACAACTCCGACGCAGGGCTATCTAAATACCTTTATTTTTGCCATTAGCGTATATCCGAAATTTATAAATGGTAGTTTAAAAAAAAACGGCCGGCAGAAGTGAAAACATACAACCTGGATATTTTAACGTATGTAATCCACAATGTCATCTTTCATCAACCCAATTTCCTCTTACTTTTTATTCGTCGTATAGAGTTTTACATTTTTCATCACAAAAACAGTCAACAACGCCGCTAAAGACGTATTTACTTCAAAATTATAATAGGCGTGGCATTATGGTTTCAATCTCACGAATTTTTATGGCGTGGCATTATGGTTTCCGTCTTACAACTTTCGATCAGCCTGCGCGAATTTTAATTTTTTACCCATCACAAAAAAGTGCACAGCGCCGCTAAAGAAGTTTTCACTTCAAAATACTTATTTCTATTATAACCATAGACATAGAGACTGGGCAGCGCATTTTCTAGACAGGTGTGAAGTAAAAGCGGTGGCAAAAGTGTGAAAGAGTGTTTCTTACTTTACGTTTAGTTTTATTTTACAAAATGTAGTTGCAGCACATTAGCATTGTCTCTTTCTTAAGTGTAGCAAATTTTATTACGCAGTCCATAGGACATACAGAACTCGAAGTCTATGGCTATAACGAAAAGAGGAAACATTACTTCATTAACAATTTATCTTTAAAAATATAAGCTATGTTTAATTATGAGTATATTTTCAAAGAACAATCCAGTTTACAAAAAAGATATTCTTTGATCGAGCGTCACTTGCGTATGTGAGCTGCGTAGCTCGCTAAGTGGATGTCCATTTTAACTCCTGAAACAAGCCGGTTGAAGCTTTCAGTTGGATCTCAGCATTTGCATGATTGGTATTACGTTGATTACCCCCTTTCCTCCTGCCCCCATACTGTCTTGGCATTCCCAAAAATTATATGTATAAAATGGCGTTAATAACTTAGATTAAAAGTTTAAATTTTTAAAATAAAAAAGTTGCAACTATTGTCATTATTCTAAGATATACCTACCTACAACCACGGTGTGCGTCAAAATTTCTCTAAAAATACATTAGTCGTACTCGTAGGTACGAGTAGGTTAGGGTTCCAAAGATGAGTACTATTGCAGGTATCTGAAAAACACTTTTATTCTTTACAATTTGTCTATGCATAAAATTCTATATTATTGTGAGACTAGCTTTTGCCAGCGGCTTCGCCCGCCCCAAATTTGGTTATCGGCGTAGGATTCTTAAAGCAACTCCAGTCAACTCCTCAATTATAGAAGAAAATCTTCTTTAAATTACTACCCTTATTTTGTAGCTTGAAGCATAAGTCATTTAAATAACCCTTATTCAAACTTATAAGAGTTTTTCTTATAGTTAAGTTGCAGTTTGTGTGTTTTCGGCGTGAATTGAGCACGGAGAGTCGGCATGGTGGAGATTTCCGTATATTACATATTAATCTATGGGTGGAGAGGTAGAAAAGAAAAAATAGACGGTAGAGTTTGTATACAATTTATAGCAATTTATATCAATGTTCGCCGGGCGGGACAGTTAGTAAGCTTATATAAATTTAAAATATGCAGAATTCCTTTTCAAGTTATGTGTAAAACGTGTTACAGTAGCTTTCATATAAATTAGTTTTTGTAGTAAAAATGAGATGATTATCTCATAAAAAGTGTGAACAAGGTGTGGAGTGGGAAACACTCCCCAAAACAACTTAATTCAGAAAGTGTCGTTTAAAGCATATGCTAATGGGTGTTTTAAAATTTTAGGGAGCGAACGTCGCTTTACTCCCAGAAGCATTTGCGAATATCAAAATGTAAATTTACCCTTTTATGTTCACAAATGTTGTAAATGAACAAGTTCATTTTATTGACTTCGCCACTTAAATGCCTATCTATGTACCTATATTTACTTATACGTTCAAATTCTAAGCAAATTATGTGCTTCTAATATGTAAAAATATTAAATACGCAGTTATTCATAGAACCAAATATGTGTCTTCTATGAAAAAAAAAATTTGTTAAAATTTCTACTACGATTATATATAATTTTTTCGTCTATTTAATGAGCTAATAAATGGTAAAATAAAAAAATATAAAAAACACGCATTGGCTGTTATGTAGGCTTCATGTAGGGGTCACAATAAAATAATACCTACACATAAACAAATGTTAATACCAATATACATTCGGTAATACATTCGGGCTAACAAAGTAAGATACTAATCAGACAATGATTTTAAAAATTTATATAAGAAACAAATATTGTCGATTCATCTTGTTCATGCATTAGAGACAAGGTACACAGGAACTTAGAAATGTATTTCGTATACATACGGGTAGTAGAACTACGCCTAACCACACATATTAGGATTTAACATTAAATTTTGTGGCAATCCAGCGTCTAGACGATACAAAGCCCAGAGGGGGTTCAAGCCGTTCAAAAAACTAACTGAGTTCTAACCTGATGCCGTGACGCAGGTTCGACAGAGTTGGCGGCCATTTTTGATAAAAGATTAAAACAAGGTTTCCGAATTAAATTTTTTTTTAATAAATTTAATTCGGAATTTTCGTTTTACAATGCTTTTCAATCATTTGTATTCGGAGTGTTTGAAAACTTGAAAAATTTAACGAAAGTTTTTTTAGTGTTTTCACTGAACTATTAAGTTTTAGTTTTTCTTTTGATTCTTTACAATGATTTACAAACCTAAACTCTCCTCTCCTCAACATTCTGGACATAAAGTTTGGTTGTTTAGAAACAAAAACCGTAGTTTAGGTTTAGTCAATTAAAAGATTTATATAGGTATAAAGAATTGACAGCTTTTGTTGTCTTTTAATGTTCATTGAAGGGGAAACTGGTTCTTCACTTTGTTTAATTTCCGAATAAAATAAATTGAAACAGACAAACAAAGACAAAGACTAATGGTAAGTACATTTATTTCAAATTTTTCTTAATTTCTCTAAAAATAAAATACATTTATTTAAATGAATATAATGAATATAAATATTCATATAAATATTCATTATATTTTATAAACCATTTGTCTTTTAATATGTACCATTTGTCTTTGTCTTCTCTTTCTTTGTTTGTCTGTATCAATTTACTCTATTCGGAAATTAAACAAAGTGAAGAACCAGTGTCCCCTTTAATGAACATCAAAAGACAATAAAACCTGTTAATTCTTTATACCTAATAAGGTGTATAACCAGAGTGATTACGTTCATCTGAAGTCCGTTTACTGATGTAAAGCGAGAAGTAGGAAGACGTGGCTCGGTCCACCAGTGTGAAGTTAGCGGCCTAAGTTAGCGGCTTTTTATAATCCGACCAAATTAAAAAGTAAAGGATTTTAATGAAATAATTTACTGAATTAAACGGATATAACAATAAATAGACCGAAATAATGAGAAACCGGTCAAAAATTAAACAAATATATATATAATTTAAATAATAAGTAAGAGAATTTTCACAATGTGATACTTATCGGCCTAAAAGGTCATCATAAAAATGCGGTAACACTTAGTGACGCATATCAAATTGAGCCTCTTTAAACCAGAAACCATATCAAGTTTTCAAATCACACCTATCTCGGGGTTAACTGTGAGTAAAATGGTTAGCGGCGTAAAAAATATTTTCTTTCAAAATTTCAAACACACCGTAAATCTGTTAGTTGAGGAAAAAGTTACAATCAAATGCCGTTGAAACAAGCATTTTGTATTGTTCTTATTAATAAATATTGCTACATGTGTAATACCTCTTCTATTTAAATAATAAAAAAATAAAAGTTGAAGAAAATTTTACAATGTGATACTTATCGGCCTAAAAGGTCATCATAAAAATGCGGTAACACTTAGTGACGCATATCAAATTGAGCCTCTTTAAACCAGAAACCATATCAAGTTTTCAAATCACACCTATCTCGGGGTTAACTGTGAGAAATATGGTTAGCGGCCTAAAAATTATTTTCTTTCAATATTTCAAACACACCGTAAATCTGTTAGTTGAGGAAAAAGTTACAATCAAATGCTGTTGACACAACCATTTTGTATTGTTCTTATTAATAAATATTACTACATGTATGTGTGTCTTCAATTTAAATAATAAAAAAAATTGAATAAAATTTCACAATGTGATACTTATTGGCATAAAAAGTTATCATGAAAATGCGGTAACACTTATTGACGCATATCAAATTGAGCCTCTTTAAATCAGAAACCATATCAAGTTTTCAAATCACACCTATCTCGGGGTTAACTGTGAGTAAAATGGTTAGCGGCGTAAAAATATTTTCTTTCAAAATTTCAAACACACCGTAAATCTGTTAGTTGAGGAAAAGTTACAATCAAATGCCGTTGAAACAAGCATTTTGTATTGTTCTTATTAATAAATATTGCTACATGTGTAATACCTCTTCTAATTAAATAATAAAAATAAAAGTTTAAGAAAATTAGAAAATGTGATATTTATCGGCCTAAAATGTCATCATAAAAATGCGGTAACACTAAGTGACGCATGTCAAATTGAGCCTCGTTAAACCAGAAAGCATATGAAGTTTTCAAATCACACCTATCTCGGGGTTAACTGTAAGAAAAATGGTTAGCGGCCTAAAAATTATTTTCTTTCGAAATTACAAACACACCGTAAATCTGTTGGATAAGGAAAAAGTAACAATGAAAGGCTGTTGAAACAAGCATTTTGTATTGTTCTTATTAATAAATATTACAACATGTGTAACACCTCTTCAATTTAAATAATAAAAAATTAACAGTTGACGAAAATTTCACAATGTGATACTTATTGGCATAAAAAGTCATCATGAAAATGCGGTAACACTTAGTGACGCATATCAAATTGAGCCTCTTTAAACCAGAAACCATATCAAGTTTTCAAATCACACCTATCTCGGGGTTAACTGTGAGAAATATGGTTAACGGCGTAAAAAATATTTTCTTTCAAAATTTCAAACACACCGTAAATCTGTTAGTTGAGGAAAAAGTTACAATCAAATGCTGTTGACACAAGCATTTTGTATTGTTCTTATTAATAAATATTACTACATGTGTGTGTCTTCAATTTAAATAATAAAAAAAATTGAATAAAATTTCACAATGTGATACTTATTGGCATAAAAAGTTATCATGAAAATGCGGTAACACTTATTGACGCATATCAAATTGAGCCTCTTTAAACCAGAAACCATATCAAGTTTTCAAATCACACCTATCTCGGGGTTAACTGTGAGAAATATGGTTAACGGCGTAAAAAATATTTTCTTTCAAAATTTCAAACACACCGTAAATCTGTTAGATGAGGAAAAAGTTACAATCAAATGCTGTTGACACAAGCATTTTGTTTTGTTCTTATTAATAAATATTGCTACATGTGTAATACCTCTTCTATTTAAATAATAAAAAAATAAAAGTTGAAGAAAATTTCACAATGTGATACTTATTGGCATAAAAAGTCATCATGAAAATGCGGTAACACTTAGTGACGCATATCAAATTGAGCCTCTTTAAACCAGAAAGCATATGAAGTTTTCAAATCACACCTATCTCGGGGTTAACTGTAAGAAAAATGGTTAGCGGCCTAAAAATTATTTTCTTTCGAAATTACAAACACACCGTAAATCTGTTGGATAAGGAAAAAGTAACAATGAAAGGCTGTTGAAACAAGCATTTTGTATTGTTCTTATTAATAAATATTACAACATGTGTAACACCTCTTCAATTTAAATAATAAAAAATTAACAGTTGAAGAAAATTTCACAATGTGATACATATTGGCATAAAAAGTTATCATGAAAATGCGGTAACACTTAGTGACGCATATCAAATTGAGCCTCTTTAAACCAGAAAGCATATGAAGATTTCAAATCACACCTATCTCGGGGTTAACTGTAAGAAAAATGGTTAGCGGCCTAAAAATTATTTTCTTTCGAAATTACAAACACACCGTAAATCTGTTGGATAAGGAAAAAGAAACAATGAAAGGCTGTTGAAACAAGCATTTTGTATTGTTCTTATTAATAAATATTACAACATGTGTAACACCTCTTCAATTTAAATAATAAAAAATTAAAAGTTGAAGAAAATTTCACAATGTGATACATATTGGCATAAAAAGTTATCATTAAAATGCGGTAACACTTAGTGACGCATATCAAATTGAGCCTCTTTAAACCAGAAAGCATATGAAGTTTTCAAATCATACCTATCTCGGGCTTAACTGTGAGAAAAATGGTTAACGGCGTAAAAAATATTTTCTTTCAAAATTTCAAACACACCGTAAATTGTTAGTTGAGGGAAAAGCTATAGTCAAATGCTGTTGAAACAAGCATTTTGTATTGTTCTTATTATTAAATATTACTACATGTGTAACACCTCTTCAATTTAAATAATAAAAAATTAAAAGTTGAAGAAAATTTCACAATGTGATACTTATTGGCATAAAAAGTCATCATGAAAATGCGGTAACACTTAGTGACGCATATCAAATTGAGCCTCTTTAAACCAGAAAGCATATCAAGTTTTCAAATCACACCTATCTCGGGGTTAACTGTGAGAAAAATGGTTAGAGGCCTAAAAATTATTTTCTTTCGAAATTACAAACACACCGTAAATATGTTGGATAAGGAAAAAGTAACATTGAAAGGCTGTTGAAACAAGCATTTTGTATTGTTCTTATTAATAAATATTACTACATGTGTAACACCTCTTCAATTTAAATAATAAAAAATTAAAAGTTGAAGATAATTTTTCAATGTGATACATATTGGCATAAAAAGTCATCATGAAAATGCGGTAACACTTAGTGACGCATATCAAATTGAGCCTCTTTAAACCAGAAAGCATATGAAGTTTTCAAATCACACCTATCTCGGGATTAACTGTGAGAAAAATGGTTAGCGGCCTAAAAATTATTTTCTTTCGAAATTACAAACACACCGTAAATCTGTTGGATAAGGAAAAAGTAACAATGAAAGGCTGTTGAAACAAGCATTTTGTATTGTTCTTATTAATAAATATTGCTACATGTGTAATACCTCTTCTATTTAAATAATAAAAAAATAAAAGTTGAAGAAAATTTCACAATGTGATACTTATTGGCATAAAAAGTCATCATGAAAATGCGGTAACACTTAGTGACGCATATCAAATTGAGCCTCTTTAAACCAGAAAGCATATGAAGTTTTCAAATCACACCTATCTCGGGGTTAACTGTGAGAAAAATGGTTAGCGGCCTAAAAATTATTTTCTTTCGAAATTACAAACACACCGTAAATATGTTGGATAAGGAAAAAGTTACAGACAAATGCTGTTGAAACAAGCATTTTGTATTGTTCTTATTAATAAATATTACTACATGTGTAACACCTCTTCAATTTAAATAATAAAAAATTAAAAGTTGAAGATAATTTCACAATGTGATACATATTGGCATAAAAAGTTATCATGAAAATGCGGTAACACTTAGTGACGCATATCAAATTGAGCCTCTTTAAACCAGAAAGCATATGAAGTTTTCAAATCACACCTATCTCGGGGTTAACTGTGAGAAAAATGGTTAGCGGCCTAAAAATTATTTTCTTTCGTAATTACAAACACACCGTAAAAATGTTGGATAAGGAAAAAGTTACAGACAAATGCTGTTGAAACAAGCATTTTGTATTGTTCTTATTAATAAATATTACTACATGTGTAACACCTCTTCAATTTAAATAATAAAAAATTAAAAGTTGAAGATAATTTCACAATGTGATACATATTGGCATAAAAAGTTATCATGAAAATGCGGTAACACTTAGTGACGCATATCAAATTGAGCCTCTTTAAACCAGAAATCATATGAAGTTTTCAAATCACACCTATCTCGGGGTTAACTGTGAGAAAAATGGTTAGCGGCCTAAAAATTATTTTCTTTCGTAATTACAAACACACCGTAAATCTGTTGGATAAGGAAAAAGTAACAATGAAAGGCTGTTGAAACAAGCATTTTGTATTGTTCTTATTAATAAATATTACTACATGTGTAACACCTCTTCAATTTAAATAATAAAAAATTAAAAGTTGAAGAAAATTTCACAATGTGATACTTATTGGCATAAAAAGTTATCATAAAAATGCGGTAACACTTAGTGACGCATATCAAGTTGAGCCTCTTTAAACCAGAAAGCATATGAAGTTTTCAAATCACACCTATCTCGGGGTTAACTGTGAGAAAAATGGTTAGCGGCCTAAAAATTATTTTCTTTCGTAATTACAAACACACCGTAAATATGTTGGATAAGGAAAAAGTTACAGACAAATGCTGTTGAAACAAGCATTTTGTATTGTTCTTATTAATAAATATTACAACATGTGTAACACCTCTTCAATTTAAATAATAAAAAATTAACAGTTGAAGAAAATTTCATAATGTGATAGTTATTGGCATAAAAAGTCATCATGAAAATGCGGTAACACTTAGTGACGCATATCAAATTGAGCCTCTTTAAACCAGAAAGCATATGAAGTTTTCAAATCACACCTATCTCGGGGTTAATTGTGAGAAAAATGGTTAGCGGCCTAAAAATTATTTTCTTTCAAAATTTCAAACACACCGTAAATCTGTTGGTTAAGGAAAAAGTAACAATCAAAGGCTGTTGAAACAAGCATTTTGTATTGTTCTTATTAATAAATATTACTACATGTGTAACACCTCTTCAATTTAATTGGTGTGATTTGAAAACTTAACATGGTTTCTAGTTTAAGGAGGCTGAATTTGATATGCGTCACTAAGTGTTACCGCATTTTCATGATGTCTTTTTATGCCAATAACTATCACATTATGAAATTTTCTTCAACTTTTAATTTTTTATTATTTAAATTGGAGAGGTGTTACACATGTAGTAATATTTATTAATAAGAACAATACGAAACGCTTGTCTTAACAGCCTTTGATTGTTACTTTCTCCTTAACCAACAGATTTACGGTGTGTTTGAAATTTTGAAAGAAAATATTTTACGCCGCTAACCATTTTTCTCACAGTTAACCCCGAGATAGGTGTGATTTGAAAACTTGATATGGTTTCTGGTTTAAAGAGGCTCAATTTGATATGCGTCACTAA
Organism: Apoda limacodes; assembly: GCA_946406115.1. Lineage (NCBI taxonomy): Eukaryota > Metazoa > Arthropoda > Insecta > Lepidoptera > Limacodidae > Apoda > Apoda limacodes. Next base: position 10,254,651 of record OX291546.1, read on the forward strand.
GTGTTACCGCATTTTCATGATGTCTTTCTATGCCAATAAGTATCACATTGTGAAATTTTCTGCAACTTTTAATTTTTTATTATTTAAATTGCAGAGGTGTTACACACGTAGTAGTATTAATTAATAAGAACAATACAAAACGCTTGTCTCAACAGCCATTGATTGTTACTTTTTCCTTAACCAACAGATTTACGGTGTGTTTGAAATTTTGAAAGAAAATATTTTTTACGCCGCTAACCATTTTTCTCACAGTTAACCCCGAGATAGGTATGATTTGAAAATTTGATATGGTTTCTGGTTTAAAGAGGCTTAATTTGGTATGCGTTACTAAGTGTTACCGCATTTTCATGATGACTTTTTATGCCAATAAGTATCACATTGTGAAATTTTCTTCAACTTTTAATTTTTTATTATTTAAATTGAAGACACACATACATGTAGTAATATTCATTAATAAGAACAATACAAAATGCTTGTTTCAACAGCATTTGACAGTTACTTTTTCCTCAACAAACAGATTTACGGTGTGTTTGAAATTTTGAAAGAAAATATTTTTTACGCCGCTAACCATTTTTCTCACAGTTAACCCCAAGATAGGTGTGATTTGAAAACTTGATATGGTTTCTGGTTTAAAGAGGCTCAATTTGATATGCGTCACTAAGTGTTACCGCATTTTCATGATGACTTTTTATGCCAATAAGCATCACATTGTGAAATTTTCTTCAACTTTTAATTTTTTATTATTTAAATTGAAGAGGTGTTACACATGTAGTAATATTTATTAATAAGAAAAATACAAAACGCTTGTCTCAACAGCCTTTGATTGTTACTTTCTCCATAACCAACAGATTTACGGTGTGTTTGAAATTTTGAAAGAAAATATTTTTTACGCCGCTAACCATTTTTCTCACAGTTAACCCCGAGATAGGTGTGATTTGAAAACTTGATATGATTTCTGGTTTAAAGAGGCTCAATTTGATATGCGTCACTAAGTGTTACCGTATTTTCATGATGACTTTTTATGCCAATAAGCATCACATTGTGAAATTTTCTTCAACTTTTAATTTTTTATTATTTAAATTGAAGAGGTGTTACACATGTAGTAATATTTATTAATAAGAACAATACAAAATGCTTGTTTCAACAGCATTTGACAGTTACTTTTTCCTCAACAAACAGATTTACGGTGTGTTTGAAATTTTGAAAGAAAATATTTTTTACGCCGCTAACCATTTTTCTCACAGTTAACCCCAAGATAGGTGTGATTTGAAAACTTGATATGGTTTCTGGTTTAAAGAGGCTCAATTTGATATGCGTCACTAAGTGTTACCGCATTTTCATGATGACTTTTTATGCCAATAAGCATCACATTGTGAAATTTTCTTCAACTTTTAATTTTTTATTATTTAAATTGAAGAGGTGTTACACATGTAGTAATATTTATTAATAAGAAAAATACAAAACGCTTGTCTCAACAGCCTTTGATTGTTACTTTCTCCATAACCAACAGATTTACGGTGTGTTTGAAATTTTGAAAGAAAATATTTTTTACGCCGCTAACCATTTTTCTCACAGTTAACCCCGAGATAGGTGTGATTTGAAAACTTGATATGATTTCTGGTTTAAAGAGGCTCAATTTGATATGCGTCACTAAGTGTTACCGTATTTTCATGATGACTTTTTATGCCAATAAGCATCACATTGTGAAATTTTCTTCAACTTTTAATTTTTTATTATTTAAATTGAAGAGGTGTTACACATGTAGTAATATTTATTAATAAGAACAATACAAAATGCTTGTTTCAACAGCATTTGACAGTTACTTTTTCCTCAACAAACAGATTTACGGTGTGTTTGAAATTTTGAAAGAAAATATTTTTTACGCCGCTAACCATTTTTCTCCAGTTAACCCCAAGATAGGTGTGATTTGAAAACTTGATATGGTTTCTGGTTTAAAGAGGCTCAATTTGGTATGCGTTACTAAGTGTTACCTCATTTTCATGATGACTTTTTATGCCAATAAGCATCACATTGTGAAATTTTCTTCAACTTTTAATTTTTTATTATTTAAATTGAAGAGGTGTTACACATGTAGTAATCTTTATTAATAAGAAAAATACAAAACGCTTGTCTCAACAGCCTTTGATTGTTACTTTCTCCTTAACCAACAGATTTACGGTGTGTTTGAAATTTTGAAAGAAAATATTTTTTACGCCGCTAACCATTTTTCTCACAGTTAACCCCGAGATAGATATGATTTGAAAACTTGATATGGTTTCTGGTTTAAAGAGGCTTAATTTGGTATGCGTTACTAAGTGTTACCGCATTTTCATGATGACTTTTTATGCCAATAAGTATCACATTGTGAAATTTTCTTCAACTTTTAAAGTTTAGCACACACACACACACACACACTCCAGCGCGCGGGTATACTAGGTTCACTAATATACCCGGGCGCTTTGACTAGTTAGATTTCAATAATAATAGGCGAGGGCTGAAGTGTTTCTTGCCGTTTCTTCTCTTTAGAACGCCTTTGCTTTTCCGAAACGGCGGTAAATTTTAGTCAGATTCAAATTTAGTTGTAAGAGCAGTTGCCCAAGCCGAGGTTCGTGTCCAGAACACCGCTGCGCAAACCGCCCCAACTTTTCGCTGAAGACTGTGGCTTCAATTATCGTCAGTAACTTGACAGGGTAGCAGAACTAGTCTTGTGAAGGATCTTCGTACTAGACCTCGGATAGTGTTCAGCTCTGCCACTCTTGAAATGCCATCAGAACCAGGAAATAGGCGTGTAACTCGACCTTAACGCCAGCTCAACGTTGGCACATTGTCTTCTTGAAGCAAGACGAGATCGCCGAGAGACAAACATCCCCTTTTGAGTTTTCCATTGTGATCTTTGTTGTAGTTCGCTCACAGACTCCCTTTGCCAACGATCCCAGAAATGTTGACGAATTTGTTCAAGCCTCTCGTAGCGTTTAAGTGACGCAGGTCTGAAATCTTCTAATGAAGGGGATGGCAATGCAGTTAGAGGCCTTCCAATCGGAAAGGGGATCGTGTAACGGAGGTCCGTAATTTGGGTGTGCTGATGGATCACGGCCTTCGCTTTGAGGGACACATTGTTGAGATCGCACGTAACTGCTTTTACAGGCTTAAAGTCCTATATCGATTAAGAGATTTCTGGAGTAAGGAACTACGCACGTTGCTGTGTGACTCACTGATCCTATCGAAGCTGAGCTATGCAGATGCAGTGTATGGTCCCAGACTGCTGGCAAAGACTGAACTCATAGTACAAATTGCATGTGCAAGGTACATTTTTGACATTCCCCCTCGTACTCACATTGGTCCGTACTTAAATACCTCGAATTTATTGAGAATGTCATTACGTAGGAAACTACACCTAGCTACGCTTATATTCGGGGTCCTGAAAACTAATAGACCTGAATACTTATTCGCAAAATTTAAGTGGCGAAGAGTTGACAGCACACGGGATATGAGGACGCTCAATAGTATTTTAAAAATACCTCAGCACCGTACAACAGCATCCCGTAGAAGTTTTAGGTATGCGGCCACCAAATGTTGGAATAACTTGCCCCCACCCATTCGCGCACTCAATACAGTAACCACCTTTAAGTTACAACTAAAGAAACATTTTTTACAGTATCAAAAGAAACACGAGAACAGCGCCAGGTGGCCAAGATATTTTCAACACGCTTTAATTGAATAGGGATAGATAAATAGAAAGTGCAATATTTAATTTTATTTATTTATTTATTTATTTATATTTAATTTATTAGCTTCATTAGTGTATTATCTTAGTATATGTAGGTACCTACATATAAAGGGTATAATTTCACTAAAATCAGTAGTGAAATCGTTTTTAATTATAGTTAACAGCGACACCACGACCGTGCTACTTGCTCCGGTGCAGATTCCTACCTTGGGCTCCGCAGAAAATCAGAGTTAATCACAAGCTGAGCTGGTGTCCATTTCAACATCACAGCGCTCACGATATGCCTACTTACAAAACAACTCCTTTATCTTATTGTCTTTTTCGTTTGTAATTTTTATTTTATGTAATTTAACTATTTTTAAATATATGTTTTTAACTTTGTGAGCGAAATGATGTTGAATAAATGTTTGTCTATGTCTATGTCTATGTCTAAATGTCCATGCTGTGCCCACCCAAATATCAGTCGGAAACTCGAGGCTCGAAGTTGTTGGTCCAACTAGGTAGGTCCAACTTCGGGAAAGAGGTCAATCGTCGAATCCAACTCGGCTCAGCTGCGTTCGGAAAACTCCGCAACGTCTTTTCGTCCAAAATACCTCAGTGCGTGTTACCAGTAATGACATATGGCACTGAAACGTGGCCTCTAAATATAGGCCTTATAAGTAAGCTCAAAGTCACACAACGAGCTATGGAGAGGGCTATGCTCGGGGTTCCTCTGCGAGATTGAATCAGAAATGAGGAGATCCGTAGATGAACGAAAGTCACCGACATAGCCCAGCGCATTAGCAAGTTGAAGTGGCAGTGGACAGGGCACATAGTACGTAGAACTGATGGTCGATGGGGCCGAAAGGTTCTCGAATGGAGGCCACGGACTGGCAAATGCAGCGTCAGAAGACCGCCCACAAGGTGGTCAGACGACATAGCGAAGGACGCAGGAAGACGCTGGATGCAGGCCGCTTCCAACCGTTTCCTTTGGAAAACTATGGGGGAGGCCTATGTTCAGCGGTGTACTTCTTGCGGCTGAGATGATGATGATGACAGGTCTCATAGTGATAACACAGACGTAGTTCAACTCTCCCTGCACCTGAGTTTGACGAGTGACAAAATTCTAGAGCAATATCCCACAGCAGAATTAGTTAATTTGAGAGATTTTAACGCCCACCATCGTGAGTGGCCCAGTTGTTGATCCAATGACGACACAGGGATATCTACCCATGAATTTGTTTTGACCTATGTATTCTTTCTGCTGGTACTTTTTCCAACCAGAATACCAGATATAGAGGACCATACGAGCCCCGTACTAGATCTTCTGCTGACTACACGTCCGAACGGATATTCCGTCTCAGAGGATGCGCCTCTTGGCACCTCGGACTACTGTCTCGTTCGGAATCAAGTGTCATGCACACAACCCGATCCATCTGGGCCAACTAATTGGCGTCGTGTGTGGGATTATAAGTCAGCAGACTTGATGGATTGGGAGAATTTTATGCATAGTACCCGTGGAGGCAGCTCTGCTTTAGCTCAGAAGATCCTGACGTCTTTGCAGCCGCAGTCACTGAGACAATCCTCCCTGGTATGGAATGATTTATTCCTAACCCGCGAGTAGTTGCCGGTTTCAAGAACCGGCCGTGGTTTAATCAATCTTGCAGAGAAGCTAAAATTCTTTAGCAAATTGCGTAAGAGGCTTCGAACACGGCTCGTAATAATAACTCGTAAAATATTTTTTACGCCGCCAACCATTTTTCTCACAGTTGACCCCGATATAGGTGTGATTTGAAAACTTGATATGGTTTCTGGTTTAAAAAGGCTCAAGTTGATATGCGTCACTAAGTGTTACGACATTTTCATGATGTCTGTTTATGCCAATAAGTATCACATTGTGAAATTTTCTTCAACTTTTTATTTTTTATTATTTAAATTGAAGAGGTTTTACACATGTAGTAATATTTATTAATAAGAACAATACAAAATTCTTGTGTCAACAGCATTTGATTGTAACTTTTTCCTCAACTAACAGATTTACGGTGTGTTTGAAATTTTGAAAGAAAATATTTTTTACGCCGCTAACCATTTTTCTCACAGTTTACCCCGAAATAGGTGTGATTTGAAAACTTGATATGGTTTCTGGTTTAAAGAGGCTCAATTTGATATGCGTCACTAAGTGTTACCGCATTTTCATGATGACTTTTTATGCCAATAAGTATCACATTGTGAAATTTTCTTCAACTTTTAATTTTTTATTATTTAAATTGAAGACACACATACATGTAGTAATATTTATTAATAAGAACAATACAAAATGCTTGTTTCAACAGCATTTGACAGTTACTTTTTCCTCAACAAACAGATTTACGGTGTGTTTGAAATTTTGAAAGAAAATATTTTTTACGCCGCTAACCATTTTTCTCACAGTCACCCCAAGATAGGTGTGATTTGAAAACTTGATATGGTTTCTGGTTTAAAGAGGCTCAATTTGATATGCGTCACTAAGTGTTACCGCATTTTCATGATGACTTTTTATGCCAATAAGCATCACATTGTGAAATTTTCTTCAACTTTTAATTTTTTATTATTTAAATTGAAGAGGTGTTACACATGTAGTAATATTTATTAATAAGAAAAGTACAAAACGCTTGTCTCAACAGCCTTTGATTGTTACTTTCTCCTTAACCAACAGATTTACGGTGTGTTTGAAATTTTGAAAGAAAATATTTTTTACGCCGCTAACCATTTTTCTCACAGTTAACCCCGAGATAGGTGTGATTTGAAAACTTGATATGATTTCTGGTTTAAAAAGGCTCAATTTAATATGCGTCACTAAGTGTTACCGCATTTTCATGATGTCTTTTTATGCCAATAAGTATCACATTGTGAAATTTTCTTCAACTTTTAATTCTTTATTATTTAAATTGAAGAGGTGTTACACATGTAGTAATATTTATTAATAAGAACAATACAAAATGCTTGTTTCAACAGCCTTTCATTGTTACTTTTTCCTTATCCAACAGATTTACGGTGTGTTTGTAATTACGAAAGAAAATAATTTTTAGGCCGCTAACCATTTTTCTCACAGTTAACCCCGATATAGGTGTGATTTGAAAACTTCATATGCTTTCTGATTTAACGAGGCTCAATTTGACATGCGTCACTAAGTGTTACCGCATTTTTATGATAATCTTTTAGGCCGATAAGTATCACTTTTTGAAATTTTCTTTAACTTTTATTTTTTTATTATTTAAATAGAAGAGGTATTACACATGTAGCAATATTTATTAATAAGAACAATACAAAATGCTTGTTTCAACAGCCTTTGATTGTTACTTTTTATTAACTAAGAGATTTACGGTGTGTTTGAAATTTTGAAAGAAAATAATTTTTACGCCGCTAACCATTTTTCTCACAGTTAACCCCGAGATAGGTGTGATTTGAAAACTTGATATGGTTTCTGGTTTAAAAAGGCTCAATTTAATATGCGTCACTAAGTGTTACCGCATTTTCATGATGTCTTTTTATGCCAATAAGTATTACATTGTGAAATTTTCTTCAACTTTTAATTCTTTATTATTTAAATTGAAGAGGTGTTACACATGTAGTAATATTTATAAATAAGAACAATACAAAATGCTTGTTTCAACAGCCTTTGATTGTTACTTTTTCGTTAACTAACAGATTTACGGTGTGTTTGAAATTTTGAAAGAAAATATTTTTTAGGCTGCTTACCATTTTTCTCACAGTTAACCCCGAGATAGGTGTGATTTGAAAACTTCATATGCTTTCTGGTTTAACGAGGCTCAATTTGACATGCGTCACTAAGCGTTACCGCATTTTTATGATAATCTTTTAGGCCGATAAGTATCACTTTTTGAAATTTTCTTTAACTTTTATTTTTTTATTATTTAAATAGAAGAGGTATTACACATGTAGCAATATTTATTAATAAGAACAATACAAAATACTTGTTTCAACAGCATTTGATTGTTACTTTTTCCTTAACCAACAGATTTACGGTGTGTTTGAAATTTTGAAAGAAAATAATTTTTACCATTTTTCTCACAGTTCACCCCGAGATAGGTGTAACTTGAAAACTTGATATGGTTTCTGGTTTAAAGAGGCTCAATTTGATATGCGTCACGAAGTGTTACCGCATTTTTGTGATGACCTTTTAGGCCGATAAGTATCACATTGTGAAATTTCCTTTAACTTTAATTTTTTATTATTTAAATTATATATATAATTATATATTTTTGACCGGTTTCTCATTATTTCGGTCTATTTATTGTTATATCCGCTTAATTCAGTAAATTATTTCATTAAAATCCTTTACTTTTTAATTTGGTCGGATTATAAAAGGCCGCTAACTTAGGCCGCTAACTTCACACCGGTGCTCGGTCCGTTGCTCGCGCGCCGCTCTCAGGAGATCGCGTTACGCACGCAACTATGCCAACTACCCGTACCAGGGCTTGTGGTCTGAGAAAATATATCAATTATGAAATTTACCACACTTTATACCCACTCAGTGGAATTTACTTCGGACTTTGTTGCAATGGATTGAGTAAGAGTCACATGAAACCGGGTGAATGCATCTTCGAAGCAGGAAATATGTTTTTTTTTTTTTCATTTTATGGAGGAGGATTTAATGATGTAAAAAATTGAGACTTCAAAGAAACCGCGAACGGAACCCTACACTAGGCATAGCCCGGCATGCTCTTGACTGGTTTTATTATTCAAGTAAAATACTTAGAAACGCAGTAAAAAGCGCTTATATTATTATTGTGAAAATAACGACTGCATTACTAACAATAATTAAACCCTTTCAAAACTGATCTTAAATAGATCTAATTTTTTCAGAAAAAAAAAACAGCTAGAATTTCTTTATAAAGCCTAGTTTTTGAATAAACTAAAAACATGAAAAAATCAGCCAAAAACGTGTCATATTAAGTGTAAATTACTTAAAACGAAATGTGCAAAATTCAACGTTATAAAAACTCGCTTAAAATAGTTTAAGCTTGCTTTCACCGAGATAGATACAGAGACATTAAAAAGTTTTGTGGCTTTATTCATCTTTAATGTTGCTTCAGATAACTCTTAGTGTCTAGGTAAACTTTCTGGTAAAAAATCTTATCTTCTTAAATAAATTAACGTTGATTAGGCCGATATAAGAATGGTGAAAGTGATAAATCCTTGAGAAAAAATACAATAGTTGCCTATTACTTTTCTTCGGAACTTTAAAACAAAAGATGCTTATATTCATCTTATTAAAAACAAAATAATTCAATTAATTTCTCTATTTCCTTTATTTTTAACGCCTAATTGCGTGACGCGTATTTTGAACCTACTTTAAATGGGAGATTATCTGATTTCTCCTTTCATACTGCTAAGTCGTCATCACAAAATGGTGTATTTACTTTCAACATTTATCACAACTTTTCGCACCTAGTCCAGTATAATATAACATTGATATGGATACGTAATTTTCGTTATTAAGAAACAGATGCTTTTAAAGCGAAATTTGCATTATATATTCGATAAATGCGAAATTTCAAAATAAAATGCAATAATTGCGAAACTATGACAAATCAAGATTTAACAGGCACCAGCTGAGAAGGTCCCGATTTAGGTACATTTTATACAAACTTGATTTTATACAAGTTTTAGTAGCAACAAAATGTTGCTATCCATGGCTTTACAAAAACAGCTATTCAAAGCCTGAATTGCCCAGTCATCAGTGTGGATGCTAAGAGGCGTTTCAGCATCTACAAAATCGTTATTAAATGTAAATGATCAAAGACAAAAGCTTAATGAAGAAAATGCAGACATTACTACATTGCAAGCCTTCAACTTAAGTCGTCTATAGTATAGGCGATTTAATGTTGTTAGTCCAAAAAACTTAAAAAATCCTGCCTCGAAAACACCACGCTAGACACAAAATCTCACTTTAAAATAATACATCAAAATGTTCGATCTATCTGTGGTAAAACTGCATTAATAGATTTATTATTGAGTATTGAGAGGCCAGACGTACTAGCATGCAGTGAAACTTGGTGCAAAAATTCGAGATTGAACGAATTAGGTTATGTGGGTATGAACTGGCGGGTAGCTACTACCGCACGCGCATCGCCCACGGCGGTGTTGCACTATTCACACGGGGTGATATTACTTACCGCCAGCGAAACGACCTGCAGAGCCTGGCTGTACAATATCATTTCGAGTTTGCTGCAATTGAAATTATTAATTTGATTTAAATTATTATTGTAATGTATCGCACTGGTAATGGAAATTTTGAAATTTATTTAAATAATTTAGAATTGTTGCTAGATAGGCGGATGTTCGGACGAAAATAAAAGATTTATTTTGGTCGGCGACCAAAATGTTGACTTTTTGTCCGAGATATATATATAGAATAGTTTGAGGCAACGAGTTGATGATGTGTTACAATGTTACTCTTGTTTCAACTGTGTTCATTTTCCAACCCGTGTGTCTGCGCACAGCTCGACTTCTATTGACTGCGGAGTTGTACCTTGTGACCGCGGTGACGTCACAGCGGCGCCTTTGGAGTGGTGGTGAGTGACCATAATGCACAGGTGTTTATGTTAGCCATGGATCTGCTGACCCCCGCCCGCGCCCAACACAACTCTTTCATACAAAAAAGACTATTTAATAGTGAATCGCTTTCAGCATTTTATATTGACATTGAAAATTATAATTGGAACTTTATTTTTGACATTACAATAACTATAAATGACAAATGTACTAAATTATTTAATATTTTGACTTATTATATTGACATGCACTTTCCTTTCAAAAATGTTTTAAAAAAGAAACGCAATCATGTACCATGGGTAACGGATACTCTTTCTAGACTTATTTCAAAGTATAACGACTTAACCGAAATCAAACGCCAATACCCAGAGAATACAACATTGATGACATCTATTACCAATTACTGCAAAATGATTAAAAATGAAAGTTTAATTGCTCACAAAAGTTACACAGAGAATTGTCTTCAAAAAAGTAAAAACCCATCAAAAGAAATGTGGCGCATAGTCGACGAGGAAGTTTCCAACAAACCACGTAAACACACAATTTTACTAAAAGACTACGATAGGAAGAAGATTGAACCGAACTACGTACCCGAACACCTTAATCGACACTTCCTCACAGTAGCCTCGAAGTATGTAGTGCAAACAGACAAACACATATCTGTGTCATATGTTCAAAATGGTATAGGCGATGCAGATGTCCCAGACTAAGTGCTACCCAGAATCACCCTCGCAGACCTCAACTGCACGCTGCGCTCAATGATAAAGTCGCGATCCACTCGCGATATTTACGACATCTCTGTAGACCTACTTATTTGCATCTGGCCGCTTCTATCCGGAATACTGGTTGAACTAATCAACACAATTTTTTCATCCGGTATATACCCAGACGTACTTAAGAGCACACGAGTGTGTCCAGTCTACAAAGGAAAAGGGGGGAGGGATTCTGTAGACTTTTATAGACCTATAACAATAGTACCAAACATATCAAAAATTATTGAAACGATTTTATCAAATTGCTTAATGCACCATCTTGAAACTAACGACCTCCTGACTGACAGACAATTTGCCTACAGACAAAATAGGTCTAACACAGAAGCGGCGCATAAAATCTACGACTGCATTGCAACGGCTCTGGACGACAAGTACAAGGTGGCAGGGATATTCTGTGATCTCTCAAAAGCGTTTGACGTTATAAACTTTGAGTTGTTATTAGAAAAAATTAAACATTATGGCCTGAAAAACAAAACGCATGAACTGTTCAGGTAATTTTTAACTAATAGACATCAAACGGTTCAAATCGAAATAGACGGAAAACCATAAAGTCAAATGCGGGCAAAGTGGAGGTTGGTATACCACAGGGATCGGCCCTCGGAAACTCTCTATTTTCGCTCTTTATGAATGACGTCCCATCTTCAGTTACCGAAGGCCTCACGGTGCTGTTCGCCGATGACACAACAGTGGTGGTGAGTGCACGCACGTACGAACAGCTCGAAAACAAGATAGCAAACGCGTGCGCTCAGCTCAACGCGTGGTTCTCGGCAAACGGCCTCGTCCTCAATGTTACAAAGTCCAATGTTATGATATTCTCGACAGGAAACCCCACTTTAACTCCACAAGTGCAGAGTCCGATGCCACAATGCGAGTCCTGTAGATTTCTCGGGTTTACTATAGACCATAGACTAAATTACCCTAAAAAACCTCAACTGACGAACAATTAAATACAAGGAACCTGAGGATTGCAGGAAAAGAACTTTGAGAATTCGCTGCACGGACAGCGGAGGACCGGCGGACCTCGTTGCTGTCATTGCTCGGCGTAGACACGGCGTGCTGGTACGCCGGTCAGGAAGACCTGATGAAACGGCTGACCGCTGGCCACCCGCAAGTTGAATAGGTTCCCGAACCCAGGGATTACTTAATCTCCGCCCTTGGAGGCTGAACTGCCAACCTGTGTAAAGTCTCTGAAATAGTAGTCGTGCTGGAGGAGGAAACCGGGGAGATGCCGGCTACTACAATAGGGGGAATCAGGGGCCCTTCCGCCCGCCGTGCCAGCAACCGTATTATTTGTGTCAAGCTTCAGAAGTTCTAGTACCGCACCTTTTGTCCTCTAAGCTGTCTGTGCATCACATCCTCGTCTTTAGTCTAGGTAAGTTTTAAAGTACGACTTTTTTCACGCCAACCTTAACGCAGTTCACCATCACCTTGAAACTGCGCAGCCGACCGATCTCTTTTTAACGGAGATACAAATATCCAGCCCGGCCGATACATCATACCTTCATTATCCCGGCTACAAACTCGAGCACAATTTTGTGAGTCGTTCCGGTGTATGTATGTTCGTCCTGGAGGATATTCGCTGTCGCCGCCTTTATAGCCTTGAAGAGAGGGTCCTGTCGATATTGTGGGTGCGCGTAGAACACGGTGCGTGTATATACAGGTCTCATAGCGGTGACACGGACTGTTAGGAACCCAAAAAATTTAAGTGTGGCAACCAATGTGACAACACTGAGTTTTTTACTTACTGTGTCCACGTTTTGATTGTTTGTTACGATAAAATATATACTTGTTTTTAAAGTATTTTAATGATAAGAGTACTGTCGTGATGTCTTTTTGTCTTTTTTTTTGGATTTCATTTTATGATTGAAATGTTAAAGACCACATCATTTGAGCACATTCAAGTTGTTTATTCAACATCACTTTATACAGGGTGTAACAGAATAGGGGAACCTAAGTACTATTCCAGCAGAATATACTTAGATCAGTATTAAATGCTTACATACTATACAACTATTAAATGAAAGTCCTATGCTGTTTTTATTGATAATTTGTATAAAAATCGTATGTTTTTCAAGTTAGGGCATGAATTTTGTATAAACAAATGCTGACATTTGTTTAAAGAGATGTTTTAAGATGTTAGGATACATATAAATGCGAAAGTTTTTTTTTTTTATTGGTTATTGACTAAGGTCGCAACGGAGCATCCAAGTATCCTGATTTTTGGCAATGGGACAATAGAAGAGATGGAGAAGCACATAGATCTTTATTATGATACCGCGGGACACTCTTAATTCACGTCGCAAGGGGGCAAGGAGGTGACTTGATATTTGATATAAGGAGAGCTGAAGGGACGTAGAAGGACAAAAGGTACTGTTTGTTCCGATCGAAATTTCTTACTACTTTTTCGTGGGCGATGCCGCAGTGTACCTTTAGTTGGCAAAGAAGCAACGGAGCCCCCTTATTTTAATATAGGAAAATCTCAAGGTACGTAGGTAAAGTACGAATATACACGGTAAGGTAGGTTCCCACGGAACTGGTACCGGCGAGGCAGTTGCTCCTTTATGTCACAAAGACCCAGAATGATTAATAGTAGTACCAAGCTAAGGTACGCCGGGTGCAAATGCTTCGGCACAGGTATAACATTAAATACTTTCTCTGACAATTAATAAATGGAAGAAACGGCAATGACCAATCACTCCGCAAGTGAAGCCGCAGGAAAAAGCTAGCCATACCTGCTCAACGCGTGAAGATTTACTTATTTTGGGTAGCAAAAGTCTTGTTGCTATAGATAAGAAATTATAATAAAAAATGTTACCCAAAAGCAGAAAATCGACGACCAAATTTTAAAGAACCGTCTGAATTCTTGACAAAAACTTTACTTCAAATTAAAGCAAAATAAAACTATAATTTTTGTCATATCTTCTGATACTAGAACCGTAATCAAAACGACATGCAACTTTATTTCGAATCAAAATACAAGTTCGACTACCGTGTAACATCATCGGCTGATACGCACTGGTCATCAACCACAGAATAGGTTCTTGTCTCTTTTGATCCGAGTCAAGCTTCTAGCGGACCATCCACGTCGGTTCAATGAATCGATTCCAATGACTCCTTGCACAGTGTATGAGACATTTGTTCACACACTCTATAAAACATGTGATATTCATCTTCACAGATTAAATAGTGGTTAACTATAGATTAATTTCAATGTGATATTATATTTGACATGCGACAGTTATATTGGCTTCATGTTTGTTGAGTGGTTTCAACTTACAAGCTATCATGGATTGAAAGTGATCCTAAACTTAACTAGAGCCTTTAGCATCGAACCTAAAAAAGTCTACGTACGTGTCATACCTTCCCACATATTCAGGTTAGAAATTTTAAAGGTATCAGTAAGATAAGCTTTACCTTGTGTCCTGAGTGGCAGAGGTTCAAACCCAGCATTGCAGAGACAGACAAAAAAAGAAAGCCCTCTTGCGGCCTAAAATGGGAAGTATGAAAACTAACGTCATCTATCGACACGGCGACGAACTAGTTTGATATGTGTTTGTGTTTACGTATACGCACACCTACATTAATAAAATTTGACTTAGGTGGTTTAGCAATAAGGTCTCAACCCACAAAAAGTCACTTTTGAGTAGGGCATGCACCCGGGATGACTCGGTTTCTAAATTACCTGGGTATAACCGATTCTGGAGTACATTGGATGGAACACGTTCCGAACTTAGTCAGTTTCCCCGGTTCTCTAAAAAATAGAAAAAATATAATATGTACCTAAGCATGTAAAACCATTCAGTTTGTCAGTGCGCATACGCAGCGTTGCCAGCTCGCTAGCGACACCTACTCCCACCCCTGCTCAGTTCTCAGTTACTCGTCGAACAAAGTAAACGTGAATCATGTCGTGGCTAATCTGTTAGTTGTAATGGGAGTGTAAGTGTGACATGACTTCTCTATAAATCTAAAATGGCGGACTAGTTATTTTTTAGCACCCCCATAATATGGGTATCAAATGAAAGGGTTTCTTCTTGAAAAATGTTGTCAGAACCGACAAGGGTCAACTGTTGGCGATAAACTTTTATTAAAAAGCAAATAAAAAAAACTTAATAAAAAAATATTTAAGAAAACAATTTTTTATTTAAATGCTCTGATCGCATGACTGCAGCTGATTTGTGAATCTAAATCATTCAGGGCGCCACCGAAACGCATACAAAAAAACATTCAAATCAGTCCAGACGTTTAGGAGGAGTAGGTACAGTGACATACACACGTACAGTAGAATTATATATATAAAGATAAAAGCTTGTCGCGAGATTTACCTGTGTAAATAAACAAGATTAAAATGTAGGTAACTTAATTTAATAGATTTTATATATAACATAAAATCTCGCGACAAGCTTTTATATCAATATAAATTGTGTAAAATTGATGCCTTTGATCCAATTTAAAGTTTATTTTCTTCTTTATAGATTTTTATAATAGCTTATTTTTTAAAAAACGATTTTTCATTAATAATTTATATTAAAACTTAAACCATATTTAAAAAACAAGCGATGGAACAGGGTAAGTCATGGAACCGGTACCGATTCTGCATGCCATACTTTTAAGATATTGAAGCTTAAAGTTCAAACAACTTCAATATCTCAAAAGTATTTTTTTTGTAGGTTGAGTCCTTTCTGCTGAACTACGTGCAATTATTTTGATTATTTAGGTTTTATTTAAAGATAGCTAGTTTCAAAAAGCTTAGAATCCACACTTACATTTACGTAAAGTAGGTACCTAAATAATGACATTGAAATTGTGCTTACTAAATAAAAGTAGGTACTTCTGTGTTTTCTTTTGTATTTTTAATTAAAATTTAAATTTAAAAAACATCAAAATTAGCTAACGCAATTTATTAAAATCTTAAACCTAGTGAAGCCCTAACCTTTTCAAAATCTATATTACAAAATAACAAAAGACTCAAGAAAATGCAGAATGCCACTTGTTTCCAGTGATTACAAGCAAAAAAATTATAAACCACAAATTAACCTAACGAATCACAAAGGTGAAATGTATCATCAAACTTAATATATAAAATAAAAGTTAGCAAAATAAAAGCAATATTCACAAAACTCTGTTCTCTCTAACGATCGATCCATAAGATTGTAAGGATCAAAAGTTTGTAAGGGCTCAATTAAGGTAAGACTACATAAAAGTCATGAATAACAAAAAAAAATCTACTTCCTACATATGTATAGGAAAAATTTAATTGACCGGCATAAAAAAAATCAATTGTGAAAATTGCTTATTATTTTGCTGACACGTAAACTAAATACTCGCGAGAGTATTTTGTTAAAGAGACCATTATACACTCCTATATACTTATGTTCAAAAGCGTATGAAGTTTTCGCCATAAGAATTGTGAAATATTTCTGTTTTTTTGTATCTTTAATTGCAGGAAACATAATAAGTAATATATTAGAAATAAATGACTAGTTCATAGCTAACGGCATACTTGTTAATTAAGAAAAAACTAAATCTATAAATATTAGTTTAAAGGATTTTAAAAATTTAAAAACCTATGAAACGTTCATGCGTTTCATTTAAAAAAGTTTAACTCAATGTCAATTCTACTTAGCTCAGAAAATAAAATTTGGTGTTCCTTAAGGTTATTCTGGGTCATATTGGAAGTAAACACCAATTCAAATATCACAAATTTTACAAATAAGCATAAGAAATGTTATTAAGATAATAAATCATTGTGAAATATCGACATATTCAGTGTTGTTATACGTTTTTGTTTTTTAGTAATTTTAGAGATACCTACGTGTAGCTTACAGAAACTTAAAATGCGGGTGAGTGTTCAACCTGATTTACCTCGTCATTTGTGAGGGTGCTCGTTGTTGCGGTCATCTCACCTCACTTGGTTAAAGACCTTAGATTACTGAAACCTTATAATCTTAGGTGCGTTCTATTGACGACATTAAAAGTTCTGTTTACCAAATGTAAACAAACAATATAGCCGTTCACTATTTGACTGCACATCCATTACTCTAGCTCCCGAGCATGTGTTGCGTTGAATGCGGTTCGGAAGTGACATCACAGCGCATTTAGTTTTGGTCAACAAAACGATCGAATATGCGCATAGAGAGCATTGAGCACATTCAATGCGTATAATGATTGTCAACAAAACGCCCCTCTTGAAGCAGTAGTAGGTGCGTAAATTCGGATATACCTAGTCTCTTTATTGTTTTTTGAGACAGTAGCCTTTACCTTCTGACCATTAGGCCTCACTTTCATAAAGTCATTCATAGTTAATTTAATACATAGTGTATCGAACCTGTGGTGTACTTGTCAAGGCAAATCAAACGAGGCCAAACTCGATGGGGTTACCTCATTTCGTTACAGAGGTCCTATGGCCACCTTCCGGCTCCATCATCAGACCAGCTCTATGATATCATTATATTGCATTGTCAACCGATTTACGTGTGTCCTTTTAAAATAATTTCAATAAACACCGGAAAGTACACGTCAACTTAGCAGATTTGATCGCAGACACAGGACAGGTGAAACTAAATAAAACCTTCTAAGAACATCGTTTCGAAGTCTTTTTAATATATAGGTGAGATAACAGGAATAAATAAAACCACCAGTTTAAAGTTTAGGCATTTCTCTAAAAAAAATCAGTGTTTTTTTTATTGACAGTTAAATCTTTGATCCTTTTGGCCCACGTCGACTCCGTTCTAAAACTAAAATTGTAGTTTTGGTATTACCCAAACAAACCAGCAACGAACGCAACAATTGCGATTTGAAACAATGCGGTCACGATGACCTTTAAACCCTTATAGAACTAAACTAACTACTTTTATATAGGTACAATAAATATTAATAAATAATATGTGTAAAAATACTTGGAGGCTATTAAATATGGTATGGTATCTATGTAAAGCCTCCATGAACATGACTCATCGTCAGGTTTAGTCCAATATATGGTTGGTACCTCATACTCAATTATTAAATTTAATCATACTTTAATTTGGTGAAATGTGAACTATTTTTTTTTATTTATTTCATACTTGATACAATTTCAAATAAAAATACATGTTTTATCATCAACTTCTTCGTCTTCACAGTTACATAAGTTAAATTTATCGTTATTTTTAAAATATAAATTTAAACTGAGATTCCACTAACATTTTATTTGGTGCTTAATGTTATTCAGTACCAATTTAAAGACTAACCAAAGATAGGATCCTATTATATATATATATTTATTGCGAAAACTTATTACTTTTTTTTATAATATAAAACCTCGACCTAATAAATTTTTTTGATACACATCATGAAATTTGAGACACTTTAAAGATACCTATACGAATTAAATTTTAACGATAGCTTAATATTCTAGTTTTTGTTTTCTTATAATCTAAGACCTAAATTAAATCATTTTAAAATTTGTACACAATAAAAAATAAAAAACAGATTACAGATAGGTACCTACCAAATTATATTTTTTTATCTATAGTATAAAATTTATTGAATAAGTTTACGAATATAATATATGCACAGACATAATTAGAAAATTTATAAGTGTTAGGTACTATGTACTTTCGCATTCTATTACCGTGGTATTTTTGTGTATTACCTACAATAATTTTTTTTTTAGACATACGGGTTGGATATTTATGTATTCCTTCATTTTTAGGATTCCGTACCCAAAGGGTAATTAGCGGTACCCTATTACAAAGACTTCGCTGTCCGTCCATCCGTCCATCTGTCATCAGGCAGTATCTCATGAACCGTGATAGTTAGACAGTTGAAGAAGATGTATTTCTGTTGCCGCTATAACAAGAAATACTTAAAAAACTGAATAAAATAAATATTTAAGGGGGCTCCCATACAACAAACGTGATTTTTTTGCCGTTTTTATAGATAATGGTACGGAACCCTTCGTGCGCGAGTCCGACACGCACTTGGCCGATTTTTACATTTATTAATATTGTACTGTCCCAGTAATATTGTTAATTTAACTTTTCGTTCAATTGGTAGGATTTTACAAAATTTAAAAAGATGCTCGTAATCTTAATTCTATTTATTCTTTTTATTTCTATCAGCTAATAATTTTAAGTCTGGTCTGTTTTTTTTCAATAAGATACCTTTTATACGTGAGTGTATATGCACCCAATCCTTATCTTATTTTTGCATCTCCAAGAGAAAATTATAACATGTACATTAATTTCTTACTAATAAGCCGAGGCTCCCCCCGCGGGGAGCCCTTGAGCGTTGGGCGCTATATGGGCTGAGGCTCCTTCATAGACTCGCCCAAAAAAAACCGGTGAAGCAGTAATGGCTGTAACAGCCAACTGCATAGTCAGTTCAGAAAAAAAAAATTGTTTGCTTGGTGACAATCGTAAGAGTGACCTATCGGCGACAATTCAGTAATTTTCTATATATAGTATGGTGAGTGTGTTATCATACATTTGGTCTTATTTGCGTTTATAATTATACCGTTGTCATGTGTCCACTGTGTTAAGTTATCTAAATCAGTTTGCATTGCGTTTTGCACGTTTGATATGCTTCTGCCACTATACAATAAGCATCTATTATCAGTATACATATAAATATTACTATTTATTACGACATTAAACATGCTATTTACGTGCATTATGTAGCAAATGGGTCCGTAATCCGAACCGGTTTGCACACCGTACTTAATGTTTCCTTTTGTAGATACTCATAGCTTGCAACAAGCCACTACGATCAATGGTATAGAATGCCTTTTTAAAGTCTATAAATATAGCCACAGAAATATTTTTATTATTTATATTTATTTATAATTTGGTGAAATGTAAACTATTGTTTTGTGTAGATCAGCTGCTCCCCCAAGGCCACTAGACAATGATGTCACTACAACAATGCCACAGAGTAATGTACAATAATGGCGTACATATTAAGTCTATAGCATAGCGGAGTACCTACGTTTAGCAATGGTAAGACGATATGATCAAGTTAAACTATCGGTTAAGTAACGTATCGCTGCTGTAAGACGAGACGTGTGTCACACATCACTAACGTTTAGATATTATGTGGGCAAGTACCGACAGCAACGGTCAATTGTTCATTATAATGATTTATTAACAATTCGAGCTAAAAGAATCGTCGACAATCCCAAACTCACAAGCCGTATTGAAACCCCTAAGTCTGGGGAGAAATTATGCCTCCCTGTGTGTGTTTTACCCACAGAGCTCGGAACCATATTGCACTCGCCGCCGAGTAGCGCCAGCGCCCAGTATTCCTTGCTCTGTGGTTTTACCGCTTGTATAGGATGTGTTCTGAGGAATTGCTTAAAATGATGCTCACGGCTACTTTCTACCATCGCACCGCTCCCCATCAGCAGAGAATTCATCATCACAGCTTAGAACCTATAAGGTCACGTACAGTGCGGTTCCAGAGCAACTTTCTCCCGTGATCGCTTAGGTTTTCCCTAAGGACTATAATATGGGGTTCTTCATAAAAGAAGTATTTTTAAGGGTAGGCAACGCGCGAGTTTTACAGGCTTACCATAAGGCGAACTCTTTACTTGTTTGCCATAGTATACCATAGTAGTATAAAAAAGATTGTCTACAAAATCTTGGCACCTCTCCGCTGTACTTTATGAGACTGTGTGGTCTAAATAAAAGAACTGTTTTGTTTGTATGTGCAATTTTCGCATAGTTTATTGTTTGCTAACACGTACAAATTAATAGTTTTGTCCATTGTAGTGTTTTTAGCATGTACCAAGATTTTGTATACGTACTAAGAATAAGATTTTGATACTGCGTTACAACGCTAGTATAAAAAATTGGACAAGTGCGAGTTGAACTCGCGTAGATAGGGTTCCGTATGATGAATAATCTGACCCCAATTAATTTACTATATATATAAACAATCTTTTTTGTATGTGAAGAAACTGCAAATGCTATCGACTTGAAATTTAAACAGTACTTTTGCTTGCTGAGTTGCTGGCATCTATCTTAAACAGCTCTGGAAAACACTTTTACAAAAAAAAAATTTGCCCTAACAACCACGCAAACTGTACTAAAGGGAACACGCATGTTGTGTCGTATGTATACATAGATAAATGTATTAGCACGACTGTCCGTGTGTATGTGTGTAGTGACGTGCATCGCGCTAAGTGCGCGCACGCATAATTTTGCAGTATTTTGTATCGTCTCAAAACCACAGAGTGACCAGCTTGATGCAAAACGCTCGAATTACAACCGCAAGTGAAATCGCTTCACAAAAAGACCTTTTGGCTTCTGCGTTCAGTTTAAAAGTAAGTATAGTTATGTATTTTATACCTAAAGGCAAATAAAAATAAACACATTTCCACCATAGACTATTTAACATAATTTACCATAAATTCTGTTTAAAATTTACAATTACTTCTTATCGCAAATTTCAAAATATGTATAAAAGTTTAATAGGATCCACATCTTGCGATCCTAAAAATCGGACACAATATGTAAAGCTGGCGGCCTAAAAAAATCCAATTCAGGAATTTATAGCATCGGTACTTTCTGGAGGTGGTGTAGGATTAGGTATGTCTACCTGGTGTAGGATTAGGTATGTCATTCAATCCAACTTGGCCGGAACAACATCGAGAAAAAGCCGATAGGAGGATCCAGCTAGTGTGGGCAGCATTTGGTAAGCTTTGTCAAGTCGTCTCGTTGCCTACAATGCAGATTCTAAAGAAAAAGTCGTACCTACTGTCTGTCATGACCTCTTGACACTGCCTAAACATTGACACTGACTGTGTGGCCAATCCAAAGTTTCTGGGAGTTTCTCTAAGGAATCGAATCCGAAATGTGGACATGCGAAAGAGAACAAAAGTCACCAACATCGCTTGCAGAATAAGCAAGCTGAAATGGCAGTGGGCTGGGAACGTCTATCGACGGACCGACTGCCGATGAAGCAGACGTGTCAAATAGTAGAGACCGCGAAATGGGTAAGCAAAGTATGAGACGCCCTCCAGCAAGATTGCAGAGGGGTAACCTGTAATAACTGGATGCATATGGCGGATGGAGGAGGCTTATGTCCAGCAGTGAACAAAAATTACCTGATATGATGAGGATCGGAAGATATGTAACGCCTTTAAATCGTACCTCCTATTGCTATTAGGACACGTTAGCGTAATAACAGCCATTCTGGAATGTCTAATTAAAACCGAGTCCGCTCACAGAGCATTCATAATAGCTCGGTTTTTGCCACACGCTATGATTACTTCTTTTAAGACGGTTATTTCTTGTTATTAACCATTCAATGTTTTGTGAAGTATCTCTAAGTGATCTAGTTTTTCTTGTCTGTCTGGTTCAGTTCTATATAATCGTCTTTACGGCAAATACAAAAAGATTGTAAATTATTAGACTATAAATTATTCTTATCTTACTTCTTGCTATATATATAATATAAAAAAGGAGTATTTATCTTTACATAAATTTTATGTCATTCAATGCACTAATTCATTAATTTTTTCTAAAATGTAACTAAAAAGTGTTCTTTTTTTTTCGTAAGTTAACCTTTATTTTTTACCTTACGTTTGCCTATGAGCAAAAAGAAAAAATGACAGAAAGAACGCTAAGCGAAATGAAGTGATAGCATGGGCTAGTAATGCGACACGGTGGGTCGGGTGTAGAGTGAGAAGCTTGGATACAGCCTCTTGGCTTGTCTACGGTACTTGGCAACATTTGACATGAAAATGTTTTTGGTGGCATTTATATATTACTGCAAATTCAAACGAGTGTTGTTTTAATTTTCAGCTTGTTAGGTTATTGATATTTCCCGTTTTGTCATTTTTCTTATACATAAAAAGTAGTTTCTTTAACTAACCTTTTCCACTTATTTTTCATTACTTTGTTTTTATTAAAAACAAATTAAACAGAATTAGTAATGCTGACATTTAAATTATCATGTGTTTGATATTTGCAGCAATACACAAATGATAAGAATAAAAACTATAAACCGTAGGTCGACCGGTCGCTATAATTAGGTATAGGGGGATATCCGGGAAGTATTCCGAAGTTAATGAAATTTTGGCATATCATTTGGGGGTAATCTAGTGTATACAGTCTATGTTTTTGATGCCAAAGCCCCTGTGCTAACGTTTCATTAATTTTTAACCAGTCAGACGTATGTTTTATTTCAAAACTAACTAAATACAACAGATTAAAGTTTAAAGAAAACTTCGTCATAGGCACGCTGCATCTAAAGACTACGAAACACATTTTTTTTTTTATAGTATAAAAATCAATTTAAGAATTTGAATAAATTATGGTATATTTAAGAAGTAGAAAGGAATAAAGTCGCATTTTAAATAAGTTTATTTAAGAGAAGTTAACATTTTTTAATCAGTTAATATTTGTCGACCTTCGGCTTGCATTGAAAACGATATAACTATTAAAATAATAGGTCTAAAAATGTTGCGCTTTTTAAAGCTATTTGTTTGTTTGTTACAATTTTTTGAAATCTACAAAATATTCAAAAATCTTCATTTTCTTGGTAAGTAGATGTATTCTGTAAACCGCATTAAGATTTTACACAAAAATAGAAAAAAAAAAAACAATAAATTTTGGGGGTTCCGTAATTTACCTTTCATTCAATTAACTCAAATATAAAAATTCAAAATAACTTCATTTTTATAGATAATGGTACGGAACCCTTCCCGCGCAAGTCTGACTCGCACTTGGCCCATTTTTTATTAAATAAATTTATTATTTTCAATGTGTAGATTATACCATAATTTTTTAAATTGATATTATTAAAAAAAAAATGTGTTTTGTAGGTAGGTACCTACTCTCTTTAGACGCGGCGTGCCTATAATGAAATTTTTTATCTATTGTATCTCAGTTAGTTTTGGAACAAAACACACTTCTGACTATTGAAAATTGAAGAAAAGTTAATATTCTACAACTTTCTAAAAGACATAGTAAACATTAACACTTAGTTTAGGAGTTAAGTCCCAAAATTTTGAATTTTTTTGCCCCACCTCAATTTAGCACAGGGTCCTCGAGGTCAAAAACTTAGATTCTACGACCCAGAGTATCCGTTAATGACATACCAAAATTTCATAACCTTTGGAACTTTCCAGATAGAAAGTGATATCGACTGGACTAAAAATGAAAACGCAGAGTTAAAGCTTAAACGTTAGCGAGGGAGGGCACTTAAAACGCGAATACAGCAAGAAGTCACTCCGAGCTAGGGTCTTTATCTCATTTTTTTTTTAACTACATCAAAAAAAGTAATTAAAAGCAAAGAACTTGACTAACACTCATTAAATTGTACGCCTTCAAATATCTCACTCTTGATTTTTATGGCAAAAGGTTATTTTATAAGGTTACTTCAAGTCGTTTTTATTTCGCCGGACATTAAGGGATACTCACTTTCACTATTAATTTTTAATAAATCTTAATAAAACATTAATTTAATTCACATGTTTCGCAACAATTTCACCACTCGCCCATCACGATTAGCCATTTGCCCGTGCGCAGTAAAAACCGTGATGAAATGGATTTTTATAAAATATTTCAGCACTGTTTTATAAAATTAGACAAGAACAATTCAGTAACGCCAACAAACTTTAAACGATAAATGTTGTCAAACGAAATCTCTCAAACTTCTCAACTAATCTTGCAAATCTCTATAAGGTTTCCTTCTTGCAATTTTGGTACAGAACCTTAAATAATATACTGTAAATGGACTATTTTTATATAGGTTTTATGTAAATATGCATAAATCTGTAAAAAAAAATCACATATCTTAGCCTACTATAGCGTACTCGAATAATTACGCCATAACAACGACTTGAGACCCATTCATTATACAAAGTAGACTAACTAGTAAAATCATAACCTTTCTCGGATAATTATATAAAGTGGAGAACCCAGTCAGTTTCCCGCTTTAAACAATAAAGACATATCTGTGGCAACATCTTGCGAACAATGACATTGCGTCTTTGCCGTGCCCATGACCATCTCACAGAAGAAATAAACATTTAACATTCGAGGCGTTAAGTTGCAGTGCTTTTACTAGCCAATCAATTTAAGACAGCTTATAAATATGACGCTGAATTTTTGGTCATATTTCCGCGAGTTTTAAGCGTTTCTCGAAATAACGAACATTCGAAATAAATAGGTATAGATAGAGGAACTGGTCTGACAGACTGATTCAATGACACATAGGTATCAACGCACAGCCCAAACCGTCTAGAAACTAGGTCTAGGAACTTAAAATTATGCATGTTTCCTTACTCGACGTATAGTTCGACTAAGAAATGTTTTGCAAAATTCATCTGCTAAAGGGGTTAAACGGGGAATATTTTATGTTTGCATGAAAATCTGCCAATATTATAGCTAAATGCATAAAATTGTTGTTTGGTTTTTTTGAAAACTTTGAAATCATTTGACCTCGGATGTATGTGCGCTTTGTATGGAGTGACCATTCAGATATATTCTGTAACCACATCTCGCTTTGACGGCACGCTTTACAACCGTACATAGGCACAGGCCTGGGGGCTTATTGCGAAAAGTCTAGAGTACGGCAGAGTCATAAATTTGGGCGTAAAATGTTCGGGTCTTGTCAGCTTTTAGAAATGTAGGTACTGATATAGCTATAATGCTGGGTACAGACCATAGTACGGATGCGCGTACGCAGCCCAGGGGCAGAGCAGAGGCAGAGGCGATTACATTTGTGCCTGTTTCGTGCCCGTTGAATGTGACTCTGAACGCAACGTGTTAAGGTGATGGCATACCCAAACTATAAAATTCTTAATCTGAATAATTTTGTGCTCAGTACACTTTTGAAGTGAAAAAAATATATGTTTTAATTCATATTTTTAATAAGTGGATTTGCTAATATTATGATAATTTAGCAATTAAACAGAAAAGGAAACATTCTGACACTCTATTTTTGGGCTTTAATTCAAATCGTTTGGAAAACTAGGAATTATATTCTCTTGATTTTTTTTTTCATAAAATATATATTAATATTATTACCAAGTGAGTTTGCTATTTTCATAGTTCTAAATAAATATTTGAATTTTATACCGACATAAAACGAGAAAATCGAGAGTTTCAACGTGCATTTACGTGCTAGCGCCTATCATACGTGGAACTGTATCCCTTTGAAGTCTTCAATAGTGTAATATGTCTTTTTATACTGTTCGATACGGCATGGTTATGCTAGGGTATGCCATAGCCTTAACGTATATCATAAAGTTTTAGCTATTTGCTGACTATAAAAAATTTATTGTCTTGTCCATTAACAATATGCCTGAAGTGACACCTAAATGAATTCTCGTGTAGCCCTTGGTAACTAATTCTTCAAATAAGAGCTTCTACGCGTCGGGATCCATGAGAATGTGCTTTATTCCTATCTTGGTAATGTTTCAAAGCTGAGACAACATAGGTACATCGTTTGATATAAGCGTATTTCTCACACCTTTCAAAGTTACTGTTTGACTTGACTAACTGCCTGTAAGCGGTGCAATTATTAAACCTACCAACTCTAAAATTTAAACTCATTGTAGCATGAAACGTGTGAAATTATTTAATTAAGTGAAATAAACGGAGTTAAGTAGATATTTAGATCTGAAAGTGCGAATAGCATTGTGAGAACGCAGATGAGTGTGCCATTTGAGAAGAATTCATTAACGCTAATGTGCAGGTAAAGGATCAAAACATTTTTATATTGCTACGGTTATTAGCAAGGAATTACTCTTGTGTGAGAATAGTTAAGTATTTATCTACATGTGCGAAAATTCTCCCAGGAAGTGAGTAACTAATGACAATGAGTAGGTATACTTTCTAGACAATTTAGTTTGCTAATATTACGTCCGTGAGATGATGAATAAGTGTCCCACGCATTTCCAAAAAGATTTCGTGTGTCAATTTTAAATTGTCGTTTTTTTTTCGACTTTGTAATTTAATAAAAATCTATCAGCCAATGCCTGCAGCAAATATCTACTTACAAATTGCATGTTTTGGAAAGGTGTATGTACTTACTTGCTTTCGATTCAGCTTCGATTTGGACAAGTGATCACCCACGTCACGTTCCGCGTGGTCAGTCATTAGATGGGTCACTTCTCTAGTAGAACATTTTTTCTGAGCTCCACCGTGCTACCATTACTACAGTAAAGTAAACATTGATTTCGTTCATAGTCAGCCATCGAAGTCGTCGACAAAGCAATGATGAGATGTGGTGCGCGGGGAGAAGGGGAACTTGACGCACCCGACTAGCCAGACCTTCACATATGGCTAGTCGAGAGCTCTGAAGCCAGTCATACGTTTTGTCGCAGCGCCATGACTGTCTAGACGTTATCGGATTATTTTTCAACAAGGTGATGACTGTGTGAATGAAATAAATGTTTAGGCTGTGGTGCTACGGAGGGCATGTTAAACCGTTGGTTCTGGTTCTTATCATATGATTAAAATGGCCTTATAATGAGTAGCAGCCTTAGCTCGACATAGTCCACTAATACGCACTAGGCCAGTGTGGTGAACTATGGCCAAAGTCTACGTTCTCCACAAAGAAAAATGGCCCCCAGTGGGTAGGTACAACGGCTGAGTTAAAAAAATACATCCTTTCCCGTCAAAAATACCTACCTAGGTAAAAATAACTTGATGGCATAATTAATTTATTTAGGTAACAGTCTTATACAAAAAAAAGCAATTAAAAAAATAACAAACAGATCTTAAGTACCCGATAATTATACAATTTAAGTCTTAATTCTTAGTTTTAATTAAATGTATTTTTTTAACTTTTCCTTTATAAACATTTAAAGAATTTTAAATTATGTCTATTTAATTAAAAAAACTGTTATAATGTTGGCAAGATCGTCTAAACAAGGTATTCTTTGCGTAATTTTTATAAGAGAATGAAATATGAATGTTTTAATTGAACGTGAGGAGCGAGGAATATTAAAATCAATTAAAAGAGAAATTCAGAGTCTATATGATTATCAACATTTTGTATAAAAATATAGAATCCAAATATATACTTCTCGATTGCGTCTGAGTTCTGTTTTTTAATACACTCGTTGCATACTCGGTAAGATAGAATCCAGAAGGATAATCTAGTGATTTTAGATTTTTTTTGTGTATTTTCTTAATTCTATTCACATGCACTGAATAATAAGGACTCCAAACTACACTACCGAATTCCAAGACACTGCAGACATTAACATTTAAAAGCACTTTTATGGTAGTAGTAGGTAGGGTAGAGTAGGGTAATATAGTATATTTAGTCCAAACCAATTACGAAACATATTTATGATAGGTTTTTCTGTTATACAAACGAAAATTCGTTCCACACTATTTACGGAATATCCTAAACTCATCGAAAATTAGTTTCAACCGCGCACGCCCTCTGGCGTCATGTGCGGAGCCGGGGACTCTTTAATGAGTTGGCTCTAGCAAAAAAAAAATGTTCTACCACACAATACGGCGCATGACTCGCCGCTCCTCGATCAATTATTAATAAAAAGCGGGCCGCTCCATTGAAAGGGCGATTAGCTCAATATTTATATGGAATATTCGGTATCAACGGAGCTTTGTGCTCATAATTCAGTACGTCATGACACAGCGCGTTTGACACTTGCCTGTTGCCAAAGAGCAAATGCTCGCATTCGAAACAGAAAAGCAACACGCCCGATATGAATTCTGAGCACTATTAACTGATCTTTATCTTATACACGCATTTACATAAATAAATATGGAATCTCCGGTGAAGTTCACCAACTGGAACGAATACCACTGTTTTCTAATGACCAATCGAAATGTAAATACTCATCCAACGCCTCTGAGTGGCGATGATAATTTGAAGCAAACCTTAACAATGTTCACCATTACGAAAATAAACATTTTGTCTACTTAATATTAATGAACTTTTGACTCAAAATGTATGTACCTACCTGTAGTAAATAATATACTTAAAGTTGTTGTTACCGACCTGTATTATAGCACCCCGGTTAACAAATAAGTCACTGCAGTCTTGAACGTGGTCAATCAAGTGTTAACAAGTAAGTATACCTACTTAGCAGGATTTTTACCTAGCAAGCTATCCAGTTGGAAAATAGCAGAAATTTGTTATGCTTATAAATACAAGTTAATAAAGTGTAAAAGAAATATTTATCAAATGTTCGTAAGTTTAATTAGATACATAGGGTATAGGTACTCGTAAAATTTAACCTACTTATTTAGGACTGGAAAAAGTTCTCGCCTTCTAAAACCTATAGACTACTAGATTTAAAACTGAAATTCCAGTTTTAAGTATTCTAGATGTTTCGCTGTATGATCCAAAGCCCTGGGCATTTAGCAGAATAATAAACTATAAGATGTGGGTTATTCTTCAGATCTATTCTGAGATGAAAGAAGAATCATCTGAGGGGAAGATCACAATTAGGCAAATATTATGTATCTAATACCTTCTGTAAAAGTGAAGCCGAGCGGCCACCAAGAGCGGCTCACTCATTGTACTACCGAATTGACTCACCGCATCTTTGAAAAGAATTCTTTGCCGTGAAAGCAGCTACTATACCGATACAAATTCATTTAATATAATACTTTTCTTTGAACATCAATCATTGGCGTACATGCTGACTATTAGTGAATTTATTTGCGTAATCAATTCGTCAATTCTCACCTACAATCGTAGATTCAGCAAATTTAGCAAACTTCGATTAATATCCTATTATAAAATAAAATTTATAAAAAAATGTCAATAGTTTAATATCACAGCGACCAACAGGCGCGCTGACTTCATAAAATAATTTAAGTGCCAGAAAACACAACATAAAATATTTGGGGACCGAGCCCGGACATTAACATTGGGAAGGCTTGAGCAACCTCAGGGCAACCAAGCAAGGAGTCGGTGCCGCTGGTGACAAAGATATTCGTTACCCTTATAGGTAGCCTTGTAAAGTAGAAGATGAAGGTTATATTCAGTAATCCCAATATACAAAGCCATTTCAATCGTGGTCTTAGATTTAGATCGTAGGTCTTTCAAGGCTCAGCTGAAGGTCATCAAGGTGATACTGATTAATCAGAACTAGATATATACCTACCTCTGGTGTATTTTTCATAAAATGTGTAACCTCAATAATATTATCTACAGTTAGCATTATTGATATTATAGATGAATCAAAATGTACTTTACAGATGAAAAGCTCCTAAAAACAGTGATTTTTTTTCATAAAGTATTAAAGGTGCAATACATACATAAAACACAAAGTCAGTTCTGGTAGGGTTACCGCATAGCCAGCCAAGCCACTTATTTATTGAAACACAACTTATTTGGCCAATCTGTGGCTTGGTCGTTTCGCTACCGTCAGATGGGCGTAAAATAAAAAAAAAATTACAGTGCGAGCATGGTCTTGGCAACATTTCACAGGAAAATGTTTTTGGTGGATTTCGCTTCTTTTTGTAAGATGTTTATGACAAGTGTTTTTTTTTGTTGTTGATAAAGGGTTAGATTTCAAAAATCTATATTTGTATAAGTCAATTGGTTTACTATGTCATCAAATTTTGAAGTCCGACCTCTGATACAGTTTATAACGATTTTTATCTTACAACAACCGGGTCAACATCATTGTGATCCCTATATAGAAGTTTTGTTTTGCACTTTCTTCTGTTGTTCGCGTGCTTTTCACTATTTTTTTTTCTCTAACAGTTTAAGTTTTAAATCCACTTCATTAATATGGGACCACCTCAGGAACACTCTTGGAAATCGGTTTACAATTGACGGAGAAATCGGTAGACATACATAAATAAATATACCCGTCGAACACAGAACCTTTTTTGAAGTCGGTTAAAAATTGCTAGTTTTTATGTTCGACTTCTAGGAAACACTTACCATAGTGCTATAAATTTTTTTGCGCATATTTTTTATCCATAAGCTTTTTTAATAGTTCCTACATAAACTTGAAAACATAATACTCCCACGTAACAACATCGTCCAAATAAAAGAGATCTAAGAATCAAATATTTTAACCGATCTGGTTAATTGGGCCCTAACTAAATTCCATATATTGAATTGGACTATTGAAACAACAAGTAATGGTACAACTTACAGACAATGAAATGATAGTATCTATCCATATTCCAGAACAACGATCGGCAAAAACGATTTTTCAGTCAAGCTGATGCTAATGAAAAGGCATTTACACGAGTTTTGGCGGCGGCGGCGGTGGCCGGCATGCAAATGTGGGGATTAATGACGCGCGAAGCGGCGCTGCTTAACTACCCGCACATATATATATATATATATATACACGTTAAATTATAAGTTTTTTACAGACCTACTAGTTTTATAGCTTTATTTGTTGTTTGTTACATTCACGATCCCCTTTGAATTGTGTTGTAAAACTTGTGTTGCGACAAATAATTAAAATATCAGGTTTTTACCAAGGCCATTCTTTGCAAGAAATTGCACTAGTGCTTGGAATAAA
Organism: Apoda limacodes; assembly: GCA_946406115.1. Lineage (NCBI taxonomy): Eukaryota > Metazoa > Arthropoda > Insecta > Lepidoptera > Limacodidae > Apoda > Apoda limacodes. The sequence goes on from OX291546.1 coordinate 10,286,152, forward strand.
AATCTTTAATGATATAATAAATATTTTTGGACATTACACACAGCGCCGTCTGACCCCAAAGTAAGCAAAGCTTGTGTTATGGATACCAGACAACGGATACAGATACATTCATATTACTTTTTTTTGTAAATACATACTAAGTATACATAAATACACCCAGACTCAAGACAAACACTAATGGTTTTTATCAGGGGGATATCTTATATTTTTTTTTTATCCTGCTTCTAATTAATGTAATACCATACTTAATAAAAATAAAACACTAAGCAATACCAGCCTATATATTGCTGTAAGCTGTTAAGGGATTGAGTATTAGGTAGCCAACCCTGACTGCAGCGTCACAATTTGAGTTCCTATTATATATTGCACTTTAATCAGGTTTATATATGTTTAGGTACCACATTTTAGTCAGCAGTAAAATGAAAGCTTGTAAAAAATTGAGATGACATTAACCTGTGTATTACATTATTTTATCTATGATCTACCTTAACAAATTAATAAAATATGCAATGTTAAAAAAAGTTACGAACTTTCTTAACTCCCCATTAATACACGTCAAGACAAATCCATCAAGCGTATATTTGGAAAGACTATTCTACGACCTTGGAAATCCAAAGATTACGGCATGAAAGCGCCTCACAATACTCTTTTAATTATTCTTTATGAAGCTATAAAAACATCATAAATGAGTCTGACAAAAAACTCGTTCAAGCTTCAACAAAAACCGCGAGCTACGAGCTAGGGGCGAACTTTGCAAATCATTCGCTCTTAATGACGGCCGCTTCAAAAAAAATTTAAATATCAAAAGGCCGGACGAGGCGCGGTAATGGTTTAAAACCATTTTTCATCCGAGTCGTGAGTGACTCAGAAAATATGAAAACGGTAGCCAGCGGAGCGTTCCATTAACTTTACTGCAGTCTTGAACGTGGTCAATCATTTCGTTGACATATCAAAATAAAACTATCACAAAATTTCGCAGAATTGATGGGATATTTATAAATATTCGCCTCAGCCTAACATTTTAGGGTTCCGTACCAAAATGGTAAAAAGGAAACCTTCCGATAAGACTTCGATGTCAGTCTGACGTTTTTCACAGCAAGACGTATTCCTTGAATATTCAATTTGAATGTAAATGAAATATAAATATCTCAGGTATTGAAAATAAATTTGGCGAAATTTTTGCTAACGTTCTCGTTTATGTAGATGTGCCTAGAATGAACAAAGGAAAGGAAGGAATGAAGGAACATTCCTCCCTAATATCTCCAAAGTTTGCGAGACTGGAATTTTTCAATAAATATTAAATTACGCCAATGCCAACCAAATTGTTGATTATATTTATTATTGTTATTGATTATTTTAGCATAAAAGTTATCGGGTAGTTTATGTCGGCACGTATAACAATTTGGCGCCTATCATAATTTTGTGGTGCTACTGTAACTGGAGGAGCTCGAGGCTCAGTCACATTCGTCTATCGGAAATGATACGCAATGTTAAGCAACTTTGGGTCTGGTCAGGCATGGTATGGGTGACCTAGTGGCGAGCTCCTCTGTGCTTCGGTGGGCACATTAAACCGTCGGTCCTGGCTATTTTATGACACTAGTCGCTATGCATAATCAGTGACCGTCCGCAATGCTCTAAAACAGCATGGTGGACTATGTCCTAAGACTAGGAGCCAAAGAAAAATGGGGACCTATAACATCTAAGGCAGTGATCGTCAAACTGCGGCCCGATTCGAAGTCTGATGTGGCCCGCAACTAATAACCTTATTTTATAGGAGCTAAGTAAAATAACCTTGTTTAAATTACTAACTGAAAATTATTTTCCTAGTACCTATAATTAATTCTAACATATACATAAATGCAAAAGTCTGTTTGTAATTGTTCGACGTCGCAATGTAGCAAAAGCAACTAATTGACCCGATATATGGCACAAAGATAGTGAATAGACACGTGAACTTGGAACACAATAGGATACTTTTCTCCTACTCGAAAATTTCCACGGGAATATATTTTACTACAGCTAATATCGCGGGTCACTATTCCATGACGTCTTTACGGAGAATTCACTGCTTCAAACATTAAAAGAAGGTTTGATTTTTTCCATAAAGATAGCTAAGAAAACGGAGAACTATATAAAATACTTTTTGTCCCGAGCAACAGTTAGTAGGGGAACTGAAGGGAAATATTTTTTTTACAGTGAATTTTTTTTTCACCTTCCAACGAAGCATTTAATATACTAAAGTTTTGGCACCGGGATAATTATATGTTGGGTTCAGAAAAGGAGTAGGGGCACTTTTTTCCCGATCGAAAGTTCCTACGGGAGTATTTTTTTTCCAAGTGTTAGACCACTGACCACTATTCCTTTACATAGAAAAGAAGAAAGCGGTTAATTGATTTAAAAGGCAGGTGTAGCTGGATGGATTATTAGACCATTGGAAGAGTTTAAAACGTATACAACTGGACGCAAAATCATTTCTTCACGTCACACATGCAGCGGAGAGTCATAGAGTTAGCTAGAGAAATGGAAAATAATATAAAATACTTACTATACGTACAGGGAATCAAAGAGTTTTTGTAGGAATCTTATGGAAGTTATTAATACTGGAAATGAATAAGCCAGATTATATATTGCAAATGAATTCATAATAAACACCAGGTAGGTATGCTGCCCTAGAAGCTACCTCACACCGGTTTTATTAGCCCTTGACCAAAAATGTTTGACGACCACTGGTCTAAGGCAACTGTAAAAGGGTGACTTAAGTTTCCGCCCCGATGAAGTTGTTTCAAGACTTATATAATCTGGTTAAAAAATCAAACTAGTCAAAGTTTAAGTTATGATTATATAGACACGTTATTACTTATGAGCAATACAACAGTACTGTTCTACGTTTTCTTCTTCTTTTGCGGAGTTTGATGTGTTGACGTGAGCCCGCTGTCAAACTCGCTGGCGGTGTGCATGGAGCTCTGTTTATTTACCACTCTCTTAGGGAATGTGTCCACTTTCATCCTCGGAAATCTGTGAATAATAAGTATCTCTGTAATTTATTATTTGAAAGAGAAGCTAGAGCATACCGCAATACACCAGTAAGAAGACTTTCTAAAAACTTATTTTTAAAGCTAATAGGGCAGCACTATCGATTCGCCATTTCCCTCGCACTCACGCCACGCTTTATTTTCTGTCTCTTACGCAAGCCACTGTACTGGGAACAATCACACAGAGAGTGCAGAGAGATCTATGGGTAAAAAATAGATAAAAAAAAGGACTAGATAAAATATTCTGTACCTATATGTAAAATAAATTGAATTTTAGTTTTGATTGCTAGTTTTATGTGTTTATAGATCGATTAAAAGTTTATTGCAATTTACGCAAATTGCAAGTTACAATTGGAACTAAATTGATTTAATTTCAAGATGCAATAAACTAACAACCATATGCTGAATTGCAATTAGTTGATTAATAAAAAACGCATTAAAATGTAACTATTTGATACCTATTATACCTAACAAGGTTGTATGCTCAAGATAAACTGAATAAAATTCTTTAGCGTAATTTAGGTAGCCTAACAGTCACCAAGCCACCGTCAAGCCGGCGTCGCCTTTAGTACACACCTTGATCACCTAACTGAGGCAAACTTACTTCAAAGTAAACCACAAACTCACTTCACGCAGGTACCTCACAACATATACACTTACCCGGGTCTCTTTGTTTGCTCAACAGTAAGTCTGTTGACTGGCTTGTCCTTCTTGAGCTGAGGGTCCTGCTTAGCTCTTCGACCGAGAGCTGCCGGCGTGTCACGTAAAGCAAATGCTTTGGCCGCATGACCAAGGTGAAGTTGCCGCGCATCCAGATACTGGCGAACATCACGGGGGTACCCGGAGTAGAAACGTACCCATGACGTATAAGCTATAGAAATGAAATAGAGACGTTAAACACGACGACAAAGTTATTTGTAAATGATGAACTGTTTAATTTAGCTGACTAAAATGTATTTCTATGCCGACTTTGGGTATTAAATAAGTGTCGTAATAGAAATGAACTCATGACGTATAAGCTTGAGATAAAATAAAGATGTGAGACACGACAATTAAATTAATTTGTAAATGACGAACTGCTTAATTTAGTTGACTACACTGTATTTCTATGCCGACCGAACTCATGACGTAACGATGATCACGTTATAGATAAAATAAAGACGTAAAACACGGCAATAATATTAATTTGTAAATAACTAACTGCTTGATTCAGTTAAGTGTATATAGTGATTTTATGTATTATTTGGGTAGGTACTAAATTTCAGTGTTACTATCAAATTACTGTGTGAGCAGTAGGTATATTCAACTGGCGAATTATGTTGTCAGAACAGTTGTTAAATTACAATTTTAAATTTGTCATTAGTAGAATGACTCTTAGGTATTCTCAGTAGTAAAATTATTCTAAACGTGAAAAAAGAATATCTCACCTCTGGCGGCTCTAGCCCGCCACTCGCTGTTACCATAAACTACGTATTCGGCCCGCGATTGCACCGCGACGGCGGCTCGCCCCGAGCTGGCAGCAGTCGGGGCCACGACCCGCAGAGACTCCAAGCACTTAGACTCATCAAACTGGCGCAGCCTAATTCACGATAAATAACACATGAGGTACTATGTAAAAGAAACTTCTTGGCTCTATGCCTCAGCCGTTGTAAACGCTTCATGGACGACGGACAGACAGACGGAAAGCAGGACGGGCGGACGGACATGTCAAAACTATAAGGATTCCATTTGGCTCATCATAGCGTCATCAAATCAGCTTATATAGGTACACTGCTGGACATAAGCCTCCTTTATGGCACGCCTTTTCTCACGGTCTCAACTACCACAATGTCGTCACATATGGCTAGTCGGATGCTGTTCAGCCAGTCATACATTTTGTCGCGGCGGCGTCATGAATCTCTAGACCACGGGTGGGCAAACAGTCAATAGCGGGCGATAGGTATATTAGCGAGTTTTGAAAAAACCATATACAACTTACACTAAAGATACTTTAATAACAAAAACAAGGTAAAATAGTTATTATTGAAAACGAAGGTTTTTCAGTTTTTTGAATATGAAAATAATTTTAATTTCCCCAACGGTAAATTTTACATGCCTTTACTACATGAAAAATGTATTTCTTTTTCCTGCGAGTCGATCGTACGCCGCCTTAAAGTTTTACCATAGAACGCCAAAAGTTAAAGTTTGCCCACTTTTGCTCTAGACGTTATCCGATTTACCAAAGGCGATGGCTGACTATGTAAATGAAACAAATGTTCTGACTGTAGATATACCTTATACGTTTCTGCTCCAGGTGCCGAACGAACTCTGTTTCACTTGGTAACAAAAATAACACTGCAGCGCCGACCTGGGCCGCTCGCCCAGTGCGGCCCACCCTGTGGAATAAAATTACTTTATATTTTTTTGTAGTTTAAATAAATACCTACCTTACGTTTTTTCTTTATACCCTAGACCTTAACTTTTCATACAAGTAAGTATACAACACGTACACGTGAGAAGGCTCAAAAATACTAAACCCTTTGAGGTAGTGTGGTGTAACACAAAAACAAAGTGTCTTCTCCTTAACTAGAGACTATAAGAAAGTGTTACCGGACACATTTTTAGATGTTAAAAACTATTTTATAAAATTAAGAAAAAGAAAAATTACTCATTAGCCTCGTTGGCCAGATTCTAAAAAAAATTAGGGTACATTTTTATAACTGTATACTAGTTGTATAAAAAAAAATTAAGTATTACCACAAAAGCGTGACAAAAAAAGAATATTTTAATTTGTACGAGGAATTTTTGGAGTCTCTAATTTTACCTGTGAACGTAATCCGTCGCAGATGCTGGGACGCAATACTGCAGTACCAGATCCACCCGAGCTACGTCCAACCCTCGCGCAGCCACGTCCTGCCAAAATCACTTATATATATATATATATATATATATATATGTCTGACCGTATATGGTGTCTCTGCTGCCTTTGACGCGGCACAGTTTAAGCGCTCAGACTACACGCCCGCGGTTCCACCCGCCCTAAATTCGGTTATCGGTATAGGATTTCAATGGCAGCTCCTCAATTATAGAAAAAACGTTTTCAAGTAACCTATGTCCTTAATCCTGGCCTCCCGGAACTTAAACTATCTACATGCCAAATTTCATCTTTACCGATACAGCGGTTAAACCGTGAAGAGGCAAGAGACAGACAGAGTTACTTTCACATTTATAATATTTATATGGATTGTTTTAATAAGCTTCCTACTTAATTGTTACTTAACTTATTATAGACTGTATGTAACTTTTTACATATCTTTAGGTCGTAGGCGAAACGCCCACTATGTAGTCTAGTTCATAAAAATAATGACTTTTCTAATATCCCACGGCTAAACGCCATCATGGATTATATCCATAACTGACTAAAGAAGACTGAATTCTTAGATAAAGTAACTGTTGCTGTCATCAACATCATTATACTCAAAATATTTTTATTCAAATGGGTTTCTAGCAACACTTGCGAATTATCAAGAGAATTAACTACAATTTGCTTTACAAACTTATGACAATACTGTTTTATTGCGAGCGTCCAATAGGTAAAGTACCTACTCTTTGTAAAACTACAAACTACAAAAATGAAGTTATAGTGAATCAACTAATAAATACATATTTTGTGTTGAAACACTTAATAAACAAGCTTTACAATTTAAATAGTTTAGTTCGACTACTACTACTAGGTACTTGATGATATTACATTATACAGTCGCAAAATTAAATATTAAACAGATTATATTGTATTCAAATATTCTAAATATTTTGTTATTATCTTTATGTTATTTCATATATGTTTTATAAAAGAAAATATGTAAATATTAAAAATTGTGTGACTGGTGTACGAACGGAAGTCTCCGAAATCAAAGCACTGACGAAACATCGACAGGGTCAGCGGTAGCGAGCTCACGCTGGGAAAAAGATTGGGACCGCCTTTCATAGTTATGTTAGCCACGCATCAGTCCTCGTGAGCACAAGGGCCGCGCCGACGTGATTTAATAGCTTATATCTATTATAAAGATCATAATTTATGATAGAAATGGTTAAAAGATTACTGTTCGAACTTCAAAACAATGATTGGACTTTTAGTAAATCGACCACAGGAAAGTAGACCCTCCTCCTCAAGCGACAACCGCGACTGTAATTGATTTATATGCACAAAATAAAGAAAAACAAAACAAAAACGTGATGATCATTGGTTTTCGTTTGAAATCATTTTCTTTTAAAAAGAAAAAAAAGGAACACTTGGACTTGATAATTTGCCTGCAAACATTGTGAACTAAAACTGCTGTTATGCTACAAATTGACATATTGTAAACTAAAAAAAAAAATGAATAAAAAAAAACGACTAAAACATACCAAATAATTAACTACAAGCAGACAAAACTCATTGTAAGGTAACTACTATAGTTTGAGCAATCTGTACTCCTATTTAAGCTTGCAGTGAAATGAGTCCCGCCAGCTTATAGTTAAATATTTGGTATGTTTAAGGTGCACTTTTTATTTATTTTTAGTTATCCATGTTTTAACAGTCGGGTTTTTTTATTCAATTATTTATTTTTATTTATACCTTTTTAGGTTTAGTTTTTATATTTAATTTTTTTTTTTTCGACTTGACGCGCTTGACTATTTTATGTACCCTATAACACTCGGAAGATACCTTTCATTTGAGACCTTATTTATCAAAACGGGTCCACCCGTTTAGGCTATAGGCCACAATGGAACGGACATACAGACATACATACGCGCGAAGCACATCAATCGGATAAAAATCCTGTAACCACAGCTACAAAGTGAAACATGTGAACTAAAATGCTGTTACCATAGCCAAAAAAACAAAAATACAATATGTTCCAGACATTTTTCAATGTATCTAAATATTTCTTGTAATTAATATCAAAACATTATAAATTACAATTTTAAACTATTTTTCGATAGAACTACAAACGAGTACGAGAAGCTTATACTTTAATGCACTTAATAGAGATTCATTGTGGAGTGGATGCGGTGCCGGCAGCGGTCGATGAATAGACACTAATATGCGTTACCATTCAATGCGGACACATATCGGTAAGCGGTGGCGGAAAGACCGCCTTTGTTGTAGGATTACCATTAAACGGTTTATACACGATTGATGGCAACACTCAGATACCCTACTATCACCGATACAAATGATCAACTACATGTAATTGAATGTAATATAGAAAATAAGTTTATTTTTAGGAATTTTTTTTTTGGATACTATGCACAGAGCCGTCTGCTTACAAATACATATGTTCGAGTATACTCTTTTTTTGTAAAAACATACATATTATACATAGACAACAACCAGCTTCAAGACAAACACAAATAATAAATAAATGTCTCGTGCGGGAATCGAACCCACGCCCCTCGATTCAGCATTCGGGTCATTACCCGCTAAGCCACGGAGCCGACAAATAACAGTCATACATTTCAGCCTAACTAAAAGCTAAATGCTTACCTATTATGAAAATAAATAAGTTTTCGAATTTATTTTATTTAAAAATAACACACCCACAGAAGTATGAAGAGGGCAGTTGGACCCGGTCACGGAATCCTACTAAATCTTTTGACAAGATACAAAAAAAATTAAGTCCAAATTGTTTATTACAACGTAGTGAAAGAATCCTATGTCTATGATTACAACATTGAACATCATATAAGTTATAACCTTTTAGAATTCTGCTACTGGCTTTTAATTTATTATCGCAATTACGTGGGACACACTGAAAGTGTTTATAAAATATTTGCGAATATCTTTACTGTTTTTCGCAATTTTCTCTATTCCTTTCTAAGCAACGTCGCATTCGATGGAACCACTGAGAAAAGCCATATCGAACGCAGTTACTGCATCTTTAGTGTTCGCAAAGCGATTACCTCGAAGTTTATTTTTTGATTTCCAGGAATAAATAAAAGTCGCAAGGTGCTAGAGAGGAACTGTATCGTGGATGACTCATTATTTCAAAAATCTGCTGTTATCAAATATTCGACTGTCCGTCTGGCGGAATTCACTGAAAAGTTGTCGTGGTGAAGTAGGATCCTGCTTTGAAGGCGCTGTTGTCGAACTTTTTCTAAGAGAACTGGTAAGCTAATATTAATATACTAATATGCAGTAAAAGTCATTTTGTTTTGTAGCACAACTCTCTTGCGAAATGAACCGTCCGTCCAAAATCCAAAGCAATTATCTTTTTTCCTTTCTTTGCTTTTGTTAACAATTCCCTAAAAGGAAACACCCACTGTACAGATTGTTTTTTAGTTTTGGGTTTGTAACAATATATCCAACTTTCATCACCTGTGACGATGTCAAATACTGCGTTCGAGTTACCTTTGTTGTACGTTTCTAACATTTCACAGCACCAATCTACGCGATGGCGTTTTTGGTATTTTGTGCAATTATAGGGTGTCCTTGGCCATCTAGTACATGGCTTCATGGCGCTTAAATGCTCATTTAAGATTTTTGCACCTGACTTATACCAATTATTAAGCTTGCCTGAATCTGTTGGTAGGTCACTCTTTTATCAGCCCCTATCATGCGCCGCAAAGTAATGATCTTATTGTCAGTTATCGCAGTTGCAGAACGTCCATCACGCAGGTTATCAATAAGATTCCTACGACCACGCTTAAACTTATTTAATCAGTTGCAAACAGTGGCACGCAATGGGGCTTCGTCATGAAAGACTAATCGAAGTCTATCATAATCATAAGACTACAACGAAAGTTGTTTTTTTAGTTTTCTCGCATCAAATTCATTTTAATGCACTACACGCACTTTTCTAATTGCCGCCAATTTAGAAATAATTGGCAGATGAATTCAACATAATAGAAATTTAAACTAATTTAGCATGAGATTTGCTTCCAAGTAGCCAGTTTTAAAAACTTTTAGTGTTATAGTTCGCGGCACGTAAGTCATCTGCCCAGGTACAGTACGGAGAAATGTACTAACGAACCGAAATGTTGTTACTGTACAGGTTCAACTTACATGCCGCGATTTATACCTAGGTATTTATAGTGATTTATATCTGTTTTGATTTAAGCTAGTTTCCCTTTTGGCAGTAATCACACCCAGATAGAAAACTGCAGATTCAATTTCAAATGTTTATATAATAATGAATTTCATTTTCTATTCTAAATACAACTATCCATGCTCCATGGCCTTTCACATTTTTTTAATACAATATAAAATAGTCAAAACTTACTGTACAAATGAGGACACCATTTCTTGCGGTTCTAAATTGTTTAAAGACCTCCATACGTTGTTCATGAGGCATAGACCCGTGAAGACGAAATATATCCACTTCAACCGGTGCCAAACCACCTTCTGCTGGAGCTTCGTAGTCCACTTCAAACTCAGAATCCGATTGACTCTAAAAATTATTTGAGAATGCTTATCTTATGTTATTAATACAAACATGTTACCAATTTAGCTACTACTTCTAAACTCTCTATTTCTTCTAAACTCACATAAATACTGGTTAGTGTTGGTTCGGTTTTAGAACTTAATTTAATAAAGTTAACTAGAGAAAGGTAAGCATGTGATTTGCAAACTTCAGTATAAAAAAATACAACATACGCATTAACCTCTTGTATTTATTAGGTTTAATTGATGCATTAGCCATTTTTACTGATTTATGTTCACTTACTGCATCGTCATTATCGTCATTTGCTTTTCTCTTCTTATTTACACTAGCCTTCTTTTCTTGGTCACTTTTCTTAGCATGTCCTTCTTTTCCAGTTAAAACAGCTTCTAAAAGATCTGCATGATAATCTACCATTTCCAATGTTGCCATAAACACTATCATTTTTCCACCTTTCTTATTTAGTACACAATGTTCTACAATAAGAGAACAAAGAGTGACTAACCGTAGTTTCATAGGAACAATTAAGAACGTCTGATTAACTGTAGCTGGCAACACTAGCTCATCTTCGCCGATTGCAGATTTTATTGCATTATCGAATGTACTGCTGATATTAGACGGCTTTATATCTTCTGTATTTTCAACTGATTTTTTTTTTTCCTGTAACTCCTTTTCAACTTTAAAATATTCATAGTCAGAATCACTGTCACTTTCAGAAGATAATTGTTTTTGTTTACTTTTACCACTGACATTTCCAGTTTCTGAACCCAGCGAGCTTAGACCTCTAAATGCTTGAAGACCTGAAAAAAGGATAATGTAAAATTAGACTTAATTACTTCGACTGCTGTTTTTATCCGTTAATTTAAAACTTTATTAATAAATTACAATTGATACCTCTTTTAATTTCTGTTTTATCCTTAACATCCTTTTCTTTAACTTTATTTTGATTTCTTTCAAGTTCAAAATTACTTTTGTTGTGTGCCTCATCTCCTGTTTTCAGAATTTTGACTTCTTTCTCTCGTACTTTGTTGAATTGACTGGTTTGTAATGAGTCAGCAATAACTGCTCTGCCTTCAGATGTATCTACAAATACAGGATCCACCATAGCGATTCCCGCCAAATTCTCTACAGCCTAACAACACAATAATAATGTACTTAACTAAACATAAGTACCTGTTTTTTTCTTGACAGAATACAATTATAGCATTGATCTCAATACTTACTTTAGTTAATGTAGCCGATAGCAAAATGGTTTGCCTAGCCTTGGACAAAAAAACTTCAGTTACATTATGCTTATAATTTGTTTCGTTACTCGGTTCTTGCTTTTGCTCATCTACCTGTTCTTCATCAAAGTTCTTTTTAATAGTACTCTTGACTAAAGCCATAGGATCATATGTTGCTGCTTGCTTATGGCTTTCAATAGCCTTTACAATAGCTGCGACATCCTGCTCATAGCCCATATCTAATAAGCGATCAGCTTCATCCAAAACTAAACACCTTTATAAAAAAAAAAACTTTTTGAAATTTGCACATTAAAAAAATCGAATGGAATCTTGATTTATATTAAACAATGCACGTATGTTTTATTTAGATCACAGGTGCTTTAAGATGTTCTATTCTTTGTTAGCATTCAATAAATCTAATTATAGGAAACCTTTGTCTCAAAACCATTATTTGCATTTTATTCAATATAATCAAAACTAAATTTACATAAAATTGACAATGCTGTGTGAAATAATCAAAACTAAATACGGGTTTACAGATACTGCAAGCAAATGGCTCTTAATGGATCTATTATTGTTAATTAAAATTTCTCTGGTAATAAGAATAAGGAGTGCAAAGTAACATTTTTATTGTAAAATATTTTTCAAAATATGGTTTAAAAAAGGCAAACATAATCGCATTTCGAAATACTGGACAAAGTTCATGCATACCTAATGTTTCATGTTGAAATAGTGTTACTTACTACTTTCTTAATGAATTGAATATTTCGATTACATATTAAATATAAAAGGCACATAAATAGTAACAAAATCTTACCCAGTTTTTGCAAAGTTTATGGACTTAGTGTGCCTTAAATGGTCATTAATACGACCAGGTGTTCCCACCAATATATTCAACCCTTTTCGTAACCTTGCTTTTTCAGCTTTACGTTTTTGTCCTCCACTTAGCAATCCTGGGACCACCCAAGTGAATGGCTAAAACAAATTATTATACTCATCAAGAAATATTATTTAAAAAAAATAATTTTGTTTGTTTGTTTGACAATTGAGTGGCTTATAATTAAATTAGAACTAAAAAATTAAACATACAATTTGTTGCATTTTCTTAATTTTTGCTCTTTAGTGTTTTTTTTTAATTGACTTCTTAAAACCACTGAACACTTCAGTAGATAATCCAAGTAATTAAACAAATCTTGAAACAACATTTTTAACACAACTCTGATTTCCTTAAGTACTTTCCACAACCAAATGTAATACCGGGTTTAATATGTATATAAAATCTTCTGAACTGAGTTCAAACAATAAAGTTATGGACTAGACAGTTTTATGGTAACATTTTTATCAGCAGGTAAATCCTGAGACATGACTAAATTAGCATTAAAATTTTTCATACCTTCACCAACTTAATAAGGAGTTCATAAGTTTGCACAGCTAATTCTCTGGTTGGGACTACCACTACAACCCTAATGCCGTCATGCCTGTTAATTTTTGGTCTGATTTCTTGTAATGCTTCAATGATTGGCAATGCATAAGCCAAAGTCTTCCCAGATCCAGTTTGTGACCTATAACAGATAAAATGTATTGATTGTAAATCTTATTGAGACTAACTAAAAGGCCAACATAGTAATATGATATTCCTACAATGTGTTCATGGTGTTATTGTGACCAACATGTTTGATAATGGATGTTGCTATATATTTTAAAAACTGTGCATATTTTAAAATATCAAATAAAACGTCATGTTTTTTTATAACAACAAAACATAGGATCCCCAAATATGTTTCTACAATGTTTGGCCTTCGGCCCTTGTATCTACTTGCTTCTAATGGTTCTAACTACACTGTCTACATCCACAATAAGAGACGGGCCTTCACTGCATCTTCCAATCTATAGTCTCTACTGATGAATGTGGCTTAGCCTGCCATTGTCACTTCAACTAGCTAACTATTTCAGTTATATTGGTGACTTTGGGTGGCTATAATAATTCTTTAAAAGTACCTGATGTGTGATATCAATGACATTTCTTCTAATCAAAACTAAGAATGATATTCTCTTGATGCTTATTTCACAAAATATATATTATTAATATGACCAAGTGAATTTGCTAATTTCATGGTTTTAAATAAATATTTAAATTCTATACTGACAAACAACTGAGAAAATGGAGATTTTTATTGTGCCGCCTAGCGCATATCATACGTGGAACTCTGTGTCTTACTATGCTTCAATAATGTAATGTATCTTTGTACACTGGTTGAAACATCACAATTTTGCTAGGGTATGCCATAGCCTTAATTGGTTTCTGGCACATGTCCAATGGATTCCATACCTACCTCCATCTTTATAATATAATGTCTGCTTTGTGCTATTTACCTTTGACTGGTGACATGATTTTGTCTAACCTAACTGGTGACAAGCGATCTAAGAGACCACTGCAATATCTGGTCTTTAGCACAGAAATTAGGTGTCGTAGCTCACCTCAGTGCTTAAAAACCGTTTAATATCATTAAAGGATAAAAAAAAACAAAATAGTTTAATACTCTTAATATAATTTTTTATAAGGAAGTTGTCATTACAATGTAAGTGGTCTCTACAATCCAAAAAACGGGGGATGAGATCAGCAATAACCAACTAAAAAATGAAAATCAACATCTTATAACAAAAATATTTTTTTATATAAAATTAAGATACTAATCAACTAAAAAAAACATAATGCTCTGGTCAGACATGTCATTTTTTTTTCAATGCCAAATGCCAATGCTGTCGTATGTCATTGTTTTACACACTGCTAGCACACATGTTTTTTTACATAAATAACATTGGTTATTAGAACAATTAACTTAGGAGGACAACTGGCACAGGTTATTTGTATTTTTGACTTATTCTCAGGGTTTTGTGGTTCAGGTGGTAAATCAGAACCTAAAACAATGAGCCAAGTTGATTGGCGACTCTTGAACACTGTTCCCTAGCATTTGGCACTACATTCCTGACTCCTGACTACCTATGTTTCTTTTTTGGATTTGCAGAATTAATAATAGCAAGTTATAGCTGTACAACCACATGAATGTACAGTAATAAAACTAAACTAAGCATGAGAACTTGTAGAATGGAGAGATAATTATGTTGGACTGGACACATAGCCCCAATGATGGACATAAGGAGGACCAATAGAGTCATGAAGTAGCAGGGACCCCAAGGAAAAACAAGAATAGGAAGACCTAGATTGAGATGGGCTGATGAAGTCACACATAATGCAGGATCAAATTGGCTTAATCTTGCCCAAGGAAAAGGAAAAATGGAAATATTTGGAGTAGGCCTATACCCAACAGGTCCTTAAACTAACTTATTATACCCTATATGAATTTTTAAATAGTAGACACCACTAATGTCAAAGCTGCTCAGGCTCTTAAACAAAAGTAGCGCAAGGAAGGGGGTGAAATTACTTTTTGAGACTTTTACGCTTGTGAGACCGATTGTCACCAGTTAAAGTAAAATTTGCTATGTAAAGTCTTTAATACACATAGTTTAATTTGGGTTTTATTTTATATAATCCAAAAACTTATTTATATTATCACTATGATTTTTCTAATTTGAACATTTGAATAGAAATTTTTTAATTAAATCAACTGATTGTTCAAAGGACTTTTGACAGTAATTCAAAGTCAATAATTGTCATTCAAATTAAGTATTGCATACACTTTTCAATCATCAAAGATATTATTTACTATTATTTGCAACCGAAATCCTGCTCTAAGCTAATAATATAATATAACATACCTGATTAAAACGTCTCTGCCTTCAAGTATAACTGGAATAGAATGTTGCTGTACGGTAGTAAGTTCTTTCAAGCCTAAATTCTGCTGTAAGTTAGAAACACTATGGGGATGGATATTTAAATCTGAAAATGTTTTCCCAGAAAACACTTTTTCAACAATAGGTTTTACAGCTCGCTGGCCAATACGGGGCACATCAGGGTTATTTTTGAATAGAGAGGATATCCATCCACCACTTCTAGGCTTACTTTTTGATTCAATATCATCACTAAGTTCTTGGTAATTTTTTCCAAAGTATTTCCCTTTGTTTTCACTTAGATCCCGCAAATTTGTCGCTAGGTTGCGACTTTTATTAGAAGGTTCGTGCACTTCTTTTACTGGTTCTTCAATACTTTTCTCCAGCAAAGTTTTACCTAGTGGTTTATTTGATCTCTTTCTCGCTATTGTCTTTCCTACAAATTTAGGATTAGACAAAAATTTGTATTCCGCCTTTTTTGACAAAACTTCAGACTTAGTTTTACCCTGAAGAAACAGTCACAACATGAATAATTACTGGGATAAATTACTGAGTAATTAAAACTAAAATATGCTCACCTTTTTAGGAACCGAAATATTTAATTGCATATCCTCCATAATTTATTTAATGCAAATATTTATCAGACATTTAGAAAAATACATGTTTTCATTTGAAGGTTACGTTTTTATTTATACGAATTCGAGGTTATGTTTATGTTGTTGATATTCTACGTACACAGTGAAGCTATGATCATCAAGCATGATTCCAATTTACCAATCAATTAACTTAATATTAGAATATGACGTATGACTATAATATGCGATCAGTCTCTATATTGTTTGTAGTCTTTTAGTGCTGGAAGTATTTTATTATATCCTAATCTTAACTAATACTTTCACATGAATTTGTGAAAGTCTGTTTATTGATTTATTTGTTTGTAATTGCTTATCTTTGCTACGGAGCAACCAATTCAGCTGAAGTTTGGCATAAAGATGGTTGAAGGACGAAACTTTTTATACGGGGAATTGAAAAGTTCCCCTAGAAATAAGTATAACAGTTTTTTTTTGTTCGTTATTGCTTAACGTCGCTCTGAAGCTAACATAGATTGTTGTACCTTCAAAAGGATATTACATCTTTTTATTCAGCAAAATTAAAAGTTAAGACAGGAATAACTGTAACGATCTAAAGCTACAGTAATAGCTTAATATCTAACTTCCTCTCTATAAGTTGCTGTAAAAATCCCACGCCGAAACCAAATTAAGCGCGAGCGAAGCCGCAGCCAAAACCATTTGCAATTATAATTCAAATATTTTGTAATATGTATATGTTCATGGTATAATATATTAAGATATTATATAAGTCTTTATCAATACTGTTCAGAATATTTGTCTATCGGAAGTAGAGCATGTTATATTAAATTCAAAAAGTAAGACTGTTTTAAATTAATTTTCTTTAATTAAAAAAATTAACAAAAAACAAAACTGAGGATTGAACTATTTAACGAACATTAAACTTAAAGCAAATGATGGATATTAAAATATAATTCATTACATCTGGAGTAGAAAGGATATGTCAACAAAATTAATAGAGAGTTGATACATAACTTACTACAGATACATAACTACTACTCATTTTGACTATTTCCGATGTCACGACATTGGACCACTCAATATCGGAATTGTAATGTCGGATCTAACTTCCGATATTCCGAGATTTTGGAAAGTAGCTTAATCACATTTAATCTTCATTTAATAATCGACAAACTATAGGACTTATGCATGTTTGTATTTCAGTACAGGCTTGATTTCGTCACTGAAAATCCTTCTTATTTCATAAAATAGCTAATCGTTATTGACCTCTATGATTATGTACCCTACAGCCTACTCTATATATCAATTATATCTATTCTTAACTCATTGTAAGCTTGTGACATCCATATATAAGCTTCTTGACCAGTACCCAGCTTTGTCTACCATGGCAACATGGCGTACTTAACCTCAACCTTATCATTTTGTTATGCCGAATGCCGGCGCGTAAAGTTATACATATGAATTTTACTACATACTGTTCGGTGATTCTGAGAGTATGTTCGTTTTGAGATAAAAAGTTCCCACATTTGAAACTTTTCACACTTTTGTTTTGTAACGACCAGTTTTGCCGCTGACACCTATCGGTTCTGTAGCTTAAAAACGTTACCATCATAAATATTGATTTCAAAACGAACGGTTGCCGTACGCTCTCTACGATAATAACACACACATAAGCATAAACAATGAATATGTATATGCAGTTTTACGGAATAACATTAAAACCCTACCTCCAGACATGGGTCTAAAGTTGCAATTTTCAATGGCAAATGTGAAAAAAATACCAAAAATATCGTAAACGAATGCATGAAAGTTTGTTACAGATTATACTAAAATTTTGATATTTTTGATACCAACGGAAAAAAGGTGACAAAAATTGCGAAAATAATGATTACTTTTCCCAAAACGAACACACTCTGACTCTTGTCGACAGATGGTAGTCATTTTTAATAAACTTGTGGACTCTTATTTGGTACCTACCGTTTTCACCCTTCCGGTTGTTGAGTAAGTTTCCGAATTTGAGCAATAATAAGTCATCCCTTGTCTTCGGACTTAAAATAGGGTATTTTATATGGTAACAGGCTATTTACTTCTTCCAGCGTAACAATCTTTTCGTCAGCCCTTGAGGTACGTGCGTTGCATTTTTGCCAAGGAGAATGATTTTAATAGATTGTTTTTGAATTCCGCTGGCGCACCGTTACCTTAAACACTAACATAGCCAGGACAAGAATGTGGGATGGTGATCGCAGATTGTTTAGAGTGATGCTGTTACCCTGCTGCCGCTGCTCACCATCTGGTATGTGGACTTTAGACGCTTATGATACTTTCAAAAGAATTGGTAGTGGTGTGAATGGACTTAGTCCCCACCAAGTTGTTAGATAGGTATATATTATTTAACCAAGTTGAGAAGGCTAAGGCGAATAGATTAATCTCGGTACTTTATTCTGTTAACGAAATGGAGATCCTAACAAACTAATTTATAAATGTACAGCAGATGGTGGAGTAGTGTACATTTTTTTTAATACCACTTTTAATACTACTAAGGGCATGATTTTTTAGGTGTTGCGATTGCATTTGCTTTCGTGCTGTCTCTTAATCTTTTGTTGAAAAATCTACTGCTAGTTGCCAAATTTGCAAGAAATTGCAACCTAAAAAAACAGGCCCTAAGATGGCAAAGTAAAAGAAGCGCACGGTCTTCGTTCACTAGTATAGTCTATTTGACGGTTACAAACCAGTGGCATTACCAGTTTTGCCAAACTAGTCATAAGCTATTTTAATAAAGTTTTGTATTGTGTTGTAGTTAGGTTCAATAGAAAAAAATCAACAAGAATTGGCGGGGCATGTTTTTTTTTAATTGTGGGTAAAGCTCTATGGAATAGCTCCATTTAGCCAGTCAGTAGGTCCTTTCAGCACGATCTTTTTATTTTTTGTTCATAATTCGTACAATTCGTGCTTGTTCCAAATTCAAAATGTTTTTATTCACTCAGTGAGTAAAAGTGAGTTTTATTCACTGTTATCGAAGGGCAATGGTAAAAACATATTTGTAACATACTACATGCATATGGGAAACAATATTTTTTTTTTAAATAACTTATGACTAGTTTTATTTTTCGTACAATGTCGTAATAGAGTCGAACTCGCGCACCGAGGGTTCCGTATGTAGATACTAGTAGTATGTAGATACTAGCTATTTACGTAATTTACAAACACAAACAAAACAGAAAGTATGTCGCTAAGCTGTCACCTATCCAATTACTGACCAAGCCCGCGGTTGCTTATATTTGAATTTCGTTTCTTATAATCAAATATGTTACTGTTTTGCTTAATAATAACTAGATGGCACTGTAACGGTGATTTGAAATGGTAAATAGCTCGGGCCCGTCTCACACTTGGCCGGTTTTTATTATTTGTTGCACTTTAGAGCTTACACTATGATCACTGCAAGAGTATATGTGTTCACAAACATAAATCTATGTGATACTGCTTTTTCGATAGAGCAACTGGCTTATAACATATAAGTTTGTACCCTGTAATACCAACTGTCGCGCCTGAATTTAAACGTAAATATTGTTATTAATTCTGTAAGTTTTAGTTTTCGGAACGTTCTAATTTTATTTTTCTCTAATGTTTCATGGTTTATAAACTTATATTTAACACCTGTTTTACACAAGTACCAACTTCATCTAAATACCTTGTGATGGAATTCGTACGAGATTCTTAATTATCCGACTTCGTTTTTAAGTTTGTCGACTAAAACTCATTCAGTTTTAAAGCTTACTTAGCTACGATAGTTTTCCTTTTAATTTCGTTATATGTGCTACTCCCATGACTTTTGCCACACACCCAAGAATAGCCATTTAGCTGGCAGTGGGGGGGACACTGCACTCTGACAAAAATTTGCAATTTAAAGCATAATATTTCGCTAACGCATCGCTGAATCGATAAATAGTTTTATACACCCTTAATATTATACGTGTAGGGAAGGATTTTTTTTTTTAATTATATTTTACTTCTTTGTGGGCCTAATTAATATGTATATCCCTGCCAAATTACAACTTTCTAGTACTTATGGTCTCCGAGCTAAGTCGCGGACAGACAGACGGATAGACATGGCGAAACTATAAGGGTTCCTTGTTGACTACAGAACCCTAAAAATTACACCGCTGCTGCATCATACCTGTAAGTTGCAGATAGCGTTTTTGCTAAAATCGGCCAATTTTAACAGAAACTCTATCTACAACTCGGTTTATTCTAGAAACAGTGTATGATGTTCTAATAATAGCTTGTTACTAGTTCTAAATAATTGGTTTGTAACATTTTTTAATTGTGTTTTGTACGAAGAGGAAATGAAGAATATCTTTTGGCGGCGCTAGTTAGCCTTAAACTGGCGAGTCGTTAGGGACAACGTGTTTTTGTAGTGATTGGAACATACTCTACAGTCTATATCTTGAAATCTCCTTTACCAATTTTTATGACACTTGCACTGTTGATGTGTAAGTAAAAAAAAAAGAATAGTCACAATCCGATTCGTAGTTTAGGAGAAATGCGTGGTAAAACATTCAAACATACATATGTACATATACATATAAAATTTTGTATATTTGTTTGAAAGACTTAATAGATTATATTATCATATGTGAACATATTGCAGTTACATTCGTACCTATGTATGTCGAATTGATAACTTTTTTAGGTCCGTGTTGATAAACTTGTTTTTTGAAGTCGTTTAAAAATACCTAATAAAGGACTAATGTAGCTTCTGTCTGACTGACAGTCGGCCACTTATGCGTGCGTAAATACATTGACATGCCTACACCTACACTAAATAT
This sequence comes from Apoda limacodes, assembly GCA_946406115.1. Taxonomy (NCBI): domain Eukaryota; kingdom Metazoa; phylum Arthropoda; class Insecta; order Lepidoptera; family Limacodidae; genus Apoda; species Apoda limacodes. Next base: position 10,307,015 of record OX291546.1, read on the forward strand.
AGGTAATATAACCTTAACAGGTCAGAGTTTACGTTCCGTAAGAGCACTTTCTGTTTCACGATCGTTTTCATTGATGTTTTTAGTGTAGGGTAATGTGTTTGCATTTGGTGCGTGGGTAGAAGAAAATACACGTGGCGCGAATGAAAATTTGTGAGTGTCCACGTGCCGCCACGTGGCCGGGAAATATTGCTTTATGGCGGCTATGGGGTGGAATAAACATTTGTAGATAATTTGAAAAGCCATGTTTATAAATTATAAGCCCCTTGTCAACTATGAATGGAAGTATTTAAAGGGACATGAGAGAAAATTGTTCGTATTTTGTTTAATCAAGAGGTTTAACATATATAAGCTTCTTGGGTTATTTCACACAATACTATTATTTGGCACCGACTTTCATATATCATTTCTATATCAGGGAGTGCTATTCTATCAAATAAGATTTTTTTCAGGTTAAAATGTGTGCGTGTTGCAGAGAAGTAAATATTTACCGTTTACTCTGGAGAAAACGCTATAAATAAATATCTCGTCGCATATGAAATACTATTGTAGCAATGCTGTTCCAGCAGATGAGAAGTGAACTGCAGCCCATACACAGCAAAGTTTTGATCAGCGGCGGGAAGTGCGGTGTCTTCTGTAGTACGAAGGTACGAGTGAGTAGTAGAATAAGTACATAGTACACTTTATGGTTTTTACATGGTTTTTACTAATCCTTTGTACCTATAGGCGCGATTTGTTCACATCTTTGATGCGTTTAATAATGTCATAACACAGCTATGTTAAAAAGACAGAAATATGTATGATATAGGTAGCTATGCAGATCTTGACTCATCTTTATAGGTAGCATATTCACATTAAATGCATAATGTACAGTACCTGGGCGGTTTTGCTTGGTTTTTTTTTACTACGCCATCTATTGTCAAGTAGCTCAAGCGTTGCCTAATAACGCCATCTATTGTCAAATAGTTTTAGTGTTGCTTATTACTACTAACCTGATGTCAGGAAGAGTCACATTTTTAAGTTTATCACTGCCTGATAACACAGATGAAACGACGTTTTCTCAAAATGAAACCAAGCTAAATCGATTTATCCTAAATTGCATAATTTAGAAAACCACCTGCATACTAAATTTCATAAAAATTGTTGGAGCCGTTTTCGAGATTCAGATTATATATATATATATATATATATAGGTTTTAGATTATGTTCGTAAACGAAGCGTGACATATGTATGTTAAGCCAAAGTAATGACCGCGGGGGTTCTGAATTGGGAAGTATGAATAAGACTAAACCGACTACGGGGAAGCCTAAAGGAGGAGGGTACATGTTTTTTAACAGATGTCGGTATGTATGTATGTTTATTAAGAAATCCTCTAAAACAGACACACAAATAGTGTAGGCTCAGTAATAGGGCTCCATTGGTTCCCTTCGGGTACGAAAGCCTAAAAATCTGGCTAGGCTATATTTTGGACTTAAGCAGCCAAGGGCTTGTTGCGGCGACTTCTTTTTGAAGATGAGTCCGGTGTTTATTTGCGAAGAACCTATGTGGATTTCACAACCTTTTTTCTCTAAATCGGTTTAGGATTTTTTTCGTTCCTGTAATTAATGATATATGAATAATTTAGTATTTCGTTGAAAACCAAAGGCAGAGGTTGCTTCTTTACAAGTCACAAGTTTGGCCCTATAAGGAGTACTGCTGCCATCTCTGGGCAGGTGCACCCGGATACCTGCTTGGCCCTTTTGACTTGGTTCAACGACGGGTTGAGAGAATTGTCGACGTTCCCAAACTCACCAGCCGTATCGAACCCTTAACCTTTACCGCTTGTTTAATGGTATATGTTCTGAGGGAATGTTCGAAATTATGCCCACTGCTACTTTCTACCATTACCGCTCGCCATCGGCCGGGAATTCATTGTCACACTTTAAAACCTTAATGGTCGCGCACAGTTTCGTTTCAAAGAAACTGCCTGTCGCGAACACTTGAGTTTGTGAAACCAGCTCCCTGCCAAGGTTTTTTTAACTGACTGCAGTATAGGGTTCGAAGAAAGAATTTATTAGATTATTAAGGGGTTGGCAACGCGCGAGTGATGCCCCAGTTGTTGCAAGCACCCATAGGCTTTTTTCCCTCCTTAGTGGTATAAAAAACTGAAAAGTACTGATTTTGTATTATACAATTGTGTACGCATTAAAAAAAAATTGTCTGTATGACAAAACCCTTTTACTCAAGAACGCGTAGAGGTATCAAGTCGAAATTAATGTCAAATACTAAAGTCTACGGTAAAAGATGACTGTCATTGGTTGACGTATAAGTCATCTTTGTCTACGGTCATTTAAAGTTATAAAATACATATTATCAAATAAATTATGTTAAAAAAATATTTAATCCCATGCATTTTTATCATCATGGTAGTCTTAAATTGTGTAATAAGCTTTTTCGACAAGTTCCTAGTTTACAAAATTTTTCAACTTTTTTAAGTTTGACTTTTGTAACTCTATCGTTTAGAACTTGGAGTCGATCCGACCCATACTGCCTGAGTTACAAGCCGTTCAAAGTATTACTCTTGGGTAAGTACCTATCTAAAATTGTTTTGGCAAGTCGGAAGAACTAAATTTAAGGCGATTTTTCTCATCTTGGTAAATATCTTTAAGTTTTCGAGATTTAAAGGGCCAAAATTACCTAACTACATAATCTGCGTTTCATCAAATTCACGTCAAAATATATACACGTAGATAGATACTCTACATCCCTTCGATTATCGTGTTGTCATCTCCCATAATAAAACAATCTTATATAAGCCAACATCGAATCTGACCCCTGGAGACCGAGCAGTGAAATCAGTGCACTTTAAATTCAACGAACAGAAGCCGAGGGTGGGCCGAGGGCACGCAGGGCAGCCGAGGTGTGAGGGCGCGACGTGATTGCCGCGCCGTCCAACCGGAGCACGGTCTACACACCCTGTCTGACTTTCACGACGATTGAGTCGTCAATTTGTGAACTGTTTTTAGATTGTCTAAACTCACTTTTATCGTCTATAGGCAGCGTTTTTTATGGTTATAGCTTTACCCTGATTTAAAATATGTTTTCGCCCATTCAGTTTGATTATTAGTTCTAGAAATAATCAGGTCTAATGTTTTTGTATGATAAGCGTCTTTTTTTATGGTGTGATCTTGCTTTAATGATGATAATTATAAGCTTATGTCATGGTCATTATTTTTTTTATAATCCCGGCATTGTGTAATTCTCCTCTAGAATCATCAGAACCACCAAACAAAGAAAATTAGAAAATAGCTGCAGCGGCCAATTCACTTCCATGTTATAGCAAAGAAAAAAAAATATCCATCAAATTGTTTTTATGACAACAATAGTGACGCTATTGACAGATAATGGTTAGTTATTTATAAAGTTAATAATGTAACAATTTAATAAAATGTAAATAAACATTAAACTATTATAATTTTATAGGAAAATCTCAGTTTGAATTAGTTATTACATTTTTAATGAGATGGCAGCATTAAAACCGACGACTTGTAAAGAAGCCATAGCTCGGTGGGAGAAACAAAAAGGTGAAGTTGCCGCAGATGCAACTGTAATTGAGCTGCAGTTTCAGTGGCCGCCTATTGAGAAGATGGACGGTGCTCTCTCCACGCTCGTCAGTTGCGAGTTAGCAGCATAACTTTACTTTACTTATCCCCACTTTTGGGGCACGGACTTACCTTGGGCGTAGACAATTAGGGCCATAGTCCATTACGTTAGATTGTAGACTTCACACATAGTTTTGTTTTCCTTCAATTGTGTGAACAAACACAATGTACCTACTTGAAAGATTAAGAAAAATACTAATTGATACACGCGGGGCTCGAACCTTAGCCCCTTAGAATGCAGGGCCGGGAATAAAATCGAAACATCTAAGCCACCACCAGTTGTAATTGACCACCTTTATTTTTGTAAAGAATGTACTCCGTGGTTAGGTACACCTGTTACAATACTGAAAAACATTATTTATAAATTTAGTTGTGCTTTAGATATCATGGAGTTTGTTCGTATCTGCACGGACGAAGATTTACGACGCGCCATATTTGTGTGGTAGGTACTAGGTAGTTTTTTATTTCGTTTTCTATTTAGGTGAAGTTAACATGTAGGACTCATACAAATAATCTTCGTTATCGAACAGTCTCCAGTCCCACACCTGGTGTAATGATATATTATGACCCACTAAATTGTTTTAAGGGTAAAGCACCTAATACTGTTCTAGTGACGTAAAATAAACAATTTTATATAAACGCCCATACATGGCACTGTTAATTTTTTATACAAAACTGCTTTTTTTACCAAAATGTTGAAAACTCGTGCTAAGCCCTCTGATTATGTAGGTTTATTGTTTCTTTGCAGGAAATTGAGTCTCTCTTCGAACATGATAGACAAAATAGCGGGCATCGCTGGAATGAGAAGTCTCAAAATTCTCTCTTTGGGAAGAAATTACCTTCGATCTATATCTGGAATTGTGAGTTCCATTTATGTTTGTTTGGTTTGGTTGACATGCAAAATATATCAATAGTAAAGTTGTAAATATTTGACAAAAAACAGGATATGCAGGTTTAAACTTCCCCAAAATATTTGCTAATAGTAATTAGATTTAAAGTTTTTTAGAGAACGCAACAATTTAGCAGTTTTGAAAAAATAATTCGATTTGAAATAAAATATAAGTACTTTATTTTGGGCACTGAAGCGGATATAATCCAACACTTTTAAACACTTAATTAGATTTGGCTTTGAACACTATTCAATTGTGTTCCATAAATGGTTCCTGAGATTAAATTTTACACTGAATTTGAAATCAAGTGTCGATACTGTGATCAGGGTACACTCGTTCTAATGTGTATTTCTGTTTGTGCTCAGGAAACCGTGGCAGATACATTAGAAGAACTATGGATTAGTTACAACAATATAGATAAGCTAAAAGGCATAGGTGCGATGAAAAAATTACGTGTCTTCTACATAGCCAACAATATGATTAAAGAGTGGGCTGAGTTCAACAGATTACAGGTTCGTAGTTTCATTTGCGAATCTGTTTTGCGAAATCGAAGATTTGGTAACGGCGAAACGGGCACGTTGGGATAGAAGATAATGGAAAAGCTGCAAGTATATTATGATACGATACAAGTAAGCTAGGCTGTTCATTATATTACAGACGAGGTTATAGGGGTTGCAGCTCGAGCCGAAGTTAACTTTCAACTGTTAACTCCCGACGAAAACAGAGGATGTTATAAGTTTGACGTGTGTATTATCTATCTGTGGCATTATAGCGCACAAAGAAATGAACTGATATTTTATTCAGTTTGGTTTTGTTTAAAAGGTGCTTGATCGAGAGTGATTTAAGAAAATCTGTTCAGCCGTTTGAAGATCATCTTTTCTTTTCTAGCGGATGGTCCATAATTGGGTACCCTACCCTTCAATGATATTGCTAGAACATACTTACCTTGAGCTGATACTGTAGCAGCACCTGGAATCTGCAGTATACCCAAAATCACGATAATCTAAGGCTTTATTAATACTAATAATGAAAAGTGGTTTGGGCAAAATCGGTTCATAAGATTTTTGTGGTTTTTGCATGAATATACGCAATAATTCTCAGTCTACGGAACCCTAACTTAATGCGTGTAAAACACGCACTTGGCCGATTTCATTATTTTCGACTTCAGTTCTTGATACTTTTAGGTCTTTGAAGGAAAAGTGTCTTAGAACTCTATTTTATTTTGGAAAGGATTACATTTAATGCCGTTTTAGGGTTGCTTACCTCAAAAAGAAAAAAGGAACCCTTAAAGGATAATTTTGTTATCCGTCCGTCTTTCTGTTAGTCTGTCTATCGGTCTGTCTGTCAAGACCCTTAAAAATGAAGTGTCCACGTCGACTCGGTAAAAAAATACGGCGGAAAAACGGCCATTTTGGTCGCATATTTTGGCATTCTCAAACAAATCAAAACCTATGGTTTACTTCCCTTTGTCCTAGTATCATGAAATTTGACATTCGACATCATCTTACATCACAGATATAGGGATAACCCTAAATTTGTTAATTTATAGTTATAACGCATTTAAAAAAAGTTTTCTAATATCTGTCAAGACCGTTTTGCTAAAGAAAGCTTGGAGTTATCAAGTTGCAATTAATACCAAACATATAGGTCTACGGTTTCTTAAAGCTGTAAAAAAAAAATTTCTATGTCAATGCAGTAAAAAAATATCGGCCAAGTGCGAGTCGGACTCGCTCACGAAGGGTTCCGTACCATTATCTATAAAAAAAAATGCAATAAAAAAAAACACGTTTTTGTTGTATGGGAGCCCCCCTTAAATATTTGTTTTATTTTAATTTAATAATTTATTTTTAAAGTGACTATATAACTAAATATTCTGTGAATATTTTAAGCGTCTACCTGTTGCCGTAATTAGTATCGAGCAGAATCGAGCAAAAAAAGTCACGTTTGTTGTATGGGAGCCTCCTTAAATATTTATTTTATTCCGTTTTTTAGTATTGCTGTTATAGCGGTAACACAAATACATCTTTTGTAAAAATTTTAACTGTCTTACAATAACTTAAGTTAGAGTTAATAAGTTAGAAGTGGTAATAAGAAGTGGGTAGTTGCACTGCAACATACTGTTTTGAATTTATTTTAATTTTTATTAATATTTTAATAGCTATTCAAGTTATTTTAGTAAAATTTTGTCAAAAAAGTGTTAAATATCTTGTTTAGTATATAATCTAATAGATATATGTGTTGAAACTGTAAACACTCACCTGCATTACCTATCAGCCGCTGCTGTTTGTTATCGCAAACATATTAAAAACACCACTCTGAACATGGCACAAATCACAAATATTCAAAACACGCAGAAGGAAATTGAGGAGTGTCTGATGAAGAGGATGAACGAGTTTGAAACTCAGCTAAAGTCTGTTCCACCTGCTCCTGACACACTTTCTAAGCTGGCAGAGGAGTTCCGCACTTTTAGAGATCTGGCATGGAAACTATTAAGCTCTCTCCGACAACTGATTGAGGATTGTTGTCAAACACTAGACACCATGGAAACTCGTCATCGTCGTAAAGTTCTTCTGCTATCTGGGGTTCCTGAACAGCCCAACGAGAACGTTAAAGGTATAGTTCTAGATATCTTCAAAAATAATTTGAATCTTCCTGATATCTCACCCTCAAGCATTAAGCTGTGCCATCGCTTAGGAGAGAAGGTCAATGATCGTGCACGATCTATTCTGGTGCGTTTCGCTAATCTTGACATAAAATCTACGGTTTGGAAAAGCAAAACTAAATTGAAAGGTACTCAAATCACAATTTTGGAGTTCTTAACTAAGGTCAGGCAATCAGTTTTTATTAAAGCCCGCACTCATTTTGGCTTTCGTAATTGCTGGACATTGGACGGCAATATATATATCAAATTGCCGGACGGCAGCCGCACTAAACTTTGGACAAATGAGGACCTGGCGGCTCTTATTAAACGATTTCCGAAGCCTACGACTACCAGCTCAACAGAAGACGTTGCTGTATCAGCTAATACGCAGCCGGGAGCAGGAAGTAAGAAGTACGTTAGTGCCCGCCGGCAAGTTTCGGCTGCAGCCAGCAAAAAAACTTAGTACTCATGTGTTGCTCGCATACTATTTAATACCTACTTAGTTTTAAGTTAATGCACCGACATATTACTTTGCACTTCTTTAATAAGCGTAAATTTATTCTAAAAAAACGAACCTAAATATATTCTAAAAACAAGTATACGATTGTCTCCCGGACCCAGACCCGGACCCGGACCGCAGTAAACTGATAAGAATGTATTCACTAAAACTCATGTTGGTGTCACATAACATTTTAATTAAAATAAGTAGGTAGTAAGCAAACAATGAAATTAGTTAAATACTGTAACACAGATTGCACACAACTTATCAATAAGTATTATGTGTTTGAGAGCATCGATGTTTAATTACATCTAAATACAGAATATGCCAACATTAAAAATAAACAAATTCTACATTATATTATAAATTACAACTTGCTCATAAAGAAAATTATAGTTCTCTGATGATTTTTTTTTTTATACTACTGAGGCGGCAAACAAGCATACGACCCTGATATTGAGTGGTTTACCGTAGCCTATGGATGATTGTCGCTTTAAAGTTATCATTTATAGTATGTTTATTTATTAAAATGTGATTGATATATTACTAACCAGTTAAAGTCTACAGATTTAAAATAGATTCACAGTATAAAAAATGTTTAAAAGTACATACCTATTGACTATATGTATATACTATAGAACCATCGCTATAGATTTTCACTGACTGGTACTAAATATAATTTTTATTGATGTCATCACAATTATTCTCCATAAAGCACATAAATTTAAATTATGTACTACTAATTAAGGTTAAATTTTAATTTGTTTGTTTATATTCTACGTTGTTCTTACTTGTTTTCAACTTCTGTATTCTAATTTTTTTTTTTTTTTTTTAAATTTATTATGTAAATAGCGGACTGGCAGGTAATGCAGAAAAACATTCGACAAATTAATATTTTTTAAATATAAAATAAGTAATAGGTATAATATAAATTACATATATATATATTACCACTCATTTTATTTATTTATTAATATGTTACATAATGATTCCTTCCACTCTATTTGTGATTCTGATGATTCATTTGTTTCCTGTCTTGACTCCTCACACGAAGACCGCTCTACTCTCGGTACTCTTGTTGAGAACAACTTTAAGCAATTTCCTAAATGTTTAAATGTCTGCCATATTAATGCACAGAGCCTGCCTAAACATTACTCTGAATTCTTAGAAGTTTTTTCCAATACTACTGTACATGCCGTGTTGGTATCGGAAACGTGGCTTAAGCCGTGTCTACCTAACGCTATGTACTCTCTTCCTGGATTCGTAGCAATTCGCAATGACCGCATAGGTAAAGGTGGAGGAGGTGTAGCAATTTATTTACGTAGTGAGATATCTTTTCGACAGATTACATCTTCGAATTCAGCATACTCGGCCTCGGCTGAGTATATATTTCTTGAAATCACTGTCAAAGGCATTAAAGCCCTCCTTGGAGTAGTTTACTGTCCGCCTTTAATTGACTATTTCTCTGATTTCGAGCAGGTCTTAGAATCCATTACTTCTGAATACAGCCATCACATAATTATGGGTGATTTTAACACTGATATGTGCAAGAGTAAATCGCTGCGTTCTAGCCATCTTTTATCAATAATAGACTCTGTCAATTTTGCAAATCTTCCGCTAACACCTACTCATCATAACATTGACACTGATGACACATGGATTGACTTAATCCTTATCTCTTCTGAGGATCACGTTACCTCATATGGACAATTTTTAGCTCCTGGATTTTCTCGGCATGACGTACTATACTTATCCTACAATATTAAGCCTCCAAAGCCTTGTCCAAAGGTCTTATATCTTCGTGCTTTTTCCCGAATGGACGTAGAAAAATTAATGATAGACGCGGCCGAAATAGACTGGACTCCGGTGTTAGTTGCTGATGATATTGACGAGAAAGTAGCGATATTAAATAATTCTGTTACCGCACTTTATGACAAACATGCTCCATTGCACAAAGTTAAACTGAAACACCCTTCAGCACCTTGGATGACTAACGACATTCGCATAGCTATGTCCCAAAGAGATCGTGCCTTTCGTAAGTTCAAAAAAGATCGCACTGAAATAAGATGGAGTAATTACAAAGTGGCAAGAAATCGATGTAACTTGATGATACGTACAGCTAAACGTCTATACATACATAGTTATATATCTGATTCCACGCCCAATTCTTTATGGAAGTTTCTACGTTCTATTGGAGCTGGAAAACCAAATGTTAGCTTAGAAAATTCAACTCCTTTTTCGCTTGATGAGCTAAATAATCATTTTACGTCGGTTCCAAACATGGATACTGACACAAAAACCAAAACTATAGCAGAGATTTTAGCATTGATGTCTCCCACTGTTGAATCATTTAAATTCAATCCTGTTAATCAGGAAGATGTAGTCAAAATAATACATTCCATCAAATCTAAAGCTGTAGGATGCGATGAAATAACTCGTTTTATGATTGTTACAATACTAGAGTTTCTTGCGCCTATTATTACCCACATTATTAATTTTTCACTATTTACTGGTAAATTTCCTTCCATTTGGCAAAAAGCTTATGCAATTTCCCTGCCTAAAATCTCCAATCCTACCTCTCCTTGCCACTTTCGGCCAATTTCTATCTTGCCATTTTTATCAAAAGTGTTGGAGGCGTGCGTGAATCGTCAGTTTTCCAGTTTTATCTACAACAACAACATTCTGAATCAATTTCAATCTGGTTTTCGCCCTGGCCATAGCACTAGCTCAGCTCTTCTTAAGGTCACAGAAGATATTAGACTGGCAATGGAAGACACTAAGGTTACTGTATTAGTACTAGTTGACTTCACAAACGCGTTCAACACCGTTGATTATGATATACTTCTATCTATTCTAACTAACCTTAATATTTGTCCTAATGCTTTAAACTGGTTTTCATCCTATCTTCATGGCCGCCAACAGTCTGTTCGCATAGATCAACATTCATCTGAATGGCGCAATCTTTCTGCCGGAGTTCCTCAAGGAGCAATCCTTTCCCCGCTTTTGTTTTCTATTTTTATCAATTTTATAACTAACCTTCTCAGCTGTACTTACCACCTTTATGCCGATGACTTGCAACTTTACACAAGCACTTATATCGGAAACATTACAGAAGCCATTGATAAAGTTAATTTAAACCTTGGCTACATTTCCGATTGGTCACGCAGATTTGGGGTGACTGTGAATCCGTCCAAATGCCAAGCTATTATCGTAGGTAGCTCAAGGTTACTAAGTAGGATTGACTTAAGTACTTTGTCACAGATATACTATGAAAACACTATAGTACCCTTTACCTCTAGCGTAAAAGATCTGGGTCTATATATAGACAATACTTTTAGTTGGCATGATCAAATCGCAGAAGTAAGTCGAAAAGTGTTCAACGCTTTGCGATCGCTTTATCGATTCAAACATTTTCTACCAATAAAAACCAAAATCTTGCTAGTACAAACTCTAATCATTCCCATAATTGATTATGCTGATGTTTGTTATTTGGATCTGACCCAAAATCATCTCAATAAACTTGATCGTCTCCTCAATTCTTGCATAAGATTTATTTTCAACTTAAGAAAATTTGACCACATTTCCCAATACCGTACTCAGCTTGGCTGGTTACCTATCCGGGAACGCAGATATACTAGAATTCTATGTTTTCTTTATAACATTTTAAATAATTCTCAATGTCCTCCCTATTTAAAGAAAATGTTTCAATTTCTTCACTGTTCTCACGACAGAGAGCTTCGTTCTTCCTCTAACATGCTGCTACGTTTACCTTCACATCGTACTGGTTTTATTTCCAATTCTTTTACTATTCAGGCAGCACTACTCTGGAACGCGCTTCCTAAAAATATAAAGGAAACGCATTCCCGAAATAAGTTTAAGCATTCGCTATACAAATACTATTTAGGCTCACCTTTATAAATACTTTTCAATGAATCAAATGCAGTACCTATATAGCAATATCTATGTACATATTTAAATACGTATTTATGTATGTGTATGTATGTATATTTAAATATATATTTATATATATATGTATCTGTGTATTTATTTAATTTATGTATTCAAATCCTATACTGTATGTTACGTTTATGTTAGTAGATAATAACCGTTCCTACTTAAACAACTACCTTAAGCTTTCTGCATGACCCTAAGGTCGACTGGTAGATAATGCCTAAGGCATTAAGTCCACCTATTGTATTTTATTGCAATAAAGTGTTTAAATAAAAATAAATAAATAAATAAATAAATAACGGTTCATAAGATACAGCCTGGTGACAGACGGACGGACGGACGGACAGCGAAGCTTTAGTAATAGGGTTCCTTATTACCTTTCAGGTACGGAACCTTAAAAATACAGCAATTTTTGACACATATTAAGGTATTCAGTTATTCACAAATAAATCAAAACCTATGGGGTAATTCCCGTTGACCTAGGATACTTGATCTTATGATGGATGAGCTATCTACATATAATAAGTTTGTACGGAACCCTCGGTGCGCGAGTCAGACTCGCACTTGGTTTTTTTAACATAAGAGGATAACATGAAGCCATCTTGAATATTTCTAAAGATTTTGCCTCAATTCCTTCTTAAAGAAGGCCACTAAACTTTTGAACATACCCAAATTTTTACCTTATCCATCAACCAACCTTCCCTAACTTGAAAAAAATATGGGTAATGTAAAAAATTCAGTTCAAAAGGTAAAAAGCAGCAAACCCACCAAACAATATCAAAAAGTCTGAATACAAATCTAAATTTAATTCGGCATTTATATGTTATATTTATAATGAGGTACATTTAAATTTTTTGCAGGATTGTCCGGCTCTCCGAGACTTAGTATTTATCGGTAACCCTCTGTACGATAATCAAACCGATGTAGACACTTGGCGCACCCAAGCCTGTAACCGACTGCAGCAGATCAATAAACTAGATGGTATCCCCATAGTCAGGGACTAAGGGGCTATCTTCAGCAACTATACCATATTTTATAGTGAACCTTCGGTGTCCTAAGACTGTATATCAAGTGGGTTCACCGTGGCACTGTAAGCCAGTATAATGTGAAATGATTAGACAACCTTTTTTACTATTAGTCGCTTTCGTGTGGAGATGTTGTAATTTTAATATACATTGCGCTTCACGGGCTTTTAGTCATTAAATTATTCAGCAAAATCCTTTACGATGCGCAATGTACGAGTATATTACAGTAACAGCCGCGCGATTAAAGTCGCAACAATAATTTTATATGTATTGTGTAGATACCTATTTTGGATTATTCTTTTGTTATCCAACATTAAATTAACTTAATTTATAGTCATTATCCGAATACTGAAGCGTAATAAGCCAATTACAAAACAATTTAAGTCGAAATATGGTTGTCCCTCGGAGTTAATAATTCTAAATTAGTATCGCGGTGATTGCGTGACACTTTCCGTAACAATGGCTGATAGAAGACCACTTGAATTAGGCAAAGAATTGAAATTATGATTTGGAATAGTCCATTACATCGGCTCGGTCGACTGACATTTATGACAGATTAGAAGTCTGGCAGCACTAATAACTCTGACACACGCTATCTATCTATTAGGTGGCGTACGTAACTACGCGACAAACGTCACAGAACATAATCATATTAGAAAGAATATACAAAGGCAAATCTATTGTTAACTAAAGCATCGAATGCGAAAAAAATATTTGCAAGAAAAAGTAAGAAGAGTATTTATTAATAGTACATTACTGCAGCGGCCCACTAATTATATTAACAAATAGTTGAAGTAATTTTACCGCCAATTCGCCGCGTTCAAATGTTTATTTCTTTTTAATTTTTTTAAATTAATTTAATGGCGCATTATTTTTGTTGTGTCAACTTGATGAAGTTATCTTCAGTAATTCAGATATAAAAAGTTCGTTCCAATTTTAAATATCATATTTGACCGCTCGAGCGGACGTATAAAACATTGAGGGTCGCTCTCTGATGGTACTGCAAGTACGATTTATCTCAAAGAAACTTGTGAAAGATATGGTCGCACATCATAGCATGTTTGAGAAAAAGTTATGTATACCTAGCTTACAAAGTTAATAATTAATATAACTATTAAATCCAAAAATAGTTTTATTTGAAATAAATTTATATTCTCTAACCTTCTTCATTGTTTTATCATTTAAGCAACTTCAAACACAAATTACAAACCTGAAATAAGCCCCTACAGCAGGCAAAACAGTGTTTTCGTTCACACTACACTTACAGTCAGTACAGTACAGTAGACAGAGCAGTCAAATAGAAAAATATATCCCTATCCCTAAAATAATTGTTTTACAAATTACTTTTTCACACAAAATGTGTTTCATCCAATATTTTCAACGTTAAGAGTATCAATAATTGATATTATGTATTTTACAACCCAACTAGCATATTAGTGTTGATTGCAACTTTATAATCATTTAGAACGCCTTATTATAGAACATCTATAAAAAACTTTTTAACAATAAAAAACAACCGGCTTCAAAAAGATGCTCTAAAGTAAAAATCATTACTTATTTCCAAAAATCTGATCTGAATTACTGTTTGAAATTGGTGTCTATGTACCTAAAGTTTATAACATAATACAAAATATTTAATTTAGTGAATCTTCTTGAAGCTGGTTGTTATTTTTTTTTGTTAAAAAGTTTTTATTTTTTACTTTTGAGTTACGAATTGCTTTTTCTTCTCGTACACTAAAACATCGATTTTCGTAACAAAATTTTATACAATTATCAACATGAAAGGCGGTACACCAGTTCCAAATTAACACTTATTATTTTTTTTGACCAAAAATTTAAGTTTTAAATTGACAACATTAGTATGGGACCACCGCCGAAGTATACCCTTTAAAATAATTGTTATGCAGATGAGAGTACTGGAGACGCTTATTACACGAGTCGTGCAAACATCCCTCGTTCCGTTGTGGAGGATAACCGCAAAGGACTTGTGTCTCAAATCGAGACCACACTGTCTAAGGTCTCTGACTGGGGACGGATAAACTTGGTCCGATTCAACCCTACAAAGACACAAGTTTGCGCGTTCACGGCTAAGAAAACCCCATTCACTGTAGTCCCACAATTCCAGAACACTGCCATCTCCAAGAGCATTTGAATCTTTGGTGTTGACATCTCCAGCGATGTTCAATTCCGAGATCATCTGCAGGACAAGGTGAAGCAGGCGTCCAAAAAACTTGGGGTACTCAACAGAGCGAAACAGTGCTTTTCGTCGGGGCAAAGGTTGTTACTTTACAAGTCGCAAGTTCGGCCCCATATGGAGTACTGCTGCTATCTCTGGGCGGGTGCACCCGGATACCAGCTTGGCCCTTTTGACTCGGTTCAACGACGGGCCGTGAGGATTGTCGACGATTCCAAACTCACTTGCGGTATCGAGCACATAAATCTGAGGAGAGACTTTGCCTCCCTGTGTTTGTTCTACCGCTTGTACAATAGGTTGTGTTTTGAAGAATTGTTCGAAATGATGCCCACGGCTACTTTTTACCATCGCACCGCTCGACATCGACAGGGAATTCATTCTCACACTTTAGAACCGAAATGGTCGCGTACAGTGCGGTCTCATAGTAACTTCCTCCCGCGAACGCTTAAGCTGTGGAATGAACTCCCTGTCAACTAACGCCGCTAAAGATGGACATGGATTACACATATTAATTACTGTATCTCTTGGCAGACCTAGTTCTTTAGTGGGCTATATAATTATTATGGCTGGTATAATCTTAGTTCCCACTTCTACTTCTATAAAAGATCTATCTTTACCTAGCTACTGGGACCACGCACTTTTATTACCACTAACCCCTCTCTAACAACCTTCTCACCCCACATTTCAAACCCCTCCATCCTATTTTATATTCCGGACGGATGTCCGGTCTAATTAATTTTAACAAAGAAAAAGAATATCTTTAAAGTATAATTCTAGTTATGTTGGTTGAGGTACTAGTATAGAGTCCTAGATTAATATGAACGGTCTAGATAAAACGGCCTAATTATCCTAAGCTAATAGAATATTAATATTATGTTCTAAATGTTCGTGAAGTTTTAACAAACCCCGAGTAATTTCAAATAAACTAACACGTCATACCATTATACAGAATACGTGAAAACCAAGACAACTACCCTTTATTATTGTTTGAATATTTATTGTACGAGGCTACCCTAATGGTTGGTAACTTTTGCGAGTGTTTTCAATATTATAAAAGTTCTAAGTAACTTAAACTCGACTGAAAGCGGTTATACTCAACATTATAGAATTCCCAATAACAGTAGCATTACTATTTAACTAAGGTAATAAAATTAATAAGAAAAGAAAACCGCGGATAACAAAACAACTCCTATCTAGAAGGTCTCCAATTTATCCTACGTTTAATTTCCTGAATAATATTTTATTCGAGTAAAAGTTATGAAACTACCTTAAACAGCATATGAAACGTGCTTCCATTTCTATATCACTTAAAACGTCCTCCAATGAACTTGCCTTCCAGACAAATATCCAATCACAGGACGTTTTAAAGCATCCATACTCGCGCCACTGGTTTAAAACTTACGCAACCTCATTGTGTCCAAGGTCCGAATCCATAAATCGGGAGTTAGATTACTACCTACACTTAACAATTAATTTTGTTTTGATGTTTATGATTCGTAAGTTTATAATGTAATATTTTACATTTGAGTCATCGGTATTCAACTTTTTGTTAGCTTCAATGCTTTCATAAAATAAATCATAATTTCTCAGCTAATGTATAAAATTACTGAACTTGTATATTTAAACGCGCCATTCTAATTTAAAGATGCATTTTGCTTTAGGTAGTAAGTTTATTGAGAAACTTTTACTAATATAATCTTTGCGCTAAAACTTGAATAAAAACATTGCATTACAAAATGTTAAGGCATAAATATTGGTATCGTCACACTATATAGTGGAGCTATGCCCGAACATACATAAAAAAAAACCAAATTAAGAATCTCCTTCTTTTTTGAAGTCGGTTAAAAATAAATTAATAGTGAACAGCGTACAGTCTTTTTTACAGTTTTGCAGAGCGTTATTAGTAGGTACTCACTCTACAAATAATCCTTACAGCATTAAGCTTCCTATAACACTTAAAGGTATATAATGTAGAAAATAGAAACTTATTAGCGGTTTGTTACTTCTTGGGTTCTATATCAGTGAATACTTTAGTAACGCTATTGTTAAAAGGCATTTTTATGCAACAAAAGACGAATAATTGGGAATATAATAACACTTTGAGCGTTATAACAAATCCTAGTAGAGTTGTTAAATACTCATGTAACTTTGAAGTTTTTAATGCTCCTAGAACCTAGTTATTACTATAGTTTGCCAGAAAAAAAACTAACTCTGTTAAAACATTTCTAAGATGCATTGTAACGCTAACTACCGTTTTATACATATAGTCAGCGCAACAAAAGAATTATGGAAAGGCTTGACAATTACCCTTACATCACCACTTTTAATACGAGCAAATTAACATGGAAAACAACCTAAAGGCCCGGTATCCTGACTTAATAATAACGTATTCTCCGCCTACCGTATATATGACAGTTTGAAACACAGCTATTTGTCAGCACATGTATTTATGTAACCGAGATAAGGCACTAATTTTCAAATTAATTCGAAATAAAGCACTAAATCTTTTTTTTTTCATTTACTCAAAATCTAACTTAAATATTGATTTACTTTGAAACTTTGAAAAGGTATTGGTCACCTTAAATAGAATACTATATTAAAAACCTGTCGATTTTACCGGGGTTTAGCACTCATAAAATTAAAAAAAAGGGCTTATTTAGTATAAATAAATGTAAAATACTTATTTATGCGACTATTGTTTATAAAAATGATTGTCTTTGAAATTAATAGGGCGCAATGAAATTAGGATGACAAAAATAATATATATTCACGCAAAAAGGATAAGCGCTTAATGTACGGAACCCTTAGTGCGCCAATCGGACTTGCATTGGACCGGTTTTTATTGTGTTTAAATGTTTTATCTTGAAATTGATTGATTTTACATTTACATCTAAGAGCAAAGCATTTAATATTTTTTCAGTATCTCATCGCATGTACTTATATAATATGCATAGGCCATTGCTTTAAATAAATAACTTATTTATTTTAAACTATGCAATGTCATGATATGTTTGTTCTGAGGTTTACATCAAAACAAAAATGGATCCCTGAACAAAAAAAAACCAAGAACCAGACAAATGTTATCAAAAAAAAGGGAAAATGTACGAAATCTTCACTAAAATGGGTTCCATTGTCCATTCGGCTTTATGATTCGTCATAGATCTCAAAGCAACTTAATAGCCTGCTTAATTCGTGGCAAAAGGAAATACGAATTGACGAGGGACGCCATTGCTTGGCGGCGGAAAAGTCCCTCTCTTCTCTAGACGCTCGGATGGCCGTTCTATTGTATTGCCACTAATAAAATTTAATGATGTAAACGGATAGCGTGAATTTATCTGAAGCGCTCAGGGACACGACTACCGAGGGGAAGGCAATTATTACAAATAAGTACATCGAAGTGGTAAAATTAAATTAATTTACTATCTATTATATAGACTATGGTGAGCACTTAACATTGGCGGATAGTAAGCTTGTTTGTCACAATAAGGTAGTCTTGAAAAAAACTATTGCTAGCAGAAACAGTACCGGTAATTAATAAGGATCATTCTCACTAGATCCATTGTCCAGATCCATAATGGATCTAGTGAGAAATCTATAATATATAGGTAAGAAGGTGCAATCATTTACTTATCATTATGATAGGTACTTTATCGGCAGAAAACTTAGGGTCAATACTTACTACTAAAACTAAATACTTCCCCTACCTACATTTTAGTGGAAGAGTTATGTTCCACCGTTAATTTAACTTTATCCAAGAATGCTAGAAGTTTAAATTACATTTTAAAAAAGAACACAGGAAAGATATCGATTCTTCGATTCAAATGCAAATAAATAAAATCGAAGTGTCTGTTTATGATTTTTGACTTTCAAGGTTCTGATATCTTTTCCAGGCGCCAGTAAAATCCTTTGCTTTGTTATTGTTTTTTAAAAGTCCATCTAATTGAAATACAGAAAGGGCTCAATGCTATGCAGTAGGGTATAGGGTCTTCCAAATGCATTTCAGGTTCTTATTAAATTATTCCTGTACATAAGATGTAGGTATATTTTCCCAGTTATGGGCTTCCAAAGTTGTTTGATAGTGGGTACGTATATATATGAGCTTTTTTGTGATCGCATATCTTGAGCACCGACAGACCGAATTGCGTCGTGCATGATCTCTCAATCGATTTACCTTCTCTTGGAATCGAACAGCCAAGCTTTTCAGAAATATGGCACATATTGATTTTAACGACAATAAACGATTTTTTTTAACAATTTTTTTTGTAAGATTTTGATGAAACTAAGTTCTATAGGGTTTTAGAGGTTACTTGATTAAAATATTTTTTAGTTTTTTTTATTTTATATGGCGGATCCAAGATGGTGTGCATTTGTGATTTTCAATTATACTAAGTTCCATTTTATATTTTCGACGGAATTTAATAGAAATCTTGTATCCAAAAAAAAAAAGATGTTGCTCGTGCGGTAGCTGGCAGCAGCCAGACCATTTTTTTAGTACCTAAATTACTATATATATAACCGTCTTAATGGTTTGAGCATTTTAAAAACGTGCCTATATTCATTTCGATTATTAAAAAAGAAAATTTTGGAAATATAACAGAACATAAAATTCATAGACCTGGCATACTATGAACTATACTTAAGTAAATGATTGCCCCTAAAAATTTCCCTAAATTAATGAAAAACTAACCACTGTATAATTTGCGTAATGGACTGATAATTGTCTAATCAAACAAAAGTTGTGTGTAGCTAACACCTTCCCTTCGAATTCGAATGACTGTTAATGGACACACATGCCACTGACCGCCATGTAGTCAGTCATTATTTAATTATTAACACTACAACCGACCTAATTTTGATTTCTATTTGACATTTCGATTACGCGCCAGTGAGCTTCATAGCCGGCGGCGAACGGTTACTCTGTGACATCTGTCCTCCAATGTGTTACCAACTATAAAATTCAATTTCCCCAATAGGCAAGCTCGCCACATTTATTATTCATAGATCATACATAGATGCCCGTCATGCCACAGAAGTGATCCTTTACGTAGGTAAAGACATATCAAAATGCGATATCAATAGAAAGAACCACTCAGAAAGATATGAATTTTAATAATGTCCCGATGCGAATCCAATTTACGGACGAATATAAAGTAAAACACGTATATTTACAAAATAGACATCGATCGCGTGACCAATGAAAATAACAGCTTGGTAAGGTTTTAAGGAAAATGAGTTTTCATTTCAGGTATTGGAAATTTTAGAGTTGATGTGTGAGTAAAAACATCAATTGTACACTATTCCATTGCGATTGAAATGTAATGAAGTGCAGGTTACGCTACTGGTCTCAATGAGGCCGGAAATGAATTGATTTAGAAGTAGATAATAACTGTGTTACGTGGGGCTTACTGAAAATTTCTAGAACTGGCCACTCATATTAAAAAACTATGATACAAAATTTAAAAATGGAACTCTTTATGAATATATTACTTTTTAACTTGCGAGATTGTCATATGTTGTTTCCTAACTCTAGAAAATTTTTGCGCTATGATTTTTTTACGGTTTTGCCGCGGCTTAAGCCAGAGACTTTAATTGGCACTTGGTGATGAAGCCCCATCTTGAAGCTCGGTGTATGCGTGGTATCTGCATGACGATAAACGATAAGGTCGACCAGCGACTGCTGTTACCGAATCTTATAATAATGCCGAACGTCAAATTTATTAAAACTGAAAAAAAAATACTTGTCAGCAAACGTTGTCGTACTACATTAGGCATTTGAATGAATTAAGTGTAATAGTACATTATTGCCAAGGCCATGGAAATAAGCTCTTGCTGGATGAGTAGAGTTGTAAAACGGGCCGACCTATAAGGTAAGGCCGTCAAAAATACGAATTTGGCAATGGCTTCACGGCCAAGACTTGTATAGACCTTTACTCTAAAACGCAGGGAAAAGAAAAGACTTTTAATATAATTATTGTTTAATAAAAGTAACTAATTGGACATGGATAATTTTATCCGCGGCGGCTGTGGCAGCGCCACTGAAAAAATGAAAAATTTACTATTTTCGTCCGTCCAGACAATTTTTTTTTATTTACTTGCAATCCAGAATCGATGTCCTTCCTGTGTTCTTTTTTCAAATATAATTTGAAATTTTTATAGCATTTTTGATAGGTACGGAAACTTTGTACTTGATAGATACCGCATGGTTAGACGGAACACCTGAGCGTGTAAGTAATGTCGTAAGATTAGCTGCTTTGAACCGTAAAAAGAGAGCCAATCGTCAGCCAGCATGTCTTTCCTATTAAAAGTTTATCAACAACAATTAAAAAACAAATAATTGAAATTTCATAATTTGTAAATTAGTCAGAAAATGGTTGCTCGATTTTTCGGCAAATCTGGATTCTGAGCATTACACAGCAGAGTGCAAAGGACAGTGACTGCAGATTAGTACGTCAACACTTGCTTACCAAGAGTCGTAGAAAAAGTGCACAAAAAGCATTTAATAACGCGTCCACATAGGCGGTGAATGCGTTCCACGAAGCTACTGAAGGTGCCTAAGGAATACTGGTTCAACTGCTTTCTTCAATGGTTCCTTTCTGTAAATGCAAAGATGGCCATACTTTGTAACACAACTAAATATAATATCTGGTAACCACACACACATATTTAACGCCTTCCCCTACACACATACAGACAATATGGAATTATTTTTAATTTATCACAATTTATACAGTTTTGTTATACTAATTGTTTTTTTATATAAGTAGGAAACTACATATTTATTTTCTGTACTGCACCAGTCACTATTTCTCTTTACTAAATATATGTAAATTTAAGGTTGTCAGATATCTCTCATGAGGTCTAGGTACCTATATAGGTTGTTTGACCGATTTTATAAAAATTACATTTCATGAGCAACAAAAAATTTTAATTTTTCATGTAAAGTCGCACAAAAATAAAACCTCCACCTGTGAAATTGAACCCATAACTATGAAACCCGCTAGGCACAAATTAAAGTACTTAAGACAATATCAAGTTACTCTGTAACCAATAAATCAATCCACGACGTTGATAATGTACAATCCATTTGCTTCCACGCTTACATGTAACCTAATTGCTGTTAGCGCCGCCCAGTGGCCACATTAGGTTAAAAGGCAGTACGTATCGCCCGCCCCTGTAGACAGACTGTATAAGTACACACATTACGGCTCGACTCGGCCTATTCGCCTGTAATGGCTGATTTTCTAGCTCACATAGCTGAAGCAAACGGGTACGCTTATACCACTCAAAGGCCCAGAATGTGAGTTAAGTGCTTTCTCTATTATGTTAAGACCGTTCGTGGAAAGGATAATTTTCAAGTCTCTAACGCCCCCACTTTATCACGTTGGAATTGTATGGATATACTCGCGTAAGTAATAAATCAGTTTTTAACATTTTAATATGTAAAAATTACATATCGTAAACTGTTGTTTTAAGTATAGTTTGAAGTAGAAGTAGAAAATAGTATTTTATCTGAGTTCAATTTTATACAAAAATACCATCCTTGACGTTTAAGTTATTACTAAGGCGAGAGCGATTTTGGTTAGAAAGCTTATTTCTGTATTACTAATAATGTGTATGTAAAAGTACAAAAAACATTGCAAAATTTTTACATTATTTATTATTTACTTCTTAAGAAATATATACAATAATGACTCCTTGAAACTTTTTTACTTCATATTTTATGGAACTTAACGGTTTTACCATTTTGTAGTCACATTTTTTTACTTTTTGCGAAAACTTATATAGTCAATTATGCGCTAGTTCACAACCAATTCTAAATTATATTATTTGACCTACTTTTATTCTGAGAAATAGAAAACACAAGTTGCTATAATTAACACAATCTAGCTTATTTCTCGTTTTAAGATAGTATGACAAAACCTAATTGATAAGCAAACATAGCATAGTCCCATCCTTAGATTTGGAGGGGGGATCATCTAAGCTCAAGTAGCGTTCGAAAAATACATGACATCGCGCTTGTTTTCCGGAAGGGTAGTCAGTTACGGCAGACTGCCACTGGCTACGATCCTTGCACACTTCTGCTACTTCATTAAATTCCGCCAGCGCCCAGCGCCGGTGTCTGGTCAGGTTTTTGTAATGATTTTGGGGTAGTAGGTACATAATATTATGAATAAGTAAAATTCATTTTACAATAAAAACTAAACTAAAACAACTTTACTTAATAGCTAGAACAAAATATTATAAAACTTAAGTACCTATTCCAAAAGTGTTTGCGCTCGTGAAAAGGGTGCCAAAAATGTGAGCTCTTGAGTCTAAGAATTTTCTGAGCAAAGTATTATTTCAATTAAAATTATATTTCTATTATGAATATAATAGTTTTAAGGGTTGCGTACCCAGTGTTAGTTTTAAGGGTACCAAGAGAACCCTATTACTAAGCCTGCACTACCTATTTGTCTATCTGTCCGACCATTAAATGGCTGTCTTTTATGCCAAAGCAAGTAGAAGCCAGAAAATTTTCAGAACCTAACAAAGAAATAAAAAACAAAAAAATAAACTTTAACATGGCTTTTTTTTTAAACATCTTTTTATTGTTGTTTTAAGGAAAATAAAATATAAGCTTCAAACTTGGAAATATTGCAGTGTGAGCTTTGTAGCATAACTTTTTGATAGGATATATACGTTTAAGCTCCAAAGTTATAACTTAGACAGTACCTTTTTATTAATAGAATATCCACATTTGCTAACGCGATGGAATATATTTTTAAGTTGGGTAACCTATTGTCGCCCACGGCAAGGGTCGAGAAATAAAGCTTTTCCAGCAAACAATAGTTCCGGTTCTTTGTCGACCGTCGACTAGAGTAAACATTAGTAGTTGAGACGAGGGCTGTAGGGGGCCGAGGTCTCGATACCGCGTTAGACCTTTACCTAAGAGGTTACGGCCAGATAACTCTCACTCAACCCTCATTATCTTTTGTTTGTTTAATATTTTTGTTTTTTAAAAGGAATCCTTGCTGTTTTACGACCTAGGGACTGGAAAGAGCACACTGTGTCATGAAAGATGAGAGGTTATAAAGTAGGGACTTCGTGCTTATACCTATGCATTAAGTTATATGCTCGATACGTATTGTAATAACTTGTAAAAACATAATTTTCTTTATTTTATAGCAAAGTTGAAACAAAAAAATTAACACTGAACTAATGGTATACTTTTGCTGGATATACATATATAATTAATCTCGTTTACAGTAAAATTGTTTGAGAAGACTTGAAAGAAAGGCGTTTAATCTTATGTAATAGAACATAACCTATTTTTATGGTTGTAAGTAAGTCAACCAAGAAATTCGAGTCGAATGTTATTCATATACATAATATCATACTAAATATATGCAGATCATATTAAGAATAAAAGTATCTACAATTTAGGAATACCTTCTACTACGCTATGCTTCGTATCCAAAGTTATTCTAAACGTATATTAATAGATAGAATAAAGATATAGAATAGATAAATAATTTTCAATTGCCACAGAGTGGTTGACCGTAGTCAAACATAAAACTTAGTCTTTCCAACACTTCAAAAGGCCTAAATATTACCTAAGTTACCCAAAACCCCAACTCCTGATATCGTTTATCCTAAAGCAAAACAAGAAAGTCACGACCGCACAATAAATTAATGCTTCAACATTAACACCTACTTTCCATAATAGCCGATAAACCAAATTTAGTTTTCATGTTCCCCACCCTCTCCAGCTACTTACTAAGCAATGATCAATGGAGAATAATCCTATTGTATTCCATCCACACAAAAAACCCATGTCGGAATTATTCCGCTACGCTCTCGCGCTAATATCTCCATTGCATTAATGCTGAATTCATTTTTGTTGTAAAGGATTAGGTACTTACTATTCGCCAAAATGTTAGCAGTTGTCGGTGAGACAAAGAAAGAGAGTCGATACTGAAATACGAATAATGGCTGTGTTTATTTAATTTAAGTTACTGGCAACACAGAATAATGGCGTGTTTTCGCCAGCGGCGCGTTCCATTTCGACTTGAGTTGTGCGGGAGCGCCTCGGGGCAATAAAATTAATGAAGCGTGGAGATGGGACCATTTTACTTGTATTATTCGTCTCCCGCGGCCTCAGACTGAAGCGAATGTCCATTAGTTCTGTTTTAACATGTTAGCGAGGTTGAAACGTTGTAAATGCGATTTATTTTACAAAGGGGGTGGAAAAGTGGCAGTAGAGATTCGCTCAGATCAATGTTCGATACTATTGCAATGATATTAATAATTTAGTGGAAAGTTTCTAAACTTCGCTTTTTTAAAGGTAGGCAACCAATGAAACAGATCGCTCCACATCATTTATTTTTTTTAATATTTTTGGATTTTTATTGTTATTTAAGCCAGCTCTAAATTTTGGTTTGGTTAACGTGGACGAACTTTATAGCTATAATAAGCCTCCTTATTATAATTAAGGAGTTGCCGTAGGAATCCCACACCGTTAACCGAATTTAGCGCGGGTGGAACCGCGGGTAAAAGCTTAAAAATAATAATTGTAAAAGGTTACAATTTAAATCTAAAAATCAAAGAACGATATTCAATGTCTACGACACGTAGCGGGCGTAGACACCTGCTACGCTATGCCTACGCATGCGTAGCTATCAATTAATAACGTAAATGAACGACAGGGTATACGTAAGTATGTACGACCTCGTTTACTGGGCGCTGCTAAATATTATTATGTAATATAATATTGTACATTAATACTAATATTATAAAGAGGAAAGATTTGATTGTTTGTTTGTTTGTATTGAATAGGCTCCGAAACTACTGGACAGATTTGAAAAAAATTTTTACCATTAGAAGCCGACATTATCCCTGATGAACATAGACTTCATTCCTACGGGAAAACGGGTTATAGGACAATGGGTACTAAGAATTATCCTTCCGTACATTCCTAATTACTTAATTACGTAATTTGGGTTGAAATTTTATATGGGCATTTCGATGGTTTCCTAGATGATTTAGAAAAACAATTGGACCAGGTAGGTGGCGCTGCTGTCGGTACTTTAACTACTAAGCGGCTTGACCGATTGGGTTGAAATTTTGTATTTGTATTTCCATGGTTTCACAGACACGAATGTAGTATGCCATTAAAGAGGACAGATTTGATTGTTTGTTTTTTTCTATAATTGAGGAGTTGCCGTAAAAGCCTACGCCGAGAACGAAATTCAGAGTGGGCGAAGCCGCTGGCAAAAGCTAAGTTATATAAATACTAGCGTTTTAAATTATTAAAGTGATTACCTTTCCTTCAAATAGAAAAAGTATTTATAAGTTGTATAGTTCGTAAGGAGCGTCAACATTGACAGGTAAAATTAAAAAACCCCGACCTACGTTGTTCATTTTTGAGGAGTTCCCTTGACAACCTTTGGAGTCGATGATATGATCTTTTTTTTAAAATATTCTGTATTTACCTATTACACAAAATAAAGATTAGTACTAGTAAGTACAGTTTCACTACAACAACACAATCTTCAAAACTCAGTTACTCTATCGTTAACGCATCAAGGAACAATTTCGTTTGAATGCGCGGCTCGTACCGGCCGGCCGGCATAGACCGAGACGCACCACTTATTAAGAACCGTGTCACTGACAGAACTCTACTGCCGGAAAGCGCTTGTGTGTGGTCTTTCTAATTGTAAAGACTTTAATAATAGTCATAACTACATATTATAGGTAAATATTTTTTTTATTAATACGCTATATTCCTATTTACATTAAATTACATTAACTGTGTGTGTGTAGATGACAGAGTTTGTAAGTTTGTTTCTCAACCACGCCGCAATCTGTGCTGCAACCAACTACGACTGTCTAATTGGGCTGACATTTGAGCTTGGCACTTTTCATGTGTATTAATTTATTTTTTCATTTGCACTTTACATGTGTTTTGATTACATATTTTCATTTCTACTTGCATGTGTAAAAAATACCTATAAGGTTAATACATATATTTGTATTATGTGTAATTAGTTATACGTGCGAGTTTCAGCTTTGTAGTTTTAGACTATAAAATAAAATCACTGTGACATTGTATATTCTACAGTGACAGTGACTGTTCTAACAGTGTATGGCTGAATGGAATGGTAAAAATCCTAAGTAAATAATAAAACTCTAACAAGAAATTATCGTGTTTATTCGTATTGCTACGAATATAACATCCGATCTTTATTAATTATCAATAGGCGCCTAATATTTCAACAGACCGTCGAACGACTGTCGCTCGTCAAGTTCTTTGTGATAACATCTAAATCCGGTAAATTTTTACACGACCCTAAAATTTTACTGTATACACTTTTAGGGAAGGATTTATATCTCGTTGCTATCGTGTGATTACATAATAAGGGGATACAACTACATAATTCGCAATAATCATGTGAAACCAAATTATTTACTAATTTAAGTCTGTAAATAAAGAATTGATATTGATAAATAAAACTACAGCTAAAGAATCGGCCAAGTACGAGTCGGACTCGCGCACGAAGGGTTCCGTACCATTATCTATAAAAACGGCAAACAAATCACGTTTGTTGTATGGGAGCCCCCTTAAATATTTCATTTATTTTAATTTAATTATTTATTTTCAAAGTGACTATTATTTATATTCTGTGAATATTTAAAGCGTCTTACTGTTGCCGTTATCAATATCGAGCAAAAAAAATCTCGTTTTATTGTTTGGGAGCCCCCTAAATATTTATTTTATTCAGTTTTTAAGTATTTTTTGTTATAGCGGCAACAGAAATACATCTTCTGTAAAAATTTCACCTGTCTAACTATCACGGTTCATGAGATACAGCCTGGTGACAGACGGACGGACGGACGGATGGAATCTTAGTAACAGGGTCCTAACTAGAGCTAAAAACTTGATTAAGTTTATTTTATTATTAAATTAAGCTTATCGGTAGTATTGCAGGCATATTAGACTTATGCTGTAGAGGCTAGATATCTCAAATAAAAGTGATATTAATTTTCCGACCGGCGGTTTCTTGTGCAAGGCTTGTGCTAAACTTTTGAAAGCCGATATACCTAGAATATTTTGGCAGTTTTCTTTTATAACTCAATAATGGTGCATCCTACAAAAAACTTTTAAACAAAAATCTAAAGGAGGAAAAAACTAAAAAGTGAAAGATAAAATAGACCTTTTTAGCATTACTAAGTTCCTAAACAATCATTAGTAACTAATTTTGTGTCGACGCATTTCGTCTATAAATTAAATTATCTATACTAATATTAGAAATGCGAAAGTAACTCTGTCTGTCTGTTACCTCTTCACGCTTAAACCGCTGTACTGATTAAGATGAAATTTTGCATGGGCTATTTGAAAACGTCAAGTGTAAGTCGGTTTTTTTATTATAATTGAGGAGTTGCCGTTTCAATTCCACACTGATAACCGAATTTAGGCTAGATGAAACCACCGGCAAATTTAGCATGGAGATAGTTGGAGCCCCGGGGAAGAACATAGGCTACTTGAAAACATCAAGAGTGACTTTTGGTGTAGTTTCTATAATTTAGGAGATGCTGTTGAAATCCAAAATTATTTTTATATTATCAAAATTGTAAACTAAAATTCGTTTAGGAGCTTAGAAAAATAGGTTTATTTTATATAACGACAAAAGAAAAAGGAGGGTCTGGGTTCTCAATTCAATTGTATATATTTTTAGGGTTCCGTACTTCAAAAGGAGGACCCTTATAGGAGCACTGTGTTGTACCTCTGTCAAGACCTTTTTCTCAGGAACGTGTGAAGGTATCAAGTTGAAATGAATATCAAATACTAAAGTTTACGGTTCTTTGAAGCTGTAAAAAAATGAAGCTCATAGGTCAACGCAATAAAAAAAACGGCCATTTATATTGCATTCCCAAATCAATACCTAAGGGGTACTCCCCGTTGTCCTAGAATCATGAAATTTTACGTGAAGCGAGGTGTTACATCGAAAATATAGGAAAAAATCTAAAAACTGACCATACTTGTAAACCTGTGATACTTGATCTCATGGTGGAAGAACTATCTACATATAATAAGTTTGTACGGTACCCTTGGTGCGCGAGCCAGACTTGCACTTGGCTTGATATTTTTTGAGATGTTGTGTGTGTTGTGTAGAGCAGTGCGATTTTGATATTTTTTTTATAAGGTAAAGGTACTTACAATTTTGATCCTTTTATAATTGGAACAAAAAAACCATCTATAAGTGTAGAAAAATAGGGGGTTGTTTTTCACTACTGAATTTTCTTTAATTAGTGGGTTTTTAAAGGCGGTGAAAATATTTAATTTAAGATTGTTTATTTTTAAATTTTTAGTTGATACTTGTATATATATCCTTATTAATTAACACACTTTTTAACAAAATAAGCAACGGCAACAACATCCATACTAGTAACAAAATGTTATACAATCATCAAAATAAATGGCGTTTAACTAGTTCCAAATTAATACCAATATTTTTTTTTAGACTAAAACATTACCTACATTAATAGGGGACCACGTCGGAAGTATACCCTTTTTAATAAAAAAAGAATTTTCAAAATTTTCAAATCCTTTGACATTAAAAAAAAAACATCGGAATTGAGGACCTCTTCCTTTTTTTAAAGTTGGTTAATTTTTTTTAACTTATTTGGAGTTAACAGCGTGCACTATAACTACTTCTACATTTTCTTATTACCTTATTCATTTTCTTACTTACATAACAATTATACGGATACCTGTACAACTAAGTTATGTAATTTTGACATTTTTTTTTTATATTTTGTTTTTATAAAATTACCTCTCCAGTGGTTAGAAACGAAAGACCATCTCACAAAATCAAATCAGAAATAATAAAAAAAAATTAATAAAAAACCTTGGCTAATGTAATGGCTTCGCAGGCGCTAAACCGTCGCACGCTCATTACCCGACCATTTGTTCCTGCCATTAGCATATCAAACGCCTTATCTGATGCAACGCTGGCCGCGCCGCCTGAACGCCAGTAAGTAGCCCAGACAATAACGCGATTAGTGGAATAAATACAGTAACAAGAGCTGAGTGGCTGATCTTATCGGACGATTGTACACAGCTCGCGTTTGTATTGGGTTCATGTAAATCTTTATCAAGAGTCCCTCTTTAATGTAATGTTGAAATATGAAACAAAAAGAATAAACAATTTTACACAAATGTTGCTACTTGATATTAAAATCCCATTCATTTCTATATTTTTCGCAAGTAAATGTTATACAGAGTGTAAAGGAATACCCCCAAATACCTAAAGGGGCAAGAGTGAACCTACTCAGAAATCACTATTTAGAGTTTCAGACTGAAAATATGCATTTCCATTTTTTAAATGTTTTCTTACTTCTGACTTGATCATAAAGATTTATGAACTTTAAAATAATCTACCCACTAATTTATGAGAATCTAGTACTTTTAAAACTCGTACGACCCCGGTTTCACAATAATTACCTAATAACGGCTACGATTTCTTGTCTTTTATGAGTTCCTGGTACTTTTTTCGGCGTAAGTACGAACCGCCAAAATGCGAGTCGGATATACTTTTCATTATTTTTTTTTTCATTTAGCACATCTGTAAAATTTTCATCTGGTTACCTATAACGGTTCCAAAAATAGAGCCCGTTGAATGTGGAACAAACATATAGACAGACGTCGCCACGACATCCCATTTTTTTGGTATAGGTGATTGTGACAATAAATGTATACTTACTTAGGTATACACTTATCAAAACGTTCACAAAAACTCGAACAGAATGATAAATTTTTATGTCGTTGTTACACAACAATAGGCAAAGAGCCCGACTCGAAATGGGCGGATTAGCGCGTCCGATTTTCCTACAAAAACTCCTATTTCCCGGGCTAAATGGAACGTGAGCGAACATAAAACTCCGGGAAAACTGCGCAGAGCTTTTGATTGCAAACTACTCTCTTTTTATTGTTTGAAATATTCTATCTCAAAAAATAACTTGTTTTATGGTAACATTTTATTTTATCACCTAATATTGATCACTAACTATTCGCCTGTCTATGCCCTAATAACATTTCACCATAAAGCTATTATAAATTAATGTAGTAATAATTTATTTTTAAGAAATGGGATTACCGCTTGGGTTTTCAGATATTATCAATTACTTTTGTTATGCCATCTAAGTACTATTTTAGTTCACTACACGCATTATATTTGGACTTTTCACCTTACTCTATGAACACTGGTCTGTAGATTGATTCCAATGAATTGTCTCTGCTTTGTCGCATATTGATACGAATATTTTTGGGCATCGATGTATGTTTGTATGTTCTGCTTTTTGCTGGCCACCATACTATAATTACCTCGTCTGGAAGCGATAAATAATTATAATAATAGGTTTCTATTCAAATACCTGTAAAATAACACAGATACTAGGCAATTCCTACCATACTAGGCAATTTCCGTCTTCATGGAAGACTGCGAATGTGAACCCGGTGCCATGTGCATCAGATCCATCGAATTACAGTCGCTTAGGTTGTGGAATGAGCTCCCTGCCAAGGTTTTCTCTAAGGACTACAGTATGGGGTTCTTCAAAAAAGAAGTTATTAGATTTCTGAAGGGTCGGCAACGCGCGAGTGATGCCCCTGGTGTTGCAAGCGTCCATATGATACGGTGACCGCTTACCATCAGGCGGACCGTAGGCTTGTTTGCCACCTTAGTGGTCTAAAAAAAAAAAAAAAAAAAAAATATATAAACCATAAACATATTTCAAAAAGACGGGAAAACTTTAAGTAAGATCATATAAAGTTAAGAGATTTCACCGCGCCATATATTCGATATTACCCAGCGCATGTCAGGATCGAAGTCAAGCCTACGACTTGCGGCATCTCACTAGGAAGTGATTTGTCAGGGCCGCCCCATCTCGATTGAATAATTCAAATAATCGAGGTATTTATATGTAAATAGTGGGGAATATCTCCATACGAAAGGCCCGATCGGTACATAAATTTGGTGAGACGAAGAGAAAACTGCGACGCACCGCCGATCTGATTTATTCGACAAGTTTTGGGGAAAGTGGCGCGCGTCAGGAAATATTTGTCTAATCGTGTTGCTGCCCCTCCCGGGGTTTTGCGCCTCGAAGGACACGGACTGAACTTATTTTCATCCCACAATACTTTGATGTCAAATAACTTTTTACAAGCTGTAAAAATTTGACGGATATGCACTGTTAACTTTGTAGTGGACACAGAAAGAGTTAATATCGTAAGGCACCAATAACATCACCAAACTTGATTACATTTTGTATAAAATGTATCCACAAATATAAATTGAGATTAATCAAGTATCAAGAAAACATTGTAAATGTCTAATTACAATGTTTTCTTATTTTCAACATTTCCAATTATATTATCTAGTGTTTGCTATGCTAATATATACATAAACGCACTATGCAGTTAGCAGACACATCAAATTGATTTAGGAAGCTATGAGTTCAAGAATCACTATGATCAGCGACGGCCTTCCTAGGCGTTAGTAAGGTAGAGCAATATTAAAGTTTTTATCCCAATAGAAAGCTCCCACGGGAAAATAATCCGCCGAGCACTGTTCCTACACCCCTAAAAAGGCGGTATACCGCAGAGTTACCGCAGACCACTAGGTATACTTACTTTATTTTGTAACGGAGTTAATAGGAGGATGGAGTGACTGAGAAGAACATAGAATACCTACTATTCAGCCTGGTCAAAACTTTTACGGTAATAGATTTTTTATTGGTGACATCATTTTCGACACAGAGATAGCATAAAGGACGAAAAAGAAGAAACTAATTTTATCTACATCGAAAATTTTCACGGTCAAAGATTATTCTGCCAGTATCTCTTAAGTTGCCGTAAAAATCCTACGTTGATGACCAAATTCTGCACGTGTGAAGCCACTGGTAAAACTATTAAGATTCTGGAAATTCACTATAGTGTATTCCAGTCTAATAAAGATAATTTGAGAACAATGTTGCCGTAACTGAATATCATATGTTAGTGGCACTCAATTAGTCATTTGGAGCTCGGGAAAATCATCAATCACCCGCGTGCCCGCCGCACCGCCGCCGCCGCGCCGTGCCATGCCGGCGTAGTGCGGCGCGGGAAGCAGTTGAGCGAGACGCCATTGTTAATTCAAACGCAATTTTCACCTGAAATCAGTCAAATGGGTTTATTTTCTTGTTACATTATCGTAATTTTTTTTGGGCTATTATTTTAGGTGGCATTTAGTACATAGATTTCTTTTTAACTCGGTTGCAGCGAGAAACGAATAAAATATTTTTGCAAGCTAAAAGCTACTTCGTGGTTAATAAATGCGGGATTTCATGCTGTAGAAGACCGCAATATATTTGGTTAATAATCAAATATGTTTAACTTTGTGTGTCCCATGGACTCTAGTGTAGGCAGTAGTAGGTAGGTGTGATTCGTATTTGGACTAATTTTTTTACCTTAAATAGATGTCGACAATAAAGTACCACAACTGTAGGTACCAAATTTTATTCACAGCATTTACTACAAAAAATTAAGAAAACAGCTTAAATAAAATGACAGACAGAGTTTCTTTTACCCTTTTTTGTATGGAACCCTAAAAATAATAATACAAGGAATCGGTTAATTTAATTGTTACTGATCTATCTAGTCTAGACCTAAGATATAGATAGCAGACACAGATAGGTCACAACCTATTGTCGTTTCTTTATATTAGTCAAATTCTATTTTGAAAATAAGTGGAACACAACGTCATTGTAAAAAGCTTAGAGTGAATTAGGTAAGCAAGCAACAAAACGCACTTTATCAGGTGGCAGTCCGCTTTATTCCACTAATGACCAACCCCTCCACACCAATAAAAGTCGATATCAACGCAGAAATATACACGCCGGTACAACCATTTTGATATTTGCACTATCTCTTTCAAAAAATATTTTTAGTTTAATTTGTGTTTTCGTGGTTCGGAAAGCACAAGTAGATACTATGATAAAAGTCAACCGACTATCAACTGTAGGTACAAACTGGTGGTAGGTAGCGATTGGTGTTGTTGATATTTCTAGTTTTCTTTTTGCCGATCATTCAATTGAAGACAGTCATCAAGGCTTTACGGCATGGATTTCAAATTTCAGAGGTATTATTTCAACAGGAATGTTTGGGATTTTAGGTACAATTACTGGGTATTTGTTTCGTTTATCTCTAAAAGTAACTGTTTATAATGAATGACGCAAACTAGACGACTTAAAATAATCGCATTGCAAACGACCAGGAAAGGGCCAAAAATCTCTTAGCGAAACTTTGTTCAATATTTTTAGTGATATTGTGAATTGCTAAATGGCATCTTTTCTGATATATGATGAAAAAATTCGCGATTACGTCGATATCGTGAAATAGTGAACGTCATCATCTTTACTTCCTATCTCGATTATGCCGACGCCAGCTATCTCAATCTCGAACGTCTTCAAAACCTATGCATTAGGTTTATATTTGCGCAAATACAACCATAGCTCCGTATAGTGCAAACAACTCAAATAGCTTCCTATATGATTATGCAGGAATACTCAAATACTTTCACTTTTCTGTATTGTTCAATCCTTTGACCCCACTTTATTTAAAAGATCGTTTTGAATACCACTATTTAATACGGTCTTCAACCAATCTTTTATTAAAAGTTCCTTCTCATTCAACACATTTTTAACCGACTTCAAAAAAAGGAGGAGGTTCTCAATTCGACTGAATGTATATTTTGTATGTTATTAGAGGTAGGTAGTAGAAGTAAAAAAGTTATTAGAGGTAAGTAGGAAGGTCGGCAACGTGCGACTAATACCTCTGGTATTGCAAGCGTCCATAGGCTACGGTGACCGCTTACCATCAGGCGGACCGTAAGCTTGTTTGCCACCTTAGTGGTATAAATAACTAGTATTTAGTTATATATGTCATGTAGTTATATAGGTATATATAGAACAATAATATTTATTGAAATTCATATGTAATGTTATTTTAATGATACGAATACACACCTTACTGTTTATTTTAATTTTCCTTTAGTCATAGGTTGTGTGGCATAAATCGCTTCTTGGCGATAACACCACCTACTGTGTTGCATCTTATAATTAGTGTCCCTTAGATTAAGTTATTTGTTTGTTGTACAATAAAGAATATTTATTATTATTACCATCCCACCCACTTACACACTTGCAAAAAATCACGAACATCGGTGCAGCCATTTAGGAAATTAGTTACACACGTACAGAAGTATTATATATATGAAGATTATTTAAAGTTCATATAATACATTATTAAGAGTTACGTTATTATATTTTAATCAATTTTATTTAGAACAGCAGCAAAAAGATCAAGATTATATAATCCGAGTCGAAGTGTTCAGCGAACCGCAACTCTGAATTAGCAGCGACGGAAAAGAAAAATTATTGTGACAGTCCGGCGATCACCACTAATGGAGTCCGCGTCTGCGAAATGTACCACTTAGAAGCTCGCAAGTGTGGACACGCCCAAACGCACTAGATATTTTGAAATAACATCTACATTAGAAGTAGGTACCTACTTACACACTAAACTACATGGTTAACTGTATTAATGTTCAAAAAGGCAAGCTTAGATTAACGCAGATTAAAACTAGGTTCAACAGTGGTCATTTGTCAGTTAAGATGAACTACGCCCATGCTGTATTTGGAATTTTAACTTTTGATATTAATAAAATCGAACAGGTGACAGCTTGAATGACCACTTATCATTGTCTTTTCAACCGCATCACGTCTTCTGCTGAAAGTAGCCCTCACCCATATGTCCCCCGCGTTTTTATACATTTTTGCTTCACTCACTAGCCCCGGACAAGCCAATAGTATTTCAAAAGTAATAATTCAATATTTCAATTTAAACTTCTAGGTAATTTGATAATTATCAATTTATTTTTAAGTGTTTTGTTAGCGTTTAGCTCTTCGTCTTCGTCTTGGTTATTATCTCTCTTATTTATTATCTTGTCACTTAAACCGACTTAATTCATGAAATAAGTAGGTATTACACGTACTTACTTAAATTGTCACGAAAAACCAGATAGATAATGGAAATCATGTCTATAATTCCATTATAATTCACGACTGTATTGTATACTGAGAAGTTGTAAACTTGTAAACTGCGTCAATAATAGCGCTCCACCCCTGTGATAGCGAGCAACACTCCCCTCACAAATTAAGTGTAAAACAAACCTAATGAAATTTAAATATCTCTCTGACGTCGCAATAACTGCACAAATAAACTCATCCTGAGGGGGAATAATCGCTTCTATTGTGTACACATTGTACGAAAATATTCTCGCAGCAATATACAACTTTGTCGCTTTGACAAACCGGGAAAACTTCTCCAATTTTCCCCTCTCAGTATAAATGATATCAGAGTGACAAAGTAGCAAGTATTCGAAATGATTAAGGAGGGTTGGAGATGTTCTAACTGCCTAATAGGCTCTCGGGGTGAGAGGCAACTTCAATATGAGGGCTTGTTAGTGGATAATTCGTGTAATGTATTTAGTGGCATAGATTAGTATGGTAAGTGGATAACCTCATTAAGTTATTGTAATATTTTAATTTTTAAGGTTTTACTTTGTTACGTTTTCGAAAATGTTTCATAGTTAAGTGAGTACATTTTTAGTGTCATTTTATGGTGAAAAGGTGTAACTACCATTTAAAATATCCGAAGTGGCCAAAGTAGTCACAGAAGGTCGTATTGTAAAAAGACTATGGACAGAGTTAAACCCAAAGTATTAAAATACGTGAAAAGGTTTCAATCAAGAAAATACATAGAAGAACTAGAGTAAGCGACATAGCTTAAAGGATAAGCAAGATGAAATGGCAATGGTAGGATATACATGATGCTCAAGGAGTGTTTTGTGATTTATCCAAGGCATTTGACTGTGTCCAACATGAAAATCTCATCAGGAAGCTACATCACTATGGTATTAGAGGCAAAGCTCTCGAATTTTTGACCTCGTACATGAGTAGCAGAGTACAGAAAATAGATATAAAATAGTAGTCAACGGTGAAAGATCTCCGAAATCAGCAGTCACTATGGGAGTCCCTCAGGGCTCAATTTTAGGACCTTTTCAATTAATTATTTACATTAATGATCTCCCATATTATGTAAAAAACCATGACATTATCTTATTTGCTGACGACACCTAATTATTTACATTAATGATCTCCCATATTATGTAAAAAACCATGACATTGTCTTATTTGCTGACGACACCTCTTTACTTTTTAAAGTTAAGAGACGACAGACATGTTATAATGAATTAAATAGTGCCATTTATAAGTTTGTAAATTGGTTTAACTGTAATAATTTATTTCTTAATGAGAAAAAAACCAAATGTGTTACATTTTCATTACCAATTCTTAGTCAGATATTAATGGCGATAAATTAGAACTTGTTAATTCAACAGTCTTTCTTGGCATAAAGTTGGACTCCAAACTTCAATGGGGTCCTCATATTCATAACCTAGCCATAATACTTAGGTCTGGTGTGTATACAATCAAAAAAATAAGACAACTGACCGATGTCGACACTGCAAAAATAATATATTTTAGCTATTTCCATAGTTAGTTCCATATTTAGTTTAATGATATATGGTATCTTATTGTGGGGTAGCGCTGCTGATGTAAATACAATATTTTCTTGTTACAAAAACGGGCAATTCGTGCTATTTACAAATTAGGATCTAGATATCTCTAAGGGATAGTTTAAGGGAAGTAAATATTTTAACTTTAGCGTCGCAGTACCTACATCTATGTAAATCATTTATATTTACACAAAAATACCAATAGTTTCAGCAAGAAAAGTGACGTTCACAAAGTAAATACTTAAAGTAAACATAAGCTGTTGGTGCATGATACACGTCTACACAAAATTAGTAACTCTTTTATGGGGCAATGTATGCGCTTTTACTACAAAGTTCCTAATCATATTCAAAAGCTATCAATAAATAAATTTAAATCTTTTATCAAACAACAACTTTGTAAAAAAAGCATACTAGAGGTACAATATTTCAGACTATGTAAATGATAAAAATCCATGGGACTAAAGATGCTCAATTACAGGACGCACAGGTAAACCAAATTGAAATGGAAATAGGAGTTATATAAAAAGTACAATTTTTGGCTTAAAATATTTAGTTAAAAACATTGATTGTATTTGTATTTTTATAATTTTTTCAAAAGTGTAACTTTCAGATTTCTTGCCGGATTCTTCTCGGTAGAAATCAACAACATTGTGAACCGGAGGGCGGCTGGTAGTTTTCAAAATATATTTTTTTTTTCAATAGTATTTCATAACTTTGACGATTAAAAAGTGTTTGTAAAAACATAATTTAAATAAAAAAAAATCTTGGACTTTGACTTTGTACCGATAAAATGACCGATGAGAAAATAAAATTCTATAATGAAGACCGTCATCTGGATAGGGAAACTCTGTGACTACTTCTGACTATATAAAAGTAAACAGGAAGATGCTCAATGTAGACGGATAAAATTAATTCCCTAAGGATTCTACTAGTACAGTATTATATAGTCTGTGGCTCTACCAACTGATATGATAACTTTTACCTGATAACCTTAACAAGGTAACATTTAGTTTAATGTTATAAGCATATTAGCATAGCATAAATTACGCTATGATATTAGTCACTTTTTGACACTATAAAAACTGACTGATTTTATTTAATTTCACATTTGAGCTTTGCTAAATTTAATGTAAAAGTTGTTTACAAAATAAAATTGATGTAGGTAATAATAAATATACATATAATTAATATGTAAAATAAAATGTATTTGCCTGTTATTACTTAATCTAGGTACTATTCAAGTAGGAAGGTACCTTTCGCATACCTTTCAGAGCAATGGAGCAATGACTTAAGAAGGCGATGGTTGGTTGGTAAAAACCTGTAGCTGGTTTGTTAATGTAAGGGTAGGTAATTATCCCCGATGTGGTTGGCCTGAAATATTACGAACGGCATGGTTACCTACGAGTACTGCAACTTTGGGAGAATGTATCTTCTGCCTCTGCACTCGCTGCTACGAGATGTACGGTCAACATTTAAAAAATATTGTCAAATTGACAAAATAGCTTCGTCACTGTACTAAGAGCCCACTTTAGTCCATAGTTAGAATTAAAACGTTTTTTTTTTACTTTTTACTTTGCTGATGGAACATTGCAACACACTTGACGTTATTTATGTAGCCTATGTATGTCCTTTCCTAAGGTACAAGTGTATTCGTATGGCGATTAAGCAGTGAAAAAGTAACGAATTAGTATGGAAAATGCATTAGGAGGAATATCGGATGCTTTTCCCTATACAAACGTATTCCCCCGTTTCCTCCGTGGATTTTGAAGTGAAAGCGTCTTTAGCGGCGTTGAGCACTTGTATTGTGATGGGTAATATATAAACATAATAACATATAATTAATTAACTTCCAGAACAAGTAATTTCTATTCAATTCTGTTTAGATTTGGATAAGAAAGATGGGGAGGACAAACACTGGTTTTGATAATGTGACTAGGTATAATTAGCCCAAGGCGCAGTTGTCCCTATCGCACATCGGTATCTTGGCCGCGTCTCTACTAAATGTAGGTGCCTTGTGGGGACGCCGGTGCATCACGGAGCTGGCCGGCTTAGGGTATAGTTTGGAGATGACCACCGCTAAATGTACCTCACCAAGACACCCCAGCTCGGGTGTATTTAGGAGCAACATTTTAAATAAAGCACTACTTAATATACCCTATTTCGACACAATAACTTACTTGAAAATATTCTTGTTGATTTAGCCTAAAAGATAAGTTTATGAGAAACTAATTGCAACATAGGGAGAACTATGAGAACGTGTTAATCTAACTGCCCAACAAAAATCCACTATGAATCTATAGCCCCTAAAAAATTATTAAAACAATTCTTACTACAAAATACATTACCCTAAAGTATTTAAAATACCAATTACAAATTACTTTTTTCTAGTGTAATTGAAAAACAAATACAAAATACGTATTTAAAGTATAATTATTTTATTTAGTA
Source organism: Apoda limacodes (assembly GCA_946406115.1). Classification (NCBI taxonomy): domain Eukaryota; kingdom Metazoa; phylum Arthropoda; class Insecta; order Lepidoptera; family Limacodidae; genus Apoda; species Apoda limacodes. The sequence continues at coordinate 10,346,951 of OX291546.1, forward strand.
TAGTATAAAGTATAGTTTAGTAATTAAAAGTAAATTAAATACTGCCCAGCCCTGCCCGATTATGATACACCAAATCGAGTATGTTTAGTAGACAGTATTCTTTTAAGTTTTTGTCCTAACCATATACCCGACCAAAACCCTATGGGGAGTCTATACTTATATTAAGTAAAGACGCTAGCGCGACAGTGTTATGTGTGTATTCACTTAGGTCTGATATTTCTACTTATGACTTTTAAGAATGAATCTTTTGACCTTTTGACTTAATACTTGATAAACGTGTCAGTGTGATTCTGTTCTTTTTCCATTTGTAAAATACAATATGGAAGTGCGAAGTCATTATTATTCCAGCAGGCATTCCAACGAGTATTTTAAAAGCACGTTTTCTCCCCTCAAAGGGAAGGATACTAATTTTCTTACAAGTTTAAAACAAGCTTCTTTCAAGACGTGGAAAAAAAGTTACAATCGAAAAGGAAATTTGCGTTTTAAATCCTCTAATGAAGGAGAGAAGTTTGTAATGGAGGGGCGAAAGGCTGCGAGTAAATTGAGGAAAAAAACTTGAACTGAAGCGTAGATAAGTTTGCAGGTACTATGCCTGTATATAAGTACCTAAGTATAGTGCGACTGCAAAATCTTGGCACATCCTAAAAACACCAGAATGCTTGGATACTAGTGGCTGTGCAAGTAAGTACAAGGGTACTACTATAGCAAACAACAAAATATACGAATATTAAACATACATACATCATACAAAACATTTTTTTATTAAGACCAAATAGTCTCATGAAGTACAGCAGTGGGGTGCCAATATTTTGTAGACAGTCTATACCTAGGAATACCCAATTGTAAAATAAATTGTTTGCTGATCTGAAACTCTCTAAACTAAATACATTCCCCCGTAAAAACTGAAGGTTCGGGAGGCATTTTTTGAACATCGTTATTATAATTAGAATCTAAAATACCTATTCCCACGTATCCTAATAGATTGAATTTAGACGCATCTAAAAAATATGTGACTATGCAATCCATTTTTCGTCGATTTTTCGTAAGAAATGTTTGTTAGCAAAAGGTTCATCTTTTCTATCCCAAAACTTTGTATGATTTTCAGCTTATATAAAAAAGTTTCCTGTGGGAATCCATATAACGGAAATTTGGGAAGATGGAAGGTTGGAGATTTTGCATTCATGTAACGTCTAAACATAAAAGCAGGGAGAATCTTTCAAAGACCAGTATACCCCATTGGTAGCAAAATTATTTAAACTCAAAAGGTGGATGTGGAATCAAATAAGCGACAGCACCGAGCCAGAAGACAATCAGCTAAGAGCTGTCACCGTAGGTTCAATAAAGGGGCAACACATTCCACTTGTAGAAGTTTGTTTGGCTGCTGCTGTTTTTTTATACAACTAAGGTGGCAAACAAGCTTGCGGTCCGCCCGATGGTAAGGGATCGTCTATGTAAAGTTTTTGATTAAATTTTATCAATTTTTTTTACGGTATTTTTGTTATAGGTTATACGGGTCCCGTAATCTAAAACACTACTTATAATAGACATATATACAGTAAAAAAATAGCTACTTTTCTTTATTATAATTGGAATCTAAACAGTATTGTAAGCAGATGTGATATCTAGAAAGGTACCTAGCTACAGTTAAATCATTTTTAATAAAAGCCAACTAACGTCTGCAGTAAATAATATGAATAGATTATCTTATGTACTTTTGGCTAGACCGACTAGAGTTTCCTATACATACCTACGCTATTAGCTATAATTTCATTATTTTTAATAAACCAGTCGAATATCCTTATAAGCCTCATACGTCCCAACTGTTGGAGCCCTACACTAAAGAGGATACGATTAAGAATCAGTACTACGTGACAGTAAAAACAAGGATGACGCAATATCGTGCGTAAGTAGTGCAGCTACATCGTATTTAACTGGTTTTCTCATTGAAATACATGAAATAAAGTTAATTTATTACACATCATTGTTATCAAAAAATGCGTCTTTTTAGGGTCTTAAGCACTATCAAGGCTATGCCTTAGCAAAGTTGCAAAGTTAGAGATTTCTTTGGCAAAACTTTAGAGATTTCTTTGGCAAAACTTAAAAAAAAAAACAGTGAAAATGGGTCACTTAGGATTTTTTTCTACCGAACAAAAGTTCATTAAGCGTGTTTTCACGTTTTTTCAGGGTCTGTACGATATCTCAAAGAACTCAGACATTAAATTTTAATCGGATCTGTTCAGCGGATCCGGAGAAACCTTTGCCAAAAAATATGAAATTTAGGTACCTACCTAAAAAAATTCGAGCCATAACCGATTGTGGACCTAACATAATTTTTTTTGACGTATGCAGATTTCCTTACGATGTTTTCCTGCTTTACAAGTCGCAACTCCGGCCCTATACGGAGTACTGCTGTCATCTCTGGGCAGGTGCACCGATAGCAGCCTGACCCTTTTGACTCGGTTCAACGACTTTCATCGTCAACCCCAAGCCTAATAAGTATCTTTGTAGCGCCGTTAAGAAATAACAAAAAAACAAGCAAAGACCTTTACTAATATAATTATATTGGTTAGGATTTTGATAAGGATAGCATTGAAAAGCCAAGTATGTTTTCAAAAATAACTCTTTTGCCACCCAGATACTTGCCCACCTATTTAATGTACAAGAAGTTTACAGGACCCCGACCAATATTTCCCGCTTTCTGAAGGAAATTTTAACCAATTTTCTTACCTACAATTTTATACTCTTGCAAATGTCTAGAATAAACTGAAAAATGGCTCACCAGACAGGCAAACCTTTGTTTTTTATTTTGTCGATGGGAAATTTATGCTGATGCAGACCACCCAGCCGCAGGGGCAGCGGGGTGGTTATTATGTTGTACTCTCACTAACTAAAATTGTAAACCAGGCTGCAGTTGTCCACTCAAGCAGACACCCTTCCGGAAGGGTGCGTGTAGGCACCACATGCATGGTGCTCAAAAAAGCCAAATAAGTGCTTGAGAGAGGCCAGCTGTCGTGAAATGCCAGCCTCCCCAGCGGCGGACCCGGTGGCAGGAACCACAGTGTCTCTGCATTCGCGGTGCAGCGCCGTCTGGATGCTGTGAACAGGCTGAGTGGCAACGACTCTTCCATGGCGGCCCCACCTCGGCAGCGGCTGAAGGAAGCGTAAGTCCTCCTGACTGCCTATGCGGTGCAGTACCACTGTGGACGTGGTGCACAGGCTTAGTGGCAACAAAACACCAACGCAACTCTTCCACCCCGCGGCCCAACTCCGATCGCAGCAGATAGGATGAGTAGCACCCGCTTCTGACACTCATCCATCCCGCCGCGCTCCACCCTGCCGCATCTTTTGTGTAGAAGTTAAATTGAACGTTGCAAATGCCACTGCACTTCTCCCCTCCTTATTTAACTAACTGTTCAAGGTCTTTACAAACTCCTAATACACTCTGGCATCTTTAAAAGACATTTTTCTATGTCTACTTAGGTAAAATTAAATGTATACATAAAAAAAATTAAAATAAAATTATATGCTCTATATTAATTATCCAATTTTTTTTGTTAAAAAGCACAAACATATATTAATAATATACATAAAAATAATAATAAAAATCATAGACAGATTTTTTTTGTAAACTTTGCAATTTAGTATAAAAACAGTAAAAACTAGAAGTAGTTAGTATAAAAACAAAAATCCTAACGACCATTTAAATTCATTCACTGTCAAAAGTCCGAGGATAAAACCTGGGACTCCACTTAATCAAGCATTTTTAACTGGTTATAATTTGGTTAATTTATTATGAGCATGAGGTGTATTATAAACAATATAGTAGGTCTGACATTATTATTTTACTAACAATAAAGGATAAAAAGGGAAGAGGTTATAGCAATAGTAGATATAAACACATAATAGTTTGTAACAAAATGTATTTTCATCAATATAAATACTAATTTATTTTACACTAGAATTCGAATACATACAAAACCTTAAGATCTTCATAAACAACACTAGCCTGACTTTTTAATTTAACTACACATAAAAAAAAACAAGCAGGAACTCATAAATCATATATTTAATTAAAATCATGTAATAAATAATTATTTATTGTTAATTATTAAAAAATAATAAAACCGGCATTGTTAATAAAATTAAAGAGAACCAAACCGAACGACTAATGTATAGCGTATTTTACGCAGCACCTTAGTGTATGTACAAAATCCTCGCATAACCACTTTATAAAAAATAACTTAGCAGGCAATCAGCATTTTGACTTGACTAACTACTGAATTACAAAATGAATATTTGGTACTGACTTTGTCAAATTGTTCAATCAGGGGCCGTATTTTGAAGTGTATTGAGTACTTCAGACCCCAGTGTTAAATTCTAGACCACTAAGGAGACAGACCTAGGGGTCTTACTTGCCGAAAATCGAAACAGTATTACTTGCAAAGGTGAAATTCTGAGTCATTTCATTCATACATTTCGGAATCAGCCTTCAGGGCTGTGTTTGAGAACTCAAACTGACAATTTTGTGGTGTCTTTCTGTCCTGCAGAAAAAAAGTATCTGTTATCCTGCTTTACCCGTGTTAATCCGCGTTGAGTTTTCGGACACGGTTCTATTACCTAACTGCAATGAGTGCGCGTAAGTATTGAATGATACACAATAACTGTGCAAGCGGGAATAGTGATGGACTTGAAAACTATTACCATTGGACAAGACAATCGCCCTGTAGGCCCTAGAATGCGGTAAGCAAATACAATGCATACTACCACTTTATTAAGGTTTAGTTTACAGTGAACAGCAGTCTATCGTACATGTTCAATACGTATTAGTAAAATTTTAATTCCATCAATCCTGACAAACACTGACTGACTTTAAATTAAAAAGTGTTATATTTTATCTTTTTTTTAAAGCGTAATATTAAAAAAGGCAAATAACAGTTACATAAACAGCCGAATGGACTCAAATTAACTTAAAAGAAATCGTAAAAAGATACTGAAGAGAAAATACGTCTAATAATTTAATTTAATTTCCGTTTACTTTTTAAATCCATTTTGTATTCCTTTCGGGTCATTTGTGGTCATAGGCATTAGGTACGTATATTGAGTTAAAAAAAATATATTAAAAATTGACTCCATGATATGCTGTCTCAAAACATTGAAATCATGCCACGCGCAAATTCTTCGAGATTAAATTATTAGTACCAGCAGTGCGTAGAATTAAGCAAGAACCATATACCTATGCAAATTTTATACTACGTAAAAAATAATTCCGTGTTTTATTTAAATAAATTTCGCAATTCTCAAAGTATTCACAAAAATATGAAATTTTGTCTATTTTCCCATTTCTATGCTGCGTTCCAAATCAATATTCTTCTCTGTCGAATAAAAATCTCCCTCTAATGTTGACCTAACCATCCAACAATTTTAAAATGACATTTGAAATTTACACTGAGAGGAGTAAAAATCTATATGTTTAATCTCTTCTTAAACCACTTTTTGACGTGATTTTCACTCTCTACCAAAAGGTTTTGGTACACATCCTTAGAGACAACTAGAAAAAGTAATAAAGAAAATTATTGGATCACAACTGTACTTCACTTATTAAAACTCGAAGCAGTGTTGAAATACATAATGTAGTTAAAATAAAATAGAGCATGCGGAGAGTACATAAGTGACGCGGCTTTGTTGCCGGCCCTACTGCTGCACGGCTGCGTTCGCGATGATGGAGGGCGAGTTGATGGTCTCTCCCAGGCTTTCCAAAAGCTCTTTTCGGTAATCGTCAAAGTCACCGTCGACCTAAAAAAAATCGATTGATTATTAGAATAGAAATCGATCATAAGTGGATTAAAATAACCTGTTAGCCAGCACTTTATAGTGACCCTGTCTGCCGAACCGAAAATTCCAGTATCGATATGGATATATAAAATCATTATTATTCCAGATGGACGTAAACTGTTTAATTCTGTAACATTTAAAATACGGGGACAAAGTCGCAGCGCGGTACTAGTCTGAACTAATATAATAAAAAAAAAGCATACGCCATTCAAATGTTTTACATCATTGTAAAGAAAAATACAAAAAAAAGCGGCCAAGTGCGAGTCGGACTCAGACACGAAAGATTCCATCATTTCATACAATACAATACTACTACTGGACCTACTTCAAAAAATAATACACTGTTTGAGAGGTACATTATTCCAGATGGTTATAGGCTATGTTTTATTCTGAAAAGTAGAGTTCCGTAACACGGGGATCTAGTTCAGTACCCATCGAGAATCTACCGCGATGATTTGATTTAAGTTGCATTAATGTATTATTTTTATTTCGCCTGTTATTACTTCTTACATATGTGAACTTATTGAATGCTGTGTTTACCCATAAGTGGTTGTACATTTAGTTTAAGACAGCAAGTGATTTTCTACCGAATGTATTGATGTAACAACTGTTGGTAACCCATAAACAATAAATAAATGATCTACTCCTTGAGCCTAGCACTACTGTCTACGTATGAACTCTAAAATCTTAAGAAACGCCCTAGTTTCGTTTTTTATGTCTACGTATGAACTCTAAAATCTTAAGAAACGCCCTAGTTTCGTTTTTTATCCACCAGCAATCAGCATCTTACCTCATTGATGGTCTGTTCTTCGATGACGTAGAGTGCGCAGTCAGTCTCACGGATGAGTCGCTCGTCGTGAGACACTATCACGACGCCGCCCTTGTACTCATTGATTGCTTCAGCCAAAGCGTCTATACTCTCGATGTCCAAATTATTCGTGGGCTCGTCCTACACAAATAAATGAAAAAGTAATTAAAATAGGCTAGTTGTCTGATTTTTTTTATGCGTAATCAAAAAAGCTGTTTGTTGATTAATTGGAAACATCAGTGAAAATAAAAATATCCTCCGATTACTATTTTTTCAACTTTCTAAACTAAGCGAAAAACGCTCCATACTAAACTGTAAAAGATTAGTGCAGTCACCAACAAATTTGTACTGCGTTTAAAAGAATATTGCAATTATCTCCTTACATATTGCGTTAGTCGAATATTTTTTTTAACTAGTCATGTTTTTAAGCATGTACTACAAATGGTATTTAGTTTCATCAAATAATTAATCAAGTCAAAGTACTAAGACAATTTTACGGGGTTTTTATCGTGATGATTTCAGCTTTCTAATTAGTCACTGGATGAATACAAAAAGTGTTAAAAAATTTATACTACTACTTAGGTGGCAAACAAGCTTACGCCTCGTGTTTAGCGGTCACCGTACTCTATAGACCCTTACAACACTCAAAACATAACTCGCGCGTTGCTTAGCCTTTTAAGAAGCAAATGACTTTCCTCTTGAAAAGCCCATATTGTAGTCCCAAGAAAAACCTCGCTCCCTAGCGCAATAATATTTTTAAACGTTAACTAGACGAAGATAAGTAATCATAAAAACAAACCGTTGTTCTATTCTGAACTAAACTTGAGTTTCTTGCCGACTCTTATCGGAAGAAATCAGCATTGTGAACAAGTTGTAAAGTATATGTGTACATGCTTATGGCGATTCAAGTGTTCAAAAAAACCAACTTCAATAAAAATATTTTGACTTGACATATTTCTGATACATACCAATATGACGACATCAGGCGCCATTAGGGTTAGTTCTGCGAGCGCTACTCTGGCCTTCTGTCCTCCACTGAGATCCTTCATTTTGATGGTGTGAGCGTGGCTCGCCAGACCGAAGGTGCCGAGAGCCTTGCGCGCCTTCTCATACTGAAGACTGAACAACCTCTGGAGGTATTCCACTGGTGATTCTTCCGCTGTTAAGTGTTCTCCTGAATGTTGGTCGAAGCGACCTATCCTCTGTCATAAAAAAGATTTGAGATGTTATCGAAAATAATAAATCACATATCCAATGTATGTATCAATGTCATATATTTTTATACCACCAAGCTGACGGTCTGCCTGATTTAAAGTGGTCATCGTAACCCACGATCGCTTCCTGTAGAACCTTATACTGAAGTCCCCGGATAAAACCTCGGCAGCTAGCTCATTCCACAACTTGAGCGTTATATAATAGTTATTAACAAATCAACACAATTTACAGTGATTTTTTATTAACATTTTTATCTAATGTATTAAAAAAGTTTTTTAAATAAACTTTTTCTTTTGTTTGTCAAATATTTCCTTATTTTTTTTTTCTACCACTAAGGTGACAAACAAGCTTAAGCCGCCTGATGGTAAGCGGTCACCGTAGCCTATGAACACTTGCAACACCAGGGGTATCACTCGCCGGTTGCCAACCCTTCAAAAATCTAATAACTTCTTTCTTGAAGAACTCCTTACTGTAGTCCTTAGAAAAACTTGGCAGGGAACTCATTCCACAACACAAGCGTTTTCCTATTTATCCTTCATGCTTACCTAAATTACTCTCGATAATAATTTTATGAATTTAAATTCACAACATATAATACTAACCAGTCTATGGTTCCGAATGAGTTCTCCTTTGACAGGTGTCAGGTCTCCTACGAGCAGCTTGAGAAAGGTGGACTTGCCCACACCGTTAGGGCCAACTATGGCGATACGAGAGTTCAAGTCTATACCGAAGTCTACGCTTTTGAACAGAGGTTTCTGGCCAGGAAAGTTGAAATCCACATCTGAAAAAACACATAATGTTAATTGAAATACCGTGATAGAATTAAAATTTTGATAACTATTCCATAATTTTGTTGGTAGATATGACTATGGACCGGATTTGAATTAAATTTACTCAACAGACATACCACATTTAAATGACCTCCGTATTCAAGAGACAGTCTAGAAATACCAAAGGTTGCGAAATACAAAAGTTGGAAGTAATTCCACATTCTATCAGTTATATTACAGTAGGAACTGTCATATAATACAAACTTTCCAGGCCAATATGAGTTAGAAAATTTAGATAAGAGGTGGAAGAGTATTTTAAGTTATAGTTCGGAATGAAAAAAAAATTATCATATATGTGCTTAGCAGGCCCAACTAGGAGTTACGGAATAAGATCTGGACTGCACGAGGCGCGTGCTTGTGTGACGGTTTGTATGAGGATCACCTACTATCCTTCTTTATACTATGGTTAAGGCACAGCCTAAACATTCAATTCATCCATACAGTTGGCCACCGAAGGCGTCTAGACAGAGCAATCGTGAGGTACGGTGCACGGCGAGACGGGAGGCTTAACTGTTGAATGGTGTCCAGTAAGCCAGTACGATTAGTAGCGGCACCATGGATGTATAGACGTTGTCGAAATTTTGCTTTCGACATCAAAGGCGATACCCGAATGTATGAATAAAATAAATGTTTAGGCTGTGGTCATAGGCAGAAAATGTCGTGCGATACATACTTTGCAACCCTAGTATGGGTGGCTGTAAAGGCGGCGGGTCGGGGAAGCTAAACTTGACGATATACTCCTTGGGCCGCTGCAATAGAGTAACAGGTACTGCATCCTCGGCGTCTTCGCGCTGCGCTTTACTACGATTTTTCTCTTGCTTGCGAGTCAAGTTGTCTTTCTGCTTCTTTTCCTAACCAATGTAATAACATAATTCATTAAAAATAATGTCCTTTTCAAATAAGACAATCTGATTCGTAAAATTTTTTTTACAATGTTTTTTAATATATACAAGTAAGTACAATGGCCACCCAATACATTTTTCTTAATATTTTAGACCTAACATAACGTAAGTTACCTACGGTTATTTAAAGATTCCAACGACACTCCTCACATAAAATTCGATAAATGCGTTGTTTAGTTATAGCCGGCAGCAAGCTAAATTGGCAGTGGGTTGGTCACGTCTGTCAGAGTTGATGGAGCAGACGTGTCCTAGTCCTCAAATACGTTGACAGTGGGAGCGGGGCGACGCGGGCGACGAAAGCGGCGCGTTCAAATGTATAGAGTTATATGTAAATGTTATCGCTGGAAGCGGCGCGGGGAGCGGCACACGAGCGACGCGTTCCAGTCGAGCGGTGTCTCACTCTCTCTCTCTCTTTCTCTCCCTCTTTCTCTCTCGCTTACAACACTCGACCACCACCACACCGAGCGATCTCACCGCTGGCATCGTGTATGAGGCCCTAGAGTAAAGACTGGGTACCACAGGTCGAAGCGTTGGAATCCCCCGCGATGGGCCTACGACCTTAAAAGAATGGCCGGTGGTAGCTGGATACGCAAGGAAGAGGGCTGGGAGATATTGTGCGCCATTTAGGACAAGCTGGTATGAGGAAGATGCAATAAAATAAGTTCACATACATACATGAACTTTTTCAAAACGCTTTTTTTAGCAGTCGTGTATAATATATGTTAAAAGAATATCACATATAAATTACTAACAAAAAATCTTAAACTCACCGCTTGTTTCTTTGACTGTCCATGCGCCTTTAAATCCTTTATTCTTTTTTCTTGTTTCTCATATTCCTTGATCATCTCTTTTCTCTTCTGTGCATACATTTTCTTGAACATGGAATAATTTCCTTTGTAATAGAACAACTTTTGTTGGTCCAAATGTATGATTTCATTACACACATTATCTAAGAAGGACTGGTCGTGAGATACTACTAACAAAGTTTTTTTCCAGCCTTGCAGGTAACTGAAAAATACATTATAATTCACGGACTACTTTACATTTTAACATACTCTAGCCACTTAATACCAAAGTGCTAGATCTGTAGCTGCTACCACTACCAAAAAAAATGTATGCGTGTACGTTCCATGCGAACTTTAATTATATATACATCACAGAGGAGCGGCAAAGAGTGACCATACTGCGTGATGTGCAATTATTTATACTGTGATTTCGGTTAATAGAAATTAAGTTGGACTACAAATACAAGTCAAATAACAATGAAAGTGAGAAATGAAACTATATAATATATATTTAAATTGGATGTTGTTAAATACCATCATCTATGTTGGCATATCAAATTGTTTTTTAATGGAAATGTTTTTGTTGTGAATTTTTGATGTTGTTATATAGTATACCAACATAAATGTTGACATATCAAAGTGTTTTTCATGGAAGTTTTTTTGATGTGAATTTTGTTATAAATCGCAACTAAAGGTCGCTGCAGCAGTCAGTCTGTCAGGAAAGCTAGTCCATACTAATATTATAAATGCGAAAGTATAGTTACCTTTGTCACTTTACTATGGAAGTATTCATCTATTGTTTTATCATACAAAATTCAAATTAAGTTTAATACTTTCGAATAACTCAAAAGCAGTACCAAAAAAAGGAAAGTATTATGCAATATCGACAATGCCTAGTACACACAATACTCGATAACAATAGAATTTCCACAGCCAAACTTTTATATAGAGTGGGGCAGCAAAATATCCCAACTTTCGGGATGGCGTTGTGAATGGAGGGGACATGTTAGAGGAGTGGAGGTAGGCTCTAATGACTCTGTAGCCTTAGAAGTTTCTGTGAGTGCTGTCAATAGTTGTAAACATGGCTAGACGAACGAGCGACAGGCGGTCCGAACTACAGAAAACATTGACCGTGTAAGCAGAACGGTCTTGCATGCAGCAGTGTATCAGCAATGAGGGGACATCAATTTAATGATATGTTGTTTAAAACAAAGTAAATAATAACTTCCAGTTCACCTTCTTATGAGACAATAAACTTTTGTTTTAACATTTTTTGTTTTTTTTTTTTATATATACATAGTTAGGGATACTTGGATGCCCCACCCTGTATTAGGTCACATAAAAATTAAATTGCACTTACTTATCTAACCAAATAACTGCGTTTAAGTCTAAATGGTTTGTAGGTTCGTCAAGCAATAACAGAGAAGGTTCAATGTACAGTGCTCTGAAAAGAAAAAAAAGGTAGGTAAGCTTATACTTATTATCTTTAATATTATATTTGAAATGTAGCAGCATCCAAATAGTATTAGATTTTTAAATACTATTTTTATTAATTTTTATTTTAGACATTGTGTCCATATTACTTCAGGCCAAGCGTCGGAAAACAGAAAAGAATTTTACATACATTTATATATATATTTGTATTGGGTATATTACTATGTTGCAGTTAGATAACAACATTACCTTATTATTTTTAAAGATTATAAGATACGTATTTAGCTAAATAGTAAAGCACCTATTGTAAAAAATGGCAAAACTCCAAAAATATTGGTATTCCACTTTTTATGAGCTAGATAATAAAAAACTATTAACATGGGTTTATTGTCATTTATAATATTGATCATTTTTCCGATGCATGTACGTAAAGGAAAATTTGATAATTGTTTTCAGTTTTCTGGCAATTTTCTATTCGTCGATTATTATTTTTTTCGTCGCTTTCGAAAGCGAGGGCGTGATACAGCCAAGTGTGTATTGAGCAGAGCTCACGAGTGTCATACGACTGTTTTCAACACACTCAAAGGACAGTTAATACATAAATGTTAAAATTTTGATATTTAATGGAATCTAATAGTTTTAAACAAACACGTTGAATTTATTTTTCCAAAAATAAGAACTTAATTCAATAGGCAAAAATTCTTCTTACTCAAAATTAATAATAGGTAATACACAAGTGAGTGATTGACGCTATTAAGAAGCAGCAAACGGTGCAGTAAAAGGCTGCTTTATGAGCATATGTGTTGAAAAACTACATTATTACACAAATATAAATTAATACATATATCAATTATTTATGATATGATATTGGATTATTAATGATTATTTTGTACTTTAATAATATTATAAAAAATAAATCAAGAGTTTAAATTTTAAAAAGAATAGTATAAATTAAGGTACATTGAAATATATATAACTCAGATCAGTTCATCTTGCAATAGAGCTTCTCAGAAAATTTCAGTAAACTTCAGGTATAAGGTAGCATAATTGTATGGAAAACTGAGCATTATAATAGGTGAACCAACACGCCTTTTTATTTGTACTGTGAAACTCGTAGTTTTTATACATACCTAGCGAGCGAAACCCTCATTCGCCAACCTCCAGAAAAGTTCTTAGTCGCTCTGTTCTGCATCTCCCGGCTGAAACCTAAACCAGCCAAGATACGCCTCGCTCGCGCCTCAGCGCTATCCGCTCCTATTGCCTTCAGTTCTGCGTATACCTGGAACGTATATGATTTTTAAAATATACTACTGAATGGCCTAACAGAACCTAACCACTGAGGTTATACAGTTTTATTGGCTACTGTTTTAAGATTTATTTGTAACCCTTATATGTTATTAATAATAAATTATAAAGCATAAACTGTGATCTTATTACTATTCTGAATAGCGCACATACAAACTTTGTAACAAAATTAATTTAACGTAGACTAATAATTACAAATTACATCAATACAAAATACATATGTTTAACGTTACCTCATTAAGCCTATCTTGCTTCTTGAGATCTCCTTTCTCAATCAAATCTTCTAATTTTTCGCATTCCTTAAGTAATTCTGAAACACAATATAATCTTAACCACCGGGTCCATAGAGTAATACATTGTAAAAAGCACTATGAGCTTAGGCCCTATTGGGTAAACAAACTTTCACTACTGTGTACCTTATATTATTTTAACAAGATTTTTTTTTATTATTTTTGTAGCAGATACATTCGAAAAATTAGACCTTAAGCCAGGACTTGAAACCGCAGCCCTAAGATTCCGTCTTACTGCTCAGCCAATTAAGCTATCGACAATCGGTACAATTCTGGCTTTCTTGATTGTATAAAGAACTGTGTGTATATAAAATTTATCTATTAGGAGCGCATAAGTTATCTAGAATTTGTGTGCTTGTATAATTGAATTATCAGTCAACTACTTTATCTACTTACCAGTTCTTTTCACATCAGATTCTAGTAGGGTATCAACAGCACTTTGATCACTGGCTGTGACCTCTTGCTCGCACAAGAGTATGTCTATATGGGGAGGAAGTGGGAAGGCGCGCTGTGCCAAATGCCTTAGTAACGTCGTTTTTCCATGGCCATTGGGCCCTACTAAGCCGTACCTACGGCCACTGGCTATCAGAAGATTCGCGTTCACAAATAAGTCTTTACCTTTCGCACTTATTGTAAAGTTTTCCACTTTAATATCTACTGCGTTTTCTAGCGCAGCCATTTGACCTGGTATAAAAAAATTTTTGTTAGAAAACTGGTTAAAAAATACCCTTATGATAACTAACCGAGCCAATGTATATTTTAAATTTCCTCTTTGTCTAAAACAACTTCTTTAAGTAGAAGTGCTATCTACATCTCACAAATATGTTCTAGAAAATATACATAACGTTGTGAAATTGCTTATATTTTAATTACTATATTTAAATAACTAATTTCACAAAGAATTTGAAAAATGCACATTTTTCAAACTCTTTTGTGCAAAGAGAAAATTGGAAATGTCATAAATTCAAATTCAATATCATTTATTCAGTTTAGGCTACAATAATTAAGCACTTATGAATGTCACTACGCCATCGGTTCGTAAGTCTACAGGACGGGAGACCTTGTACTGAGAAGAACCGGCAAGAAACTCAGCAAGGGCATTTCTTTTCTCCCTTTCTCTTACAGCGTCCAATTAAAATATTGGAAAATGCCCTCCCTATCATAAAAGGACACTTTCCATTACAAACATAAAAAAACTGAAATATAAAGCACAAGCATAACGTAAAAAAGTATCTAATATAAAAAAAGACAGTTTATGTATTCATCACTAAGAAATAATCAATGTCTTACAGTATTAATAAACAAAACAAAAAAGTAAGACTAAATACTAAGAATACAAAGAAGTTTGCAAGAGCAGACCAGCTTCTACAGGCGGCACCCGTTCACGAGTATGACACATGAATCAGCCATCGCTACGCTCAACCATGTTTTAGGGAACGTAACGACCCGACACACACGCCACCACCGCAGAGACAATTTGAGAGAGCATGACACACTCAAGCAACTCCAATAAAACTTCGATTGTACTAGTTACAATGTGTGTAGTAAAGGAACAAAATATAAGAGGAGAAGATTGGAAGGTTCGTAATTCTTTACTACCGAGAAGAACCAGCAATAAACTCGGCAGTTAATCTTTTATATATCATATAAAAATACAATATAGCCTTACACTAGGTAACAACATAATATACAATGTTTTTATTAAAAATATTTCAAATGCCGCAATACAAATCAATGAAGTTCTAATTTTTCCAAGCATTTTTATCATTTATGTATTCATCAACTTTGTAATAGCTTTTTTTTCATTAAACTATCTTTGAAATATATTTTAAATTTATTTGAGGGTAAATTTACCACCACATTAGGGGGCTAGTTGTCGCACGTCGAAAAGCCTCCGTCAAATTTAGAAAATCCTATATTAATTATGTTCGTTTAATATTTATTATATTTTTGATAAACTTTGCAAAAGATTTTACTTTTGTTCTCAGACTTAAAATTTACGGAAAAAGCATAGAAGAGAAAAGAAAATGTCTAAGGACATACCAGCGGTTTTTTGTGCTTGACTGACAGTGAAGTTGGCGTCTAAATCACTGTGACCCTGCCCTCCTTTCTTGGTTAACAATTCCATTTGCTTCTCATACTCTTGCTGTTTTTTTAACTTTTTCTTCTCTTTGTGACTAATCTTCTTTTCAAATAACTCAGCCTTATCTCGTTCGGCAATAGCTGTAGACTAAAGAAGGGTTTAGAATCAAACAGTTAGTCTTAAAAATAAAACGTAGAATAAGGAAATGGTAATAAGAATAACTTTTTGTAAGAAAAAAATAATACAGTAATAAAACAAATTATAACGAAACATACAAAGCCTACAAACTATAGTCGATTTCTATATTCTAATTTCTATCAAGATAAAAAACTCAAAAAGTACTATTTTTAACAAATTCGTTTGCCTTACGTTTGCTCTACTACAGGGGCACAGGCTTCTCCTTGGAGAAGGAGGCTTAGGCCATAGTCCACCGCACTGGCCTAAAAGTGGCGTCATTTGTCGAAGTAGCGGCCACTCGTCTGTCAGAGTTTTCAATCCGCCTATAAGGCCTCTGACTTGGCTTTATGACTGCTGTTATATTAAAATAACACAGTCATTTCGACGATTCGTGAGTATTATTCCAATCGCAGGTAATTATTTTAAAACAAATTTTTATAATTTATTATTATAAAGCAATTATCAATACAAATGGTATCATACGATTTAGGTTTACCGGTAGTGCGGCCGGCTACTGTGCAGAGGGTGTGGGTTCGATTCCCGCACTGGACAAACATTTATGTAATAAACATCTACTTATGTTTAATATGTATGTATTTACAAAAAAAGTAATATGTATGTACTTGTATCCGTTGTCTGGTATCCATAACACAAGCTTTGCTTACTTTGGGGCCAGATGGCGCTGTTTGTAATGTCTAAATATATTTATTTATTTATTTATAGGGCCATGCTTAACGTACCGAGGGACAACCAAGTCCCCAAGTGCACCAAGAGTTGGGCCAAATTTGTCGTAAAATCATTTACTCTGCAGAGTGATATTGAAACAGGTCTTTATCGGTAACTATTTTCGGTTGCTTATATTTGTTTTTAAATATTTTTTATACATTAATTTAAACTTTAAAAAACTTTAGAATCGTTACCTTGTCAGCATCCTCATCGCCTGAATCGTCTTTATTCTGTGGACAAAATATTGTATAAGTATTCTTTCGTACTTAAGTTTTTTCTAATTAAGATTTCGTCTGTTAAGCTGGAAAAGAATGCCATCTAGCATTAAGGTCGCCACTGTACACATTGGGTTGTGCAGACAGAATAAATAAACAAAGTTTCATTTATATTTTTTTAATGTTATAGTCCTTATTTCAATCAATAAATAATTAAACAATATACAAACTATTGAATAAAGGTATCGATTAACTTTCAGTTAAAAAAATAAAAAACAAAAAGATTACAATGTTTACCTTAGGTTTCTTGGTTTTCACTTCAAACACAGGTAAAGAGTCTTTTAAATTAAGTCGCTTAATTTCCTCTTCAATATCCTCTTCTTCAACAGTCTTCTCTTTCTCTTTACTTTTACCTTCAAAAGAAACTTTTTACTATTTAATATTATTATTTATTAAAGTACCTAAAAGTTATGATGCCTAAAAATATTTAAAAGTTTTTATGGCTATTTTAACCCTAAAAAAATTTTTTGTTGTACATATTTGTCATCATAACCTAGTCGGTATAGTCAAGACTTGTAATGGCATATTGGTGCACCTTCTTCTTTACTGAAAAGCCCAATTACTAAAAAATCGATACAAGGACCCAATATTTTTATATGTAAAAACTAGTCAAGTGCGAGTCGGACTAGCGTGCCGAGGGTTCCGTACCACCACAGAATGCACGAATCCTAGTCATAAAGATCGAGCCCTTGGAAGTCGGAGATACTGACAGCGTAGGCTTAGCGATAGGACTTCGTTTGCATCTTATAGGTACGAAAGTCTAAAAATAATAAATACACTAACCCTTACTGGTGACAACAGGTTTAACATCCTCTTTCTCTTCCTCAGATTCATCCATTTTCAATTCTTTATCACTTTCTTCATCCGGCTCTATGTTTTTCTTACCTTTACCTGAAATAAGCCACTTATTACTAACTAATCCGTATTTAGAGGTAAGTGCTATACATTTCTTTTTTACTACAACTTTCTTGATGCGAAACTCTACTAAACAAGCAATGATTATCAACAACTGATCATATTATAAAACCTTGGCTGCTCGCCAGTTTGTGACAGTTTTAGCATAATGTAACTTCCTTATTAGGGTAAGTGCAATGGAAAAAAATATTTTAGATACCTAAAATTCAGTTGGTGTTTTATCCATACTTACTAGTTTTTGCCCGCGGGTCCGTCCGCGCTAATACCAGTTATCGGTGTAAGATCACTAGGGCCAATTTATTGATAAGTAAGGAAGTTTGAGGTGGCTGTACCTATAGGAATTTGGTTATTCCTGCACGAATTTTTTATACGAAAATAATCTATCTCCATTGCAAATTTCAACCAAATCAATTCAGTTGTTGTGGCGTAGAGAAGTAAAACTTACTAACTCACCAACTTTTACATTTATATGTTAATATTTATTGAACATATTTTCGTAATTTACCGCATTACAGGTTTTTTTGTGTGCTTAAAACTAAATAATTTTGAAAATGGACAAACCCTTTTTATTATTTGATTTCGCCACTGGTTTTGATGCAGTACTGGACACATTACTTATGACTGATTTTGAATCATCGTGATCATCAGAAACGTGATCTTCATCTACTACATTTTTCTTTTTATTTTTGGCTGCAAAGCAAATTTAACGTTCCAGTTAAGTCCATAAGCAAACACATTTAATACATTGTTATTATTTATTGTTGCAATATACGATATACTGCGATATACATTTTTTATCTCAGTATATATAAAGGTGTATGTATATAAAAGGTGTAAGCAAATAGACGACCGAGCGCGTAACACTACTTACTTTTCTTTTTAGAAACAGGCTGTATAATTTCTTCTTCTGAACCATCTTCCTTCAGATCTATGTCACTTCCTCCATCTGACCATTCATCATCCTTCTTACCTTTTCCTGTGAAAACAATTATTGTATTCAGCCGTTTTACTATTACATAAAAGTATTTGAATGTTAATGTTATAATAATTTTGTTTTTTATTTTCAATGTCACTATTGCGTCTCGTAAACCATGAGCGCACATGGTCAATAAGGTTAATAAGGTCAATAAGGTCAATAAGATTAGTCGTCAAGGTGTGCGTGTGTACCTCAGCTGTTGTACGCCCCACTGCTCGGGCGGAGGCCTCTACTTAGAGCGAATTCGCGGCCATTTATCAAGCTAGTGACCACTCAACTGTCAATAGATTTCAAGCCGACCATAAGAAAGGCCAGGCATCTGAGTTCGCTTAACGACTGCTGCCATATGGCAACAAGCCTGACCCGACGGTTTAAAATAATTAAGACGAAATTCTTCCAAATGAAGTTTTCATTACATTACATTCACTTCCTCCCGCTAACACTCGGGTTGCGGAATAAGCGCCCTGCCAAGGTTTTCTCGAAGGAACACAGTATGGGGTTCTTGAAGAAAGAACTTATTATTTTTGAGGGGTAGGCAACGCGCGAGTTTTGCCCCAGGTGCTGCAAACGTCCATAGGCTGTGGTGACCGCTTACCATCAGGCGGACTTTAAGCTTGTTTGCCACCTTAGAGGTACTAAAAAAAAAAAAAAAAAACATTTTCAATTTGCGCCTTTGGTAAATAAATGATAATAACACATTTCAAGTAGCGAAACGCTTGTAGTTAGATATTCAACGTAGTAAAGTTTGTATATATAAAATCTTAATCGGTTTTATCCATAAATCACGGAATGTACAGCATTCGCCGCGCACACGAAGAGAGTAAGCCCCCAGTATTCCTTGCTCTGTGGTGTCACCTTAAGTACATTGCGCCAATGCGGATTCGCACATTTTAACACGTATATATAGGATGTACCATACCTTATACTCACGCACGTTTGTGACTTGCAAAAACTGTATCAATCAATAAATGACTTACTGGTAATAGACAGTTTTTTCACTTTAGAGATAAATGACGGATTCATTTCTATTAACCTTTATACTTTCTGAACTGCAGGTAATTTAACTGTTCATTTTGGATAACAACAATGTATTTGGATTTAGTTGTAACGTTATTGGTAAATAATGAATTTTCCTACCAGGGTTTGTTAAAAAAATACAATAGAAAAAGCAATAACATAAATCACTATTCATTAAGATCTAGTTAACCCAAAACACATGGAAGTGAATCCAAGGGCAGTTAAAAAATAACTATTACAATTATGTGGAAACTAATGCCTCACTCAAAATACCAGACCTTTTTTGCTCTTAGTTTTGGATGCTGATTTTGTAGTGACAATTTTTGAATCGTTATGCTCTTCATTATGGTCTTCATCTGATAGATCATCTGCTACATTCTTCTTTTTAATTTTAGCTGTAGGAAAAATACAGATTTACATGTTATCTATAATTTCAAATATGATTATATTTAAAAACATCATAGAAGGTACTTATTTTTAGTAAATAATTGACCTGTGGTTTTTTGCATTTCGTTGGCGACCAATGATAACGGCTGTATATTTTACGGAAAAAAATTACAGGAGTTAAAATAGATATGCCTAAAATATAAAAATAGATACAATAAGTATCGTTGATGGGTTTTCAATTAATGCGATAGATGTCTTTATATGTATTCAAATTAAAAACTGTCAGAAAAAAATTGTATGGAGTGGTTATTTGAAATTCTGACATAAAAAGATTTAGAGAAAAAAAACGATTTAAAAGGTTTTCACTGGCCGCCGACGATTTAGTATCATACGCCAATATTTTTACTAGTTATATATTTAAGTCTTACTAATAACACCAGACCTTACGCACATGTACTTAGCCTCGCTTTGAATGAGTGTTCACACACTAGAGCCTAGGCCAAGCTACATATGGATGTAAGACAGCTTGATGACGTTACCAAAACAAATAGACTAACACAGCTTACGTGCGTATCCTCTGCAGGTATGTAGTGAAATCGCGGGTGACTACGAGATTAGAAAGAAGATGTTTGGAAAATGTATGTGTATAAATGTGTAAATTGATAGGGCTGTCTCAGTGTCATTCATTACACACAATCGCGCCATGTTTCGTTGCTCGGCTCGAACACGAAGTCACGCGACAATATAGTCAACAGAAAATGCCGCGCGTAGGTACTTACTTTTCTTTTTAGAAACAGGTTTTGCAATATCATCTTCCGAACCTTCTTCTTTTAATTCCACATCGCTCCCTTCATCGGACCAGTCACCTTTTTTACCTTTTCCTAAAAATTATTACACTTTATAATGTAACATTGAAATATGGCAACTGTACCACAAAAACTTTAATGTGAGCTCACATAATCACCGGTATTGAATTTTATATATATATAATGATAAGGGGACATTAAGAAGTTCTACACTGTTTAGCAGGATATTAAATACGTTATTATACAATAAAAACCAGCCAAATAAATTTGTCCACGCATTTACTTAGGTTTCTGTCGTATAAGACTAATTATGCAGATAAATGAAATACTTGTGAATGTTTTTTTTGCAAATATTGTTTTGTTTGTGACAGCCCTGGTACCTTTTCTCTGGTTAGTGGTTAAACTGCTACTTTATAGGTAATTCGCGCGATATAAGAAAGATAACCTTCTATCAGAGTTTATTATAAATATGGTGCTATATGGGTAGGTAGTACGTAGGTAGCATGCTGTCCACATACATGCAAGAGTCTGATTTTACAAGCGACTCACAAAATGAGTCAAACATGTCATGTGAACAAAACCTTTATTATAATATGGCCTTATTGGACTGATAAAAATTTAGGGTACTAACCGAATAACTACACACAAAAATGATTTTCATCAAGTAGAGTCGACTACATCAAAAGATATAGCTGACCAGGTTCATAAATAGTTAAAAACTCTATAGTGAGAGAAGTAAATCATCTTCAAAACTGACTTGAATGGCTACTACAGGATCATATACTATAAAAGTGTAGTGTTCAAGTTCTATATCCACCGAATGTTTAAAAGCATGTGGTACTATAAAAAAAACACCATGTATGTTGTAAACACAATGTAGTGGAATGGCTATAGGTATTTAAACCATCAATATTTCAGTATCTTATAAATTAATAGCATTAAAATATTGTTTAATTTATAGGTTTCTGTCACAATGATTGATTTTATTATAACATATATGGACGATGAGAATTAACTAACCTTTCTTTTTTTTATTTGCCTTTGCAACAGGTTTAACTGAAGCACTTGTTAAATTGCTAATTGTGGATTTGCTGTCCTCCACTTCCTCGTCTGATGAGTCACCACCCTTTTTTTTGTTTTTAGCTGGTAATGAAAAGTTAATAAAATGAACATTTCAAGTTTTAAATGCTTAGTAATTAATAGTAGATTATTATTTTTATAACCTACTTAGATTATTTCCTTTACCAATACTCCAAATTTATAAATTCCACTATTAAGGTGTTTGTAAACATAGCACACAATAAA
This sequence comes from Apoda limacodes, assembly GCA_946406115.1. Lineage (NCBI taxonomy): Eukaryota > Metazoa > Arthropoda > Insecta > Lepidoptera > Limacodidae > Apoda > Apoda limacodes. The sequence goes on from OX291546.1 coordinate 10,369,019, forward strand.
ATTACAAAGATATTGTAGAACAACAAAATTAGTTTTAACTACATCTAAAACATTAAACCAACACTCATAACAAAAGTACTTTTGCATTTACTATTGCATTCTAGCAATACAGTGGTATTGGGGCTTAATAATGACAGACAACTAAACTTAATTACCTTATTAACATACAATCTCATTTATTAGATTACTAGCTTTTGCCTGCTTGCTCTACTTGCCCTCAATTGGGTTATTAGCATAGGATTCCTATGGCAACTGCTTGATTATACTAAAGAAGTTTGCTATAACAAAACCGTAACTAAGCTTTGTTCAAGTGGAATTTGGTTAGTTATTCCCACAAGAACCTTTAGAAAGCCTAGGAATTTTCTGGGATAAAAAGTAGTCTACAGCCTTCTTCAGATCTTTAAGTATCTCTATGCCAAATAACAGCTCAATTAGATTTACTATGTAGCTATAGTTTGTTAAAGTGGAATTCGATTATAGTTATTCACTCCATCTGCTCCACTATTTTTGTTATAAAATTTCAGCTCAATTGAATGCTCAGTTCTAGTGTGATAAAATCAAACAAATTTCCAAATTTACAATACTAGTAGCAGAGGCGGCTCGAAACAATTTTTAATGGGTGTTCACTAAAAAAACGAAAGAGATTTTATAAGTAAAATTCATTTACCTATTTAGATTTACAAATGCGCGTCGCGCGTGCTTGCTTTCGTGTCACAATTTTAGGGTTCCGTAGCTAAATGGCAAAAAACGGAACCCTTATAGATTCGTCATGTCTGTCTGTCTGTCCGTCCGTATGTCACAGCCACTTTTTTCCAAACTATAAGAACTATACTGTTGAAACTTGGTAAGTAGATGTATTCTGTGAACCGCATTAAGATTTTCACACAAAAATAGAAATGAAACAATAAATTTTGTGGGTTCCCCATACTGAGAAGTGAAACTCAAAAATTTTTAAACCCATATGTGTGTTCTATGGGTAGGTCTTCAAAAATGATATTGAGGTGTCTAATATCATTTTTTTCTAAACTGAATAGTTTGCGCGAGAGACATTTCCAAAGTGGTAAAATATGTGTCCCCCCCCCCCTGGAACTTCTAAAATAAGAGAATTATATGCCTAAAAAAAATTTGATGTACATTACTATGCAAACTTCCACCGAAAATTGGTATGAACGAGATTTAGTAAGTAGTTTTTTTTAATACGTCATAAATCGTAAACCGCAATTTACTTTTCATTCAATCAACTCAAATATAAAAATAAAAAAAACATATTTTTTTATGTTTCTGTTTGTAAAGTACGTAAATGGTGGTAAGTACGGAACCCATGGTGCGTGAGTCCAACTCGCACTCGGCCGGTTTTTATTGTTACCCTTTTTCTTTATTTCAAGCTGAATTACTAAAATCTTTTCGGACTGTTTAATAATATCACAATAATCACATTTTATTTTGCTTTAGTTACTTATTAGACAACAAACAAACTGTTTATGTAGATATGTACTTATTTAATTTGTTAATCAAAAACTCACGTACACAAACTAAAACATTTGTTGTGATAAGAGCGGCAACAGCCGGCCGGGCCGAAGGTGGGGTGATGCGGGCAACAGTAATTTCATTGACATAGCCCATGAGTAGCACTCCACATTTTGAAAATTTTTCATACAAAAACTTCTATTTCACATGTTAAACTGTGTCAAACTTTCTCTTTCACACTCATTGATTTTAGCTCTAAGTCTCTGTACTGAAATTCGTTTTTTAGGAGCACCATTGCTAGCGCTCTACTTAGTGACTTAGTCTACTCAGTGCAATTACATAATAAATCTTGAGTTAACTGTGTGGGTACAGAATGTTTTGAATGAAATTCTATTTTAATATAAAGAGTAATCAAAGCATACTAATTAATTATGTTAAGTAAAATCTTACACATATTGTTTCTTAAGTAGATAATTATTTATGGGAGTGCTCTTTAGGAGAAGCCGCCTCTGACTAGTAGGAAGTAGGATGTTGATCTTACATATGAAAAAGATCTCTAAAGTAACCAATTTTGTTCGATTTTAAATTAAAACCACTACAAAATTGATTTGTAAGTGCTAAGTGCTTCTACTTATATACCTAGTACCTCTCAAAATCTAGTAATTTTTTATGTGACAATATAGAACTAATTTTTATCTCAAAATCACATCCAAACCTTATTCATGAAACACGCCAATATTTTCTATTTAATTAATTACATTGACAAATCAAAAAATGTGGGGTGAAAAAATATCAAATGAGCATTTTAATATTTTTTTTATGTTTGCATCTCTTTAATCTAAAATCTTAAATTACTATCTATTCTTCTGAATTTATATAAAACATAAAAATAACAGAAAAATGAAAAAGCTATAGAGGTGTGTAGCTCACAAGCTAACATATGATTAATAAATAATTTTATTTATAAATTAATTTCATAGTATCACCAGCTAAATATGCACCCACTTTTCAAAAATTTAAAAGATGTAGGTTGGATTGCATTAATTTGATGAATGAGGCTTGCAGTTTTGCACATAATAAATTAGACCTTTATATGTTGAAATTAAGTGTTGTTTGCTTTACAGTAAGTAGATAATTACAATCAATTAAGGTATTTACTGATAAAACTAATGGTTTTTGATTTGATTTTCCCCTGCTGAAATGTAGGTATAAGGCTGAATCAACTTTTTTACTGTTTTGTTTTCTGTTTTTTCTTGGTCCGTAATGAAAATTCAGGTATAATGCTCTTAAACTTTCTTTTTGTAAGCAATGTTTAAGTGCAAAGACTATGATCAATCATCAAGGATTTTTAGAAACGGAATTATATTTGTGATATGAGTGACCAGAAAATTTAAAACAAATTAATAAATTATGAAATATAATATATAATAATAAAGTCGAATGACCCATAAGCCTAGGATTAGTTTTATTTAAGTTCAAAATACCAAGAACAAAAAGATATTAAGCATTATCCTAGAATATTTAAACTACTTTCAAACTAAGCAGTGTAAGCATTGTGCACAATGTATGAACATTAGGGAGTTTAAAGAGCTAAAGAATAAATATACATCTTAAGGCCATAAAGATACATATCAATCTTTTCTTTTAACTGGCCTATGGAATGCACCTCTAAAAAGCTATGATTTGCTAATGTCCATAATTGCATTACTTTCTCTTTATAAATAATAGCTTAGAGGAAGTGGAAAAAAACACATTGAAAACAGTACCAAGAGAAAGCTTTTTAGCCATTTACAACACACAACAAACCATTTAGGCTATGTTCCAACTCCCGCAAAGAATTCAACTAGACAGTTGTAAAATTACTCTCCCCGGGCGTCCCAAAACCACTTTTTTAAATTCCTCATTGCGATTTGGAACAGACCCTTGAATACTTGATACTTTTTAGTACTAACCTTTCTTTTGAGTTTTCTTTCCAGATGGTTTAAGAGTTTCTTCTTCTTCCGACTCATGAACTTTCTTAGAGAGGTCGCCATCTTCATCACCACTCCAATCATCAGTTTTTCCTTTACCCTTCTTCTTCCCAACTGATTTACTTTTAGAGGTTATGCCAAGTGAATCATTTGTTTTACTTTTCTCAAATTCCTCTTCTATATCTTGATTTTTTTTGTTATTCTTTTTCTTAGACATTGTAAGCAATTTTTAAACTAATATATGTTTTAAAAAAACAACGAATGTAAATCCCTTACGTAGACAGCAGCTGTTAACAATTTTTTAAAGTTTAGGTTAGGTAGGTATTGGCTATGTGCCATTAATCTAATAATTTATGCGGGGTAAAGCCTTGGAAGTTATGTAGCATACCATTAGCAGGTACTACTACGTCCTATTAATTATTTTATGCCATTAGTCTAATGCAAAATAAAGTCGGTACCAAAATTGTTTATCAGTTAGTTTTCCCGACATTAACTTTGCCAATGAGCTATTTTAAAAATTACTTTTCTTAAAGAAATATTATTTTTGGTCCTTTTTGGGTACACCCTCGTGTAACTTTATAGCTTTATTATCGCTTTGTGGCCTTTATTATGTTTTAAGGCTACAGTATTTCGCCAATGTCACCGTGGTGACAGAATGGCTGAGCTTAAGAAAGAGACTTCATCGCTAGCTCGTTCAAACTTTTATGGTCGATAAATTTGATCCCTTTGACCTCAAATCTGAAAATTCAGTTCACGGACATGAATACTTTTTGAGGTATAAATAGGCCAAAAAACGCTTGAGGATTTTTGTGAATTTCGTGTGATAGGTACATATAAGACAGTACGTCATCGTAGCGAGTTTGGTAGGCAAGCTTTTTTCCGCTTGGTGACGCTATTGAGTAGTAGAGTGTAAAATAACAGAATGAAGCAAATTATGTGAAACTAACGTGCGCATGACAGTAAAAGTACAATATTTTGCAATAAACAAACACGGCCCTAAAAAAAAGACGGACGTAACCATAGACATGGGATATTTTCACTACGTACAAAGGACAAATAAAACGTGGGAGCGAGAAATCCAAATTAAGTGCATAGTGCCCATGAGAAAATGAGATAGAAGAAAATGGCCGAATGTGACAATAATTACATTGATAAGCGGCGATATCAGCGGGTCTATTTTATAACGATTGGAATTTTCTGTTTTCCTTCCTTGATTTATATTTTACAATATTTAAATTGTAAATTTGGTATCTATTTTGTAAGCCAATGTGACGTTGCAAGTCGCAATAATCCGAATACATAAATACACGTTTTACCGGTGATTTATGATTTTTTAACTGCTTTGTTGTTAATTATATTTTATCGAATTTATCCTAAAAATTAACGTAAAAATAAATTTGAATTGTAGTTTATATATTATTCTCTTGATTTAATACCATATTTCATTGCTAAATCAAGATTTGGGGGATATTTTGTGTAAAATATGTAATCATTTAGTTACGATAAAGATTGACGTCATGCGTATCGATATCGATAATAAAGTCTATTAGGAGTTCTTTTTGCGGCAAAGATATATACGTTTGACGGCTCCGTGGCTCTGTTGGTAGTGAAGACTATCTACGGAAACGAGGGGTGCAGGTTCAATCTGAATACGTCTGAGTTTAAACGCAAATTAAATGCTGCCTCGAGGTTCAGTAAGAAAGTAATCGCCACAGCTAAGTTTCAATTCATCGGCGAAATAGGTGGGCGACTTGCAAGCTATCACTCTGGGAGTCGTGCTTTCTGGTCGCTTGTTAAGATGCCAAGGGAAACTTTTGTCAGTGGTCGTTACCACCACAGCGAAAAATTGATTTTCCCATAGTGCTAGAGAGAAAGCCGATTTACTGGGCAGTCTCATTGCCTCAAACTCGAATATCAATAACGAAGGAGCTGTACCACCTACTTTACCGTGATGCGGTAAGACTATGCCAGAATTCTCCATAACACAGTGGGAGGTCCGGCGGGCGTTAAGCGTTTTAGAATTCAACCCAATAAAGACACAAGTTTGCGCGTTCACCGCTAAAACAATCCCATTTACTGTGGTCCTACAATTCCAGAACACAGCACTTACCATCTCCAAGTGTATTGGGATCTTTGGTGTTGACACCTCCAGCTATATCCAGTTTCGCGACCATTTGGAAACCAAGGTGAAGCTGGCGTCTAAGAAACCAGGAGTACTCAACAGAGCGAAGCGATACTTCACCTCAGGGCAAAGGTTGTTGCTTTACAAATCCCAAGTCCGGCCCCATAGGAAGTACTGCTGCCATCTCTAGGCGGGTGCACCTGGATACCAGCTTACCCCTTTTGATTCGGTTCAACGACGAGCAGTATAAACGTCGACGATCCCAAACTCACAAGTCGTATCGAACCTTTAAGTCTGAGTAGAGATTTGCCTCCCTGTGTGTGTTCTACCGCTTGTATAATATGTTCTGTGTTTTGAGGAATTGTTTGAAATAATTTCCACAGCTACATTCTACCATCGCTCCGCTCGCCATCGACAGTGAATTCATTCTCACTCTTCGTAACTTAAATGTCCACAAACAGTGCGGTTTCAGAGGAACTTACTCCCGCGAACGCTTAAGTTGTGGAATAAACTCCCTGCTGAGGTTTTCTCAAGGGACTACGATTTATCTTCCAAACTCGCGCGTGCGCACTCGCAGGCAGCAGCATATTTCAGAACCAACAAACGTAGAAATCAAAACAACAAACAAAATCACGCCGATTCGATTACAAATAATTGTCTCTAATAGTTGCGAGGCCAACTATACGCCGCGATTTTTCATTGCTTATAATTAATTAATTAACAACCAACAAACGATTTTTTTTGCACAACAATCAACAACAAACGATTCTCTATCAAAAGCGACAAAAAAATTTGTTTGTTGGTAACTTAGCTGGGCCAACCATACGCATCTACGTAACATTACACTAAAAAGATATGAATCATGAAAGGTCCTACAATTTCGTTTGTTATACATACATGACCTACACTCACACAGATACACCAGGGGCCTTAGACAAGTTACAATCGAAAAATCGTGCAGTATCGCTATAGAACAAGCGTTTTCGAAACAATAGTGGTAGACTTATTGCTCATGTATCGAAAACGCTGTATCGTGGGCGTCGGCTGGAAAACAACACGCCATCATTACGTACCAAAGAGAAAAGGTGCGTTTTGTTGACTGCTTCAATGTATTTAATGCCATAATCCTGCCAAGTTAAAAAGTGATAAATTCTGTATAACACAGTACAAATCTTGGTTTATTCTCTTTGGTAAGATTACCGCATTATGTACATTATGTCGGTCAACAAAACGCCACTAGTATAATCACTACGTTTTACGTACCTCATGACAGCATTCGACGAACATTGTTAAAAAAATGCCGTCTTGTGTGGTGAAATCGTGTAAAAACTACATGAGTAAACTTAAAAAATCACAAGGAATCACCTACCACGCGTAAGTTACAATGATTTTTTTTTATAATTATCTTTTATTTACTTCTGAAATTATAAGGGTGTTGTCAGTTTTTTTATAGGAAATTTTCCCTAAAAGTTGGAAAATCTATATTCGTTGCATTTGTGACTCAGTCACATCAGTTTCTAGGATTCTGTAATTTAAAAAGAAAAGAATGGAACCCATATAAAGTCACTCTTGCGTCCTCATCTTAATGTCCGAGGTTTTTCGGGCTAAAATTTGAAATTTGAGAGTTTGTAGTTAATGAGTTATAGATTTCGGGAAAATTACCCTGTTAATGCGACTTCATTTTCACCGTTTTTTTTTTCATTTTTAATAGGTTTCCTAAAAATAAAAATCGTAAAGGTGATTGGGTCCTAATTATACGAAAATGTAGAGAGGAAAATAATTGGAACCCATCATCAGCCAGTACCGTGTGCAGTGCACATTTCGATGACGTCGATTTTATTACAACAGCTAAGGGGCTACGTTGGTTGGTTCCTTATGCTATTCCAAAAAGGGTAAGCAATTGATTTTGCTAAAATTTTTTTGGGGGATTATTTTAGTCTTATATATTTTATTACTTGCAGTTACTTTCAAACCCTCCAGAAACACAAATGCAAAACACTGCTTCGGCTATACCGCAGGTATTCATTATTTTTAGAACTAGGTACTTATCTATTTAATATTTTAATGGTAACTATGCAATTTCTTTAACGCTTTTTAAGGAGTCACCAAATGTTAAAGGAGTAGCAAACGATCAATCACAGTCATCAAGCACGATATCTTCTCTGTTGGAGGTATGATGTTAAAATTTTGGGTGCATAATTAAACCTAAGTAATAAAGTGGTAACTATAAACTATATAAAGTGGTTAAATAAAAGTTTAGTTAAATGTATTGTATATTAAAAAGTGTGCGTCTCAGAAATTATTATTTTGTTTTTTAGGTACCTCTACTCAAAGAAGAATTTGCATTTACTGGATATTGCCGATTATGTGCCGCTTTAAACTATGATGGCAAGTCAATTAACGTTCAGAGTGACAATGTTTTGAAAAAAATAGTAGTGAATATGTCAAATAGGCTGAATACAAATATTGACTTTAACCAAGAACATCTTCCAACAACGATTTGCTCTGTGTGTGTCAAGTCGTTATATACGGCATATGATTTCGTTGTTGGTATAGACCTGGCACAGATGACACTCAATAAAATATCGATGCAGAAAGACAAATATCAGATGCCAGTTAATTTGAATCTCGGGAAAAACATGGACTTATCAAGTACATCTTTACAGCAGGTATGTGAATGAACACACAGAACTCTAAGCTTTACTATCATTATTGAATAATTCATCATAATATTTTTTCTTTCAGACAAACAACGGATCAGAGACGTATGAATTTCAAAAGCCTTCGTTATATGAATCAAGCACAACTACGTCTTCGCAAAAAGTAACTATGTTTACTTTTTTAGATAATGCTTAATTTTTTTAATTGGGACATCCAAATTTTGACATTTTTGTTTTCAATTTCAGCTATTACCAAACACTGGAGCAGCAACACCACCACATTCACTTGAAATAAGCTCGACAATTCCTTTTCTGCTTGATACACCCAGAAAACGTCGATTGAAGGAAAACCTCAATAAGAAAAAACAGATTATTAATCTTCAAAAAAAAAATTTGAAAAGGTTAAACCAAAAAGTTAGACGACTCCGTAATCGGAATGAATCACTAAAGAATATTTTAAAAAACTTTAAAGAAAGAAATGACAGTGCGCAAATTTATATAACACATTGAATGAAAACATTGTTGCTGCTAACTTGTTTAATAATTTTAATCGCAAGAAACCTAAAAAAAATTAAGTGATTTAGTTATTAAGGAACTTCGTAAAATGTGTTTTCAGTTGCTATGGTCACGCATGAAAGTTTAAAAATAATTAGAACTAGTCATATCAATTTCTTATCGCTAAAAAGGAGAAAAGATAGTAAATTGCTATGATAATGTTAGCGATGTCAGTTAAGGAAACAAACGAATTTTGATTTTGTCGATGTGCCTTCTAAAATCACACTTTTATTTAAATTTGACAGCGCTAAAATGTGCGAAGCGATAATTGGTCCCTATTTCTTGTTCCTTTTTTTACCCATTTTAATAAAAGAATAACGGTTGCATTACATAATCAAGGCTAATGCTTAAGTGGTAAGCACATAAATAAAAACACGATTATTCAACTAACTGGATCTAAAAAGAGGGCAAACTGATGATACATAGGGTAACCCTCAAAGCACGTCAACACATTAATGGGCCGCCATTTGCATGCTTCACTCGTGTCTAGGTTACGTCCGTCTTTTTTTAAATCCGTGTAAACAAATATGTCTTCTGGCTGATGACATCAGTAGCGCCACCAAGCGGCAATATTGTTGCATATCAAACTTCTAGGATTTAAAAAAAAATTCTAGTTGTCAATGCCGTGTGTATAATATCCTAATATATTTCCTTTTAGTAATTAGAATTAGTATAACTTCTATGTAGTATCCCTATTTAGTCTGAGTACTATGTTGTAAAGGGGTTAAATATATATGTAGTTACTAAGAAAATTTGGTAATTAATTTTATAGAAATCATTGGTGTAAGTAAACGATCATGAATATACCATTTCCTGTGTTGACTCCACGATTAATTGATTCTAAGTGGTTTAATGCTGACAGTCCTTGTGATGAGGAAGCAGAATTAACAGCTTTGGAACGAGAGCATCAACAATGGGTACCTTAACAAATTATTTAGATATGTATATATTATGTTGTATTCTGTCTAGAAAAATCTCCTATATTGTGTTTGAGAACTCACCTTAATTGTGGTGTACAAAAGAGGGTTGAGGAGACCTTAAAAAAAAAACAATTAGGTACCAATTTTTTTTCCTTGTGCCTACTTTTGATTACCCTTACTGGTAAAATGCTTCCCAGGGTTATTTTGGCAGAAATCAGTGGTTCCTCTTTAAAGTAAACAGGTTTTTAAGAAAAAAAAATAGTTTTTATCCTCTGGTACATATTAAACACGCCCCACTGTATGCTACCCTCTTTATTTGGGAAAAGAAATTACCTTAACCTAACAGTAGTATTTCAGTGCTTTTTAGAGTTTGGTACCCAGAGGGTGCCAACGGAGCCCTATTACTAAACCTACGCTGTCTCTGTTTGTCTGTCCCACTGTTTAAAAGCTTTATCTTTTAGAATAAAATAGTTAGAAATCTAAATTTTTCACAGAATATGTATTATAATGATGGATTATCTAACAAACAATAAAAATATTAAGTAGTAAAAGTAACATACTATGTCTCCAGCAAGTGCAGAATAACATCTTAAGGACAATTTGTAATGCTTATTGTTTCGCAAAAAATTCTGAGATACATGACTATCTTTAAATTTCATAAGTTGCATCAAGAATCAAGCTGCACAGAAAACTGCATAAAAAGCACCTATCCTTATATCCAAACCCACTCGTAGCTGAATTGCTAGACGTGTCAAATGTAGTTAGGATGTTGAAGACAGACCACATACTGTAGTTGGGAGGTGCGGTTTTGGCCACTTCACCATAACGCCATCCTTACATGCAACAAACTTGCTTATGGTCTAGCAACCAATCACAAATGGATAGAGACCAATTTAAAAAGAAAAAGTTAAAATTTAAAGGGGTTAAATTTAAATTTTATTTTATTTAAGGGGGTTAAAAGTTAAATTTGCTTTATTGTAAGCATAGTACATACAAATTTCAAAGTTGCTGTGAAAAATAGTGTGAACTCTTAATTATAACAACAAATAATAAAAATCGGCTAAGTGTAAGACAGGCCAAGCCATTACGATTATACATTACCAGTAAAACGCCATCTAGTAATAGTATTAAGAGAAAAAGTAAATTTGTTTGGAGAGTCCTCATCCAAAAAAATACATTTTCGTTGTTTTTGTTCTATCCTAAAAACAGTTATATATACAAACTGCAAATGTGCAGTGAAAAGTAGTGTTAACTCTAAAATATATCAACAAATAACTGTCCAAGTATGAGACAGGCTAAAGCCATTACTATTTTAAATTACTGATACAGCGCCATCTAGCTTATTATTTAGAGAAACAGGAACACATTTGTTTGTTGGAAACAATATTCAAAAGGTAAGCAATGTTGGGTATGGTCAGTACTTGGATGCGTGACCGCTAAGCAGTACACTTTTTTTTTGTTTGTGTTTGTAAATTACGCAAATGTTGATAGGTACGGAACCGTCAATGTGCGAGTCCAACTTGGCCGTTTTTTTTTATTTTGCATATAATTTTTTTAACCATTTTTTTAATTATTTTTTTTGTTTAATTTTTGTATAAGGGGCTATTACACAACAGCTTAAGATATTTTTAATGCCAAAATGATAGGGTGCTGGTAAGTAACTCACCTAAAAAGTCGCAAAGTGAGGCATGGTTATTGAGCATGTATGCATAGTTTGGGTTAACATGTGCACTTTATTATCTCATGTTATTTTTTGCAAAACAAAATGTTTACATCAACATAAGACTTTTTGTGTGTGAAGCTTGATTGTTGATTAATGGGCTTTTCAAGGAATGACAAATTCCAAGATACAGTCTTCTTAAAAGCTATTTTTTGACAATATCAAATTACCTACTTAAGGTGAATCCAACTATAATTTATTTATGCATTAAATTAAATGCCTTTCACTTTTAACATTTCTCCACTCAATGCAATAGCTATAATGAATATACCAGTAGCAAAATGCAGATTTATCCATAAAATATCTGTGAATTACTACCAAAGTTTTTTATGAAATCAACAAAAACTTTGGTTATTTACCATTTCACTAGCATTTCATGAAGAAAGATATTTTTGTGACAACAATAATAATAATAAATAGCAGCATTTAATAATTACATAACACATTTTATACATTAAAATGTTTAGTTATGATTAAGTTCACTTAAGGTTGTATAGGAAAAATCTGATTTTGATTCACCTTAGTGTAAAAATATATAATTATGATAACTGGTTTAATTTATTAATATAATTTTTTTTAATAAAACTCACCGTTAAACTGAATTAGTTTGATTTTTTTATTAGTTAAACACTATTGGTTCGCAATACACGAAACGTGCCCCGCTTGGAAAGACTGAACCTGAACCTATGGAAGAAGAGGCTGATACAGATGAAGAAGAAGGTGAGAAATATAAAGTCACAATTAGAACAGTTACCTATTTCATGCAACTGTGATTCATAAGCAGATGCCATAGACAAGTCAGTACTCTGCTAGAAACTAGTTTTGCTAGAATCTGATTCTATATGCATCTTCAGAGATATGGTATACAAAAAGCTGCAACATCACAATCTTAACATACAGTAAATAAAATCTTTGCTTATTTACTCTCCTAAATTGATTGTATTTTTAGGTTAGGCCTTGTACAGGCAAAATAAAATTAATTTAATGAATATGAACAGTTTTGGGTGGAAATTAATCTAAAAAACGAATTAAAAAAAATCCTCAGTTTGTGAGGGAGTCGGACACTCACACTTGACGGTTTCATAATTTTCTTATTAAAATATACAGTACATTTAATACAGTGTTAGTTTAACATCTGTCTGATAACATTATCAGATTAATAAAGCTCAGATTCTAATAATGGTTGTTTGTAAAATGAATTATGTTCAATTGGCTTCAAAATAAACCAAGCCTTTTTGCATAGTAGATAAAAATATAGGGTCTATTAAATAAAATTAAAGACAGTTTTAAGCTTTTTCAGTTTTTAAATTATAGAGCAGTTCAATCTCATGAGTATTGTTTCTTTCAGGTAATGACGAGTCTGATGAATCAGAGGAATCTCATGATGAAGATGAAGAGGAAGAGCTTAGAACTTCTTATTCCCCAGTAAGAAATAATAATGAGTTGGAACCAGATAGCCTAGATGATCTCAATGACGCACCTGATTTAAACACTTCGGATCAAAGTTCTTTGTGGCCTATGCAGTAATCAATTTATAAGTTAAGAAACACATTTTTTATTAGTTAAGTGTTGTGTGCTATGTTTGCAACAACCCATAATTAAATTAAATATAAATGGATTAGTATCATAGCATTTAAGTACCTATGTTACGTTAATCTGTTAAAAAATATATGAAAGTATGTTATGTAAGTTGAGAATAAAATCTTTTAGGTATATGTTTTTACTTGTGTTAATTGTCAACTGAACTAAATTTTGCATGACAGGTTTTTTTTTGTAATAAATACACAAGTTAGTTATAGATTTTATTTAACAAATTTAGCTATCAAAATATAACATAAATACCATGTAGATACTACTTTAAATTACATGAATTGACGGGTACTTTTATTTTAATTATTCGTAACGACTGCAACAAGACGCAGTCGTAAAAGAACGAGGGTAGTTAGAAATGTCTGACGTATGTCTAATATTCATAGTAATTCCAAGTAGGAAATGCAATCTCGTTCGCAGCTTTCGAAAAAGAGATCTTGCAAGATCTCGTTCATTTTGAGCGAGATTAACCTCTTATCGTAAATCGGACGAGATTGAGCAAAGCACATTTCATGTATTGATGCGGGTGGCATAAATTTTGTATGGCAAAGGGTTCCACTAAGAAATTATTCTGAAAAATTTATCCCCCAAAGGTAAATTCGGGTTGGAAGTTTATGTTAGTAAGAAAACAGTTTTTTAAGTCAAGTCCACGTAAATTGGTATCTGGCCTTTTGGTTGAAAACTAATAATGACGTGTTTACAACGTTTTTGGAAACTCATTCATGTCTTTAAAAAAGATAACTACCAATGGTTATGTTACTCATATACTTGCATTTTTCATATAAATAAATACAGAACCTTAAATTTCTAAGTGTGTCTAAGTTTAGATATACTCCACAAGTTAAGTCAGTCTTCATTTACTATTATGCATACATATATGGAATAAATATTCAACAATTGGCTAATTATAAAATGCCTTTTAAGAATCAATAGTTTACACACACTGCATGTGTTATTAAACCGGACCGGTCTAAATTTTTATGTATAACATTACGCAAATAATAAATATATGACCATTATCTTTAAATTTGAATATTTTTATTACTACTGTAAGTGATAGCTGTCCCCCGCAGTTACGTATGAAGAATTTGATTTTTTACTTAAATTCATTCTTGCAATCTCTCAGAATTCTTGCGGAATTGAGATTATGACATTTAAAGATTATAATATTAATGAAAATATGTACTCTGTCTTTTTTTCCAAATCCTATCGAGATTAGTTTAACGGATTAGGCATACAGTCCACACACATTCAGACATGCTTTCACATTTTTAATATTAGTATGGATTGGTTTTATTAAATTGTCAATAGAATTTAATCACAAGATTTAAATCTTGCATTTGGATTTCTGCAAGTTTTCGTAATATATAAAAAAATTACTGGGGTTACCACCTACTTTAGCAAACATGGAAAATGTTTAAAATGACTTACTGGTACGCATGCAAACAAAAAAATAAAATGATCATGACCACAAAAGGACTACTAAACGTGTATGCTAAATTCACTTCGTTCTAAAAACTACTACGTATAATAATAATAATAATGTAGTACCTTCGTATTAAACTCGTGCAATTAAAAGTTATTGCTAAGAAAGCTTTTTTTAATTGTATTTAATAAGCACTATTAAAATAATACATGTTTTTAAATGCAAATGATAAAATTTAGCTAAGGTGACTCCCGAATCAGATTTTTCCGTACAAACTTCATTGCACTAAATATCTTAAACAAACATTGCGCCATTCAAAATGCATTAATCATAAATCGCTTTTTAACGTAGTCACAAAAAGCATATATATTCATGAAATGCCAGTGAATTATTTATAGCTTTTTCCAGCGGCTCCGCCACCTTTAAATTTGTTTATCGGCGTAGGATACTTACGGCAACTCCTTGATAATACTAAAGAAGTTTGTTAAAGCCAGCTATGGCTGCAGCTATTCGTACGTGGAATTCGGTTATAGTTATTCACTCGGGAGAATTTCCCAGAATGAAAACTATCCTATGTCCTTTCCCGCAACTTAAACTATCTACTGAATTTCATCTAAATCGTTTAAGCGTGAAGAGGTAACAGACAGACAGACAGAGTTACTTTCGCATTTATAATATTAGTATGGATATTCACTGATAATTTAATAATTCACTGACATTTTATGGATGAATATGCTTTTTGCGACTATAAGTAGTGGAATTTTTAATTTCTTTTAAATATTTAATGTAATAAAATTTAGTTAGAGAAAATCTGAATCGGCTTAACTTAGGCAATAGACATTTAATACAATACTTAACTAAATAAACACGCGCGCCCTCAGAATGATCCATTGCACTATACAATTGTAAATTATTTATAAGTTTGAATTTAATACAATCAGTGATTCAATTGGAAGATTATTTTATTTTTACTATCACATATTTTAAAACATTAAAATTACCTTTTTAATCATTATACTTTGATGATCCATAAATACATTTCCGTAATAGTAGATAAATTCATTAACATAACAAAAATCTTCCTTATAACACTTACAAACATTTAAAATACGTGGGATAGATTTAGGACAATGCTGACAACTCTTGTTAACAAAGCTGATATTTTACTTTTGGGCACATCACTCCATTTGCTGGCTAAGCATTTCTCTATGTCACCATGTAGTAATCCTCTATTGAATTTTGGTCCTGAAAAAAAATTTAAATATTGTTTATTATTATATAGCCCTCTCGCATCAATGGTACCGAAAGTGCTAGATCACGCAGTTTTTGTGCGAATTTTATAGCAAAACTTTCACATTTGAAGCATTGAAAAATTCTGCACAAAACTTTTAGTGAATTAGCTATTATTTAGAAGTTATTGTTAAGACTATTCCAGTCACTCTAGTTCTAACGTTTGTGCGAAAGCAAATATTGTATTCAATTTCGCTAGGGTTGCGATCTTGCACGACCTGACCACATGGGCGGGCCACATTGCGATCGCAGAAATCAGACGTCTTGGCGAGCGCGCGCCTAACATTTGGGTGCCGCCAACCGGCAGCAAGGTCGTAAGTGTTCGCATTCATACCTAAACTTCGGAGTGCGCCACGCCTAAGCAAAGTCTGCTATTGAAATTGAATAACTTACCTGAAATGTTTTAAACTTACCTAAGTGTTCTCCACACTTCCCGGAATCCAGCGTAAAAAATACAGCGCTCTTTTTTGCAAGAGGATTGTATTCATCACAGTAGTAGTGGAAAGCCATAGCCAGATTTGATGGAACCTCGCCGACTTCCTTTACAAGCATAACCGCATTCTTTTCTAGGTCATATTGATATTTGTCCATAAACTCGCGGTGTGTCTTCATGTCTAGATCTAACTTCTCGACCAATACATGACGAGTTAGCGTGTCACTATTATTGCCTGAAAAAAAAGGGAGGCACGAATTATATAGGTCATATAGCTGGGCTATTCACGTAAAATATCGAGATGTTTAATGTAGAATCTGACATCTCAATATAATTGTTCATGACTAGTCGGCTTTATTACAACCCGGTTGTGCCTTTTGAACACGCCCATGTCTGTGCATCGATTCTAACAAAAATGTACAGAGAGGGCAGTTTTATACACATTTTTGTACGGACTTCTGAGGACGGTCGTTCGCCTTCAAAAATGCATTTGAGGTTGTGCAATATACTTTGCAAGTTATTTGCTTCCAAAGTAAAAAAAAAAGGAATTTTAAATTAAAATGTTTTTAATTTTACGGAACATGCATTATGCATTATGCTCGTACAACATGCACTTGGCCGATTATAGGTTTATAAGCGTTATCTTAGAGGAAACCGTAGATGGCAATACACAAAGCTGCAATGGTTTCTCGGAAAGTGACCTAATGATTTGGATGAAATTTTTCATTTTACTTTAGGTATTATCCCTGAAAAAATTACAGATGGCGTTACAAAAGAGAGAAAGTAGGTCGCCCAGATATCTATACAATGTAAGAACTCCTCTGACATATTTTATGTGTCGTGTATGCCTTATGATGACGGATGCGTCGGAACGCAAGCGACGGCAGTTAGGTTCAGGCAGGGCACTTTCCGACAGTCCGGTCCCATTGCAGTGTTAAAAGGAGGCGCGTGTATACCGAGCAACTGTCATAAATTTTGTTGTCTATATAGTATTAAATAAAAATATAAAATTCCTAAAAGGATTTAGGATAAAATTCCTAAAAGAATTTATATCTGTTTTTAAGCCGAAGTAAATGTCATCTTTGACATTCTTTTCTATAATATAGTATACTCTATTTCAATTCTTTTAATTTTAGGCGCTAAAACCTATTTTAGCTTTTTAGCGTGAGCAGTTTGTATAAAAATCCATCATTTTTATAGTTACATCCATGGAAATAAAAGTACTTTGCCCTGTTTGTTAAAAATTAAGAACGACATATTTTTGAGCAACTTTAGACAATTATTAGTTTGTATGAGTTTGCAAGTTTGCTTGACACCACAGTACTGTTACACTGTTAGTTAAAAATTAAGAACGACATATTTTTGAGCAACTTTAGACAATTATTAGTTTGTATGAGTTTGCAAGTTTGCTTGACACCACAGTACTGTTACACTGTTAGTTAAAAATTAAGAACGACATATTTTTGAGCAACTTTAGACAATTATTAGTTTGTATGAGTTTGCAAGTTTGCTTGACACCACAGTACTGTTACACTGTTAGTTAAAAATTAAGAACGACATATTTTTGAGCAACTTTAGACAATTATCAAAGTTTGTATGAGTTTGCAAGTTTGCTTGATCACACAGTAAAGGCTAGATCGCGCGGGTATGCAAGCTAGGTGAAAATATAAGGGAAAATCTTTCTTTTAAGTTTATGTAACTTATTACAAGTTATTATATAGGTATACAGAGATTCACAGGTTTAAAAAAACGCCTAGTTGCATAGGTCCACAAAATCAAAGCCGTATTGAATTGTTTAAGATTAACTTATCTAAAAGATCAAAAGTCGACTAGAACTTTGACTTACGTAAATATCTTGCAGCAACATTAGCTATATTCGACATGAAGTCATCAAATTGTGTTTGATCAAAGGCTTCGTTTTTGCTGTTGTATATGAAGATAAATGAACCAGTATCTTCTTTTTGAAATATAGTTGATATTCCTAAAAAAAAAAACAATTTTTTGTTTCATTTAGCTGTACTGAACTGAACTCTACGCTGAGCTGTTATCAAAAATCATAAACATAATTTCACACTATTCAAAGTTTTGATGTGGTTCTACACATGGCAGTTGGCATATAAATTCCAACTATAGTATTTACGCTAATTCTGTAGTTTTATTGATTTTTCTTAACAGATTAAATTAGTGAAATATTATGGACTCAATACTTAATCCATACTAATATTATAAATGCGAAAGTAACTCTGTCTGTCTGTTACATCTTTACGCTTAAGCTACTGTATGGATTAAGATGAAAGGATGATAGAGATAATTTGAGTCCCGGGAAAGGACATAGGCTACTTGAAAACGTCAAGAGTGAGTTGGTTTTTTTTTTCTACGTATAATTCTTCTTTACGTGTGTTTGTCACTGAACTCCTTTTAAAGGGCTGGATAGATTTGAGTGAAATTTTGTCCAAATATTTGAATGGGTTCCTAGACGATTTAATAACGCAATTGGGCCTGGTAGGTGGCGCTGCAGTCGGTGTGTCACTGCTCTTCTCCTAAACGGAAATTTAATTTACGACCATGATTTCAACATTCACTGCATTGTATGCGACTCCATTATTATCATATCCCACGACTTCAATCATTGTGAAATTCGTGGCTTGGAAACAACACATTACATAGAACGTAAAAAACGCACGCAAGGGCTAGCTTAAAACCAAAAGGATTTAAAGAAAGGTTTCCCGCCAATACTTCCACCATAGAAGATTTGGAAGAGAATGAAGAATTAAATAATTTTGACACAGAGGCCATAGTAAACATTGAGATATCCAAAAATGATGACTCACCTGTAGATTCGCTAGAAGTAATTATGGAATCGCAAAATTTTCAAAATGTAAATGATAAATTTAAATTATCATATTTAATGTGGCGCTGCTTTTCCGGGCAGGACAACGTCAGCCGGGTCCGCTATATTATAAATGCGAAAGTAACTATCTTTCTGTTATCTCTCCACGCTTTAACCGCTGTACCGATAAAGATGAATTTTGGCATGGAGATAGTTTGAGTCCCGGGGAAAAACCAACTCACACTTGACGTTTTCAAGTAACCTATGCCCTTCCCCGGCACTCTAACTGTCTCCATGCCAAAATTGCCCTGGGTTCCACCCGCCCTAAATTCGGTTATCGGTGTAGGATTTCAACGGCGACTCCTCAATTATAAAAAAACTGACTCACACTTGACGTTTTTGAGTAGTCTATGTCCTTCCCGGGGACTCAAACTATCTCCATGCCATATTTTATCTGAATCGGTACAGCGGTTTAAGCGTGAAGAGGTAACAGACAGACAGACAGAGAACAGAGTTACGTTTGCATCATGTGGAAAAGCAGCTCTACATTAAATATATTATAATTTAAAAATTACATTTTTAAAATTTTGTGATACCATAATAACTTCTAACGAATCTACGGTTGAGTCATCATTTTTGGATATCACACTGTTTAGTATAGTCTCTATGTCTAAATTATTTGGTTCTTTATTTACTTCCAAATCTTCTATGGTGGAAGTATTGGCGGGAAGCCTTTCTTTAAATCCTTTTGATATTTAGCTAGCCCTGATGCCTTGTTTCCAAGCCTTTTGTCGCATTGTGTTATAAAACCTTGCAAAGTCCTACTGGAACTAACACAATTAATTATCATTAAAATCTTCCCTGCCTTTTAGGTGAAGATCAGTGACACACCGACTGCAGCGCCACCTACTGGGGTCCGATTGTGTCATCAATCCTTTCAGGGACCCAATCGAACGTACACAAAAAATATGAAAATCGTCCCTGCCGTTTAGGAGAGGATTAGTGACACACCGACTACAGCGTCACCTACCGGGTCTAATTTTGTTTTCAGACCATCCAGGAAACTATTTAAATATTCAGACAAAATTTAATCCTAATAGTTTCAACCGTTTAGGAGGAGTTAGTTGACAAACACACTTACAGAAGAATTATACGTAGAAACACCATGACAGTTACCTTTTATAATATTAGTATGGATTGACAATGACAGATAGATAATTTTGTTTCTATATTTTCAATAGCAATAAAACAACTGCTAAAATTTTAAAAAAGTATGTGGCACACTGCTTGTTTGTCTCGGAGTCACGGAAGTGTTATACACTGCTCTAATTGGATTTCCCCGTCATTTTTATTTTTTAATACAAGCTTACACTTAAGATTTTAATAAAAGTACACTTAAAACAAAATTTTGACTCCATCATAATTATTGTGGTGGTATTGCTACAGAAACTTTAATTGGGAGAAAAAGTATTTAATTTTCAGTTATCTCTGTGCCAAAAATCAGGTTTATCTGTTGCTCCAATGCGGTGATCATATGCCACTGATTGACAGTGGAAAAACTGATTTCCATGGTGACACTCAATCGGGATAATCTAAGATTTGATCTATTTCCAACCCTATGGCTATCTGTCGATTCTATTCAATTGGAGGCTCTGTTACGATGTGAAGTCATTAAATAAGAAACCCACCTTATATTTTATAATAATTAGGGTAGAAAAGCAACATACTCTTAACCATAAAAAAAACCGTATATAAGCATATAATGCAACAAGTGGATGGCAAATTTGGATGATAGTAGTTATTAATAATAAAATTCACCTGTTTTTACTTTTAATATAGAACTGTCCGTAATTTTATATTTCTTTCCGAGACTCTCTATATCATGATAAAATTTGTCTTCATCATAGACAGATTTAGAGACAACTTCTCTATTTGTTACCGGGTTATAGTAAATTGCTGCGACACAAGCCACTAACAAAACGATAATTGCTCCTATAAAGTAAATCAAACATGGGATATTTGATTTCCAATACTTCCAACTTCTAATTCTTCCAACTTCATATAAATCAGAAGATGATAATGAATGTGAATGACTTGAATTGCTTGAAAAATTGGATCTGTCATTGTTTCTGCTGTTGGCAGATTTCGGAGTAAATTCTGAAGTGAAATTACTGTTACTGGTTGTACTGGCATCTGTTACTGCAGGCTGATCACCATTGTAGTGGGTTTCACTCTGTCCAAGTCCAATACCAAATTCATCGCTGCAATAGGATGGAAGAGATGCAGGTAAAGATTTGGCAAGAATATTGCTGTAAAAAACGCATTACCAGCTCTGCTTAGTTATTTGTAATTAAAATTTTAGTGACAAATAAAAAAATAAAAACAAAATCAGCTATCTTAATGTAAAATTATGAAGTTATACTAAGAAATACGTACAACAATACAATAATGTAAATATGATGGCAGGCAGGGAGTACATTAAATTTGAAAAAACTTAAGTTTGGCTGATTTAGATAAATTTATAAAAATATCGAATGATTATTGTAATTATGAAATAGCGAGATGGTAATGAGCTGTTTAATAGAAGCCAAAATAGTTTATGATAATGTCATATGGAACAATGGAGAAGCAATTTACGTAATGTGTTTGACTATAAAATTGTATAATGAATTAAGTGAAGTGTAGTTAAGCATATAATATTTGAGAGATCAAAGAGCTCAGTTAAAAAGCATGTAAAAGTGTCAAATATTTTACTCACTGTTCTATATCAGAATCATCTGTATATTGATCATTTTGGGTGGTTAGAGAACTTCTCCGGACATTTATCTTTTTAGAAATCTGAGGACTGGAAGGATTTTTGTACAAATGCTTGCTGAAACAAAATTTGTTTATTTTAAAAACAAACCTACTAACAGAAGATAGAATATATTAGGTCCTTACATATATGAAATTAATGTTTTATATGGAAAAAGCAAAACTAAATATTTTTTTTCATTTTTTTTATTTAATCAATTAAAGTAGGTACCGTTCTGATCTAAGCACTGTTGCCATTTTATAGGAAGTTCATTGATTCCTTTGCTGAAAAATTGCGGAAGCGAGAATCAACTAAATCTTTGAAGGTGTTTTGGACTGTCTCATCTGAACTGATTTTTTTTCCAATTAAGAAATTATCCAAATTTCGCAAAAAGTAGTAATCGGTTGGAGCAAGGTCTGGGGAGCATAGTGGGTGACGGAGACATTCCAATCCTAGCTCCTCTAGTTTCGCCATCATCTGTTGTGCAGTGTGTGGACTAGCATTGTCCTGAAGCAGCAGTGGGCTAGGGCTATTGACCAATCTCGGCTGTTTAACGGCTAGCTTTTCCATCATGGTTCCCAATTGTTGGCAATACAGATCTGTCATAATCGTCTGATCAGATCTTAGGAAGCTGTAGTAGATGACACAATCGCTGATTCACCAGAAACTAACCAGCAAATTTTTTGAGTTAACCTTCGCTTGGGGCAGGATTAAGCCGGTTCTCCTGGATTTAACCACTGTGAAGAGCGTTTCCAATTATGGTATAGGATCCATTTTGATATGATTCAAATCCCCTCATCATTGTGATGATGCAGTAGTCGACGAGTGTTTGTTGGTTTGCTTCACTTAGTTCATGCGGTACCTATTTTTCAAGCTTTTTCACTTTTCCAATTTGTTTCAACTGATTCAAAATGGTTTGATCACTCACACCCAAGCCTGCAGCTAACTCTTGTAAGTAGTTAGTTGTTTGAGATGGATCCAATTCCACAATCACTTTCAATTCCTCATTGACAATTGGTTGGAACCAAAAATGTAGTGTGTTTTTTCTTTTACAGTGGCTTCTCCGTACACATAATTAATCCTTCAAGCTGTTTCTGCAGCGCTGGTGCGACAATAGAATTCGTATTCGAAAATAATGCGATATTTAAGTTTTCCATTTTGAGCACAGAATGATTTCAAAGCAAAATTGAATGATGCCAAAACAAATGAATTATTACACTCGAAACACAAATAGACAAGCTTAAAATTTGAATTTGGAATTCTTAACCAAACGCCAGCTTTTTGAGATCAAAGTGGTCAGTTCTATAAAACATCAATTTCATATGTAAGGATGTAATACAAATGAAGGCCCTAAAAAATATGCAAAGTGCAGAGTTTCATTGCTGTAAGTATCATTGTTTGAAAAGTTTTTTCAGTCTTAGTGCTAGTATTCTAGATTTCTATTTTTAGATAACGCATTCAAACCTAAATAATTTACAACTAAATATTAAAAATGCAATTAAATTTTGAAAACAATAAATTTAAAATCCCTATTTAGAATTAAAAAAGTATGCCAAAGTAAATAGTAAATAAATACTAAGAAACACCCAGGGGTGTTTTCTTACAAAATATTAATACATATTTTTGAAGCAGGCATTATCTGTAGAGATTCCCAATTTCAGATTTGTAGCCCAATATAGTCTCAAAATAAAATGACACAACTCTGTTTCTTTAATTTTAAGATTAAACTGCACTAGGTACAACGCAGTAACCAAATATTTTTTGTTGTTTACCATTTTGGCTTAGCAGGCTAAACTACTCTTCAATCTATCCGGCCTACCCGTAAATAGCATTAGGAAGAACTTAAGAATAAGGCCTCCCACGGAGGGGTTGAGTGATTCCCCCTACCAGGAATCTCACGGAATACTGCTGTAGAAAAGTATCAAAATCAAAAAAAAGTACATGATTACCAAAACTTTCAATACCCCAAAGTATGGATACATTTTTCCTGTCCCTAAAAACAATTTTTTTGCCATAAATTAAACAAATATTACAACTTTCAATGCATTTTATCACGATTATCAAAAATTCATAACTCAAAAAGTATTCATTTCATTCAGTGAGTGGTGAGGGGAGGGGGGAGGTACCCCCCTTTTTTTTATAAATTTAACCTAAAAATGTAGGAACCACCTTCTAGAGGAGGAACGTATTCCCGAAAAGAAGGGGGCCTAGCCTTGCTTCGCTTCGCTCCTGCCTTAACCTTTTAACCTAACTCCACTGTCATTGGGGTGCCTAACAAGATTTCTGGGTAGAAATAAAAAAAAAATAACCACGAAGGTTAAGGCATCAACTGTCATTAGGGTGCCCTAACAAGATTTCTGGGTAGAAATAAAAAAAAAACCACAAATGTTAAGAAAGGAGCGAAGTAACTCGACTGACATTGGGGTGCCCTAACAAGGTTTCTGGGTAGAAATAAAAACAAAAATGCGAGTTATATTTACTGGTCAATGCGGTAATCGCGTAAAAAAACGCGACTAAAAACTAGCGTCACATCACTTATAAAATGCAAAAGCAAAAATTTAACTCTAGGAAAATACCTACATAATTTCAATATACATTTTTCAACAAAAATAAAACCTTATTTTGCCCTATTAGCATTCATACATTCATAGTTTCGACTGATGTAGATGTATGCAATTTTGCTATTTATTATCAATTTTCATGATTTTATTTCTGACAAACTACATAATTCCAGGCTCTGAAACTTCGCACAGTTAATATTGCAAACTAGATCTATTAGGAAAAAAATTACGAACACCCAACTTGACAGGGGATATTGTATATTTTATCCCTATTATGGTCTAACCTTTACTTATATACATAAAAAAAATTACAGAGGGCGCTGAGGAAAAAATAATTACAAATGCTTTTCTACAATTATTTCCCTTGCGCCCCCTTTTAGTTACTCTGACCAACTCACCTCATAACATTATCCACTTCATCATGTCCAGTTTCAGTTCCATTATGAGAAGTACTAGCGTAGTCTGCCTCACTTTGGTTAAGTCCATACTTGCCCATAATTTCACGTTTCAAAGGGTCTACATAACCTGCGTAATCATGAATATTTCGCCTAGCTTTCGGAATGATTGGAGCCCCCCCTTTCTGGAATTATAAAACAATTGATTGAATGGTAATAAACTGCCTCCAAAACAATGTTGTAAATAAAAATAAACAAAAACCATAGGTACCCCGTTATCAAAATTATTACTCATTAACCAACACCAAAGTGCTCTTTTCACACTACAAAAAATTTCCAATTTAAGAAGTTCCTAAAAATACCTATTAAACAATTATTTGACAATAAATGAAATCACAGATAATAGTCATATGTCCAATTGAAATCACAATTGAACGAAAACAAATGTTAAAAAATCCCCGAACCGCGCACAGTGCTGCCTGCCACTATTTTCTTTTGGTATAATTGCTATTTATTTATTTTTACCATTTAGCAAACCAAGTTAGCAAACAAGCTTGCGGTCCGTCGGATGGCAGAACACATCCCATTATACACACAGGAAGGCAAAGTCTAGGGATTGCAATCCGGACAGTCCGGAATCCGAAAAAAAACGAAAAATCCAGATATTTAAGAATTTTTAAATTCGAATTTTAATGTTAATCCGGTTTTTCAAAGTGCTGAGAATTGTAAAAAAAAATCCCAAAAAGTCTGGAATTAACAAGAAATTCAGGATCAGGGTGCCGAAGCTTGCGTCTCTTCTATATACTATGTTTAATTTATAATAAGATTGGATTCGTTTGGACTTTTTTTGCATGAAGATATCATTGGATTGACAACGAATGGCGCAGCTGTTATGGTCAAAGTTGGACGTGTTCTGCCAGCGCTAGTGTGCCAAGTGTGCTGATATTTTATATAAAAATGCACCACAAACATATAGGGAAACGGAGAACTATTTAGATTCAGACTTGGAGAGTGCCGTAGCTAAGGGGGGGGGGGGGCATAAACTAAGGTATAATATATCTAAATTGTTTTCCCATACTATAAATTAATACCATTTTGCTCGTGTTTTCCCGCTATCTCACTTAATTACCTTCTACCTTAATTATTCACGCTCACAAGCAGGTAAATAATGAAAGATAGAAAAATTACTAAAAAAAACCACCGCTGCCCTACCTTAGATTCAACTCTAGCTACAGCCCTGTTGGAGATTAAAGAAGTCATCGATGACCGATTTGTTAACGGACAGAACGGAAAGCAGACTATTGAGCGATGGTTTTATAAACTTAATAAAAAAAGTCCGGTCAATGGCTAAGATATTTAAAAATTCCCGATGAAAAACGATACAACGCTAAAAAAATATGCAACAACGGAAATTGGCAAAGAGTTGGAGCTACTCCTAGACTGCAAAACTTGGTGGAACAGCTTAGGCACTATAATGGAACGTTTCAAAATTAAAATCATGCATACAAAAAGCACTAATCGATGTTAAATCTACTATGACATTCTCAGACATAGAAATGATATGTCTTAAAAATCTTTAGGTATGTGTAGACATGATAAATAATAATAAATGTTTATTTCAGACCATGGTCCCCAGTGTGTTAGTTACAAATACACTTAAAAAACTATGTTAGTTGTACACATAAAATAACAAAATACTAAACAAATAAATTTTTATTATTATTTTGTTTAGCGAGGGTGACAACTGTTCACATACGTCGTCTTATATGAACACCTACACACTCTCGCAAAATGGGGCAATCCAATCTTTTGGAAGCTGCTTCCAAGAGCCTGTTCGGGCTGCCACGCCTATAAAGACATGATAAAAACTACAGTAGAAAGCCGAAACAGCTCCTAAATTTTTAGTTTAATTATAAGAAAATTAGTGCAGTTTGACTGGCAAGTAATTGGCGAATGCCCTAATAATAAGAATTGCCTCCATCCATGGAAAGCCTCCATGCGGTTGTTGGAGCCTTGTATTTGCACAACTCCAGCCAATTTCTAAATGAAACTGACAAAGACATTTTAGAGACCTATTTATGAGGAAATTAAAACTTTGATCAGTCAAACTACAGCCATGAATTTTACAACTACATCAACTCACTTAGTTCAGAAATGATTTGTGAATTTGAACCTGGATCATACAACGAACAATCTAATCGTCAAATCAAATTTCCTTTGCAAGTGTGACTATGCGTTTTAGTGCCAGTGGAACTTAATTATATTCATTAGTTTACGCGGAAATGGCATTCTACGAAAATGGTGGAGGTCGAGGAGAAATTTTAAAAAAGTTATCGTAAGTTTGCTCGCTATAGCGCCAATAAGTGTAAAGTCCGAAAGAGCCTTTTGCACTGCTGGGATATTTTGTGATAAATTAAGATCAGTCTAAACGTTTTTCCTCTTGACGTTTTTATATTTTAAGGTCTCGGTTTTTAAATAACACTAATAATTATTTTTTTAGAAATATTTAGTACGAACTTATTGATTATTTAATTTTAATTTATTTTTAATTTAATTTAAAGTTCTTATTCAAGTAGGTCACCTTCGGACAGTTTTGAACGCCAGTTTATAATAAACAAGTGTGAATTAATAAATATAACATAACAAATATTAGTTAATAAAACTTAAAATAGCTAAGCTATAAAATATAAATTTACATTAAAAAATTAAAACAAAAACATCGTAGCCGTAAGTGAAAATTTCAAATTTTATGTGCAGATGATATTCCAAACATCCTTGTCTCCTATATAATCTAAAACTGTATAGTAAGCTTTTTTAATTAGAACATGTTTAACATATTGCTTAAATTTGCTTTCAGTAAAATCAGTGATTCTGTTTGGAATTTTGTTATAAAATTGTATACCGTTTCCTATAAATGTCTTTTTTTGTATCATGTGCAGTCTAAAAACAGGCATTCTAGTATTAAGGCCGTGTATCTCCCCACGTTTTGAGAACAAATCAATATTTTGTCGCACATACATTATGTTGGCATAAATGTAAGCAGATGGCATAGTCAAAATGTTAATTTTTTTAAAGAGTTCTCTTAGAGATTCACGCGCATTCATCTTGTATACAGAGCGGATTGCCCTTTTCTGCAAAATAAAGACCGATTCCCAATCGGCGGCTGCACCCCATAATTAAATGCCATACGACATAATGCTATGAAAGTAAGCATAGTAGACTAACCGCGCTGTTTCAACATTTGTTAGCTGTCGAATTCTTCTCACTGCATATGCAGCGGAGCTTAGTTTCTTACATAAGTTGTTTATGTGCGGACCCCATTGCAGTTTCTTGTCGATGGTAAATCCTAGAAATTTTGCTGTGTCTACCATCTCCAGGGAGTTGTCTCCTGCTTTAATTGTAGATGTCAAGCTCCGTTGTGTTAAAGAAAAATTAAAATTTAAAGGTATTTGGTTTTACTTCCATTAAGAAGAAGGTTATTTGCATTAAATGAATGGTTTAATAATAAAAATAATGATGGATAGTAAATTATTTATTCCTACAAAGTCCGGATTTTTTCGATCTAGTTAGAAAGAAGTATCGTCGGCGAACAATATAATTTCACATAAGCCTTTTACTGCGTATGGAAGATCGTTCATGTACGTAAGGAAAAGAAAAGGTCCCAAAATAGATCCTTGAGGCACACCTATATTGAACAAAGCACCCGATGACATTTCACCATTAATTTCCACTCTTTAAATAATACGAAATAAGCTTTAACGCTTTACCTTGCACGCCGTAGTGTTGAAGTTTATTAAGAAGTGTTTGATGATTAACACAGTCAAACGCCTTGGACAGATCACAGAATATTCCTATGACGTCCTGACATTTCTCCCATGCATCCATTGAATGCGTTACTAATTTAGCCCCTGCATTTACTGTCGATTTACCTTTTGTAAAGCCATATTGCTGTTCATGCATGATATTATACCTATTAAAATGTAATTTTAGCTGATCAAATATAATTTTTTCTAAAATTTTGCCAATAGCGGGGGGGATGGAATTATGTTTTGCTTTAATATGTATCTATAATATCAAAATGATAAAACAAGGATTACAAAGACATATTTTTAATTGATTATTTTTTATTTAAGAGTTTGTGCAAAATTTATGCTCTTGTTTTTAAAAATCTAAGAATTGAGCGTAAACACTACGTGTATAATTATTATTTCTTTATGATTAAAAAAAAAATGCAAAAGATAGTACTAAAATTCATTCAAATTCATGAGCAAATTTCCCTGCATATTGGTTCGAGAACTGATACACTCACGATGGTGAGCGTTGAAGTTTCCCAAAATAACTAGTTCTGCTGTGCGATACCGCTCTAGAACTTTGTCAGTCGTACAACTCAGGTGCGTGAAGAGTCAAGCTATATCCGTGTCACCGCTATGAGACCTTTATAGGCACGCATAGATACGAGTGTGGCCGCCGTGATCTACGCGCACTCACAATATCGACTGGTCCTTGTCTTCTAGGCTATGAAGGCGGCGACAGCAGATATCCTCCCGGACGAACATACATACATACTCCGGCACGACTCACAAAATTGAACTCGAGTTCGTAGCCGGGATAATGAAGGTATCATACCTTCAGTATCAGCCGGGCAGGGTATCTGTGTCTCCGTTAGAAAAGGAATGGTCGGCTGCACAGTCTCCAGATGGACGTGGACTGCGTTAAGATGTGCGTGAATACCCCTAATGTTGCAAAAGTCCACATTAAATGTGGATGGAGCGGCCGCTGAAAAAACTCTTTTCCTTATTTTTCTTGTAATTTTTTTTTTTAAAAGTTACTTAGACTAAATATGAGGATTCAATGCACAGACAGCTTAGAGGACAAAAGGTGCGGTACTAGAACTGCCAAAGCACGGCACAGATAATACGTTTGCTGGCACAGCGGGCGGAAGGGCCCCTGATCGCCCTCTATTGTGGTAGCCGGCTCTACTCCTGTCTCCTTCACCAGCATGACGACTATTTCAGAGACTTTACACAGGTTGGCGGATCAGCCTCCTAGGGTGGAGATTAAGTGATCCCTGGGTTCGGGCACCCGTTCTACCTGCGGGCGGCCAGCGGTCAGCCATTTCATCAGGTCTCCCTTGCCGCCGTACTAGCACGCCACGTCTACGCCGAGCAATGACAGCAACAAGCACCGCCGGTCCTCCGCTGTCCGCGCAGCGAATCCTCAAAGAGCTCTCTGGCAACCTTACTCACCGCCACCACTACTCAATGTTAGTGTTATTATGGCCGCAGTTTTCTGTAAGATGGAGGTACTTCCCCAGTTCAGGCTGCTCATTCGAGCAAGTACTCGCTATGCCCCGATTTAATTGTTCGGCGGTTTGTTCGAGCGAGTACTTGCTATGCCCTATCTCTCTTAAAATATTATTAACTTTACCGGCTTTCATATCTATTTGTAGATAGAATTTTATAATCGCTTTTAAACAAACTTTCCGATTAGCTAGAATCTATATCACGTTTTTAAAATAAAGTAATAATTATAATTTTTTATTGTCTACTTTCCTATACATATATGAATATTCCCAACTAAAATCGTTTTAAACTGGATTCATTCAGAAGTTTCCTCACTCTACGGAACATTAATTTGATTCGTATACTACATGCGCTTGGCCAATTTTTTCATTTTATATTTTACAAAAAAAAAAATTATGTAGTTGGAAATGTAAATATGGGGCGAACAAAAATTAACTTATAGTTGGTACTTTATTTTAAAATAATCTTTAATAATTAAGAGCATATTCTGGTATGTTGTGAAGAACGCCAATAATCGTATTTTCTTACATTTTAAATCCATGCCTATTTATTTCAAGATCGCTAGGAAACCGGAAGGACTTTAGAATAAAGCTCCCCACGGAGGGGTTTGAGGAATGTCACTATGCCATCGGTTCGTAAGTCTATAGGGCGGGAGACCTTGTACTGAGAAGAACCGGCAAGAAACTCAGCAAGGGCATTTCTTTTCTCCCTTTCTCTTACAGCGTCCAATTAAAATATTGGAAAATGCCCTCCCTATCATAAAAGGACACTCCATTACAAACATAAAAAACATGAAATATAAAGCACAAGCACAACATAAAAAAGTATCTAATATAAAAAAAGACAGTTTATGTATTCATCACTTAAAAATAATCAATGTCTTACAGTATTAATGAACAAAACAAAAAAGTAAGACTAAATACTAAGAATACAAAGAAGTTTGCAAGAGCAGACCAGCCTCCACAGGCGGCACCCGTTCACGAGTATGACACATGAATCAGCCATCGCTTCGCTCAACCATGTTTTAGGGAACGTAACGACCCGACACACACGCCACCACCGCAGAGACACTTTGAGAGAGCATGACAAACTCAAGCAACTCCAATAAAACTTCTTGTACTAGTTACATTGTGTGTAGTAGAGGAACAAAATATAAGAGGAGAAGATTGGAAGGTTCATAATGCTTTACTACCGAGAAGAACCGGCAATAAACTCAGCAGTTAATCTTTTGTGCATCATATAAAAATACAATATAGCCTTACACTAGGTAATAACATAATATACAATGTTTTAATTTTAAAATTTTTTTCAAATGCCCCAATACAAATCAATTTAGTTCTAATTTTTCCAAGCATTTTTATCATTTATGTATTCATCAAGTTTGTAATAGCTTTTTTTCATTAAACTATCTTTGACGTATATTTTAAATTTATTTGAGGGTAAATTAACCACATGTTCTGAAATTTTATTGTAGAAAAATATACTTTGTATTGCGAAAGAGCTATGTACCTTCTGAAGACTTGTATTAACACTGTGGAGGTCACTATTTTTGTGTGACAATTTTGGCGTACATACATTATACAAGCGAAGATATATTGGCAAGGAACAGTTAAAATATCAATTTCCCTAAATAGTTCCCTAAGAGAAATTCGAGGTCCTAATTTATAAATTGACCGTACTGCTCTCTTTTGCAAAATAAAGAATGTAAAAAACAAAAAAACAAACAAAAAACACTCTAGGGGTAGGGTAGACCATGGCGTTTAGGGGTTGACAAAGTTGGTTTTGAATTAATTTTTTTATAATAAACTAGCTTTTGCAACATAACAGACAGACAGTTACTTTTGCATTTATAACATTGGTATGGAGTTCTATAAATACACTTACTATCCAAAATAGGGTATAAAAATGAAAGATTTTATTTAACTTTATAAACATATTTAATAGCTTTTATTAATTCTACATAACTATCTTTGTAATTACTAAGTGACCCCCGCCTCCATAAATATTCAATTTCACCGTTAGTTTTCCCCCCGAACAACGAGACGTTACGAATCACGAAACGATTAGGTGGAAATCATCTCTGAAAAGAGCTATACGATCTCACCCACCAGTCCGGAGCACTCGGAACTGGGTTTCTTACAAACTAATAGACGCAATCGACACTGAAAACGCCAGAATGTTTGGAGTGGCGAACCGCTGAAGCGGAAATACTACACTAGCGATCCACCAAAGGCCGGGTTCAGGCCGGTCGAACCAGCATCAGTCAAGGAACCAAGCGAGGGTCACCGCTTTGCGTAGTAGTTCCGCGATTACGAAACACACACACAAAAACACACATTATCGCTTCGGTAAACATCGCGTAGTGGGCGAGTTAAAAAGCGCGAACAGTTCAAACACAGTGGGCCCAGGAGCGATGTCCCAGCCAAGAACGCACAACTGATCAGCGCTTAACACTCAGGCAGAGTTTCCAAGTATCGCCGGCAATGAACTAAGCAACGATACTCAGTAGTCGGCACTGAGGCAAAACACCAACACAGAACTGCGCACTTAGTGAGTCACCATACCACGAACACAGTGAGAGCACTTAATGCTCTAGATCACGACCGCACAGCACGAAAGTCGAATCGGGAATCGAGTCGAATCGGGATCCGGGAATCTGGCTAGCGCACCGAGGGTTCCGTACAAACTTATTATATGTAGATAGTTCTTCCATTATGAGATCAAGTCTCACAGGCTTATTAATTATCAGTTCTTGGATTTTTTCAATATTTTTGATGTAACATCTTGCTTCTTGTCCAATTTTATGATTCTATGTCAAGGGGAAGTACTTCTTATCCAGAGGTTTTGATTTATTTGTGTCAATTTATGGGACAAACAAATTTTTTTGTTTTTGTATTTTGGCGATATTCTTTTATTGCATTGACTTAAAATCTTTTTTAAGTGCCGTGGACTTTAGTATTTGATATTAATTTCAACTAGATACCTCCACGCATTATTGAGTAAAAGGGTATTGACAGACAGACAGACCATTTATTATTATAGCTACAAATTAACGAATTTAGATTTTTTATGATTTATGATGTAAGACCTTCCTTTATCTCAAATTTAATGATTCTCGGACATTGAAAAGTACCTTAGGTTTTGATTTATTTTTGAATGCCAAAATATGTGACAAAAATGGCCGTATCAACGTTTATTGCGTTGAATCAAGCTTCTAGCTTAATTTTTTTACAGCTTCAAGGTACCGTGTTGACCTTAGTATTTGATATTAATTTGAACTTCACGTGCTCCTGAGAAAAAGGGTCTTGATTAACAGACAGACGGACAATATAGTGGTCCTATAAGGAGTCCTTTTTTGATTTTGAGGTTTTCGTACCCTAAAAACAAAGTCCGGCCGACTTTAATAGGATACTATTAATCTACAATTTTTCAGGTCTTTTAGAGTTAATGAAGTTCTAGACCGTATTAGTGAATAGTGAAAAAGATCTGGACACTATCAGGAATTAGAGTGAACACTATGGACTTTCTGTTAAATAAGGTAAAACACAAGTTTTGATAGTAGGTAGTAAAATTCTTATTTAAAAAAGTAGGCACTAACAATTTGCCACTTATGAAATATAATGGAGTATGTTTACACTACTGTCAGCAGGCCAAAAATCTTATAATCACTATTCCAAATGATCTATCATGGACGCATCATATAACTCAACAATGCTCAACAGATGCATCCGATATATTTTAGTCCGCGTAAGTATGACCATGTTTCTCATTTTCGTTACAAATTAAAGTGGCTAAATATTAGCTTTTGCCGGAATGTTCATCTTCTTACCTTTCTTTATGGTACTTTAAATAATCCTCTCTCCCCTATGTATCTGTCAGAAAGGTTTGAAGCTCAGGTTTCCAATATCGTCCCATCCGGATTTGCCGGTCAAATCCCATTCCCACTCCTTCGCACATTACAACATATTACTTTGATTCGTAAACGGTGTCGGCAATTCAATTATGGATCGGAAATCAACTAAAGAAATTCGCTATGCTTCATCAGTTCATATTTTAAAATTTTCCCTTAATAATAATTTTCTAAAATATTTCAAACTAGACTTTGCCAGCGGTTTCTCCCGCCCTAAATTCGGTTATCGTCGTGGAACTCCTTAATTAACTCCAATTAATTAATTAATTAGTTATACCAATGAATTGCTATAGCATGCTATAGGTGCAGCAATAGTTCGTTTAATTCTGTTACAGTTATTCCCGTAGGAACTTTTGAATTTTTAGGGATAAAAAGTAGCCTATATGCTATTCCAGGACCTAACCTACATGTACCTATGCTAAGTTTTATCCCGATCCGTCCAGTGGTGGAAGCGTGATTGAGTAACAAACATTCATCCAGACATACAAACTTTCACATTTATAATATTAGTAGGATAGTTGATTGCAACATTACTGCTTAATTAATTTGGATCTTAGTTTTAATATAACATAATTATGATACAGTTCAGTAATTTTGTATCTGGGTGAAGTAGATAACACTAATTAGTATGGGGCCGTCCATTAATCACGTGATGTTTTTTGAGCATTTTTAACCCCCCCTCCCCCTTGGTGATACGTAGTACCTACAAAAAATCTTAAAATTTTTCGAATTTTGACGAAAAAATAAATGCACATGATACCTTACTCGACCCCCCCTCCCCCCTTGTGATATTTCGTGATTTTTGCCGGACCCTCCCCCTTTCAGACCTCACGTGATTAATGGACGGCTCCTATGTTATATAACAAAATTTTATTGGAATTAGTACTTTCTGGTGTTATCTTTACTATTTTTTTTTTCTTTTATCGTATCACATTTTCAGATTTTATTTTATTTTCCATTTAGGTTAGTATAGGTAGGTATTTACTTATAAGAATCACACTATTTAAAAATGAAAAAATGCACTACTAAGCGTTTAGTAAACTAAATGATCTATATGACGAGGACAGGACGTTTTTACCCTAACTACGCCATGAAAAAATGTTGTTCCGACATCGCCCCATTATAAATACTTATAAATATAGCAATCGGTAGTAACATTAATTTTCATAACATTCAGGACTTTGTCTACAACTACAGGAGGTAGAGTTTTTTGTTGTTTTACAGCTAAGCAAGCATTTCGGCTCTAAGTTTCCTCTAAGCAGTCTGCCTTTATAGTCTTCGTCAAACGCAGGGATTACTTTAGTTAGACGTTTGAAGGGAGGCATGGCGCTCAAAGTGTCGACTTCAATAGCTTTATAGCTCTTGTTAGCCTGGAGGCCGGGCTAGAACCCTTCCATCAGGTTTTTGTGACTGCTTTGCCAAACTACACCTCCTAGACATTTTTGTTGAAGGAGTTATAATAGGGGCTGTCTTTTTCATAGGAATAATTGATACGTTGTCGTCGTGCGGCGTTAGGCTCTCTTATTAGTAACTTATGTTCTCGGGCACTGGTGATCGCTTGTTTAGAGCACTCGCTGATAGTAGCTTAGCTTAGTGACTGGTAAGAGATTCGGTGGCTATTTCAAATTGTCGTGTGATCTAATGAGAGCGAAGATGCGGTCCAGATGCTGTGAGCTTATGAGCTTTTAAGAGTTTTTTTTGGATTGTCCGAGTTACCAGACTTTTCGCAGGGCCTTGTCGGATAGGAGTAAAAGGGACATAATAACGAGAAGAAGTTTCAAACAAAATTCGTCTAGCACATCTACCGAAACTTGGCTTACGTTCTGTAAAAGCGCTATGTCAAGTATTTTCAGCCTGTCATTGCTATCATTAACGGCTAAGAGGAGAGTAGGTGTCTTTAGAGCTATAATGTTCAATTTGAGTATGTCAATCAGTCAACTTCGCCATTGGTAGTATTCCAGTACCTACCTACTATAAACAGTGCTTGCTAACTATTTATATTCGGATACAGTCACGTAAGTTGCCTAAGTCTTTATGGGAAATGAGGGATACCTACGAGATGATGATCAGCTGATGGTTGGATGGGAATTAGGTATTGACAGCCGGTCGTGGCTATTTAGTGGTACTTATAACCACCAAGTGGCCCCAAAACACGTTCCGTCTCAGCCATACACATCATGTCACATAATGCATTTGCCTTTTCTCTCCCCTTCCCTTTTTCTCTCTTTTTCACCCTCTCATCTGTCTCTCTCGCCCGTTTGGTAATTTCACAGAATAAGTGTAAACAAATTTGAACAATTATGGAGTAAACAGAATAGGCAGCAAAAAAAAAAATTTTTTCTCTTAACGTCGGATTACAGCTAGATACTAGAGATATAATAATTTTATGTGTGAGTTTTTTTGTAGGATATTTAATGTGCTATTTAATTCACACATTTTTTTCGTTTAAGCAAAAATTGTCGAGATATAAACAAAATCTAAAACAGGGTACCTTTTTTTCCAAGATTGCGGCGCGAGCGCAACAGCTATCGATGAAGACCTTTACTATGTTCAACGGGACGTCTTAATGAACATGTACACCAAAATTCAAAACTCTTCCAACTAATGTTTTTTAGCCTAAAAATGCATCTTATTTGACTGTACTAGGTATCATAAATATAAACAATCTGTTGTATTTCGGTTATTTTTGAAACAAAACATGCCTTAGTGAAAATTCAATATTCTACAACTTTCTGAAAAACATAGGATATAAACGAAAAAATAACCGGCCAAGTGCGAGTCGGACTCGCGCACCGAGGGTTCCGTACAAATATATGTGATGTAACTAAAATTTAAGGTTTTCGGAATTTTACCTTTATATGTGCTATAAAACATTCCTTCATGCCATATTTCAAGATTCTAAATCGACTGGAGTACCCTTTAGGTTTTGATTCCCTTGCTAGTTTGAAAATATGCGGCTTAAATTGCTGTTTCTTTTGATTGCGTTGACATAGAAGTTTGATTTTGTTACAGCTTAAAGGTATTATAGACCTGAGTATTTGATATGAATTTCAATTTAATACCTCTAAGCGTTCATGAGGAAAGGGATAGTAACTGTTAAATTATTAAAAATTTTATTAATTTCGGAATACTTTCCACATAGAAAGTGGATATCGACTGGATTATAAGCGACTTAGTGCATTGCATATTTTATGAACCGTAAGCTTCTTATTTGCATTAAGCTGCTACTCATTAGTTCGGAGCTGCGTATTTGATTTTCTCCGTAAGCTTTCTCTATCTAAGAGAAAAACTTGAATTTTTGCAGACATTTTCAACGTCGTTTTTTAAAAAAAACCCTTCCCCAGTTGAATATATAAAGAACAACCGATGAAAAAACTTCAAATTTTATTGCAGAACTGTATAGCCGTTCACAAGACCTATTGGGACTAATATGTAGGTAGAAAGATCGCAGATATATAAGACATACGGATATACGTCCGTACGGATGAAGATGGCGATGCTAGAAAGAGTCTATTATTCTTATATATATATATAGCTACGGAAACCTATAAGGGAAAGATACTGGGCTCTCTCTTTGATGTCGGTTAACACAGTTTCTTATAATGCTTAATCACCTACTAATTAAGGTTGGTATTCAGGATATAACGTTTAATGATACTAGGTAATACTTTCTAAATATGTAATGCAGGGGAAAATACTTATCAATTAACTACATAAATGTAATTGTGTTCAAGAATTTCGTATTTTACTTTTTATTACGTGGGATACCCAATAAGTTCCGTAGGCAGGTTGCTAAGGTTGGCAACCGTACACTATACCAAGTATATAATTATAATATTGTATATAGTAAATAATACTTTTTGGCCAATTCAAATGCATTTTTTCATTAAATTTTTTATAACAGTGCAAAATAAGAACACCTATATTGGTATAAAATAGCAACCAGTAAAACCAATTGTCACATTTGAAATAAAATAAAAAGTTGAAAGGTGCATAAGAAAGCATATGATTTTATAAGGTCTGACGCCCTTTTCTTACTCATAAGAGTAACAATTTAATATTTTTATACAATTTACCATGCCTCTGCTCTCATAAGATACTAAATTATTTGCCCTAAAAGCAATTGGCAACCCTAAGGTACACGAAAAATCGATAGAACCCTCAGAACTGTGCTGATTGCTCATTAAAATAAAATAATCAAAATACAGTATTTTTTACAGTTTAAAATAACATAAAATAATAGACAAATATGAAAAGCTGCAATGGCATTGCATTTAGCAAGTTACCCCCTGTTGACCTAGGTACATAGTCGTATTCTGAATAGCGGCGCCTTATTTCAGTCTTTTCAGGAATAGTCATCAGTCCAGCTGGTCCACGATCTTCATTTTTAGCAATCCTCTCGTCTAACCATTTTTTAAAAGTGAATGTAGCCAATATGTCTACCATTTTTTTGTTAATAGAGTATATGGATGACATTTCCTTTGTGCACTCATATTGCCCTGAAACAACTATGCCGTATAGCTCACTGTTGAGTATCACAGGTCCTCCTGTGTCTTTAAAGCAAGTCAGCACATTAGTTTCAACACAATCAAAATATCCTGGCAAAATATCTCCTGGAGTAAAAATCGGTCTATGTTCTATACCTATGTACTGAAGTTCTTTCGGTTTTCCGCTCTCAGCGTTCAAACCAAAACCTAGTGCTTGTAAATCGGTAACATTTTGTGCGCTGGTATATGAGCTTAGCTTTATTTTTGCCGCAACTGAATTATTATGTTTTTCTGTGTAAATGAGTGCAACATCTTTTACCGATTCGCTTCCTACGTACGTTGGGAACTTGTCTGTTTTTATAATGTGCAACATGGCTGTAGTATCATCTTTTCTGTCTTTTGTAGCATTTAATAGTACGTAACTTAGTGACTGTTGAGTACATTGAGCTGTTGTCAGTATTAATCCTGTTGAAACTACAGTACCGGCACATAGATATTCGTTTTGATTGGACATTATGGCGGCCATAAACGGGAACTGACCTGAAGATGCCGTACGTATCTCGTGCATCATACTATTGGATCTCCTTGTACACGTTGCATTTGCCGGTTCAGTCTCCACAGGGATCTCTAAAGAATCCTCCTTTGCATCCTCTAATGTTTCTCCGTTGCCGTCGTCTCTGTTGTCTTCTGCGCTTTTTTTAACCTTTTCATTACTTTCGCAAAACGTTGCTAACGCAAATATACATATAATATAAATAAATACATAAAGATTACGAAACGGTTCCCTCATTATAATAAATTATATAGAAAATAAATTTTCAAAAGTTCTTTTTTACTTCTTTCACTAGGTACTCTTTTAAAATGTCATTTTGTTATCGGCCAGCATTTATCTATGACAAAATACATGTTAATAACTTCTAGGATGATTGAAAAAGTTCTGTATAAATCTTTATTAATAATAGAATTCTTTGAAAGCTATATTATTCCAGATGTTTCTACCTATGTATATGTTCTACTAATTTTAAAAAATATTAGGTTTCCGCGACTTATGGGGACGAAGTCGCAGCGGAGTACCTACTAATCGGTAATACAAGCGATTTTGCCTGATGGATTATAGTATAGATAGGTTTAATTTTATTATAGTATAGATTCCATTTTGGGATATTATAGGATTAAAATAAGGTCAAAGGAGTGGTACCTTTCGGTCTTTTTTCATTTAATTATTCTGATGTGTGTGAATTCATGTTTTTGTGGAGACGGTGAAATAAGGAAAAATAAATGCCTTTGTTGGCTTTCAAATTACTTATTGCCGAAGTTATAACGAAAAAAGACTCCCGGATCTATACTCCAAGAAAGCAAGGTAGGCCTTTAAGTGATAATGAAAATATTCAATTAACTGCTAAAAAGAGCAAACGAAAACTTGATTTGTCATCAAGAAAGGTAGTAGAAGATGGTGTCCGTCCTCTCCGTCTGTCACAAAGTAAGTAGAGGCAAAACTTTATGAAATTTTACAACTATTGAAATCATTCGAAAAAAAAAAACTTTTTGTATTTGGAAATTTCAAGTTTGATGTGAAGAATATTTAAGTTGTAATTTTATTTTAATTTATTGATCAAAAAATTTTTTTTTTCGAATGATTTCAATAGTTGTAAAATTTCATAAAGTTTTGCCTCTCCTTACTTTGTGACAGACGGAGAGGACGGACATGAGAGTGATCTCAGAAAGGTTCTGTTTTTCCTTTTATGGTACAGAACCCTAAAAATAAAGAAAATCTGAAGAAGAATTGCAAGCGTCTATAGGCTACGGTGACCGGTTACCATCAGGTGGACCGTAAGTTTGTTTGCCACTGTAGTGGAAAAAAAAACTGTTTATGGTTTTACCTACAAAAATATAGGAATTGTCATCACCTATTTTGCCTTCTCGGGAATGACCTTCCAAAAGCTGTAAAACACGTCAATCTAAATTTTCAAGCTAAAAGCCAAATACAAAATTTTATGCATTTAGCTAATAGCCTTCTAAAAAGCATTTAGCTTCAAAAATCACGAATTCCTAAATAATCCTATTTTAGCCCCCTTTTGCCCCTTAGGCAAAGTATTTTGCAAAATTCTTTCTTATTGCTAGCCTACTTGAAAACAGGGACCTCTGTGCGAAATTCCAAGTCTCTAGTTAGACCACAAAATAAAAATAGTACTGACGCATCGTAGTAACTTCCGTCAGCTCCTGTACAAAACGCGTAAATGTAAATATCTACAGAAATGTACCTAAAATTCTGTGCAAGGCAATTCGTCCCCTATGCGCATTAAATAACCGCTAAAATACATTAAATCATGATAAAAACATATAGCAAGCGCGCCCGCGCTGCTAGGGTTGCTAGGATGGTAGCGCGTGGCTTTTGCGCGACCACTTCAAAGTCACACGTCCCACCTCGGTGAACGCATGGCAAAATTGCAGTACACACGCACTGACTGAATTTGGGTTCCGCGCTGACTGGCAGTAAGGTCGTAGGTGCGCATTCATACCTCATACGTAAACTTCACTGTGTGCGTTGATATATCATTGTATCAGTCTGACAGATTATTCATTTTTAAATATAGATAGAGTACGGTGGATTTCCCGACAAATAATAAAAAAACAAAAGGTGAAAATTTTAGAAATATTGATATACCCATAGATATAAAAGATTTTACAATATCCGATAATTAAATATCAAATTGATTGCAGACTGTTATCTAGTAGGCATTGTATACTGTTATCTAGCAGGCATTGTATTAATGTTGTTGCGTTAGATTTAGTATTGTGTAGTAATACGGAACAGTACCCTTAGTGCGCGAGTCTGACGTACACTTTACTTTTTTTTTAGCATACAACTGGTGGCGATAAATTCAAGACACAATTTGCCTATATAAATAATGTTTTTATAGATATCTCTATTCTTACTGACTACAACCTACCCTGTTGTAGAAACGTTCTTATTGTTTGCCACCTTAGTGGTATAAAAAAAAACCAACCAAAAAGATAGGGTGAATATTACTTGGTTGGGTTACATAGAAAATATCCTCTTTATTTGGAGGGGAACGACTTTTTTATGTTAGCTATTCGCTATGCTATCGATAACTCTTAGAGCGTTCCTTCTGAGCCGCTTTCCGTGTGTGTATGTTTAAGTATTATATATCATATATATATATACAAACTTGTTATATATACACTTTGTTAAAATGGATACACAGTCATGATAAACTGTAAAAAAAGGAGACAAGAAACCATACTAAATTATTATTCAGGTTATATTTTCCTGGGATGAAAACTAAATAAAAAAATCTATATGGCGTTTTGACACATAGGGCGTTCCTTCTGAGCTGCGTTGCAATTTATTAGTAAAACCTCAGTTTAGCACCAACTACCCGTTCTGATAATTTGAGCGGTGTTGTAATAATTTAAACGAAATGCGTTTAGCGTCATTTTTTAACCGTTCCTTGTGTATATATATTTGAGTATTTAATTTTGATTTTTTGGTAGATTTAGTAAATTTAGCATGAAAACACGTCATTGTTTTGATGTTGATGCTATCTAAATTCAATTAATGAATTAAAAAAATGCAATTGAAAAAAAATTGAATTTGAATCTCCTTAAGGAGCTGTCCAGGGGTCCGCATTTGACAGTTGTCAAAAAGTAGCACAAAAACCTCCTGACATGGGTTTTTGGTAGCAACATTTCGTAGCAAAATAGACGTAGACGAAACGCTAAAAGTCAACATTAGATTTCGCTAAAAGCATCAAATGCAAACCGCTAACAATTTCTGCTAAAAATATTTAGATGGAACGCCTTCACAGTCTATCACATGTGTCAGACTTTCTTCCTTTCTTTGCATCGCTAAAAAAAATAATTCAACTAGCAACACTGTTTGGCCTACCGCCATTTTATTTTATCGCCATTTCATTTTATATTTGAGATGGAGAATTGAAATAAAGAAGTGAGACAGAAATAAGAAAGTTAAAGTGGAATATTTTATTTTTAGGACAGTATATTAAAAGTTCTTGATCTCTGAGGTTATTATCTGTCCATAATTCAAACTAATATCTAATACGTACCTATGAGTGTTCACTTCTTCAAACTGAAGCAAGCATTTTGAACAATGGCAAATGGCGTCATTAACTAGAAACGCGTTTGTAGATAGTCCGTCATCCTTTTCTTGCATATTGGCTAGTCACCGATAACCGTACTCTTTCGCAACGATGATCTTTTTACGAGTGTACTGATAAGAACATATTTCCCGTTACCTTCGCACCTTGTGTTTATGTAGTTTCTCTTTCTTATTAAAATCTCAAATCTAATGAATAGTAGTGCAAAATATGAATCTACTATAATATTTCTGGTGAAGTAGTAAACTGTAATATATACAGGTTCTACCATTGTGTATCGGAAAGGGCTATCTGTTATGAGGTAATTAATTTTATTTCGAGATGTTTACGAATGCTGTGCAAACCGGCACAGTACCCACCCTGCAATATCAAGAACATCCCCAAAAAACACAGGGCAAAAACATTGAAAATGTCCAAAAAAGTACACAGCAAACTCAGCAGGTATTTATTCAAAGTTATAGTTTGGTAAATTTACATTCATTTTGACATAAAATTTAGAACTTAAAATAAGAAACTTTATATACTTTTCTATTACAGGAGTTCCCTACATTTTGCTATACAACAGCCAATGTTAATATGATAGGAAAGATTGGAACTGCTGCTGGAAATGCAGCTACAGGGGCTGTTAACATAGCACAGCTTACCACAAGTGATGACAAAACTT
Organism: Apoda limacodes; assembly: GCA_946406115.1. Taxonomy (NCBI): domain Eukaryota; kingdom Metazoa; phylum Arthropoda; class Insecta; order Lepidoptera; family Limacodidae; genus Apoda; species Apoda limacodes. The sequence goes on from OX291546.1 coordinate 10,412,255, forward strand.
GTTACATAGCACAACCTTTTTCCTATAATTATGCTTTGGTTAACCAAATGCAGATTGCGCCAAATGGCCTACAGAATGCAATATCCAATATCAGCTTTAAGTGTGATGTTTGTGGCTTGATGTTTGGACATCTCACTCTGCTCAACGCACATAAAAGGATACATGCCCAAGATACTGGTAATTATTTAATTTTTATATAGTTTAGAACAATATGATTTCAACCTCTTAGATCTCTATAATTTTATTAGTTCTAAATAAAAATAGAAAAGGTTAGTTGTAGTCTTGTCGCACAAGGAATAATATTTACATAACTAATATTTCCTTGCTTAATCCATCAAGCATCCCCATACTAAGGAAATTATCCACCCTTGCTGCGTACAAACGGACATACATCTAACTTTATTATGTTTATTCCTCTTTATTTATTTTTAGGTTTGTTCCCTTATATATACAGTATAAAAAAAAAGTAATAAGAATAAGTTTATGATAAATATAATAAGTAATAATAAATTTATTTACTAAAAAAATACATAGTTTTTTATATATAGCATATTACCAGGGGTCAAAATAACGCAATATAAATGGCGGCCCGATCAAATAACCAAAACAGAAAAACAGTGCAGATTGTGGACTTCACATATGTCATTTTTTTTTCTTGACATATGCAGGTTTCCCCACTATGTTTTTCCTTCACCGAAAAGGCAGTGGTGTAAATAAATTAATCAGTGTACTTGAAAAATTAAGAAAAGACTCATTGGTACACACCAACCCCAGGGTTCGAACCTTCGCCACTTGTGACTTGAAGTGTTTAAATCCCTCGGCCACCACCAATTTAATAAATAATATATGTGGATCAATTAGGGTTGGCAATTCTTCCCAAAAAAGATTGATTTTTAAATTGAATCAAATTGTAGTCTGATAAATTAATTACAAAAAATCAAGGCATAAAAGATCAATGTCTTAAATGGAAACCATAAAGGACACTAGTAATTCATCTTTCATTGTTTATAACTAATCAAAGTAGTTTTTACAACCGTTACAAGGTATCAAGTTGAAAACTTTAGTCTTGGATATAATTAAAAAGGTAAAGAAGCTCCAAATCTCTAGTAAATTACAAAGTGCTCATTAGAGATTCAGTAGTCTCAGTCAGTCTAGCCTTTTATTGATAAATTAATTTATTTTGAGATAAATTTGTAAAAGCCACTTCACTTTCAATTCCATCTAAGGTAAAGAGATTTTGCAGTCAGCAAAAAAACTACACACAACCATCTTTTAAATTTTGATTTGGTATTTAAGTGAAAAACTGTAATTTCTTAACATGTGTTTAGGTTTATTCAACTTATTGTAAATTTTATGAATCTTATCAAAACGAAAAACAATGGCCATTCTGGACTACTAAAAACTGATGATTGATTCTTGGAATGACAGTAGTACCATATGACGGTACAAAACAATTGTGATATTATTTGACCCTTAAAAGAAATCTTAAAAATACATAAAAGTAACAGTTAATAATGGTTGACTCTTTTTAGGGCTCCATCTATTACTAAGCCTACACTGTCTGTCTGTCCGACCTTTAGAATCTTTTATACCGAAGAAGGTAGAAGCCTGTAATTTTCACAGAATATGTGTTATAATGTTGGATAACCTAGAAAATTATAAAAAGTTCTTAAAGGAATCTTTAAATGGGTCCTCAAACATAGAATATGTTTTCGTTGCTTTTGTTCTATCATAAAAACAGGATGTGTGTAACAAACTTAAAACTTGCAATGAAAAAAGTGTGAGCTTTAGAGTATAAAAACAAAACTGGCCAAGTGTGAGATGGCATAGAGCCATTACCATTTTAAACTACCATATCTACCGTCTAGTAAAAGTAGTTCAAAAATAAATAGTAAAAATAAAGTATTAAGCAACATCAGGCTTAGTCAATCATTTGATGGGTGACTGCACCACTCTTTGTCTGTATTTGTAAATAACATAGATGGTTAGTACGAGTAATTCTTATAAAAACTTGTATTAAAATATTTACATTAACAAACATCGAACCTCAAATCTTATATTACCTGTATGCTCCTTTTCCCAACCTTTTTTCAATAGTTCAAAAATACCTAGTTCTGTGTCATTTCTAACGCAGACCAAAATTTGATATGTTCCACTAAAAGACATGAAGCTACTTCAATTACGAATGGCGAGTACCATTATCTTTAGCACAGTCAGGAGATGTAGTCCAGTTATTACCATTATCATTTTGTAGTTGCTTTTCTCTCATCAGGGTTAGTTATACACCTAAGGATGAAAATTAAAAGAAATATTTAATGTTTTTTTTGGGAAATTGGCCTAAATATAGAAAAATAGAAATTGTTATTAATTAGCCTTTTGTTAAATTATTTGGCTAGCTTTGTATGATAGAATTAGTGTTGTCGACCAGCAGGTTCCTGAAACCGATTTGGGTAGCCAATTTTAGAACTAAGTTCTATTGGAAATTACTGGTATTTATACTGAGAAATCTTTTGTGCAAAAACCAACTTTTATAAAAACATGACTGACTATTTCGAATCAGAAAATAAGCAGCAAATTACTGGTGAAAACTCAACTACTTGCTTGCTATGGCTTGCATATTATTTTTCTCTGACTTAGTTAAAATAATATTTTATACTCAATAAAATGATTCAACTCAAATGTGATTTTGGTACTATTCCAGATAACAACATCACAGTAGTAACTACGGGCGTTAGCACCAATAATGACGTGTCAATGCCTCCACACATACAAATCCTCTCATCAGACATAAATGATCAACAACCGCATCATGTGCAGTTACAAGAAGGTTAGTATGCAATTTAGCCTATTTGTAATAAAACACCTAAATGAGTGGATATGATGATGAATGATGAGGTCTCGGCTACTCTCACCTTGGATGAGGGTGATTAAGGGCCTTGGTCAATCAAGCCCTGTGAAAATTTTGTAATTAACATACATCACTTTTTAACATGCATTTTATTTACTGAATTAAGCCAGTGGAAACTATTGTAATGGAACATAAACACAATTTTATTTAGTTGTCCCACAAGAGTCACTTTACACGGTGATCTCTATGAGAGCAGTAAGATATTTGCAACATCAAAAAAAGATTAATTTAAAGATTTAAGAGTTTAATAACTCTATTAGGCAGAGGCTGGGAAATTGTTTAACATCTTTCATCCAAAATTCCTTCTTTCTAGAGACAAAACAGTACTACCAGTGTCTGTAGTGATATAAGTAATGAATGACCCTGAATAGGCGTTTGAACTTCCGCGATCACACCAAAATAGTTATACACCAAGCCGCTTTTGTCCTCGGTCGTCTATATCCTATGATCCATATGATAGGCAAGTACAGTAAGATGTCGCTTAGAAATAAGCTGACTCTCTACGTCACCTGCATACCACCCCATACTAGCTTATGCTGGCGTAATATGCGTTATCCAAACGCAATCTCCATAAACTCCAGACACACCAAAACCGCTTTCTCAGAGCGGCCTCCGGAGCCTCCTGGTACGTCCGCAATGCGAACCTACACAGGGACTTTGAGCTCACCATGATTCCACAATTTTTCAAAGACCAGACAGTCCGCTTATCCGAGTGTACACAAAATCACCCCAATCGATTAATTGTGCAATCCACAAGGTCCCATCCCCTCGACCGACCTCGGCATGCTCGTAAAACTATCGTTAGGCGGCCTCGGCACGTACTAACGGCCTCAGATGACGATCTCGCTATCCAGATAGCGAGATTAGTGTCAACGACCCTCCCTAATAGGGTTTCCCACCTGACACGATGCCGACGTCCCCGGGTTCGTCGGTGCCCGCAAGGATACACGAGGTATCAAAGAGTGCCGGGGCGCTTCTCGCCCCCACTCAATCGCAGCCGCATCGCGTAACGGGAAACTCACCTCTTGGCGTTGACTCACCTTCGGGTTTGAGACTCACGCCGGTCGAAGGGACGCCCCCGAGAGCGACAACCCCAGCCAGCCTTGAGCGTTGGGCGCTAGGGCAGAGACTCCTTCAGAGTCTCGCCCAAAAAGCCCGGTGAAGCAGTAATAGTTGCAATAGCCAACTGCATTGACAGCTCAGAAAAAAAAAGTAATGAATTACCGTTATTATATAGGATACTTTAGCTGATACTACATAGAAAGATGTTTCTATGTAGACTCTAACTTTAACAATACTTTTAACTATTTCAGCAAAATCAGTTGCTGTTGAGAAAGTTCAAAAATGCATCACTTGTGGAGGACCTATTGCAACTAATCCTAAACGAAAAGGGCCCAAGCTCATAAGATGCGAAAACTGCATAGCACAGGACTCAGTTGACCAACAACGAGGTAAGATTAACAGCAGAATTAATACCGTTGGCCAACATTCATCTTAGAATAAATTTTCATGCCTGCTGGAATCAGTTGCTAGTTCGTATTTCAACATATTCATATGCAGAAAGAGTAATAAATTTATTCATTGGCTTATATTTCTCCCTTCCTTGCAGCCTAGTTGGTAATGTGGCTGGCTGCTGTGTAGAGGGAGGGTGTAGGTTAGATTCTCGCACTGGACAAACATTGTGTGTGATAAACATTTGTGTTTGTCTTGAGTCTGGGTGTATTTATGGTTAATTTACAAAAAAAAAAGTATGTAAGTGTTTGTATCCATTGTCTTATCATATTAAAAGCTTTGCTTAGTTTGGGACCAAATGGCGCTGTGTGATATGTCCAAAAACAATGCTTATGATTTGAATTTAAGTAATATAGTTTAAAAAAAAATTATAGCTTCTAGACAACTTAAATGATACCAAACCAACGAATACTTGTTGAATAACAAGTTATCTGTAAAAATCATTAGATAAACGTTTAAATTTATGTATATCTTATAATAGGGATGACCTAACAATGGTATTGATTATATGTTTCAGTAAATGCAACTCAAATATATGTGACATCAGAAGACAATGTGAAATTTGAAGTGAGTGCAGTGAACGCAGTGCAGCCGGCTCCTGACCCTCTCGTGTCAGCACCATCTAACCAGCAACCCCAGCCACCTAAACCTTGTAAGATATGATTCCAGTAATTTAAGGTTGGATAGGTAAAGAAGGCAGAGACGCAACTCAGCATCATTCTCCGTTAACTTTCTACTTGTGATAAGGAATGTGATAGTCCTAAAAAAGATATGGGTTTAAATGTAGCAGTATTACTTTTCGTTATTTATGATTGTAACCAGTTTTTTATGTGTGTAAGTCGCGCACATTTACACACGCAAATCGGGAGATGTATGGCGAGCGGCCCGTTTACTGATAACACTCTTAACTAAAATTTTTAAAAATAGTTCTTAGGTTGTTCTTGCTCTTGCGAACATGGTTTTATGTTAACTACTTTGTTGACATTACATAGATTTTTGCCCTTTCCTATTTCAGTACCTGGTCATCATCCTGTAAAAAAAAGAAACTTAGCTGCAGTAACAAAATGCCAGAATTGTAATGGTTCAGGCATTATATTTATTGGTGGAAATAAAAATAAGATGAATCAACCAAATACGGACAAACCGTTTCATTGCAATATATGCGGAGGTTCATTTTCTAGATACTCATCTTTATGGTCACATAAAAAGTTGCATTCAGGAGAAAAAAACTTCAAATGTGGCATCTGTGGGATAGCATTTGCTAAAGCAGTCTATCTTAAAAATCATTCAAGAATTCATACAGGAGAGAAGCCATACAGGTATTTTGTTCAATTATTACTTTTTATGTTAATACTATGTACGTATTAGACCAGATTTATTTTATTGACTTATACAGTGTGAACACTTTCTGGAAAACCGGGAAAAGTCAGGGAATTTAGCGAATCAGGGTAAAGTTGTGAATTGTCAAGGAAATTTATAGTTAAGTCAAATTAGATACATTTTTAGGCTAAAAAAACATTAATTGATAGAGTTTTGAATATTGGTCTACTTGTTCACTAAGACCACTCGTTGAACATACTAAAAGTCCCCATCGATAGCTATTGCGCTCGCGCCGCCATCTTGGAAAAAAGGTACCCTTATTTAGTTTTTGCTTATACCTCGGCAATTATTGCTGATACGGACAAAATGTGTACATGAAAACTATAGATTATTAAATAAGCTATAAAAAGCTCATACATGTTACAATTGTATCTCTAGAACTTAAGCCGTAATCCGGCGTTCATGAGGAAAATTATTTATTTTTTTGCAGCCGATATATCGTTTGTTTTATGTTTACTCCAAAATGGTTCAGATATATTTTTTAGATTTCTTCCGCGAAACCACCTAGAGAGAAAGAGAGAGAGAAAAAGGGAGGGGAAGGAAGAGGCAAATGCTTTATATAACATGATGTGTATGGCCGGTTTGGAATGTGTTTAAGGTAAATCAATACCGAAAAGCCATTACCAGCCATCAGCTGATCATCGTCTCGTAGGTGTGCCTCACTTCCCATAAAGACTTAAGCAACTTATTCCGATTTAAGTGACTTTGTATGTTAATGTATATAGTTACCAAACACCGTTTATAGTACTGTAATACTTCCAATAGGCATAGGCTGGAAATACTTGACGTAGCGCGTTCACATAACGTAAGCCTAGGTTTCTGTATCTAGCTAGACGGATTTTGCTTTGACTTCCCGTTATTATATGTCCCTCTGACTCCTATCCGACAAAGGCGTATTCAAGAAAGCCCATCGAATCGACGTGGCACTGAATCTCTTGCCAGTCACTAAGTAAAGCTACCATCAGCGAGTGCTCTAAACAAGCGTTCACCGGTGCCCGAGGACATAGAGTGACTAATAAGAGAGCCCAGCGCCACACGACGACAACGTTAGTTAGTTAGTTGGACTTATGTTTTCCGCACTTAGCCTCATGATACGGGCCATTGTACGAAGGTAACCGGTTCGTTCCATTGGTTACTCGTACCATCCCAGCTCTGTCCAGAAATCAAGGAGGCATCTGATGTTATTCAGCGCCTCTCTCATGGTTTGTGGATACTTAAGGAGCCGTGTCTGTTGGTCGCTTTTGCAATGAAGAACCATGGGAGAAGGTGTCTCTTCAGCTTCCATGCAGCCCCTGCATAGAGGAATGTCGGTAACGCCGATATTGAAAAAGTGTTTGTTCAGCGGGCAGTGACCTATTATTATGCCAATTATCTAGCGTAGGGTTTTCCTACTTAGTTGTAACAGCTTGTGCGACAGACTAGCGTCCAAGGATGTGAAAACATTCTTGGTTTGTCTGCAGTCTGTTTGCTCTGCCCACTGTTTGTTGTGTTGTTGTAAGGTTCTGTCACGTAACCACGTTTTGAGTTGTGTAAAAGGTATCGGTACGATTGGTTCGGGTCCCAATATTTAAGTGCCCGATCCTCTTTTTGCCAACTGAAGTGCCGCATCATTGCCCAGAGACCCATTGTGACCACGTATACATTAAAGAATATAAAATATTTATATTTTGTCTTGTTTCCAAAAGTAACTCTAATATAGCATTAACACCAAAAACATTTTATGTAAAATTGGCAGGTAAGACTCACAAGCTCATAATGCTTTCACTATAAAAAAAGTTATCAGATCCCAGGAAAAGCCAAGCCCTTAAGCCCTGACTTTACTAACCCAACACCTTGGTTTACACTGAAGACCTGTGACGTAATTTCCTACCGTAAATAAGTCCATCGGACATACTAGCTGATATTACAAGGAATTAATATTATCACAATATTGAAGACAAACTTAATTTCTTACCATATCAGCCAGACAGTCCGACTTACGGAAAGCACGTGCAGTGCATCAAAAAAAGTAAACAAAAACATCTGTGAGCACAAGCTTTACAGTGGATAGTGCAGCATTTGAGAATAAATTGCTTAAAGCTTAGTTGGCCTTTTTTTATTAGCCTTTTTTTTACATTGTTCCAGTCAGCTTTTTTTTACATTGCTCTAATTTTGTTCGAGACGCTTTTGACTACATTCAAGAAAATTATGCAAAAAATTGTTAAGGCTGACGTATTGTACTCTGTCACCAATATAACGTCGATCGATTCGAATCGAAGAAGGAATCCAATTTGATAAACGCGAAAGAAATAGATTTGGGCATCGCGGTTAATTTTAATAATGAAACGAAAACAAAAAAAATTGTGTGAATGTGGATGTATTTGTTTGCCGCGCACTAAACTACGTACTTACTGTATGTATTTCATCGGAGCCCAAAGCAACTAGGTAACAAAAAGGTCTTGCCGATATAGGTGTAATCAATCACAGGTCAATCATCATCAAAGGTACACTTTTGTATCATATAATCTGATTACTTACCCCAGGAGACCGGGTATCTATCTTTTGAAGATTAACCCAATACAAAAAGAAGGTATAGCGTAGAAAATCTAAGTATTATCCATTTGGTAGGTATCTAAACTAAAACTTACGTTGAAAAGGTCTTCACATCAATATATGCTTTTGTTTATGGAGAGAGCTCATCCCTTCTCACGACCCTGACCCATTTTATTCTAACATTTATGTCTTAAGGCACCAATATAAATGATATTTCTGGTGCATGTAAAGTTCTTGACTTTCATCTGCTTTAAACTGCTCTTACTTCGTCAGTTATTTTTCGTATGATAATGTAATTTGCATCAAAATTTAGGTTTTACCAAATAGTCATTTGGTTGTCTGGATGTCAAACAGATAACGCAAAAAGTTTATACATTGATTTGTGTAAATTGCTTCAGTTCAAACACACAATGAAAGGTTTTCATTGAAAGATAATCATTGTCTTAGTGATCTGTGGTTGGGGTTATCATGGGCGTAGCCAGGTACGGGCAGGTGAGGAAGGGGGGCAGCTTGGCATATTTTCGGGATAATTTGGTCATTTAAAAAAGTACCTATTTGGATCACCCGCATTTTTTACTGCTACTACACCGCACCGTCTTCCAACAGTCGTCCGTTCAACCTTCCACATGTAAAGATAGAGGCAGTTCGTAAGTGTTTTGATGTTAAGTCGTGTTGGCCCGCCATTGCTTCAATAGCGATTTTGTACGGTCGCCATTACAGGATCGTCTTAAGGTGCGAGATTATTTGCCACACAAACATTTCCTATACATTTAAATGTATTCGCGAACGCACTAGAATCAACTGCACGCACGCTACGTGCATTCGCAGGGCGCACGTTGGTTCCCGCCTATTGTCGGTTTTTTGACAAAGGGCTTTGAGAGCGCGTAGTGTAATCTGGACGGCTAACTCGCGGCAGACCTGCCTACTGCCCGCGATATTTGAATTGTCAATTGTAATAATGGATGGAGATGACGACTGGGACTTTTGTATACACTGGTGTAGTAAAATAACTGAAATACCAATATAGTCCTGCACACTTCAAAATCAAACGGCTATAAGGGCGTTCCATCTGGTGATTTTTTAACACACACTTTTAGCGGTTTGCGTTTCATTAGCTTTTAGTAGCAAAATCTGATGTTGACTTTTAGCGTGTCTTTTGAATGGTTTTGCTACGAAATGTTGCTACCAAAAACCCATGTCCATGAGGTGGTTATTTTGCGCTACTTTTTGACAGCTGTCCTTTGAGAAAAATACTTATAACGTTGTTTTTTTAGAGAGAAGTTTATTTTTGCATTATGAAATATATATCTTTGTTATTATCAACAACATATACACACATGGAACTGTCAAAAAATTACGCGAAAAGCTTTTCGTTTGGACCATAATAGCGCCGCTGAAATTATCAGATGATCTCAGACTGAAAGGGTAGTTGGAGCTAAAATGGGGTTTTACTAATCAATTTTAACGCGGCTCAGAAAGAACGAAGAAAGAAGCGTGCGTGAACACTGCCAGGAATGGCCGTTGTTGAGGCGTGCAGCGTGCTCGCGGACCGTCCACATACATTCTGGTTGCATGTACCATCCTTAACAGTCAACTGGTCGTCCAACTTTTCACGAGATCGCTTTACTAGCTTTTGCCCGCGGTTCCGCCCGCCCAAAATTCGGTTATCGGTGTAGGATTTCAACGCCATCTTCTCAATTATAGAAAAAATCCGACGCTTGACGTTTTAAAGTAACCTATGTCCTTCCTACGGACTCAAACTATCTCCATGCCAAATTTTCCCGCGGTTCTACCCGCCCTAAATTCGATTATCGGTGTAGGCTTTCAGCAGCAACTCTTCAATTAAAGGAAAAAAATGACTGACACTTGAGGTTTTCAAGTAGCCTTTGTCAGACAAATAGACAGACAGGCAGAGTTACTTTCGCATTAATAATATTAGTATGGACTACTTGTCCCAGAAAGAGCAGGTAAGAGCACTGCAGTACGGACGACGTAAAGACATGACGAAGCTTCCTAAATACTGACCAACCTAAATGGACCCTCTCTTTTTTGGCTTCTTTTTCGAAATAATTTTCCTTCAAGACAACTTCGTCCACTTTCCCAACTCCTCCACTTTAGCGCCACCACAGGAAATACCACGGGTAAGTAGCGTTCCTAACTTGTCCATTTTACAATCCGTCCAAATTTCTAACTAGTCCACTATTTCCTAAGTTGTCCACTATTTCCTAAGTTGTCCACTATTTCCTAAGTTGTCCACTATTTCCTAAGTTGTCCACTATTTAAACGACTCAGTTAGTTCACTTGTCTTTCAAAGTCGTTTACCTACATTATTCTCAGTGTCGTTTATAAAGTTAAAAATAATATAAAATACTAAGGTCTCTGAATTTGATAAAAATTTAAACTGATACCTATTTTTGAGGAAAAGGGTCTTGACAGACAGCTGGATAAACGGACAGACGGACAACAAAGAGATCTTGGGTTCCTTCTGTTTGAGGGACAGAACCTTTAAAATAAAAATAAAAGTTAAATTATAATAATTTTAATAAAAAAACATTAAAGATTATGCTAAAACTAAACTTATTTTGGATCTTAACATAAAAATGAATAGGAGTGTCTTTATTAAATTGTGATAAGAAAAAATTACCACCAGACACTATTTCACAATTTAATATGTATAATTTTTTTCATAAAATTTATAGGAGATATTATATTCGCAATTCTTTGTTTACGTAGCTTTGAACATTGTTTGTCAAAATAAATATCTGCCGTTCTTCGTTTTTTTTGGAAATGGATGAAATATGCTCGTCATTATAAGGTGGTTAAAATGAATGGCATCTCTTTTAAAATGCTGCATATGTAATAAATATTTGGGTGTCCTTCTTCTGCTGAGTTGTTTGTTCTATGTTAATTTTGTGCACAACTTAGCATATTATGATCTTTTTTAAACCACTGCTATTCGAAATATACCCTACATTTTTGCCATTCAAGGAAGTGGTTAGGAAAGTCATGAGTGAGGAAAACTGGATGAGTTAGGAAAGTGGATGAGGGTACGAAGTCGTCCTAAAGGATGATTTTTACCCAACTGCACTATTATTATTATTAGTATTATCGTCAGAAAATTGTAGGTGTGAGATTTACTCGCTGTTTAAATTTACTTATGACATAACCTTTCCAGTTATCAAGACTTAAAGACATCAGTGCGATTGTAAACTGTTTCGAGGACATGATATCCCCCGTTTCACTCCGTTTTGTAGCTTGATAGGTCATGTTTGACTGTTTTGTAGAACTAATTTCGTTGTCAATTCTCACACACATCTCAAACACCTCGACGTATTGCCAGTCAACTTTAACATAGTACACAGAGGATCTTTCAAGAAAGGCAAGAAGATTTCCAATCTATTAGTGATAATGACCCTCGAAATAGCTTATAAGCGTGGCCAGATCTGGCAATAATTTTTCAGCTAGGTGTTATCTACCGTATTGAAAAATAGGTTTAAAATATAATGTATCAAAATCAAGAGCAGAAGTAGCTTTATGCCTATGTAGTTTTACCCTATAAATAAAAATGGATTAAAGTGCCTACAATGCTATTTTTGCCGTAAGAAATCAACATTTTGTACCAAGTCTGGCCCCCCACCCCCTAGCTCAAAGGCTGGATGACTTAAAATTATTTCTTAAAATGGTAATGGTATTGTCTCACGGAAACGCATATATAGCAAGGATTTTCGGTCAATAAGGAAATTTTGATTGAAACTCTCCCAAGATTCTCTTGTGGCACAAAGACGAGTTTATGACGCAATAGTTGAATTCATAAATTAATTCATGCCGCTCGTAATTCTCACTCGTTATACGTTGAGGAGCAAACCAAGAATAAGCAACATTTAAGTGTAGTGTAGAAGCGATACTAAGAGCTTAAGAAAGAAGAAATGGTCAGAGAGCTTTAAGCAAAGAGACAAAAAATACTTCAAGATGCGGTCCAAGAAGCCGAACTAATCGAAAAACAAATTAGCAGACTGTAATGGGAAACTTGAATTTTATTTTATTATATTTTGCTTAAATAATTGCGAATTTAATTGATTAAAGTCTACGTTTACGAGTTTTATTCATTAAATTAAATCTGGGTTCTTAAGAGGAAAAGTAAAACAATAATTAAATCCGTTATTAAAAATTTTAAATTTTTCAATCTTTATTTGTGTGTGCAGTTTTTTATTTTTTCATTTTGTGTGGTCAGGGAAAAACTTGAAAAATTGCCTGGATAACTGAGAAAAGTCAAGTAAATTCGATCGCAGTCAGTGGCCACCTGTTATATCAAATGTGCGATTCTCTATTATATGACAAAATTATGCAGATATTGTGGTGATAAAATTACTGGTTATTTCTTAAAAATCCAATAATTTTTTTCCAATTAAGCTATTTAGGGTAGTTTCTTTGAGCAAAAGGTATAGGGGTTAAAGTAAAGCGTACTAGGGACAGACGTCAATTTATCACTCTGGTATCAGTAAATGAAAAAAATATCGTGCTTAGCCTGTCTAGTGTCTAGTTTATAGAGGCGAGTGTCTTTATATCAACGTTTTGATGTTTCGTCAATATGCCTACTTAGTCATTTTGATTAGTAGATGTTTTGAAATATCGACGTTTTGCTACTTCGTCAAACTTGCCTACTAGGCCATTTTTCTAAGTAGGCGTTACGATCAGGAAGAACATAATTCCTCAAAAATTGGCGGTTAGTAGTAACGCATTCTTTCTCCTCTGGAAATATTAGTAAAGAAAACCGGCCTAGTGCGAGTCTGGCTAGCGCACCGAGGGTTCCGTACAAACTTAGTTCCTGTGAAAAAGGGTCTTGACAGACAGACAGAGAGATAAACAGATGGATAACAAAGTGATTCTATGAGTGTTCCTTTTTCCTTTGAGGTACGGAAACTTAAAAAAGGTACGGATCGCGTAGTAAACATTTTCATAATTTTTTTACTGAACCTAAAAACCGTTATCTTTTGTTGTATATCGATACTGCGTGTGCACTACGTTAACTTATCAGCACATTTTTTTCTATATAGTTACTTACTATAGACGATTTTTATTACTACTGCTTGGGTGTGTTCACAAACTGCAGCCGGACACAACTCTGATTGTCGAGTTGTTACTGAGAGGTTCTAAATGACCTATTGATAAACATCAAACTGACATTTTTCTATAGACTGACAGGTCCTTCAGAACCTTAGAGTAACAACTCGACAGTCCGAGTTGCATCCGGTCAAAATTTCTACAGTATATAGAAGAATAGGATAACTCGATACAAGCGTATCCATTTTTCGTCACAAAAGAACGCGCCGCTATTCATATGCACACGCACACACATAGATCTCACTGTAGTTACAAGTGTGCTTAAGCAAGACCTTAGTGCGACGTGAGTGCGAGAAAAATTCGGAACTATAGTTATATATGCTTTACCCTAGATGAGTTATAAAGGTGTATCCGAACTTTTTTCATGTAAATTGTGTAACACCTAATATCTTTAACTACCTATAGACATTTCGCTACTCCACTCAAGACGTGTTATTATCGTAAAACGCATTTTCATGCATAAAAAGCCAGTGACTTTAGTGCTTACAAATTTATTAAACAAATGAAATCCACAAAAAATTTAATTTTCATAATTTACTGGCTTTTCATGATTAAATATGCTTTTGGCGACTATGATAAATAGCAATATATGATAATAACGTCTTTATGCTGCAAAATGTGCACCGTAAGTTTAATGGGAAAATCTGATTTGGGTTCACCATAATATTCTGTATTTTTGCAGGTGTAACACGTGTGGTATGCAGTTCTCTCAGTCTCCACATCTAAAGAACCATGAGAGGACGCATTCAGGTGAAAAGCCGTACGTCTGTGAAGTGAGTACTATGTAACTATCATTAGCATATGAATATTTATATATTATATTACCTGGTCCTTGCAATGTTAAGTAAAGCGCGTACATATAAACATACAGTGTTTACTCAGTCTTTCTCTTTCTTTCACACACACAGGCCACCTATGTTGATTTAAGTTTCATTTGCTCTCTACATCTCGGCACACAAGTATCAGTTTAGCTCAATTTTCAATGCTTAAATGATTTTCTAAAAATACCTTGTAGTTCTACCTTGCGTTAAATGAGGTACTCAGTTTAAATTTTTAAAACAAATGTAGTCATACTACATTTAAACATTTGATAATCCTTCACATGGTTCAGATGTTGTTAAAAGGTTTAGTGGAATATAATTATAATATAATAGTGTCTTGACGGAGAGGCAGTGGTAGGACTGAAGAGCCTACCAAAATCACATTGTTTTAGGCAAGGATTTATTTGGATCTAGTCTTTAGATCTAACTACTTAATGATCATGTTCTACAGCGGCTCGTGACAATTTTTAATGGGTGTTCACTAAAAAGAAAAAAGGAAAATTGCTAGCCGTTTCATTATTATGTTTATAACTAAAATTCTTTCTCCTATTTCAATTTACAAACGCGCGTCCCGCGTGTAAGTTTTACTTTTTCACAAACTTTTTTTATTTGGTTCGCGCACGGCCATCCAGTTTTATTATAGAGCTAGTTACTTGTTCATACAATGTTCTTGTTTGATTTCTATAATCCACATTCCAAATTGAAATCACTTTGCGTTCCTAGGGATTCAAAGTGCAACTGTAATCCAACCACCGCTTTTTGAATAGATGTGATAAAAAGAATATTTTTCATGTAATGTCTTTTATAATATATATATATATTTACAAAAAAAAAAGTATAAGTGTATTTTTATCACTTTCCGGTGCCCGAAGTGCAAGCTTTGCTTAGTTTAGGACCTAGATGCTAACGGGGAAAGGTCTCGAGTAAGCCAGACTCGTGAATTCGAGTGTAAAATGTATGCTAGCATATCAACAGAGCCAAGTGGCTTTTCCCAATAAGCTCCTAAATGGCGCAGTGTGATTTGTTCAGAATCATTATCATTAATTTATTCACAAAAATATACAAGCATATTTCAAGAGCATCAATATTCTGTGTCGGTCTGTGTTTATATAAGTGTCATTGTATGTACACAGGTTTGCGACAAAGGGTTTGCGAGGCACGCGACCTTATGGAATCATAGAAGAATTCACACCGGCGAGAAACCGTATAAGTGAGCATTACTCTACTTATTGCTTTTCAATCCAATTGCAACGTAAAAATATCTTTGAAAGTGTAGGTGTGGAATAGTAGTCAAGGCTTAAAACTATTAAATTTAAAAAATACATATTTAATAGTTTTAGACTATGAAATGCTGAGTAAATGAAATTTGGAATTATTTGAATGCGTGTAGAGTGCTTCTGCCTTCTGAATAGAGAGGCGTGGGTTCGAACTCAGCACAGTACAAACAAGGAGCGTCGAAGGTTTCTAAACATAGCCATATTATAAAATAAAATATCGAATTTGCTTTTTTCTCAAAAACTATCAATGTGTACTAATGAATCTTTTTCTAAATTCACAAATACATTAATTTTTCATTTAAAAAATAACATCGTGAGGGAACCTGCATACGTCTGAGAAGATATTGTGAAATGCACCAATTCGTACGGGGCTCGTGTGATGGACGATCGAAATCGCCGTTTATAGACCTAAAACAAATTAATGTTATCGGATTGTATTTATTATGCTTGAGGACAATTACATATTAAGATCAATATAGAATTCAAATAAAATAAAAGAGAAAGACAAGCACGAGAAATGAAATTTTAAAAAATATATTTTTTAATGCAGATGTGAAACATGCGGCTCGGCATTTAGTCAAGCGGCTCATCTAAAGAACCATGCCAAGGTGCACTCCGGGGAGAAACCGTTCAAATGCGATATCTGTACGGCGGCCTTCGCTGACCGGTTCGCGTTGAAGCGGCATCGCGGTATACACGACAAATATGGTAAGTATACAACCGCACCATACTATTATTGGTAGGAAAATGATAAGGTATGCGATGTTATCGAATTTCACGCGCGCAAAGTAAAGAAAGGAAAACTAGAAGTAGGTACTGCTCTTGCCACTTTATGACTGTTCCGAACATGAGGTGGTTGCGAGTCTAGGCAGGCCTTTAAAAATAATGAAAGGATTTTCAATTAAGATTATGATAAGTATGGACCTTAAATGAATAATAGTTGGGCTGTTAGGTTTATGTAAATATATCCATAATAATTAGTATATTTCTGAAAGAGTAGAAGTTGTTTGTGTTTTCCAGCTACCCACAAAGTAATATTTACTATCATTATGTAATTGTAATAACTAAAATCGGTACTTAATGTCTTCTTCTCATTTGTTTTAGACATTTACTGATCAATCACTGTGAAATTTCTTAGTTATAATTCCAAGCCGAATACCTAGGTCTGTGGTTTTTCCAAAATCTTGTAAAACGTTCTATTAACTAGAAATCTTTTTGAAACCAATTGTATGAAAAACTAGAATCCTGTATAACTTTTGAACTATAAAATTTGATAGAAAACTGGCACACTGCAGACCTAGATATTTATTACTAGAACATATCTTGAAAATTTCGTGGTATTTGATCAGCAAGTGTCAAAAATAAGTGAGAAATTCGTTTGTATGAAGCCTGTTGCGAGGCGCTGCGAAGTGTATCCTCTTAAGAGGATACGATTCGCGGCGCCTCGCAGCGTGTTTCATACAAACGAATTTTCTACTTATTCTGGACATTTACTGATCAAATACTGTGAAATTTTGTAGGCATGATCTCAAGCCGAATAGCAGACATAGCTGTGGTTTTACAAAATCCTAAAAAAGTTTTTACTTACTTTTAATCTTATTCGACATCATTTGTATTAAAAACTATATAGCTATATCCTGTATAGCTTTTTAACTTTATAATTTAATAGAAAGTTGGCACACTGCAGACCTAGATATTTAATCCTCGAGCATTTTTTCAAAAAATCATGGTGTTTGATCTGTAAGTGTCAATAATACAAGGGTTATTCGTTTGTATGAAGCACGCTGTGAGGCGCCGCGGATTTTATTCTCTATGGTATTTTAAAGCAATAGGCGGTATCCATAACAAAATTATATAATGGAAAATGACTCTATCTGAATGTCTGTCAACTGCAGCTCCTATTTTTTTTTTAATTTACAGTAAATTATCTTTCGTTTAGTATTGATCTTAATCAAATATTAGTTCCTGAACATAATTATCTTCTTACAGGACAAACCACGCCTCTTCCTTCAAGAGCACATCAAAACCAACAAGAGCAGTCAAATCAAGCTGACCAACAAAACACGCAAGAAGTTGAGGTAGAGCACACGGAGAATCTATGAGTTCACGTCCCAATAGGTTTATCTTAAGATAACATAAATAACAGCAAATAATCTCTAAAATAACCGCACCTATGAAAAGTAATTGAAACTATATATATCGTTAATTACTTAAAGAATGCAAAGCGCATTTCTGTAATTTATTGGACAAAAGTGGGAATTATAATGGTAGCTTGGGATCGGTCATTCGTCCGTATCAATGAATTTAGAGGCACGGGTATGAAGTGTGTTGTGGGAGGTTTATGGAGCAAACTTCAGAGACAAAGATCCGTGGCGAGGTCTGTACTATTGCAAACGGCGCGCGGTCTTTCAAATAACCGAACTAAGCAAAGCTGGTGCTTTGAATACCTGACAACGGATACAAATACATATATACCATATATATATTTCTATACATATTATATATAGAAAACACCTAGTCTCAAGACAAACACAAATAATAAATGTTTTGTGCGGGAATCGAACCCACGCTCCTCGATTCAACATGTTCAAGATTACTCACTGAGCCACGAAGCCGACTTTGCCGTTTCAATCTCCAGACAGTGTTACTAGTGACTGGATACATATCAACATCATAACGTGGAGAAGAGCCTTTTAATAGCTCAATTTCTGGGTGCGGGTTATAAGAGAATGCTGTTTTTGTAAATAAATGAATTAAAGGCTGAAGAAAGCAGCAACTGATATTGTTTTAAAAGGATGTAAAGTGTTAATGAGTTTTATACTGCCAACTGTTTCACATCAATTTGTCATGTATTTATTGAGATGGATAGTAGTAAAATAATATGTATTTATATTTTCGATGATAGAAGTATGTTAAAATTCCTTCACTTAAAAAAACACAGAAGACAAAATATGTAAAAAAAATTAATTTGAATTGTTGGCTGTAGTTCAGTATATTTTAAATTAATTTCTAGTAGCGGCAGCCCATTGTTACTGGATAAATACGAGGGATGCGCCTTAAGGTGAATCGGACGAACATTTGAGTCGCCGATATCCAAAGTGCATCTTGTCCACTTGTCCCGTAAAAGGAGTTATTGACAAAAAAAATGTTACCATACTAAGATCGTTAAGAATGAAAGACTTAGTCTTATCAGTCGACTAGTGTATTTTGGACATAAGTTTAATCATATTATACTTTAAAAACAATTATAATAAAAGTCTAAATTTCCAATAAAACATATTTTAGTTACAGAAAAAGTGTAATACATAAATGGACAAAGTGCTTTTGAAACTAAAGGTTTTTAAAATAGATTTTCACCTTACCAGCACGAAAAGGATAGTTTTGCCGTCCAAATTCAGTGAACAAAATCGAATTTTGCTCACTAGTAAGGCAAAGTAAGTCACTATTCGAACATTGACTTTTGTACTTAACCCGATGATGAAAAAAAAAACAATACAATGACTGGTCAAAAACACATTTCGGGACAAATACTTAACCTTGTTCATTTTAATTAAGAATATAACTACATAGCTTTTTTTCGTTTTTAAGTGAGTATTTATAAACTATTAGTTTTACTAAAAGTTTATACAGCTAACTTAAAAAATATCATACGTTTTATGATAGCAATGTCAGAGGTTGTAGTAGTTAAAATTCCGAACGCAACCTCAATTAAAAAAAAAAAAACGGTATTGTGCCTTTAAATCCCTTGCTATGCTCAGTAGTCTATATTTAAATCGCTCGCTCTAGTCCACTTTGCTAGCTCAGGATTTAAAGTCAGCACTTCTACCAAAAAACTCTTATACTCACTTGTATAACAAATAACTATTTTCTATTGAACAAGATGGGGTTAGGAACAAAAGTATAAGTGCAGAAAATGGCAGCTTACAACCATTGTCTTCTTTATTTTACTTTTTTTTTTTTTTTAAGAAAAGTGGACAAAATGCACTTCGAAACGCGGTGACACATTTTTCCATACATGCAATATTACACTAAAATATATTAATTATCTTGCAAAAATTATAAAAATATATGATAAAAATGCACTTTAAGCAGCGAAATGTTAATAGTGCAACGAATGGCTAAAATCTAATTTGGATTCACCTTAACTGTAAGATTGATAGAAAGCCTCGAGTAGTTAGATGTCTCGCAGTCCTTTTGATGGGCTACTGTGATTCAGGTGATAATGGCCGTTTTTTTAAAATAAAATTTGACTTTAAGAAGTGCTGTTTAGTATTTCAAGTAGCCACTCTGACGCATTGACAATCAAATTTCCCACATGGTCAGGTAATAATACTTATCATCGGTTTTGTATGTGTTCTTAGTATTGATTGAAAAATTCGTGTAGACATTGCAAATCAATTATGTGACTGTGGTCCTTTACCTCGTTAAATTCCTCTTTTTAGGCTAAGCCTGAAGAGGTTAGTGTATGTGGTAGGATTTGTTTTTAAACATTCTGGGTGCCACTTATAAATTCTTTGAAAGTTGTATGAAATATTTATTATTTTTATTATTTGTCTGCAGTGCGTTATGAATCGTGTGAAAGTGAATATGACTGTAAATATGTATTACATAAAATGGTGTATATTTTTTTTTGTTTGTCGGACTGATAAAATATTTGGGAAAATGTCACATTATTGGTATTTTTTATTAAATATTGTTTTGGATAAATATTTTCGGCTGTGGTATTAGAAAAAATGTTTGAAATAAAAAGAAAGAAATCAAGTTTTTTTTTAATTTAGTGTGACAAGCCTAAATGTGATTTTAGTAGTTTAGTATTATTTAGTGACATGTATGCTAACCAGTTCAATTACTGCGGATGGGATGGACTTACAAAAAAACCATTAATGTTTAATGTGTTTCAATAATAGCCTTAAGTACCTAAATTAACGTCTTTGTTGTAAAAGATTTTTGCAATAAAGTGTAAAATAAATTTTAGAATTATTGATAAATTAAAGTAAGTACAGCTCATCCCAGATAAAACTCATCAAAACGATGTTTATTGTAAGCTAAGCTTTTTTAAAAATAATATTTATAAGGATATAAATATAGTTTTAAAACCTTGATTGTTTTATTAATAAAATACTTGACAAACGGAATTACAAGTCCCGTCTCGGTAACTTATTAATTCAACTAATAGAATAAGAAAAACAGTCGGTTCCTTATCTTCAACTTATATCAGTATGTCACAGTTATTTAGTAAAAACCGTGAATCTGTTAAATATGGAAGTTAGTGTACGATTGTTTTTTTTTTTTAATATAGACAACCTAATGCTACGTTCCAATAGGGAATATGCAAAAGACAAATTTCGAAGTTTGATTTTTTTATGGGTATTTGGGTCAAAATACTTTTGTATCCCTTGTACATTTTAACGCATAATTTTTTTTTTTTTTTGGATTTACTTCAAAAACATATTATTTTCTTATTCAGTATGCCATACGCATACCTGAATGATGACTTTGATCTAAATATTTGGGCGCAGAATAAAGGAAAAACTATTGTTTGGTAACGCAGTAGACATTATTTTTGAGGAGTCATGGGGCCAGTCGCAGTAGTTATTTGAATACCAAATGAGACTTTTTTGCGATAAAAAAACCTAGGAGTAAATAAAATATTGTAGGATATAATTATCATAATCCTGAAAGTAGGATAAGTAAGTATATATATATTTACGATGAAGTCACCTAACACTGACATTTTGTATAGAGCATTTTCGCTAATCAATTTTTATATCAAAGGACTTTTCTGACTGATGTTTCCTTTCTGTTATTATATTTTATAACTAAGTAATTTTAGGAGTAATGTACTATGCGTTTCAAATGAGTAGGTCAGGCGCCACATTGTATGCAAGTTGCTGAGGTCTGCTAGGTGCTCATTACTTCGGCTACGATGCTGAATCATGACCATATCGGCCAACTCATTTGAAACGCAATTATACGTACGTTAAAGTTTACTTTAATTTTTTTTTGCAAAAAGAACGTCAACCTTCTTCTATCCTCCAGTAATTAGAAAAGTATTTTAGATACATTTACATACTTGCGCTTTCAATTTTGGTTGAACAGTCTCAGTTAGTTTTTACTCACTGTCTAGTAACTGAGTTATACATTTAGTTGCAAGTCTCTAACATTAATTTATTAATATTTTGAAAGGCAATTAATAACAGTCTACATCTAAAACTTTGTATTCATTCGATCGATTGCCCTTGTTCCAAATTTATGTGTTTAGTGTGATATTTTTTGTTAGCCTTTGGTGCAATTTGCAATGGCAGACAACCTGTTTGTGAGCGAAAAGGCACAAAAGTGATTTCTTAGTGTGAACTACACTACTGTTTATTCACAAACTGAATCCAATGATGAAACAAAACAAATTCATTGAAATATATAATACAAATCCATTAATTTGACGCATGTTTAGAACATTTTTGAAGTTCCGGCCGTTCCCTTTCTTTTCCTAAAGTTTCTTTTTAAAACAAGGTCCCTAATTGCCCTGTCCCTGGGGTTGTTTCTCTAGGTAGGTAGTTTTTTTGCACATTTTATGATGTTCATATCTAATTCGTCAGCTCATAAAAAAAACTAATATATCTTCACTTACCTTACCTATTTACCATATACATACCTATTTAAATGTCTTACAAAAAACATTAGTATTATTAGTGTTGTAACTTGTAATAAGTGCGGAACAAAATTGACTATTCATTGTATAAACTGAATCTATTTTAGGATTTTTATATGATAAGGTGGCAATCAAGTTAATGACTCAGCACATTTTAAGCTGCAACCGTTGCCTAGACACTTTTAATATACTTGCGTGTTTCAAAGTAAAACACTTATAGTTTAACTTTAATGATAGTAATGGTTTCAGCCTGGATATAGGCTTGCGAAGTAATTCACTGAAATACAATGTTAATAGTGTTATAAATGTGGAACATGTATCAACTACATATCAATAAACTATAAACTACTGTATAAACTCTTCCTAAATTAAAAACGTGGCAGATTTTGATCTTAAAAAAAAACTTAACAACATCTACTTCGTCAATCAACCAGCCTTAAACAGACAATACTGTTAGCCAGAGCACTTTCCCAATAGACCGATAGGCCAGGTGGACCGATGACCTAAAAAGGTAACCATGGATGGATGGGAAAGGCAGAGTCCAGCAGTTGACAATAGACTGATTGATTTCGTCCTCAGAACGGCCGAAGCTGCAAGTCCCCTTTCCACCTTTTTTTATTGAGGCGTTAGCTTGCTCAAACTCCTGCGTACGACAGTATGTGCGTAACAGGTGTTGTGAATTATGCATGTGAGCAACGAGCAATAACAGCTTTTTTGCTAAGTGTTCTCCGAATTTTCATTCATAAATTATAATCACAAAATCGGCCAAGTGCGAGTCGGACTCGCGCACGAAGGGTTTCGTACCATCAAACATGAGCGCAGCTGCCTGTCACACGCTCGATTCGTAGTTGCGCCAAGCCCGCCGGCTAGTCTTATGCGTAATTTGAACGAAACTTAAGTTATCAATTTAAGAAGAATAGTCTTTAGAATGTTATTATTTTATTTTTCTATAATTATACATCATTCATTTACTTATATTTTATACCTGTTTTACAAATGTACTTACTTCATATAAGTAACTTTTAATGAAATTTGTACGAAAATTGCACTTTTCCAAGTACATTTTATAACTTGGTCGACTATTACTCGTTAGCCTGTAAAGTGTGATAGTTTTCCTTCTAAATTCATTATATGCACTACCACTTAACCGTGATAGTTTTCCTTCTAAATTCATTATATGCACTACCACCGTATTTTTTTTTTTTGCATTTCTAAATACTATACTTTCGCTGGTAGAGGGTGGAATGGGCTGGTCACTTAATTCTAACAAAAATTAGTACCATCTTTAAAGCTAAATGTTTCGCAAATGGAGCTCTAAATCAAAAAATGATCTTTTCATACCGCTAATGTTTTTGGAATTCCTGTCCAACGATACTCCACAAGATGGGGTAGATGAGAAAGAAAAAATACGTCCCCACTTCACGTGTAGGGAAGGTACCCTAAAAAAATTTTTTTTCAAAGATTTTATCAGGTGGGCTGGTCACTTGTCTCTCACAAAAATTAGTACCATCTTTAAAGCTAAATATTTCAAAAAATTATCTGTGAATACCGCCAATGTTTTTGGAATTCCTGTCCAACGATACCCCACACGATGGGGTAGACGAGAGAGAAAAAATACTTTTAAAATTAAATTTTTTTCAAAGATTTTATTCTACCACTTTGTCGGCTTGATCAATTAGTATATCCCTGCCGAATCGCAGATTTCTCGTATTACTACTGTTTGAACTAAGCCGCGAACAGACAGACGGACGGACGGTCACGGCGTAACTATAAGGGTTCCTTGTCCTAAAAAGGCTTACTATTTTTAGGGAATTCGTAAACAGAATTTGCATACAGTAATTCTTAACTACAAGGAAGAACTCGTCAGTTATGCATAAAACTTTGGTATAGGCATTGGAGTTCAAAAGGGTACTAAGGAGGAGCAGCTGCTGCCTCTCCCTATACTGACCTAATCACCTATTTAATGTTTTTTGCAAAAACTACACAATTCCTTAGCATTTTCGTCCCAGCCTTTTTCATCTACCCATTTTAAGTCAATTAGATATTTATTTATAAAAATAATATAATGTTAAATTCCACAAATATTGTATTGAAGTACAAAGTGGTAGCAGGGAGGGGCAGCACAACTCCCTAGACTGACCAACCCACCTATTTAAGGAATTTGTGCATAAACTACACAATTTTTTACATGTTAGTCCCAGCCTTTTTCATCCACCCACTTCAATTAGAATTAGAAGTCAATTAGATACTTAATTATTATACAAATAAAATGTTAAGTATGTACTTCGGCGGCATCAGGCGTGGTCGCAGCATTTCATGTTAGGAGTGGTCATCTAAGCTCAAGTAACGTTCCATGAGCAAACTTCACTAGTAATAAATATATGATATCACACTTGTTTTCCGGAAGGGTAGTCAGTTACAGCAGACTTCCACTGGCTACGATCCTTGCACACTTCTACTTCATTAAATTTCGCCAGTGTTTTAAAAACGTTTGTCGATTGTTCCGTACTAGTAACATCACTAAGAACACTCCACTGTATTGAGATATGTTCGAGGAGGTCATTATCGACCCTTTCATTTAATTTTGTTTCATAAATTTGTTTCGTACATCTTTTTTAGGATTCCATACCTCAAAAGGAACCCTTATAAGATCACTTTGTTGTCCGTTTGTTTGTCTGTCAAGTGCCTTTTCTCATGAACGCGTGAAGGTATCAAGTTAAAATTAACATCAAATACTTAGGTCTACGGTCACTTGAATTTGCAAAAAAATCAAGCTTAATACGGCAACCGAAATACATCAATTTTTGTTAGATATTTTGGCATTCACAAATAAATCAAAACCTACTATGGTGTACTTCCAGTTGTCCTATATAATCATGAAATTTCACACGAAGCAAATACTTACATCACAAATATAGAAAAAAAAAATCAGAAATTTGTTAATTAGTAGTTATAAATAACACATTAAAAAGAAAGTTTGTATCTGTCTACTGTAATACAAAATAAAACTACTTGTCACAAAAAACAACTGCTACTCAAAAATTAGTAATTACACTTTTACAAATGGAATACCTGATGTTTACAAGTGATGTCACAGAAATTTCAATCAAAGTTTCTAAAAACAAGCCTCATTAATTGTCTTTTTTCCTTCTACCCCTTTTAGTTAATCTGACCACAAAGATAAAATAGCACTACATGTGCATGTTTAGCTGTAGATATGGTAAAAATAAAATACAGACTAAAATAAAAATAAATTTAATTTACAAGATCCTTAACAAAATAGGAATATGTCACAGATTTGTTTATTCATAAACCCAGTTCTCAACTGCTGGAGTCCATCCTACCAGTTCCTTTTCAGTGAACCAAAGTGCGATTTCCTTGTTAGCAGATTCTACACTGTCTGATCCGTGGATGATATTGCGACCAACCTGAATGCATAGATCACCTCGAATGGTGCCGGGTAAAGAGTCAGCTGGATTCGTGGCTCCAAGCATTTGACGTCCTGTCTTTACAGCTCCTAGACCCTCCCACACCATAGGCACAACGGGTCCAGAACTCATGTACTTAACAAGACCAGGGAAAAAAGGCCGGGACGCTAGATCACTGTAGTGTTTCTGAAGCAGCTCTTCTGATGGCCATACGAATTTGACACCAACCAACTTGAATCCTTTCTTTTCAAATCGCTGCATAATTTCACCGACAAGACCCCTTTGAACACCATCAGGCTTGATCATGATGAAAGTTCTTTCACGTGGTTCCGCCATTATTGCAGTTTTTGCAGATATAAAATCGATTTTATGAAAACACGACCACGCGTTAAGCAGCCACCCAGCCAAAGAAAGAAATAAAATAACGGTAACGGGAAGGTGTAGGGATTACCGATGATCATCGATGTCACTATATGTCAAACATCGATGTCATGATCGAAAGTCTCGACAGTAATAAAGAATACAAGATCAGAGCAACTAGAAAGAGTTGAGTATTTTGACAAAAAACAATGGTAACTTTTCATAATTTTTTACAAGCTTCAAGACTTTAAGTCAAGAAGCTAATGCATGGATGTCACTGGCGAGTGCATTACGAACAAATATTTAAAGCCAAGCCTTTTTGAGTGTATGTTGGTTACCAACATTCAGGATAATATCCCTAATTAATAACTACGCTACACAACCTGTCATTACGCACATAATAAACATGTATTTTGAAATCAACTCACCCGAACAAATTTAAATTAAAAATAATAAATAAGACCCGTTTATAAATATGGCAGTCTGAACAACATAAATAACTCTAAAGGCCAATAACTGTATTAATAAAATAATTGAGAGGTATTTTGGTAAGAAAATAAATAAATATTTAATAGATGACAATATTATCAATGAAAATCAGTACAGTTTTCAGAAAAACCGGAGTACCTTTAAACTTTTAAGAGAGTTTAGTTATGATATAAACAAATACTTAAATGAGAAAAAAC
Source organism: Apoda limacodes (assembly GCA_946406115.1). Classification (NCBI taxonomy): domain Eukaryota; kingdom Metazoa; phylum Arthropoda; class Insecta; order Lepidoptera; family Limacodidae; genus Apoda; species Apoda limacodes. The sequence continues at coordinate 10,438,929 of OX291546.1, forward strand.
ATGTTTTTACTCTCTTAATAGACTTTTCGAAGGCATAAGATTAGTATAAAACAATCTTTTCTTAATTAGAAAAAAGTGGAATACAGGGCCCAACTTTAAAAAGGTTCTGGAGGAGGAAGAAGCTACAATGCAAAAAAACTACAACGTCTTATATAAATTGGCACGACCTTGGTCTAGCTATCAATGCAAAAAAAACTAAGCTTATGCACATACACTCAATGCATTTTAAATATTTTACAAAGTCAGCCAATGCTCATCTATGTCTTATTTATATACCAAATTCAATGTACGTAATTGAAAACACTTTAGAATTAGTAAATGAGCATTTATGCTTAGAACTATATATCGACACTAAATTTAATTGGAAACCACATATGTATTAACTGTATTAACCAATTATCTATGCTAAAGTGTAAATTACCATATTGAATAAATAGATAAAACTCTTTCGACAACCGACTCTGTAATAAGCTATTGTTTGGTACATACGGCCGCACACATAACATATCTTGAGAAGACTCTCTGTAAGAGAGGTAGGGCACAGCAAGTACTCGCCCAAACAATTACAGGGGGCATAGTACTAGCTCGAATGAGCAGCCAGAATTGGGGAAGTACTTCCACCTGACAGAAAATCGCGGCCATAATAACACTAACATTGACTAGAGTTGTGTTCCTGGCGGTGAGTAAGGTTGCCAAAGCTCTTTGAGTATTCGCTGCGCGGACAGCGGGGGACCAGCGGTGCTTGTTGCTGTCATTGTTCGGCGTAGACGCGGCGTGCTGGTACGGCAGTCAGGGAGACCTGATGAAACGGCTGACCGCTAGCCACCCGCACGTTAAACGTAAATTTAACTTCTAACATTTACCAAACAAATTTAAATAATAATAGTATTTACAAGTCTTCTATTTACAAATCGAATTAGTTCTACGTTTGACGTCAGGCCTACTCGTATAACGGGGGGGGTTAATTGAATACGGAATTGGAGATCTCTAACCCGAATTTGATCAAGTTGCCGGCGGATCGCCAATTGAGGAGTAAGAACGCCTTTGGGGTTTCCCAGCAAACCCGAATTTGATCAGGTTGCCGGTGGATCGCCAAACAACGGGACAAGACGCTCAGAAGGAGTGTCCCCCGATATTCTTTTTTTTTTTTATTCTGAACTGACTATGCAGTTGGCTGTTGCAGCCATTACTGCTTCACCGGACTTTATTTGGGTGAGTCTCTGAAGGAGCCTCAGCCCGTATAGCACCCAACGCTCAAGGGCTCCCCGCGGGGGGAGCCTCGGCTTGGGTTGTCGCTCTCGGGAGCGTCCCTTCGACCGGCGTGAGTCTCGAACCCGAAGGTGAGTCACCGCCAGGAGGGGAGTACCCCGTTACGCGGGTGCGGTTGCGATTGAGTGGGGGCGGGAAGCGCCCTGGCACTCTTTGATACCTCATGTATCCGTTCGGGCGCCGACGAACCCGGGGACGTCGGCATCCTGTTTGGAGGGAGGCCCTATTGGGGGAGGTCGTTGAGACTAATCTCGCTATCCGGATAGCGAGATCGTCATCTGGGGCCGTTAGTACGTGCTGAGGCCGCCTAACTATAGTTTTACGACTGCCGAGGTCGATCGGGGGGATGGTACGTTGTGGATTGCAAAATTAATCGATTCGGGTGATTTTGTGTACGCTCGAAAAAGCGGACTGCCAGATCTTTGAAATATTGGGGAATCGTGGGGAGTTCGAAATCTCTGTGTAGGTCCGCATACCGCGGACGTACCAGGAGGCTCCGGAGGCCGCTCTGAGAAAGCGGTTTTGGAGGGTCTGAAGTTTGTGGAGATTGCGCTTGAATAACGCAAAGACTACGCTAGCATAAGCTAGTATGGGGCGGATGCAAGTTGTGTAAAGATTTAGCTTATTTCTAAGTGACATCTTACTGTACTTGCTTATCATGGGATAAAGAAGACCGAGGAAAAAAACGGCTCGGTCTCTAACTATTTTGGTGTGATCGCGAAAGTTCAAACGCCTATCCAGGGTCACACCGAGATATTTGGTCTTGTTTTGCCAGGGAACGGCACGACCGAAGAGTGAGAGGGGAGATGGCCGCGGAGGGCGGCCAGAGGTAAAGAGAACGGCAGAGCTTTTGTCGGGATTCACCTCGATTCTCCATTTCCGGAACCATTCGCCTAGGGCGGTGATAGCGGGTTGGAGTCTCTTAGTGATTAGACTCACTTGCCTATCGGTGGTATAGATAACGGTATCGTCCGCAAAGAGGCTAATTTTAATCGTTTTAGGGATGTTGTTAGTGTACAGAAGGTACAAGATAGGGGCAAGCACGGACCCTTGCGGGACTCCTGCTTCTATGGGACGGGGGGAAGAGAGAGTGCCTTCTACTTTGTAGCGAAAGCTACGATTCGACAAATAGTCTCGTATGACGAGCACGAGACGGTCTGGCAACTGAAAGTTGTACAGTTTAAAAATTAAACCGTTGTGCCAGACTTTGTCGAAGGCTTTCGCTACATCAAAGAAGACAGCGCCCGTGTGACGTGGCTTACCTAATACTGGTTGAAAGCCAGTGAGAATATGTTCCGTGATGCGGAGGACTTGATGAACGCATGAGTGTTTGGCACGAACTGCTCGTTTATTAAAATGCCTCTGGAGACTATAGCGAACGGCTGTGTGCTTAAGGCACATTGGGCTTGGAGGCTAGACGCTAGGATACACGGTTACGCGGTCTTATATATAGTCCGGTGCAGCGGTGTGTCAGTGTGTCGTCATGCGGCCTTGGCGTGCTGTGCAGGCGGTGATCACGCGCTGTGGCCGTGATGCAGCTTAGTTTGTGATGTGGCGTTGTTGTCTTTTATGCCGCGTTACAGGGTTATTTACGCAAATCTTAGCGCAGTCCACCTCCATCTGGAGGCTTCACAGCGGACCATTATTTTTCTAACGGAGACGCAGATATCCTGCCCGGCCGGCACATCATACCTTCACTATCCCGGCTACAAACTCAAGCTCAAATTGTTAGCGGTTTGCGTTTGATGCTTTCAGAAGCAAAATACACAGACCTAGGATTTTTGCACTACGCTAAAGACCAACACAGCGCGGAAATGAGATATACTCATTACATGAACGCTGCTCAAGTGAGAAAGAGACAGGGAACCATGTACTAATATGTCGATTATTTTTCAAGTAGAAACCCATATCAGCTTGTTCTGTGACATTACGTGTTAACATAATTATCACGAGAATCCTGATAACAAAGGACTAAAAAGTGTAGTGCTCAGCCATGGTGTCTTGTTGTTTTAACGCAGTCCAACTCCATCTGGAGACTGCGCAGCCGACCATTCTTTTTCTAACGAAGACGCAGATATCCTGCCCGGCCGGTACATCACACCTTCACTATCCCGGCTACAAACTCAAGCACCATTTTGTGAGTCGTGTCGGTGTATGAATGTATGTTCTTCCGGGAGGATATCTGCTGTGGCCGCCTTTATAGCCTTGACGACAGGGACCTGTCAATAAAGTGGGTAAAGGTATTTATGCGTCCCTATACAGGTCTCATAGCGGTGACACGGACGTAGCTCGACTCTTCACGCACCTGAGTTTGACGACTGACAAAGTTCTAGAGCAATATCCCACAGTAGAACTAGTTATTTTGTGAGACTTCAACGCCCACCATGGTGAGTGTCTCAGTTCTCGAACCAATAACTACGCAGGGACATCTGCTTATGAATTTGCTTTGAACTATGGATCCTCTCACCTGGTACTTTCTCCAACGAAAATACCAGATATAGATGACTAAACGAGCTCCTTACTGGACCTTCTGCTGACTACACGTCCGGACGGATATTCCGTCTCAGTGGATGCGCCTTAAGGCTCCTCGGACCACTGACTCGGTCGGACTCCAGTGTCATGCACACAACCCGATCCATCTGGGCCAACTTATTGGCGTCGTGTGTGGCATTATAAGTCAGCAGACTGGGATGGATTGCGAGAATTTTATGCATCGTCCCCATGGAGGCAGATCTGCTGTAGCTCAGAAGATCCTGACGTCCGTATGAGGCTTGGACCAATGCTCGTAATAATAAGGATCCGAATATTTCTGAGGTAAAACGCAAATTAAATGATACTTCGAGGTTCAGTAGGAAAGCAACTGCTAGAGCAAAATTCCAATTCATCGGCAAAATAGGTGGGCGACTTGCCAGCTATCTTTATGGGAGTTGTGCTTTCTGATCGCTTGCCAAAGCTGCCGAAGGGAACTTTTGCCAGTCGTCGTTACCACCATTGCAAAAGACCGATGGTAACTTGGCCCAAAGTGCTTAACAGAAAGCCGAAAGATGGGCAGTCTCTTTGCTTCAAACTCGAATATGAACGATGAAGGCGTTATACCACCTACAATACCGTGGTGCGGTAAGATCATGCCGGAAATCTATATAACACAGCGGGAGGTCCGGCGGGCGTTACTACCTCTAGACGTTCATAAGTCGAGTGGGCCAGACAGTATACCAGCAGTGGTGCTTAAGCAGTGTGCTCCTGAATTATGTGCTATACTCACGCGCCTCTTCGCGCTTTCCTACCACACAAGGCAATTTCTGTCTTCATGGATGACTGCGCATGTGCACCTTGTGCCTAAAAAGGGCGATAGATCAGATCCATCGAATTAAAGGCCTATCGCTATTACATCTCTCCTCTCCAAGATGATGGAGCGAGTGATCAACACACAGCTTCTAAGATACCTAGAAGAACACGACCTGGTCAGAGACCGTCAATATGGCTTTCGCCACGGTCACTCGACTGGTGACCTTCTAGTGTATCTCATACACCGATATGCACTAGCCATTGAGGGTCAGAGGGTGGCCTTGCATGTAGCCTGGACATAGCGAAGGCGAGCGATCGGGTCTGGCACCGGCGTCTTCTATCGAAGTTGCAATCTTACGGAGTGCCCGAGGGTTTGTGCATATTGGTGGCTAACTTTTCGTTCGGCAGACGCATACGAACCGTCGTTGATGGTAGTTGCTCTGATAGCATGAACATTAATGCTAGTGTCCCGCAAGGCTCTGTGCTGTCTCCTACGCTGTTTCTACTGCATATCAATGACATGTTGGACATCTACAACATGCATTGCCTTGCAGATGACAGTACTGGAGACGCTTATAACATGCATCGTGCAAATAGCCCTTGTTCCATTGTTCAGTTCCGAGATCAGTTGCAAGACAAGGTGAAGCTGGCGTCCAAAAACTTGGTGTACTCAACAGAGCGAGGCAGTACTTCACATCGGGGGAAAGATTGCTGCTTTACAAGTCGCAAGTTCAGCCCCATATGGAGTACTGCTGCCATCTCTGGGTGGGTGCTCCCGGATACCACAATGGCCCTTTTGACTCCGTTGAACGACGGGCTGTGGGAATTGACGATGATCCCAAACTCACTTGCCGTATCGAACCCTTAAGTCTAAGGAGAGACTTTGCCTCCCTGTGTGTTCTACCGCTTGTACAAAGATGTGTTTTGAGGAATAGTTCGATATGATGCCCGCGGCTACTTTCTACCATCGCACCGCTCGCCATCGGCAGGGAATTCATTCTCACACTCTAGAACCGAAATAATCGCGTATAGTGCGGTTTCAGAGAAACTTCCTCCCGCGAACGCTTGGGTTGTGGAATGTGGAAAAAGTCGCTTCCTGCCAAGGTTTTCGCTATGGACTACAGTATGGGGTTCTTAAAGAAAGAAGTTATTAGATTTTTGAAGGGTCGGCAACACGCGGGTTATGCTTCTGGTGTTACAAGCGTCCATAGGCAACGGTGACCGCTTATCATCAGGAGGACCGTGTGCTTGTTTGCCACCATAGTGGTATAAAAAAAAAATTACAAATAAGAGTATTAAATCTGTAGTACATGTATAAAAAAAACGATGATATGGGCCTATTTAAACACTGCAAAGTAATGTTATAAAAAATAATATACTAACAGACGAATTCACTAAAAATATAGAAGTTAGTTTAAAAAAAAAGGCATGATCACTTACGAAAACTACTACTTTCTAAGCTACCTTTCGGCTTATGTTTTACCATAACATAACAATGTATATGGGAAACGAACGTCAAAATATATTTAACCAGAAACATGAAATGAACTGCCTCAACATATTATGCAAAAAATAGTTTAAAAATATTTGTCCCAGAGCAAAGCGATCTCGACTATTCGTAGATAAGCCCTGCGAGGTTTCAACGGTAGGGAATAAATTTGTAAATGTATTGAACAGTTTTTATAAATAAAAAAATTTAAGTAAATATGTTGAAATTCATCATTCAAATACACTAAATATTTACATCACTGGCTTAGCAGTGAAGGAAAAAATCGAAAGGAAACCAGCACATGACAAATAACAAGAGACATACACAGTCCACCCACCATCTGCATTGGGCCCGCGTGTGGACTATGGTCCAAATCACTCTCGGCGAGAATAGGCCGTGCCCAAACAGTGGGGACGTATGAGCCTGATAAGGTGCATATGATATCCTAAACTCGGGTACAGTAATTATTTTTTTTTCATTGCCACAATTACTCGAATGTTGTTACTTTTAAAATGACAGATGTTTGTTTTGTTGACGTCGATTTATAGTTTTCTTGTAGATTTATGTGTAAATTTTAGAGTTAATTATAATATTAGTAAAGTGCTGCATAGTTTGTGGTTGTAGAAGTATATGGAAAGCAGGTCGTGACATCACATTCACAGATTTGGCTTAACTTTACTCATTTGGATATTTCATGTTTTTTTGATAAATAATACTTTTTACTGTATATATCACGTTTAACACGTTTCTTTTAACTTTAAAACAGTATTGATTAAAATAGTATATGTTGAAATTATTTACAAAAATTCAAATAAAATTATAATAATGATTTTTAGTAATTTAAAATTTTTAAAAGAACTTTTTGTGATACTAAGTATAGCATATAAATCTTTTATTAATTTTAAATGGTGTACTATGGTGGCATTTCGAAATACACAATCTTTTTTTACACTTGCTGGCACCTAAACGTAGTAGTTTTTGGTACAGGTACAACCTTGTCATGTTCCAACTGAATGTTTGTTAGCTGCAGACCTTAGTGAGATTCGAACATCTTGACTGGCATAAATTGGCAGATTTTTTTTAGGAAAACAGTCAAATTCAATTTTGCCACAAAGAAACAGAAAAAGTCATAAAATTTGTAAACTTTTTAAGTTTGTTGTACTTTATATGTTTATCATTATTTTACATTTTGTCATAGATTAAGTAAGAAAGATATGGAGCAAGGTAAAAAGCCAGCGTTTGCGAGCGGGATAACTAAATATTACGTACTATCTATCCCCTGGCTTTCGTTATTGCGCGCGTGTGTTTGTTTGTAATTTCTCCACGCTAAAACGGCTAGACCACTTTAAATGATATTTGGTATGGTTGTAGCCAATACCCTGGATTAACACAAAGGCTACTTTGTAAAAATTGGGCCTCAAAAAATATTCATACTGAGCTTTCCAGTAGTAGCTTCTTACTTTTAGTGGTATTAAAAAAAATGGCCTGAAATTATTAAAATCAAAATAAAATGCTTGTACTTTTCGTACATGATTTAAGGATAAAACTTTGTAAATGTAAATATTTTGATAAACATTTTCAAAGAATTACTCTTGGTTAGTTCATCAGTCCTAAAAAAACCTTGAAGCTGTTTTTCGTTTTTTAAACCTTTTTAAAAAGAATCAATTAATAGGGAAATAATCAAATGGCACTTTAATTTTTATTTTGCTTTTTAGTTCAAATAATATCCTCGTAGGTACTGTTAAAAAATAATTTACTCGATAATATTTTACTTAGAGAAAACCTTGGCATGGAGCTCATTTAGCAAACTAAGCGTTCGCGGGCCTAAGGTTCTCTGAAGCCGCAATGTACTTTCTATAATAACATCTTTGATAAGGTCACTTATTTTTTTTAAATATTTTAAGTTATTATAATATGGTTGGTTTTTGTATTTAAAATTATTTAATTTATTTAAGCACAGATAATTTTACCATTCATGTAGATAATCCTAATAATTTGTGCATCTTCAAGGTTAGATGTTGAGCTGTCGATCATAACATCTATGTAATCATCGATGTTTTTGTTGTATCATCGGGCATCCCTAGAACCATCTGAATGTTGCCAGTTCCGTTTGTTGTTCAAAACCTGGGTTCTACGTTACAGTTTTGTGCGGTGTCTTACTGTCTTTTTGTACTGTGAAAAAATTTACCCTTCTGTCAGTGCTGGTCAGTGCTACCCGGTTTAACCGAGTTGGATTGATGAACGCACCTCTGAAGTCAAATATGTTATGCGTATTTAATACAAAAAGTAGTGATTATATTCTTGTTTAATACCATTATAACCTTTCGAAATCTATGTTTAGATTAGACATAAATTTTGTGTGACACTCTGTACAAATCTTGGCTCATTCTCTTTGGTTGGATTAACGCATAATGTCGGTCAACAAAACGCCACTATTATAACCTATACAGAGTACCAATATATCGTGCTATTATGAAGAAGATAAATAATGCAGGGAAACCTATACAATAATCTGTTTTGATATTGACATTACTTAAGATAAATGTGACCTAGTTTTTCATACTAACTGCGTTACACCCATCTTTATCCTATAAGTACCTACCTAAACATTTACTGCTGCTGCTAGGTACTCAAAACGCGTACCTAGCCACAGAGCATTGATATAAACAAAACTTTTTTGTTTATATCAATGCCACAGAGTACATTGTTATATACTGAAATTTCTAGCAGCAGAGGCAAGTATATCACTATTTACCATAGATGCTATATATATATCACAGTACATATACTATTATCTGTGATCACAGTTTCAAACAGCGTAGCGTAACCACAGAACATTATTACGGCGTAACTGCTCATATTCATCCATAAAATGCAATAAATTACCTATTATATGTATAGGTCGGTAGAAAACCAAAGTTTTGATTGAATTGTAATAAAAAATGTTTAATCATTCTCTGGTATTTCATGAATCTATCTATCTACCTATATATTCTTATGGCGACTACCTATGGTAAATTTATAGCGATTTATGATAATAACGCCTTTTGGCCGAGTGCTTATTACGAGTCCGATAGAAAAATTCTCGCGCACTCCGTGCATACATTTTGTACTAGACCCCGCGCACTAAGAAAATTTCTAGTGACAAAATGTATGCACAGAGTGCCCGTAGTAAATTTGGCGATATGTTTATTGCTAGTTAAAGATAGGTAAATACTTAGGTACCTACCTATTTATAGTAACGCAGTTAGTATGGAAAATATCCCAGTCGAATTCACCTTTAACAATAAACTTTAAAGAGAGAGAGACTGAAATATTGGCAAAGTTGCCGTGTTTCACGGTTCTAAACATCAGAAAATTATTATCAGGTACCATCGGTAGGAGAAACAAAAATAATCTCCAACGAAAACTGTTACCTACAATCATTCCAGATAAGTACCTAGCAGCAATAACTCTTATTTTACGAAAACTTTAGTTCCTACGTACAAGCTGTTTTTTATGAATATTGTTCTTGTGTAGAGTTCAGTAAACAACGGTCAATTAGGAGGTAAGTACCTACAAGCAATTCCAAGTCACAAAATGCCACCTGCCTTTGAAATACCTTAAACTCGAGTGTACCTACGGGACGTATGCGTGCTCCGGGCGGGAGTGAGTGTTCTATATATACCTCTATTTTGTATCTCAAAAGTCTTCTATCAACATTTTGCTGTAAAACAAAGCGTGCTACAATTGGGCTATATCACACACAGTATTATGACTGATAATCAAAATCAAGAAGAAAGAGAAATAGTAAGATGTGGTTGGCTAAATAAAGATCCATTATATATTACTTACCATGATGAAGAATGGGGAAAACCTGAGTTTGAGAACTTTAAATTATTTGAGATGTTGTGCTTGGAGGGACAGCAAGCAGGTCTATCATGGATTACCATTCTGAAGAAAAGAGAAAACTATCGAAAACTTTTTCATAACTTCAATCCATATAAAATATCGAAATTCACCGACAAAGATGTAAAAAAGTTATTGAACAACGTGAGTATAATAAGACATAAAGGAAAAATTGAATCTATTATTCACAACTCAAAATGTTACATACATATGGAAGATACTGGTGATGATGGAAGATATTTCTCCAAGTTCGTGTGGAGTTTTGTTGATAACAAAACTATAGTGAACAATTGGGATAATCATCGACTAATCCCCCCTGAAAATTCGATATCAATATCACTCTCTAAAGAATTAAAGAAAAGGGGATTCAAATTTGTAGGGTCCAAAATTTGTTACGCATTTATGCAAGCTTGTGGTCTTGTAAATGACCACATAAGTAAATGTATTTGTTATAAGAAATATTAAGAATAAAAAACTTATTAAATAAGTGCATATTATTTACTAGCTGACCTGTCGGTGTTGTTCTGCCCTTTCCGTTGCTTTTGCGCCATCTTTGGCCCAGCGCGTCGATTCGCTCTTTATTATTCGAATTAATTTGTTTTTGCTTAGCGTTCTTTCTGACTTTTTTCTTTTTGCTCGACTGCTGAATGACATAGCGAGGTGTTTAATAACCTATCTTCGCTTGTATAATGTATGTACGCAAAAATTAACACAGTGTTAATACAAGGAATAAGGATAAATTGGTAGTTCCAAAATGTCGTCTTCAGAAGTTTCATAGCTCTTTCGCAATACAAAGTATATTCTTCTACAATAAAATTCCAGAAAATGTTGTTAATTTACCCTCAAATAAATTTCAAATATATGTCAAAGTTAGTTTAATGGAAAAAAAGCTATTACAAAGTTGATGACTACATAAATGATAAAAATGCTTGGAAAAATTAAAACTTAAATGATTTGTATTTGTATTGGGGCATAAGATATATTTTTTAAATTAAAACATTGTATTTTATGTTATTACCTAGTTTAGTATGAAATTTAACAAATATAAACTGCTGAGTTTCTTGCCGGTTCTTCTCGGTTGTAAATAATTCCGAACCGGTGGTAATTAACATTGGTAATTTTTTAAATAAATAATTAAACTGACGATTCAAAAGTGCTGTTTACAAGTCTATTTGAATAAAAGTTTGAGTTTTTAACCTTCTTTGAGAAGTGGGCTATAAAATGCAAAAAGAATTTTAGAAATCCGACTGGAAGTTTCAGAGTTTTTCGCGTTCAAATAAAAAACAAATATCTAAGATATATATCATATAAAATAGTACAGATACGTGATAGATAACTCGACCGTTCGACAGAACACGTACTTACTAAGTTCTCAACGTTATGTATGTACGTCTGTTATGAGACATTGTAGGTATTTCGCGCGCTGACAAAGTTGTTAGATTTTTTTATACACTAGCTGTTTCAAATAACATGATCAAAAACTGTATATATAAAAGAAACTGACAGAGTGATTTAGACATATTAACGCAGAGCCCAAATCTAAGTGTCTAGAAACTCGAAATTTGGCACTACCTAGTACTTTACGTAGGGTTCCACTAAGTATTTTGCAAAATTATTTCCCTGAAGGGGTAAATTGGGTGTTTTAAGTATGTATGAAAACCGTAAATTTTAAATAAATAAACATTTGTAGTTGGTCTTCAGGTTAAAAATTAAGATTGACGTGTTAACCGTTTTTGAAAAATGTTCCACTAGGAAAAATGAAAAAAAAACAAAGACTGAAAATTTGTAGGAGGATTATGATATTTTTGTAGGGAAGACCACAAACAAGTTTTCTTTTTTCATAATTCCACTCGGACAAAGTCACGGAATTATGCTGGTATATATGTGTATAAAAGAGTTAAGAGGAAATATCAGGCTGCTTTGCCCCATACAAACGCATTACCCTGTTTCCTACCTGGATTTGGCATTAGGCCTATAATTTTCTCTATGTGTGATAGATATACACAGTTACAGTGTCTGTATGTTTTGCATTTTTTTAAATGTTATTCGTAGTAATGGCCCAAATCGCCCTCGGTGAAGGTAGGCCGTAACAGTGGGGACGTATAAGGTAGGCCGTATTCCAACAGTGGGAACGTTGAACGTATAAGGCTGGTAGGGAATCTTAAAATGCCTTTAGTGTTAAATCATAGATTTAAGGTTTTTAATAAAAAAAATGAAAAAATATGCAAGAACAATTATTATTAAATACAAGATGTTAAATAAAATAAAGCATACCTTATGTGGCATATAAATAAATACATCAGAAATACATACGCGAAACGTGAAAAACTGCATATTTCTGCAGTATTTATTTTTGGCACATACCTTTTTTTATTTTACACTTAAATATTATCTACAAATAAATCTATATACATATGACTATTATGTATGGTCTTAATTGGACATTTAGGAAAATATTTTATACTTAGTTTGTGAGCAGGCGTTAATTACTTCAAATATGTTTGTAAAATCACATTTGTGTGTTCAAAAAAATCCAAAAAATGAGATTAACTCTGAACAGACATTATAAGTTGTTTATATACCATAACGATAAAACAAATATACCTACTAATAACAGGATTCTCAATTTATAAGTTAATTTTGTTTCTATATTTTTCAGAAAACTGCAAAATTTTTAAATAAATCTCTGGCGCTTAGTCATTTTGTCGCAGGGTAATCGAATTTAGTTCGCTGTTGTGCGCAATTGCGCATTATAACGCATAATTTGGCAGTAACAGTGCAAATCTTTTCACTAAAGATAACCTCGCCTTAAATAAACTTTATAGAGCACTAAACTATCAGAAATCTATCGAGTAAAGTATACCTACGTAATTATATTTGGGCTTTGTCACGAGTTCCAGTATAGAGTTTAAAAAAAACTTTAACATTTTGATTCTACTGAAAAATAGACAGTAAATAGACACATAGAAAGGAAGAGAAGAGAAGTAAACCAATATTTCTTGAAAGTCACAAAATATAAAACAATTTGGGCAACTATCAAAATCAGTGCCTATTTCAATATTCTAATTAAAAAACATTTAGCTATTATGTTTACACTAGAGGTAACGCTATTACCAACGTACCGTCACAGATGGAACACTGTCACTACGTCAAGTGTCATACTGCAGCCTATCAGCATATACACTGCAATTTTTGAGACAAGGGCGACAAGTATGGGTACCATAGCACATAACAGTTCAACGTGACAAAATGATAATGATAATAATCTAATCATATATGCTAGGCCTATTTAAATTTAAATATCCCGTACAGATTATCCATTTGGGTCCTCCATAAATTCTGGCAAGTTTGGACTGGTGGTTGCACCTGTGGGGCTTGATATATCTTCTGGTTTCTGGACCTGATACTAAGCTCTTCAATATCCTTACGTTGACGTCACTAAGTGACCCATCGGACAGTTGTTGCAGAAGTGTTACATATTCAGGCTTTGATAACTCGGCGCCGATACGGTTCATCTGGAAATAAATATATATGCTATTAGTAATTTGCGTTTACGTTACTATTGTCACTGATTAATACAGAGTTGTCAATAAAACTTAATCTTTAAAGCTTGACTTCTCTGCCGTTAACGCAATAAGTGTAGTAGTGATACAATACACAAAGCTTCAACCGCGACGACCACATTTTAAAGAACCGTGTCGCTCAAAAAACGATACAGTCGGAGAGCGCTTGTGGCCTGGTTATGGCCTTATCACGTTAGCGAGTGTTGGCATACTCTTTGAACCAAGCGGAAAACATTAAAACTACATATTAAAAATCTAGTAAGCGACACTAGCGACAGTCATATGCCACAGGTATAAATAAAGTTCGAAGCATGTATTCAAGACAAGAACACAATCATCAAGTTTAGGAACGTTGACTGTCCATGCAATACGTCGCGTGTAATCGGGAAATAGCAAGCGCTGTTGTGCAACGTCGCAATACAGTGATCGTCACGTGTTGCCTTATGAATACGAGGTTTAATCGATACCGACTATTAACGTACACTATTGCTTTATAATAACACAATATTATCGAACGTTAGAAGGCGAATATCGGTGACAAAATCAATATAAATAATCCATCAAATAATCTTCTATAAACAAGTTTACACTAATTTTCTCTCTTCAACGTTAATAGATTCATACCGGGAAGAAATGAATGAATTATATATTGCAACAGTATTCGTTGCAACTTTACTAAAGCTACATAATCCAATCAAGAACCAAAATCAACTGATACCTTTCTACATAAGCTGGTTAGTCAAAAAGGCAGAAAATATATGATTCTGCTCATGCATAAGTAAAACTTTAATTCTATACTTTTTTAATTGAAACCTTACTCAAAACACGTCAGAGATCCTTATATCTATCTATCATATCTACCTGTTAACGTAACATGGCTAAAACCACGCTTGTTTTTCATATAAATTTTAACAGTAGTTAGAAAGAACCGGGTTTAAAAACTAAAAACAATTGTACTGTTATAATGAAATCACTTACCACTAACTTTAATTGCTTATCAGTCATTGGCGTCGTTATTGGGCCCAACAACAGAACGCTGCTGTTTCTTTCAAGACTATCGGGATCCACCGATATCAATTCGTCACTACCATTGCTTTTAATTTCGTCGTTGATTATCAAAAACAAATGTTCATTTGTCACCGTACTCGTCTGCGTAGATTTAAAATCTTCAATGTACGATTTGTCTAAATCACCTTTGTTAAACTCTAGTAAAGATTGTAGATGTTTTTTGTTGCCTTTGTTGCCGTGCTTCTTTTTCTTGCAACAAAGAGTTTTTAATTGAGATACAAGGACGTCAAAAAGTAATTCTTTTTTGTCTTCGTCCTCTTCTGCAGCTAGTACCGACTCCGAAAGACGGCTGGACAGCATATTTGTTAACTTTTGGTAAGCAACATAGTTAGGATCTTCGTACGATTTAATCCCGTAAGCATCTACTGGTTTATCATCTAGTCTAAAATACGCACCCTGAGGTTTATTCTTAACGGTTTTGAATCTTTTTTTTTCTTCGTATATGTCATTGAATGGTACACGTGTTTTAATTTTCGATCCAAAATCCTTTAGAACCTTGTTCGTCTGATCTGTATTGGAATCAATAGCTATTTTAACTATGTCGTTTAGGTCGTACTCCGACTTTTTAGGTTGCATCGTCAATAACTTTACAAGCTCGGTGTCTGACAATTTTGAAAGTAAATATGTTGGATCATTATCTGTAAAAAGAATAAATTATGACAGAAATAGCAAATACAATGCACCACATAGGTAAACATTTTGAGGTATGATATATATTGTCTGTTAAGTGAAATGTCACTATTGTAATACAATTCATGGTCATTTTAATTAAACATTCTTTATTTTACAAGCCTACGAGTTTTAGACTAAATTTATTTTTGGGTTGGTAATAATTTTTCACGTGATGAAAGGCTATCAGATAAACGTTTTGCAAGAAAAATCGTATCAAATGTTATTTTTGTTTAATATTGCTGGAAAACTCTGATTCGTTGATTGATGCTATAATTATTTAATTTGCTGAGCGTGTTTTCTTAAATTTTTAAGAAATATATGTTGAACGAGTTTTCAGATGCTTAATAGAAAACATGTTGCAAAAATGGTTGTTCTGTTACATGTGTGAATATAACGTTTGTACGCTTTGGTTAATTAGATGTGAAATTAGTATGTTTGATATGTAAATCATATTCTTGTACATTGGGCAACTTTTTTGTTGCGGTTTAGAGGAAAAACTATAATATAGCATTAATGCATATTTTCAGATTATTTTTAGTACTTGTTTTGTTTAAGATTTAGTTTGTTTGCATTACAATAATTATTTTGATGTAAAAAATATTTAATTGGTGTAAATAAATTGACGGGTGATAAGTTTTTTGATGTGCATTTAAAAATAAGTCTTTATTTAATAAAAAATGGAAAACAATTACAATGAGGTATTTATGAGAAAAAATTATATCCATAGAAATTAGGAGTAAAAAAATCAATGGGTATATAAATAATGGGTATAAACCAAAAATAAAAAAGAATATTCATTTTAGCGGTGAATATTATTAAACTAGGGTGTGCACAGACATGGTTTGGAGGAAAATTGTTAGTAATAAGTGACTAACAAGTGACTGATATCAAGTAAGAAATTGGATTTTTGAAGGGTCGGCAATGCGCGAGTGATACTTCTGATGTTGCAAGCGTCCATAGGCCACGGTGACCGCTTACCATCAGGCGGACCGTGTGCTTGTTTGCCACCTTAGTGGTATAAAAACAAAAAAAGTAATAAGTGACTAATACCGCGTTTCTATATCACCAGGCCATGGGGTTACCGGTGACCGATTTTAATAATAACCTTAAGAAAATATCGTTAATAAATAGCTTTTAACTATTGTAAATAAATTATGGGAATGATGATTTCCACTCGGCCCGAACATGTTTGCTTCAATGATTCACCGGTGGGCCGCGTGGCGTTCAACGTGTTAAAAAATAAATACTTTTAAGTTAATTTTAAGCGGTTCCGAAGAGTTCTTACAATGAAATTCTACTTTAATAAAAGTTGTGAATCTAAGTTTTTTGTTAAGAATTATGCATGTAACTAATTTAGTTTATTGCTTGTCATTATTAAATCATATCGTCTTGTTTATGTTGGCTATAAAATGTGTTTTTTTTGCCTTTGTTATTTTGATAACATTTTTCTTTGTTAATGTGAGGATTCCCAAGTAAATTTATAGTTTTTTCAAAACATTCATAACGTGCTCATTGCTCATCAACATTGCTCATAACGCAGTCTTTACTGTATCGTTTTTAGCATCCTAATGGCGTTGATTGCGCATAAGTTGGTTTATTTGGTGGTTATCATATAAAAAGCTCTTTGTGGAACAAAATGCTCGGAGTTACATAATTACTTTTCGTTAATGTTACCAAACTACAATACTCCGAAGCCCGTAACAGAGCAGAGTGACGAGGGAAATAGTGAGAAACAGAATTTTGCTATGCGATGAACCTTCTATAGAAGTGGTAACAGGATCGTAATAAAGGGTAGGTGAGGTCGACACTAGAGAGCGGCGGACAGTAGCCATATTGCATGAAGTGCTATTACCTCTACTGTGAGTATTGTGACTCTAGTAGATAAGCTCTAGACAAAAACTTATAAAATAAATAACTCAGTGTCGAGTGAAATAGCAAGAAATAGAATTTTACTACACGATATTCACTCTATACGAGCGGTAACAGGATCGAAATAGACGGGAGGTGAGGTCGAAAATAAAGAGCAGCGGACGGTGGCCATATTGCATAAAGTGCTACTACCTATACTGTGACTACTCGATAAGCTCGAATCAAAATCTTAAACCATAAAGTAGTTAACTCAAACTTCTGTACAATACTTACTTACCATTAATTTTAATAAGGGTCGATTTAGATAGGTCATTTTCATTCGGAAGATATCCTTTCGAGGATATTAAGTCCGCTAGTTCATTTTCTGTGTCACTGTTAACTAAAATATTTGAATGCTTCTTCAACAGAGATATGGAGTAGACCGTCTGGATCTGAAATATAATACAGATTTTATACTAGGGGTTAATATGCAATTGCACTAATATGCACTTTGGAATAAAATGAAGCATATAAAGTGTGGAATTTCAGAGTGAAACTGTTATCACACGATAATTATAAATCCCATTTTACGAGGGTTACTAACGTTCACTAAAGCCACTACGGGTTATTTTTAATTTACAAATTGTACAAAACGAATTATAAAAATGTGAACCTAGTTAGGTATACACAAATACTTATATTCTTTTTTGTAATTTGTAATACATACATATTATAGCACTCAGACTAAAGATAAAGACAAATTTTTATCACATAAATGTTCGTCATGTGTAGAGATAATGGTGCGCCCTCTACACAGCAGGCAGCCTCTCTACCAACTGAGTAAATAATGTAATGGAATAGATATATTTTACTTAGGAAAAATATAACAAATTTTTTTTTTGTGGTCTATGGCGTATCAGGCGTTGAATACAGGGGACTGTGCGTAAGATAAAATCTATGGTCTGGAGTCGACGACTGAAGGCTGACATGATGATGGTGCTTATAAACTTGCTTATATATATTATGTAAATAACATAAAACTCTTAAATCTTATATTTTATATTTATATAGATTAGCTTCCGAGATATCCCAAGAAACGCATACTAGGTAAAATCCATACTAATATTATAAATGCGAAAGTAACTCTGTCTGTCAGTTACCTCTTTACGCTTAAACCGCTGAACCGATTAAGATGAAATTTGGCATGGAGATAGTTTAAGACCCGGAGAAGTACATATGCTACTTGAAAACGTCAAGCGTGAGTCGATTTTTTTTTCTATAATTAAGGAGTTTCCGTTGGAACCGACCGATAACCGAATTAAGGGTGGGTGAAACTGCGGGCAAATTTGGCATGTAGATAGTTTGAGTCGCGGGGAAGGACAAAGGCTACTTAAAAACGTCAATTCGGTTTTTTTCTATAATTGAGGAGTTGCCGTTGTAATTCTGCACCGATAACAGTGGGCAAAAGCTAGTAAAATCATAAATTTCTAAAATCAAAAGTGATCCGTAAACTTCTGAACAATATAAATATTTTTAAATGTATCTAAAAATACAAACTAATGCATGTACGTTATTGCAACAAAACAAGCTTTCGTAGACAAGATTAAATGCTGTGTCTTATTGTCAACATGGTTAAACTTAGAACGATAAATAGTAATCTATCTGCTTAGCTGGTAAGGTTAACGCAAGTTGAAATTGATAAAAAAATAGAATTTCAGTAATATTTATGTAACTTTCACTGACTACATTGGATAGCAAATACAGGACTTTTACCAGTTACCTATATACCTATTTTGCATGAACAGGCACTAAACTGCTGTCTACAGAGCACAGGGTCTTAAAATCGTGGTGCTGACAAAGGTATTTCATAAAGTTTTTTCTGCTCGATGTCTCTGCTGGGATAACGTACACTTCTAATGAACTTTAATCAAGAAACGTCAATACGAAACATACCCAAAGTAATATAATTGAGAATTTGTAGTCAAAACACGCGCACATGATGATTATCAAGCACAGAATGCATACGGAAATTAATTTCACGGATGAGCAAACAATAACTAGGTTCCGACGACCGTACAATTCTTGTTTTATACAGCTTACAATGAACAAGTGATCGTTAAATTATGTTTGTGGAGCCCCGATAAGATTCATCAATTTCGTCTCAATAGAAAGATGTTCATTGCTTTTTGTTTACCGTTGCACACCTGAAACTTTGTAGGATTCTAGAACACTAGCTGACCCGGCAAACGTTTTTTTCTTTTTAAAACATCTGCCGTACCAACCTATTAAATAAATATAAATAATAAATATTTTTGGACATTACAGACAGCAGGGTTGTACTGATTCAGAAACCTTCCTCGGCGAGTGCATAACAACTTACTAAAATTTCATTACAATCGCTTTACCCTGATTGCGAGTCCGACTCGCACTTGACCCTCGCACTGTCACTTGCTTTGTAATAATTTTCTTGACTAGTTATTGATTCACGTGAGTTGGATTTTGTGTGCATTGAAAATTCACTTGTTTTTCCATAACATTAAGGTTAAATAACATTTAGTTTTTAAAAAGATATCTTTTAAAATAGCGCCAGAGCTGCTAGATGAAAATATTTATTACAATTTTAAGAAAACTAAAATACCCTGAATTATACTTAGAATTTAAGATACAATATCAATATTATTGAATACAAAGAAAAAATTAAGTAAATAAAGTTTTCCGATTTTAATATTTAATTGATGTTTCCGAAATAGAATCAAAAATATAATGGTTGAAAAACATCCATAACGGCTTAATATATTATTTATTTATTCTATTTTGAACCGATTTCAAAAGGAGGTTATTAGTTTGACCTGTATGTATGTTTGTCCGCGAATATCTCGCGGTTGGCTGAGCCGATTTTGATGCGGTTTCCAGAAAAGTATTTGCTACATTCTGTAGAAGGTTTTGGTATACAACAAATCACCCATGACGCCCCACATGTATTCGTTATTATTAAGCGCCATATAAGTTCAACTCGACAGATTTTTGTTGATGCAGTTTATTTTGTCGACAATATTTTAGTTGAATTACCAGCAAAAATAACTAGTCATTCACATAAAGGACAAGTATTTCATAATTTTGACGATTGAAAAGTGTTTGTAAAAACCTAACTTGAATAAAAACTTTCAGTTTGACGATATTTTATAAACTAGTAAAGATTTCATGGAACAAAAAGTAGGTATATTAAAAAAATAGTTTTATTTTACTCATAAATATTTAAAAACGCCTTAATGTTCCTTATCATGAGTTGTTCAGAAAATATTGTCGGATTGACCGATTCGGAAAATTCTTTTTTGTTGGAAAGGGTATACTTCCCATGTGGTCCCATGGTCATTAGGTCAGGATATAATGATGGGATCCTAGATAAATGAGGGAACTCTTCAAATTTTTGTAGGCACACTTGAAGCGATTTGGGTATTTTTTTTAGTGAACGAGAAAATAAGACAAATACGGTCACTTAAAAGTAAAAAATAAAAACTTTTGAATAAAAACAAGAACCGACTTCAAAAAGATGCACTGAATAGGTGAAAATAATTATTTTAAAAAATCTGATCTAAATTACAATTTGAAGTTGGTGGTTGTTGGTTCGTGCACCAACCAAGTGAAGTGTGTTATGAACTGTTAGAGAAATAGACACCAACTTAAAACTGTAATTTACATCAGATTTTTGTAAGTAATAATTTTTACCTTTTAAGTGCATCTTTTTGAAGTTGGTTCTTGTTTTTATTAGAAAGTTTTTTTTTATCTTTTTACATTACATTTACAAAAAATACTCTTTGTTTTTAGGATAAATATTTATTTAAAAAATATAGAATATTATAAATGACAAGGCTTATAAAATTTACGCAGATTTTTTCAGTATTTCCTGGATAAATCAGAGAATGATCTTCGAAAAATGATTAAATACGTTCATGGTTTTACCCACAGACCTAGGATTTTTCGCTACGCTATTTCACTTACAAAAAATATCGGAAATTTCTTTCATTTCTCCTAGGCCCTAAAAACAGTTTTTAAAAACATTAAACAAGTCATTTTTTATTTTCAACCTTAAGCTTACATATAGAGGTATATTATACTAACCAACCTAGTAAAAGAAGTTCTGTTTTATGTGCTTTAGTGCCCTCTAACGGCGAGTTATAACAAATTAACAACAGAGAAACCTTCTCTACGAAAAATACTTTAATGTGCTAAGGTCATCGGTGGACAAACGGTATCGCAGTTCATCGATCTTTTACATATCTTAATATATATAAATCTCGTGTCACAATGTTTGTCCTCAATGGACTCCTAAACTACTGAACCGATTTTGATCAAACTTCGTAAATATCTGTTATTTGATCCAACTTAAAAGATAGGATAGTTTTTATCTTGATATGTCAAGTGCGAGCCGGACTCGGGCACTATAGGTAAAAACCAACTTTCGCCGGGTACAGAGGGACGGCAGCGGAACAACGTTCGCCGGGACAGCTAGTATGTATATATATATATATATATCAGTTGAAGGACCATGTGCACGTTTGACCTAACCCAAAAGCCTTATAATATGTAAATTTAATTTCAAAAAGTTACTATAAAGCTTAATATTTGGGAATCGGATACTCAAAACGAAAAATCGTTTTTACACACACCCAATATTTTTGAACGTCTAACGACACCCCACACCATGGAGTAGGGAAGGAAAAACAATTATTCCCACTTTACCTGTAGAGGAGATAACCTTAAATACTTTCTTCATAATTTTATTGTGCCAATTTGTCGGCTTGATTAGTATTTCTTTTATACCCAATTAAATTACAGCTTTTTAGTGCTACTATATCACAACTAGGATGCGGACAGACGGACGGCATTCAGAAACTATAAAGGTTCTTTGTTGACTACGAAACCCTAAAAAGTGAATTAATAATATGTAATAATTATGAAAAAAAAAAAAATTGAATTAGATGTATGCCATATAATAATAATTTGGTGCATTTATAATGGGGTTCTAAACTAATATCCATACTTATATTATAAATGTCAGTCTGCCTGTCTCTTACCACTTCCCGCTTACACCGCGGTACTGATTAAAATGAAATTTGGTATGGAGTTTGAGTCAAGTGTGAGTCGATTTTTTTTTTATAATTTAGGAGTTGCTGTTGAAATACTACACCGATAACCAAATTTAGGGCGGGTGGAACCGTGGGCAAAAGCATGGTATAAATATGATCTCTGCTAAATGTTAATTCTGAGTTTATCGAAAATTTATATACAGAACAATTTTTGCTAGGATCTTATATATTAGTAAGATAAGCAAATTGGACATACCTGAAAGTAAGAAATAATGCTTTCTGTGAAAAGAATTATCTTATAAGCTAACATATAAAAATAGAGGTCTAATCTTGTTCCATAACTTCGGTAGCGGGTTCCACAGTCTCATCTTTTGGCATATTTTCTTCAGAATTTGGTTTTAATAAATTTGCTGCAGAATCTGAATCTTCTGCTATTTTCTTTTTTATCATCTCTAAACCTTCTTGAATAGTTTTAAAACTAATCGGTTTAATATTATCATCTGCTTGTAGTTGTTGATTTTGAACATCGCCATCTCCTTAAAATAAAATAAAAAAAATTTAAACTTTAACACTTGGGAAAGACAAAAATAGGCACCTACTTATTTTGTAACTAAATTATCACATATACCTTTAACCCCCTTCGGCGTAACATAAGCATCCTCCATACTAAGAAGCTTTCTAGTCTTGTATAAATATTTAAGATTTTTCTCAGGCAATCTATCAAACAATGGATCTAAACATGGTGGTGTAGGATCTTCCTCAAAAAACATGTAAGTACCCAGACTGTTTTCATACTTTCCTGTAACATAGTGTAATAATTAAAAAATTAAACGACTACCTCTTATCTTAAATTAGCTGGCCCCAGCGGTGTTACCGGCGCTACAGTTGTTTCGATTTAACACCATCATCACTTAGACATTTTTTACATAGATACCTTCCTCGTTTATCGCTCTTTACTAGTAAAAACCGATTCAAAATGCGTTGCGTTGTGACAGAATCCTACAGCGACTTTGTTTTACAATATTCTTATTCTTCTTCTTTTCGTGTCGATGGCCCTTTAAATACTTGATGCCCAGTAGGCGGCGATGTTGACAGCCCTGGGCGTAACGTCTCGCAGGTCGCGCTCAGAGCAGGAATACGGGCATGCGGGGCATGCCAGTAGGTGCCCCATAGATTGTGGCGCTGTGTTGCAATCGCATTGGGTTGAGTGGTTTCGGAGTAATCCCCATGTGGCCATGTTCTGCTTACTGCGACCAACTTGGGACCTGAGCCTGTTAAGCGCCTTCCATGTGGGCCATGGTTCTATGTGGCCAGGCGGCAGTTCTTCTGAGGCTCGCACATATATGTCAGGTGGAGGGCACTGGTTTTGCCATAGTAAACAGCGCTTTTTGGAAGGGTCGCCTTTTCGGTCGGAAGGGGGCTGGTGTTCCGAATAAAGCTCTTGCAGCTCTTAAGACGGGCAGGCGGCACATGATGATTGTGCAGAGGGTGTCGCGCGTCGTACTCTTGCTTTCGCTTTTCGACGGCACAAGCCACCTCTTTCCGGACCTCTGGGGGGGCGACACCCGCGAGCGGGTAAAGCTTATTGAGCGGGGTCGGCTTCAGGCATCCGGTGATGGTGCGGCAGGCATTGTTAAGTGCGGCAGTCTTTGAGTATTGGCCCAGTGTTTCTTGTACGTCAGAGCCCTGTCCAGCGTGACACCTAAGTATCGGGGGTGAGGGCAGTGTTCGATCGCCGCTCCATCCCACGTCACGTGCAGAGTTCTCTGCGCTTGATGGTTACGCAAGTGGAACACGCAGATCTGTGTCTTGCTTGGGTTAGGGTGGAGGCAGTTGGCTTTATAGTACTGGCCTAAGTCCTTCAAGGCATTCGAAAGAGTTTCTTCTATTTTTTCGAAGGACCGACTCTGCACAGCCAGAGCAAGGTCGTCTGCGTATAGGAAGCGCTGCGTCCCTGGTGGGCCAAGCTGGTCGTCGGTGTATATGTTGGAGAGAGTCGGGGCCAGCACGCTACCTTGAGGGAGGCCATTCCTCTGACGTCGCCAGCTGCTTCTTTTCGAATGTAGATGAACTTGAAGACGACGGTTGTAGAGCAGCTCGCCCAGGATCCGAAAAAAAAACCCGTATCCCTTGTGACGTTTGCAACCTTAAACAGAAGGAGCCTGATGTTGACTGTGTCGTAGGCCGCAGATAGGTCGACAAACACCACGCCGGTGACCATGCCAAGTTCGAAATCGTCCTAAATGTGCTGCGTAAGCTTAAGTACTTGGCTCATACACGACTTCCCGGGACGGAACCCAGCCTGATCTGGAATAAGTTAGGGATCTACTGCAGGGGTCAGTCGGTTGAGCAGGAGTCGCTCAAATAACTTGTAGGTGTAGCACAATAAGGAAATAGGTCGGTAGCTCTTGGCGTCAGAGGGGAATTTCCCAGGCTTCAGTAGCGCGATTACCTTCGATTTTCGCCAGACTCTTGGTATGTTGAGGGTCACTGGGCAGTCGTTGAAAAGAGCCAAAAGTCATTATATCGCCACTGGTCCGAGTTGCTTAAGTTGCTCCACTGTAAGATCGTCCACGCCAGTAGCTTTTCCATTTTTGAGGTTCCTCATTGCAGCTACAAGTTCATTTAATGTGAACGGCTTGCTTAGTTCGCTGTTTCCCTGAGTTCAAGTGGTATTGTGGTTTTAGGCATTCGGTGCAGTGGCTTGCCGTTGAGAAGTAGTTGGCTAGCAATCTGGTTAGCTGTGGCTTGTCCCGGTTCTGTGGCGGCTGGCGCATAGCCGGAAAGTTTGTGGAGGGTGGCCCAAGCTTTCTTACTGATGTGTGTCATGTCAATGTTCCTGACGGTATCTTCCCACTTTTTCCTATGGGTCTAAACTTATTTTATGTACCTTTTTCAATAAAAATCTCAGAGCGTTGAGATGTAGCTGCACTACTCACGCACGCTGTGCACTCACCGTTTGTACGTTTGTACTTTGGAGTCTGGGTGTTTGTATGTATGATATATGTATTTATTTACAAAAAAAAAGTAATATATATATGAATTTGTATCCGTTGATTGGTATCCATATCACAAGCTTTGCTTACTTTTGGGCCAGACGACGCTGTGTGTAATGTCCAATAATAATCATTTATTATTTATTTATTTCCCCGTTGCACCTTGGTATCAAAATTGCAAACACATTGTAAAACATCTCAGACAACAGGTGACATTAAAATCCACCCTTACCTCCAACTCAAGCCTAATGACCGCTCAACTGCTGTCCTTCTCAATGCCTTTTTAATGTGTACCTATTGATTGTAGTTTCTTTTTTGCCGTCTCTTTGTGGTCCCATTGAAAAAGATCGTAAATTACGAACGCGTCGTGTCTTGCGGCAGATGCTTCCGTTAAATAATTACGATTGATATCAAGAGTGTCTTTCTACTTAACAGGTTGATTTATTTTAACTTTTTGTTCCAAAATTGTTTCCTACACATAGGCATTTTTAAATTACCTTTTCAGATCGCGTGATAAATTAATTAAAAGTAATGGAACAACCACTATCTTTTTAAGGGAAAAACCTTTTATTTTTCTTACTTACTATTTATTGAATTTGGCGTGATGTAGGAACTTTACCCAGCAAATAATTCTAAGAAGTGTATTGGGAAATTACGTAAAGCAGTAAATAAGATTGTTACTTTGTTAATAAAAATCTAAAATTTAAATGTCACTAAAGCCATCCATGTCTGTCTGTTTGTCTGACTCTTCACGCTTAAAACGCTGTATCGATTATTGGTATATAGTTTGAGTCCCGTGGAAGGACATAGGCTACTTGAAAACGTCAAGTGTGTGTGTGAGTTTTTTTTCTATAATCAAGGAGTTGCCGTTGAAATCCTACACTGATAACCAAATTTGCGGATGGAACGTTGTAGAACCTATTAGCTTAATCTTTAAACCTAGTAAAAAAAATATTAAAAAGCGAAGTAGCTAATACTCCTTCCATCAGCTCTGTACCTGTTTGTATGGTTTCTTCAGAGAAGGGATCGTCTGCGAACTGTGTTTCGTAGGTATTCAGTAATTTTGCCGTTGCTGTGTTTAGACCAGGGATGTAATTTGTCCGGCAGCCTCTAGGTATCGATTCACATGACACGGCTCGGATGACTCGAATATCTGGCTTGGCAAGAACAGCACTTCCGTGTTTTGGGTGTGGTATCTCCGCTATTAATTTCAGTCCGGGAATCTGCGGCCGAGTTTGGCCTGCGTCACGATGGGTTTCTTGGACGCATAGGCTGTCGCATTGCGTCTCGCGGCACATTTCCGAAAGAAGTAGCGCTTTGTCTTGAGAGAAGCCCTCTATGTTGATAGAGATGACGGTCAGGGCTGGCTCTAAAAAGTGCCGTTGGTGATTGTTTGTATTTGGTGGAACCATCGTGTTGACACAATATTTAGTGATGTGCATTAAGCACCTTATTTTCGATCGCGGAGAAATCTATTCCCTAAGGAGCTGTTGATCGGCATATAAAGTTTTTCTTTGTGTATTATTTACATTTACTCTCTCAGTTATAAAAATTTAAAACTCATTACACAGTTTTAAGTGCAACATGACATTCAAAAACGGAACAGTCTTGTGTCGCACAAGCATCAAGTTAGGGTTTTGTAGAATGAGAAATATTGTGGATATCTGATAAACTTGTGAAAGGATTTTATTAAAATGATTTCAGTTAAAAGTATTTATAAACCTCTTATATTATTTATTTCTAAAATTTAAGTTTTAAATTCTTTATATTAATATGGGACCACCTGGGAAGTAAACCCGTTTAAATAAAAAAAAAATCTCGAAAATTGGTCCAGGCGTCCGCCGAATTGAGAACCTCCTCCTTTTTTGAAGTCGATTAAAAATACATTAGTTAACAATCAAAATTTATTAGTTTGTCAATTTACTACTTTATAATTTAAGTAAAAGCATTTTTAAAGATCTTTTACAACTGCACGGCACAACCACATTTTATTTTTAAATAGCAGCTTGCCGCAATCCCATTTCTTAAGGAACTCTGACATTTTTAAAATAATACATAGCCAAGAAATAGTGTAGCACTTAAGCTTTCCCTTCACCACAGATTATATAATACTATACTAGTACCCTCACCTATTCATACACAAAGAAAGAAACTTACATTCCCTTTCTTAAATGACATTAAGCTCACCATTTTAAACATGTCTGTGCAGAAAGATTAAATAAAAAATAAATAACAGATCAAACAGCTACCTACATTTATTTCTTTTCATTACTGATGCTCTGAAAGTAGCTCGTATTTAACTCGAAATGTGGGATGTAAAATTTACACTCCATACAATGTAAGTAAATTTGAAAGTCGAACAAGGTCCTTTTTTAACTGACTTTATATAAGGAGGTTCTCCATTTGTTGGAATC
Source organism: Apoda limacodes (assembly GCA_946406115.1). Taxonomy (NCBI): domain Eukaryota; kingdom Metazoa; phylum Arthropoda; class Insecta; order Lepidoptera; family Limacodidae; genus Apoda; species Apoda limacodes. The sequence continues at coordinate 10,466,508 of OX291546.1, forward strand.
TTTTTTTGTAACATATGTTACACTCGAAGACGCCTAGACCAATTTGACAAATTCTTTTTTTATTTAAAAGAGGTATATTTCCCAGGTGGTCCTATATTATTGCAGTGAATTTAAAACTTATACCTTTGAAGAAAAAAAATAATTGATGTTAATTTAGAACTGGTGAAACTGGTTTATGTCTTTAGATGAAGAAGAAAGAAAAAAGGCAAATTGTCACTCAACAGTAAATAATAAAAACTTTTTAACAAAAAAAACAACTAATAATTTCTTATTTCCAAAAATCTGATTTGTATTTAACTTCTATTGATTATGGGGATGGTTATCTACTTACTTGGTTGCTTTGCTTGCCATTTCTTTATAGTCCACCATACTAACTGCCATACTAACTAAATGCCTAGTACGAATTTGCAAATGTTTGTAAGGCTAGACTGACTTGGCTCACAGTTGCTATCATAATATGGCAACAACCAGAACCAACAAAATGCAATAATTGAGTAATCTAAATCTAGGCTACAGAGATATAAATATTAACATCACTGCTAGTCCAAATTAGGCTGAATAAATTCTCAGGACTACAAAATTTTTTGTTGACATGTCAGAGTTTGTATAGGTCAGCTTTAACTATTCAATCCTCAAGTTTTACAGATTTAAGAAACAACTATAACATAGCTACATCACAGCATAAACACAGTTATTAAATACAAGCCAGAAATGCTGCCTAATATTTCAACAATATTTATAAAATAGGAAATAATCATTACCAGTGAAAAATGTTTCATCCATTTGAATTATTGGATTTCTTTCATTTATACCCAAAACATGAATACTTCTATAATTTGAAATATTTATACTGTCTTCAAATTCAGCATATATAAGAATTTCTTCTTCAGAATCTGCAGTTTCATTGTTGGACATGATGTTTTATTACCTGTTAATAAATCTTAAATCCTAATATGTGCCTCTTTTAAGAGCTTATTTAACTGATTTTTGATGCTACTACAATCTGAAAATAAATTGTTTTTAATGATACCTGGGGCTGTACATAATGGGGCGCTGAGTTTTTTTTGGCCTTAGTACCTAGTAGGTGTATGGGTCAAAGTTTCTGATTTCGGTAACTCTGACCTATATACCTTGTAGGTACTAAGGCCAGGGTGACTACAAACGGGGGCAGAAAAGAATTCTGACTATTCTGACTATTATTTATTCTGTAACTTTGCCTTAATGTATATTATTTATGTAAGTTATTTACAGTTTCATAGATACAGCAGTTGAACATCACTTCTGTTAGTGAGAAAAAGATGCGTTTTTCATTGGTTAAATGTTTTGAATGTCATAACACAGCCAAGTTAAAAAGACAAACTCTGTATGTCATATGGTGCCTACATACTTGGCTCATTCTTCTTAGTTAGATAATTGACATTAAGCACATAATGTACATAATAGGCGCAGTACTTCAGAGCCGCATTGCAATTTAATAGTAAAACCACATTTAAACACTAACTACCGGTTCCGTCAAAGTGCAGCTGATAATTTCAGCAGGGCTATTATTCTTCACATCATTTTTTGCAATTCCATGTGTAATATACATTCGTGGACAACTAATTAGGGACACTTAGCTCTATGTGACTAAGTATTTTCTTTGAATCTGTGTAAGTAGCATATTTGTGGGCTTTTGATGCTCAGTTGGTTCTGAAATGACAGTACTCTTACATTTAAAAAACAAAAAAAACTGCAAAAACAATTATAATTAGTATAGAATTAAATTTATTTCCCACATTTTGTAATAACACTTTTAGCAATTTGATTGTTAATGTGGAAAACTGATTAGGTACACTTTAAAATAAAGCAGAAGATCATATTCAAATGCAATAAACAGTAATAATTTATCATTGCAATTAAGAAGAGGTTTATTTAAATATTTTTAATTGCAATTCAGTAGCCTGCCTAATCATAAAGGCAATCGCCTTTATTAGTTATAACCATTTGGCATCAACAAGGCATAGGTGCTATCAAATTCTGGCATGTCTTTACTGAAATACTGTTCCAGGCAGTCTGAAACTTGTCTATGTATCACATGCTTTTTAGTGTACTTTGGGTTCATTGCTGCATTTGTGGGATGCCACATGTATTGCTTATGAAACAAGATTTGTTTTTATCTCTTCAGAAAATAATACAAATCTCCATTGAGCTTAGGTCCAGTGTCCATATTTTCTAGCAAAGGCTAATTGTGCCCAGCTCTATGTTCATTCTTCAATAAAGGAACTCTTCCAAACAGCAATACATCAACTAAACATTAACAAATTGTCCTTGCTGAAATTTCGTTACCTGAATCAGCACCAAAGACTAAACTTTTTATAAGAATAAAATCTTTGAACGGTTCTTTAACATGACTATCCCACATCTTTTGGGGTTGTTTCTTATATTGGTTGTATTTTTCTAGGAGGATTTTCAGTTGTGTCATGAGTTATATGCTATTGGACTGCATTGTCTTTGAACAATTAAGATGATCTGCTATCTTCCAATATGACCATTAGAGTTTATAAAAATTTGCTATAATTTTTCTCACTGTTGCATCACAGGTTTTGTTTTTATCCATTTTCTTTCCAAAAATACTAAACTATTATTCATGACAAAAGGATTCCGGAAAAAAAAGAAATATATTTTTTTAATTATGAAAGTAGCACACAAACTTTTTTGTCCCAAATTAGTTAGCCATGCATGAAAATGTAGTATTTCAATGCAAAGTGCTTTTGCATTCACCTAAATAGACTTCATTTCAGAAAAAAATCATATCATATAAAAATAATATGAACAACAAAACATAATTAACTTGTTAATTAATGCTTAATTTTCATTTTTACCATAAACTAAGAAGTATGTCATATTGAATACTATGTGCCCCTAATTAGTTGACCATGACTGTATATAACAAAGATAGAGTTGGTAATGTGAAAATATACTTAATATAGTATAACAATTAGGACATTCTAGGAAAGCTGTATTGCAATTTAAGAGTAAAAACCTCATTTTGGCACCAACTACCCGTTCCGTCTAAGCACATCTGATAATTTCAGTGGCACTAATATTGCTCAAATTCACTTTCACATTTGACAGCTGTCAAAAAGTAGCGCAAAATACCCACTTCCTAAAATGAGTTTTTGGTAGCAACATTTCATAGCAAGATAGCAAAATGCTAAACGTCAACATTAGATTTTGCTACCAAAAGCATGAAATGCAAACCGCTAACAATATCTGCTAAAAAGGAGCCAGATGGAACGCCCTATATTGACAGCTGTCAAAAAGAAGCGCAAAATTCCCACCTCCCAATATGGGTTTTTGGTAGCAATATTTCATCGCAAAATCGCTTAGGCAAAACACTAAAAGTCAACATTAAATTTTGCTACCAAGAGCTAGAAACGCAAATTGCTAACAATTTCTGCTACGAAGTAGTTAGATGGAACGTCCTAAATGTAGGTGAACAACACGCTACTATAAAACTGTCACACTCACCCGAAACAGGTGGAAAATCAACTTTACCGGACGATAATCAAGTAAATTCGAACGTAGCCTTGGATGTACAAGTTTCTTGTATTTATTTACCTCTGTTTTGACCTCCAATGTAAGAAACCAAACATTAACAAAAACAACCTAAGGACAACTTAAGTTTCCGACGCTATCCTCTCTTTAGTTATAAAAACTAATTTGTTTCCTCTATGCGAACGACCGAATTGAATCATGTGATCAATTAACATATTAGTAGCAAGCATCGAATTACAGAAATCAAACATGAAACCATTTATTTGAGGTTATATTTACAGACAACACCATAGATAGCATAGCAAGCCAAGACAAATAGCGGTCCGCCCGCCCTTGCAGTATGGAATGATTTTAGCATTGGCAATCGCGTAGCACCATTTCGAGGTCTGTAATCTGTCCTATGAACTGTGCAAAAGCCTTACAAAATTGGCCATTTAGGAAGAGACAAAACAAGCCTGTGGTCTCCGTTCATTTCCTACAACGTCCGTCATTTCGTTTGTTTATGTTTATTAAACCAAGTTAGAAAGAGACAAGTGACCTCAGTTTCGCTTCGTCTTTACATCTGGCTAGGAAATTGCTATGCATTGAGAATGTTGATAACAAATACATTATAACCCAGTATTATAAACAGTAAGACGGCAAAAAAGCAAATGCAATCGCAAAAGCTAAAAAAATCATACATGAAGGTTGGTTATTACACCACCGGTTGAAAAATTTGAAATTGACAGCTAATGTAGATTAGCAAAAAAAAAACCTTGCTCCGAACTGTGGTTATTTGTAGAGAGTTGGTTTAAGAAGCATAGTGATTATATTATCTTTATTTTTATGTTGGATTATTTCGAAGTTATCATGGTCCGTGGTTATGATGACATTTGGTCATTTGTACATAAAACTGTCATTTTTTTTATTTTAGGGTGTGTTCAATTTGGGATAAAGAATCATTATTTTTGTTTATTTATTACATGTCAAACGGTCCTTTAGCTATGGTGTCAAAAATACCAAATTTTTGGTATCATCTGTCACAAACTGTTAGGCGTTCGTTTGTGATATTTTTGTCAGTTTTACCACCAAAAATGTAATATTAGACCCATGTCAGGATGACGGTTTTTCGTGTTAAGTTTAACTGCCTATACATTATAGTTATTACTCATTATTTATGGCAAAGTTTATTAATATATTACTGTATTTTTCCGTTCGTAATTTTATTATTAACGTTTCTATGATAGAAATACGAATGATTTCGGTGACAAAACTGTTGTTGTTAAAAAAGTGAAAAGTATCAAACGGGGGAACTTTTTATCTCAAAACGAACACATTCGTAGATTTTGTTAAGTGGACCGCTCCCAAGACACAACAATCTATAGAAAAATAGGTATGTAAACGATACATCGATGAAAATCCTCTATATTACCCCCAATTTTCAGGTAAACGATATATCGCCGATAAAAGAACAGTATAAGTCACATTCAAATATGTAAGTATTGTACATAATATTTGTGATAAAATAAGTGAACATGAACTATTTTCACAATGTTTTTAAAAGATTCCCCGTATCAAATGCGGAACTCCCATATATTTTTCTGCATTTTATAACATCATAAAAAGTAATTTGTCAATTCTACCCGCATGTGTATAATATTGCAATGAGAGCATTGCTTAGCTACGCCGACGGACAGGCCAAGAAAAAACGACAAACCTTTTGATGCCGCACCTCAGTAATTTGTTGACACAAGACAGACACCGAGTGTTTTACCGTCTTTTAATACGCAAATATGTGTGGACTCAATTATTTTCTTTGTATAGGTAATTGGGGAGTCAACAGTACTGGTTAGGCTTTTGTAATAAGTGCACGGTTCAGTTTTATTATTTATGTATTCAAATTATTTAAAATTTGTATAAGTGATAAAATAACTTTGATTATTGATTCAACAGTTTCAAATACATACAAAAAATGCAAAATGTTGGCCCTACAATACAAAAACTGTGGACCTTTGTTTGAATCTGCATATACCCTATAAATTGCGCTTAGTTATTGTATAACTAGTAAGTTTTTTGAACGGAAAGCGTTAATTCTGGTGTCTACCACCAGCACAGAAAAGACCACAGACAGTACAAGAGATTTACTTCGGTAGTCGTATTATTAATAATTTATATGGTAGTCATGTCATTCCGTGCGACAATAAAATTTATAATAAAAACGTTTATTTCTACGTTATCGTGATGACGGTGGACATCTACGATAAAATCATGGAAGGAGGTTTCTCCATAGTACACAATGTTAACTAAAATTGAGCTTTTATACTGCCATTTCGCTCTAACAAAGTAAATCAAATGGCAGTTTTACTCTTCGTGAACTACAAAATATTTACTATAAGAAAGTATGTATCTTACAATCTAAACGCAGCCTAAGGCCTTACCATTAGGCAATAACTCTGCATTCGGCTGCGGCCTGCGAAACTCAAATCGGGGGAATTGAAGTTTCTCTTCGAAAAATTTAATTAATCGAAATAAGCATCGATTACTGAAAATCGACGTTTCGATAAAGTTATACCGTGTTTGTCATGAACTATGAAAGAAGGAAAATAACCATAAATATTACCTTTATTTTTATCGCATATCACATGGATTTATAAAATGCTATTTCAAACGTACTTTTTATGATGGTAACACATCATAGAACATTCCAGAATCACAAAAATGCTTATTTTTATCATGTTACAAACAAAGAAAGAAACATTTTCCAACAGCAAAAATTAGAAATATTATGCAATAAACAAATCGGAGTATAGTCTTCGCCTCCCAGGGAACCCGTTATTTTTGTCCACTAGGAGGCTGTAGTGGTTGGCCCCGATCTTTTCCACGAAGTTTTATACCAATTGCTCTTTCGATTTTACCTAAAACAATGTTATTAGGGATTCCACGACCGGCTTCATAGTCATTAACAATTTGTGGTTTTTCACATATTTTTGTTGCTAAATCTTTCTGACTCATGCCCTTAGATTGCCTTCCTTGCATAATTAGTTTGCCTAAGTCCAGAGGTATTTTATCATGTCGCAATTCTTCGGTTTCTCTGTCGAGTTTCGCAGTGTTTTTAGTAGTGACGTGTTGTTTATTAGTTCCAGCACCATATTTCTGTTGAGTGTCCACTGGTAGTCCTTGACGTCGTGCCGCATTGACTGCTTGTTCCGATTTTACAGTAGCCGCTTTATTAGGTTTCTTACGAATAATTGAAGCAGTATCCCAGCCAGACATTTTTATTGGATAATTTATTTATTTCACTAGCTGCACGAAACTAGGTGAATTTTTACAAATTTGCTAGTGATCGCTTGCTACTTTTTTCCTTTCTTGAGTTTTTCTTTATGAGTGTTGCCAACACTTATTTTAAAAATGTCACCATCCATAAGTATAAACTTGGTATAAACCAAAACATAGACACACAATGCTCTACTCGCGCAATTTACCGCGACGCTCCGTACTAGGTCCTTTGACTCGCGCCTAAAAACTGACAAAACAGGAAGCGGTGGGCATGACGAGGAGTATGACGTACGGCATGACGTGTAACGTTGCCGCACTACGTATCTGCCTCATTTCCTCGCTACTTTCCATACCTCGACAAGTGTGTGGCAGGGCGTATAGATGGTTCCGTAACTATACAGCTATATCTTCTTTTAACACCAAACAAAATGTCATTAGACAGTCATCAATCAATGTCAAGAGACACAGATAACTCTCTAGAGGTTCAAAACAAGTAGCATGTCACTACTTTGTGTGATTACTATTTTATTTATTCTATACTGTGCCGTAGATTTGCTTCGTCTCTCCCAATTGTTACTTCACAGCTGACTAGGAAATGTGTTGTTGAGTGTTTATGGCTTTGGTAAAAACAATAACAACATCATTAAGTATGTAATCAGCGGTGTGATTTTGTAAGAGCGCAGGAAGTTGTTTTAAATGGAGTTTTGATGCTAAAAGAAAAAAGTACGACATATGAAATTCCGCGATTTCGTACGAGCTAGGCGTTGGCAGAGTTTAGTTTCACAGACCTTTATTCTGTAATTCAACCATATAATTTGCTATCTGTAGTATAAGATAAATGCACATAGTTAGCGCAGGATTAAATGTCTGTGAAAAACGAGATGTCAGAGCCACATCATCACCATCGTTTAGGGAATTCTGTTCGAACTGAGAAAAAATTTACAAATTACAGAACTCGAAGTTTATAGTGGTTTCTGCCTACCCTGCAGCCCTATGGGCAATGTGTTATCACATAAAACTCCTAGAGCTTTGTTGACAAGAAGAAGTCCGTTATGACTGCATTGACATGTTCCTGAATTAATCAGGGTGCCTAGAATAGTTGTTATTCAAATTATGTCATATACTATTAAGTATAGGTCATAGGTCAAGTAGGTTTAGGCTATGGCTATAGCTGGGCTATTTACTACGTAACTATGGCACACAGCGGTTAAAACTGAATATGTCTATAGCTATAGGTGACTATCGAATCGATAGTAATATCAAACTATCGACCGCCTACGATAGCATTTTTTCAATCTCTAGTTCTTTTTGGTTATTTTATTTATTTACTTATGTATTTATTTATTCAATAAAAATGCCGTAAACTAATCATCCAAAACTGTGGGAAACAGAATTAAGGAGTAGCAACGTAGTGATTATATTCTCTTTGGGTGTAGCTTTTAGGGTTGTTATTTTGCCTTTTGGCAAGCTTGGCGGAAAAGAATATTACATGGACAGAGGTTAGAACCACTAAGAAAAGAATTCTATTCAATCATCATGTCTTTTTCTTTTGGTTCTGCTCCTACTTCGACAGCAGGTTTTGGCTCCACGGCTAAACGTAAGTGAAATCCTTGTTTTTGTCAAAATCGAGCCATCCTTAAACTTTTGGAACGCTACTTAAAGAATAGGCGGAATACACACTGAGCGGAGGAAAACAAACTTTAATGGAAGGGGGTAATTTTGCTAAGGTTTTGGAAGGTCACTTATAAAGTACATGTAGGAAGGGGGGTGGGGAGTGGAAGGGGGAGGGTAGGAACCCCCTGCGTAGGAAGAAAATTCTCGGAAACGCAGTTTTTTTTACGAATTTTTGAATAATTTAAAATGGTATAAATAAAAATGTATAATTAAAAAAGAATGAAATGCAATTTTTTTTAATTTACCTCATGTATTAAGCACACCACATCCCTTTGTGGACTGCCCTTGCTGCCCTGCGCTCCGCTTGAGAAAAAATACACATTACCTAACACTAGTATTTCAGTTAGACTTTTTTTATTTTGAATATTTTTTTCCCCAAAAAATATTCTTTTCTGCCGACTTTTTTATTCCTTTTGTGTACAAGAGGGTGCTATGCTATCAAAAAAAAGTTGTCAATTTAAGCTAGCTCAGACACTAAAATAGGTCTAAAATGACACCTTTTTCAATACAATTGCATCAAGAATTCTACAATTAATATATCCAAAACTATTCATCTCCAATGAAAGAGTACCCAAATAGTACTTATATAACCTTTTTGACTCTTAATTTAAATTAAGTTTATTTTAATATGTTAAGATAATATATTTTAAATACCTACTACTTCAATAATATAATTACATATCATTACGTTCAACATAACATGACGAGTATACCAACTCTAAGCTTAAAATATTTATATATATATATATATATATATTTATATTTATATATATGATATAATAATGAATACTTAATATCTATAGTTTCTAAATAAGTAATTTTAAAAAAAAGTCAATGTCGTGAAAACTATTCTTAATTGAGTTAGTGAATAAAACTATAGCAAGACAAAAATATTTAGTATACCTGAGGGATGTACAGGGAGACAAGCTTTAGTAATAAAATGATTTTAGATTATAGTGTAAGTGAATCAATTTTGTATAGGGTTACTATGTCAAATTGTTTACAGCTGTTTCGAGAGACAATATTTTGTAATGATGGAGAGATTTAATATATGATAGATAAGGACTATTTTTTTGATAATATAAGATTCTAAGAAACTTCTTTGAATTTTTTCTATGAGGGCAATGTGTTTTTTTTTATAAAAAGGACTCCAAACAACATAGGCAAAATCTAAACTTGACCTAACGAGACTGAAATATAAAATTTGTAATGTAATGTTGTTATTGATCTGCGAAAGGCTCTTTTTATGATATATTCTATGTGTTTATTAAATGAACCTTTTTGTCCATTATTATACCCAGGTCAGGTATGAATTGTATTTGCTGAAGAGGAATTATCGTGTAATTATGTGGAATGGGTAAAGTTTTGCAAGTGTATGTTATTATATTACATTTATCCACATTGAAAAAGAACTGATTATTGTAGCAATATTTAATTATAGAGTCTAGATCGCTTTCTAGCTTAAGAATCATATATTTTAAATAGTTTCATATCATCTGCATATTTTATAGTAAATGATTAGAGGTACTAAGAACCTCCCCAATGTCATTTATATAAAGCAGAAAAAGTAAGGGTCTGACATGAAACCTTTGCGGGACTCCAAATTACGGGTTAAGGGTACATAACTGGAACAGTATCCATTTAAACAGACAGCTTGACTCTGATTATGTATATAGGTTTCTATCCATCTTAGAAGACTGCCATGTATACCAATTTAATTCAACTTCTTAAAGAGTAAAGTGTGATTAATTGTATCAAAGGGCTTGAAAAAATCGGAATACACGACATCTATTTGAGGATTTGAGACCATGGCTTCAAGTACATAGTCTGTGAAAGTTAACATATTTGTATCGACTCTATAATAATAATAATAATAATAAGCCTTTATTACTGACAATTACATACAAGTTGGTGAAAACATATATGTAAATACATTGTTAATTTATTTATGCTATTAATATGCTAAAAATAAAATAAAAATAAAGTTTGTTGCACATCATTCCGGAGTTTTGTTTGTGTCAGCGTGTTCTTTTAACACATAGGCCTCCTCCAACCTTTTCCAGGTTGCTCTATCTTTGGCAGCTCTTGTCCATAAAGCACCTGCTGTTTCTTTGAGATCGTCTGACCACCTTTTTTTTTTTGTCTACCTCTTTTCCTCTTAGTGTTAAATCTAGGGGTCCACTCTGTTAAGGTTTTGCACCATTTATTCGTCTGGTCTCTTAGCATGTGTCCTGTCCATCGCCACTTGAGTTGTTTTGTTTTAGTTGTAATATCTTGAAGCTTTGTTATTTTTCTTAGTTCTACTGCTTGCTTCTTGTCTTTTCTTTTGAACCCCAGGATACTCCTTTCCATGCTCCTTTGGCAAGTTCGGATTCTATGCTGTAGTTTCAGTGTGGTGGCCCATGTTTCACATCCATACGTAAGTATAGGTAGAATACATGTGTTAAATAGTTTTCTTTTCACTTGCATACTGTATTTGACATCTTTCATTACATGTTTCAGGGACCAATATCTTTTCCATGAGTTTGCTATTCTTCGCTCTATTTCTTGTTCGAGCTGGTCATTGAAAGAGATAAGTTGCCCTAGGTATATGTATTCGTTTACATACCCTATAGGTTCACCTTCTAACTGTATAATAGTCTTTGATCTATTGGTCATTAGTTTTGTTTTTCCTCTATTCATAACAAGTCCTACTTTTCTGCTTTTTAGGGATAGTTCTGTGATCATGGTTTGTAATGTTTCTGCACAGTCAGTGATCAGCACTATGTCGTCAGCGAACCTAAGATGGTTGAGCTTTGTTCCGTTGATATTTATTCCCAGGTTATCCCAGTTTAATTCTTTGAACACTTCTTCCAGCACTGCAGTAAAGAGTTTTGGTGAAAGTGGGTCACCTTGTCTCACTCCTTTTTGGATTGGGAAGCTATCTCCTTGTGTTTCCAATTTCACTTGTGCTGAGCTGTTTTGGTAAATGTTCCTTATTAACCTTATATATTTACAGGGTACCCCCTGGGTTTTTAGCGCTTTCCATATGTAAGAGTGTTCCAGTGAGTCAAAGGCTTTGTGATAGTCAACAAAACCTAGATATAAAGCGTATCCATATTCCTGGCTTTTTTCTATTAATTGTTTTAGGGCATGCATATGGTCTATAGTTGAATATCCAGGTCTGAAGCCTGCTTGTTCACGTGGTTGTTGTAGATCCAGAGTTCTTTTGATGCGATTCAGGATGATTTTGGAGAAAACTTTATACACATTTGACATTAAACTGATGGGTCGGTAGTTACCCATGTTACTTTTGTCTCCTTTTTTATGTATTAGGATTATGGTACTATTTGTCCACTGGCTAGGGATATATTCTGAATCCAATACCTTGTTGTAGAGTTCCGTTAGTGTGTATACTTTTTGTGGTAGGGTCATTTTTAATGTTTCGTTTGTTATGTTGTCTGGGCCAGGTGATTTGTCATTTTTCTGGGTATGTATAGCAAAGATCACTTCTTCTTCAGATATCATTGGCACGGTCTCCTCATTTTCTTGTGTGTCTAGTCTAATGGTTTCGTCTTGTGAGATTTGAGAGGTATATAAATTTCTGTAAAAGTCGGTGGCTACTGTTAGGATTGTCTTTCTTTCAGTTATTAGTTTTTTGTTTTTGTTTAGAAGATTTGGTATCCATGATTTATGCTCTTTTAGTTCTTTTAGGGCCCTTTTAATACCCCCTGTTTTGTTAATATAATCATTGATACATTCATTTTGTCTTTTTAATTTTTTTATATTTTGTGTTATTTCCTTACTTATTTTAGCTATTTCTCTGGCCACGAGTTTATCCTTTTTATTCTTAAACATCTCTTTCCTCTTTTGTAGGAGTTGCAAAGTGCTTTTACTAAGTATTTTGGATTTGTTGTTTCTAATATTTCTATTTTCGTTTAAGCTATTGATTTCAAGGTTGTACATTTCTTGTATTGAGTTGGTTGGGTATTTTGAGCTGTAATTTTGTGGGGAAGGAACATTTAAGAACTGATTTCTAAAGTTTTTCCGAGATTTCCTATCTTGATACTGAAGTGTTGCTCTAACCATTCTGTGGTTTGTGTTAAAATTAAGTTGATTAATAACTTTAACATCTTTGAATGCATCGGGTCGGTTACTAAGAATATAATCTATTTCATTACAGTATGTGCCGTCAGGTGATATCCAAGTCCATTTCTTTGAGGCTTTTTTCTTGTAGCAACTGTTCATAATTGTAAGATTATTTTCTAAAGCCATGTTCACTAACCTTCTCCCATTAGGGCTTCTTCTTCCTAAACCAAATTTTCCCAGGACTTTTTCTTCACCTTGGTTTTGTTCGCCTATTTTACCATTAAAGTCGCCCATCACAATGACATTTTTTTGTGTATTCTGTAGGGTGGCAGAGAGGCTTTTATAGAATTCGTCTTTGCATTTATCATCCGCCGATTCTGTTGGCGCATATACTTGTATAATAGACCATGGATTGCGGAAACCGGGTATGTTTATGTTCAGTATTACAATTCTCTCGGAAATACCTCTGAGTTCTTTAATGTGTTTCTTTAAGTCTTTTTTTATCAAAAAGCCAACTCCATACTGTCCTTGTGTCTGTCCTTTGTAGTACAAGATAAAGTCCTGGTATTCCTCTATACGATCACCAAGTCTTCGAATTTCACTCAAGCCGAGGATGTTCCATTTAATATCTTGCAGTGCATTACTTAGTTCAAATAATTTTTCATCGACTCTATGCATTTTAATAAAACCATGTTGTGTGTCAGTAATATGGTGTCAAACTGCTATTTTACCGAATACTGTCAGTTTTGATATGCCTCTGTACTGTGTTATTTGTTCTTTAGTTATAGGAGCTTTTTTCCAAAGATTAGGAAAAACTCAGGGTGGATCCCGTCCGCTCCAGCTTTATAAATATTAACTTGATGCAGTTCTTTTTAAATAAGATCCTTATCTAAGTTAATGAAATTAGGTTGATTAAAGAAACATTGTTCCTAGCACATGATTTCAGAGTCATAGGTATATGTGATATTTCCAGGTTCTTGAAAATAGAAACAAAGTATTTATTAAATATATCGCAGATTTCATTACCATCTGTTAAAGTTTAGCCATTAAAAATCATATTTTGAGGAATTAGACCAGAGCTACTTTTCAACTTCACATATGACCAGAAAGATGTTTGTTTTTCTCTAATCAGTTCTTACGATATGTGTATCTACCTAGTGTAACATTCTCTTACCATTTTGCATAGTCTCTTTCTGAGAAGAGAAAAAGTTTGAATATCTGACAGGTTTTTATATATTTTCTATTACTATAGAATTTGCGCTTTTCATTACTTATCTTTATAATTTGGGCAGTGTACCAAGGCGGAAATTAAGATTATTGGGAAATATTTTTTCGGAAACAAACTTCTTAATCAGTTTATTGAGTATACTATAAAATAATGTAACTTGAGTGTTGACATCTGGTAAATTAGAAAAGGCAGATACCCAAAGTCAAAGTTTTTTATTCAAATTAGGATTTTACAAACACTTTTGAATTGTCATAGTTCTAATCTAAAATTCTATTTTTTACCAGTCAAAAGACGTAAGACCTTTCTTTATAGACTGAAAATCTGAGCTGAAAAACATTTTTAATGTACAGATATAAGTGACTAGCCTAGGTTTTTGTTATGCAGTTGCATTATGTTGTGAGATGCCCATTGAAAGTTGTAAAAATAAAAAAGTTAAAGTACATCATAGTCTAACAATATAAAAAAAGGATGTTACACAGATATTAATTTTTTTTTTGCACAATAAGGTATTGAAATGTGTTTCAATAGTAGCCTCCTTTTTTTACAATCTATTTTTTAAGTTCATTGGTGTTCAATGTCACTATTTGAGTAAAATAATACATTTATATGGCTAATCGAAAGTTGGTACCTAATTGAACCTAAATTTTTTATTAAACTGTGGTATTATTTGTGTCCTGTAAATTGTCAAACTAGTCCTCTGAATTTTGGAGGCTAATTTAATTTAACAGTGGCATATGGTTTAAATTCACACCTTTGTGCCCCTGACCACATTGCTACAAAAAGGCTTAAAAGTATTTTGTCATTTTGTAAGTATTTTGCAATTGATGTAATAAGCATATCAATAAACGGTAACAAATTTCCTAATAGATATCGTTTATATTTGATTAGAAGAACAGCTGTGATCATACTGACAGACTTTGAAGCCTTGCGAAAAAGACTTCTTTTTACCTATTTTGGTTCTTTAAATCTAAATATTGAACAAGTCACTGTTGGCTTATTCTTCAAATTAATCTTTTTTTATGTATTCCCTTGTAGCATCATTTTCTTTTGGAGGCTCTACAACCACCACTGCTTCTGGATTTGGTGGTTTTGGAACTACCACTACACCTTCAGGATTTGGAACATTTGGAGCTACAACAACCAACACTGGTATTATAAAACATATCCATCTAATCCATATTCATATTTATATATAAACAGAGAGAGCAGTTCTTATAAGTTTGTTGTCTATATGTGACAGGTAATCTCCAGAATCAATTTGAAAAAAAAATTTCATAGGCTAATATTATGTATATGTGGGTGAGGGACTATTAGCAAAATAACATTTACAGGTCAGGTATTAATACAAAGATAGAGTTAAGACAATATATATATTTATGGAATAGTACATTTTAAAAGTGATGGTCTGTGAGAAAGCATATTGAATGTTTTTTTAAAAAAAAACTTTTTAAAAAAACATTCAATATTCTATGCAACATATACATAAATACGTATAATATTTCTCATCGTAAATTCGGAATTTTGTAGATTTTATATTTAATCAGTGTCGTGATTTGAAAACCAGTTAAAGAACGTGACAATAAAGGTAATCATGTAAGTACTTTAATGATTTATGATTAAATTACCAGAAAAAGTGAACATTAAGTAAAGTTAGATTATGTTTACATGATTTGCAAATAGATTTTAAGTCAGGTTTAAGTTCCTACGCCGTCAGTCTGTCTGAAGGTGATAAACTCAAAAACTACCTTACGAATTTTCATACAGTTTTCACCAATAGGTGAAGTGATTCATAAGGAAGGTTTAGGTGTATGATTAATTAAAGTTTTGTATAAATTACGTAAAGTATCACAATGATTGTTGATGATGTCTGGAAAAACCATGACAACTGGGAGCTTAACATGGCGTGCGCTGGCTAAACCTTAAGATATACATCAAAATAATATACTATAGAATTGTAGGTCTTAATAAGATTTATAAAATTGTCTGCTATGGCAAGGTTTACTCACAATAATATTTTTTTTAAAGTGAGGGGAAATGTGTTGGTTTGTTGTAGTACCAAAATAGTATTGATCCTTATTCTGTTACATTATATGAGTAACATGATTGGCATAAAAGATTTCTTGATATTTTGCGTTTTGGATATTTTATAAATAAGTACTTTTTGTTCATTTTTCATTTATTTTGATAGTAAATCATACTAATATTATAAATGTGAAAGTTTGTTTGGATGGATGTTTATTACTCTTTCACGCTTCAACCACTGGACGGATCGGGATGAAACTTGGCATACCTATAGGTTAGGTTCTGGAATAGCATATAGGCTACTTTTTATCCTGAAATTCACGCGGGAATAACTATAACCGAGCTTAAACGAACTATAGCTATAGCTTGATATAAACAAACTTAAACAAACTTCATAAGTGTAATTAAGGAGTAAATCACAGTCGCCTTAAACCGAATTTAGGGCGGGCTAATTAAGTAGTAAATCACTGTATTAATACTGAGATTAAATAAAGGAGTCCCACGCCGATAACCGAATTTAGGGCGGGCGGAGCCGCTAGCAAGTCTGGTAAGGTTATAATTTCTTACGATATGTAGGTAATAATGTTGGAACTGCAGAATATTCGTTTATGTTAGTTTATCTGTGATTCTAAACAGGTACACCAAATTTTATAAGTGTATGTTTGTTTGTCCACATACTTCTCAGATACTAGATATCGAATAAAATTCCTTTCTATTTTAAAAGAGTCAAAAATCGGTAAAACTCGATGATGTAAATATGGACTGCCCCAAAGAAATACTAAAAAAATTACAGCAAAATATGCATGATTGGCACTTAAATGTTGATTAAAAATTGAGTAGATAGTCTTACAAAAATAAACTACCTCGATTTTAAGCTTAGTGTTATTAGAAATGAAGGGTCCATACATAAAAATATAGTCCTTCACATTGCAACGATGAAACGAAGTGACTTGATTTGAGGCACAGGGCCTGATGTGACACAACTGGAGGGACAGAGAACAACAAGATATTTTTTATAATATTGGTTTATCAAGTGGTTACTGCTGGAATTCCAGGGCGATCACTAAATTTTGCACTATTAACCGAAAAAAGCTAGTAATAAATTTTATGTAAGTGGCGTGCTTAGCTTCTGATTCAAAAGAGGGCAGACCGAATTAAAAATTTGATGTAAAAAAAGGGATATTAACAGACAGGGAAGCAGCATGTTGTGAGTAGTTAACAAATTGCTTCAATACTGTACTTTCAGCTACGCCGTTTGGTGGATTGGGTACAGCACCTGCATCCACTGCGCCTACTTTATTCGGAGGCACTGGATTTGGAACCACTGCAGCCAAGCCAACAACAGGTGAGCATTACAATAGAAAACCTAAGACTAGTAGAGATTTAGTGACATCATTATCTATATTCGAGATAGATTTGAAAACAGATTAGGTACAATATATAAAATCTGAGCAGAAAATAATAAAACATGTTCTTGAGCAGAAAATAATAAAACATGTTCTTTATAAAAAAATAACCAGTTTCAATTGAAGTAAGAATAAGGTCGTTTTGTTGGGGAGTTTCTGTGATTTGAGATTTTAAAGATTAAACTTTTTATATAAATGCCGTATGTGTAAAAAGTTGGGTTGACAAGTAGGTAGGTAGTTGTTAATTACAGTAGGAAGTAAAATCTTTGAATTCAAATATAAAGGAACTTGCAATCTTTCATTGCGTATATGAGCATATGGCCTGACAGTTGCCACTTCACTCTACTAATTATTTAAGCTAGTGACCAACTCATTCTAGTTCTACGTACTTCCTCATTTCGGGTCATGTGACATGGAAAATCACTAAATAAAACTATATATGTATGAGACCAAAAGTTGTGTAACAGCCATGTGATTTTGTAACTCAAATGGCAATCTTTTTCAAGCCATTTCCACTGCCGCGCGCGTAGGTTTTGTGCACCATTCAATGCCTACGCGCGAGTCAATGGAGCTTGTAATAGACTTAAAACCAATTACCATTGGAGTAAGTAAATCGCCCTTCGGGTATCAATATCTCATGTCATCACTAGCAATTCATACCATACCGTTTTTTTAAACATTGTAAAGGAAATTGGTGTTGTTTTTAATCGGCTTTTGAAGGTACCTATTTGAGTTGACATAAAAAAAATTAAAGTAGAATCCGCCAATAATCTGGTTTGCCGCCTTAGTGGTTTAAAAAAACTTACTTACAAAAAACTTACCTGTTAATACTTTCTAGGTTTTGGGACCAGCACATTTGGTACCGGGACGTTTGGTACAGGCGCTTTTGGCGCAGGAACGTCTTCATTTGGCAGCACTGCACCAGCATTTGGAACAAACACATTTGGCGGTAATACATTTGGCACTACTGGAACATTTGGTCAGACTCCCGCATTTGGATCCACCTTTGGAACCAAACCAGCAACAAGTGGGTTTGGTGGATTTGGAACTGGACTAAATACCACAACTTCTTTTGGACAGCAACAAGTACGTATTTATTCAAGAAAATTAGATTTAAAAAAAAAAAAAATTATTGTAGGTATAGGGCTCGAAAGCGTGTGCTAATCTTCTTACCGCAAATTTATTATTTAGCAGCTAAAAGTAATTGAAAACAATAACTTTGTTTTCCTATATGTGAGCCTTTAATTTTTTTTTACATAATTTACCTTGTAGTTGACAATCTTAGTGATGTAAAGAACACCATAACAAGACACAATTTTTTCGATAAGTATTTCTTTTTTTACTCTTGACTAAGAATAAAGTTATCTGTTCTTGATCAACTCACATTTGTAATTGTGCAAATATTTGGAAGACCAAGCTTTGCTCGTTTTCTTTAACAACGTCATCTATTGTCAAATAGCTTTAGTGTTGCTATATCGGTAAAATTAATAGTTTTACTACTCGCCAATAGATGTCAGTAAAAGTCATATTTTTCAGCTTATCATTGCCTAAAAACACGGATAAAACGACGTTTTCTAAAAATTAAACCTAGCTAGATCGATTTATCGCCCCAAAACCTCCTGCATTCTCAATTTAATGAAAATCGTTGGAGCCATTTCCGAGATTCAGATTATATATGTACCAGAATTGCTCGTCTCGAATACATGTTTCAACTCTTCCAGTCTCCTGAAAAAGCCAGTTTATAAAAAGGCTGAACCCCGGACTATATATACACGATTCGAAAGGAGCAAAATGTAAATAGTAAATAATATGTTTATTATTTGTTTGCAGCAACAGCAGCCCCAGCAAGGCCCGGCGTCAGCGCATGAGGCTCTGGTGGCGGCCGTGTTCAATTGTAATGTCTTTGGAGACGAGCGGGATCAGGTGCTCGCCAAGTGGAACCTTATTCAGGCGCAGTGGGGAACCGGTGAGACTTATTTTTTAAACCGACTTCAAAAAAAGGAGGAGGTTCTCAATGCATATATTTTTTTTATGTATATTCGGGCGTAACTCCGTCATATATTCGCAACTCTTTTTTTTATTTCAAAGGATTTACTTCGAAGTGGTCCCATATTAATGTAAAAGTTTAAGTTTTAAATTCAATAAAACTTAAACTTTGGGTCAAAAAAAATTATTGGTTTTAATTTGGAACTGTGTGTGTGAGTTTTTAACGCTACTGTCGCATTTGCGTCAATGAAATAAATGTATAAAAAGGATCGAGCGCCTCTAGCGGACGCGTTTTGAGACATTTTTTTTCTCATAGGACTTTTAATGAATACGCGAACGCGATCGTAGAGTTATAAATACGCAAAAAACTCACCCTAAGCACACAGGTAAAACGCCTTTTATGTTGATGATAGTATAAAATTTTGATACAAGTATAAATGTTTTTAGTGTAAGCAAAAAGCAATTCGTCACTCAAAAGTTAAAAATAAAAACTTTTTAACAAAAAAAAAAACAACCGGCTTCAAAAATATGCACTAAAAAGGTAAAAAATATTACTTATTTCCAAAAATCTGATCTGAATTACAGTTTGAAGTTAGTGTCAATGTACCTGACAGACTTTACTTGCATGAAACCGAATTCAAACTGTAATTCAGATCAGAATTTTGGACTTCTTTCCGCCGCTCTCTAAAATCAACCATGCCTCCCTCTGCGGTTATTCTGTGTCCGCTCGCATAGGACACGCACGAATTCACGTCTCCAAGGGGTTTTCTTTACCCTTCTCATTCATATTGTTGCAGGACAGGCGTATTACAATCGAGGTGCGCCGCCGTTAGAGTTGAATGAGCACAATCCTTTGTGTCGATTCAAAGCTGTCGGGTACTCGAGACTTGGGGGCCGTGAGGACAAGGATGGACATGTTGCTATGATATTCAACAAGTCCGAACAAGAAATCAAGTACGTTTCAATTTAGGCACTTAATTTTAGCTGTTGGAAGATAGTGTATTTAAATTGAAATAACTTTAAATAGAAACAATAGAATTTCACATTTTTGACCACTGACACAAAAAAGGGTTTATAATTAAGTTTTGTTTGTCTTTGTCTGTGGCATGATAGCTGATGAACATGTAGCCCAATTATTTTGTTATGTCCGTCCGTTTACAAAAATGCAATTAAGTTTCTCAAGTTATTTTTTTTTTAAGTGCATACTTTGCAAGAAGTTACTATAGTATTAGCATTGGAAGTCGAAAATGAAGTCTACCCTCTAACTTTTGACCTGTCAGTTCTAAAAATCAGAAAAAATCACAATATTAAAACTTCGTAAATATCTTAAACAAAAATTGTTTTAAATATAATCGGTTTACAAGTTTATCAAATATTCGCGATAATTTTCATTCTACGAAACCCTGACTGAATGCGAGTACGACACGCATTTGGCCGGTTTTTTATTTAAATGAGGATAAATCTATTTTAATGGTTTTAGCTATTTATTTTGGAATTTTAGCAAATTAAGTGAAATATACCATATGAATGAAATTATAATATAAAAGTTTGCTTCTTTCAGGACCAATCAACAGGCTTTGACGACCTCGCTTCTGAGTCTATTCGGGAACAAACCTAATCTATCTGTCAGTGTAGATTCTATAAAATCTGTGGCAGATAATAAAACTCAGGTAAATTACTATTATTAATACCTTTAAACTAAGAGAAATTAAATAATAATCCTGATAACCTGATAAATATCAGGTAATTATTGGTAAATGTGGTTCAACAAGTACCAAAATTCTACTAAGCAAATTATTAACCTTATTCCCTGGCTTGCAGATGACCAAAATTGGGATTGTTCGCGAAAATCTAATATGACAAAATAGCCAAAAAATGGTTTTGCCTTTAAAGCCCGGTCGATGACATCGGTGTTATAATATGAACAAAACTTTATGTAAAATGCGACGTAATTGTTCTTATTGCTATTTTTAGACAACTAATCTTAGCAACCGAAGCCAGAAAACTAAAAAAAAAATATGTTAAAATGTAATAAATAAACCAGTACATAATATATTCCAAAATGTTTTTTTGTTTTTGATATTTTTATATTGTTTCTGTTCAGATAAACGATTGCCACAAAAGCAATAAGGTTTAAAAACTTTGGTAAATTGCTTCCTTAAACTTTTTAACAAAATCTACCGATTTGCATCATCAAAATATATGGTTATGGGAACACCACAAATTTTCGGAAAAAATTCTAAGCCATAGACTTTATAAAAAGAACTAAATAATATTTTTTTTCAGCGCCTCTGTTTGTACACCCTAAACCAAAACAGAGGAATAACCGTGAAAATATTCTAAGTCCCGTTTTTTTTTTTTTGCCCCCTTCTTTTAGTTACTCTGACCGATAATATCAAATTCTATTAAAAAAGATGTATTAAAGTTGTTTAGCGCATATTTTAGACAAATTATAAATGTAATATGGAGTGAGAGACAAATAAAATATTGAAATTGATAACATTTTCCTGTAGAGATCTTTCTAACCTCGACCTTCAAAATCCTCGATGATCCTTTCATTTTTGAAAATTCATAAATTATTAAAAATTTATGCAATCAGAACTTAAATGTATCATTACAAAGGTGGTAAATAGTTCTTCAGTTTAACCTTTGGGTGTCTTCAAAAAAAAGAGTGTCTTTTTTATAGATTTCTAGATAAAAAGCTGAATGTTTTCGCTCCATAGTCATAAGACCGCCTATATTGTATGTTATTTATGAAGTTGTGAATTGTTATTCTGTTATTTTTGTGTAATAAAGTGTTTTACTACTACTACGGTATCCTGTAGGTAATGGCAAATGACTACTTAGAAATCTTAGCAAGTACATAAGAAAAACCAAAACCTAGTGGTTCCAGTGTCTTTCTCGCGTTCTGAGCGGTGGAGGTTTTAGCTCGACGTGTATCAATGAGTCCTTTTCTTAATTTCTCAAATACATTCTTTGTTGACACTAATGGCTTTACGGTGAAAGCATACGTCGCAAAAGAAACTTCCATCCCAAAAGTCTTATGTGTCTACAATCCTCACTGGGCCTTTATGGTTTAAATAGCTATTAATTATTTTTGCGTAGGTGGTTATATACGTGTCTGACAAATCGTCCGGCGGCGCGTGCGTGCCGGCGTCGGAGGTGACGAATTTCCTTAACGCGGGCAACGCACGTACGGCGCTGACGGGTGCCGGCTGCGGTGCCATCACGCCAGTCACTAGGCCCTCGCCGCAGACCCTGGTGCATTATTTGAACACGCCGCCCCCCGGTAAGTATACAATCTTGGTTCCTCTTCACAGTCAGCTATGATAGGCGACTAATAGACACGGCCGATGGTGTAGAGGGCTTAGTCGTCTATGATCGGCCAAGATTGTCTGTGTCCTCAATAGTTGGATCTGTTGGCACATCAAAGGTATTATATAAGGTGCCGATGATTGTGCGCGCTTCCGCCACAATCGCCGATCATAAGACAGGAGATAGACAAAGAAGTCGTACTATATCGTAGTGAACATATTGTGTTGCGTTTTTATACAATGCCCTTTTTGATATAGGCTTAGAAATTTATATTTATCAAACCAAAAAGTGATGTATTTGGAATCCCAAACATTGGAGGCACTAAGCCAATATATCGAAGCAGGATGCTGCTGAGGGAAAGTTTGCCACCTTCACCAGCATACCTTACAGAAAACCGCTGCCACAATAACACTAACATTGAGTAGTGTTGTGTTCCTGGCAGTGAGTAATGTTGCCAGAGCTCTCATTGAGGATTCGCTGCGCGGACAGCGGAGGACCGGCGGTGCTTGTTGCTGTCATTGCTCGGCGTAGACGCGGCGTGCTGGTCCGGGTCAGGGAGACCTGATGAAACGGCTGACCGCTGGCCGCCCGCAGGTTGAACGGGTTCCCGAACCCAGGGATCACTTAATTTCCGCCCTGGGAGGCTGATCCGCCAGCCTGCGTAAAGTCTTTGAAGTGGTAGTCGTGCCGGAGAAGGAGACCGTAGTGGACCCGGCTACTACAACAGAGGGGGATCAGGGGCCCTTCCGCCCGCCGTGTCAGCAACCGTATTATCTGTGTTGAGCTTCGGCAGTCTAAGTACCGCAGCTTTTTGTCTTCTAAGCTGTCTGTGCAGTGAATCCTCATCCTCAGTCTAAGTAACTTCATATAAAATGGCCAGAAATAGAAAAAAGAAAAGAGTTTAATCCACATATAATGTGGATTTTTGCAATATCAGGGGTATTCACGCAAATCTTAACGCAGTCCACCACCATCTCGAGACTGCGCAGCCGACCATTCTTTTTCTAACGGAAACGCAGATATCCCGCCCGGCCGACATATCATACCTTTATTATCCCGGCTACAAATTCGAGCACAATTTTTTGAGTCGTGCCGGTGTATGTATGTTCGTCCGGGAGGATATCTGCTGTCGCCACCTTCATAGCCTTGAAGGCAGGGACCTGTCGATATTGTGGGTGCGCGTTGATCACGGCAGCCACACTGGTATCTATGCGTGTGGCCGCTGATACAGGTCTCTGTCTAGTGTCTAGTGGTGACACGGACGTAACTTGACTCTTCACGCACCTGAGTTTGAAGACTGAAAAAGTTCTAGAGCAATATCCCACAGCAGAACTAGTTATTTTGGGAGACTTTAACGCCCACTATCGTGAGTGGCTCAGTTCTCGAACCAATAACTATGCAGGGATATCTGCTCATGAATTTGCTCTGACCTATGGATTCTCTCAGCTGGTAGTTTCTCCAACGAGAATACCAGATATAGAGGACCATACGAGCTCCTTACTGGACCTTCTGCTGACTACACTTCCGGACGGATACTCCGTCTCAGTGGATGTGCCTCTTGGCTCCTCGGAGCATTGTCTCTTCGGACTCAAATATCATGTACACAAGCCGATCCTTCTGAGCCAACTAATTGGCGTCGTGTGTGGCACTATAAGTCGGCAGACTGGGATGGATTGCGAGATTTTTTTTGCATCGTACCCGTGGAATCAGCTGTGCTTTAGCTCAGATGATCCTGACGTCTGCGCAGCCGCAGTCACTGAGACAATCCTCGCTGGTATGGAATGTTTCATTCCTAACCTGCGAGTAGCTGCCGGCGTAAAAAACGACCGTGTTTTATTAGGTCTTGCAGAGAAGCTAAAATTTTTAAGCAAACTGCGTAAAAGGCTTGGACCGCGGCTCGTAATAATTAGGATCCGAATATTTCTGAGTTAAAACGCAAATTAAATGCTGCCTCGAGGTTCAGTAAGAAAGCAACTGCCAGAGCAAAATTCCAATTCATCGGCAAAATAGGTGGGCGACTTGCGAGCTATCCTTCTGGGAGTCGTGCTTTCTGGTCGCTTGCTAAAGCTGCCGATGGAAACTTCTGCCAGTCGTCGTTACCACCACTGCGAAAGACCGATGGTGACTTGGCCCATAGTGCAAAAGAGAAAGCCGATCTCTTTGCCTCCAACTCGAATATGAACGACGAAGGCGCTGTACCACCTACTTTACCGTGGTGCGGTAAGACCATGCCGGAAATCTCTATAACACAGCGAGAGGTCCGGCGGGAGTTGCTTTCCCTAGACGCTCATAAGTCGAGTGGGCCAGACGGTATACCAGTAGTGGTGCTTAAGCAGTGTGCTCCTGAGTTATGTTCTGTACTCACGCGCCTCTTCGCGCTTTCCAACCATACTAGGCAATTACCATCTTCATGGAAAACTGCGAATGTGCACCGGGTGCCCAAAAAGGGCAATAGATCAGATCCATCGAATTACAGGCCTATCGCTTATTACTATTACCAGGCCAGGCCTATTACCTCTCTCCTCTCCAGGGTGATGGAGCGTGTGATCAACACACGGCTTTTGAGATACCTAGAAAAACACGACCTGATCAGCGACCGTCAATATGGCTTTCGCCACGGTCGCTCGACTGGTGATATTCTAGTGTATCTCACACACCGATGGGCACTTGATGGCTGGCTTGAGAGTCAGGGGAGGCATTGGCATGTAGCCTAGACATAGCGAAGGCGTTCAATCGGGTCTGGCACCGGGGTCTTCTATCGAAGTTGCTATTTTACGGAGTGCCCGAGGGTTTGTGCAAATGGGTGGCTAGCTTTTTGTCCGGCAGACGCATATGAGCCGTAGTTGACGGTAAGTGCTCTGATAGCATGGACATTAATGCTGGTGTTCCGCAAGGCTCTGTGCTGTCTCCTACGCTGTTTCTACTGCACATCAATGACATGTTGGAGATCAACAACATACGTTGCTATGCAGATGACAGTACTGGAGACGCTTATTACACGGGCCGTGCAAGCATCCCTCGTTCTGTTGTGGAGGAAAACGTGAAGAACTTGTGTCTGAAATCGAGATCGGTCTGTCCAAGGTCTCTGACTGGGGATGGGAAAACTTGGTCTGATTCAACCCTTCAAAGACACAAGTCTGTGCGTTCACAGCTAAGAAAACCCCATTCACTGTGGTCCCACAATTCCAGAACACTCCCTTCTCCATCTCCAACCTACCTACCGCTTGTACAATGGGTTGTGTTCTGAGGAATTGCTCGAAATGATGCCCACGGCTACTTTCTACCATCGCACCGCCTGCCATCGGCAGGGAATTCATTCTCACACCTTAGAACCGAAATAGTCGCGTATAGTGCGGTTTCAGAGAAACTTCCTCCCGCGAACGCTTGGGTTGTGGAATGAGCTCCCTGCCAAGGTTTTCTCTAAGGACTACAGAATGGGGTTTTTCAAAAAAGAAGTTATTAGATTTCTGAAGGGTCGGCAACGCGCGAGTGATGCCTTTGGTGTTGCAAGCGTCCAAAGGCTACGGTGACCGCTTACCGTCAGGCGGATCGTAGGCTTGTTTGCCACCTTAGTGGTATTAAAAAAAAAAAAAAGCCGAATTAGGGGTAGTCTCTTTGCTTTGATCATGTGCTTAAAGCACACTAGAGTTGTCTGTGAGAATAAGAGTGTCTAGTATTTTTTTTTATATAATGACCTCAGACAATTTTAGTACCTAGTTAACAAAATACACGACTGACGTTAGACAAGTAGTGTCGTTTGTACATGCTTTTTACAATCAACACATTCGTTTTGGTCTCTGTTTTGTAGTTGTAAGGAGAAGAGCCACTACCTGGTGAGCACTTTCACCAGAAATCCCTCTTGTAGATAGGCTGACCTACAATATTTTCGTCCCACAACCCCTGAATTAATTAGTTTTGATCCAAATGTCTATTATATGATTTGCAATAGGTTTCTTGACATTGATGCTATTCCTAAATTGCCTAATGAAGTAAAATTGTACAGGTATGGACATACGTCTGTGGAAACAAGCGCAAGCAGACAACCCCGATTCTGTAAACTACATTCCTGTGCCGATAATTGGCTTTTCTGAGGTAAGTTTAGTTTATCTTAATCTAAATCCCTTGTCTTTAGTTATCGTTTTTAATGACCAATGCTTACACGTTTCATACGGCATTTTCAACACCTTGGCACAGACAAAATAAATATAACAACACAAGACATTATGTTTAGATAAATATTTGTGAAATTTTGTCGCGAACTTGTTTATTGTGGACTGGCCAGGTAAGCCTACACTTTGCCAAAATTTAAATAGAAAAAAATAATGTACTAGTGCGATAATTTAAAGTGCAAAGGCACGCGTTTTATAGGTTTAATAAGAGCTAGTTTACGAGCAACTGTGTTAAATATATACATGCGTTTTTTGTTGTTTGTAGATAAAGTTCCGTGCCCGCTGTCAGTCTGAGGAAGCTAACCTACAGCTGCAGTGGCTGCGTCGCGCTGGCGACACCTTGGCGGAGCTGCGTACGCGACGCAGCGCAGCTACCGCGCGACTCGCGCATCTCTCTGCGCGACTGCACGGTCTGCGGCACACGCTGCTTCAGGTATTTCCTTCTTACGTCCTTTATACGTCCCCACTGGTTAATATGTGACATTACCACTACAAACTACAAATGTTATTGGAAGCAAAATAATCAACTTGCTTTTTTGCTCTTTTTTTAAGTTAAAATCAGTCGTAAAGTAAGCTTTCGAAATTATGACAAAAGAGTTTTGGATGAAAATCCTGCTCGATAAATCGCTTTAAAAACCGTTCTTGATTGCATTGCTCGTTGCTAATATCACTACACTCTGGTATCTTTTTTACCTTGTTTCTACTTGCTACATTTTGTTATAATTCAAATATCTTCTTTACATGGTGCCTCTCCAACTAGTGGAGGTTGAAAGTCATTTCTGCATGTTTGCTATACCACCTTCCATATCTTGACGGTCTGCAATAGGTCGCGTTTCTGTCCAACGCGTCGTAGCAATTCTAGATATCCAAAAATGCAACACCTAATAAAATATTGATAATTGTATTTATTTTAGAAAACGAAATTCAAAATTGTTGTGGCATACTCTTGCCAATTTGCTTGTGTTTTATTGTTAAGGCGGCTCTTGGTTATTCATTTTTGTCATGCTAATAACCTAATAATTTTCGAACAAGCGTTTTAAATTAAGATAAATAAATAAATTAAACATTTTTGGACATTAAACACAGCGCCGTCTGGCTCCAAAGCAAGCAAGGCTTGTATCATGGATACCAAACAACTGATACAGATACATATATATATATTTTTTTTTTATAAATACATACATATTATACATAAATACACCCAGACTCAAGACAAACACAAATGTTTTTTATCACATAAATGTTTGTCAAATGCGGGAATCGAACCCACACCCTCTGCGCAGCCACTCTATCAACTAGGCTGCGAGGCTTAAGAAGTTGCAATTGGGTGTGAAAAAGATATCTATGGAGATTCTGTTTTTAAGCCACTTCATTCATTTGTCATAGGTGATATCCCGACAGGAGACGGTAGGACGCGTGGGCGCGGCGCTGAGTCCGGAGGAGGAGGCTACGCGTGAGCGGCTGCAGGAGCTTGCCTCACAGCTTGCTGCGCCGCCCCTCAGTAGCGTAAGTACCACTTTCTAATTTAAAAAGTCGTCAAACCTGAATTGGCCGAAGATATTACAGCAAAAGTCGATGGTGGCCGAGGGGTTTCGATTCCACTTTGCGTCTTGAGTGGCGGAGGTTCGAGACCCGGCGTGTACCAATGAGTCTTTTTCTAATTTCTCAAGTACATTAATTATTCACACCACTGGCTTTTCGGTGAAGGAAAACATCGTAAAGAAACCTGCATACGTCAAAAAGACAAAAAAATGATTTGATTTGATTGATTGACCGCAATTTTTGTTTTATAATGAATTCTGCTCACATGATTTGCAAGTTTGTCTTTATTCCTTGTATTTATATTATAATTATCACAATTTTTCCTAAACAGGAATATATTCATATATTTCGTAACGGACATAAGATTTTCAAATATGTATTGTGATGCAATTGTTAAAATATTAATTCCATTAAATCTAATTCTAAGTGACTCCCTAGGATCCAGTTTGTAAATTGCCCGAACCGCACGCTTTGCAAAACAAAAATAGTATTGATAGCAGAGTTTCCCCACATTAAGATCCTGTAACACATCATTTAGGTTTCAAACCTTTTTGATGGCATAAACAGCAGAGCTAAGCTTGTTCGAATATATCAAATGTGAGGCATTATAGCTTAGAATCAAGTGTTATAACTAGGATTTAGCAGTGTCCACTGTGTCCAATTTCTCGACCTTTGCAACAACTTTTGCTTTGACATTTTGTCTCACATTAGGTAACGTAAATTTAATACATTTGGTCTTTTTTTTATTTTTTCATATTCAATTTCAAAGTTGCGTTCCATTTTTGGATCATTCGAATAAAATAGTTTAAGGCCCGGTCATTACATACCAACGAGAAGATCATTGCACCGCATTGTCTTCACTATAAGTACCTACGAAGCGTAATATGTTCTTAGTCACAGATCATCAGGCTTTGCTATCATCCAGACTGCTGTAAAGCTTATCTGGAAGTGTTGGCCCGGATTCGCCGGTAATCAACGCCCTTGTTTATCCGAATCGCGACATACACTCACACCACGCGTGTTTACCGTATCTTATCACGCTTATCTCCAGACACTATGAAACATTGCAAGTACCTATTCTATGGGATTCAAGTGCTGATAGGTTAATTTGTTTCTTGCAAACTACAAACATAATCTATATATATAAAAGAACGTGTCCTAATTGACACATGAGCGCCGAGTCGAAATACGTAACATTTTGTATATATGTAGGTTTATTTCATGATATAGATTTCCACTAAAAAATGATTTTGCGGAATTAATTTTCTAATTTAAAAATCTAATCACTTCTTTCTGGAAGAACCCCATACTGATGTCCTTAGAGAAAATCTTGGCAGGGAGCTCATTCCCCAACCGAAGCGATCGCGAGAGGAAGTTTCTTCGAAACCGCACTGTGGGTACTACCGTATTACCTTAATTTAATTTAAAAATGTAAATAATGTCAAAAATTATTCAATTTTTTTTCGTCTTTTCGCTGAAGCGAAATTGCCAACACTATATTAAACAAAATTAAGTTTACAAAAAATACACGAAAAATATTTTAACTAAAAGAAACTTAAAAACATATGTGGTTAGTGAACCCCAAAACTGAAAGAGTTTGTACTTGTAGAATTGAAATATATATCCGACCATTATTCTAGATGTTTATAGGCTATGTTTTGAACTGATTACTTTAGGGTTCCGTACGATACACAATATAGAGCCTATGTCCATTTTGAATAATGTACCTTTCGAATAGTAAAAGAATATCTTGTTAACCTCCACATATAAACACACTTACAAAGTCCGGTTTCTATCTTTATACAGGGTAGATTATTTCACTCGATTATTTCTAAACCATACACGATATCGTAATGCTGATTATTGATCCTGAAAGTGTTTCACGAGCTCTATCCAATGGTATCAATAATGGTTTTACAGCTTCCATACAATAAGTATCGCGAAATGGCACTCATCGCACGATACCTAGCAAATTTTAAATCTAATAATTTGAGCTTATAATTTTTATTTAATTATATTTCTTAACAGTTTTTATAATAATGTTCAAAGTGGCGTTATCCACTTTCTGTGCTTTTGCTCGCTCGATCTACTGTCCTTCTATGAACGTTTCGTAGCATCGCTGTAGTAAACTACGCTATAGTATAACCTATACGAATTTGTAGTTCATCTTAGTTGTTGACTAGTGCACCGTAAACCTGGTCTTTTAAAAAACCCCAAAGGAAAAAAATCATCAAAACTTCATGTCTCAATACTAAATATATGAAAGCTGAAAACATCAAATTTTCGGATTGATCCAGTTAATTTTATAAACCATTATGCATACCATTAGATAGAGCTCGTGAAGCACTTTCCACCCTGTAAATTAGTATAAATATAGATTATTTTCAAAATGATAAAGTACAATTCTAGTGTTTAGTAATTACTTCAATATTTTTAAAAATCATTAAAATATCAATAAATTAAGGGAGGGGGGGATATTATCGCATTTTCTATAATAAACAGCTTTACAGATCTTCTAGTATCAAGTTTAATTTAATTCAGAAAATAAAGAGCAAATATGTACACTAATTTGTAGTACTGTAATAAAAAGCAGGTTGATACTGCGCTATAAAAATTGCTTATCTCCGTTATGCTGGTTATAACCGGTTTATCAAATGCCGTTGTCACGCGCAGCACACTTGATATACATAATCCCTCGGAAAATTTGCTGCTTTTTGACATTCGTTAATTTTGTTGCCAATTGTACAATTGTAATTATACTTTTGGTGATAGCGGTATTTATCTATCCACATTAATAATATAAACGCGTAAGTTGGTTTGTTTGTTATTCCTTGATTTTTACGTTGCAATGAAGCATCCAATTGAAATTTGGAACAGGGATAGTTAAAGAGACGTAGGTTACTTTTTATCCCGGGAAATTCAAAAGTTCCCGCTGGAATAACTTACCGAATTCCACGTGGACGAACTGTAACTACAGCAGAAAATATCTATACCTAAATTCATTACTTATAATAAAGGAATTGCTGTAAAAATCCCATGCCGATAATCGAATTCAGCTGAAGCCGCGGGCTAATGCTAGTGTATAATTTATTTTTTTAGATAAACATTGCAAAATTTACAGTGTTTTATCTGCTTTTATTTATGATAATTTTCATACAGATAATAATCCGTATTGACTTTTGTAGGTTTTTAACCGACATCAAAAAAGGAGGAGGTTCTCAATTCGGAACATGTATGTTGCGGCATAAATCCGTCATGTATAGATGGATTTTCAAAATTATTTTTTTATTTAAAAGGGTATATACTTCCGATGTGGTCCCATATTATTGTAGTGAATTTAAAACTTAAATTTTTTGTAAAAAAAATGCTGTGAATCTTCCAAAAATAAATAAATAATGTAAGCCCAATAACTGCAATTTTCCTTCATAAACTGTTAGTGGAGGCGCCATACATCATAAAACTACATAAATAAGTTCAGGGGATAATTATTAATCCGCTAATAAATCTTTGGTCAAAAAATAGCAAATTTCAAGATAGTTGAAATTTTTTAAATGTAAACATTTTAATTTTTACTGTTTCACTCTATCAAAGTAACTAAAGTGTTATGTAAATGTAAAATTTTAAAGGTGTCAGTTTTTCACAACCTCGTAAATATCGCACTCAGATTGAAAACACATAAATTTATAGTATTTTTTTCAATATTTATGAATATAAACTTTCAATAAAAACGATGTCAAACTACTTTACATTTACATCTTATCTTAATATATATAAATCTCGTGTCACAATGTTTGTCCTCAATGGACTCCTAAACTACTGAACCGATTTTGATCAAACTTCGTAAATATCTGTTATTTGATCCAACTTAAAAGATAGAATAGTTTTTATCTCGATATGTCAAGTGCGAGCCGGACCCGGGCACTATAGGTAAAAACCAACTTTCGCCGGGTACAGAGGGACGGCAGCGGAACAACGTTCGCCGGGACAGCTAGTAACTTAAAATACATTGATTATTTTGTCCTATTTTGCCTAGTTTTTGAGCCATTACTTTTTATAATTACATAAATATGCGATTCGGGTGAAATAAAACAAGAAATCTCGCAACTTCTTCGAGAGCAAATAACTCATTTACTGTAGAACATAGTAACATTATACAAGTTATTTTTTTTAGGATATTATTTAAGCTTTCTATTTGTAGTAGACATATTTTAAACTAAAACTTAAAGCAACTTAAATACGTTGTATAGGGTCGATTGAACGAGCTACTGTGTGCAGTGCGACTCCAGCGTAGTGCCAGCTCAGGGACGGCACAAGAGCGATACCAACTTGACCCAGGTAAAGTTGTTGACAAGTTTGCCTTAATGTATGTATTATGTATTGGTAAAAAATAATTTTACTTGACATGGTTAATTCCTTAATTCAATTGTAAGTTAAGCATAAACATTATTTATATCAAATGTATAAATGAACTGGGCAATCACAAGCAAGTAGGAATATTGTGCATTTAACTTTTTTCTATAATATCTTAAATTATATTATTAGATTTCAACCATGTAAATCCATATGAAAAAATCTTTAACGATGGAATAAGTTTACTCCTACAAATGTGTTTTTAGTTTTTTCGAAAAAAGTCGCTACATTAGAACATTGTCTAATTTAAAAAAAATCAGGGAGAGCTTTATTTACCCCTCTTATTTATTGATATCCTTGATCCTCCTTATTTATTGTATTTTGCAAATAGTTTTATAGATACTAACAAACCTAATGGGCCTTTACAGTCATTTTCTGTTGTCTACCTTTTCCTTTGCATTTACCGATATTTTTATAACATACTCAAGTAATTCTTAACGGGAATCGAACGCAAGTCTTTCAGCACTTTTTTGGCTTCAGTCGTCACTTTTTTGGTGAACGTTGTTATAGTTTCCAATAGTTTTGCTTACATGGAATAGTGGGGTTTAAAAGGTCTTCATAATAAAAAACTAATAGAACCCGTGGGAATCCACAAATCCAATGAAATTCACTTTTATATTATGAAATATCTATAAAATATATCTTACAATCATAGATATTTTCTGTTCTGTTAGAATACTAGAAGATTATCGATACTAATTAATTTTATAGGAGTCAATTAACGATAAAACCTTTGGTCTTGAAAATTATGGCAGATCAAGTTTCCTAATCCACATTAGACCGAGTAGTAGAAGAGGTAACTCTTATCGCGATGGGAGGCCTATTTCTTGTAGGATAATAAAAATGTTGCAACTCTTAATTTTACGTATATATATTTTTTTTACTAGGTGCCCAAGAAGACGTTAAACAATTTCTGTCGCTGCAGCAACGAGGAATGGCGCATCTGTTGGACACCGCGCGAAAAGATCTGGCTGCCCTTAACACCATTGCAGAAGGCATGGCGCGTCTCGTTAGACCATAGCATTAGTTTTTCTCTAACTTATGTTTTATATTTACCTTTCTGTCTTGCGTTAGACTCTCAGTCCTACCCCATGTAACTAGTGTCGCCATCGTTCTGTAAAATACTGTCATATATTTTTGATACAATATAAAACGTTGAATTGGTGGTGGCCTAGAGTCCAACCTCGCGTACTCAGGGTCGTTGTTCCATGAATCTTTTTAAATTTTTCACGCACATAGTTTCGTTTATACAACTGGCCGTATTCGATGTAGAAAAATATTAAATAGAGGAAACTGGCATTGAAAGGTCGTATGTGAAGCACCCAATCCTCACGGGCCCAAAATTGCCTACGCACAAGGTAAGGGTACGCCTGTGCCCAAACAGTGGAGACTTGTGAAGGCTGGCAACAACGAAATAATACAAAACTTTGTATAAATAGTTTAAAACTAGTTTTACATTTCCTTGGAAGTACATTTTTGAAATGTACGGTGTAAGAAGAGGAAGTTAAAGATATCTGAAATGGCGGGGCCAGTTAGTAGGGGCAGGCATCATATGTATATTCGCAACCAGTGATGAATGATTCAAATTAATTGCATGCATTGTAATTTGTATATTACAAGGTAATTGTTAAGTATTTTGATTATTAAATTGTACAAAAATAACTATTTTAATATTTTTTTTGCATGCAAGGCATAATATGATTTTTTTTAAGTCATTGTATATTAACAAAATGCAAGTTATATTGTTATATAAAAAATTAAATAACATTTACATTGAAACACGAAAAGGCAATAAACTACACGACTTACAAAAAATATATAATTAAATATTTAATTTACATAAAAATATATGTTCTATAATAGCTAATATTGATTAGAATTTTCTGAAATAGTCTACAATTAATACCACTACTTTAACCGCATCATGCTCGGGTGGTAAAGTCTGTGTGAACCCTGTAGGCATATCACCATCAGAGGAACATCTTTTGGTATTCTGAATACACCTTGTACACTGTACACACCTTGTACACTGTACACACCTTGTACACACTACCCTTATTGACGCACTCTCGGAGGTCGTAATGTTTTTTTATGAGGGGCTTTTAGACGACTAGACGAACTCCGCGGTTCTCTCAATGACGAACTCTTTCACGT
Organism: Apoda limacodes; assembly: GCA_946406115.1. Classification (NCBI taxonomy): domain Eukaryota; kingdom Metazoa; phylum Arthropoda; class Insecta; order Lepidoptera; family Limacodidae; genus Apoda; species Apoda limacodes. The sequence continues at coordinate 10,501,274 of OX291546.1, forward strand.
AAACCTATTCCCTTCGGAACTTTCAGTCGGGATAAAAGTATTATTTGTCTTTCTCTGTTCCTAGAACTATCTCGGTGCCAAAAATCAAGTCAACTGTATGCACTGTAACGACGTGCAAAAAACTACCCCCACGCGTTTTGCGTAATTTTTTAATCGACTTCAAAAAAGGGGGAGGTTCTATGTTCGACGGTATTTTTTTTTATATGTACGTCCACCGATTTCTCCGTCAATTGTAAACCAATTTAAAAATCTTTTTTTATTCAAAAGAGTATGCTCCTGAGTTGGTAAACTTTTGGTAAAAAAAAATTATTGGTGTTAATTTGGAACTGGTGAAACGCCTTTAATGTTGATGATTGTATAAAATTTTGTTACAAGTATGGATGTTTTTAGTGTACGAGAAAAGAAAGCAATTCGTCACTTAAAAGCAAAAAATTAAAGCTTCTTAACAAAAAAAAAAAACTACCGGCTTCCGGCAACCGATGCACACTTTACTTGCATGACACCAACTTCAAACTGTAATTAAGATCAGATTTTTGGCCATAAGTAATTTTTTTTAACTTTTTAGTGCATCTTTTTAAAGCCGGTTGTTCGATAAAAAGTTTTTTTTAGAATTCAGTGCATGAATATTGAGTATTTTATTTAGATTTTTTGTTTTTTATAAAATAAAGATATAGAGTTTATAATGCGGAAATAAACTTTTTCAATTAACATAACATGGGTTTTTGGTTAAACAAAACGATAAAAGTCAACATGACATTGTGTTATAATTTTGCTACCAAAACGCCACAACGGAACTGCTAACATTTTTTTTAGTTAGGTAGATAGATAGTCCTACCTATCTATCTATCCTACCTAAAACCTATTCTCGTAGGATCTCTCGATCAGGATAAAGGTATTTTTTTTTCGATCTCTACGGCTAGTTTTATGCCAAAATCAAGTTAATTGTAAGCATTGTTACAACGTTAAGAATAGGGTCCCGCACTTAAAAATATTCCTGTGGGAACTCTTGATCTTGATAATTTCTTTCCCTATATTATAAATATATTAATTCATTATTTATTTATTTTCCTACAGCTATCTCTTCATATCGTTGTTTGGTTGCAACCTAAAAGAAAAGAATTTTTCCTTCCGGCTTGACTTCCAAATATAGACATTTTGAAATATAAACTTTAAAACAAAATACAGCCAATGTTCACTCTTAAAATACCGTTTTAAATAGTGGTAAAACAAAATTTAAAAATCGTAATAGTAGTTAGTAGTACCTCCTACATCTAAACTTACAAACTTTACCTCTTTATAATATTAGTATAGGTTATTGCTTACAAGTAGAAATGTAGCTAATTATTTAAAGTACATAGAAAAATAATGAAAAAAAATATATAAAGAAAATTAATTTAATTAATACTTTCAATACCAGTCCTCAAGCTTAAATCTAATGGTAAGTCCGTATGTCTGACTAGTTCTTCAATTGGCTTGCACGCCAGACGCTTTTCACATTTCAAGTTCAAAGGTACATCATCTATGGGACTATATCTCACAGGAATTTCTTGTTCCTCCATACTTTCCATTGTGACATCGATCTCTGGTTGTTCTTCATAAGAAAAGGATTTTTCACTAACATTTGGTCTCAATATTGGGTAATTGACATGATTGGAGTAGTAGCTCCTATATGCATGCTCGTACATTTGTGTATACTCCATGTATGACATTTCATGTGATGGGATTCTTAGCGGGTAAGGTTCCATAGGCCTCATGTAAGGAACTCGATCAATTATGGGATATTCCATCGTTGGTAAGGAAATTTCGTTCATTGATATTGCTGAGTTATAAGGTGGTATGGTTGGTGACAAACTGCTTCTGGGCGGTGTATATGATGAAGGTAATTGTGGAGAACTAGGCTTTAATGTTGTGTATGAAGAGTTGTTTTTCCTTGTATAAGTTTTTGGACTTTGGGCTTCGTCTGATGAATCTTGTTTAGGTGGGTCCTTGGGTGTGAAGTGTTTGTAAGTTTTGACGTGTTTCCTTAGGCTGGACGGATCAGTGTAGCGCTTGTTGCAACCGAGGACTTTGCAATAGTACGGCTTGTCCACGGTGTGAGTGCGCGTGTGCTTGAAACGGTCACTTGAATTGGAGTACGCCTTGCCACATCCCTGTTGACAAAGAAAAGTAAATTGTTATATGTTATATAGTATGACCAACTTCAATAAGGATAGGTAACTCTAAGCTTTTTCTATAACTACTTTACCTCATATTACGAATTTATATAATAATTAATAACGATTTCTATCTATATTTCCAGCATACGCTGTGTAACTCCTTTATATGTATTAAGGGTGTGTTGTTTATTTCGAATAATCTTTATCGACAGATCAATCTATTTATAAATAAAACTAATATTTCTGCAATGTAGTTAATTTTTTTTTGTCAAAGGTCAGGATTGATTAAATTGTATGTACGTTGTGATAATATTTGCTTTATCCGGAAATAAGGGGTTAATATATTAAACAACTATTGGTTCTCAATATTATTTGACGATTAGTTGACGTCTTATTGTAACTACTCTGCGTTTTGGGGGCTGTAGCGTATATTGTTATTTTATGCTATTGGCACATCAAACATACAAACCTACCAGCTATATAATAGATAAAGAAAGAAATAGATGAAAATCTCACCTCGAATGGACAGACATATGGTTTTTCTCCCGAATGTGACCGCAAGTGAATCTTAAGGTTTTCAGCGCGGGAGAAACTTTTGTTACACTGGTTGCATGTGTGCGGCCGCTCGTTTGTGTGTGTGCGTACATGTACGAGCATCTTGTACCTGTTGACAATGTAGGAAATAATTAGAAATTGGGTGTTCCAAGATATTTAAGTATATTTCATCAAACTCATTAAAAATATTTCTTTGAATCGTATCAGAAAATATCAGATAAGTTAAATTATAAAATGGACAAATTATAACATAGCTATGTTGATTAACTGCGATATACTTAATTGAAGAAGACAATGGTTTTTTTACTGATTGATAAGTTTATTGGACACGATTGTCTACGGTTTGTTTTTAATTTTTTTCTTAAATTAAAATTAAATAGAAAAGAATAGATAAATCTTTTAATAAAATTGTATCTTTCACTAACAGAAAATTAAAAAGCATCAAAAGTAATTAAATAATAAAATGATAGGTAATCTATTGATATCCACTCTTAATTTCTATCGAGCACCTTTCTGCTAGACTGACTCTGATAACCTATAACTGTTCAAATGAATTCACTTACCGCGCATTGAATCCTTTCTGCGGCCTCGTGCAGCTGTTCCACCCGCAGTAGAACAGTCCATCAGCGTGCGGGTGCGCATGTGTCCTAGCTACGTGAGCAGAGAGTCGCGCTACGTTCGGCAGACGCAGCCCGCATCCACGCCAACTACACCACACATCTTCGCCAGGGGCAGTCCCCGACCGCTCGGGAGAGGAATCCCCTGAAGACTCCTCATCTTCCACCTAAAACAATAAAAAATAGTTAATACATGGTAAACAACTAACAATAAAGAAATTAATGTTCCACAAAAGTAGGGATCCGGTGATGAAACAGGATAGGATAAATCCGCAGGTATTGAATTTGTTCGTGCAAAATCAGCAATGTCTTTAGATTTCAACAAAGCATTACGTTGTATAACAAATGGTTTTAGGGTACACAAGTTCGTAATTGAAAGTAAATTAACAATTTCTTAGTAAATAAGTACTATAATGAAACTATTATTTCATCATACCAGTAAGGTCATATTCGACTGATACAAAAGCCACATCACATAAGAATTACTTTACTTAATCTTAAAATTAAAAAAATATGTTTTCGTAAAAAAAAATAACAGCTGTAGAAACTCGTAATTACCTGCGGTGGCGGCGGTAAAACGACAGTTCTCGCAACGTAGGGCGCGAACCTTTCAGCGGGCATCCACCGCGGTACGCGACATCCCTCTCCAAACGGCTCTGGTCTCCATTGCGGGAAAACTAACATTGTAACTCTAAATTTTGAACTAAAATAAACTAAACGAAAAACTTCTTGAAAAACTGTAATACTTCTTGTGATGAACTAGTCGTCGCCAGTGACACAATGAAGGCATGCGGCCGCGTCACCTACTTATAAAACGTCTCGGTATGACAAGGCGCTGATAAGCAGACGAATCCCCCGCGAACATGCTGTTCATTCACCAGCTGCCCAAAAAGCAAAATAAAACTTTTCTTTCAAAACCCACTCATTTGATTGTTTTTAATGATTAGTTATTTTAAAAAACTATTACTTTTGCAAAAAAAATATGGATTTAAGGTCTATATTTGTGGGCGTACGTGCGACTTGTGCCCTTTTAGCGGTGTGGCTGTTGTGCTGGGTGGCGGAGACGTTATCAGCAGCCGGCCGTCGCGGCCGCTGTCCAGTTATTACCGGTGCGATAGGCCGTGGTTCAATAGGTGAGGTGACTGATATGGCGCTCGGCTCTCGTTTATGGTTTATGAGTAAACAACCCAAATTTCGTAATTGAGCTATTTTTTGCAATATTTGATTGGTAACAGACTGTGATATCTTTAAAGTGACACCAGACACCAATGTACATGTAATGAGACCGTACATTACAAGTTCGTGATTCTAAAAATACTTTTTTATAAGAAATTATCAATGATATATTTTTATGTCTTGATAGTTCAGAAAAATTAACTTCTATTATATAATAATAAACTTACTATGCAGCCTTTGACAATATGTTTTCAATTAAAACTTTAAACTGCTTTAACATATTTTGAAGTTGAAAGTAAATGGGTAGGTACATACCTGTGTGGATTTTTTTTATAGGTACCTAATAACAATAATAAATTATTTTACAATAATTCATGACATCAATGCAAAGGCAACAATTAAAACAAAAATGCTAGGGAATACCAGATTCATCTTGTTCGAAACAGTCTCAAGTTAGTCTCGATATCTAATATTTAGTAATTAAATAATATAGTAATTATAATTTTTTTTATGAGCGGTTGGATATTGGTAAGCTTATCAGGAGACACAAAACTCGCGACTATCTGTCATGTAGGTATCTGATACAGATAATTGCCAGACGCGACGTCACTAAAGTACTTAATTCAAAGTTCTTTGACGTCATTGAATATGCTGACACTCGCCAGTTGTACAATAAGTAGTATGTGTACCCATAACTTGTATTGAAATCATAGAATAAGACAAAAAGTTACATTTGGTGTTGTAATAAAATAATCTTGAAATTCAGTTTCAGGACTTTTTGTTCAACGTTATTTATTATTCAAAACGTTCATCTTGTAAAAAATTTTTTAAAGAAGCTGTTTTTCACATTTTTATTTGGATGTGTTAACTAGCCACTGGTTACCGTTTGGGGATTCTAACCATGAAGATATACATAAATTTTTTGTTTTAACATGAATAGGTATTTTAGTAAAGTATTTTGCATCAAAAATATTATATCTAATAGACCAATCAATGCAATACGGTTTTTTTCTAAGGACTACAATATGTGGTTTTTCGAGGAGGAAGTTATTAGATTTTTAAAGGATCGGCAATGTGCGAGTGATGCCCCAGGTGTTGCAAGCGTCCATAGGCTGCGGTGACAGTTTATCATCAGGTAGATCATTAGCTTGTTTGCCACCTTAGTGGTAAAAAAAACAACAATTTTTTTAAAGTTTTTAATTCTTTTCAAGAATTCAGAAATTAATGGAATAAAACTCTAGGCAAACATTTATAGATTAGCATTACATAAAGCATTTTTCGTTTACAAATAAAAAAATGTAGCTGGTACCTAATTTTCTAAATTCTGTCAAAATCTTGGGGTAATTGAAACTTTGGACTCTTTTCGTTGTCTGATACTGATAAATAGAAGATAATGTGATAGTATGTTGGAAATTTTTCGTCGATTTCAAATCATTATGCTGCGTAGTGATTGTCACGACTACATCTGTGTTATTTTATCACGTGGTCTGTGGTTTTGAAAAATCGAAACCGATTTTTTGTCGACACCAAAAACATAGATTAGATTAGTTATAGCAGAGACTATCACTTAAAAGATGTAGACAATTACATTAATTACTCAGCCAGTATATTTTTTGTCTATTTACAGACTACAATGACAAAGCAAGCCTTGTATTACAAACAAATCCTACAATAAATAGTAAGTACACCTTCACTGTGAAAACCTGCGTCATTCTTCATCTACTTTACTTCATATATTCTTGTTTGATCGAGTATGTGCGACGGTCTTATCAATAACGTGTCGATGTGTGGGTGTCTGTGTGACATTGTTGTCTGTGTGTGTGCGACACAGTCAAGTCGCGCGTGAGTGCGCGCGGCCCCCTGCGGTGGCTAAGTGAACTGCGCACGCGCCGGTTTTTACCGGTTCGCTTATCACCAGTGAGTCGGCTACGAAGATGTTTGCTCACTTTAATTACCGATACGTAGACTATATATGTAGCAAGTGGCATGTTTGAATAATTATATGCATAATTTTCAGCCAGTTGTATAAATTTTGTATGTTTTACATGTCTTGAAGTCTTATTTGATTTTCTTCTTAATGAATTTATGTATGATATGTATGTATTTATAAAAAAAAAGTAATTATATCTATTTGTATCCATTGTTTGGTACCCGTAACACAGCTTTGCTTACTTTGGGGCCAGGTGGCGCTGTGTTTATGTGTGTATGTGTTTATGTTTATGGCGCATTAGGCCATTAAGGCTATGGTATACCCTAGCAAAAGCGCGCCGTTTCGACCAGTGTACAAAGACATATGGGACGTCTAAGTTCAGAAGGCGACGCCTTTCGACCGAGAAGATGACTACGACGATCGGAGGGTATTTTTTAACGTCCATAAGAATCTATCTAGGTAGGGTAGGTAGGTGACACTTAAATAATGAGCGACGAAAACCTTACCGTTTAATGTGCAGCCGAAAAATCAAGCGAAATTACAGTGCCATAAATATATGTATATAGTGCGTGAATGACGACTCAACGCACCTCACAACTAGGTGAAGTCGCTATACTGTGAATTTAGCTAAATGAAGTATGATGAGATGAGGTCTTTTACAAACATGGACTCGAAAAATAAATTTGAATACGATAAATGGTTGAAGGTTTCTAAATTTCAAGAGGTTATGCACTTTTTAGGTGTTTTATAATAATACTTATAGTTTTCTTTTTCTACTTATTATATACACATAAAATGCTTTGCCCTGAATGACTGACGGATCAACGCACAGCCTAAACCGCTGATCGTAGAGACCTGAAACTTGGAGGGTGTGTTCTTTGTATGACGTAGGCACCCGATAAGAAACGATTTTCCGACAGGGTCAAGTGCGAGCCGGACTTGCGCAATAAGGGTAAACCGATTATAATGAAATTTTGGTAAGTAGTTATACACACGCCGGGGAATGTCTTTGAGACAGAAGAAAAGGGTCAAGTGCGAGTCGAACTCGCGCAATAAGGGTAAACTTATTGTAATAAAAATTTTGGTAAGTTGTTGTGCACACGCCGGGGAAGGTTTCTGAGAAACAATAAAAGGGTCAAGTGCGAGTCAGACAGGGTCAAGTGTGAGTCGGACTCGCGCAATAAGGGTAAACCGATTGTAATGAAATTGTGGTAAGTTGTTATGCACACGTTGGGGAAGGTTTCTGAATAAGTACAACTCTGGTTTACAATAGGTTGGTACGGCAGTCGTTTTAAAAAAAGAAACACGTTCGCCGGGTCAGCTAGTAATACCTATATAAGAGTTCTTTGAGTTAAAGTATCTGCTAGAACTGACCGGTTTCAGCAGAAGTGCTATCTTCAACTCACATTTATTTATGTTCAAGAAACAATACAAAACATGCTAAAAATAGCTTATGACTAGATTTATTTTACGTTCCAGTATATTTTTGAAATTAATACGTTTTGTACGAAGAGTAAATTTAAAATAAACAATGTAACGGTAGCTTAGTGTCAGATAGGTAGGTACTGTGCTAGTGAACCGTATAGTGGTCGGTGTACAACTCCAATTTGGCTTGAAAACTGCAAATCGATATAGAGGATAACCGTTTGCTACATAGGTACTTTGGGTTACAACAATTTTTTTATTTCATCCTCAAATGATAGGTAATATCCTCATATCTAACCTCGAGATAGCAGTTTTAAAAATATTTTAATTCAATTTTTATCTTTAATTTTTCATTTAGAAAATAGATAATTTCTTAATCTTCAATTTTTTACGAGACTTAAAAGAACTAAAAAGCAATAATCAAATGCAACTTAAACATACCCAATATATATTATAATCAGGCGAGACTCATTTCAATACAAGTTCAAACACTAGTACAGTGTTTTGCTAGGTAAACACAATGTTTACTTGTTTGTTAGTTAACACAAAGTCCAGAGTGGCTGAGGGCGGCAGACGCTCTAGTAGTACTAGCCGGATCGCACCGGTTTGGAGTTATCACGGCACTAGTTCACTGTACAACACTAGCCGTATTTCATCATCACCAATAATTGCATTCTATCGGGTACATTAATAACTAATATTAGACATTAGTTCGTAGGGCAAAAGCAATCACCTAGTTCCTTTACACCAGCATTAAATGCGTTTTACAATATTGTTGACTTGATAAGTACAGTTGACTGCAGATCCAGTTGTTGCCTCGACGTTGTTTATGTCCAATGGCACAGGTCCTTTCTCAGAGAAAGGAGGTTTAAACCAAGTGGTGGCCCTGTGCTAATTGGCAAACGTCGAGCTAGTAGCAACACAACTGGCAGAATTTTCACCCTGCCCATAAGGCCTCTGACTTGGCTTCCGAAGTACGAATGAGCTCAGAAAAATGTTCCACTAGGCGCTATGCGGTCATCCATTCAATTACTGATCACGCCCGACGTTGCTTAACTTTGCATATCGTTTCCGATAGACGGAATTTAAGTTACTTGGCCATGAGCTTCTCACCGGTCCAGTTCAGTGCTACTTACAATTGGTAAGGTTATTTAGGTATGCGTAAGTAACTCGTAAGAGGAGCCTATTGGAAACGCTAAGCGAAGTTAAGCAACGTCGGGTGTGGTGGTCAGCACTACTGTGATGTGGCCAATGACCTGTTAAGTAGATAGACCGCGCATCGATGTGCTAAAACTGGATCTGCAAAATTGTGCTTAACTCCGATCGTAAGCACACTTTTTTCGCAGTCGCTTGTTGACAACATATCGATGTTGAAAACCCACCGTGACGATGCCAAAGTGTGATTTAAAAAGTTGTCTAAATAATATATTAACATCGTTACCAATCATAAAAGATGGTGCGACCTATGTAATAACAGATTAAATCATTGAATTTTATTAATTCTGTTGTTGAGTCCGCCATTTTTTCTTTCGCCCTATATGTCAGAAAAGGATAGGTGATTTACATTTACAAGAACATAGACAGAATAGTTTTTTACAATAAAAACAAAGGCATGAACTGTTAACGTTCAGCTACCACTTACTTCGCTTAATCTGTCCTTCGCGTAATTTTTTTCTTAGTGGCTGTATGCATCCTATAGTAAATGAACATGTCAAATTTTAGCTTAAGTAATTTTTATATAATCATGAATCAGTAATAGCTAGATATTTTGCTAAACACATTCATTCAAATTGATTTTGGTATTAAGTAACATGGATGTGCCGATTACATACTTATATGGATAATCAAATACACAAAGACATAAAAATCTGCCATGTAAAATAAGATACAAAAAAATATTAGCTCAGTATCATAGTGAAAGCTACTCCACTAGTTCTATGTTTACCAAAATTCAATTCGCGCATGCGTTTCGCGTTCGCGTATACATTACTATTTGATGAGCGAGCCTATAGGCGGACCTAAGATCAAAAATAGCAATGGAAGATATGGAAACATCAAATCGGATCCACTGTTCGGCGACGTTATTGTATGACGTGCATAGTCTATCTACTTAGAAGGTCATTGGTGGTAGCACATTTTTTTGGCACGATCCCAAACTCACAAGCCGTGTCGAACCCGTAAGTCTGAGGAGAGACTTTGCCTCCCTGTGTGTTCTACCGCTAGTATAATGGGATGTGTTCTAAAGAATCGCTACTCGCCATCGGCAGGGAATTTATTCTTACACCTTAGAAATTGTACAGTGCTGTTTCAGAGGAACTTTCTTCCACGAACACTTAGATTGTGGAATGAGCATGTGCTACGGATTTTATCTAAGGAATAATATATTATGAGGTTCTTCATGAAGGAAGTAATTAGATTTTTAAAGGTTCAGCAACGCGCGAGTGATGCCTAAGGTACTAGTATAGTATTATATAATCTGCGCCTTAGGTGTTGCAAGCGTCCATATATAGGCTGCGGTGACTGCTTACCATCAGGCGGCTGGCAACTTTGTTAGCCACCTTAGTGGTATATATAAAAATAAGAAATCTTACCCGGCGTGTGCATAACAACTTACCAAAATTTCATTACAATCGGTTTACCCTCATTGCGCGAGTCCGACTCGCTCTTGATCCTTTTGGAAAATCCTTTCTTATCGGATGCCTACGTCATACAAAGAACACACCCTCTAAGTTTCAGGTCTCTACGATCAGTGGTTTAGGCTGTGCGTTGATCTGTCAGTCATTCAGGACAAAGCATTTTATATATATATATATATATATTAGTATGAATAATATTACGCAAAGTAAAAGTTTTCAGTTAGTATCATTTATTGTGATCGTTTAAAGGAAAAAGTCGGCTGTTCATATTTTTTGTCTCGATCTCTGGCGTTTCGAATCCAATTGGATGACTACCGTAGGAACAAGGAACCGTTATACTTTCTCCATATCCGTATGTCCCAGTCATTTTATTTCGAAACTACTAAAACTACATAGATAAAATTTAGTGCACATATCTATACTAATATTATAAATGCGAAAGTAACTAAGTCACTCTTTCTGTTTGTCAGTAGAGGCTGACCAACGCCAAGTGACTCTTTTTAAAAAGGAAAAAATCAATACTTGTAGTAAAAATTTTAGGTTAAAAATTTTACCCTAAGTAGAAGAATATATACCTAATGTCTTGTTCTACCAAAAACACGATAGCATTAATTTGCCTCGATAGAAAAAAATCTGGAAAAGACCTCAATTTTTTTTTTTTTTTGTTTGTTTTTAACCGCTATTCTTTAACATATAACATTAAAAGTCACATTAATGGCTAGCTAACTAGAAAGTCCATGGCTGTTTCTACTGAAATATACAAAATCGAGTTAGTTTTCAAGTAACTACCTAAAAACCGATTTGACGCTCACGTTTAATTATACCGAAAAGCGCTGTGGTCTTTTGCCTCGCTCAAGTGCACATGATATTAGATAGCTGTGTTTCAAACTGTCATATGAAGTGGGTGGGTAAATCCTGAAATTTTTAATCACAGTACCGGGTCTTATAGAAATTTGGCATGGAGATAGTTTGTGTCACGAGAAAGGACATAGGCTACTTGAAAGCGTGAAGCTTGAGTCGGTTTTTTGTTCTATAATTGAGGAGTTGCCGCATTTACGGCGCCTAGTATATAATATACCTGCTACAAAAATATCTATCAACATTTCTTATAAAATATATCAAAGGTCTCCCCTATATGTAAAGTGGGTACTCTAATATTTTTGGTTGGTAATTTCTATTTAATCATCCCCTGTAACCACTTCTGGTCGTCATGCGGTGTTGGTTAAAACGTCAAAACGCTAAAAAGTTAGAACGTGCTGAATTCAGGGCCGTAAGGTATAAAATATATTAATTGTTTTTCCTGACTATAAATTAATACCATTTTGCTCTTGTTTTCCCGCGATCCCACCCAATTACCTTCTACCTTAATTACTCACGCTCACAAGCAGGTAAAATGATGAAAGATAGAAAAATTACTTGCGCCGTACCCGTGCATGGAACCACCGCTGTCCTACCTTAGATTCAACTCTAGCTACAGCCCTGGCTGAATCACACGTCATAAATCACAATTACGCATGAAAAGTTAATATTGCAAATTTTTATGTACATAATAAGTTTACGCAGGTATAGGTACCAATATCAATATCAGATACCGATTAGGAATTGACCACTTGCCATGACGGTGTACTTCATTGAGCGTGGATCACGAGCCTTTGTTACGTGATGGCGTGGTATGCGCACAGTGGTGATAAGATGTCTGGGTAATGGTGAATTTGAATATTCCTTCCTGGTCCTCGCCCGACTGCACCGAACTAAAAGGAGGTAGCTATAGTAGAGTTTGCATGTATCTATATTCTCTCTTTATGGCATCTGACGCTTGTAGCGTTAAGCAGCCGAGCAATGAACTAAATTTTAACTTAATATGACGTGACGTGTTACACAATGAGGTGCACGAAAAAAACCTTTATCGTAAATATATGGATAGAGTTTTTCTTAATTTAAAAAAATATTTTTTATTAATTTTTATGATATGTGGTCACATAAGAAATATTTCTCTAAATTTTATCAGAATCGATTCAAAGACAGCGGTATTATAAGTCTGTGTGACAGACGGAGAGACATCACGAAATTACTTATAAGGATTCCATTTTTGCCATTTTGCTAAGGAACCCTAAAAAAGTCTAAATAGATTTTGATCTCTACAAGTATAATATAGTCCATGAAAAGCCGATTTTATTTATCTGCCCTCCAATTCTATTACCCCAATGGAAACGGGAATTGGTTTCAAATCGATTAGGTACCGTTGTCGCCCACGTAGGTATCGAATAATACAATACCTACGGGTGCGGTAATGGTTATGGACTCAAAACTGGATTTCCATTTCCATTGGACTTAGATAAACGGAATCGATTGTTGGTTTTATACGCATGCACGCACAAAACGCTATACCAACAATCAATAGAATTCATCGCACAATTTTGCTATCCTATCTGGAGTTGGACCTTCGTATTTTTTACTTCAGTTGACTTTACAGGCCCTTCGTCTGTCAGCAAGCGATGATCATAATATCACGCGCGTGGTACGTGCTGTCTGATGATAACGCGTGCGGTCCAGACACTACGTCGCACCTGGCTCTTATCATTGTACGATTTATCATTTACCAATGGCTTTCTGACAGTTCAGGCCAGGGCCGTAGCTAAGGGGGGGCATTGTGGGGCAATGCGCTACCTTGAAATACTAATGCCCGACCTTAAAAGTACCATAAAGTTAGGTATAATATATATAAATTGTTTTTCCTGACTATAAATTAATACCATTTTGCTCTTGTTTTCCCGCGATCCCACCCAATTACCTTCTACCTTATTTACTCACGCTCACAATCAGGTAAAGTAATGAAAGATAGAAAAATTACAAGCGCCGTACCCGTACATGAAACCACCGCTGCCCTACCGTAGATTCAACTCTAGCAGCCCTGGGGCAGGCACGTACCTACACTAAGCAAATACGGTGATTATTATTTTTAAAATCATTGCCTTTTTTAGCTCCTATAAAAAAACCGGTCAAGTGCGAGTAGGACTCACGAAGCAGTAGGAAAATTTTCAGCTTTCGAGTAGAAAGCTTTTTTAGTTGCTGAGAAATACAGCTGTGATATACAGACAAACACCGACGTCTCATGAAAAAGGATCATTTACATTTTTACCATTTTGGTACGGGACTTTGAAGAAACAATCTCAATAAAATCCTATATAAAGAAACTAATAGTCACTTTTGGCCACTTCTTGGCTTCGTGGGGGCTCTGGGCAGTGGCTCCTGGAAGATGGATGGATTTTTGGGAGTTCTCGTGGGGGAGAGACGGGCCACTTGCTCCTTGAGCGTCGCTCCAAGAGGAGGAGCGACAGAGTAGGAACATATAACAATAGGTAATGAACAGCATTCCGCATTTTATAAGCGGTTATGTAAAAACATTTTAGGCTTCTGACAATTACTTTAAGATATCATATAATTGCAATAAAATTTGTTTTGTATTGTATTTGACTTTAGTATAAGGGTCCCATTGGCACATTTTAGTTACTAAACTGTAAAAATAAAAGTTATGGTGTAAAATCATTTACAATCGCATGTAGCCTTGTGGGCGGCTTGAAAGTGGCCACTAGTTCGACAACGACCACCAATTGGCATTGGCCATTAGGTACTTACCTTCCGAAGCACGGATGAGCCAAGTAAAACTGTGCCATTATGCGGTTACCTATCTTGGCACTGACCAAGCCCGACGTAGCTTTAACTTCGCTTATAGGTTCCGATAGCCGAACTCGACTGAACCATGAGCTCCTCAACCTCTCAAATCAACCTATAAGGTACATACTTTTAAAAAGAAAATAAGTGTTTACTCACCATAGTTCTTTATTTTCACTGGACGCAATTAAAAAAAATATTAATTTTACACTATTTTTTATTTAAACATCTTGATCGCGGCTGCACCGGTGAATACCCTCGCCCACTGTGACGTTTGCTTTCCCGCCAAAACATCAGCAGGTTCGACCACACGCAAACTGCGTCAAAATAAAAATTCTAAAATAGCCGCCGCGATTATACCGCCCCGCGGCGAAATTAAAATAGTAATACCGTACGCACATTATATCATTAGAATGACGCTTGTGATGTAAACCACAGTTTTTCTCCCCTACCATGCCCCCAACAGAGTTTGTAAACTTGAAATTGCCGTAATGCTGTACGATTTTTTTAAACGAGATAATTCTGGTCTAAAAGTACGAGGGTGTACAAAACTATAGGTGTGACGTAGCGAAAAAATCCTAGGTCTGTGGGTGTGAGAGATGGACGGACATAATGTAACTTGTGGAAATTTGGATTCATATTTCGGATTCGTACTTCGCGGGCAATTTAAAAGAAAAACAAAATCCTCCAAATGACAAAAATGAAACCTTTAAAGTTTTTTCATGTCTTGTCAGTCCGTATGTCACAGGCTTATAACTTAGCCTTCTTTGCATAGTTTCTAGTAAAATTTCACAGAAAGGGGTCTTGAGTGAACCGGTTATACAGATTAAAGGAAATTGGGAATTATTTATATTTAAGTGTAAAGTGCATATGTCGCAGCCATCTGGTTAAATAAGCCAGTTAATTGGACGCCTAGGCGGTGCGGGTTTTTCTTCTTCTTTTGACATAGAAAATTTCTGTCTTCTGTAGTAAGCCTTTTTGGATGTAATAAGGCTCGGTCGCAGCCGACCGACCTCGTCGTAAAACTATTGTTAAGCGGCCTCGGCACGTACTAACGGCCCCAGATGACAATCTCGCTATCCGGATAGCGAGATTAGTCTCAACAACTTCTCCTAATAGGGCATCCCCCCTAACATGACGCCGAAGTCGCGACAACCCAAGATTTGATTTGATTTGATTTAGTAAAACATACATGACATCACTCTTGTTTTCCGAGAGGGTATAGTCAGTTACGGCAGACTTCTACTTGCTACGACCCTTGCACACTTCTCGTTCATTAAATTCATCCCACTGGCTTTTTTTAAAACGTTTGTCGATTGAGGGATTGTAATAATAAATAATAAATATTTTTGAAAATTACACACGGCGCCGTCTGGCTCCAAAGTAAGCAAAGCTTGTGTAATAGATATCAGACAACGGATATATACTTTTTTTTTTTTGTAAAAACATATATACCATACTATGCTATGCTATTAGAGGTATGCTATTATATTCAGAGTACAAAGAACCACAGATTGGTAATACTACTGCTACCTGAAAGACATGTTTCTTTATAGACATGTAGACAATTTATAATTTTTTAATAACTATAATATTAGGAAAGTCTTTGGAAAATTTTTGGGGTAGGGGTATGTATAGAGACGTCGGCAAATCAAAAGAAGCTTAGTAATTAAAAACTATAAAATTTTAATGTGTGTATTCAACAACAATGAAAATACTTCTTTAGCAGTCTCCCATTGCGACGACTCTTGGATCAAAATACAGGGTACTAATAATAAAGTTAGAGGGCCAGTAAACACATATTATTTGTTTACTTTAGGAAGTTTTCTGTGTCGGGTTTTTTTTTAAATTTGTAATTTGCAAAATTTTACCTTACACTTTTTTTTATTTCTTTTTTCTTTTTAAAGTATTTATTAGTAGACACGCTACGAACAACGCACCGGCAAAACATAAAATTTCAAAAGAAGATTTTGCTTGTCAAAATCCGCTAATCCTACTAGATAAGTTTAACTTATATATGTTTACTACAGATTTTATTAGTACAACATATTGTGGCCGTATTGGCATCCTTGCTAACCTGTTAAAAGAAAAACAAAATACCAGACTCCATTAAAGCTATTTTCTTACTTTAATTGTTACACATTAAATGATGTTGAACGTACATACGTTTTCGCAAAAATGTATGTACAGTGCAACAGTACAATTTGAAATTAGCTGCAAGTTCCTGAGGAGTTGGGCATCCCGCAGACTGCATCATCAGCTCGAGGTCATGTCTTAAAAATACCACTGAAGTAGCAGTAAACCAAAATTTCTATCAATTAGACAAGGTTCGAGTTGTTAAGTATCTTTTGTCAAGCAGGAAATGAGCTGATGGGCTCCAAATTCCTGGGCTGATCTTAATAAATCATATTAAGAACCAAATCGATCACATCACCTATGAAACCACCCGTTTAAGAGCTTTGGTGCCACAGACAGGCACACCCACACATAGCGATCAAACTTATAACACCCCTCTTTTGTTGTCGGGGGTTAAAAATACTTTTTTTTTTTCAGTTCTATAAGTACCGTAGCTTTTACAAGTTATATATATGTCAAGAAAGAACCAACATTTTTATAACTCAAGATTACTTCAAGAAAGAAGCAACATTTTTATAAATCAAGAAAATTCGTAGAAGTTAAGTAAAATCAGTGAAGCGTAAATTAAAATCACTATTTTAAGGAAAGTGTTTGTAATTTATAGATAAGTGTTTGTAAATTATAATTTTAAGAAATGTTAAATGTGTTGTTGATATAAGTGTAAATTGCGTTTAAGGCAATTATAAGCTGTTGCAAGCAGAATCTAATTTGTTTCATTTTTTCAATTTTACAGTGGGCTTTTTCAGAGCCCACATTTCGCTAAACCTACAGTCCACTAGCTCTGTCCGCAACAGTGTTCCTTAAATAACCACACGAATGACTGACTCGCTCGCTTTTTTTTATTACTTTCCAGCCTTCTTTCGAAGCTCTGAAAGTCTGTTTGAAATTAGATCCATTTAGCCTAACATAAACATACCATCACGCCAATAAAGGCTTAATTTGTCGGAGCGTTAATTAAAAATTTTCACTACTTTGCTCGCCGTTTCTTGCTCATTGTTTCCAATACATCCTGTATATGTCTTCGATGCATAATTTTTCACAGGTCTTCATAAACTGCTGAAAGTCGTCGAATCCTACCAGACTATTATTATTCTTATTTGAAAAAATAAACCAGCAAAAACACGTCTCCATTGTTTAAATTCGCACAACCAGGGTTGCCTGGTATTTGATATTGCACTCCCTTGTTCGGTGTTCGGTATGACAAAAATACCGAAATAGTAGTGGTTCTATTTTTATTTTACTTATTTGTAAGTTAAAATCAATCTTATTTAATTCTTGCTATGTAAAAAACTAACAGTTCCTTGAGGTTTTTCTGCATTAAACTCTGCAAATTAGCCTAAAATGCAAAGGTATCATTAATATTTTGCTTCTAAGGTAAAAAAATGGCCTAAAAATTAACACAAATCAGTATTATTGTTTGAACCTAGTGTTTTGATTCAATGTAGTTGAGGTCCGTTAAGGTAAGTATATGTAGGTACTTACACCATAGAACATAATTTTCCCTTGTTTGGTATCAAGTTCATCTGACAACCTTGCCGACAACGCGAGACTTGCGTGAGGGACTTGTAAGTATCGAACCGATCGCGACACCCGCCGAAACTATTATCTGTGCCGCCGAAGTAAACCAATAGGGGCCGACCGACCCAAGCAACGCGAGTGTTTCGGCATAAGCAAAGTAGTAGTTTAATTACACAGATCCTTGTCTGTCCGGCATAATGCATTTATTGTAATGATTGTAATACTCAAAAGGTATAACGTTAAGTTTGTAAGGTTGTGTAATTCTTAGTAATTTATACGGTAAGAGTAACGGCGCAAAGAAAAGCGCCCCCTTTTGTACACCCTAACCAAAGCGTAGAATAATATAAAATATACCCCAACTAATTATACCAAAGGAACGAAATACAACCAATTATACCAAAGAACGAAATAACAACGCTTTAGAATATCCTAAAATCAATGTTTTTATATTTTTTTAATTTTTTTTTTAGTATTATAATGGGCTCGCACGGTCTTAGCAGACCATCTATGCATTTGCCAGAGTCAATGTTAATTATATTGTATCGTGGCGCGGGCGTTACCGCGTTCTTCGTTTTCATGTCCCAAGATAGGGCGGGAGATTTGGTGTGGATCCTCAGATATTGCGCGTCATATCCGGGTCAATCTCGGGGCGACGACGACGGTGGCATGGCGACAAGGTTCGAATGCGCCGAAAAAGTGCATTTGAATATTTGAAATTTCAAAGATTTCGGGGCGGGTGGAAACGACACCCAAATCCCCCCCTCTGTATACGCGCATGCAACGAAGTGATCCTATAAAGGTTCCGTTTCTTTCTCTAAAGTAAACAACCACACGAGACGTCGTATCACTCGGTTGCAAAATATTTTTATATCGGGATAAGTGTATTGCTTCATAGACTAAGAGCTGGACACAAAGCGATTCACATGACTCGGTGCCAGAAATATTTTACTTGGAATAGGGTTGATTGCTACAGGCATAAGCGTTACGCTGATTGACAGAATCACAGAGGTGCGCTGGAAGATGAGGGTGTGAGAGGCCCATCAAAAGTGTAGATTTTTCGGCAAAAAATACTACTAATTGTAGGTAAAATGACATAGCAGTTAATCCACTGTAAAAAAATATCTGGTCGATATTTGAATTACGTACTGAATGTTTATTTATTTATATATTATATATAGGTACCCAAATAGGAGGCCGGCAATATAGTAGGTATCAAAAAAAATAACCTAAAAAATCAGCTCTTTATTTCACATTTATCATCAAATTTAAAAATCGTTCCATTACATTTCAAAGCAATAGGTATTTAGGACAAAATTTAAGAATATTTCAGAGGTATTGATCGGTTTTCAGCATCAACTATTATTATTGAAAGAGCTTGATATGAAATTTTAATTAACTAAGTACAAAAAATTTTCTACTACCAATAAGATGTTTTTGAACATGTGCAAGAAAAAACAATTTTGGTCCTGCCCTGCCTGTTGTTTTGAGACATTTTAGTCCACACTACACCTGGACTCTTTGACTAACATTTTTAAAACATAATGTAAGAACATTAATTTATTCAAAAAAGTATTCCAGATGTAAAAATTTAATCAGTAGTAACAATTTGCAATTTTAAGTACTTTTTTTTTATTTTTAATCTAACACACCTTTAAACTCGATGTTTTGAACACAACAGCAAATTGCGCCTCAACATGCGCACCTAAATAACACTAAATTGAGCTAAACACGACACTCGGTATACTTAATTAAATAATAAGTAGTCAGTGAAATAGTCAAATGTATAAAACCAATTAATTAAGTATAATATAATAAAAATATACAACTTAAATATATAAAAAAACAAAATGCAAGAGTGAAGAACACAAGTTTGAAAATATATAAAGAAGCAGGATAACATAGACAATATCTTAAATATTCACGTGACCTCGCATCGCTAATTGCTAATATAAATTAGAAAGTGTTCATTTCTAATTTAATAAAATTACTTTTCATGATTTTTTAAGACCTTTACGCTGTTATAAGTTATAGACACAGCTAAAATCCGCCACAGTTATCATAATAACTAATTAAGAATTAAGATAAAGAGTCAAAAGAATCAAATAAACAATATTTAAGAAGATTATCTATTCAATTTCCTATACACCTTTGCGCACCAACAACACCGCAAGCGTAACAAAAAATTAATTGGGAATGCGCGTAAGTTTGATATATAGTGCAACAAACTTTTTTAACGCGTTATTTGGTCGCTAGTGTCGTTGTAAGTTTACACCATTTCAATATGGCGACTGTAGTTTTGATTTTTTGACCACTGGGTCAGTAGTTTGTTGCACTATACTTACATATTTATGTTAAATTAGTCGTGTTTTGTTCACCGACATTAAGTACATTATGCATTTAAAGTCAATTATCCAACTAGGTATATGTATGAGCCAAGATTGGTATAGGTGTGTCATACAGACTTAGTAATGTATTGTGACATTGGACGCTGAAGCTGCGAACAAAACACGCCTTATAATTTATACTTATGTATGTTCATTTTTATACTTTTTTAGTCAATCTTTATATTACCTAAGTACCTACATTGTCGTAAAAAATTAAGTACCTATCTTAAACATATCTCTTATAAATGCGTTCATATGTTACAAATGCCGACTAAGTTGGAAATTGGAATTGTCTAATATAGAATTACCTACCTATCATGCACAGACTATTGTGGCATCAAGCCTGTCATTGTGTTTTTGTGCAAATTTTTAGTGCAAAAAAAGAACTGAGTGTTTCAAATTTTTTTCTCCAGATAGTACCTTAACCTGTTACAAAATTTAGTAATACCTATATTTGACAGAAGCATGCTTTTAACGTGTACTGGAATGCCAATAATAATAATAAACCCTTAATTATTGGATTATAATCCATTATGTAGTTAAAATTTTACTAAGTCAACCGCAGTTACATGCAGGACATCTAGGTTTCTATATATATTTCAAATAATAGTAATAATATTTATAGGTTTTCCTGTAAAAAAAAGGGAATGTGTAGGCAAATAGTTCAAGTAAAGTCATTTAGCAAGCCACTATATTAAAAAAAAAAGATTTACCAAAGACTTGTCAGCATGGTCTAAGACCGTAGCCTTTCTGTAGGGACAATTAAACCAAAAAAGAAAAGATTATTGTAACATTTGAAATTGAATAATGTCACTAGAGGAATGAGAGAATATGTAAATAGATAGTTTTGTTTGTAAGACGTTACCAATACCTTTAAAGAGTTAGATAGCGTCTCCAATACCCTTATTTGCAGATATTGAAAATAAAACTTTCCTACTATACGCTGCAAATATAAATTGTATCAGAGAGATGATTGTATATACATATATAAACTGTATAATGGCTTTTACACCGAATTTACACGCATGAGTAAACACGATTAAATGCCCAATAGTATAAGACTGATTTTTTTTCTCGTTTATTCCATACTTAACGTGACCATTTATTTATTTTGTCAGACCGGGACTGTCTGCGGAAATATATAATAAAAAAAAGTTTTACAAGTATTTCATTTTAGAAGATAGAATAACACAAAATAATCAAAGCTCTAAACACAAAATAGTTAAGTTGGCATGACTTACTAACTAAGCCCCCAGTAGTGGCGTGACTTTTAAGTCGTATTTTTGTATTTGTCGGCTGAACAAATTTTTTTTAAAATATCGGGTCTTGTTTTTAGATACGCGTGTAACTCAGTACATGATTAATTTATATTTATTGTCGCCTGGCTGCTCCCGAAACTCTAGAACCTTGAATTTCACGCCTTCGTATGGTAAAAAATAGTCTTCTTGCAAAACCGGGACTATGTTGGCTCCTCTGGGGACACCAGGATAGACTGCCTGAAAACGGGACTGTCCCGCCCAAACCGGGGCGTATGGTCACGTTACCCATACTTTACATTGAGATATATAAGTTTTTATTTTTATTTTTGCAGGTACCTATTCAGTTAAAACAAAAAAAGGCAAGTTAAACAGGTCTCCATGAGCGTATGCAGTTTTTGAGTTAGGGAAGCAAATAAAAATTCCAAATCTTAGTCTAGAGGGAACAAAACAATATAAAAAGCGGTTTATACTGAGGCAAACTGCCCTGAACTGAACCCTCTCCTCCTCGGTAAGCCAATGTGGGAGACTCTGCAGAGCGTCAAGGTGCAGAGGGTCCATTCACAAGCGGCATTTTGTGCGCGCGTGTATGTTGCCCGTGTCCTAGTCAGGCGTAGGTTTCGCGGAAGCGTTTCTGCAGGTGATGAGCAGCGTTAAGCAGACGGTGATGGAGCGTGAGGTGCACGTGCGGGGCAAAGGGCTGGGGAGTGGGGGCGGGGGCAGCTTGTAGCGGGAACGGTGGTAGTTGAGCATCGATGTCTGGATAGCAGAAATACGCTACACAATGTCGACCACGCGCCCGAGCGTACGCCCCTGAGGGTACCACTACGCGGTGCATCTGGAACCAATTATAATATTTCTTAAGTTTTTTGAGTTATACTCCAAGCCTCAACAAGTTGCATACCTAAAAGTGAAAAATACAAGTCAACTGTATCTGTAGTACTAGATCACAAAGTCCGTGCAGCATTGCCTTTTGAGGTGTAGCTCAAAACCTATTACCTAGGTAGTTTTCTCCTGAATGTAGCCGATTGTTGTAGCACTTTTATCGAAATATCCTTTTAATATCGATTGTCGACATGAGGTACCTGCTAATAGTTCTAGTGAAACAAAAACAATCAGAAACGCATTAGAACTAAGCTATGTAGATCAGATATTTGTGCTTGGTGACACAGACAATATGAACTGTACCGGGAATCGTATCGTCAGTCACTCTGTACACACTGAGTCAGCAGTGGTCATAATGAAATCGTTTATTACTTAGTTTTTTCTCCTTAAATTTGTGTGAATCAAAAAAAAATTTCATAATATAAGATTATTCATGAATAAAAACAACGCCAGACATATGACACACATGGAAAATTTAAATTAACACTTTCACTGCGTATCAGTCACAATCAGCCCGATGGGGTGTTTAACTTGTGTGCGCATAGTAAAACACGACTCTCGCTCGTGCAGAACGTGTATGTATCTTTGCCATTTTTCCGAATTAGACAAAGACAAATATAGTTAACGATTTGTGACTAAAAGCTTAGAAGTAAGGCATCAAAATATCGTATCGGGCCTGTATTGACATGCATCGTACTGAACATAAGTTTGAAGAATCTTGGAGCGAAACTAGTATATAGTTAAGTAATGCAAGAGGATTCTAAGTGTATTAAAATAAATAATATACATCACACTTTTTGCCAAGATAATAGAGCTTTAATATCATCTAGTGAAATCAGATCGAAAGGGCCTGGCACGCACAATATGGAAGTCTGATGAATGATGTTTCGGACCGTTACCGCACTAGATGAAAGTCAGTTTTTCCTCCCGCAGTAAACGTGATGAAGGAGCGATTATACTGTATCTATATAGACTATATCTATAAATAAAGCGGATAAAATACTGATGTATATAGGTTACAGTAAGTCTTAAAATATCCGCCCCGTTACCTACTGTTATCCGTGCAATGACTGGCCGATATCTACTAGAAGTAGGAGGGTGACAGAATAACATGTAGCAGGGTATTAAATATGTTTACTATGGCATTAATTAACATTACGTTATTAAATCATTAAAGTTGACTCATTCATATGATGCACAAGACGCTTTCAGGTCAGGTGGAACAATACCGACAGAAAATTAACACAATACCAATTGACAGTGAGTAGATTAATGCAACAGAGAATGTTGTATGGAATACAATGGCCGGTTTTGTTTAAAGGAATTTACTGTGATGTACTGCGATATTATTTTCATTTCCTCTGGTCTTTATCGGGATAATAGTGCCCTATTTTGTTTCCTGTGCGTATGCTATTGTCATCATGAGGGGTTTAAAATGTTAAGTACTTAATAATTTTTAGGAAGTTTACTCCTTAAGACACGATGGAAGTCCCGTGGTATGAAAAAAATATGGGTAGTTAAATCCAGCGTAACAGCCACGTTTTGTGAAAAAGTAACGCTGCCCCTTCCTTAAGTATTATTTATTATTATTATTATTATATTATATTATTTATTATTATTTTTTAGAGAGAGAGAGAGACAGAGAGAGAGAGAAAAACAGATACCTTTATATTAATCCATATCCAAATAAAACATTTTCCAATTCAAGACTGTTTCAATGTCTGTGGATTATTTTTTGAATTATTCAAATCGGATATTCTATTCAAAAGATATTACAAATTTAAAAATGTCAATCTAAACAAAATACTAATAGAAACGCGCCGCAACGTGATCGGCTCATACGCGCGGTCCCTTCTCTACGCAGTAAACTCCAGCCGAGTGACGGAGCTGATACACACACTTTTTTTACATGGGAATCTTAGGAAATTTTGGAGAATCCAACCTAACTACAGTACCTACTTCAAGCATATATCTACGGTTATGAAATGTCAGTGAATTTCTTATGAAATAACCCACTTTCATGTTGAAATCACATTTGATAGATGGAGCGCACCAAGAACTCTCCCTGTTTGTCTGTAATTCTGCGGACGGGTTTCTTGAATTTTAATAATAATGAGACGCAGGCGGTGCATATCAAAAGTTATAAGGAAAAATCTGCGAAAATGGGGCCTTACGCTGTTTTCTAGGCGGTTAGTGCTTTGTGTACTTATATTAATTTCTTAGTCTATTATTACTTAACAATGTTGGATGGACCTGATGACCTTTTTTTCTAAAAATAATTTTAATTGTAGACTGAAGAATTAATATATACAATCTCCATTTTCGGATGGTAAATTGATTTCTGAATTTTCCTCTGGAAAGCATTACATACTGGGGTAAATTGGAAAAAGTAAGTGTTACACATTCAAACTCAGGAAGTAAGAAGTGCGTATAATTTCCCTAGCCTTAGCTATACATAGTTTGAAATTAAGTATTTTATAAAGTTTACTGACCAGAGCTGGCAGTAGGTTAGTGGTCCAGGTAGCGAGCATCTCACCAGCTTGTACGAGGATGGCTCCTGGCAAGTGACCCACAGCCTGCCACTTATCGCTGCCGTTCAGTTTTACCTGAAGATGTGAACTCACAACATTATGTATACGTTGATAACCAATCAAAGAAACACATAAAAAAATATTATAATTATAATCGAGACGTTTATACAGAGATGGGCTGATAAGTTACCTACAACAAGTAATTTATTGTGTAGGTTTTCACGAGTACTATGTCTAGCAGCATTAGTCCGCTTGACCGAACTACTGAAACTTTTTAGATGCACTAAAATCCAATGGCATACCCCGCACCCTTGCTACAGCAAATTCAAATCAGTCTTTTAAGTAGAATATAATAGTTAGTTATTATAAGTCCCGCAGGCAAAGTCCGTACTTCCGTTACCCAAGACATTGCTCGTTTGGGCAAAACAGGAAAATATAAATTATTAAAAACTTTTGCTTGGCTTTAATTCTTCTTCGCATATTTTGTATTAATCTCAAAATTTATATTGAAGATAAGATTGCATAACGCATGAAAAAAGACGCATGTCATGCGAGATTTTTGTTATTTTTAATTCCGAGAGTATTATCTGCGTTTTGTAGTTGAGAACCCTGATCAGAAGAGAGGATTCAAAGGTACTAGTTAATTTTTAAATAAGTAATACACTCATTTACTGGACTATTCCACACAGCCAGTAAGTTTTTAATTATTGTTTGTGTTCCAAAAGACATCTCGTAACTTTTTCTTTAATTCTAGGGTAAAAACATTACGTCTGAAGTATACCTCTCCTAGGATTAGCTGTTAGTGTAAGTAGCACCTATACATATAGTAAGTGTAATTTCTGTTAAAATACCTCAAGTCCGCCTTCGGAGTCCTGTGCAAGCAGCGTGAAAGTGCCATAGTCTGCGTGCGCCCCGCACCGCGTGTACGTGTCGCCCTGGCAGCATGGACCCAGGTCCTCGGGTGGCACTGGAGGGTAGTACAGCAAGCGCATCGTTGATAAGTTGCGGCCGTCACTCTCCATCATACCAGAGTGGCACGCTAGCAGAGTGGCGGGAGGTAAGCCTGGAATACATACAGGTTATTTCAAGTTCATATTCATAGGCTTCACAGAATGTTGTAATATGACAGCAGTTGGCTTGAAATCTCTGACAGTCGAGTCGCGACTTACTCGATAATGCCAATCCAGATTGGGCCAGCGCGGTTGACTAAACCTGAAGATTCCTTTCTTGAAGCCTTTTAACTATTTCTTACTTATGTTAGTGACTTTTGAACGCAAGTAGATCGCTACCGTGCACGCAACCGCGGACGCAAGCTGCATGAATTGGTTTGAACGGATCTTGAGCAAAGAATATTAGAGAAGAAGCGATGCTGACAGATATTTGCGTGTCGGAGAGAATGCAGTCACAGAATATATCACAATGCTCTCTCCACACTAAGCTTTTGTAATTTTTTTGAATTCGGGTGTACGCGATCCATCCGTGCGGGAAAACTTTTAAAGCGCTTAGGGTCAGCTTATACCAAGAGGCGACGTGTCTCGTTGCTCGTAGTGACACAAGACGCCGCGCTGCGCCACGCTGCACCGCGCAGGGCATCCCAACGTCGCACGACATATCTTCAAGCCGCTTCATGTCGCGTCCCGTCGCGGTTTGAGGTGACCCTAAGTGTGAAGTGGGTATTCTGATATTATACTAAGTAAAGCAGCGGCAGCAGTAGGATGGCTGCTAACATCGATGCTGCTAAAATCGAATCGCGGTTAAATTTTGCATAAACGTGCCTCCTTAAGGCCATATTCGCTCGATCTCACACGTACAGGGAGAGTCAAATCTTAAGTGAATTGTATGTAGACTAGAGCTAGATTTGAAAAAATCTTAGCAAATCGAGTAAACTAGTTGATTATCTAAGTTCAGGTAATCTTACCGAAGGCATAGGCGAGGGCCTGCAACAACACTCGTGAGAGATTGGTCAGGTCGTGAGCAAGCGGAACCGCGTGCTGAGTGAACTCCGGGACTTCTTCTTGAGCCGGCATGGCGCCTCCACTTAGCTGCGTTATGTTAAACGAGTGGCGCAATTCCTGAATACATACAGACCACTTAGAAATACCACAAACAAAATATTTGGAAAACTGTCACAATACGGTACTTTCTCATTTATTTTTGTCTGAATCACGCTTCAACCAGCAGATCCGAATGAAACTTGGCATACTTATAGGTTAGGTCCTGGAATAGCATATAGGCAGCTTTTTTTTCTGAAAAATTCAAAAGTTCCCAAGGAAATAACTATAACAGACTTAAACGAACTATATACAGTTACTAAAGCGAACTATAGCTTGCTATAGCAAACAAACCAAAAGTCTAGTTTCTAATATTTTCCATTAATCGATCAAAACGATGTATAATTCATGTGTATTTTATTACTCCTTCCATAACAAATACCAGTTCAGTAGAGCATTAAATGTCTATAACAATGTCATTTTAACTTTAGGAAAATGTTGCAATGAAATCAGTTGAATCAAAATTAATTACTATGCTCGTTTATTGTTATAGATTGTAAGAAAAATCCTTATGTTTACTTAAAACAACAAAGGACCAAGTATCCAACCTTGACGAACGATTACTGTATTACCACCGGTATTATACGATCTATCACTAATTTTGTCTTTATTCGAATAAAACAATGTATTATCTGTCCTTTAGCTTGTATTATTTGTTATTTATGTGCCTTTAGTACTATTCTATAAATTTCAAATCACTCATTATGCGATCGAAGATCCTTCAACTACTTGACTACACTTTACTTCAATTGACATAATAAGTTCGCATTATTATGTTTTCTATGTTACCTTGGGTCTCCCGTATTTTGAAATGATTTGTTGTGAATGGTTCACCTCGATGGTTTTCTCTACAAACTATTGCCTTTCATCCCAATCATCTTTCTGTGTTACCTTTTTGGTGGTGTCAAACTGCTCCATCCCCGGGCGCACGTAACCGTGGTTGCTGACCGGGTTGCGAAGGTACTGAGCCTGGCAGCCTTCTGGCAAGGCACAGAAGTTGTCCAGGTCACTGTATACCATCTTCAACTGCAATCCACGGCAAAAATTTTAGGGTACTGACAACTTTGGTTTTAAACTTCGAAAATATCGATGTAATTCCTTTTAATCGGTTTGAATTAAAGCATATATTTGTGGATAATATTCACAAATATTACAAAAGTACCACCAATAGATATGTATGAGGGCCAAACAGCAAAAACGACCCATTTAAGGCAGTACAATCCAATCCAACCAAATGTGTTAAATTTACATTACCAAATTTTAGTCAGATACAGACATGTATTAATGGCAAGCAATTAGAGCTTGTTAATTTAACAGTCTTTCTTGGCACAACACTGGACTCCAAACTTTAATTTAATCCTCATATTCATAACCTACAATATGGAGTTCTTCAAGAAAGAAGTTATTGGATTTTTAAAGGGTCGGCAACGCGCGAGTGTGCTTGTTTGCCACCTTAGTAGTATCAAAAAAAAACCTAGCCAAAAAACTTATCTCTGCTGTGTATGCAATCAATAAAATAAGACAATTGACCGCTGTCGACATTGCAAAACTAGTATATTTTAGCTATTTCCATAGTATAATAACATATGGTATCTTATTGTGGGGTAGCGCTGCTGATATAAATACAATATGATTGTTACAAAAACGGGCAATTCGTGCTATTTACAAATTAGGATCTAGGATATCTCTGAGGGATACGTTTAGGGAAGTAAATATTTAACTTTAGCGTCGCAGTACATATATGAAAATCTTTTATATGTACTTAATAATATCAATAGTTTCAGCAAGAAAAGTGACGATCACAAAGTAAATACTAGAAGTAAAAATAAGCTGTTGGTGCATGATACACGTCTACACAAAATAAGTAACTCTTTTATGGGGCATAAGTATGTATACTTTTACAACAAAGTTTCAAATAATATTCAAAAGATATCAATAAGTAAAAAAGCATACAACAATATTTTAGACTACGTAAATGATACAAAATCCATGGGACTGAAGATGCTCAATTACAGGATGCATAGGTAACCCAAATTCAAGGGTGGGAGGGTTAAAAAATTGTATTTCATAACTTTGACGATTCAAAAGTAATTGTAAAATCCTAATTTGAATAAATAAATTTTAACACTGACTTTGACTTTGAAATTAAAATTAAAATAATATAAAATTGTACGACTTAAAATTTTTATGATTTTTTTTAAAAGAGTTCAAATTTCTTGCTGGATTCTTCTCGGTAGAAATCAACAACATTGTGAACCGGATTTTCAAGAAATAATATTTCAAAACTTTGCCAAATCAAAAGAGTTTTTAAAATCCTAATTTAAATAAAAAAAATTACTTTGATAAAGAAAACAGAGCTGAGCGAAATGTTCATTCATACAACTGAGAAATTATGTATTGATTTCTCGCGCACCCCATGGAAGGAATATAATACTCTAACCAATGTGGGAAATAGTGTGTCGTTAAGACCCGGTACCCTAACTTAATAACAGTTACCTCCTCCACATGCGGTGGGCAAAGGGCTGCCAGATTCAGAAACTAAAATTTCTAGACAATATTTGAAAATGGCTGGACAGTAGTTTTTTTTGATGGACAAAATAAAAAAGGTATTAAATCATCAGAAAACCATGTGATGATTTTTGAAAAACTAACAATAGGTACTACAAGTATTTTTTTTACCCCATTCTGAGAACTGTAACTTGGCAATAGGTTACCTCTTAAATAGGTCTTCAATAATGCTTTAAACTGTTCGAAAATCCTACGAATCCAAAAAATTGTGTGTCTATTTTTTTTATTTTTTTTTTCAAAACTGGGAAGGAAATCTTATTTTTATTAATTTCTCTATCTATTAACGAAAATTGTTTTAAATTAATGACATTTACATTCTTTAATTTTAAATAGATATTTGGAACAGTTCTAATAAATGAATAAAACTGATCGAGTTACCTTTTCGTCAGCAATTCCATGGTTGACGAGCAAAGCGAGGCCTTTACCACTGAGCGCATTGACGAGCTGCTGACCGATGCGGCGCACCACTGACTTCATAGGACACGTATCCGTTCCTGGAACAACCAACCATAAATAATTAAACATGCCATTAGCATTTGTATTGTCCATCGATGTAGACATCTCAGACGTCCTTGCTATTGACCTCCTAGAGAACAAACGGGCTATGCCACACCACACGAAATGCGATCTGGGTCAAGCAGTTCCGCCAATCGATAATTTTCGTCAAAAATTGAAATAGTTTGGTATCCCGTCAAAAAGTGATGAGAATTGTAGAATGTTTGTATTGATTTATGTACAAGAAATTTATAATAGAAAAACTATAAGTATCAAGGTAGTGGGAAAACGACGAGAGAACGTATCAGGCAAAAGATTGATGAGCACGCAGATAGTGTTCCCACAAATACAGGCTACTTTCGCTTTGAGCGAACCGCAAGCGTGTTTCACTTCGCAATTCAACTATTAAAATATCCCTATTGTGACGGGCTATATATATAAAGTCCATTAAAAAAATCGGCAAAGTGCGAGTCTGGCTCGCGCACCGAAAAACTTATTATATGTTGACAGCACAGACAAGATTCATGTTTGTGGTAGACAATTCTTCCATCGTGAGATCAAGTCTCGCAGGTTTATGATCAGGTTTTGGGTTTTTTTTTATATTTGTGATGTTACATCAAATTTCATGATTCTAGACCAACGGGAAATACCCCATAGGTTTTGATTAGTTGTATTCACAACAAAAATGGCCGTATTGCGTTGACTTAGAAGCTTGTTTTTTTTTACAGCTTCTAGGGACCGTAGACCTTAGTATATGATATTAATTTCAACTTGATGCCTTCAGGCGTACTTGATAAAAGGGTCTTGACAGACAGACAGACGGACTACAAAGTGATCCTATAAGGGTTCGTTTTTTATTTTTGAGGTACGAAACCCTAAAAATGAGCGCTCTGCGTTTAATTTATGATTCATTTGCAAAACTTACCAGGGAGTGACACATCTTTACGCTAGTTAGTTCTATGTTTATTTTGTGTGACAGGGCCTTTAGCTTTGTGTTTCCTTCAACGGACGTGTTGACTGACACCTCTATTTCTACAATATTATTTTTATTTACAATTCTCTTATTACTATCGGTCAGGTTTGCTGCATTGTTTTATTTCACCTTAACTTTTTCCAAAGGTGGCATAAAACAATGATATGCGAGTCGTTTTGTGAAATATCTAGTGTAAATACTTAAGTCTTACCATTTGTTTGACATAATATTATTCTCCTGCATGGCAACGACCATCAATCAAACATTGTCATGCTTTTTGAAAGACATGACACAACATAGAATTACCTAGAAAGAGAATACCTATTATATCTATCAGTATAGTATCAAAGTACATAGAATACTAAAGGTAAGTGCGATAAACAGGTGACAAAAGTGTCGTTACAGGCGGTGGGGAAGGGAACGCTTCTCCCGATACCCGAACATACATCGACCCGACCCAAATACTAAAATTTTGCAAGGTTAGGTTCCCTATAGTACACAGTTTATAAGAAAGATTAAGTAAATTTTCCCCTGGACTTAGAATTTAATAGAGGGCTGACGTTTGGTCCATTTGTTTGTATGGAGTGCCATATATCAGCTGGGGTGGCTGAACTTTATCGGAACTGTTCCAAATATCAGCCACCACTTATATTTTTTTAATAAAATATCTATTTTTGTTTGCGATTGTACTTTTTTGTACTTAACATTATTTATAACATGTTAGAATATGTTTATCTATTATAGCTTTATTTTGTAACAGCTTCCTTAGCTTTCATATGACTATATCGTCATTTATTAACTAAAATAATAACATATTAATTGTGGAGTACAATCATAGCCATAAGTCTTTTCCATTACTTTGTTTAAGTTATTTTTGTATCTTTAAGCCTTTACGGTTTTTATCCCCATGAGGTGGTAACCAGTGGTTGAACACGCACCCATATCATTATTTAGGGGATTATTTCTTTTCACCAGAAATAAAAAAATAAATGTCGACGATGCAAGGATCTGCTGGATGGAAAAGACTTATGGCTATGATTGTACTCCACAATTAATTTGTTAATATTTTAGTTAATAAATGACGATATAGTCATATGAAAGCTAAGGAAGCTGTTACACAGTCTCCTCAGTGCAATTCCATACTAAATCTTGAGTTAACTGTGTGTGTACAGAATATTTTTAGTAAAATGCTGTTTTAACATAAAGAGTAGGTAATAGAAGCATAATAATTATTTATTTTAAGTAAAAAATAAAACATATTGTTTCTTAAGTAGATAATTATTTATGGGAGTGCGCTGCACCAGCGCTCCTTAGGACGAGCCGCCTCTGCTTACCACATAATGCCCTATACCTACTACCGACTACCACAATCTTGGTGTTTTATCTTATACTTAGCTCATACCATACCTACTTTATCTGCTATATGAATATGGCCCAGTTTAATATTTTTTATTTTTGTAGGATTGCCAAATGGAAAAAACTAAATCCTTATTGTTTTGTCGTGTCCGTCCGTCGTGGTCGATATGTCACAGCTATATAATATAATGCTGCCATTTTTCCATAGATTCACTTGCATGAACACGCTTCACTTGCATGAAACCAACTTCAAACTGTAATTCAGATCAGATTTTTTAGAAAAAAGTAATTATTGTTACCGTTTTAGTGTATCTTTTTGAAGCCGGTTGTTTTTTTTTATTAAAAAGTTTTTATTTTTTACTTTTGAGTGACGAAGTGCGTTTGTCAAGGGAAAGTTATTTGAATGACATTTTTCAAGGGAAAGTTATTTGGAATTGTCTAAAAACTAAACTACTGAACCGATTTCGATAAAATGGTTCTATGGGACCAACTCGCAAGTATATCCTGTCGAATAAAAAAAAAATCACGTAAATCGGTTTATAAACAAAAAAGTTATGGCTGAATACCCATAATATATATATATATATATACAGTCGAATTGAGAACCTCCTCCTTTTTTTGAAGTCGGTTAAAAATAGCACAGCAAACATGTTTTTTTAATAGTTTTACTAGTATCTTCTCATTTTTATGCATAATAATGCAAACTCAACATTACAAGCTACAAATAAAGAGTAAGAGTCTTAGGTTATTGTTTATTATGAGAACGTAGTAACAATTTAAAGTTGAAAAAAAAGTTAGAGGACTGATATATGGCTCATTCACCCTACAATTCTCTCATTCCCCATCTAGAAACCATTACTACTATGTCATTATTGAACATTAGGTATTACTTAAAAGAATATAATAAAAAAAAATAAAACGGCTGTGGTCTGCAATGTGCCAGTTTAATGATTAATTATATAGATTAAAAGTTATACAGTATTCTAGTTTTTCAAACAAATTTCAAGTAAATAAAATTTTTTAGGATTTTGAAAAACCAGAGATATTTATTCGGCTTGAGATCATGTATACAATATTTCAAAGTGTTTAATTAGTAATTGTCTAAAATAAGAACGGAATTTCAGTAAAGTTCGTCATAGTAACACTCATGAAACCAACAACAGCGTTTGTTCCAGTTTATTCGTCTCACTTGCATCTGATCACAGGACTGTATCTTTTTAACCGTTAGGGCTCTTTCAGTTAGAGATATGCGTATCAATCATGCACGCGGGTTTCGCTCTGCATGCGTGGCGCCTTTTTCGTAAATTTCGCACGCATGACACGGGCGGCTCCCTTAGGGTCAGCTCAGACCGAGACGCGACGCGACGCGGCATTTTTGACGCTAGGTCGTTGATATTTCCTCTTTATATTTTTATGATTTAAATGTAAACAAAACCTTTAGTGTGCAATCCAACTCGCGTTTATACAGCACAACTAGAACAGATAGCCACTATCTAGTTTGCCACAACCTTGCGATTTCGGCGAGGGGCAAAAGATAAATTCTCTAGTTCCTCTTTACATATCTACGCAACGGCTAACGGTTTATTATTCATGTTAAAAGATTTTGAAACAACACTCTGAAAAGAATTGACTTGAAAGTTAGGTAATTGTTTATCTCAACTGTACGCCACTTTCTGTGAGCTGGAGGTGCGACCCTGACATGATTGTGTCAAAGGCGTGTTCTACCAGAGTCGTCGCTTGTCGCCATCAGTATAGATAGCAGATAAATATTTAGACTTCCAAGAGTTTGACCAACTTGATTAGGCATAAAAAAACATAGGTACCTACTACTTGCAGCACGGCAAATAGGTACCTTAAAATTTCACACCTTTTACGTCTATCTATATCTTATTTGACACCATTGGTAAAAATGTCAAAAATCTTGTATTCCTTTCAACGTATAGAAATAAATAGAAAACAAACACACTGAATGCCTAGATTTCAATTAAAATCTATAAACAGCTACGGAAAATAGAAACTAAACATTTTTTGTACGAAGCGCCAACCGGACGACGACCCTAATTTAAATTAATTTATAAATTCATATATTTTAGGATAGTTTTATTTTAAGTAGTTTTTCGTTTTCTATTAGGTATTCATAATTATATTTATAGTAGATGTTTATTTTAAACTTAAAAATTGTTTATAATTTTTTTCGGAATTGTATTTTTAAAGTTCAAATATAAATTCCCAGTAATTTTTTAAAATTCATATACATATGTAATATATATATTCCTTGTTCGTTATCATATAATTTTTCCCCACATGGAACACCCGAATCAAGACAAACACAAATGTTAATCATGTGAACGTTTGTCTTGTGGGGGGGGGGGAGAGATCCAACTCACACTCCTCGTTTTAGCATAAGTGTGCGTTTCACCTTTAGCCTGCCTTAGCTTTCTAAAGGTAAAGTAGTACTTTATAAATGTTTATTCTTACATTAGTCGTCCGCATTTTTATTCTCAGTATGCTATGTAGGTACTTGTAATTTATTTTAATTATAAATATTTTTAGAAGAAAACGTTGTACATACTGTTATTTAAGCTTTTAACAAGACACTGCCTAATAGACAAATGAGAGAAGCTAGATTTTGGCCTAGGGTGGGTAGAAAGACTTGATACAAAAAGTTCTATTAATATGTCGAAAATGTATAAGAAAATCCTCGACACTTTGGCCAGTCTAGAGTAGGACAGCTGCCATATCCTGGATGTTCCTGGTTTATGCGTGAGTGTCCTGTTGACTTAGCCGTTGTACATCCTCACTGTAGGTACTACATATCTCTAGCGTTCGGCCGATTGACTTTCACTCGTTGTCAATTCAAAAAACTGTCAAAGAAATTGTTTCAAAACCAGCCCGCGCCCATCGGATTTCTGCGGCTCTAACCAAGTCATCTATCCACCTGGTAGGAGTCCATCCCACGCTGCGTCTTCTGATCCATGGTCACCACTCAAGAACCTTTCTTCCCTATCGGTTATAAGTGTGACGAGCGATGGTGCCTGCCCATTGTCACTTGTTTGAGCTATGTCGGTAACTATTGGTGCAAACTCGATGGGGTAGCGTCGTTCCGTTACAGAGGTCCTATGGCCACCTTCCGGCTCTATCATCAGACCAGCTCCATGACATTATTATATTGCGTTGTCAATTAAAATTAAAAGACAATTACGAGTATTTGCAAAATTTCAACTCAATTGAACACCGGGAAATTTAATTTTATACTAAATATATATTAAATACGAAATATAAATACTATATACTAAATATAAAAATTAATAAGATTTGATTACAAACACGAGACAGTTGAAATAAAATAAAAGCTTGTAAAAATCAGTTGCCATGCGTTACTCTCGCAAAACTCCAGAATGGCTTGACCGATTTAAAATTTTGTGTGTTTGAGTGAGCCCTACACGGGTCCCCTTGACTTCGTTCAGTGTTGTCTTTAAATAAAACTAAAACTTAAATTAGGTACCTTACCTACTTATCAACATTTTATATCGATTATTATTACTATGAGACAATATATATATATATATATATGCGAAATAAACATTTAATTCCACTTCATTGAATAGTGATATAAATCTTTAAAATACTATTTAAATAAAAAAGTTTTACGGAATATTATTTATTTATCTTTTAGGCCGCGTTTTCAACTGCAAGAAGTGTCCCGACAGTCTGTCAGACACTTGCAGATGTAAACTACGAAGCAAGTGCACTTGCAACAGTTTATCAAGCGCTTTCTACGAGTAGAGTTGCCAGGGGTCCGTATAAAACCGGACACATAGTCAGGCTTTTTGGTTGCGTGTGCGGCCAAATTAGACGGTGTCCGGCCTGTCCAGCTTCTGTTGGGCTTCTTAAATTTGATTCTTTTTTATATATTTAGTACGTAATAAATAATAATTAAAAAGGAAGACTGATTCATTAAATTTGTTATTTCGTTAAAATTAAAAAGATACTGTGATAAATAAACGTTTTGATTTAATTAGTTTTCCATTGAAAATTGCAATATTTGTAACTTATGCCGAGCGAGCTTAACATGACGTGGCTATGAGTTCCAACATTTCTAACAGATGGCGGTGTAAGTTAGTTTATCGTCGTAAATATATCCGGATTCCATACATTTCTATCAGCGGTTTGATCGTGAAGTGCATTTTATTATATTTTTGGATATTATGGATAGTTTTATTTATATGTATACATAGGATTGTGCAAGAATATAATTGTGATGGCGCTAATCCTACTAGTACTATTCAACATCGGAGTACTATTAAATACCTGAATTCCTTCACACGATTGACGATATTTGACGCTTCACATGTTGAGCCCCTTATGCTACATAAAAATAAAAAATATAAATTGAAATGTGTTTGACTTTGTTTTTAGTAGCTTACTTACTTATTTATATTACATACTAAGTGTTTCAATAGCTATTGTATACTTGTAAGCTGATTATAACTTCTTGCCCATTGCCACTGAAATTGCACTGGCTAAATCACTACTTCTACCTGTCCTTGATTATGCGGATGCTAGCTATCTTGACCTTACTGAGGAGCAATTAAATAAGCTTGAGCGTCACCAGAACCTATGTATTAGATACATATTTGGTTTACGTAAATATGATCATATATCCGAATTTCGATTAAAACTGTTTCTTCTCTACAACGTACTGTTCAATCCGTCTACTCCGTTATACTTGAAAGAGCGTTTTAATTTTATACAGCTATAAATAGCTCATCGCGCCACTACAAACATGATGCTGAAAAGCCCAACACATTATTCGCAAGCATATAATGACTCATTCACTGTCACAGCCATAAGGCTATGGAATATTTACCCTTTGATATCAAAAAAGCACAAACTTTAGGAATATTTAAAAATCTCGTAATCACACATTACATAAAAATTTAAGCTGTCTCATCAACACTGTTTATTCATCTATATTATTTAAGATGTATGTAGATTGTGTATTTTTTTTTTTATTTTTTTTTTGTTATTATTTGATATATATATATATATTTATTTTGTTTAAATGTTTGTACGTATTAGTTTTATTTATTATTCATATGTATATAAATTTAGCTATTGCTATAAATGTATACTTATATTGTTAAGTTTCAGTTAGCACATTCTACTCAATAATTTTATAAAGTTACCTCTACCCAAAGGTTGTCTGGAAGAGATCGCTCATTAGCGATAAGACCGCCAATTTGTTATTACTTTTATTGTTTAATTGTTTTGTATTCTATATGCGCAAAAAAGAATATTATTATTAGTATTATTATTGTATTATTACTCTAAATAGAACTTCTTGCCGGCTCTATTTGGCAGACTTTTTTTTTATATTCTTTTGACGATTCAAAAGTGTTCCCAGAAACCTATTTGAATTAATATTGTTTGATTTGATTTAACTTCTAACTACTATTGCAATTATTGAATTTAATATTGTATGGAATATTGAATGATTAATAAAAAAAAAGACTAATTCATTCGATTTTATTGTTTTTTCATTAGAATTAAAGAATATTTTATGGTAAATGATAAAAAAACCTTATTTTACTTTAAAAAAATTATCGTAAAATTAAAAAATTATACTAAGACTTGTTATAGGCTTTGTTCGGCCTTTTTACCTAAATGTCCGGCCTAACTGACTGGTCAATCCGGCTTTTCGGTTTTAAGACCTGACAACCCTACACGTTGCGAGTGCAATAAACAGCAAGTCTAAACATGATTACATCAACTCACGACAGATCTCGCTGCTTATCGGTGTAGTTTCAAATATCTCTCGTTCGCAGATATTTGTTTTTGGTTAAAAATGAGTGAACGAAGGACAAGTAAATTGTCTCGGGAAGATACAATTAAATTAATAGGATTTTATGAGTGTAATCCTTGTTTGTGGTATAACCGGCATGAGGATTATACAAATTGAATGAAAAAAACTCTACACTTAATGACATCGTACAAGACTATCAAGAGTTTTCTAAAACTGAGAATGAAGTGTCCCTGAACTGCATAATTTAAGAAGTTAATGGTAGACTAAAATAAATAAATCAAAGATCAAAAAGCGTGGAAGTGGCCAAGATGATCTATACAAAACTACATTGCCATAATTTTCGCGATATCTGAAGCTCTCGTGTGTAAATATCTTTCCAATAAGTTGCAATATTTTTTGAAGAAATATATTGTAGGAATTTATACGATATTTCAAGATACTCGTGAAAGACTTCCGCGAGTGTTCTTGCAGGTGGAAACGCGGGTTTAGATAGAGACAAATTTCATATCAAAAGTGAAATATCGATTTTATCTCATTACCTACAACTAACTAGCAACAATCTAATGTCAAACAAGTCCACGGAATTCTTAAGACTATTTACACCAAGATGACATGATATAGCAACGTGACGACATGGCTGGTGGCATTATACCTATCTAAAACAAGGCGGGCGGTCGTCGGGTGATCCTTGAACTGTTGCTCATCTTGTCATAAGAGATATTAATTATAACTACCGCATACACATTAGTATTGTATGACGTAAATAATATCATACAAGCAATGCGATGCCTTGAATATTTAATTATTTTACCAGTTAGATATTGCCAAAATTCCACTAATGCCACTAATCACAACCCACTTTACACTAATATTATAAATAAATTCGAAAGTTTGGATATTGCTCAATCACGCTTTAACCACTAGACAGATCGGGATGAAACTTGGCACACATATAGGCCAGTTCCTGGAATAGGACATAGACTATTTTTTATACCGTAAAATTCAAAAGTTACTATAGCAAACTTCAATAATCAAGGAGTTGCCTAAGGAATCCCACGCCTTTTTACAATAACTATGTATTTCATATTCATAAATGTATTTTAGATTATTTTAATGAAATATAATATTAATATTTATTATAATTATTTTAAGAATGCATCGATAATTACAATTTCCGTCGAAAATGCGCTGAAATAATGTTCGTTTTGTTTATATAAGATACATAACATGTTAAATAAGATACATAACATGTGCATTTACTTACACGATTCCTATTACAAAAACTGAAAACCACATACGTACACCGAACTCGTTTACCTTAGACACTGACGCCTTAGATAACCAAATGCATTATGTATAATGTACTTATATACCTACGTGTGCCTTGCTCGAGCGAAACTCGATTTTTTTGTTGCTTGTATTTATAGCATTCACTACTTTTTGTCAATTGATTCAAATATAGCACTTTAGTAACAAACAGCAGTGTATGTATAACAGATTTAAATTATCTACAAAGATGGCTTCTGCATGGATTACGTTGTACGGGGGTTGTTGCTAGGCGACGCGGCGCGTATGGCAAGACGAGTGTAGTTTCTCAAGAATATCAACTTCTATGACAATCAAACCAGTTGGAGAGGTTTAAGTTTCCGTGATACACTTCCTTGTAGCGTCTAATTCTTTAAAGGTCCATGTATTATAAATTGGAACCGGTTTTCTGGGAAAAGTAAGACAGAAACTACAAAGCACCATCACTTACATTATATCTGAGATTAAGATAACGTTAAAATTGCGATTTCAGGGAAAATCATGTAAAAGTAAGGTAAGGTTTTTACTATTTTAGTAATTATTTTATAGCGAAACTAGAGCATTTGGCAGAATAAAAAAAACTTTATCTTGTGCATCAGCGAATTGGTTTGGGAATGCAAATTTATCGTTACTATTTAGCGGTTCAAAGAATCTGAAATTATTAGATTATACCGAAAGAAATATATAACCGAATTTAGGGCGGGTGGAATCGCGTGCAAAACCTAGTAGTTTATAATCCAAGATAACTTGATGTCGTGCAATAAATCTCTTCTTTAGTGATGCAGTCACCTGAGATTACGTACGTAAAATAAGTAAATAGATGACGAAATGACGACTTTATTGTCTCTCGAACGGCTTATATACTTAGGTACTTTATATTTATTGCTATTAATTCCGAGCGTACCTATTTTGTTTTTTGTTATATGGAAGGCAATGACCTTCTGATGATGCTGGTAGATCATGATGATGTAATACACATATAAATTAGGTGAGGAACTAATGAGGGAAACCAAAGATAGGTTAGAAAGTGTGGTTCCAAAATTGGTTTCTTTACGTGGATAATGTGCTGGAATATATTAACTGAGAATAAAAAATACAAAACAAAAAAAAAATTATACAAAGGACATAAGTGCAATGTGGAAGATTAAAAAAGCTTGCTTAAAGACAGGCAGGCTAGACAGAGTCAAAAGAATATCAGTCGTAAGAAGATAAATAAATAGCAGGATAATGAAATTAACATTAAAATTGCTTCCAGCGTGAACTCATGACAAAATTGACAATTGCTAAACTGTCTTTTAGTAACACGTGATGACACAATACAAGGGCAAAGATAAATTAATTACTGCTAGGAAGCACATCTCTTAGATACCTACCATAAAAGTACCGACCTGTTATAGAAGACAGGTGACACTTTTACTGCAGTACTATATGACACCATGGTTTGTAAATCATTGTTATATTAACTTACTGATGGTTTCAGATACGTTGTCTGCTTGTTTATAATGAGCATCGCTCCCATTTTTAGGGTTCCGTACAATGATCTTCTTTGTTTCCGTAGCTCAAAGACGAAAATGGAACTTCATCTTAATATAAATAAATGTCGTGTCACAATGTTTGTCCTCAATGGACTCCTAAACTACTGAACCGATTTTGATCAAACTTCGTAAATATCTGTTATTTGATCCAACTTAAAAGATAGGATAGTTTTTATCTCGATATGTCAAGTGCGAGCCGGACTCGGGCACTATAGGTAAAAACCAACTTTCGCCGGGTGCAGAGGGACGGCAGCGGAACAACGTTCGCCGGGACAGCTAGTTGTATATATATTGTATTATTATATTGAGTTATACAGCGTTTTTAGGTACAACTACACTACATTAGACAAAATGCTGCAGTGGAACCCCTTACATCTAATTCTTGCAGGGAAACTTAATTCAGCTGCTTATGCAGTTAGAAAAGTTAGGCAGCTTACAGATGTTGACATTGCTCGCTTGGTCTACTTCAGCTATTTCCATTCAGTCATGTCTTAAGGCATTTTGCTTTGGGATAAGGCAGCTGATATTAATACAACCTTTATTTTGAAAAAAGAGAGCAGTAAGGTCAATCTATAAATTGGGACCTCGAATTTCTCTTAGGGAACTATTTAGGGAAATTGATATTTTAACTGTTCCTAGCCAATATATCTTTGGCTTATCTTATATATTATCTTATATCTAATATAATGTATGCACGCAAAAATTTTCACTTATTTGCTAAAACTAGTGACTAACACAGTATTAATACGAGGAATAAGGATAAATTGGTAGTTCCAAAATGTCGTCTTCAGAACGTATATCTCTATCGCAATACAAAGTATATATTTCTTCAATAAAATTTCAGAACATGTGGTTAATTTACCATCAAATAAATTTAAAATA
The DNA here is from genome assembly GCA_946406115.1 of Apoda limacodes. Lineage (NCBI taxonomy): Eukaryota > Metazoa > Arthropoda > Insecta > Lepidoptera > Limacodidae > Apoda > Apoda limacodes. Next base: position 10,543,122 of record OX291546.1, read on the forward strand.
TATGTCAAAGATAGTTTAATGAAAAAAGCTATTACAAAGTTGATGAAGACATAAATGACGACATAACGCTGGACTCCAAACTTCAATGGGGTCCTCATATTCATAACTTAGCCAAAAAACTTAGCTCTGCTGTATATGCGATCAAGAAAATAAGACAATTGACCGATGTCGACACTGCAAAAATAGTATATTTTAGCTATTTCCATAGTTTTATGACATATGGTATCCTATTGTGGGGTAGCGCTGCTGATGTAAATACAATATTTTTGTTACAAAAAAGGGCAATTCGTGCTATTTATAAATTAGGATCTAGGATATCTCTGAGGGATAGGTTTAGGGAAGTAAATATTTTAACTTTAGTGTCGCAGTACATATATGAAAATCTTTTATATGTACATAAAAATATCAATAGTTTCAGCAAGAAAAGTGACGTTCACAAAGTAAATACTAGAAGTAAAAATAAGCTATTGGTGCATGATACACGTCTACACAAAATAAGTAACTCTTTTATGGGGCAATGTATACACTTTTACAACAAAGTTCCCAATAAAATTCAAAATCTATCAATAAGTAAATTTAAATCTTTTATCAAGCAGGTACTTTGTAAATAGGCATACTATAATATTTCAGACTATGTAAATGATAAAAATCCTTGGGACTGATGATGCTCAATTACAGGATGCATAGGTAAACCAAATTAAAATGGAAATAACATAAAATTGTACGACTAAATTTTTTTTATTTAAAACATTAATTGTATTTTAGTTTATTTGTATTATTAATAGTGTTTTTAAAAGAGTAACTATCGAGTTTCTTGCCGGATTCTTATCGGTAGAAATCAACAACATTGTGAACCGGCGGGAAGGTGGGAGGGTTCAAAAAATAATATTTTATAACTTTGACGATTCAAAAGTGATTGTAAAATCCTTATTTGATTAAACCATTTTGACTTTGACTTTGAATGATAAAAATGCTTGAAAGAATTAGAACTTAATTAATTTGTATGGGTATTGGTGCATTTGTTATATTTTTAAATTAATATATTGAATGTTATGTTATTACCTAGTGTAAGGCTATATGTATTTTAATATGAAGTGGAAAAAATATAAAAGATTAACTGCTAAGTTTCTTGCCGGTTCTTCTCGGCAGTAAATCATACCGAACCAGTGGTAATTTTTTAAAATTCATAATTAAATTGACTATTTTAAAGTGCTGTTTAAAAGTCTATTTAAATAAAAAAGTTTGAATTAGAGTTTGAATTATATATCACAGTCTTATCCTTGCATCTAATTCAATTAATTCTAATAAAAAAATTAAAGGCAGTCATAAGTATACATATGTGCATGAACTACCGAACAGTTTTGTAATGAAATTGGGATTTTTTTAAAGGTAGTTTCATGCAATGAATTAGGGGATAAAAATAATGTTTGTAAGGTGGCGTTAAATAGGGTTGGAAACTTTTCTTTGATATGTATATTGTGTACGTTATTGGTTTTAAAATAATAAATAATATAAAACTTTGTTCCGCATTTGTTTATGAAGCGGTTTTTTATATTCTATTGCGTAGCTTTTAATATATAGAACCTTTTACACTACACGTTCGTCACGTGTCGAACCAAAATGTGCAAACGTGTTTTCATATTGATAACGTAACTAAACAATCCATGTTTTACACGCTCGTGACATAATTTTTTTTTACGTTTTCTTGCCAACACGACATGCGCACGCGCATAGGAAAAAACGCGCGATTAGCAATTTATAATACACGAGCACGAGCATTTTCCCGCGTCAAAAATGAAAGATTTATCTGTTTATGATTTACTTACAAAAATATTGGGATTTTCTTACATATATCCATTCCTTCTTTTCTCCCTAGGAGATGACTTTTCAAAAACGGTATAATCCTGCTTAATCTGAAATTATTATTAATAAAAGTTGGAAACAAAAGTGTTTATTACAGTCATAATTATCCATGTATTCATCAAAATTCGCTTGTTGGCAATGTTGGCTACTCTGTATTTAATAAAATGTACCTAACACCTAATAGTATAGTATTGTACCTATAATCTGTGGTTTAGGTAAACATTTTTTATCTTGAATTATACAATTTTGATTTTTATTTTTTATTATATTATTATTATTCTTATAATAAACATTTTTTTGGTATTTTTAACGGTCAACGAATTGTTAGTAAAATAAGAGTTTAATTTTTACACCAAGTGGTTTTGAGAAGGAAAAGCGATACCAAAAACTAATTTCGTAGATTGACGATGTAGATACTTATAACAACGCAAGGTAGGTACTTACGTCCTGGCTGATATATTTTTACTTTACCAACTGGACTAGATATCGAGCATTTGTAATGTACAGTCCGTCTATGATTTTTGAGTTATAGGACAAACCTATATAAAGGCATCTTGGTTCTGTGTTGCGGCGGCGATGGACTCACCACTTGTCACACAGGACAAAAGTACCTAGTTGGTGAAAAGAGGTTTTCCCTCACATTAGTATATGGGTGTGCATCCACTGTTTACCCCCTGGCCTTTAAACCGTGATGATACATTTTTTTATATAATTTTTTTATTCTTAAATTAAAACCAGAAAAATTGTCAACATCTATTTACCGGGTAATAACACAGCTAGTTATACATTATTGTTTTCAAAAGTTAATACGGAGACAATTCACTTAAAAACTATATTAGTCACAGAACAAATATAAACTTCTCGAATTGTACACGAACTAAAAACGTAGATACAAAGACACAATAAAAGAGAACGCTCATCGAAGCATGAACGAAGATATTTTTATCAAACAAAGAATTAAAATGAACTATACTTAGCGAACAAAAACGGTAGCTACTATAGTAACAGAAACGATACAGTAAGTTTATCCACTTTTTTATTTTTCCATTGATATAAAATGTAATGATATTGCCAAGTGTAAGTGTCAGTTTATTTTTCATACTCATACTTAGTAAAATAACTAACTTTCATATTTTTCATACTTAGTAAAATAGCGTCATATAATGTTAGTTTTGAAAACTACGTATAACACAGTGAGCTCGCGTAATAAGTTGGTCTTGTTTCGTGGTGTAAATTTTTAACTCCGCTAGTTCAAAAAGCTATACGTCTGCTTGAAGACTATCGGTCCGGTCGTTACGAAATTATATGTATAAATGTCAATATAAATATTTATTGAGTTATAGATAAGGAGCAATCAATTTAATACGTCACGCAAATTTGCGTTATATCTAATTACATTTTTGTATGAAAAATTTGCCTTTGGCACACTTTGGAAGATCCCCCGCTACCTCCTTGGTGTGTAACGTATTAATTAAATAGATGGCCCCTAGAAAGCAAAATTGGTACACCAGTTTTACAGATATCAACAATAATTTACATTCTACAGAACCCTAAATAAAGGCGTGTACGACAAACCTTGGCCGGGTATAACTAATTTTATGGCATTATGTACCAACAGCCTCCGTAGTGAAAAGCAGGATACAGTTTTGATCTGAGATAAAACTATACTCTAATGGGCTAATATATGATATCATATCCTCATTTACGAAATTTTTATTAATAAAAACTACTGACTAACTCATAAAAGTTCACAATTTATTTTTTTGCGATTACTATACTGTACTATACTGTGACCATATTTTTTTCTAGAAATACCTAGTTAGTAGGTAGATACCTACAATACGTAGAGTACATACAAAGTATTTTGATAAAAATGTGTTATTTTCACAATAATAAGATAATAAATAATGTATATCTACTTATTATATTACATTATTCTTTGTTATGTTTTTAGATAAGATACTACAGTGGTTATAATCCTTGTGCGTTCACATCGGGACGGAACCTTGAATTAAAGTTACAGTTATATACAATGACCTTTGGTTCTATATGAAGTAGAGTCATCAATGAAGTTAAAATATTCAATCAAAATAAGACTTCAATATATAAAAAAATATAACGTTTTATTGGGGAAAAACAGCGGGATATTTTGGCTCTACGGTAGTAATGTCGTTGCCCAGTATATAATTTATCTTCATTATCATATAACAGTATTTTAAATGTCATCTAATAATCAGTAGAAATTTGTTAAGTACTTATTTGTAGTTGTACCTATATAGATAGGTACTTACATAATATATCTTATCACTTCTTACAAATAAAGATAGTTCATATCTGAATAAGCACGGAAAAAAAAGAAACAAAAACATATTTATTTTTAAAAACTCGAGGACAAAAGATGCTCTGCAATAATTATGAATAGATTTTTGTTAATGCAGTTAGTAAATATTACAAGGAGCGGTTTCGTTACTCCAAGAGTGCGATGGTAATATCCGAAATGATAACGTCATTGGCAAATACCAGCTAATTAGTAATTTCAAGAGAGCAACAGTAATATCCGAAATGATAACGTCATTGGCAAATACCAGCTAATTAGTAATTTCAAGAGAGCAACAGTAATATCCGAAATGATGACGTCATTGGCAAATACTAGCTACTTAGTAATTTTAAGAGAGCAACAGTAATATCCGAAATGATGACGTCATTGGCAAATACTAGCTACTTAGTAATTTAAGAGAGCAACAGTAATATCCGAAATGATGACGTCATTGGCAAATACTAGCTACTTAGTAATTTTAAGAGAGCAACAGTAATATCCGAAGTGATGACGTCATTGGCAAATACTTACTGGCTACATAGTAATTTCAACAGAGCAACAGTTATATCTGAAATGATGACGTCATTGGCAAATACTAGCTACATAGTAATTTCAAGAGAGCAACAGTAATATCCGAAATGATGACGTCATTGACAAATACTAGCTACTTAGTAATTTTAAGAGAGCAACAGTAATATCCGAAGTGATGACGTCATTGGCAAATGCTTACTGGCTATATAGTAATTTCAACAGAGCAACAGTTATATCTGAAATGATGACGTCATTGGCAAATACTAGCTACATAGTAATTTCAAGAGAGCAACAGTAATATCCGAAATGATGACGTCATTGACAAATACTAGCTACTTAGTAATTTCAAGAGAGCAACAGTAATATCCGAAATGATGACGTCATAGACAAATCCTCAATGTTAGCAATTATTACTTATATTTTAATAGATAGAAGATCTCTGGTGAGATTGTCCATTTCTTTTTTAAAGTAAACTAATGAAAACTACACAATCGAAATGATATTACTATAGAGGCATTCATTTGAAAATTAAAAAAACGTTACTTGAAATTACAAAAGCAATTAGTTTAATAATTTAAGAATTATTTAAGTAATTTCAAGTATAGCTTATGCAAACTCAAATATATTGAGATTGAACACGACTAAATTTTGTAACGTTTCCATTATTAATACGATTTCTTGAAATTACGAGTGACGTCTTAAATATATACTCAGTATGATTTACAAAAATTGCAAACCTTTAATAATATTTAATATAGTGTTCGATAAATCATTAAAATTTGTAATATTTTTATATACTATAACTGTATTGTAGAAATTACATATATGTTTATCACATACCTATAGGTAATAAAACATAATAATTATTGCAAATGCAGCAAAGCTTTTGTAAGTAAAATTTACTTTTTTCCGCGAATACAAAACATTTTTTTTATTTTTGGAGTGTTATTTATATATTTATTGTTGAAGTTACAGGGAAATCTATACTAATATAATGAAGCTATAGAGTTTTTTCTTGTTTAGCTGGAACTTCTAGTCGGATTTGAAAATATTATTTGATATTAATTCAATCCAAATCTTTATTTATAAAATCACTTATTGTCGGCAAAAAGAGCTAAGATGTGAATGAATATTGAAGATATAATCGTCTTAACAACAGTATAACGTAGAAAATAGAAAAAAATAGTGTCGGACAACCGTCCGGAATCGTGACAACTTGTGCCTTTCACTTTTTATGTCTGTCTCTCTCGCTCTTAGGCGGGCTAACCATGCCGCGTGCCTCTCACTCGCTCTCATTGTGAGCGCATAACGTGAGCGGAGCGTAACGCAGTTTCTTGAAGTGTCACCCGGCAAACCAATTTATAAGACGTTGTCACGTCAAAATATAATCTCAATAAAAGAAAATAATAAAAATACAATTATCTCAGACCATGAATGAGAAACAATTATACAATAATCCTATTCAATAATACCTATATATACACTGTGTCATAAGTAAAATCTATGAATTGTCAAAATAAAAAAAATAGTTAGTAAAAAAGATAGTTTTAAAGATATACTTACATTTTGTGTGAAATGGAAACTCCGGCAGTAGATCGCCCCCGTATCTTACGGACTAGTATAATATCTTTTTTTTAACCTATCCATTTAGAGTAGGTACCTAATGTAGTTTCCAAACAGGGGAAAAAAGATTATTGTGCATATGTATGCAAACAAACAAAACTTCGCTGTCTCTGTATAAACAATGCAAACTTTAAATTGAAAATACTTTACTTACAAGCTAAAATAAACACCTAATAAATTGTTTATTAGGATTCACGTGCGTAAGAAAAGGAAGGCAGCTTCTCCGAAGATAAACATAATTTACCTGAAACAAAAATAAATGCCATAAGCACAGATTATATAATTAGCCATAAGTATATGAAGCTCAAAAATTTTTGTTTTATAATTTGCATTGCAATAAAACAATAAAAAAAAACCGGCCAAATGCGTGTCGGTTCACGCGCAGTGTAGGGTTCCGTTGTTGCCCGTGTTAAAAGTTTTTCAAACGAAACTTAACTCAAATCAATCGAAAACTAAACCCTTAAAGTACAAATCTCATTTTTATCTAGGTAAGTATAGGTAGTTTAGCAGAGACATATGAACAGCATGCGCTTATGAGCAGCTTGCACACTTTTTTTCTCACACCCAAGAACAGCCATTTAGCTGGCAGTGGAAGGGGGAGGGAGCACTGAGCTCTAACAATTTGCTTAATAAAACGGCGCGGACAGACAGACAGGCAAACGGAAGGACATGGCTTAACTATAAGGGTTCCTTGTTGATTACGGAACACTAAGATATGATAGTCAAGAAAACATATTGTTACAGCACACAGATTAAAAAGTAAAATGGGTATTCAAAATATCGCAAATAAATAGGATAACATACTCGTATCTTATCAATGACCTCTCGAAAGGCACGCTATCGAAGGTTGCTACTTTTAGGGGTCCGTACCTAAAAGGTAATAAGGAACACTATTACTAAGGCTTCGCTGTCCGTCCGTCCGTCCGTCTGTCACCAGGCTGTATCTCATGAACCGTTATAGTTAGACAGTTGAAATTTTCACAGAAGATGTTTTTTTGTTGCCGCTATATCATCAAATACTAAAAAACATAAAAAAATATTTAAGGCGGCTCCCATGCAACATACGTGATTTTTCGCTCGTTTTTGTAGATAATAGTACGGAACCCTTCGTGCGTTTTTCATTATAAACAACATCAATCTTACAAATCTTCAGAGTTTGATTATTGTTATTTCTTTTTAATTGTTATATAGTCATTATAAAAAATCTTTTTAGGGGGTTAACCCTCTTCCTTCAAAAAGCTGGGATTTTACCCTCCCTAAGCGTATTTTCAGAGATAGGTAGGTATGCATGCATGTCTCGTTACGTCGTATAAAAAAGACGCTACACAGCCGCGTACTTGACAAAACACGCATACTTATAAAATTACCCTAAACAAAACAACTTTTTAACGAAAAAAAAACCGTCTTCAAAAAGATGCACTAAAAAGATAAAAATAATTACTTATTTTTTAAAAACTGATCTGAATTACCGTTTGATGTTGGTGTCATGCAAGTGAAGTGAGTCTGTCGAATAAAGAAGATTTTTTTAAATCGGTTCACAATAGACGAAGAAATCGGTGGACATACATAAAAAAAAAATATACCCGTCGAACATAGAAACCTCCTCCGTTATTGAAGTCGCTTAAAAAAATGGAATATTTATGTTTGGTTAACAAGACTGCATGTTTTCATGTTGTTTTCATAAAATATGCTTAACATTTACCATTAGGTCATCTGCCTTTCCTCTTATTGACGATACTTTGACTTTTATATGTAAGTATTTGTTTACAGCAATAAGTGTGCATCGTACGTCAATTGAGCAATTTATCAGTAAATATTATTGGCGTAGTAAGTATTATTTTCTGGAAAGAGGCTTTGGCTTTAGCGCGTGTTTATTGTTACAAATATTTTTAATTTTGTTTAGATTTAAACATAAAATCGCAAATGTTGCTTACTCGTTGTTGATGTACTTCTAAGATCCTACAAAATTTAATCACGATCGATTCAGCAGCTAAGCTATAGCGTGATAACGAAAAGGTTATAGACAAAGGTCTTTTCGCGTATTAATAAAGGGGGCGTGTGTGTGTTTGTGTGCAAATTTTGGATAAATAGAATAAATATATTCATTGTTTTCTTCAGTCCAGCATAGCGGTGCTATGGTAGAAAGTAGCGTATGTATTATTTACAGAACTCAAAATAAATATAATAGAATAGTTGACCTGTTTGGATATTTGTTTAAAATGGGCTCCGTGGCAGCAAATAAAAAAACTTCCGAGGCTAAATAGTAAGATTTCAATTTACAATCTACCTTTTTTAATGCCATCAATGAAGGATTTTGAAGATAGAAGACTAACTTTATATTTAAAATTAAAATAGATAGGAGCCTAATTTAGCTTTGCTACCTAACGTTAATTATCTAGCTCATGCTCAACATTATGAGTAGGTAATCTAATGACTTTACTGTGCTGTGACGTAGAGAATGTTAGTACAAACAGCCACAACTAAAAGTATAACATGTCAACCCGGGCATTTCTCTAAAATTTATAATTAAAAAACTACTACCTACTCATTTTCATTAGAAGATTAATTTAAAATCAAGCCAATAAAATTACCTTAACAGAGTAATTGAATCAATGGATAATAATAACTTCAAACGATTCTAAATCTAATAAATCTAAATAGTGTACTTTAGCTAGTGGCCGACTGTACATAATTACTTGATAATAAATAAGTTTATTTTACAACGCACGCAAACGTTTGTATCATCATCATGTCAACAGGAAAATTATTGAGCAATTTTTCACAATAATCTTTACTTCAATATTTGTACATGCCTGGAATATACCTGCATAAATTAAGGGTCCAGTCCAATGCAGGGTCACCGCTTTGCTATTATATAGTAAATTTAAAAAGCAAAACCCCATCTAAATACCTACAAAATTTCATTTCACTCTTGTGAATCCTATACTGTAGTCCCTATAGATAATGTCGGCTATAAGCTTATTTCCATAACCTAAGCCTTTGCCTAAAGAAATTCTTCTAAAATCGTACTGTGCGTGAGTGTGACCATGTTTTAAGGTGAATAGGCTGGTAGAAATGGTTTCGTTAATAGCTCGAGACTGTTCCCAATAAGGTCCTAGAATAGAGTGAGACAATGGAATAAACATGACCCATTTTTTTGTTAAACACTTTATAAAAAAAAAAAAGGGAAACTCAGCGGAAATGAGTTTTATTTTATCGTACGTTGTGGCTGACGCAAAATGACATTGAAAGACAAATCTGACGAACAATGTGGGGGCCTTCGATAAATTTGCAAATTCAGAACTTTTATCGTGATGTTGGTTCAAGTCTGGTTTCAGCCCTATGGACGGCTATAGGGTCCAACCCCTATCGCATTTGGGACTGGAATACCTACGCCGGAGGATTTTACTTAAGGGATAAATGTCGTAATGACATTTTTGTAAGCTTTTAAGAATTTATATTGTATTTACGTAATTCGGTGCAATCAATCAGCCTAAAGCAGTTCACTGCTAGACACAGACCTTTCCGAATAAACGCCACCACACCCGATCCGCTACCTTTCT